>JAZKJV010006369.1:0-2506381 GCA_037367405.1 Ottelia alismoides | reverse complement strand
AATATGCTTGTACATATTCTGCGTATATTTAGAGACTATTAAAAACAAAATAAAAATTTTAAAAATCAAAAAAATTCAAAAATGCCCTTTCACCATGTGTATAGATCATCATTCCTTATTTATTTAACCCTAAAAATAAATGTATTTATTTTCTAAACTTTTTGTAAATATTCTATGGCATATTTTGTACATAAAATAAATAAAAAGAAACAAAACAAAAATCAAATAAAAATTACAAAATTAAAAATACAAAAATACAGTGTATATACCATGTATATAAATGTATATAACTATTTATTTAACCTATGAATATAAATAATTAAAATAAAATAAAAATACCATGTTGTTCTTCATTTTATGATGTAAATAAATAAAATATAAAATGGGCATAAAAATACACAAAAATAACAAATAAAAAATTCAAAAATTAAAATCTATATAGTGCACATATACCTATATATATAGCTACCCTATTTTTATTTCCAAAAATTAATTAAAAATCACCAAAAAATAGAAAAAAATAAAAGAAAAATATTTCATGTTTTGAGTTTTTCTTAATTCGGCCATTTTCTACCTTAAAATAAATAGACAAAATTTTCAATAATTGGCAGCTCCTGATTGGTCCACGGGGGATTGTTGACCCCGGTCAACTCCCCCGCGGACTCCTTCCTTTTCTGGAAGATGCGCGCCGCCCCGCCTTCGCCGATTTTTCCACGCGTCTCCAGGCTGTCGCCCACGCAAACCCCGTGCCCGGATTCTTCGCCGATCATCCATCTCCCTCGCCGGATCTTTCGCCATGAAATCCACGCCTTCCATAGCTGCCTCCATTTAACCCTAATCGGGCCTGCACTTATATATAGAATTCCCTCCGCCGCCTCCGCGCCTCATCTTTGGCTCCCTGCCTTCACTCCCGTGACCTCCATCGTAACCACCGAGGTGACAGCTCGCGTTGGCCCTTGTTGCAGTGAGGAGGAGGTGGCCGGTCATTGATCCGGCAGCTTCGCGCCGCCGTTGCTCCGCCGCTTGCAGGAGCCCGAGCCTCAGGCCTTGACGCCCTTCGAGGCTACGACCGGGAGTTAGCCACACTCCAGCACAGTCTTCCGCTTCGCCCAGGTAATCTTTTCGCCCTTCCATTTCGCCTAATTTTGGATTTCGCCCAAATCGACCGTCCGACGTGCTTCCCTGATTCCGGCCATCTCGCTCAATATCTCGATCATCGGAGCACCCTATCACCTTCGCCACTTTCTCACGCACATTCTTCGCACTTTCACTCAACCCAGCTCGCCCCGGAGCTGGGAGTCGAGCTCCATCACCCGTCGCTCGCCGGAGCTCCTTCGCCCCGACCCACCAGCCACCTTCACTTCGCTTTCTTGGGTCGAGGCACTTTGCCCTCGACCCGCGAAGCTTTCTGTTTGCTTTGCAGGTCCAAAGGGAGGCGTTTGAGCCCCCCTTACATTCCAGCCAGAAGCTTCGCGCCGCCAGCCTCGCCGGAGCCCCTCCAGGGCTCGGCTGGGCTATCGGACAATACCATCAGCTGCGGGGCTTCACCGCGGACCCGTTCCGATCATCAGGAGCAGCTGAGGAGGAGTGCAGCTCACGCAGGAGGCCGGCGAAGTTCGCCGGCGTCGAGTTCTTCCATCATCCTCCAGAACCATCCGATGACGCCTCCGCTCCAGTTTTGATCTCAGCCATCCATTCCTCGAGGAGCAGCAGCCGTCGATCTATCTGAGGAGCTCATCCGGACCGTTGCAGCAGAGGAGAGAGGCATCGGAGCCCAGCACCGTGAGATCTTCCACGTGTCCTCGCCTCCACCGTCGATCGAGCCCAAGAGACACCGAAGAAGAGCGCCCGTCGTCCCGAGCCGTTGGATCCACCACGTGGCGCGCATCTGGCCGTCGACGAATAAAGGGGTAAATTACTTAGGCCCCCCTCTTAGTTTGTCTTTTTCGTCCTAGTCCTGTAAATATTTTTTAGAACTTTATTTACGTAGGGTAAATTACATGATGGACCTTGTGCTTAGTTTTATTTGCATGTATGCCCCTGTGTGTATGTGACCACGTGCTTCGTCACGTGTTCAGTTGGGCTTTTTACATCTTTTATCCTGTAGATCTGGGTTGTTATGAAATGAAGAAATATTTTATGGTATTTGCAGTTGTGCCCCTATGAGCGTTTTTATTGGACATGTGCGGATTTTAGTGGGCTTTTTGCACCCGTACCCTCGGACTTTTTGGTACCAGTTACCAAAAGGTCCCAGGAGTGGGTTTTTATTACAAAGAGGCCCCTGAGTGCCCCAGCCACGCGCCACGCGCATGACTTGCTGGGTATTTTGCACCTGGGCCCCCAGATCTTCGGGTATTTGCACTTACGTCCCTGTGCACTGTGCCCCCTTTTCATTTTTGAATAAAATATCAAATTACCTCCAAATTCCATGAGATTTTGACACATGGCTCCTGCCATGGTGTGGGAATTTTAGGGATTTTTGAGGACATTTTTGATTTCGTTGAGTATTTTTAAAAACTCAAAAACCTACTTTTTAGCTACTGTCTAGGTTTGAAAATACCAAAAAAATATAAAAACCCGACCAAAAATTCTAAAAAAATTAGATACTGTTGTTTGCTTGCTGTTTGATTTTCTAGCCAAGTTTGGCTATTTTCCATTGAGTAAAAACCCTAAAAATTGAAAAACCCTCAAAAACTCATAAAAATTATAATAATTAAATTAAAAATCCAAAAACAATAATTAGGGTGCCTAAATTTTCCTTAGTCTATCTAGTATACAGGAAAATTACCTTCAGGGCCTTTTAAGATCCTTAAATATTTTATTTTTGGGTCTTAAGCCTTGCTGGACAGTACCTTCCCCTCTTTGCATTGTGTGATTTTTAGAAAATAATTTACCCGTCATAAAAACCCCAAAAATTCACCAAAAATACTTAAAAACCCAAAAAGCATAAAAACAATTTTTCTTGAATTTTTGCTTGATTTTTGGTGTGTTAAATAAATTGCTCAAGTGTGCTTGTTTATACTTTCTTTATTTTCCTTCACATATTAAAAATTCTAAAAAATTATAAAAAATCAAAAACCACTAAAAATTAGCTTCTCTGAAATTTGACTACTTAGTTTTTCAATCGTGCTCCTTGTGTTCGACCCTGGATCACTATACCAGGTAAAAAGAATAGCGAAGACCGCTGACATTGAATTTCTTGATTTTCTGAGTGGTTTTTATCAATTTTTCTCGATTGACCGCGCTTGGTGATTTGGGTCACAACGACTATTTTATTTACATACTTAACCTGATTGTCAGGCGCGTCATCAGAATGGCACCGTTGCCGGGGAGCACGGCTTTGTAGTCATTTTTCTATTTTTGTCTCTTTATATTATTATTGCTTTCTGACCTTCTCTCTTTGATTTTTGTGCGAGGTACTGCTTGGACGACTTGGAGCTTCTTTTTAGAGGACCCGTGCAGGAGGAAGAGAGAGAGAAGAATGAGTTTTTATTTCTGAGAGAGAGAGAGAACAATATTTGTTGTAATAACTTAGACTTTGGACTTGTGGACACTTGTAACTTAGCGGGTCTGTTTCGCCGAGTACCGGTGTACTCGGGGGACCCATTTGGATTTTCGCGGCTTTTCTTGCGGTTTTAATAGCTAGCTGCCTTTTCCGGTGTTTACGCGGTTTTTCTCGAGCCCCTAGATTTAGGAATTTCTCTTGCTTGTGCCGTAATTAGTAGGATCCCCACACCTAATTGCTGATCTGTTCCTATAGATCGTTAATTGGACCTACTAAAAATAAATAATAAAAATAACTTAGTCGCTTTCCTGAGAGCCTACGTGCCGCGAGCCTGCCCCACAAGCGCTACTCCTGAACTCGACCTGTCGAGAAGAGGAGGGGTAAGCCAAGACCGGACTCTTTGGATCGAAGGCGAGTAACTGAGTTAGACGGTTCTGCGATAGAAGTTGCTCATCTAGGACTCGGTTTTTCCCGTTGCATCATGTAGGTAGTTTTATTTCTGTCTTTAAATTCTGCGCGGATCACTTGCATGTAGAGTGCTGGAGACAAGGTACGCATTTCTATCTCTGCATGCATCATTGATTTCTTCGCGCATCGGCTTTTTCGTCTTCTCCCTCTGTTTTTGGCTTAATCATCAGGAGAATCGGAAAAACCGTTAGGCCGATTGTATTTATTTTGAAAAAAATTAAAAACAAAAAAAAAATTGGGACTGGATAACATTATTGACCCTAAAAGACACTCACATTAAAAATTTGTCTTGGGGAGAGCAACCCCCTCCTTGTATGGTTTGGATGCGCGAGAGAGTGACCCGTACCCTAGATAGAGCCCTCCGGTGCTATTTCTAGCTGACTACCGACTCTTCCATGCGGGCCAGTCGGTTGGAGTAGCATCGGGTATCCTAACAGGTCACGTAAGCGCTCTGATATTTTGTATGTTCACCCAATAAAATTGACAAGATAAATTGACCGAGCTTTCACGGTCTTCATATTGTGTTGTGTTGGTGAACCGGGGGTTTGCTTTGCGATCATATTTTCTCCAGATCCCATCCGCCCAACTCGCCAGATCAAGATGATGGGTAGACGATCTCTTAGGCAGCCTCTGGCTGCACCGCTTTCAGGCGAGTCTACTTCATCATCTAGGTTGGCCCGTGAGAGTCAAGACCAGCTCTCCGGGCCCGAGTACGATTCCACCCTGTTCCCCCTCGATCCCCTTTCTTTTGCTACTGAGAGACATGAGCCCGAGGAAAGACGAATTGATTTGACAGAACCTGAGTTGGGCTCATCTGATTTTGCAGACGTCGGCATGGCCGCCAGATCAGACGATTACCCCGGAGGTCAGCAGGGAGAGCAGCATGTCGTATTTGACCAGGGGGTGATCAACTCCACCCTGATCGCATCATTAGAGACAGTTCAGCAGCAGTTACGCGATCAGGGGGCATTCATGATTGAGATGAGGAGGGAGTTGGAGCGACTCAGAGAGGAGGGAGATCAGAGCGAGCCTGAGGACATTCCTTATGCTGATGCAGAGGCAGCAGCCGCAGCAGCAGCCGCACCAGCAGCTGCCGCAGCGGCAGCCGCCACCGGAGCAGGACCACCAAGACCGATGCGGGAGTTACACAACCCCGGATCTACACTAATGCACCAGTGGGTGGTGGTACCTGCTATCGTGGGGGATTTCAAGTTCCCTCCGAATACCCTGCAGATGCTTCCTCATTTTCACGGACTTGCCACTGAGGAACCCCACCTCCATCTCCAGGAGTTTTTGATGATCTGCAGCACTGTCCACGACCGTCGTGTGGACCAAGATACGATTCGGATGATGGCCTTCCCTTTTTCACTGGCAGATAGAGCAGCCGCCTGGCTGAAGCATCTAGGGAAGTTTGTTTACACCTGGGAGCAGCTCCGCACCGAGTACTTGAACAAGTACTATCCACTCGGGCGGACGAATGCAGCAAGGGCCCTGATCAACAACTTCTCCATGCTCCCTAACGAGCAATTTCACGAGGCATGGGAGAGGTTCAGAGAGCTTCTGGATAGATGCCCACACCACGACATCTCCAAGCCGAACCTAGTTCAGAGCTTCTTTAGTGGGCTGACGCCAGAGCTTCAGGGTCTGGTGAATGCTTCTTGCGGCGGGTCCTACTTTGCCAAGGACCACAACCAAGTCTGGGCCATCTACGAGGAGATGGCCGAAAATAACATGGTGATGTCCCAGACTCGGTTGTACACACAGAGAGCTCAGCAGCCGCCAGGACCCGTGCAGTACCAACGGATAGCACGGGTTGATGCAGGTCCTTCCAGTTCGTCCACAGTTGCAGCCGCACAGGCAGAGTCGGCCGCTGCGGACATGGGGATTATCAGCGAGAAGTTGGACCGCATGGAAATAATAGAGAAGAAGCAGTGCCAGGGCATAACTCAGATGGAGCAAATGGCACAAACTCTGAGCGACATGAAGACCCAGCTCTTGTGTATTCAGGAGGCACAGACGGCTCCTCAGCCCCGTCTTCCGTCGCGAGGCGATTCCGGCGGCAGCCGCAGCTCGTCCCAGCGCTCCACCTCCTTGCAGCAGCCTAGACAAGTTCACCTTGTACAGGCGGAGCCGTACCAGCAGCAGCAGCCCTCTTACCAGTCACCACCATCTCCAGACTTACAGATGGTGGTATATCAGCCGGATCAGCCTCTGGCAGCACTACCGCCAGACCCCTTCGATGCTGAACCGTTGATGGATGTCAACGGGATTTGGTATGACCGTCCTCAACCTGGAATCCGACGAGACCATCCCGGATTCAGGTGGGGGAATGGGGGAAACCAGTCCCAACAGCAGCCAGCCGATCAAGGAGGTCAGTACTCCCAACAGAGAGATCACCAGCAGCCCCCAGCATACCAACCACACTAGCCATCATCCTTCGTACCTCGTCCCTACCAGCAGCAGGGACAGAATTGGAGACGTGAGCAGCAGGCTCACCAGCAGCAGCATACTTCCTCTTACCCCTCTCAGCAGCAGCAGCACCAGGTCCAACAGCCTCAGTACCAGAGAGGCAACCCATCGGGCTCCCATGGGAGCCCCGCCATGGATGATCTAGCCCGCCTCTTCACAGAGCAGCAGGCTACATTTAGACGGGAGATGGACGAATTCCGCCAGGAGATGCGGGACCTGATGAGAGGGAAGGCCGCCATCCCTGCACAGATCGAGCCTAATCCGAATAACTTGAAGAGGAAGTCTGAGCAGGTAGTTCACACTGCGCCTACCACTCCTAGTGACTCATTTGATGATATGTCGTCGGATTCATTTGATGCTGATTTTGTTACACTTAGGAGCGGTAGAAGACCAGCAGGCGGCGCCTCATCTGAGCGACAACGCGAGGATCCATCTAGAGCGCCAGATGAGGAAGAGGAGAGCGGTACTGAAGCCGCACATGATGATGACGGTGGTACTGATGCCACCCGAGATGCTATTTCCACCGGCGGTACTGAGGCCGCCGCTTCACCATATCGAGGAGGTGGTACTGACGCCACCAGCAGAGCCGAGCCAGACCGCGGTACTGAAGCCGCAAGACGTCTAGTTGTAGAGCCAGCTAGAGGTGGTACTGAGGCCACCAATATTCATTTTGATAGAGATGTTGTCTCTCCTCGTATGAATGTTTCTCAGAACTCTAATTCGAATAAAGGAAAAGGTTTAGTTTCTTCTGATCCCACTGTGGTGAATGATGTTTGTGAGGATCCGGTCATCGAACCGTCTAGGCCTATTCCTAGTCCTTCATCTGAGAAGGACCCTGTGATCCCCTTTCCTAGAGCCCTTGAGTTGGGGAAGGGGAAGAAAAAAGAAAAAGATAAAAAAAAAGAGCAGGAGGAGTTCAGCCAGGGCATGATAGACCGATTTCACATCCAGCTGACCCTCAATGAGGCTTTGCAGCACATCCCTCTTCTTCAGCGATCCTTGAGAGACAGGACCACAGTCAGGAGGAAGAAGAGGAATAAAACCACAGAGATTCATGTGTTGACCAAAGCCACGTGTCACGCGATCCAGAACCATCTGCCGACCAAGAGGCCAGATTTAGGAGCCCCGTATGTCAGATGTCAGATTAGTGAGCAGAGGTTCGACCGTACTCTATTAGATAGCGGATCGTCGATCAACCTTCTTCCGGCAGCCCTTCTCGACCACTTAGAGTTGGGCACTCTTAGACAGAGCAGGACATACCTTCAGTTTGCTGATCGGTCTGTCAAGAGGCCAAAGGGGTTATTGCGAGACGTTGTCGTCACGATTCAGGGTTTGCAATTCCCCGTGGACTTTGTAGTGTTGGACATGGAGACCCCTGACTCGTTGACCGATTCCCCCATCATCCTCGGTCGCCCGTTCTTGGCCACAGCCAAGGCGGTGACTGACCATGACAGTGGGAAGGTATTCTTTCGCGTCCAGGGCGAGAGTATACAAATAGAGACGGTTAAGTACCACAGAGCCAGAGAAAGATCCCGCTCAGAGGGCAGTACAGATTCAGAGCAGCTGACAGACGCAGAGCCAGACATCCACCAGGACTGTGATTTTGTGATCACAGATGATGAGGCAGCTTGGGCAGATCCTGCAGCGCAGACCATCCTCTCATATTCAGATACAGCTGATGCAGAGATGATAGCAGAGGATGGTCTGGAGAGCACAGCCCTGGTTCAGGATACTATTGAGTCAGCAGAGTCGGACCTTGATCGCGACACGATTTTCAGTGATGGTGGTACTGAGGCCACCTTGCTCTACGGTGGTACTGATGCCACCGCAGTTGATACAGATCCCTCGGATTCAGAGTCTGATTGGGCAGATTGTGATGATCAGATGCCAGACCTGGATCCACCTGAGCCTACAGATGAGGAGGAGGTAGAGGCAGAGCAGATTAGAGACAATGCAGAGGACCCGCCTTCTCCAGATCCAGTTTGTGAGAGTTCGTTATCATTTTCCCAGGCAGATTTGGTAGAATTGTCAGCATACACACATCTTCTTCAGAAGCCAGATTTGCCAGCACCCAGCTGTCCAGAACTAAAGCCGCTCCCTACTTCGCTGAAGTATCGATTCCTTGCGGGAGAGTCTGAGATGTACCCAGTCATCATCTCCGCCGATCTGACTGGAGAACAAGAATCCCGTCTGATGGAGGTTCTTGAAAAGAACCGCAAGGCAATTGGATGGAGCGTAGCAGATCTCCATGGGATTAGTCCCTCGTTGTGCTCCCACCATATCTATCTCGAGGAAGGGGCAAAGCCGTCGCGTGAGTTCCAGCGGCGACTGAACCCCAACCTGAGAGAAGTTGTCATGAAGGAAATATCAAAATGGTGGAGTGCAGATTTTATTTATCCCATTTCCGACTCCAAGTGGGTTAGCCCCTTGCATGTGGTGCCCAAGAAGACTGGCATCACGACTGTGATCAGTGAGTCGGGAGAGGAGATTGCTACACGAGTACCCACCTCTTGGAGGGTCTGCGTTGACTACAGGAGACTCAACCAGGCCACCAAGAAGGACCACTTCCCCCTGCCTTTTATTGATCAGATCATAGAGAGACTGGCAGGGAAGAGCCATTATTGCTTCCTGGATGGGTACTCGGGCTACAATCAGGTGGCCATCGCTCCTGAGGATCAGGAGAAGACCACCTTCACCTGTCCCTTCGGCACATATGCTTTTCGACGCATGCCATTTGGGCTATGCAATGCCCCTGCGACTTTTCAGAGGTGCATGCTGTCGATCTTTTCGGACATGGTAGGGGAGTGTTTGGAGGTCTTCATGGATGACTTCTCGGTTTACGGCGACGGATTCGTTTCCTGTCTTGACTGCCTAGACCGAGTGCTCCAGCGATGTATTGCTACCCGCTTGGTTCTGTCTTGGGAGAAGAGTCACTTCATGGTGACTCAAGGGACGGTGCTTGGCCACATCATCTCCAACAGGGGCATGGAGGTTGATCCGGCCAAGGTTGACGTCATTAGAAAACTCGCACCGCCGTCCAATTTAAAGCAGCTACGGTCATTTCTGGGGCACGTTGGTTTTTATAGGAGATTCATTCATGATTTCAGCAAGATTGCCCGACCGTTGACTGACCTCTTGACGAAAGACACCGAGTTCCTTGTCGATGACAAGTGTCTTTCATCCTTTGAGACTCTCCAGCAGCGTGTTATTGAGGCTCCTGTCCTTCAGCCACCCGATTGGTCTCTCCCATTCGAGATCATGACGGATGCCTCTGATTTTGCCGTAGGGGCCGTGCTAGGACAGAGGAGGGACGGAATTCCATTTGCCATACACTATGCTAGCCGCACATTGGATTCTGCCCAGCGGAATTATACGGTCACAGAGAAGGAGATGCTAGCAGTAGTGTTTGCCCTAGATAAGTTCAGATCGTATATCATTGGATCTAGAGTGACTTTGTATACTGACCACACCGCCATCAGGTACCTCATGTCAAAGAAGGATGCCAAGGCCAGACTTACTAGATGGATCCTTCTACTCCAGGAGTTCGACATTGAGATCAAGGATAAGCCTGGAGTCAAGAATGTGGTGGCGGATCATCTCTCCCGATTAGAGCAGCCTGAGGATTCTGAGCAGATTGATCCCATTCATGATACCTTCCCAGATGAGGCGATCCTTGCTATCACCTCACTCCCGTGGTATGCAGATATTGTGAACTTTCTCGTTGCTGGGAAAGTCCCACAAGATTGGCCCAGGCAGAGGGTTGAGACCTTCCTTGCGAAGGCCAAGTCCTACCACTCGGAGGATCCCATCCTTTACCACGAAGGAGGGGATAGCATCTGGCGTCGGTGTATACCTCAGGAGGAGCATCATAGTGTCCTCACTTACTGCCACAAGCTTGAGGCAGGAGGACATCATTCTGGGAGGAGAACGGCACAGAAAGTGCTCCAATCCGGCTTGTGGTGGCCTACACTCTTCAAGGACTCTGATGAGTTCATGAAGAGGTGTACTGACTATCAGAGGATGGGCACTTGTGGACAACGTGATATGATGTCGATGCAGCCCATTCACTTCTGTGAGGTTTTTGACGCATGGGGCATCGATTTCATGGGTCCATTCCCTAAGAGTCAGGGGTTCGAGTACATTCTGTTGGCCGTAGATTACGTTAGTCGTTGGGTTGAGGCTATCCCCGCCCGAGCCGCTGATGCAAAGACAGTTTGCAGATTTTTGAAGAAGCACATCATTATGCGGTTCGGGGTTCCACGAGTTCTGATTTCTGATGGGGGGTCTCATTTCATCAACGACCAGGTGAAGGCCCTTGCCAGCGAGTTCAGAATAGACCATCGTGTTGCCACACCATACCATCCACAGACAAATGGTCTAGCTGAGGTGTCGAATAGGGAGATCAAGAATATTTTGCAGAAAGTCGTCCGCCCTGACCGAAAGAATTGATCACAGCTTTTGGACTCGGTCTTGTGGGCATATCGGACATCTTTCAAGACTCCATTGGGCACATCTCCCTTTCGCCTCGTTTATGGCAAGCCATGCCATCTACCTGTTGAGCTGAGGCACAAGTCACTTTGGGCAGTCACAGATATTTTGATGGATCCAGATGGTATAAAAGACCAGAGGAGGGCAGAGTTAGCCGCCTTGGAAGAGCTTAGAGATACAGCTTTCTCAAACAGCCTACATTATAAGGAGAAAGTGAAGGAGTGGCATGATTCTCATATCAGCCACAAGCATTTTGAGATTGGACAGAAAGTATGGTTGTTTGATGCGAGGCTCAGATTATTTCCAGGAAAGCTACAGAGCAAATGGAAGGGACCTTACTTGGTCAGAAAGGTACACGATAACGGTAGCATTGATATATCTGAGTTATCTTCTGAGAGTACCTTTCGAGTGAACGGCCAGCGGCTCAAGCCATTTCTAGATCATGGGCCGCGGGACGTTATTATTGCCGCTATTCATTTTGCGTGAGATGTGGTCTTTTGACTCACATCTTTTGCATCTCACGCCTGATATCTATTGTTCTTTCCGCCTGTATAGATCCAGTTGTCCATATCATTCGATTCTTTAGTCCCACATCCCTTTTCTCATCCTGTGATTATGCTATACTTAGGGTGTACTTTACCCTAAGTATAGGGGGGATGTTGGACCTGCGGGTATTCTTTTTATTCTTTTTGCTCCTGTTTTTGTTGCCTATACTTAGGGATATTATACCCTAAGTATAGGGGGGCAGATTCTGCATATTCTTCACTCGGATTTCCCTTCATGTACAGCTTGCTATACTTAGGATTAGTTAATCCTAAGTATTGGGGGAAACCACCGAGTTCCTCGTATTCTATTCATTTATTCATTTCTGTACTTATCCATTCCTTTTCACTTCCCTATACCAAGCACGAGTTATGTCATCTTCATCGCTCTTGATCACTCTGAGGACATCGTTCGAGCTAAGTATAGGGGGGGTGTATATATTTCATATATACTTTAGCCATAACTCGTACTTTGTGTGAGTGTGTTAATAAATAAAATGGCTAAAAATCACAAAAATTTAAAAAATTTTTCATGTACATAAACCTCTTTTATCCTTGCACATACATAGCTAGTGTATAAAGTATTTTTGTAAAAATGATTTCAAAAATCTTTTGTGTAAAGTTTGTGTAAGTATTTTGTATCAAAAATTATGTATATAGTACAAAATTTTTCCAAAATGTTTTGAAAATCAAAAGTTTGCAAATATCTTGTGTAAATGTTTGTAAATATCATTTTGCAAAACTTGCACCTCATGCATCATTCATTCATGATTTCAAAACATTTTTCAAAAATTTTGCATGATTGTAAAATATGTGTAAATAGCATCTTGTGTAAATATATGTATAGAGTTTTTCTTGGATGAGAGTTGACATTTAAACTAAGCCTGGAATTAAATTGAGAAATGGAGCTTGAATAAGATCTTAATCCACTTAACTTTAAGAGGAACCTTATAGGACTTAGGGTTAAGGCTTTTCAGGTCCATAAGGACTTAATTCTTTGAGTCCACTAGGCTATGAGCATATGTCATCTTGATGAGCCTAAGTAGAGCACTTAACAACACACGCATGGCTCTTAGAGACAATGGCTTGACTTGCACCTGCACTTACACATGGCTCCCCATGGATGAGGTGGTGAGGAGGCAGTTTCCTTTGGCTTGGGGTAGCATATGAGGGTAGTACTTCTAGGCGGAACCTCTCTTCTTCTTATAGTGAAGGAAGTGCACCTCAACTTGGTCTAGTGGTGTTGAAGGCTAAAGACAGAAGCTGTGGGTTGCAATAAAGCTTCAAAAGAGGGATAGTCTACTGGCTCAAGAGGAAATTTCTTATATGCTGCACCATGTAGATACGTTGTACAGAAGTTCTTGAAAAAAAAAATATATATGCAAAAATGCAAAAAGAACTCCAAAAAAGTGGTGGGTCGGATTGAAAATTTAATAACCCCACCGGAGTATACATAGTCAAATAAAGCAAAAGCTTATGGTATCAATGTTACATCTCATGAAGCTTGCAGCGGGAGACTTAGCTACACTGGCTAAGCTTCCAAAACTCTATACTTCTACCCCCTCTTCTTGAGCCGGTTGCACTTGAACTTAGAAGGGAATACCCCGCTTCTCGAGGAAAGAGTTGCTAGACCGAGGCATTAGAGTTACCAGGTTGAGGGAGGTTGTTTCTTTGTTACTTCTGAGGTGGGGAGCCACATATCACTTACACCGCATGGAAAGATTCATGGTCATTAGAGTTTGTGTATGTAGACTTGTTCTGATCTGGTTTATTGAGGAGTCTTGCCCATAGATTGGTGGAACTTGGAGGCTGTTGAGTTTTAAGCTTAAGTCTAAGTAAGGTTCCGACACATTAATAATCCAAAGATCTGATCGAGCTCCATATTTCAATTTAATGAAGGAAAGTTTAATAAATCAACCTTGATCCATGTACATCCTCTTTTTCTTTTTCTCTTTCTTTCTTTTTCACTTCTTTTTCAAATAAGTGTTTGCTAAGGGACTAGCAAAGTTAAGCATAGGGGGGTGATGAATACCCATTCATCACTCTTTATTCTTATATTTTAGCTACAAAAACCTTTGCAAATACATGTAGATATGTGTAAATACAAATAATTACCAAAAGCATGCATTGTGTAAAAACCTGTAATTAGCATGTTTTTGTGCAAAAATAAAAGAATAAAGAGTAAAAAGAAAAAGAGGGAAATATTTAGAATAAATATTGAGCAACTTGACCCAAGGGAGGGCTCAGCATGGGCCTGACCGCATAAAAGACAAAGTAGAGGGAGATAGGAGCTCATGTGTATATACTTCTGTAAATAAATAAAATTATATTTTCCTCACCCAAAAATATGCTTGTACATATTCTGCGTATATTTAGAGACTATTAAAAACAAAATAAAAATTTTAAAAATCAAAAAAATTCAAAAATGCCCTTTCACCATGTGTATAGATCATCATTCCTTATTTATTTAACCCTAAAAATAAATGTATTTATTTTCTAAACTTTTTGTAAATATTCTATGGCATATTTTGTACATAAAATAAATAAAAAGAAACAAAACAAAAATCAAATAAAAATTACAAAATTAAAAATACAAAAATACAGTGTATATACCATGTATATAAATGTATATAACTATTTATTTAACCTATGAATATAAATAATTAAAATAAAATAAAAATACCATGTTGTTCTTCATTTTATGATGTAAATAAATAAAATATAAAATGGGCATAAAAATACACAAAAATAACAAATAAAAAATTCAAAAATTAAAATCTATATAGTGCACATATACCTATATATATAGCTACCCTATTTTTATTTCCAAAAATTAATTAAAAATCACCAAAAAATAGAAAAAAATAAAAGAAAAATATTTCATGTTTTGAGTTTTTCTTAATTCGGCCATTTTCTACCTTAAAATAAATAGACAAAAATTTCAATAATTGGCAGCTCCTGATTGGTCCACGGGGGATTGTTGACCCCGGTCAACTCCCCCGCGGACTCCTTCCTTTTCTGGAAGATGCGCGCCGCCCCGCCTTCGCCGATTTTTCCACGCGTCTCCAGGCTGTCGCCCACGCAAACCCGCCCGGATTCTTCGCCGATCATCCATCTCCCTCGCCGGATCTTTCGCCATGAAATCCACGCCTTCCATAGCTGCCTCCATTTAACCCTAATCGGGCCTGCACTTATATATAGAATTCCCTCCGCCGCCTCCGCGCCTCATCTTTGGCTCCCTGCCTTCACTCCCGTGACCTCCATCGTAACCACCGAGGTGACAGCTCGCGTTGGCCCTTGTTGCAGTGAGGAGGAGGTGGCCGGTCATTGATCCGGCAGCTTCGCGCCGCCGTTGCTCCGCCGCTTGCAGGAGCTCGAGCCTCAGGCCTTGATGCCCTTTGAGGCTACGACCGGGAGTTAGCCACACTCCAGCACAGTCTTCCGCTTCGCCCAGGTAATCTTTTCGCCCTTCCATTTCGCCTAATTTTGGATTTCGCCCAAATCGACCGTCCGACGTGCTTCCCTGATTCCGGCCATCTCGCTCAATATCTCGATCATCGGAGCACCCTATCACCTTCGCCACTTTCTCACGCACATTCTTCGCACTTTCACTCAACCCAGCTCGCCCCGGAGCTGGGAGTCGAGCTCCATCACCCGTCGCTCGCCGGAGCTCCTTCGCCCCGACCCACCAGCCACCTTCACTTCGCTTTCTTGGGTCGAGGCACTTTGCCCTCGACCCGCGAAGCTTTCTGTTTTCTTTGCAGGTCCAAAGGGAGGCGTTTGAGCCCCCCTTACATTCCAGCCAGAAGCTTCGCGCCGCCAGCCTCACCGGAGCCCCTCCAGGGCTCGGCTGGGCTATCGGACAATACCATCAGCTGCGGGGCTTCACCGCGGACCCGTTCCGATCATCAGGAGCAGCTGAGGAGGAGTGCAGCTCACGCAGGAGGCCGGCGAAGTTCGCCGGCGTCGAGTTCTTCCATCATCCTCCAGAACCATCCGATGACGCCTCTGCTCCAGTTTTGATCTCAGCCATCCATTCCTCGAGGAGCAGCAGCCGTCGATCTATCTGAGGAGCTCATCCGGACCGTTGCAGCAGAGGAGAGAGGCACCGGAGCCCAGCACCGTGAGATCTTCCACGTGTCCTCGCCTCCACCGTTGATCGAGCCCAAGAGACACCGAAGAAGAGCGCCCGCCGTCCCGAGCCGTTGGATCCACCACGTGGCGCGCATCTGGCCGTCGACGAATAAAGGGGTAAATTACTTAGGCCCCCCTCTTAGTTTGTCTTTTTCGTCCTAGTCCTGTAAATATTTTTTAGAACTTTATTTACGTAGGGTAAATTGCATGATGGACCTTGTGCTTAGTTTTATTTGCATGTATGCCCCTGTGTGTATGTGACCACGTGCTTCGTCACGTGTTCAGTTGTGCTTTTTACATCTTTTATCCTGTAGATCTGGGTTGTTATGAAATGAAGAAATATTTTATGGTATTTGCAGTTGTGCCCCTGTGAGCGTTTTTATTGGACATGTGCGGATTTTAGTGGGCTTTTTGCACCCGTACCCTCGGACTTTTTGGTACCAGTTACCAAAAGGTCCCAGGAGTGGGTTTTTATTACAAAGAGGCCCCTGAGTGCCCCAGCCACGCGCCACACGCGTGACTTGCTGGGTATTTTGCACCTGGGCCCCCAGATCTTCGGGTATTTGCACTTACGTCCCTGTGCACTGTGCCCCCTTTTCATTTTTGAATAAAATATCAAATTACCTCCAAATTCCATGAGATTTTGACACATGGCTCCTGCCATGGTGTGGGAATTTTAGGGATTTTTGAGGACATTTTTGATTTCGTTGAGTATTTTTAAAAACTCAAAAACCTACTTTTTAGCTACTGTCTAGGTTTGAAAATACCAAAAAAATATAAAAACCCCACCAAAAATTCTAAAAAAATTAGATACTGTTGTTTGCTTGCTGTTTGATTTTCTAGCCAAGTTTGGCTATTTTCCATTGAGTAAAAACCCTAAAAATTGAAAAACCCTCAAAAACTCATAAAAATTATAATAATTAAATTAAAAATCCAAAAACAATAATTAGGGTGCCTAAATTTTCCTTAGTCTATCTAGTGTACAGGAAAATTACCTTCAGGGCCTTTTAAGATCCTTAAATATTTTATTTTTGGGTCTTAAGCCTTGCTGGACAGTACCTTCCCCTCTTTGCATTGTGTGATTTTTAGAAAATAATTTACCCGTCATAAAAACCCCAAAAATTCACCAAAAACACTTAAAAACCCAAAAAGCATAAAAACAATTTTTCTTGAATTTTTGCTTGATTTTTGGTGTGTTAAATAAATTGCTCAAGTGTGCTTGTTTATACTTTCTTTATTTTCCTTCACATATTAAAAATTCTAAAAAATTATAAAAAATAAAAAACCACTAAAAATTAGCTTCTCTTAAATTTGACTACTTAGTTTTTCAATCATGCTCCTTGTGTTCGACCCTGGATCGCTATACCAGGTAAAAAGAATAGCGAAGATCGCTGACATTGAATTTCTTGATTTTCTGAGTGGTTTTTATCAATTTTTCTCGATTGACCGCGCTTGGTGATTTGGGTCACAACGACCATTTTATTTACATACTTAACCCGATTGTCAGGCGCGTCATCACCATGTATGCATGCTTATGCATCTATGAGTTTTTACAAGTACAAATACAAATGAGAAATATATCAACACTTGAGTACACTTGTGTAGATCTTGTTCTATGCTTTCAAGGATTAGACTTGATATCTTTATCGATCTTATAAGCTTCAAATTAAGGTTCAATAATACACATGCATGCCGATATATAATTTTATGTGATTATTAAAATAGAAGCTTGGGAGGCAAATTACTAACATGATATCTTTGTTTATGCTTGGGGATGTTGAGGAGGACAAAGGAAGGAGGAAAAAGACATGTTGAAAAGTGCTTGTCTAAAAAAAGTCTACAAAGATGAGTATATGGAGCACAAGGCAAAACTGGTGAAAACGCCCAACGTGGAAGTTGTAAGAAAATTTCCAAAAAATGACTTAGAATGAGAGTTATTAATTTAGAAACTTTTGTGTGAGTTACTTACAAAAGAACTCAAACTTCTTAGATTATAAATCCTATATTATTAAGTATATTTATTTTATATTTTCGTTTTAATATTATAATATTACATGATAGAAATTTAAATTACTTAAAAATGAACTAATGATACATAGTTATGAATTTTAGAAGTTGGAATTGGATTTATTGAACCATGTACGAGGTTTAAAGGCATCTTTTTCATGTATTAAAATTTTTTTATTTCTTTAGCATTTTACAAAATAGTAATAAGTAGTGAAATCTAAAACTAAGTAAGCTAAAATAAAGTTTATAATAAATAGGCCTTGTGATGTTAAGGATTTTATTTAGGGTAAATTTCAAAATATTTTGTATTTATTCCTACTACTTAGTAATGAAGTATGCATGTTTTTGTTCATTCTCTCGTGTCTTTTTAATTGATAACAAAACAGGGAGAATGGAACTTATCAAATAAGCTTAAACATGATTTTACAAAGTTACGAGGAGAATTAAATTAATTAAATAAAGAACTAAGAGGGGAAAATTAAAATAAGTTTTATAACCCTAATTCATCTTCGAAATAAAAGTTTTTATGATTCTCTTAGTAAGGGGGAGAAAATAAAATAAATATATGAATATGTAATTCAAATTATTTTTTTTATTAATATAATTTGTATATCTCAAATTTATCTTGACAATTGCTTATGCTTGCATGATGAAAATTGTTTAAGTTTTTGAAAAAGATTTTGTCATCATTAAAAAGGGGAGATCGTTAGTAATTTAGTTCGGTGTGAATTTAAAGATGATACCTACACAAGATTATATCATAGTCTCTGGCATATTCTTTTGTGATTGCACAACTACTAAAGATCTTAGCTCAACTTTATTCTGCTAAGAAGCAAGTTGCAGTTGCTCTATCTTGTTATTCCTTTGTACACAAGACTTGTAATAAACTTTTCTATATTTAGTTTGGAAGTTGTAATTTTTAGCAATATTTAAAACCACAAGTATCTTCTTCATAAAAATCAGTTTAGATGAATTGATCAATCATATTCTTCATACTAATTGATCACTCTTTTGTAGATCATGTATTTCCATCGATTGATCATGTCTTGTCGATCATTCATTCTGACTTTATCGATCATTATTTGAAATCCATTTAAACGGTCATCAATTGATCGATCATAGCCTTTTAACTGATCGATCACTTAGTGTTGATCGATCATACTTGTTAGCATGACTGATCATATCTGAAAATCTTCATTTGATTTCATACCATATTTGTTTCCAACGACAACCTTTCTTGAGATTCTATATAAAAGACCCCATACCCATTTTTGGAACACACACACCAATCGAGTATTCACTCCTATTCTCATTAGAAAATCTATAATCTATTTCTATGTGATTTTCTCGATATTATTTCTCATGTTCTTTGACTTATTCGATCTTCTGAGAAGAATCTTCGTGATTTTTAAAAAAAATATGAAGGAAGTTTTTTCATTCAATAGTGCTCGATCCATTGGCCATCTCTCAAGTAATTATGATCAGTCAAAATATTTATGGCAGCTTTGTCTCTATGTGGTGGTATTTACTATTGTTTGATATTGCTTATCCGTCTGTCATATTTGTTATTAATTACTTGTAATATTCTTAGTGAATTACATGTGCAATTATACAGCTGTTGTTTATCTCTAGATATCATATGCCATTTCTTAGAGATTTATTCTATGATATATGTTAATCTTTTTGGATATTATTATCATTAATATATCTCTTGTTTCTAGCTTAGCATCTTTCTGCAGAACATTAGGTGTCTGATGCTAAGTGTGCGTAGAAGTTCTTAGATGTGAGATCTCCAAGTAAGCTAGAAGAAAATCGAAAGCTCACATGGTCTTCTACTTGTACTATAACGTTTGATCTGTGGTGTTGATCTTGGTGTTTAATCCAATATTGTAAAGCGACAACTTTGTAAACAATTGAGATATCGGTGTAAATATCTCACGACTTGGTGAAGTGGTTGATTAGCTCAACTAAGCAGGAAATCCTGAGCCGGGAAGACTTAAGTCATTTTTTTGAATAATGAGAGGGTGACACCCCAAGTTGGGATTCACCACATTTGTTATATATTACTTAGAAATGTGGAGTAGTACACTACTTGGAGGACCAGAAATGATGAAGAGAGGTAGAATGAGCAAAAACATTCTTTGTTTAAAATCTATGGTTATTAAAAATGAGGTTATTTCTTCCTAGTGCAGTCCTTTGTTGAGTTTCCCCCTACCGACCTCACTGACCTCTAAAAATATGTAAGGCCTCCGAATGAAATCCAAGATTTGCCTACCTCCTGCCAAATCTGCTCTGATGATGGGCACCTGAAGAGCAAATGCTCTGATTCTTCAGCTTGTGCTCCACATCTGCCGCACTGAGCGTCCCCACTAGTGGTATCGTAATCCATAAACTCACAAGTTGGTCGACTACGACATGAGTATACATTGTGTGTAAGACTGCGTTCAATTACCAAGGACATATCTCTACAGAAATCTTAAAGAACTATATATATACAAGAAAATAATGTACTACCCACTCTACTGGGAGCTTCCTCTTACTATATCCAAAATATGAACAAATAAGTACATATATGAGCACCTTATAATCATGTTCACCTGCAATGTAATAAAAAAGTGTAAGACCAAAAGATATGTTAATAATTTGTCCATGATAGCCCTCAACATGTAGAAAATTTTAGCTGTCTCATCGAAAACACCAAAATTAAAAGCTATTTTTTTGACACTTCACAAATAAATATTATAAAAAGTAAATGTAGCACATTGAGAATTGTCCATTATCTCAAACAAGTTCGTGGTCCAAAACTTACCCAAATAGAAGTAGGCACATACTCTAACACATACCCATTACACTAATACGTTCTCTAACACATGCTAACACATACTCTAACATGCATGCACACTCTCTCTAACGTACATTACAGTAACACGCTCCCTAAGACACTGATGAATACATATTCATTCACCTTTATTCCTTTATTTTGTCTTTAACACCCTAACGAAATGCATTTAAATATACCTAACTTGTACAAATTAGCATATTTATTGATGTCCATAAATAGTACATAAATACTTGTATTTAAATACAAAGTAAATGAATAAAAAGATGAAAAGAAAAATAAATGAAGTGCTTTAAATACTGACTGACCCCTAAACCTTGAGACTAAATCAACATTTACTTGTTCAATAAGGAATAATGTAGGGAGAGATAACGATAAATAAATACAAACAAAATAACACATGTACCCAAACCCTAGGTGCCCACTACACTTCATATATAGTCATACTTTAACTAATGTATACACACTCTTACACACCTCAATTTAATAAATAATCAACATGAAATATGTATACCAAAATATATAGAAAAATATAAAAATAATAGCATATAAAAATAATGTACAAAATGACTAGGACACATATATGAAAATGCCTTAAACTATATTTCGCAAACCCATATCTTCATATGAACCCAAAATTGACCAAGCTCACCTTTATTATACTCTAAATGAAATTATCTATCTAATAACGTTGTTTAATTGAAACTGGAGTTGAGATACAAAAGTTAACTTTTTTGGGACCCATTGTACTATATACTTATACATTTTATACATTTTGTTTATTCCTTATATTTTTAGTCTTTTTATATTTTTAAACACTTGTGAATATTATTTGAAATATAATACAAATATAATCATGAAAAAATTATTATAAAATCATTAAAATAAATAATATAACAAACTATATATGTATATTCTACCTATAATATACATACATATATCTATTTAAGTGTACACATAAAATCAAAAAATGTACTAAAAATATATACATATGTATTTAAATATAATATAAATATATAAAATATATATACATCAGAATAATATCTAAAATACAATATAAAAACAAAGTACACAATAAATATGTATAAATACCTGTAATTTCACTTGTATACATTAACTTAGGCTCATGGATGGCTTGTGTGAAGTTGGCAATGTGGGCACACATCGGATTTAGCTACTTGATGAATCTCCATTTCATCACCTTTATTCTATCATTTTGGACTTAAAAACCATATCTAAATGCATGTAAATAACATTATTTTGTACAAATTAACATTCATTATTTATTCCATTTATTATTATATAAAAGATAGCCTTAATGTTAAAATTATAGAATAAATAAATGTAAAGAAAAAGAATAAAATGCCAAAGGTATTTTATGATCCTAAACACCGAGTCCTAGGCATCTTGATGACTTTGTCGACAAGGAATAAAGTAGGGGGAGATAAGAGCCAAAAATCCAATAAAATTTCCATTCTTTTATTCATCAATAAGTCTTGGGACCTATTTTATTTTATATTTTTTATACCTCAAGTAAAGAAACTTTGTACATGAAATTTGTAGATAATAATATATAAAAAATACAAAATTGCTTTCACATAAAAGTAACATACAGTGTAGTTTATAGACTTTGAATAAAATAATATTACTTCTGAGACCCATATCTTCTTCATATGAACTCAAAATGTAGTAAAATTACCTTTAATTGTATATAACTTCTAATAATCTATTTAACGACGGTGATTTCAATTAATTTGTAGTTAAGTTGTGAAAGTTAGGTTTTGGACCCATATTGTATAATATACATGAATAAAATATTCATTTGATTTATTCTTTTTACTTTTTATAATTTTATTTTTTTATAATTTTGTAAATATTATTTATAATATATGTAAATATTTAGAATAGAGCACAAAAAGAATATTTACAAAAATACATTGATGAATATACTATATCTATACCTATATAATAAGTGTACATATTTGTTTACATATACAAAATACATCAAAAAATATAATAAAAAAATATTTTTATATATTTAAATGAGTTATAAATTTACAAAATATTTATATAAAATAATAAAATAAAAAATATATAAATAAAAAATAGACCAAATATCGGTAAATATACCTATAAATATAATTGTAAAAAGTAATACCTAAAAATAACATCATAAAAATAAAAAAATAATATTAAAATACTACAAAAATAATAACCATTTTTTATAACTTAAATTTAATTAATTCATTTTCTATTTATTACCAATTTTGTAATAATTTTGGGCAAGTTTTTCCTTATTGGTTCACATGGACCAACTAGTTGACTACGATGAGCTCCTCTGCCCCCTACTCCTATAGCGACTAATATCGTTGCACCCCCTCTTTCTTGAATTTTTCGAACATGATACTTACCCCAATGGTCCTTTACTCCTTCATGAAAATTTTTCCATCCCTCCATATCACAGACACTTCCTCCTCCTCATATGCTTTTTCGTTCGCGTGAAGTCCCTTTTAGAACTTCGCCCATCACCATATGTACTTCTCACATTTTTTTATCTTTTTTTAACTTTCTCTCCACCATAGCCTCTCAGAGTGGTGATGAATCTATGATTCTCATTCTTTCTTCTTTTAATTTAGCTTTATCTTTTAGCAAAACCACATATAAATATGTGTAAATACAATAAATTAACTTTGTGCACGACATTGTTAATAGTGATTAATTAACACATATTTCTCAAAAATAAAATAATAAAGAGAAAAGAAAAGAATGATGTATTTATAATAAATATAGAGTGTCCCAAACAGTAATAGAAGGTCAAGTCTTGACCTGATCGGAAAAGAATAAGTAGGGAGAGATAAGGGTACACTGTGTATTGTACATAATACCTGTACATGTAGATATAATTATTATTGTACTTTTTGTGGAAACTATATTCTCTTGAAATACTTCTTTAAAGTCCTAATAATAATATAAAAATAAAATACAAATCAGAAAATACAAAATAAAATAAAAATAAAATGCACTAGTCATTGTACAAAGGTCAAATATGTGTAAGTGAATTCTTTACCTATTTATTTAATACCTTTCTCTAAATTATAAAAATAAAATAAAAATTATTTTGAATTCCTCAGATTATTTTGTAAATAAATAAGATATAAAATAAAAAGTTTTTTTAAATACTAAAAATAATAAATACCTGCACATTATACATAGGTATATTATACATGTATATAATATTATATACTTTATATACCATAATAAATTAATTTATAAAAATAATACAAAATCATAAAAAAATAGTTTAGAAAATGATAAACGGTTTTTATTTTCTTCAATTTTTATTTTGGAACCATTAATTATTTTATTTGTAATTATTTTTATTTATCTCCAGTTTTGCCTTCTAGCCTATTTTGTTTGTTTCCTCATCCACTTCTAATTGGTCCACATTAGTTTTGTTGACTGTGGTCAACTGGTCTGTCACCTTTTCTCATCGAATCAGGTTTGCTCCATTTTCACCATTTTTCCCGACTCGATCTGATGGAGTTCTTCGATCAATTGCTCCAATTAGAGGTTGTGGATCCCATATCCATGTCTAAAGCCAGTCTTAAGGAAGCGCATCCCATTTTCACCAATTTCTTTCAAAAATTATCGAACTTGCGTTGCATATAAAAACCTCTGGAGCAGCTTCCTTTGAGTTGTCATTTGGCCGCTCCTCCACTACCGATGAGCTCCGTCATCTCCCTCGCAAGTGACAGAACGTGAGGAATGTCGTGGAGTGAGGTTCCGGAGTGTAGAGTGCTCAAGGTCTGGTAGCTTTATCGCCATGCTCTGTCGCAAGGAGCTCAGCCTCTGGCGTCATTGAGGCATCGTGGCTATGAACCCCAGAGGTCCATGATCGCTAGCCTAAGTGACTGCATCCATCAGGTACTTTAGTTTTTTTTGCTTAACTTGTTTTCTTAGGTCATTAACAGAGACACCGTCGCTAGCTCCAATCACCCCAGTTAGAGCTCCATTCCACATTCTTGAGCCTCCGTCCACCTTCACATGACCTTCCTTCACCCGCTTCTTCCATCCACTCGCCTCGTTCCACCCAGGGACGAGCCATCGAACCTCCATTTCCTCTACTTCACCGGAGGTTCACGCACCAACGCCACACCATCCATTTCCATGATTTAATGAGTCGAGGTCTTTTGCCCTCAACTCAGGGTGTTTTGTGTGCAACATTGAGCGTCAAAGGGCTTTACCTGGAGGTAGAATCAACCAAAGAGCACACCCCAAGTTCCGCCTAGCAACGATCGCATCCAGGACTCACCTCTCTAGGTCCCAGGCTTGATTAAAGAATCCCTGACAGAGGGAGGCATCTGGCGGACCTATAGGGCCCATCCAAGGGCCAATGTGACACCGGAGGAGGATGTTGCACACGATCTGAGCTCGCTGTAGCGAGTTCATCTACTGTTCTTGAAGACATCCTCTCTGTCGTCCGATGAAGAACAAACTCGATGGAGCCACTGCCACCACTGAATAAGGAGCAACCCAGAGTGATAGATGCATCTGAGGATAAAATCTTAGCCATCCAAGCGTGAATCATCATCGGAAGATCTCAATCGTCGGTAAGATGAAGTGATTCATCCTTCACCATCTGTTAGCGCGTGATGAAGGAATAACTTGTACCTTTAGTCCCTAACTTTTTCTCTTTATAATTTGGTCCAATAAATGTATGTGGTAGTGTAATCTGTTTTGGATAATTTGTAGTTAGACCCTCATATTTTGTCTTATTTCATTTTAGTCCAGTCAGACTGAACTCACGTGCCGTTTCACTTGCTATTTTGGACATTTTACAACTTCTTCCATGAGCTTTGAACTGGTTACTAAAAGAGAACATATTTTCATAAATTGCATACATGCCCTTGTAAGTACTGATCACACACTACACACATTTTCTCTAGATAAATTGCATCTTCAACCCTTGACCTTTTAGAGCATGTCATGCTTTCGACCTAAAAGTTAACTTATTTACATTTGAGTCCTTGGTTTATTGATTTAATTGCATATATTTTATTTGATGCAATAAATAGGTAGTGAACTCGGAGAAAAGTACCCAAAAATTATTTTCACCTCTTGTTTACATGCTTTCTTTGTGGTGATTTTCGGTAACTAATTGCTTTCATTTCTATTATTAAAAATTCAAAAACCCATAAAAAGTGTCGAGTTATAAAAATCATTAAAATTTGAGTAATGTCTTAACAAAATCCACATAAATTCCTAGAATTGTCTTTTGTTATGTTTTAACTCCAGCGTCAATTTTGTTTGAAAATTCCTTCTAAAAATCCTAAAAAAATAAAAAACAACCTAAAACTTATAAAAATTATATAAAATCAAAATTGTATTTTCGGTTTTTGTCTGTAGTTTTTTACTTCTACTTCATGATATAACTACCATCCAGGAACTTTGGGCACTTTAAGTATTTTTAATTTGTAAACTGGTCCTAGTTGTGCATTATTTTGTATTTTTATCCTTGTTTGATTTTTAGAAAATTCCAAAGACATCTGAAATTCATAAAACTACCAAAAGTATTTAAAAACCTATAAAACCCCAAAATATTTTTCTTTATAAATTTCTTAGCATTTTGGACTATTTCAAAAAATACAAAAAATGTGTTGTGTGTGTCTTTTACCTCTTTTGCTTTTTTGTTTTTATCGGAAAATTAAGATTTTCAAAATAAAAAACCACTAAAAAATGTTTTTCTTAGAAATTTGACCACTTAGTTTTTAAATCGTGCTCCTTATGTTCGACCCTGGTCATTATACTAGGTAAATAAAATAGCGAGACCGCTGATATTTATTGATTGATTTTGAGTGGTTTATTTTTCTTGTTGGCTAATTGGATTGATTGAGGACAACGACATTTGATATCTATTCCACCTTAGTCAATCTCAATTTTCATGCCATCATGTTCCTTCAAGTATTGAGACTTGTGATAGAAATCCTCCGCCTTGCTTCACGTCAAGGATGGAGGAGTTGAAGGTGCTTCCTAATCCATCTCTAGCGAGCTTCGATGTTGAGGTTCTGTCTCATGCCCTCCTCCCATTCATGGTATCTTTTCATGCTTTGTAGGTAGTTTACTCATTGCCTTTCGATTCTGCATGTTAGTTTAGGTTTTAATTATTTGCTTTAATGTAAATTTTAGGATTAGCTTCTCTAGAGTAATAGTGCTCCACCGCCATTGTTCACCTTGAATCGCTTGTTCCAAATCCCACCAATCACTCCATTTCTTAGCCACTTCTCCTCTCTGCCTACCTGACCCACTAGATCCCCCGGATCTCCTCAGATCGGGACCGTTGAGCTCCAAATCCACTTCATAGCTAGACCTCACCCATCTACTCCATTCCACCCTTGACACCCCCCAAAAGATGACCAAGATCATGCCCTTCATTTGTCATTTCTTCTATCTTTTTCTGTAGGTCTTGAAGGGAAGTCTGAGCCCAAATGAATCAAGAAATCACCTCCCAGGTCGACTGAAGGACATTGAGCTCCAGTGGCTCAATCAACAGCCCTCGGACACTTTAGAGACCTCCAGGGGCTTTGGAGGGATGCAATAATGTCAAGAGTCCATCAACTGAGCTCCAGGTCATCAAAGGAGCGTGCAACATCGAATCAAAACTCACCAAGCACAAGTTCATTCTTAGCTCCTCCACCACCATCCAAAGTTGTTCGATACTACCGAGATCTTCACGAGGCACAGCTACCCTCGGATCTCTAGAGACGAGCACTGTAGGATATCAATCTGAGATGTAATCTAAGAGTAATGGTTGTCAAGCATCATTGTGCATCGTGGGCGTGACACGCGTATGAGGAGATCATGATCGTTTGCTCACGCGTCGTTGGGGGAAATATGCAAATCTAGCCCCCACTTTTTATCGTATTTTTATTATAGTCATGTAATATTTATAATTAATTAAAAACTTTTATGTATTTTGCAAGTGAACCCCCCATCCTTATTTAATTTAGCAACTAGGTCTAGTCCCCATCACCTCACGTGCGGTACTAGGTAAGTGGCGATTTTGCATGCATTCCCTCATGGCTTTTTGAATTTCGATTTAATCCTAAAATTTATAATACAAGTTGTAGTATTTTGGGTACTTTTCATGGTATCCCTTCACTTTATTTCTAATTGTAAAAATACCCTTTCTACTTCATTAATTTTTGTGCTTGTATTTCATTTATTAAAATTATCATCCATGCTCCAAAAATTCTCAAAATAATGTTTAAGTGCCTATTAGCATACAAATTCATGATATATTTTTGTTTAGCATTTTAGGCATTTTATCCATTTTTGAAAAAAATCAAAGGAGCACATTTTTGCCACTATTTGACGTACAAAATACCTAAAAACATTTTGAAAAATTTCAAAAAAATACATTTTATTTATTATGGTATTTTGTACCTCCAGACCAAAAACCACTAAAAATAGAAAAAATGATTAAAATTAAAAAACTCCAAATGATGGTGACGACCTTCCGTAATTGATTAATCAAGGGAAGTGCCTTATCTTGAAGGTTGAATGAGAATGCTCTCATTTTGAATACACCTAACATGATGTTTGGGTAGTGAGTTGTTGTACAAATGCACCCAAACTATTGGCGATGGATGTATGGTTCTTCATTTGCATTCTTGTTAAAGGTGGAAAGCAGAGTCAAGAATTGAGTCTTCAACTCAAAATAAGAGTGGACAATAGGTATCTGGATCCATTCTATCATCTGTCCAGCATTGGGGTTTTAAGTCTCCTTGAGAGTCTACTTGGGCTTCCCTCCTCTTCGCTCATCTTTCATCCTTCCGCCAGCTTCATCTTCACTATCTTCCTCTTATCCTCCTCCTCCTGGTTGGTATCTTCTTATTCGTAGATCATTCAACATGCCTTCAATGGTGAACTGGGCTAATGCATGGTCAGTGAGATATTACTAGACTGGCTATATGGAGGCAAGAAGCTGGACATTCACCTCATTCTGTTCTAGCTACTAGCCTGATTGTGATCGTGGATGCTGAGGTCCCTTTCGTTTTCTAGTAGGAGCCATCTCTTTATCAAAACATGATTCTGACAAAATCTCTGGCTCTAGATTAAGCTCTTGAGCTGCAAATGGAATAATGCCCCACTTCATATGTATTGAAGCATCGGATAAAAAGAATCATTCCGTGTTAAGGTCAACAAAGAATTTCATTAAGGATGGAGATGTATATGACGTGAAGTCGATTTCCATCCAAAAAATGGGTAGATTTTAGGACAAGAGTGATTCTCGTTTATTAAAGAAGATGGGGAGTCTAGAGATCGGTTCCCCGAGTCCGAACTAGGTTCTTTGGAATTGCCTCAAATTATTAGAGAAGGTAGTTGCATGAAATCAATTTAGTTGTTAGCGGAGTCCCTACCAAGCCATCCATAGGTCATCATCTCGAGGTCAAAGGAACATCGAGAATGGATGAATCACACGTAGGTCAACAAGAAATAAAAGGAGTACAAAACAATACATAAAGTGAGTGGTGGTCAAGTGAGAGTAAAATAAGAGAAAATGAAGGGCAAAAATTGTACAAGTGTGCAGGAATTATTCTCCTCCTCCTGGTTGGTATCTTCTTATTCGTAGAACATTCAACATGCCTTCAATGGTGACCTAGGAAAATGCATGGTCGGTGAGATAATGCTAGTCAGGATGTATGGAGGCAAGAAGCTGGACATTCACCTCATTCTGATCTAGCTTCTAGCCTGATTGTGGTCGTGGATGCTGAGGTCCCTTTACTTTTCTAGTAGGATTCTGACCAAATCTCTAGCTCTTGATTAAGCTCTTGAGCTGCAAATGGAATAGTGCCCCACTTCATATGTATTGAAGCATCGGATCAAAAGAATTATTCTATTTTAAGGTCAACAATAATTTCATTAAGGATGGAGATGTATATGGAGTGAAGTCGATTTCCATCCAAAAATGGGTAGATTTCAGGACAAGAGTGATTCTCGTTTATTAAAGAAGATGGGGAGTCTGGAGATCGGTTCCCGGAGTCCGAACTAAGTTCTTGGGAATTGCCTCAAAATATTAAAGAAGGTAGTTGCATGAAATCAATTTAGTTGTTAGCGGAGTCCTGAACAAGCCATCCATAGGTCATCATCTCAAGGTCAAAGGAATATCGAGAATGGATGAATCATACGTAGGTCAACAAGAAATAAAAGGAGTGCAAAACGATACATAGTGAGTGGTGGTCAAGTGAGAGTAAAATAAGAGAAAATGAAGGGCAAAAAATGTACATGTGTGCAGGACTTGATCTTTGACTTTAATTTAAATCAAACAAATATCAATCAAGTTGTGGATTCACCAACTTATCCCAAGTGATGCTATAAGTGTTCGACTATTTTTATATATTTACAATGTTATTATTAATTTGCAATCAAATCTTATAACAAGTCCATTTGAGGGCAATCCTTGTAGGAGTGTGTGTACTGCCAGGAAAGTACCCCGTACTTCTTCTACCTCCTTTGAAACATGTGATATGTGCACTTTGAAATCCTTGATCTTGTACCCCTCTAGCTACTCAACAACGAAATAGAGAAAGGAATCCCATAGGTGAAACTAATACATCCCTTTCAAGCGAGGTACTCGGATATAGGATAATGAGACAACCACCCCTGTGAAGGCATGTCCTATGCCCAATACTTCGGACAAAGTAGGATTCTCCACACAAGGTGGGAACACCCACATCTACAAGGCCCTATTACCCTATGCATGATATAAGCGCCAATACATCACCAACCCTAGTGATAATCAAGGCTACCACAGATCAGGTTTTTGGCTCCAATCCTTAGGGGGATCACGCCTCACTTGATTTGAGTGGTACCTGAAAGCAATGAGGACTTTATGAACCCTAAACAAGTATGTCAATTATAATTTTAAATTAAGGTAAAATTTTTATTAGTAGTCCCCTATTTTTATTTTTTTGAGTATTTTTCAAAGAAAACCTCATAGTGATTTTTTATTTAATTTTTGATCCTAAATGTGATATAGAACAAACAGAGAAGAGGGGAAAGTAAATGCAAATTCACACTAGAGTGGAAATCACACCCTCGTGTCAAATGATACATGCAAAGTAAGAAGACTCACGTTGTTTCCCAATTCTCTCCATGTAGGATGCAAGGTAAAATATAAATATTTACACTATATGAGTGACATGAAAGCGTTGAAAGTGTCCTAAGCAAGAATTGCTATTAAGAACCAAATGTCAATCACTCAAAATGGAGCCTAAGTGCTAGTCTTGGAGACTCCTCGGTGCTCTCTACAACGGGTCCTGCAAGCGCTATGTAGATTCTTTCACAGCTTTGGTTCTAAATTCAAGCAATTAACAATTAATTTTTGACTAGATCCAAGCCTAAGATACTGTAGGAGTATGCTTCCATTAGGATTTGGACCTAGCTTACCGATCAACTAATCCTAAATCTAGGGGCTTAATCACATAAAACAATGAAAAGGAAGGTGAAAATCTCAAGACATGTGAAACAAAATAAAATAAAAGCAACAAAACCAGAAAAGCTACGACGAGGCCACCAAATGAACAGACACCCGAGCAATGGACCTCGTGAAGTGTGGTAGTGTTCAAGTCCATTTTTTTACAAATAATTATACGAAAATAAAATAAAACACTCCACCTCACAAAATAAAACAAAAATAGATAACTGTGCCACTCTTCTCCTTCTCTCTCAACCTCTCTCTCCCAATCTCTCCTTGTTGGCTCACAAGTAGAAGAGCCAACCTCCTCATGGCTTGGGTGCGTGCTCCTCCTAAGAAGCGGCCATCACTACGAGGTCCCTCGCAAAAAAGTCAAATAAAGACAAGTGGGTCAGAAAAGATATATAATTATAAAAAATAAATAAGTAGAAAATAAAGGGAAAATAATATGCAAGCTATATACAAAATGCTATGCATTCCGTTGATCCTTGGTAAAAGCCAATTGAAATATCCAAAGGTCAGGTGAGAGAGTCATACGATCTCACAAGGTTAGGTGAGAATCTCGGGTGAGGCAATGTGACCTCTTGAAATGACCCCAAGCTAAATTCAACAAATAACCCACAAGAGAAATAATCAAAAGCAAAGCAAAGCAAAGCAAAATGTGGATGAACATTTATTATAAAATCGTACAATGAACGTGTATAGTGGACAAGCAGGCAGGATGACAAACACACGGAGCAAGGGATGTAGCAGAAATATTATTTATAAATAAATAATATAGAAGTATATGTGTGTATAAGTATGCAAAATATCAATCAATCTGTTGTGGGTATTTTTATCTTTACAATGTTATGGTTATTTTGCAATCAAATCTTATAACAAGTCCATATGAGGGAAATCCATGTAGGAGTGTGTGTACTGCCAGGAAAGTGCCCTGTTCTTTTTCCACCTCCTTTGAATCATGTGATATGTGCATTTCGAGGCCCTTGATCTTGTACCTCTCTAGCTACTCAATAACGAAATAGAGAAAGGAATCCCATAGGCGAAACTAATACATCCCTTTCTAGCAAGGTACTCGGCCACAACATAATGAGACAGCTGGCCCAGTGAAGGCATGACCTATGCCCAATACTTTGGACCAAGTAGGATTCTCCACACAAGGTGGGAACACCCTCATCTACAAGGCCCTACTCGCCTATGCATGATATAAGCGCCAATAATTCGCCAACCCTGATGACAATCAAGGCTACCGCAGATAAGGTTTTTGGCTCCAATCCTTAGAGGGATCACGCCTCACTTGGTTTGAATGGTACCTGAAACAATGAGGACTTTATGAACTCAAAACAAGCATGTCCATTACGATTTTTAATTACGGTAAAGTTTTGTTAGTAGTTCCCTATTTTTAATTTTTTGAGTATTTTTCAAAGAAAACCTAATAGTGATTTTTTATATTTTATTTTTGATCCTAAATGTGATATTGAACAAACGAAGAAGAGGGGAAACTTAATGCAAGTTCACACTAGAGAGGAAATCACACCCTCGTGTCAAATGATACATGCAAAGTAAGAAGACTCACGTTGTTTGCGAATGCTCTCCATCTGGATGCAAGGTAAAATATAAATATTTACACTATATGAGTGATATGAAAGCATTGAAAGTGTCCTAAAAAAGAATTGCTATTAAGAACCAAATGTCAATCACTCAAAATGGAGCCTAAGTGCTAGTCTTGGAGACTCCTCGGTGCCCTCTACAACGGGTCCTACAAGCGCTATGTAGATTCTTTCACAGCTTTGGTTCTAAATTCAAGCAATTAACAACTAATTCTTGACTAGATCCAAGCCTAAGAGCCTGTAGGTGTATGCTTCCATTAGGATTTGGACCTAGCTTACTGATCAACTAATCCTAAATCTAGGGGCTCAATCACATAAAACAATGAAAAGGAAGGTGAAAAGTTCAATACATGTAAAACAAAATAAAATAAAAGCATCAAAACATGAAAAACTACGACGAGGCCACCAAATGTATAGACACCCGAGCAATGGACCTCGTGAAGTGTGGTAGTGTTCAAGTCCATTTCTTTACAAATAATTATATAAAATAAAATAAAACATTCTACCTCACAAAATAAAACAAAATTAGATAATTGTGCTACTCTTCTCCTTCTCTCTCAACCTCTCTCTCCCAATCTCTCCTTGTTGGCTCACAAGTAGAAGATCCAACTTCCTCGTGGCTCGGGTGCATCCACCTCCTAAGAAGCGGCCATCACTACGTGGTCCCTCGCAAGAAAGTCAAATGAAGACAAGTAGGTCAGAAAAGATATATAATTATAAAAAATAAACAAGTAGAAAATAAAGGGAAAATAATGTGCAAGCTATATACAAAATGCAATGCCTTCCGTTGATCCCCGGTAACAAGCCAATTGAAATATCCAAAGGTTAGGTGAGAGAGTAATACGATCTCACATGGTTAGGTGAGAAGGTCAGGTGAGGCAATGTAACCTCTTGCAATGACCCCAAGCTAAATTCAACAAATAACCAACAAGAGAAATAATCAAAAGCAAAGAAAAGCAAAGCAAAATGTGGATGAAAATTTATTATAAAATCGTACAATGAACATGTATAGTGGACAAGCAGGCAGGATGTCAAACACATGGAGCAAGGGATGTAGCAGAAATATTATTTATAAATAAATAATATAGAAGTATATGTGTGTATAAGTATGCAAAATATCAATCAATCTGTTGTGGGTATTTTTATCTTTACAATGTTATGGTTATTTTGCAATCAAATCTTATAACAAGTCCATATGAGGGAAATCCTTTTAGGAGTGTGTGTACTGCCAGGAAAGTACCCTGTTCTTTTTCCACCTCCTTTGAATCATGTGATATGTGCATTTCGAGGCCCTTGATCTTGTACCTCTCTAGCTACTCAATAACGAAATAGAGAAAGGAATCCCATAGGTGAAACTAATACATCCCTTTCTAGCGAGGTACTCGGCCACAACATAATGAGACAGCTGGCCCAGTGAAGGCATGGCCTATGCCCAATACTTTGGACCAAGTAGGATTCTCCACACAAGGTGGGAACACCCTCATCTACAAGGCCCTACTCGCCTATGCATGATATAAGCGCCAATACTTCGCCAACCCTGATGACAATCAAGGCTACCGCAGATAAGGTTTTTGGCTCCAATCCTTAGGGGGATCACGCCTCACTTGGTTTGAATGGTACCTGAAAGCAATGAGGACTTTATGAACTCAAAACAAGTATGTCCATTACGATTTTTAATTACGGTAAAGTTTTGTTAGTAGTTCCCTATTTTTAATTTTTTGAGTATTTTTCAAAGAAAACCTCATAGTGATTTTTTTTATTTTATTTTTGATCCTAAATGTGATATTGAACAAACGGAGAAGAGGGGAAACTTAATGCAAGTTCACACTAGAGTGGAAATCATACCCTCGTGTCAAATGATACATGCAAAGTAAGAAGACTCACGTTGTTTGCCAATGCTCTCCATTTGGATGCAAGGTAAAATATAAATATTTACACTATATGAGTGATATGAAAGCATTGAAAGTGTCCTAAACAAGAATTGCTATTAAGAACCAAATGTCAATCGCTCAAAATGGAGCCTAAGTGCTAGTCTTGGAGACTCCTCGGTGCCCTCTACAACGGGTCCTGCAAGCGCTATGTAGATTCTTTCACAGCTTTGGTTCTTAATTCAAGCAATTAACAACTAATTCTAGACTAGATCCAAGCCTAAGATCATGTAGGTGTATGCTTCCATTAGGATTTGGACCTAGCTTTCCGATCAACTAATCCTAAATCTAGGGGCTCGATCACATAAAACAATGAAAAGGAAGGTGAAAAGCTCAATACATGTGAAACAAAATAAAATAAAAGCAACAAAACATGAAAAACTATGACGAGGCCATCAAATGAATAGACACCCGAGCAATGGACCTCGTGAAGTGTGGTAGTGTTCAAGTCCATTTTTTTACAAATAATTATACAGAATAAAATAAAACATTCTACCTCACAAAATAAAACAAAAATAGATAATTGTGCTACTCTTCTCCTTCTCTCTCAACCTCTCTCTCCCAATCTCTCCTTGTTGGCTCACAAGTAGAAGATCCAACTTCCTCGTGGCTCGGGTGCGTCCACCTCCTAAGAAGCGGCCATCACTACGAGGTCCCTCGCAAGAAAGTCAAACGAAGACAAGTAGGTCAGAAAAGATATATAATTATAAAAATAAACAAGTAGAAAATAAAGGGAAAATAATGTGCAAGCTATATACAAAATGCAATGCTTTCCGTTGATCCCCGGTAACAAGCCAATTGAAATATACGAAGGTTAGGTGAGAGAGTAATACGATCTCACACGGTTAGGTGAGAATGTCAAGTGAGGCAATGTAACCTCTTGCAATAACCCCAAGCTAAATTCAACAAATAACCCACAAGAGAAATAATCAAAAGCAAAGAAAAGCAAAGCAAAATGTGGATGAAAATTTATTATAAAATCGTACAATGAACGTGTACAGTGGACAAACAGGCAGGATGTCATACACATGGAGCAAGGGACGTAGCAGAAATATTATTTATAAATAAATAATATAGAAGTATATGTGTGTACAATTATGCAAAACATCAATCAATCTGTTGTGGGTATTTTTATCTTTACAATGTTATGGTTATTTTGCAATCAAATCTTATAACAAGTCCATATGAGGGAAATCCTTGTAGGAGTGTGTGTACTACCAGGAAAGTACCCTGTTCTTTTTCCACCTCCTTTGAATCATGTGATATGTGCATTTCGAGGCCCTTGATCTTGTACCTCTCTAGCTACTGAATAACGAAATAGAGAAAGGAATCCCATAGGTGAAACTAATACATCCCTTTCAAGCGAGGTACTCGACCATAACATAATGAGACAGCTGGCCCCGTGAAGGCATGGCCTATGCATAATACTTTGGACCAAGTAGGATTCTCCACACAAGGTGGGAACACCCTCATCTACAAGGCCCTACTCGCCTATGCATGATATAAGCGCCAATACTTCGCCAACCCTGATGACAATCAAGGCTACCGCAGATAAGGTTTTTGGCTCAAATCCTTAGGGGGATCACGCCTCACTTGGTTTGAATGGCACCTGAAAGCAATGAGGACTTTATGAACTCAGAACAAGTATGTCCATTACGATTTTTAATTACGGTAAAGTTTTGTTAGTAGTTCCCTATTTTTAATTTTTTGAGTATTTTTCAAAGAAAACCTCATAGTGATTTTTTTTATTTTATTTTTGATCCTAAATGTGATATTGAACAAACGGAGAAGAGGGGAAACTTAATGCAAGTTCACACTAGAGTGGAAATCACACCCTCGTGTCAAATGGTACATGCAAAGTAAGAAGACTCACGTTGTTTGCCAATGCTCTCCATCTAGATGCAAGGTAAAATATAAATATTTACACTATATGAGTGATATGAAAGCATTGAAAGTGTCCTAAACAAGAATTGCTATTAAGAACCAAATGTCAATCACTCAAAATTGAGCCTAAGTGCTAGTCTTGGAGACTCCTCGGTGCCCTCTACAACATGTCCTGCAAGCGCTATGTAGATTCTTTCACTGCTTTGGTTCTAAATTCAAGCAATTAACAACTAATTCTTGACTAGATCCAAGCCTAAGATCATGTAGGTGTATGCTTCCATTAGGATTTGGACCTAGCTTACCGATCAACTAATCCTAAATCTAGGGGCTCAATCACATAAAACAATGAAAAGGAAGGTGAAAAGCTCAATACATGTGAAACAAAATAAAATAAAAGCAATAAAACATGAAAAACTACGACGAGGCCATCAAATGAATAGACACCCGAGCAATGGACCTCGTGAAGTGTGGTAGTGTTCATGTCCATTTTTTTACAAATAATTATATAAAATAAAATAAAACATTCTACCTCACAAAATAAAAAAAATAGATAACTGTGCTACTATTCTCCTTCTCTCTCAACCTCTCTCTCCCAATCTCTCCTTGTTGGCTCACAAGTAGAATATCCAACTTCCTCGTGGCTCGGGTGCGTCCACCTCCTAAGAAGCGGCCATCACTACGAGGTCCCTCGCAAGAAAGTCAAACGAAGACAAGTAGGTCAGAAAAGATATATAATTATAAAAATAAACAAGTAGAAAATAAAGGGAAAATAATATGCAAGCTATATACAAAATGCAATGCTTTCCGTTGATTTCCGGTAACAAGCCAATTGAAATATCCAAAGGTTAGGTGAGAGAGTAATACGATCTCACACGGTTAGGTGAGAAGGTCAGGTGAGGCAATGTAACCTCTTGCAATGACCCCAAGCTAAATTCAACAAATAACCAACAAGAGAAATAATCAAAAGCAAAGAAAAGCAAAGCAAAATGTGGATGAAAATTTATTATAAAATCGTACAATGAACGTGTATAGTGGACAAGCAGGCAGGATGTCAAACACATGGAGCAAGGGACGTAGCAGAAATATTCTTTATAAATAAATAATATAGAAGTATATGTGTGTATAAGTATGCAAAATATCAATCAATCTATTGTGGGTATTTTTATCTTTACAATGTTATGGTTATTTTGCAATCAAATCTTATAACAAGTCCATATGAGGGAAATCCTTGTAGGAGTGTGTGTACTGCCAGGAAAGTACCCTGTTCTTTTTCCACCTCCTTTGAATCATGTGATCAGTGCATTACGAGGCCCTTGATCTTGTACCTCTCTAGCTACTCAATAACGAAATAGAGAAAGGAATCCCATATGTGAAACTAATACATCCCTTTCAAGCGAGGTACTCGGCCACAACATAATGAGACAGCTGCCCCCGTGAAGGCATGGCCTATGCCCAATACTTTGGACCAAGTAGCATTCTCCACACAAGGTGGGAACACCCTCATCTACAAGGCCCTACTCGCCTATGCATGATATAAGCGCCAATACTTCGCCAATCCTAATGACAATCAAAGCTACCACAGATAAGGTTTTTGGCTCCAATCCTTAGGGGGATCACGCCTCACTTGGTTTGAATGGTATCTGAAAGCAATGAGGACTTTATGAACTCAAAACAAGTATATCCATTATGATTTTTAATTACGGTAAAGTTTTGTTAGTAGTCCCCTATTTTTAATTTTTTGAGTATTTTTCAAAGAAAACCTCATAGTGATTTTTTTTATTTTTGATCCTAAATGTGATATTGAACAAACGGAGAAGAGGGGCAACTTAATGCAAGTTCACACTAGAGTGGAAATCACACCCTCATGTCAAATGATACATGCAAAGTAAGAAGACTCATGTTGTTTGCCAATGCTCTCCATCTGGATGCAAGGTAAAATATAAATATTTACACTATATGATTGACATGAAAGCATTGAAAGTGTCCTAAACAAGAACTGCTATTAAGAACCAATTGTTAATCACTCAAAATGGAGCCTAAGTGCTAGTCTTGGAGACTCCTCGGTGCCCTCTACAATGGGTCCTGCAAGCGCTATGTAGATTCTTTCACAACTTTAGTTCTAAATTCAAGCAATTAACAACTAATTCTTGACTAGATCCAATCCTAAGATCCTGTAGGTGTATGCTTCCATTAGGATTTGGACCAAGCTTACCGATCAACTAATCCTAAATATAGGGGCTCGATCACATAAAACAATGAAAAGGAAGGTGAAAATCTCAAAACATGTGAAACAAAATAAAATAAAAGCAACAAAACATGAAAAACTAGGACGAGGCCACAAAATGAATAGACACCCGAGCAATGGACCTCGTGAAGTGTGGTAGTGTTCAAGTCCATTTTTTTACAAATAATTATACAAAATAAAACAAAACATTCTACATCACAAAATAAAACAAAATAGATAATTGTGCTACTCTTCTCCTTCTCTCTCAACCTCTCTCTCCCAATCTCTCCTTGTTGGCAAGATCCAACTTCCTCGTGGCTCGGGTGCGTCCACCTCCTAAGAAGTAGCCATCACTATAAGGTCCCTCGCAAGAAAGTCAAACGAAGACAAGTAGGTCAGAAAAGATATATAACTATAAAAAATAAACAAGTAGAAAATAAAGGGAAAATAATGTGCAAGCTATATACAAAATGCAATGCTTTCCGTTGATCCCCGGTAACAAGCCAATTGAAATATCCAAAGGTTAGGTGAGAGAGTAATACGATCTCACACGGTTAGGTGAGAAGGTCAGGTGAGGCAATGTAACCTCTTGCAATGACCACAAGCTCAATTCAACAAATAACCCACAAGAGAAATAATCAAAAGCAAAGAAAAGCAAAGCAAAATGTGGATGAAAATTTATTATAAAATCGTACAATGAACGTGTATAGTGGACAAGCAGGCAGGATGTCAAACACATGGAGCAAGGGACGTAGCAGAAATATTATTTATAGATAAATAATATACAAGTATATATGTGTATAAGTATGCAAAATATCAATCAATGTGTTGTGGGTATTTTTATCTTTACAATTTTAAGGTTATTTTGCAATCAAATATTATAACAAGTCCATTTGAGGGCAATCCTTGTAGGAGTGCGTGTACTGCCAGGAAAGTACCTTGTACTTCTTCCACCTCCTTTGAAACATGTGGGAACCCCACTCTCAGGTTACCACGAGTAAGGAAGAGATCTGTGCACTTTGAGGTCCTTGATCTTGTACCTCTCTATCTACTCTACAACGAAATAGAGAAAGGAATCCCATAGGTGAAACTAATACATCCCTTTCAAGTGAGGTACTCGGCCACAAGATAATGACACAACCGCCCTCGTGAAGGCATGGCCTATGCTCAATACTTTGGACCAAGTAGGATTCATCACACAAGGTGGGAACACCCACATCTACAAGGCCCTCCGTGCCTATGCATGGTATAAGCGCCAATACTTTGCCAACCCTGGTGATAATCAAGGCTACCACAGATAAGGTTTTTGGCTCCAATCCTTAGGGGGATCACGCCTCACTTGGTTTGAATGGTATCTGAAAGCAATGAGGACTTTATGAACCCAAAACAAGTATGTCCATTATGATTTTTAATTACGATAAAAGTTTTGTTAGTAGTCCCCTATTTTTTATTTTTTGAGTATTTTCCAAAGAAAACCTCATAGTGATTTTTTTTATTTTTTTTTGATCCCAAATGTGATATAGAACAAACGGAGAAGAGGGGAAACTTAATGCAAGTTCACACTAGAGCAGAAATCACACCCTCGTGTCAAATGATACATGCAAAGTAAGAAGACTCATGTTGTTTCCCAATTCTCTCCATGTAGGATGCAAGGTAAAATATAAATATTTACACTATATGAGTGATATGAAAGCGTTGAAAGTGTCCTAAACAAGAATTGCTATTAATAACCAAATGTCAATCACTCAAAATGGAGCCTAAGTGCTAGTCTTGGAGACTCCTCAGTGCCCTCTACAACGGGTCCTGCAAGCGCTATGCAGATTCTTTCACAGCTTTGGTTCTAAATTCAAGCAATTAACAATTAATTTTTGACTAGATCCAAGACTAAGATATTATAGGAGTATGCTTCCATTAGGATTTGGACCTAGCTTACCGATCAGCTAATCCAAAATCTAGGGGCTCAATCACACAAAACAATGAAAAGGAAGGTGAAAAGCTCAATACACGTGAAACAAAATAAAATAAAAGCATCAAAAAATGAAAAACTATGACGATGGTACCGAATGAACAGACAACCGAGCAATGGACCTCGTGAAGTGCGGTAGTGTTCAAGTCCATTTTTTTACAAATAATTATTCAAAAATAAAATAAAACACTCTACCTCACAAAATAAAACAAAAATAGATAATTGTGCCACTTTTCTCCTTCTCTATCAACATCTCTCTCCCAATCTCTGCTTGTTGGCTCACAAGTATAAGAGACAACTTCCTTGTGGCTCGGGTGCGTCCACCTCCTAAGAAGCGGCCATCACTACGAGGTCCCTCGCAAGAAAGTCAAACCAAGACAAGTGGGTCAGAAAAGATATATAATTATAAAAAATAAGTAAGTAGAAAATAAAGTGAAAATAATGTGCAAGCTATATACAAAATGCTATGCTTTTCGTTGATCCCAGGTAACGAGCCAATTGAAATATCCAAAGGCCAGGTGAGAGAGTCATACCATCTCACAAGGTTAGGTGAGAAGGTCGGGTGAGGCAATGTGACCTCTTGCAATGACCCCAAGCTAAATTAAACAAATAACCCACAAGAGAAATAATCAAAAGTAAAGCAAAGCAAAGCAAAATGTGGATGAAAAATTATTATAAAATCGTACATTGAACATGTATAGTGGACAAGCAGGCAGGATGTCAAACACTTGGAGCAGGGGACATAGCAAAAATATTATTTATAAATGAATAATATAGAAGTATATGTGTGTATAAGTATGCAAAATATCAATCAATGTGTTGTGGGTATTTTCATCTTTACAATGTTATGGTTATTTTGCAATCAAATCTTATAACAAGTTTATTAGAGGGAAATCCTTGTAGGAGTGTGTGTACTTCCAGAAAAGTATCCTGTACTTCTTCCACCCCCTTTGAAACCTATGATCTATGTACTTTGAGGTACTTGATCTTGTACCTTTATAGCTACTGAACAACGAAATAGAGAACGGAATCCCATAGGTGAAACTAATACATCCCTTTCAAGCGAGGTACTCGGCCATAGGATAATGAGACAGCTGCCCCCGTGAAGGCATGGCCTATGCTCAGTACTTTGGACCAAGTAGGATTCTCCACACAAGGTGGGAACACCCTCTTCTACAAGGCCCTACTCGCCTATGCTTGATATAAGCGCCAATACTTCGCCACCCATGGTGACAATCAAGGCTATCACAGATAAGGTTTTTGGCTCCAATCCTTAGGGGGATCACGCCTCACTTGGTTTGACGGGTACCTGAAAGCAATGAGGACTTTGTGAACCCAAAACAAGTATGTCCATTATGATTTTTAATTAAGGTAAAAGTTTTGTTAGTAGTCCCCTATTTTTTTTAAGTATTTGCAAAGAAAACCTCATAGTGATTTTTTTATTTTATTTTTGATCCTAACTGTGATATAGAACAAATGGAGAGGAGGGGAAACTTAATGCAAGTTCACACTAGAGCGGAAATCACACACTCGTGTCAAATGATACATGCAAAGTAAGAAGACTCATGTTGTTTCCCAATGCTCTCCATGTAGGATGCAAGGTAAAATATAAATATTTACACAATATGAATGATATGAAAGCGTTGAAAGTCTCCTAAACAAGAATTGCTATTATCGAGAAGAAACAAATGTCAATCACTCAAAATGGAGCCTAAGTGCTAGTCTTCGAGACTCCTCGGTGCCCTCTACAACGGGTCCTGCAAGCGCTATGTAGATTCTTTCACACCTTTTGTTCTAAATTCAAGCAATTAACAATTAATTTTTGACTAGATCCAAGCCTAAAATACTGTATGTGTATGCTTCTATTAGGGATTTTGACCTAGCTTACCGATCAACTAATCCTAAATCTAGGGGCTCAATCACATAAAACAACGAAAAGGAAGGTGAAAAGCTCAATACATGTGAAACAAAATAAAATAAAAGCAACAAAACATGAAAAACTACGACGAGGCCACCAAATGAATAGAGACCCGAGCAATGGACCTCGTGAAGCATGGTAGTGTTCAAGTCCATATTTTTACAAATAATTATATAAAAATAAAATAAAACACTCTACCTCATAAATTAAAACAAAAATAGATAATTGTGCTACTCTTCTCCTCTTCTCTCAACATCTCTCTCCCAATCCTGCTTGTTGGCTCACAAGTAGAAGAGCCAACTTCCTCGTGGCTCGAGTGCGTCCACCTCCTAAGAAGTGGCCATCACTACGAGGTCCCTCGCAATAAAGTCAAACAAAGACAAATGGGCCAGGAAAGATATATAATTATAAAAAATAAATAAGTAGAAAATAAAGGGAAAATAATGTGCAAGCTATATACAAAATGCTATGCTTTCCGTTGATCCCCGGTAACAAGCCAATTGAAATATCCAAAGGTCAGATGAGAGAGTCATACGATCTCACAAGGTTAGGTGAGAAGCTCGGGTGAGGCAATGTGACCTCTTGAAATGACCCCAAGCTAAATTCAACAAATAACCCACAAGAGAAATAATCAAAAGCGAAGCAAAGCAAAACAAAGCAAAATGTGGATGAAAATTTATTATAAAATCGTACAATGAACGTGTATAGTGGACAAGCAGGCATGATGACAAACACATGGAGCAAGGGATGTAGCAGAAATATTATTTATAATTAAATAATATAGAAGTATATGTGTGTATAAGTATGCAAAATATCAATCAATCTGTTGAGGGTATTTTTATCTTTACAATGTTATGATTATTTTGCAATCAAAACTTATAACAAGTCCATATGAGGGAAATCCATGTAGGAGTGTGTGTACTGCCAGGAAAGTACCCTGTTCTTTTTCCACCTCCTTTGAATCATGTGATCTATGCATTTCGAGGCCCTTGATCTTGTGCCTCTCTAGCTACTCAATAACGAAATAGAGAAAGGAATCCCATAGGTGAAACTAATACATCCCTTTCAAGCGAGGTACTCGGCCATAGGATAATGAGATAGCTGCCCCCGTGAAGGCATGGCCTATGCTCAATACTTTGGACCAAGTAGGATTCTCCACACAAGGTGGCAACACCCTCATCTACAAGGCCCTACTCGCCTATGCATGATATAAGCGCCAATACTTCGCCAACCCTGTTGACAATCAAGGCTACCACAGATAAGGTTTTTGGCTCCAATCATTAGGGGGATCACGCCTCACTTGGTTTGAATTGTACCTGAAAGCAATGATGACTTTATGAACCCAAAACAAGTATGTCCATTATGATTTTTAATTACGGTAAAATTTTTGTTAGTAGTCCCCTATTTTTTATTTTTTTGACTATTTTTTAAAGAAAACCTCATAGTGATTTTTTTATTTTATTTTTGATCCTAAATGTGATATAGTATAAATGGAGAAGAGAGGAAACTTAATGCAAGTTCACACTAGAGTGGGAATCACAACCTTGTCTCAAATGATACATGCAAAGTTAGAAGACTCACGTTGTTTCCCAATGCTCTCCATGTAGGATGCAACGTAAATTATAAATATCTACACTATATGAGTAATATGAAAGCGTTTAAAGTGTCCTAAACAAGAATTACTACTATCGAGAAGAACCAAATGTTAATCACTCAAAATGGAGCCTAAGTGCTAGTCTTGGAGACTCCTCGGTGCCCTCTACAGCGGGTCCTGCAAGCGCTATGTAGATTCTTTCACATCTTTTGTTCTAAATTCAAGCAATTAACAATTAATTTTTGACTAGATCCAAGCCTAAGATACTGTAGGTGTGTGCTTCTATTAGGGATTTTGACCTAGCTTACCGATCAACTAATCCTAAATCTAGGGGCTCAATTACATAAAACAATGAAAAAGGAAGGTGAAAAGCTCAATACATGTGAAACAAAATAAAATAAAAGCAACAAAACATGAAAAACTATGACGCGACCACCAAATGAACAGACACCCGAGCAATGGACCTCGTGAAGTGTGGTAGTGTTCAAGTCCATTTTTTTACAAATAATTATACAATAATAAAATAAAACACTCTACCTCACAAAGTGAAACAAAAATAGATAATTGTGCTACTCTTCTCCTTCTCTCTCAACCTCTCTCTCCCAATCTCTCCTTGTTGGCTCAAAAGTAGAAGAGCCAACCTCCTCGTGGCTCGGGTGCATCCACCTCCTAAGAAGCGGCCATCACTACGAGGTCCCTCACAAGAAAGTCAAACAAAGACAAGTTGGTCAGAAAAGATATATAATTATAAAAAATAAATAAGTAGAAAATAATGTGCAAGCTATATACAAAATGCTATTCTTTCCGTTGATCCACGGTAACGAGCCAATTGAAATATCCAAAGGTCAGGTGAGAGAGTCATACGATCTCACGAGGTTAGGAGAGAAGGTCGGGTGAGGCAATGTGACCTCTTGCAATGACCTCAAGCTAAATTCAACAAATATCCCACATGAGAAATAATCAAAAGCAAAGCAAAGCAATGCAAAATGTGGATGAAAATTTATTATAAAATCGTACAATGAACGTGTATAGTGGATAAGCAGGCAGGATGTCAAACACATGGAGCAAGGGATGTAGTAGAAATATTATCTATAAATAAATAATATAGAAGTATATGTGTGTATAAGTATGCAAAATATCAATCAATGTGTTGTGGGTATTAATAAAAAATATATTTTTTTATTATATTTCATATATTTTCTAATTTTTATTTTCTGATTTTTAAATTATTTTTAATTTAATATATAATAGAAAGGGATATGTATATATATAAAGGTATTTATATAGGTATATAATGTAATAGAGGAAAGGGATCCTACTCCATGGAGTGGATAACTTACCTACTCCATATTCTATTTTTCAAACTTTTTTTATTTTTTTGGAAAAATGCTTCCATAGATTTTCATAACTCTAATATGTCAGTCAAATTTCGTCGGAAACAGAGACTCCTACGACCTCCATCCAGAATAGGAAAAATACAGCAAATCTGTGACCGTTAAAAAATGATTGTCTGGATGGAGGTCGTAGGAGTCTCGGTTTCTAACGAAATTTGAGTGACTTATTAGAGGGACGTAGTTATGAAAATACATGGAAGCAATTTTCCAAAAAAATAAAAAAATTGAAAAAAAAGATAAAAATGGAGTAGGTAAGTTACCTACTCCATGGAGTGGGATCCTATTTCTCAATGTAATATATATAATATAAGTAATATATAGTAAAATATATATAAATATACATGCACAAAATTCAAAATATCGCCAAGAGTAGTCCTTTTTATTTTTTAAGGGTGTTAAAAGATTTAAAAGGTATTTCTAATAATTAATAATAGTATTAGCTAAATATAATACTATATTGTTATATATATATAGGCTATATAGGGTAGGTCTGGAGTGAGAAATAAACAATGGCTACTTTTTTTCAAATTCTTATAATAAGTTTCATATTTTTTATATTTTATTAATTAAATAAGTAATAAAGTTGCTATATTTGTTTTTTCATAAATAATAAATGCATGCAAAATGGTAAATAAAATATGTCACGAACAAGCAACAATCATGCACTTACTCCTATTTTTACAACTTTTTAAAAAACACAAGCTATTTTAATAAAAATGCATAAATAAAATTAAATGAAGCTGGCAAGAGTATTTTTTCAAATAAAATAAAGTTCAAGGACACACACGTAAAATAACTAGAAAGTCTGAATGTCAACTTGATTTTTAAGTATTAAACATTAAATACAAAAGTCAAGGGGGGGAGGTGTCAAAGCAAACTGTCCACTCATGTGGGGGTCCACGTAAAGTGACCTAGCACTGAACTATTGTGCATTATTCAAAATATTCGAGGCATACATGCAAATTTTTCCAAAACTTTTCAACCACGCTAAATATTTGTAGAACTTCTTTCGAAAAACAAAAAGACGACGGGTGGAATTGTAATTTTACCACTTAACATACTTTGATCTAGCAGCTCCTAGTTTGACACGTATGCGATCCGATGGCTATTTTCACACACTCCTTCAGATTAAATGGACGTCCCACATAGATCTACTATGTGTTCTATATCGAACGACTAAGAAGGAGGATGCAGGAATAGTTGAAGAATTGATGGTTGGTGAGCTCCTTTCTATGTTCCTCCTTGCTCTACTGGCCTCTCCTTGCACCGACAAGCCCATCAGCTTGTCGAAGCTCCTCTGTATCTAATGGACCTCTCAAATAGGAACGATGGTGTTCAATATAGGATCTGGAGGTGATTCGAGTCCCAGGTGACCTGGAGGTTCCCCATGTCCAATTCCCAACTCCATATCCATCTTCATGAGGCTTGACATGCACCAAAAAGCTCCAAAGTGTGAGCACTACTCTCTCGACCCTTGGACAAGAACGGAAGTGATCAGGGGTGTTTGCATTGTAACAACGATGAAGGGCGGTGAGTGAGGAGCTCGGATCCAAGATCCATAGTGGATCTAGGTTGGCAGATGGATGAATCAATAAGAATGTGATGGAAAGTTAAATGGGATGGAAATGGGGCTAGATTAACGGTTATATCACGATTAATCATCCAAGGGTTGAAGCTCCATGTAATGTGGGGGTTTTAATTCTAAGCCTGAAGATGCGATTAAAGACTAAATTAGAGTACATAAATTGAAATAGAACTAAAGATTTACCTAGTACATGATATGCGGGCCTTTACATGGACTGGAAGACAAGGAAGTGGAACAAGCCATCGGTGGTCTTCGATGATGGTTAGACCTTATTCCTCTGCTTCTCCTCCTTGCTGTAAAGCCTCCGATCTTCAAGTTGCCGCCAAGAGGAAGGGAATGGAGTGTCTTTAAGGGGTTAGGAACATATGGAGAGGGATCAAAATTAAAGTTAGAGCTTGAGGATATTATTTATATGTTGAATGAGGGAGGAAGTTGTGAGGCAGATGCTGATCGAGTCGATGAAGATCGGCTAGATCTTTGATGCTCATAGGAATTAGATAGGTTCAATCTACAGGAATCGAGCAGCACACAAAGGCAGATGATGATGGTCTCAAGCAGAAAAAAGGGATAAGATGTTGTCTCTGACAAATCCACAACTCGAGGAAGAGAGAGGGTCAGTTGACCCGAGTTAATAAGGGGAGGCCTTTGGTAGGTTCACGTGGACCAACTAGAAAAATTCACTGGTAAAAATTTTGTGAAAACTTTATAACAAATAACAACTTATTTAATTAAATTTTTATTAAAACATGACAAATGTTTTTTATTAATGTAGTATTTTATATGCATTTTTATTTATTTTTATGAGGATTTTATTACAAATTAATATTTACAAGTAAAATATAGTGATAAGTACCTTTATTTTGTTATTTTAATTTTAGTTTGTATTATATATTTTACTATTTTATAGATTTATATTACATATTTTTTATTTTTTAATACACGATTATATATTTTTATTGTATTTTTACGAGTTTATGTGTATACTTAATTTATTATGTATATATGCATTATAAGTATATACATGTATATTTTAGCTATGAATTTAACTATATTATTTACTTGATTTTAATTGGATGGTTCTAGTTTTTATAATTATATATATGTTTCAAATAAAATTTACAATTTTTAGAAAAATAAAAGAATTTGTAAAAGACAAAGAATAAATATATTAAATAAAATATACATGTATATTGCACAATAGGGGCCCAAAACCTAAGTTTTGCATCTTAACTCCAAATTACACGAAACCACCTTCATTAAATAGCTTATTAAAAGTTATATACAAATAAAGCGATTTCAGTTCATTTTGATACAATATGGTGAAGATATGTGTATGTAAAGTTTTTATTTTGAGTTTTTATTTTTTATGTCTCGGGCACATTCTGCATTATTTTTATATAAACTCAATTTTGTATTGTATTTGAATTTTTATCTACAATATTCATGTACAAAGTTTTTTAATTTGATACATAAATAATAAAGAATAAAGTAAGTCCAAAAAATAAATTATTGATGAATTTAAAAACTATGATTTTGTGATATTTTGTATAATTCTTCTGCCCTATCTCCCCTTACTTTATTCCTTGTCGACCAAGTCATCATAACGATTATGTCTCGGGGTATAGGTTCATTCAACACCTATAGTATTTCATTTATTTTTCTTTTGTTCTTTTAGTTTGGATAAATACATTAAATAGCCGTATTTTATACATTATTTTGTCAAATTATTGGTTTTTTTAAAAAAATTATTAATATATGCTTGCATTTAGCTATGGATTTACGACTAAAATGAAAGAATAAAGGTGATGAATTGGAGATTCCTCATCCCATATACTTGACTTTACAAGTCCCAAGCAAACACTTATTCCTATAAGTGTAGAAAAGAAATTAAAGTAAAGAAAAAGAAAGAACTTGGATTGATGTTAACTTTTAAACTTGTGTTCATAATCTAAAAGTTTGGAGCTCAGTCAGATCTTGGATATTTAGTTAGGTCAGAACCTTAATTGGGAACTGGACTTGAAACACAACAACTGACGAGAATCACAAAACTCTTCCCAAGTCTCTTCAAAAGTTAGGTCAGAATAAGTTGATGGCATACGCAGTCCCTTATGACTATGAGTCTATCTTGTACAGGTGTGTGATATATAGCTCCTCTCGATTGAAGCGGTAAAAGTCAGGCTTCTCCAAAATTGTGACCTTAATTCCCCAATCCAATAACTCTTTCCTCAAGAAGTATGGTATTTATTTCTAAATTCAAGTGCAATTGCTCAAGAAGAGGAGGTGGAGAAGAGAATGGATGGTAGCCAGTGTAGCTACCTATCCTTGGACGCTTGACTAGTGTTGCCACATCATGTGGTTGTAGGTTCATATGCATATTTGACTTTGAAGCTCAAGCTTACTTATTGAATACATACATGCTCTGACGGGAATTGTATTTTCTTGGATTTTTGCCATTCTCTTTCAAAAAGAAAGAAAAGGTTGGTGCGCCTGCAGGGTTCAGTGAGTGGGATAGGACTTTGTTTTCTCTATGTCGTAGACTTTTATTAAATATATGTGCGAAAGCAGTGATGAATGGAGGGTTCAATAGTTTTGGTTCTTCAAACTCTTAGAGCAGAATGCAGGAATGCCCCAAAGGTCAAATTCGTGTATGTCTATCGAGTGTCTACAGGGCAAAATGCTAGGAAGTCGTAGAAAGAAAAGAGTAAAGAAGGGGTTAAGGGTTCTGCAGGAGATAGTAGAGGGAAAGCATCTTCCCCTTCAGATCTCCTCTCGGGGAACTTCCCCTTCGGGATTATAGGGGGAATGATCCTTCTTGGTGTAGTTGTTGTTTCTATTGTACCGAATTGACTCACGAATAGTGCTACTCGCAGGATTCCGTCCAAATCCCGCCTACAATTAGGGAGACACAACAAGAGAGACTGCCCCCTCAGGCTGCTTTTTGCCTGTATTTAGGGCCCTGATCAAGACATATCTGTCTGCTTATAGGTCTTCCAAGTTCAATATCGCTCTCCCCCATGAGTCATAACGTGTCTTCACTACAGCTTACCACTTCTTAGAGATTGACTAATGGACTAGCCCTTCACACCCCGCTCCTGCTCACCACTAATTGATGATCTGTAACCTATGTGAGTTGAGTTGTTTTATATCATTTTTCAAATAAGGAAATATAGGAATTAAAATAACATATTTAGGGGGATGAAAATAGGGATAGCTTTATATTCGTAATTATATATTATAGTTATACTTCTCACTCTTATTGAAAGGGATAGACCTAAAATAGATATGTGTCCCACACCTTAGTCCTCCGACTGAGACCTCCCCCAATCTAAGTAGCTTCTCATATATTGGATGGTCCCAGACTGAGTCTAACTAGGCTAGTTTGGGTGCCTAATCCCGCTAAGGTCTGAACATTGACCTGGAAAAGCGTTCATATAGAGTCATTTTTTACTCAAGGCTTTGGTGCTGAAGAAGGCCACTAGAAAGAGGGAAAACTATGGTTGTAGGTTGCTTTGAGTTTACTTCAGATATGACCCTAGGGAAGAAGAGCTTATTGGAGTCTAGATTTTGGTAGCCTTTTTTCCCTTCCATCTGATATCGACTATGATTGTGACTTCCAACTGTCTTTCTTTTCCATTTTCTTTTATATTAGTTGTTTACGAAAGGGAAAGCAAGTGAATTCATGGTCATCTTCTTACCCGAAGCTTGTTGACACTCTTCATCCTCATTAACCCCATGTATTCTCCAAGGGGTTTGACATGAAATTGATTGTCTCCAAGTGGGCCCTTCTTGGCCAACCATGACCATCAACTTTCTGGAGAATCCCTCTCTTGTGTCGAGGATTTGTAGCTCGATAGTCCTCTGGGTAGGTTTGTTGTCTAGTTTCGAGTGTCTTCTTCGATAGTTAGGGAGACCCAAAGGAGCAAGATGTACCTCGTGGGGGGCAGTGGTCCCCTGGACATGTCTTTAGACCTCACGACTACTGGATCAAATTGGGGTACAATGGACACGATATCCTAACTACATATGTTTCCATTCGCTTGTGTCTCATGTTGGCAAATCCAACCCTCTACCACTTCAAGTGAGTTGAGCATAGTGACACTAAACCAAGTATTGTGGTCTCATGGAATTAAGTCAAGTAGACCCAAAGTGCCTTAATTCCAGTTCCTTAAAGGTTCATGTGATAAAGTGTATTAAGGTCCAACCAATATACCATCTTTAGATTTTATTTGGACTAGTTCAATTGTCATTATAAAACCAAAAAATGCAAAAGCTATGCAATACAAAGAAAATATTTTTGTGAAGAAATTTCTGATTTTGAACTTTTCATTGATTTTTGAAAAGGTTTTGATAATTTCTATGCAATTTTTGAAAAAAAAATGCAAAATTTTATGGGCTATTAGCTTTGCAAATTGTTTATGGATTTTTTTGAAAAAAGGTTAGGAAAAGAAATATATATTGATTTAGACAGTAATGCATTTTGTTATTTACAAGAATTATGTGAAACATTTTACACTAGATTTTTATAGGTTCATATATAGAACTTGTAAAGAATTTTTATTTCATCTCAAATCTAAGGAATTCGTTAATAGTTTATTTGTTTGAATATGTACATATTTCTCCAAATATTTTGAAAATAATCTGTTAAATATTTTGAAAACTTTATTTTGTAATTAATTTTAATAAACACTTTTTACATTTATTTATAAAATTTAAAAAATCATTTTGCAATGACTTTTCAAACAATAGGTATAGATTTTCCAGAGTAATTTCGCAACCATTTTCCAAACAATTTGTAAATAGATTTTCAAAACCTTTTATTCAAACAAAAATTACAAACAAAACATTTTTACAATGGTTTGCAGATATTTCACAAAATATTTTCAGACGGTTTTACAAAAGAATTTTCCAAGAATTTTGCAACATTTTTTCAAACATTTTGCAAAACATTTTTTACCTTTATTGATCATAGTTACAAAGATTTTTTATGGGTATTTTAATTTTATTAATTAACAATATTATTGAAAATACGTATGTTTGAGTAATGGCTAAAATATATACAACGTATATAGGACCCCCTATACTTAGCTTGAGCTTTGTTCTCATAGATCGAAGAGAAAATGAATACATAACTCGAACTAAGTAGAGGAAAGTCCATACTACAATGACTGAATTGAAGAATAGGAAGTCAACCATAATGCCTAGACTTAGAATCAATTAATCATAAGTAAACAGATTGTACACAAAGCAGGGAGGGTCAAGAGTTGAAATCTACAAATTATTGATTGGTTCGGCCTGTCTCCGCCTATACTTACAGTAAAATATCCCTAAGTAAGACAAAATGTCAATAGTTGAGGAGATAGACAAGGGGGTTAAAGAATGAACACCCGCATACACTCACCCCCCTCATACTTCGGATGAAGCATATGCTATTTATAGCAACGATGAATGTGATAAGTGACTTGTTGGAGGAATGAAAGAATGAAAGGAAGAAAAAAAAAGAAAAATATTTATACTCAAAAATATTTTTGATAGCCCTATCTGAATCTGACGATGCTGCAGCTGGACGTTTTGCATTGTAGACTATATGTATAAAGTCAACCATAGACATGAAGGTATCATGTTCGAGATAAGGCTTCAGAAGCTATCCACAGATGACGAAAGGTCGTACGCCAACTGACAATCCAGATATTACAATATTGTCATTGTCACGTACGTGCTTCACTATGAACGACCCAGTCTACTTGCTCTTCAACTTCCATGGGAAAATTTTCAACTTTGCATCAAACAACCACACCTTTTGACCCAATTTGAAAGTCTTGCGATGGATGTTCTTATCGTACCACTTCTTGACCTTTTCCTTATACATCAGGCTATTATCGCATGCATATTAGCGGAATTCGAGAAGTCTGTTCATATCTAACTTTCTGTTCTTTCCTGCTTTCTTCGGATCCAAATTGTAGATATTTATTGCTCATAAATATTTGTGAATTAGTTCAACAGGAAAATGGCAAGGCTTACAATATATTAGGAAGTAGGGAGACATTCCCAAAGGTTTCTTGGACTTAGTTCGATTGGCCCAGATGACAGAATCAAGCAGTTGAGCCTAATTCATTTTGTATGAACGTATAAGATTTTGGAGAATCGTCTTCATTTCCCTATTCGAACATTCTACCAAGCCATTAGATTACGGATGGCATGGAGAAACTACTTGATGTTCGAAGCAATATTCCTAAGTTAGCTTCTTCACTTCTCTATTGATAAAATGGCTACCCACATTTGATATCAGAATTTTTGGAATCCCTAACCTTGTGATGATATACTCTTTCAAAAATCAGTAGATGGTGTGACTATCAGTGGATTGGGTTGGGGTATCCTCTACCAATCGACTGACATAGTCGACAACAAGCAAAATATACACAAAGCCCTAATTGTTGGTAAATGGGCTCATGAAGTCAACGCCCCATGCATCAAATATGTCTATGATCTGATTGTACTTCAGGGGTATTATGTCTCTCATTCCGTGTCTCCCATCTTCTGATAGTCAGTTCATCTTTGCATAAAATCATCCGCATCTTTGAATAAAGTCAGCCACCAAAGGCTGCATTTTAGCACATTCACTGCCATGTGCTTTCTAGAGTGGCGTCCTCCTAATTTTCAAGCGTGGCAATGCTCAAGGACATTGTGAACTTCCTACTGAGGAATGCACCTTCTCCAGATGTAATCTACCCCTCACAAAAGAGATATGGATCCTCCCAACGATAGAAATGAATATCTAACAAAAACTTTTCAATTTTTAGCTTCGCTCAATCTTGTGGAGTTCTCTTTCACACAATATAGTTCACAATATTGATGAACCAGACGAGTGAGATGACTAACAAAATCACTTCATACGGGAAGGTTGCAGTGATAGGTAACATGCTTTGCTCTGGAATGTATGGCTCTGGAAATATTGAAAAAAGACCAGTCAACACATTTTTAACCTTAGGTTTATCACAGATTTCAAGATCGAACTCCTGGTGTAGAAGGATCCATCTGATGAGGCTCAATTTGGAATACTTCTTGTTTTGCAAGTACGTAATGATTGAGTGGTCTGTATATACAATAACTTTGGATCCCGATAGATGCAATCTGTACATCTCCAGGGTGAACACTCTCTTTTTTGGTGACTCTATAGTTCTTCTGAGCTTCATCAAGAATTCTGCTAGCATAGTGAATCGAATATAAAGATTATCTCTCCTCTATCCTAGAACTGTTTCAATGGCATAGTATGAAGCATCTGTCATGATCTCAAATGGTAGAGACCAATACATAGGTTGCAAAATAGGGATTTGAGTGATCAGATCTTTCAATTAATTAATAACTTGGAGGACTTTAGAATGATAATGAAATCTATCTCCTTTCCTAGTAGCTCAGTTAGCGGTTGGGTAATTTTACTGAAATCTTTGATGAATCAGCGATAAAAATTGCCAAGCCATGGAAATGACCAGACTTGCTTCAATTTTATTGGTGGCTTTAAATTTGAAATGACTTCCACCATTGCAGGATCGACCTTCATGTCACGCTTGAATATGACATGACCTAGTACAATCCCTTCATTCACCAGGAAGTGACTCTTTTCCCATGGGAGCACAAAATTGACTTCACATCATTTCTTCAAGAATCAGTCTAGATAAGATAGGCCTTGATTGAAGCTATCTCCACAGACCTAAAAATCATCCTTAAAAGCCTCAAGAAAGCTACCAACCATATCTATAAACATGACCAACAAGCATCACTGAAATGTCGTTGGAGCATTGCACAAAGCAATCAACATCCTACGAAGGCATATATCCCAAATGGATAGGTGAAGGTGCTTCTCTTGGTCTTCTAGGGTGATTGCAACATGATTATAACTAGAGTATCAATCTAAGAAGTAGAAATACTATTTTGTGGCCATTCTTTCGACTATTTGGTCGATGAAGGAAAGCGGGAAATGATCCTACTTGGTCGTTAAGTTTAAGCATCCGTAATCTACATAGATGTGCCAAGATGTCAGAACTCTAGTTGCAATATCCTCTCCTTTGTCTTTCTTCATGATGATGGTCTCTGATTTCTTAGGCACGACATGAAATCGAGTCATCCATTTAGAGTCAGAAACTAAATATGTGAATCCCACATTACACCATTTTGTGATTTAATTTAAAACAACCTCCTGGAGATTCGGATTTAATCATCACATAAATTTGCAGGACAATTTGCTATCTTCTTCTATCTAGATGTGATGGGAATAGAGTGATAGATTAATCCTATGGAGTTCGGAGATTTTCCATCCTATGGCCTTGCAGTTTCTTTCTAGAACCTCAAGCAGATGAGATTCTTGTTCCTGGGTTAGTCGCGAATTGATAATCAAGGGAAAAATATTCAGTGCACCTGCATAGAAGGCATACTTCATGTTTTCTAGGAATAGCTTGAGCTCTAGTGGGGTCTGAATCTTTTCGGTGGTAACTTTTGTGGCTGTACAAGACATTGTTTGTGCCAAATTTTGCAACTATACACTGTCCACCTTTAACAATTCAAGCTCTAAATATGATGATGCGTAATAAAATTTCAATGATAGAAAATTGTTCAAAGAAGTTTGCAATTATCAACTCTTCCTTGCCATGGAAAAGTGGTCTTCAATCAGTTCTTCTGGCACATCAACAAAAATCTCATTTGTTGTGATATAGGGGAATTTGACTTTGCTATCCAATCCTTCCTCAGCGGAGAGGAATTCATGGGTCTCAATGTCATCCATAAATAGATTGGTATTTATGATCTCTATAAGAAAATCATAGTCTTATGTCTATTCTGAAGGCATGCTCGCATCTATTGCATACTCTAGCAGTTTGGGCATCTCGATTGTCTGAACTGGCACCTTGTCAGTGTTGGAGCGAAAGGTGATCTGTTTGTTGCCATAATCCACCAATTCTTTGATTTTTTGAAGTAGTGACCATCCAAGTATCATTGGGGTATGCAGAAGAGGAGCTAAGGTGTCCATGTCGAGCACAATGAAGTTCACAAGTAATTACATTCCTTGAATGGTGATGATGACATCCTCAAAAATTCCTCGAGGTTGCCTAATAGATGTATCGTAAATTATAGAATCAGTCTTGTGGGTTTAAGCAATAACAACTCAAATTCTTTTACTAGTGTGGTAGGCATCAAATTGATTGATGATCCACTGTCATGAAGAGTTCGGTCGAACTCTTGATCAAACATCTGGCATCATATAATAGGCGCTCCCATGTCTTTCTTCTTACACGGGAGATTGCTAATGGTATTCACTATGGTCACATTCAAAATATGTTTCACATTTCTTTGCATGGCTCGACATGGTTGACCTTTCAAAGTACATGCCTCTTTTAATCCTTTCTTAATGTTAGGCATGCACTTAATGGCCTATAGTAAAGGCATCTCGAGAACAAGATTCTGAACTATTTACACAACATCATGATTTGACAATGATGTTTTAAATTTTTTTAGATTTTTAAAGTGTCTAGAAATGGATTATTTATAGAACCAAAATAAACAGTAATATTGTTTTTATTTACAATAAAATCTATGCCCAATCTGGTTGTGTAACAGGATGACAGAAAGTGGTATCTTCATCCATCTAGGGTGGGCATCCAAAAATAACAGTCTAGGCTCCATCAGCTAGCTTCAGATTGGTTGTAGGTGCAGTCCTCTCCATCGTTGGCTGGCTAGTACTTTGGCTATTGTTGTCTTTTTATTGTTACTGGTTTTTTTTCATTTTGTGTTTCAATGGTGGTGCTTCTCCTTCTTCTTCTTTCTCACCTGATCTGGCTGCTGGTTCAACTGATGTATAAGTAAATGATGACTCTCCCATGGAAGCTTTATTCTTTTCCTTTATTGTTGCATATGGTTGAAGATTCCCATCACTCACGAGAGTACAACTTTAGATAAAAACATATAATGTACTTCTGACTCTGTAGGTTTTGATGGGACATCGCAGACTACCTGCTCTTTCTTCTAGAAATTGTTAGGGTTGACCTCCACATGTGTCGGAATTTAGATCTTGGAAGTGGTGAGGTCACCTATCTTTCAGCTCATGTCCACAAGGCTCTTCACAAGCTGATCTAAGAAGTCCATGGTGAGGTTCACAGGAGGAGCATCCTCGGATGGTTTAGCGTGCCAGACAGACTGAGAGGGGATGGTGTAGAGGTTGTTGATAAGAATGCTTAGAGAATAAAGAAATATACTAGTGAGGTCATCTATCTTCCAACTCATGTCTACAAGGCTCTTCACAAGTTGAGCGAAGCAGTTCATTGGGGTTCACAGAGGAGCATTCTTGGATGGTTCAGCGTACTGACCATGCTGAGAGGGGATGGTGTAGAGGTTGCTGATAAGAATGCTGAGAGAATAGAGGAGTATACATGTATTGCTAGATTTGAGGAGGGGATGCTGATAAGGGACAACCGAGTATTGATGGTATTGCAGATTCTGGCAGTATTACCGTTGTTGGTATCGACTCTGTCTCCAACCCTGTTGATATGGATGAGACTCTTGGTGGTGAGGCTATTTGTTTCCTGGACAAATCTCCCTCCATGCTGCTACAGGAATGGATGAGAATTTGCAGATTGGCCTTAATGACGTCTGCCTAGATGGGCTAGTTGTGCATCATTATACTAGACACCATTCACCTCTTGAATGAGAGGTGGTAGAGGAGAGCATGTATATGGGAGAATCGGGGGTTTTGGATGGTGTACAACCAACTATCATTGTGGCTACTAAGGTGATGATGGCTCGGGGGCTTGTACATTGTAAATGTGCTAAAATATTGACTGAGAGGGACTCTGTTGACGAGGCTGTGGCGATGTTTGGTCCTTCATCTAAACTATAGTTGAAGCTTATGCATACATGGACTGGTAGGCACTAATTGTGCTTACTAACAGCTCCAGCATCTTGGTAATCTGATCTAATTTTTCCAAATTCTGAATCCAATGTTCTATGCTCAGATGCTCAGATTGGAGTTTTCGTCCCTGTCTGGCTCATGTGATGCTGCTATATGAAATGGCTTCTGATGAATCTATGGCTAGCACTGGTATTCTCGGGATGAAGACAAAGCATCTTCTCCTTCTACCATCGATTCAAAAATCTACCAGACGACATTCTCGTCCTCATTGTAATGTGACCTGCCACAATCGACATCGATGAGCTTCTAACTTTCAATGGTAAGTCCCCCAAGGAAGTGTTGGAATTGGGTGGTTTAAGGAATGTTATGATGAGGGAACTTTCTTTGAAGATCAGTAAATCTCTCCCAAGCCTCATGAGGGGACTCATGGGTGGCTTGGGTTAAGTTTGTAATGCTAGCATGCATCTGATTCAACCACCTGAGAGCATAGGGCTTGTGTAGGAAAGCGTATTTAAGTTCCTCACTGGTGGCGATGACCTTCTCTAAATGATTAATCCAATGAAGTACCTTAACTTGAACGCTGAACAGGAATGTCATCATTGGGACTACACCTAACGAGATGTTAGGGTTGTGAGTGGTTCCGTAGATGCGCCCAAGTTGTTGGAGATGGATGTATGGTTATTCATTTGCATTCCCATGGAAGGTGGGTAGCAGAGCCAAGAGTTAATGCTTCAACTAGAAACGAGCATGGATAATAGGTATCTAGAACCATTCTGTCACCAGTCCAGCACTAGGGTTGTAAGTCTCATTGAGAGACGGCTTTGGTCGTCCTCCGCTTCACTCATTTGCCAGCCCTCCACCAACTCCATTTTCTTTGTCTTCATCTTCTTTTCATCATCCCAGTTGGTCTCTTCTTCTCCGTATATTATTCAACATGTTCGAAAAGGAGATCTAGGCTAATGCTTGGTCGATGAGATGCTACTGGATTGCCTCTATGGAGGGAAGAAGTTGGGAATTCATTTCATTTTGATCTGGATGCTAGCCCAACCATGACTGTGCATACTTATGTCCCTTTCCTTTTCTAGTAGGAGCCATCTCTTTCTAAGAACTGAATCTAAAGGAATCTATAGCTCTAGATCAAGCTCTAACACTGCAAATGGAATAATGCCCTGATCATTCTGTGTTAAAGCACCAGATGAAAAGAATCGTTTTGCGTTAAGACTAACACAAAATTTTATTAAAGATGGAGATGTATATGGAGTAAAATCAATTACCATCCAAAAAGGGCATATTTTGGGACAAGAATGATCCGATTTATTGAAGAATGTGGGGAGTCTAGAGACCGGTTTGCGGATTCCAAATCGAGTTCTTGGGAATTGCCCTGAATTATTAGAAAAAGCAACTACATGGAATCGATGTGGTTGTCAGTGGAGTCCCGACCTATCCATCCATGGGTCTGCATCTTGATGTTAAAGAAAGATCGAGAATGGATGATTGATACTGAGGTCAACAAGAAATAAAAGGAGTGAAAATAAGAATGACTCAAAGTAAGCGGGGGTCAAATGAGAGTAAATGAAGAGAAAATGCAGGGCAAAGTTTGCACAAGTGTGCAGAAGTTGATCTTTGACTTTAATCTACATTAAATAAACACCAATCAACTTGTTGATTCACCAATTCAACCCAAGCCGTAAGAGTTCGACTATTTTTATCTTTTAAATTTTATGGTTGTTTTGGAGACAAATCTTATAACAAGTCCTTTTGAGGGTTATCTCTATAGGAGTGCGTACTGCCGGAGAAGTACCTCATACTTCTTTCACCTCCTTTGCAATCTATGATCTATGCATTTTGTAGTCCTTGATCTCGTGCCTGGGCACTCAGCAAATGAAATAGAGAAATAAAGCCAACAGACGAAACTAATACTTCCATCGCAAGCTAGGTACTCGGCTGTAGGGAAATGAGACAAACACCCCCGTAAAGGCATGGCCTATATTCAATAATTTAGACCTAGTAGGATTCTCCACGCAAGGGAGGAACTCTGTCATCTACAAGGACCTACTCGCCAATGTACGATAGAAGCACCAATACTTTACAATCCTATGTGATAATCAAGGCTACCACATAACAAGTTTTTTGTCTCTATCCTTAGGGGGTCATGCCTCACTCAGTCTGAATGGTACCTAAAAGTAATGAGGTCTTTATGAACCCAAAACTAGGATGTCCATTAAGATTTTTAACTAAGGTCAAAAGTTTATTAACATTCCCCTATTTTTAATTTTTGGATTTTCAATTTTTTGAGTATTTTCCAAGGTAAACCACCTAACCTTTTTTTTGTATTTTTGTATTATTTGACTGAGCTCCATATTCCAATTTAATGAAGATAAGTTTTTTAATCATCTTTTATTATTTTTTATTTTCTTTTATTCTTTTGTGCTTCTTTTTTAAATTAGTATTTGCTAAGGGACTAGCAAAGGTAAAGTATAGGGTGGTGATGAATCTATGATTCTCATTCTTTATTCTTTTATTTTATCCCTATCTTTTATCATAACCATCTATAAGTACCTGTAAATATGATAATTGAACATTGTGCATGCCATTGTTAATATGTCATAATTAGCACTTATTTCTCAAAAATAAAAGAACAAAGAGAAACGAAAAGGAAATATGTATTTAGAATAAATACAGAGTGACCCAAAACCCAAGAGAAGGTCAAGTTCTGACCTGATCGCAACAGAATAAGTAGGGAGAGAGATAAGGGTACATTATGTATTGTATATATTACCTATACTTGTAAATATAATTATTTATTATAAATTTTGTGAAAACCATATTATTTTTGAAACTTTATAAAGTATTAATAATAATATAAAAAATAAAAATTAGAAAATATGAAATAAAATAAAAATTAAACCCACAATTTATTGTACAAAGGTCACATGTATATATGTGTATTCCTTATTTACTTATTTAATACATTTATCTAAATTGCAAAAATAATGTAAAAATCATTTTATACTCCTAAAGGTATTGCGTAAATAAATAAAATATAAAATAAAAGGAATTTTTGTAAAAATAATAAAATAAAAATACATGTACATAATACATGGTTATAGTATACTTCTATATAACACTTCATACTGTATAAACTCTATTTATACTATTCATAAAAATAATTACGAATCACAGGAAACGATTTATTAAATAATTAACATTTTTTATTTAATACACTTTTTATTTTATATATCTTACTATTTTATATTTGTTTCCTTTTATTTTTATAAATCCTAAATCCTAATTGGCCCATGTAGGAACGTTGATCCTCGTCAATGTCTCCTTTCCATCCAGGTCGTCCCGACTCCTGTTCGTCGGAGCTTCTTCTCCTCTTTTTCCCATTCAGGTCAGGACTCCATTCTCCTTGATTTTTACGCCCGATTAAGGTCCTAGACACATGTTCCTCATTGATCCCTAGGCGCAACCAGATTGCCCTAGGGTTTTGAACGCCACTCCGATCTTTCTAGACCCTCGAGCATTCTATAAATTCTCTCCTCTGCCTCTAGCGCTCATAAGCTCATACTATGCGACCCTTCTTCCCCGTAGCCACCTCCAATTGAGTTATAACTGCTTGGAGCGGCCTATGGAACACATATTGGTGTTGCATTAACGATTCTCAAGCTACGTGGCCGGAGCTCCGTCGTGTGAAGCCTCTCCTTCCTGCTACTGCTACTGCAGGATCGATACTACAACCCTAACCCTTCATCTTGCTGACATTGCCCATCTCTTCAGAAGCCTCAAGTATCTTTTATATCATCCCCATTTCCACTTTTGCTTTGATTTCATCTTTTCACATCCGCTCGTTCCTCTACTCTGACCATCGGGTCTGAACTCCGCCACGCACACATCACTGCATAGATCGATACCTTGACCCATCGTCCATACGCCTACATAGTCTTTCCCCCTTAGCATAACTCATTAGAGCAAGATTTAGTTTGGACTTCCCTCTTCCATGATGCAGGAAGTCGATACCCATCCCACCACGCTTCTCCTTGTCTTTCCATGCAATAACCCGGCCAGAGAGGCCCTTCTGACTCGCTCTAACCCTTTCAGATGCCCGTTCATGTGGGGAGTGCCATCTCAAGTCCCAACTGCTCTAGCGGAGTAGCTGCATGCGGAGCACCACCATCCCGCTCATCCGACCAATCATCTTCCCATCCGAGCTAGCCACTCGATGCGACCGAACCTCCCGGTAGCCTCATCGGAGCCGTGGGTCCGCCTCCACGTTCAGACAAAGCTCGGCATATGCATGTTCATCCAGCCATCTTCTCTGTCGTTCAATGAGGATTCTCATCTCATAATTGATCTGAGCCTTCTGCTAACGTCTCATTCTTATGCTCGGATCACTTCTGGGTCCCTCATCTGAGCCGCCCAACAAAGCAGTTGTTCAAACTGTTAGATCAGGTTTGATGCATCAGATCTGACCGTACGTACCTAACCATCCCTGAGATGTCAGATGCTTTTGCAGAGGATCATCTAAACTATGAGAACACCAACGCGTGCCTCACGTGTCCTACCTAGGTATATTTCACTTTTGCCCTGCATGTTGTTTTGATTATCTTTAGTCTAGCAAATAAAATGAGTAGTTAAAAACATTTACAGTTGGAACCCTATAGTTTTCATATTTGCATTTTAATCCTATGAAGTCTGAGTCACGTGTGCCCCCACGTGTGTTGATGGGATATCTACAACTTGTGCCTTGAACTTTTTTCTGGTTACTCAACTAATGTTTAGTTTTGATAATTGCATTTATACCCATGTTCTCCTGAGTCACATGTGATGCATGATTTGCTTGGATTAATTGCATATTGGCCCCCAGAATGTTATAGTGTGTTGTACTTTGGCCTCCAGACTTAAAGTAATTGTAGATAGGTTCTTTAACACTATTTTTAACTTACTTGCTTGAATTCGATGCAATAAATGTTAAACTGACTTTAAAAATTACCTAAAGTTCTTACTAGTGTGTAATATTTATGGTGATTTTATGTGTTAATTTGCATGTATTTAATATTATTAAAAATTCAAAAAACCTTAAAAATGTCATATTTGTCTTTGAAAATTTAAAAAATCAATAAAGCCATGAAAAATTCCATAAAACTATATGTAGTATTTTGTTGTATTTTCACTCTAGAGTCATTTTTTTGGAAACCCCTATAAAAACCCTAAAAATTACAAAACAAAAACTTATACAAATTGTATAAAATTAAAGAAAATCGTGAAATTGCATTTTTTCATTTCTGTTTGTAGGTTTTGATTTATATTTTCCCATAAAATACTAACCAGGAACTTTAGGCACTTTAAGTATTTTTAATTTGCAAATTGATCCTGGTTGTGCACTATTCGATCTTTTACCACTGTTTGATTTTTAAAAATTCAAAAAAAACATTTCAAAAATCCTTTAAAAATTACCAAAAAATTTTAAAACCTATAAAACCCAAAATATTTTTACTTTAATTTTCTGATTATTGTTGTCTATTTTGAAAAATTCAAAGAGACTGGAAGGTGTGTCCTATACTTTTTGTGCTTGTTTGCCTTTATTTGAAAATAAATAAAATTAAAAAATTAAAAACCACCATAAATACTTTTATTTTCTCGAAATTTGACTACTTAGTTTTTAAATCGTGCTCCTTGTGTTTGACCCTGGTCGTTATACCAGCTAAATAAAATAGCGAGACCACTTACATTCCTTGTTGATTTTTGAGAATGGTTCATTTTTCTTGTTGACCGATTGGATTGATTGAGGACAAAGACACTTGATATTTATTCCACCTTAGTCGATCGTAAATCTTGGTCATCAGTATATATAGACTATATAGGGTAATTAAATTATAGATATAGATAAAAATACTCGAAAATAATTAAAGAAACTATTTTTGTGTTTGAAAATATTCTCCTATTTTGTCATTTTTGCGATTTTTTATAGTTTTTCAGTATTCTTAAAATCAAGGAAGGATCAAAACATGGGACTTTTTAAATAGATCGAATTGATTTGAGAATTAAAAATAGCAATAGGGCTCAGAATTTCTAAAAACAAATTTTAATACATGCTAATATGTATTAATAAAAATACATGATAAAAACTAATATTTTTGGGTTTTTTGAGAATTCCCTTACATATACCCCAAAACCATCACAGTCATAACCTCATGGAAACACCACCATCTGCAGACCCCACATGCTTAGTAACAACCTCACAATGCCGACACCCTCACAAGCGTACCCTTACAGCTACCTGATGAATCCCCATTCATTACACTTTATTCTTTTATATTAGCTAAATATCTTGGCAAAACATCTTGTATATAGTTGTAAATATGATAACTTATCAATATGATGCATTTGTTAATATTCAATAATTATCATGTATTTGCGTAAAAATAAAAGAATAAAGAATAAAAGAAAAAGAAGGAAATATTTAGAATAAATATTGAGTGACCTGAACCCAAGAGAGGGTCCAGCATGGGCATGATCACGAAATAAATAGGTAGAGAGAGATAGGGCCACTCTACCTTATACAAATTTACCACCATTGTGTATATGATTTATTTTTACAAAAATAAAAATAAAAAGGTGTTTTTATCCTCATGTAAATCATTCGAAAATAAAATAAAAATTTGAAAAATAAAATAAAAATAAAATAAATTTCTCTCTCACCTTGTATATAGTACATGTATATATGTATTAGAACCTATTTATTTTATACTTATAAATAACCAATAAAAAATAAAAATTATTTTATACTCCCAATATTATTTTGTAAATAAAAAAACTATAAAATTGGGGTATTTATGAAAAAATATGAAAACAAAAATAATTGTATAAAATAAATAGGTAATTTCATCATGTATATAATACAATATATTGTATATAGAATAATTTATTTCTCATAAAAACAAATACAAATAATTGAAAAATCACTTTAAAAATAATAAACATTTTTCATTTTTTTAATTTAAATTCATTTATTAGTTTTATTCTTTTTATTTTTGAATTATCCTGCTATTCTGTCCTTTAGCGGCTTTTGTCCTTTTCATCCGTCGCTAGGGATTGCTCCACGTCAGATTCCTCTACAACGTTCTTGGCTCGGACCCAGGTTCGCTTACTTTTTACCGAATTTCCAGACCTGATCCGAGCATGTCTCCCATCTATTAGCGGCTCCGAATATAGAGGGAGGATCCATGATCCACGCTTGTGGAATCTTTAGGGATCCGACCCTTGGTTCGCGCACCTATGATCCATCTTTCTCGGATCCTGTCACATATAAGACTGATAACCGCTCCCGCTACCCTTGTTAATTCGAGCAAATTAATGTCCAAATTAATAATAAATGATCGTTGCAGCCGGATAATGAGAGGGAATATCAAAAACCACTTTTAATTTAATCAAGTCAATTTCGAGTGGCAATTTTTTTTACTTGGTGAAGTCCAAGGTCGAAATCAGGGAGGCATCTGTCTCCTTAGATGAATTCTCAGCGAAGTTCCAGTGTGTGATTTCCGGTGAATATTTTTTTTTTGGTCTTTTTTCAATTTTCTATGCAAGTCTCATGCAAAATCAAGCTAATTTTATAGTTAAATCAGAAATATGTTCAAATGGAGTTCAAAAATAATGAAACTTGGCCAGATTATGAAATGGGATGAAATTAAGCTAGCCTATTTTTTTAGAATTTTTAGATGCACGGATAATAAAATATGCAGACTTTAGTGAAAATGACTAAACCAATTTTAATAATTACCAAACGATGATATTTCTCAGAAACAAAATTAATCCAAATAGGTCTAATTAAGAACTATCCAAACCAACTTGAATTTCGTTAAAATACTTCACGGTTGATTAATTAAAAATCGATTAATAAATAATGTTTCAAGGACAAACTATACCTGCAAATGGGATGATTTGTGGATATGTTATAGCATAGACTTAGATCTACCTATGATGATTTTTCAAAGATTTTTCGATAAGCAGACAGTGCGCAATTAATTAATCAATCCAAATGGGCAAAATATTACAATTTCTTCCCAAATTAAATTCCATTAATATTCTGCAAATCAAAAAAATACAAATAAATGCTAAAATGGTCTAACAAGAGTTATACTACACAATGCAATTTTCGGAATTAAAAATGGACAACAAAATGATGACAAAATAAACGTGCAAATGCATGGGTATGAATGCAATACAGAAAAAAGAGATATGAGTTTCAATGAGAATAGGGACATACATGCAATTTCGTAAAACTTGAACTTCCTTTGGTAACTTGCAAGGGGTGTCAAGTGTCCCCTTTGCAAATCACCGTTTTGGCTTTATTATGCGCTAGATTTGCTCTGTTTATGGAGATGAAACAATTGATGATAAAGGAGGAGCTTCAGCGGAGGAGGGCGGCGTCCAAGGGCACGCGAGGCGGCATCGGCGCGAGGGAGAGATGGCGGCGGCCGCTGGCATGGGAGAGGGGGCGTCGTTGGCGGTGTGGTGGGTTGAGGCGGGCGCGCGTGAAGCGCGCTGGTGTTACAAGTGGAAGGGTGCACGGAGGAGCGACTGGAGATGTGGCAATCCCACCGCCACCTGCGGTGGAGCGCACAGCGCGCGGCCAGGCACGAGGGCAGACGACGGTCGGTGGCTAGCCGTGTGCAGGTGAGGTGGCCGGTGTTGGTGGTGCATGAGGCGGGTTGTGGCTCGTCTATGATGCTGAGGCTGTCCACGGAGCTCGGCGTCGAGGTGGCGGAGGACGGCCGACACACGGCCAAGGGTCATCAGGGAAGAGGCGTCGGAGGACGAGGATGGTGGTGCTAAGGTGGAGGAAGAAGAAGAGAAGGAGAGAGAGAACGTGGGGGGATTTCACCAACTCCCATGTTCTCATGCATTTGTTTAGGAGGCTTAAATGTTGGATTAATCGATTTACGAAATTGCTTCGAAAAATTCAATAAAAATCACCGTTGCGTTCGCAACGTGTGATTTATCTTTGGAAATGCAATTTGTTTGGCGATTTGATGAGTAGATGTAGGTGAATTGAGGAGAGAGAGAATGGGTGTTGAAGAGGAAGAAGAAGAGATGAAGAAGATGATTACCTGGAGATGGGGTCGGATGCCTAGGGAAGAGGCTCTTAGTGGAGTCTCAGGTCTTCGCTCGATGCAGCGGCAATGCAGAGCTCGAGCAGCTCACGCTTGAGCTACGGCAAGAGACCTTGATCCCTTGGATCTCGCCGGAGGGCCGTCGTCGCTCAACCTTGGTCTCACTCTCACTGTCACTGAGTATGGATAGGGAGCTCGGGAATTTCACTCACAGTAGGCGGATGGGGAAGAATGGAGGAGTGGATGAGATTATAAAGAGGAGGAGGACGAGGTTGGAGAGGAAATGGAGAGAGTCTGAGAGATGGAAGATGGAGTGGAGAGGTGGGAGGGGTCGATGTTGCCTCTCCCTTAAGTTAAGGGAGAGTGGGGGAGGAATGGGTAGAGGGGGAAGGAGAAGGCGCCACTTGGTGCGCTAGGATGCGGCCATGTGGCTTTATTTAATTAATTGCAAAATCTATGGAACTGACACGTTGCGGCTTCAAGAATTGCCATGTGTCGCTTCGAGAAAAATCCACAACTAAATGCAAAGAAAAATAAAAAAGAAATAATAAAAGAGGTTAAATCAAAAAGTGGCGAACACGAATGTTGCTCGTCTCGACGAGATCTACAACTTTGTGAAGGACCGAAAATCAAACGAGATCATCTGTACAAAAGCGTATTTTTTGGCGGTACCTTATAGGTATAAAATACCGCATTTTATCTTTTACAATTTTTGTCATTTTTAAATAAGAGAAAAATCAAAATAAATATAGAGAAAATATGAGAAAAATATTTACAACTTAATCTAATTTTTTTGGATTTTATAATGAAGAAAATAAAAGGATAAAGTATAGGGGTAAAACGGTCATTATGTACAATGTACAATGTACAAAAAGGTCCAAAACTCAAGTTTTGCATACGAGCTCTGATTTTAATGAAATTGGTTTTGTTTCAAAGGTCTTTGAATGTATATTACTTTAAAAGTTAGTAGACCTAATTCAGAGGTTGTATGAGAGAGATATGTGTATTTTAAGGTCTAAGGTCTTCAACTTGGATTGGGATTTTATTGGTCAATTTTACAAGTTAGTATTTTTTGATATTTTTCCTTTATTAGTGTTAGTAATATATACAAAATAGAGTTGATTTTATTAGATTTGAAGTTAGTATGAAATATATACAAATAAGGTATTTTATCTAATATACACGTGAATATTTACAAGTAAATTGGCTTCTTATTTTATGCAAATATGAATGCTAAAATGCAGATATTATGCTTGCATGCATGAATGCTAATTATGCAGTATAAGTGGAAATATGCATCTAATTATTCGGTAACAAAGCTCTATTTCAACTTTTAGAGTGATGAATCACAGATTCATTAACCCCCTATACTTAAACCTTGCTCGTCCCCGAGCAACTAAAATGAAATGCAAGAGTGAAATGATTTTGGGTCCCATACCAAGGTCATGAACAAAAGTTGAAAATGGAGTTTGACTCGACCTTTGGATTGATTGTGTGGCGGAACCTTATTGGGACCTGAACTTAAGACCTAACAGACTTCAAGTTCCACAAGTCTTCTATTCAAGACGCCTCAACAGTCAGGTCAGAACAAATCCTCAAATGCAAATTTCTGATGACTATGATTCATACTTGTACTATGTAAGTGAAATGTAACTCTCCACATCAGAAATGGCTCACAACCAGCCTCCTCTAACAAGGTAACTCGAATAACCTGGTCCAGCAACTCTTTCCTCGAGGAGCGGGCTATTCCCTTCTAAGTTCAAGTGCGACCGGCTCAAGAGGAGGGGGTGGAGAAAGAATGGACGGTAGCCAGTGTAGCTACCTATCCCGGGATGCCTGACCAGTGTAGCAAGTCATCTAGCTGCAGACTTCTTGCTAATATACATACTCCGACAGGTAATTTCTTTTGGCCTGTCTATTTTTTTGGAGTTCTTGCATTTTTTCTTCTGTTTTCTATTTATTTTTTTCTTTTTTTGGAACTATATACAAAGTGCAGCATGTACATCAGGAGTTTTTCCTCTTGAGTCAGTAGACTATCCCTCTTTTGAAGCATTATTGCAACCCACAACATCCTATCCTTAGACGTCAACACCACTAGACTAGGTTGAGATGCACTACCCTACCTAGAGGAGGACGAATGTTTCCACCCGTGTGCTACTCCAAGCTAAAGGATTCTACTTCCTCAACACCTCATCAATGAAGAGCTACGTGCATTGTGCTTTGTCCAAGTTAGGTCATTGTCTAAAAGAATCATGCGTATGCACGAGATATTCTACTTAGACTAGTCAAGATGACATGTGAACATAGACGTGCGGACTCAAAGAATTAAGTCACTTGACCTGAAAAATCTTAACTCCAGTTCCTATAAGATTCCTCTGAAATTATGTGGATTAAGGTCAAATCAAGTCCACCCTCAATATGTACTCATAACTTGGTTCGGAACCCACTAGCTTTTCACCTTGCATATGCAAGATATGCAGATGAGAGGTGCAGATGACATGCTATGAATTAAATGCAAGATTTTTTTTATGCAAGTATGCAAAGTAAATAAGAAGCCTTTATTATCTGGTATACAACAATTTTTACAACAATTTTTAGTTTGTAATAATATACATAGTATACAAGTTTTTTATACATCCTATTTTACAACAAATTTTACAAAAGTATGCTTTACAACTTTCTGTACAAGTATTATACATATAGTACAAATTTTTTTGGGTATATCTCCTATAATACAAATGTTTTATGAGTATTATACAGTTTATACAAGTGTATTTTACAAAAAAATTTATCAAATTTTTACCCACCCGTAATTATACAAAAATACACGAAAATACACGAAAGTACAAGCTATGGGTAAAGTATATATGTAATTTATACATGCCCCCTATACTTAGAGTGTGCTACATCCTCAGAGCACGAAAAGCGACTAAAAAGACATAGCTCGGGCTAAGCGTAGGGGAGCTAAAATTACAAAAAGTATAGAAGTCGCTCCGCCCCCCTATACTTAGGCTCTGGCAGCCTAAGTGTAGAAGAAGATAAAAAATGGGGCGGACAAGGGCAAGAGGTGAAAGGGATGAATATATACAAGGTGGGCATCGATTCCCCCTATACTTAGGCTTTGGTCAGCCTGAGTATAGGACAGGAATGAGTATGAGAACCGATATGATCTAGAGGATTTACAGAGTACAGACTCAGGTGGCTCATCCCCCTATACTTAGGATCTTGTCATCCTAAGTATAGTCCAAGATAGAGATATATGAAGCTGGGATGAGTTATTAGAGTCGTGAGAGGAGAAAGGATAGAATGTACAGAAATGATGGTATATACAAGTGAGTCGGTCTAAATCTTTCAAGATGCTGCTGATGGCTGGAGCTCACTGCTGCAAGGTCTCCTGCACGGCTCGAGGTGTATCTGTTGAATCTGTCTCCCGCCTAAACACAATCTCCTCAATATGGACTAACTGCGCATTGGATTCGACGAAGTGTTTTAACAGTTGTCCATTCACAAGGGATGTCGGTGCGTCATCTGCGAGATCTGAGATCTCGACACATCCGCTATCATGCACCGCTCGGACAATGAATGGGCCCATCCACTTGGATTTCAATTTGCCTTGGAAGGTCTTTAGCCTTGCATTAAACAACCATACCTTCTGTCCAGGAACAAAGGTCTTTCGTCTGATATATCTATCATGCCAATGCTTCACCTTGTCCTTGTACACCAAACTATTGTCATATGCACGATTTCTGACTTCCACAAGCTCATTCAGATCCATCTCTCTTTGCTTCTGCCCAAGGTGCGTGTTCCAATTGACCTTCTTAATTGCCCATTCTGATTTATGCACTAACTTTGTGGGCAAATGGCACGGATTTTCGAATACCATTCAGAAAGGGGAGGTTCCTAGCGGTGTCTCGTAAGCTGTCCTATACGCCCATAGGACTGATCCAAGATCTGAGACCAGTCCTTCCTGTCTGGGCGGACAAGCTTTTGCAATATAGTCTTCACCTCCCGATTCGACACCTCAGCCATACCATTAGTCTGTGGGTGGTAAGGGCTAGCGACATGGTGTTCGATGTCGTAGTCCTTTAGGAGTTTCTTCAACTCCCGGTTCACAAAGTGGCTACCCCCATCTGATATCATAATTTTCGGAATCCCGAACCTATAGATAATATGATCTCTAATGAATTTACAGACAGTTCTACTGTCTGCGGTTCGGGTTGGGATAGACTCCACCCCCCTGGATAGATAATCTACCGCAAGAAGGATGTACTCAAACCCGTGGCTAACAGGGAATGGGCCCATGAAGTCGATGCCCCAGGCGTCAAAGACATCACAAATGATGATCGGCTACATTGGCATCTCATCCTTGGGACCAACGGTTCCTCCCATTCTCTGGCATATTGGGCACGACTTCGCAAAGGTGATGGCATCGCTAAACAGAGTCGGCCAGTAAAAACCACACTGAAGTACCTTCCACGCGGTCCTCTTCCCGGAGTGGTGTCCTCCTGCCTCCAAGCTGTGGCATAAAGAAAGGACACTCTGGTATTCCTCTTGAGGAATACACCGTCTCCAGACACAATCCGGTCCTTCAAAGAAAAGGATCGGATCCTCCCAATGGTAGTATCTCGCATCCGACATAAGTCGGTCGATGTGGCTCTTGGGCCAACCATCGGGAACCTTCTTGGAGACAAGATAATTCACGATTTTGGCATACCATGGGAGTAAGTCGACAACAAAAATTGACTCGTCAGGGAAGGAGTCTTGAATTGGTTAATCCTCGGAAGTATTAAGATCTTCGAGATGAGAAAGATGATCGGCTACTACATTTTTCTTTCCAGGTTTATCACGAATATCCAAATCAAATTCATGGATAAGTAAAATCCAACGAAGAAGACGCGCCTTCACGCCCTTCTTCTCCATCAAGTACCGTAGAGCCGTATGGTCAGTGAACACAATTACCTTGGATCCAATCAAGTGAGATCTGAACTTGTCCAAGGCAAACACTACCGCAAGCATCTCCTTTTCCATAACTATATAGTTACGCTGAGCGGTATCAAGCACTTTGCTTGCGTAGTGAATTGCAAACGGGACACCATCTCTCCTCTGTCCTAACATAACCCCAGCAGCAAAATCTGAGGCATATTTCATGATCTCAAAAGGTAGAGACCAGTCTGGGGCTTGTAGGATAGGTGCATCCATGATCATCCCTTGCAATAGCTTAAAGGCGTCAAGACATTTGTGATCAACAACAAACTCCATGTCTTTGCCTAAAAGCTCAGTTAGCGGTCGGGCAATCTTAGAAAAATCCTTAATGAATCTCCGATAAAATCCAACATGCCCGAGGAACGACCGCAACTGCTTGACGTTGGTTGGTGGCCGGAGTCGTCTGATCACATCCACCTTTGCAGGGTCAACCTCCATTCCTCTCTTGGAGATAACATGCCCCAACACAATGCCCTCCGTCACCATGAAGTGACTTTTCTCCCAGGAGAGCTCCAGATTAACCTTACAACATCTTTTGAGGACTCGATCCAGATTCCTAAGACAGGAATCGAAGGAATCGTTGTGGACCGAGAAGTCATCCATGAAGACTTCCAAGAATTCACCGACCATTTCGGCGAATACAGCAATCATGCACCTTTGAAAGGTACCCGGAGCATTGCATAACCCAAAGGGCATGCGCTTGAAAGCATAGGTACCAAAGGGGCATGCGAATGTGGTCTTCTCCTGGTCCTCAGGAGCTATGGCTACTTGATTGTAGCCCGAGAACCCATCCAAGAAGTAGAAGAATTCTTTCCCCGCTAGTCTCTTGAGGATCTGATCAATGAATGGTAAGGGGAAATGATCGTTCTTCGTCGCGGCATTCAAGCGTCTGTAATCCACACAGACGCGCCATGACGTGGGCACTCATGTCACGATCTCCTCTCCGTCCTCATTGGTGGTCGTCTGAATTCCCGACTTCTTCGGGACCACATGTATCGGGGCCACCCATTTAGAGTCAGAGATAGGATAAATAAAACCCGCGTTGCACCATTTCTCTATCTTTTTCTTCACTACCTCTCGTAAATTTGGGTTCAAACGATGTTGGAATTCACGAGAGGGTTTTGCTTCATTCTCCAAGTAGATATGGTGCGAACACCGAGCGGGATTTATCCCATCGATATCAGAAATGCTCCAGCCTATCGCCTTACGGTTTTTCTCCAGGATCTCTAGCAAGCGAGATTCCTGCTCCTCGGTCAATCGCGAACTGATCATGACAGGATATTTCTTCTCCTGACCCGCAAGGAAGGCGTATTTCAGTGTTGTAGGTAAGGGTTTGAGCTCAGGTAAGGTGTGATCATCTAGGAAATCTAGCTCTATCTAATCTGGCTGAGTGTTGGAAGTGGCTGGATCTTTCTCTGTAATAGCTGCCACCAAATTATTCAGCTCTGGAGTCGGATTGTCAAAGGTCTCCATGTAATCGACGAAAGCCACGTCCAACTCGTCATCCTCATCTTCTGATTGTCCTAAAGAGGGAAGGACTGACAAGCCTAGCTGGGCATCTAAGTCATCGAAGATGTAGGGGGATACAGGTTCTGAGCTGTACTCATCTCTGAGGACCTCGCAAACTGACTCATGCACTGGATCATCTCCTGAAGGGTGGGACTCATCGATGCTGGTTGGGTTCTGTCTCCATGGCCCAACTGTGTCTACATGGTCGCAGTCTGCTTCAGACGAAGAGTACTCGGTGCTAGATTCGGAATCTGGTCTCTGCAATCTGGTCTGCTTCATCTCAAGTTCCTCATCTCCGCCTGGAGTTTGGAACTGGATCTTCCCGATCTTGTAATCAAACAAGGCCCCCGCTGTCCTGAGGAAGGGCATGCCTAAGATGATCTTTGAGTCTCTCCAATTACATGGGGTTTCCGTATCTAGGACAGTGAAGTCCACCATGTATTCCTGCCCCTCGACTTTGATCACAACATTCCTCAATTCTCCTTGTGACCGCTTGGTTGATTTATCAGCGAACTGCAGGAGGGCTCTAGATTTCTAAGAGGTCCGAGATTAAGTTGCTCATAGAGGGTTGTAGGCATTAAGTTAATTGAGGAGCCGTTATCTAGGAGAGTGTGTGCAAACACGATGTCATCAACATGACTCACTACATAGTGTGCACCCATATCTCTTCATTTCCTTGGAAACGAGTTCTTTATTGCACAAGTCGTGGCTACTAACAGAACGTGTTTCTCAACACGGCTTTTGGTCTTCCTGCTAACCCTAGTAGGTGTGCATCTCACCTTAAGGTATCTCTGAAATGCAGGACTCAATTCCATGTACTTGTCAAAGGGGATTGTGACCTTGATATATTTGTTGCAGAACTCTGCCATCTCAGGGTCATATTTTTGGATTTTTTTGATTTTCTTATTTCCACCCGTACGATCTCGGGGGAAAGGGATTATTGACTCTAACTCATGTTCTGAAATTGAAATTTTTTCATTGAAAGCTGGAACTGAGTTCTGTACATGACTCAGACTCTGAAACAGACTCGGACTCTGACTAGGACTAAAAGAAACATGCTGGGATGAAACTGGTAATGCATCTTCCGCTTCTTCTGGACGGTCCTCCTCAGATGGAGGTGCGGGCTCTTCATCAGTTTCGTCAGACTCACTAATGATGCAGGTTTGCTGCTTCGAGGACCCAAAAGTCCTCTTCTTCTATCGGTGATGGTGATGGTGGTGCTGCTCCTCTTCTTCCTCCAAGTTCTCCTCAAGTAGAGACTTGGCGGCTCCTTCCTTTAGTGCTCGTGCCCGATCAGGTACGATCACGGTCCTTCCGCTCCTGAGGGACACATGATTTACATTATCATACGAAAGGATCTCATGTTCAGATAAAGACTTATTTGAATAGTATACCTGATCACGAGGTCAGTTCTGGCCTTGATTTAGGCTATTTGGATTGGCCTAAACCTGGGCGGGAATTGGGGTCTTTGGCGCCATTTGTTGATCCTGGGTACGAGAAACACGATTCAGATCGGTTCTCATATCCAGGAAGTCATTCTGTATCTGTTGGACCCTATCAGACAGGGTTTGGATCGCCAAGGTGAGGGACTCCAATTCACTGGGATGAGCTGGCTGGTGATGCTGATTTGCAGACGAGGTTATGTACTGGCCCTGCTGGCCATGCCGATACTGTTGATGTTGTTGGGACGGACCTTGCTGGAATGCGCACTGTTGCTGCTGGTACTGCTGTGAAGGATATGGTTAGATCCTCAAGCGCATCACGGAAGCGTGATCGTCGTATCGAATACGACGAAGAACGACTAGTCGCACTAGTTGTTCTATGCAGCAGAAATTAAAAAAATTTTCATGTGACGAAACCACATGATCCCAGAACACTTCTCGGATCGTTTCGTCTAAACCACAACCAAGTATTAGGTTTACCTCTTGAAGCGTGGTTGCGATCAAGTCTCTAAACGAAGAGACCTCCTGTCTCAAGTCCGATCCGTCGGAGGAGACGCTTGCGAGCGCGGGGATGAACCGCGTGCTTCTCGCAATCCATGTTGATGATCCAAGCGGCGGATCTCCTGATCTCGACACACGAGATCCGATGTCTTCTTCACGAGCGGGGCGCACCGAAGGAGACGGAGATCCACGAGCAAACCATCGGGCAGCATAACGACGATGCCGCGGCGATGGAGAACCTCTCTAGGGCATCCATGGTGGACGGCCACATGAGAGAGAGAGAGAGAGGACGTGTAGAGAGAATGAGAGAGAGAGAGAGATTTGTTGCCTCAACTTATGTGTCAAGAAGAGCAATGGGGTGCCTCTCCTTTTATAGGGTTTTGGGATCCATGGATCTCAATCCATGTGTCAACACAAATCCAATGGTCCACATCAATTTGTGTTTCTTTCAATGGTCATGATTTGTTGCTAAAAACACAACAACAATTAATTTAATTTAAATTAAATATATGTTGATAAATCAACACAATTTAATTACAAAATTAAATCATCAATACATGGAGATAATGAAAGGAGAGAAAGCCTCCTTCCATGTGGAGAGGGAGGACGGCCTCCCTTTCCTAATGGGAGTGGTGGCCGTCCACCCTCCTCCATTAGGAAGGTGGCTATTTCACCTTTTATGTAATCTCCATTATTTGCAACAACTTTTGTTGCAAATTATTTCACAAAAAATAAATCCAATTTATTTTGTGAACATTGCAATCATGCCATTGAAAAAATTGTGAATCACATTCACAACCCAAAACAAAATGTAAATTACATTTTCAATTTGATGTCCAATGTAAATCCAATTCACATTAACATTTAATTAACAAATGTAAATTACAAATAGCTCTCTCTTATATATTATAAATCACATTTATAATATATATGACTAATATGGATATTTCTATCCACATTATTCATATCCATGATAATTAAATCATATTTAATCATCTTGGATCTCTATTCTCTTGTGTCTAAATAATATGAATCACATTCACATTATTTACATCTTTGATAATTAAATCTCATTTAATTATCTAAGATAACTCTATTTATAATATGAATCAAATTCATATTACTCATGATAATTAAATCACATTTAATTATCCATTTTCTCAATGCTCGGATACATATATCAACAATAGAATTATCCATGAACTCCTTCAAGGATAATGCGCTTTCTCCGCAGATACTTGGAGATAAGGACAGGGCGATTGTATTGTTCCACGTATAGTGACATGGATATTGAGATCGTATCTCAAATCCAGATCGCGGGCCTCCCATAGATGCTTGATTAAATCAAGACCGTAAATCTAATCTTCTCATTGTATCTGAATCACATTCAGATCAATGTCCAATACTTGGACCAAGATCAGATCACTTCTCTACTGAGAGGAGTCACTAAAATCCAGACCCGTTTCATCACTCCCTAGGAATGGAAGCGTCATGGTTATACAATCGTTTATGATCACATCACCCTCAGGTATTCCCAATACCTGTACATCCTGCATACTGGAAGACTCAGACTAAACCCGAAGTACTCGATCAACTTTATACTGTCTACTTCATGGTTTTATCAGTAAGTTTCTCATTCGATCATTGGGAGTCGGTATCGATCATATACTTTCCAAAAGCATATATCATACCTAGGTCTTGATCATATACTTTCAAAAGTATATATCAAACCTACAAATTCAGTCAAGCTTCCAAAGCGAGACGACTGTGCGCACGGAATTTGATTCTTCCCAATATCTCATGAGTGAGCTCATGTCTTCCGGTTCAGTAACTGAACCTGTATGATCCCTTTGAGAGATCGTATTACTCATATGCCCTTATATGCACACCAGCGCGCCGGTGTATAGACCTTGATTAGGTCATCAACCTATTGGTCTGCCAAATGTACATACTTAGACATATAGCAACACATCTGTCTCCGGTCAGAGGATGCGTGCCTATATCCTGACAGCATACGATATAGGACTTTGGTTATCTTGATCTCGTTAAGTCAACTCTTTGACTAACTAATCTGACACCTCCGAATCTCTATTCCTATGCAGAGGACCTGCATCAAGAGGTCGGTCAGATATCAGCCTTTAGAGAAAGGATTGCCATCTCCTTCTCAGGCTGGAGATCATCTCTTAACGATCATTTGACGGTGCTCGATGAGTCCTCAATCTAACTCATTAGATATTCATCTAAGCACCAGCCTCTATGATTCAATAGTTGAATCAACAGCTGTATGATCATCAAGATGGCCATGGTACATAACCCTAATTGTACTAAGGGACCTATTATGCAAATTATGTATTCTTCATTTCAGATTAAGGAGTGAATTGCAATAACATTTATTGCATAATGGCTCGCCGTGGGCTCGCATTTCCAACAATCTCCCACTAGCCCAAAGAGCCATTAATGGGCTAATCATTTAAACTCGCACTCGTATGACAATCATAGGCTATTTAGAAAATAGCTAGGTAAGCTGATCAGTCACTCTGTTCCCGCGAGACTATGCCAAGTCCTTTTATGGCACTTACATATCCCCAGTAACAGTGCTCGCATCCAATGCGAAGGTTGCATCTTATGCAACCAATACTCAATTTTGTCATAGTGTCCTTGACACTTTAACTTGATTAATTATTATAACCAGTATTCCCATAATCCTTATTAGAACACCTTCATTCCCGGAGATCACTATCTCCAAAGGTATCCAAAGTTAAGACCTTTATAGATCACTATCTACATGGTCTTATACTTTTGAATAAAAGACTTTGAGATCACTATCTCTAAGTTTCATCATCTTTGAATATATTATTATTACTGCAATTAAGTGTTTTATTTCCATAGTAGGATTAGTAACATTTTACTACTCCCACTGCATGGTAGATATCTAGCTTTTGTACACATCTAGCACACACTCAGCTTCTCGTAACTAATGCACAAGTGCAAGTAGTTCTAGCATTTACTTCCTCAACTCTTTGAGGTGCTATCCCTTCAGACAGGTCAGAACCATATCTTAAGGGATGGAAGCCTTTCTTGGGATTTTCCTTAAAAATAGAATATGTCCAAGGTGTACTACTAATGTGGCAGTCCCAATACCCTCTTCTCTTTGCTCCTGAACACCTTCAGAACTAAGATCCAAGAGGTATCCTTGAAATCATATTTCAGGATATGGAATAGCCAGTCTATAAAACACTTATTATCATCCTTATATCATTCCAAATGATTAGGATTTTATCTATGTTTAGCGCAATGAACACATAGGCACTCCCACTAAGCTTCGCATGGCTCATCAAGATTTCATTTGAAATCATAACATTTATAATTTCATCAAATCTTATGGTCCATCTCAAAGAAGCTTATTTGAGTCCTTAGATGGATTCCTTATCTTGCACACCTTGCTTTCCTCAACCATGAAGCCCTGGGGCTACTTCATGTGAATATCCTCAGAGAGATATTCATAGAGGAATGCAATCTGGACTTACATCTTGAAGATGCAATAGTCAAGTTGTGTAGCTAAGGTTAGCAATATTCTGATGATTTTAAGCATGTTCACCGAAAAGCAAGTCTCATTGCAAGCAATGTCTTCTCTTCCATGTGTAGCTCATTGCTACGAACTATGCTTTGAAGGTATGTACCTTCTCATCAGGTTCCCTTTCTCTTGAAGATCCATTTACACCTTTACGGGTCTTACCCATATAGGTGGATCCTCGAGGGTCCATATACAACACTTGTACATGAAGTCTACATTAGACTTTTATTGCTAACATCCATCTATCCATGCTATGATCTTCAGAAGCTTCATCACATGAAGTTCGATCATTGTCAGATTTCTCTGACACATGGAATCCATCCTCAAACTTATTTGAAGAGGTTTTAGTGTTTCATCTTCAATTATCCTTTTAGTTTCCAATTTTAGGAGCCTCATTATCTTTTCACGATTAAATGAGTTCCTACACTTCATTATTTTATCTTGATTCTCAAGAGTCTCAACCTCCAAGGATCACATTCTCAGAGATGAGATATTTCAAGAATCTCAAGGTCATAAAGTAGGTATCCAATACCATCCTTTATTTTCCTAATGAAGCAGCACTCTCAAGTGCTAGGTTCCATCTTGCATGGAACCTTATTAAGGATATACATTGTAGAAACTTTAGAATGTCTAAAATTTCAAAACTTACATACTTATGAATATTGTATTCAAAGAAAAATGTCCAATACACCCTTCTTAGAGAAAGGTGTAAGATGCCAAGGTATTCAGGATCTCATACATATTGATGTATGTAGATCATCTATATCATAGTAAACATTATGGATATGTGATATCTGTTGATGATTATGTATGATATGAGATTTCTTCTCTTCACCTAAGAAACCTTTGAAATGTTCAAAGATTTCATTATTTTTTGTTTAAAACCAAAGTTTGAAGGAAGATAAAATGAATTTGATCTAATCTAGGTAGCAAGTACCTGTTAGATAAATTCAAAGAATACCTTATAGAGATATGAATATCATTTCTATCTCAATCCTCCTAACACACCTTAACTCAATAGAGTTATAGGCAGATACAATTGGATCATGTGTGACATGATCTTATCAATGATGAATTTTAGCATAATTATCCCTTAGTTTCCAGGTATATATGTGTAGTATCTTACTAGTCTATTGATCAAATCAATAGACAAATGTCCAAGGCTTGATGCTAGATCATTGTCAAATGATCTTCATCCTCATATTGATCTTAAGTTTTAATTTCAGCATTTAGAAATGTTAATGAGCCATTCATCAATTTTCTAATTTAGTGGAGTCCACTAGATTTTAGATTACTATCTGAAATATCTCCATCATAACTTTTTATGATAGTTCTACCTCAGAATTCATGTTTATTTCCAATATTTAGAAACAAACAATGAGTGTATTCTTATATCTAGGTCATAGAGACATTCTCTAAGACTAAGGACTATCCCACTGAAATTAACAAGTCTATCAATACAACAAGATTGTTGCAACAATTGCATCAATATCCATGTGGATAACTATAAACCTTTAAGATCAAATTTTCCAGTCTTCTAAAACATATGCAACCTATTGCAAATGTCATCAGAAGATTGAGATACAATTATTTGACTTTATCTTATCAATGATTTATGTAGATTAATCTGATGCTCCATCCGAGTCCTTCTCTAAGGATTCTAGATAGACTTGATAGTCATACTATCAACACATCAACTTATTGCAGTATTGGCATTTATCCAACTCTTCGGATGATATATGGAAGTCAAAGAAGTATAGTCAACTCTTTGACCATACTTCTTACTCGGGTCCAACCCATGCTTCCACTGCGCTCCCTTTATCTATAAGCAACCATTGCTTAAGACTAAGGATCTCTTATGTAAGAGCATTTCAACATTTATACATGCTTCATTAAATTCATACAATATGAATATTATGAAGCTTCATGAATGACCAGAGTATAGATAGTAGAATGATGACACTCATCATCTACATCCATCTAAACTCTTAAAACATAGGTTCAGGTAGGTACTCAAACAATTTGAATACATCATCTCTTATAGAGCTACCATTCTACATGATGCAGAGAACCATGTCACTCATGATTAAATGTCAAGAGCACATATGTATGCCAGAATATCTTCATTAATTTTATAAGGATTATTTGACAATTGCGATCATCATCGACATGTCACTTCCAAAGTACATCCGATGAGAGATCAAGACTATAGAGACACACAAACCCTAGGGTTGTAGTCCTATTATCTATTTAATTGTCCTTCCTCAATATTATGAAGAAACTTGCACATTGCAACCACATACATTATGTGTCCAATTGCAAGTACAATATCTGGATCATGAGTCCAATCCATGATATTTTACTGGTTATTATTGAGTATATCATTGAGTGGGTTTTAATGAAGGATTATCTGAAATAAGAAATTTGCATAAATATATAAATATATATATATATATTTTACTTTGATTTAGGATTTTTATATCAAAGTTGTCTTGTCTTGTCAACACTGAAAGTTCATTCCCTTAATCACTTTCAATGTAAGAGATATACTTACCATTATATCTCAACAAGATCTGGGATCTCCTTCCTTATCTTTGTTACATCCCAATAATATGAGAATCTGCAACTCGGATAAAAAGAAGCGGGAACACATTCCGCTTTGCAAGTCCAACTTGCATCTCCCAATTCGGTCTTTAACACCCGAGCCCACCACCCCTAAGGCGATGTTGACCCGTCGTTAATTGAACCAACCGTCAACAGGAATAGTACTCGCTATACGCAATCCAATATCGCCCCAATAATATGAGGATCCGATATTGGGGTCACTACGTATACGGCCTTACTCTTTCGAGAAGAAAAGAGTCCGATCCAGATGCGCTTGCATACAGGAGCTGTCACTTCGGACAGGCGTCTCCCACATACAATCCCTGGCGACGGAACCCTTCGCCTTGACGGGAGACCATGGATGTCACTTATGTGATCCTCCGCCTCATATTCAAATTTTAATTAATTATCGTGAATCACATTCACATAATTAATTCTTCCAAGGGAATTATTAACTCTAATAATATTAGAGTATTTCAATCTTAATTGGATTCCAATTAATCTAATCATATTAAATTAATGATCCAATTAATATCCAACAAACATTTTAATAGTTACTTGAATAATGGTATTATCTCAAATACGTATTATTTCGAATTTTAATAATTAGAAAAATACATCTTAATCCCTCGGACATTATCCCGGCCCTACCCGCTGTCATGGCCAGTACCGACGAGAGTGGGACGGACCACATACGTTGCAACCCGCAACCCCAATGCTCTCCGACTAGGCACCATATCCGCCTCGGGAAAGGATAATGCCAAATTGATTAATTTGTACTTGAGATGATCATCGGTTCTTCAACCGAAATTGTACCATATAATAATAATCAAAACATTTTTGATTAACATTATAATGAGATTTGCTAAACAAATCCCAAGTCCTATTCAAGCAACATGTTTGTTGGAATGTTGATCATGTAGATCATGTAACCAATCTTGATCTAGATCACATCTAATCATTTGTTGGTTAGGGCAAAGTCATTTAAGGGCATAATTATCATTAAATATTTCACAAATATTTATGCATAATTATTCCAGGAAATTAAACAATTTAATTTCACTAATTAATTAAATGACAATCACTAGGTTCTTGATTAGGAAAGTATTTTCAGCAGTGACCCTCACTTACTAAAAAAATCATATCTCAATCAATTTAAATCCAAATTAAGCAAAGTAAATTTCTAAAGTTTGCTAACTTGATTTACAACAGAACCCAAGTGATTTGCACGCATTTCAAGGCGTATCAAATCCGCAATTAACATCTTAATTACGTCATGATCCGCAGTCCCCGAAACAGTGGATACATGTTCAATAAAATGAGCATATCTAGAGAAAACGGAATCGAAATCACGCAAACTCAGATCCTACGGTTTCCTTATTTAATGGGGAATAAAATCCAAATATTATTTTCGTGTTTAAACAATTTAAACAGTGCCGAAAATAATATCAAAACAGAGATGCGAAAATGAAATGCAAGAAAACTTTCGCAAACCCTAATGAACCCAAGTCGTCCTCGGTTTATGGATCGTATCCAAAAACACCGACCTAAAGCTCTGATACCACTTGAAGGATATGGTTAGATCCTCAAGCGCATCACGGAAGCGTGATCGTCGTATCGAATACGACGAAGAACGACTAGTCGTTGTTCTATGCAGCGGAAATTAAAAAAAAATTTCATGTGACAAAACCACATGATCCAAGAACACTTCTCGGATCGTTTCGTCTAAACCACAACCAAGTATTAGGTTTACCTCTTGAAGCGTGGTTGCTATCAAGTCTCTAAACGAAGAGACCTCCTGTCTCAAGTCCGATCCGTCGGAGGAGACGCTTGCGAGCGCGGGGATGAACCGCGTGCTTCTCGCAATCCATGTTGATGATCCAAGCGGCGGATCTCCTGATCTCGACACACGAGATCCGATGTCTTATTCACGAGCGGGGCGCACCGAAGGAGACGGAGATCCACGAGCAAACCATCGGGCAGCATAACGACGATGCCGCGGCGATGGAGAACCTCTCTAGGGCATCCATGGTGGACGGCCACATGAGAGAGAGAGAGAGGACGTGTAGAGAGAATGAGAGAGAGAGAGAGAGAGAGAGAGATTTGTTGCCTCAACTTATGTGTCAAGAAGAGCAATGGGGTGCCTCTCCTTTTATAGGGTTTTGGGATCCATGGATCTCAATCCATGTGTCAACACAAATCCAATGGTCCACATCAATTTGTGTTTCTTTCAATGGTCATGATTTGTTGCTAAAAACACAACAACAATTAATTTAATTTAAATTTTACATCTTTGATAATTAAATCTCATTTAATTATCTAAGATAACTCTATTTATAATATGAATCAAATTCATATTACTCATGATAATTAAATCACATTTAATTATCCATTTTCTCAATGCTCGGATACATATATCAACAATAGAATTATCCATGAACTCCTTCAAGGATAATGCGCTTTCTCCGCAGATACTTGGAGATAAGGACAGGGCGATTGTATTGTTCCACGTATAGTGACATGGATATTGAGATCGTATCTCAAATCAAGACCGTAAATCTAATCTTCTCATTGTATCTGAATCACATTCAGATCAATGTCCAATACTTGGACCAAGATCAGATCACTTCTCTACTGAGAGGAGTCACTAAAATCCAGACCCGTTTCATCACTCCCTAGGAATGGAAGCGTCATGGTTATACAATCGTTTATGATCACATCACCCTCAGGTATTCCCAATACCTGTACATCCTGCATACTGGAAGACTCAGACTAAACCCGAAGTATTCGATCAACTTTATACTGTCTACTTCATGGTTTTATCAGTAAGTTTCTCATTCGATCATTGGGAGTCGGTATCGATCATATACTTTCCAAAAGCATATATCATACCTAGGTCTTGATCATATACTTTCAAAAGTATATATCAAACCTACAAATTCAGTCAAGCTTCCAAAGCGAGACGACCGTGCGCACGGAATTTGATTCTTCCCAATATCTCATGAGTGAGCTCATGTCTTCCGGTTCAGTAACTGAACCTGTATGATCCCTTTGAGAGATCGTATTACTCATATGCCCTTATATGCACACCAGCGCGCCGGTGTATAGACCTTGATTAGGTCATCAACCTATTGGTCTGCCAAATGTACATACTTAGACATATAGCAACACATCTGTCTCCGGTCAGAGGATGCGTGCCTATATCCTGACAGCATACGATATAGGACTTTGGTTATCTCGATCTCGTTAAGTCAACTCTTTGACTAACTAATCTGACACCTCCGAATCTCTATTCCTATGCAGAGGACCTGCATCAAGAGGTCGGTCAGATATCAGCCTTTAGAGAAAGGATTGCCATCTCCTTCTCAGGCTGGAGATCATCTCTTAACGATCATTTGACGGTGCTCGATGAGTCCTCAATCTAACTCATTAGATATTCATCTAAGCACCAGCCTCTATGATTCAATAGTTGAATCAACAGCTGTATGATCATCAAGATGGCCATGGTACATAACCCTAATTGTACTAAGGGACCTATTATGCAAATTATGTATTCTTCATTTCAGATTAAGGAGTGAATTGCAATAACATTTATTGCATAATGGCTCGCCGTGGGCTCGCATTTCCAACATGCTGAGGCTGGTATCCTTGTTCGGGCTTGGACTGAACAAAGCGCGGTGCAGGAACGGACCTGGTTTCTTGGTAAGATGGGGATGGTCGGTGAGGTTGACCATTCCCCATCTCTGCCTATCTGACGATGGGGTCATGCCTATACCAAAGCCTGTTGATCTCGTATACCTGCGGAGGCTCCTCGTATCCGGTCTCCACTTGTGGGGGTGCATGCTTGTCCTGCTGGGTGTAAGTCTGATCCCAGCCACTCTGAGGCCCCGGTGCCTGTTCCTGTACAAGATGGACTTGATCTACAGGTACAGGTGGTGCAGAAGGGGCATGTAGCTTTATCTTAGCTACCTTCTCAGAAAGTTCCTCCACTTGCTTCGATAGACGTGAAAGAGACTCGAGGTCCACGACTCTCTTGTGGATCTGTTCGACCATGGTTAACTTGTCAGCAATCATCCCCATGCTGGGAATGAGGTCCTCTGTCAGATCCGCTACAGTCCTCCGAGTTGTCTCATTGGATAAGATTGAGGGAGACAACTGATAACCCCTGGAGGCCTGTGACCTGCCGGTTTCTGCCATTTGCTCTAGTATCTTCCATACAACATCCTCATTTTTATTCAGATAGCTTCCTCCACAGGCGGCACATACTAACCCCTGCATCTCCGGGGTTAAACCACAGAACAAGGTCTGGACTAAGATCGCCTTAGAAATGCCGTGGTAGGGACATTTCTGAACTAGGTCATTAAACATATCCCAGGCATCATGGAATGGTTCACTGGGTCCCTGGGAGAAACTAGCGATCTTTGTTCTCATTTAGTTAGTCCTACTGAGAGGGTAGAACTTTTTCAGAAATAAGTCCTTGAACTGCATCCAGGTTGTACATCTCACCCCTAGGTTGTTCAACCAATGTGCTACCTTATCTCCTAAGGCAAAAGGGGTGGCCTTCAGCCGAATGTAATCCTGCCCAACCCTAGGATGGCTAAGGTTGTTGCAAACCAGCTCGAAGTCTCAGAGGAAGGCATATGGTTCTTCATGGGCATTTCCGTTGAACTTCGGTAGCAGACTAAGGAAGTGGGGCTTAAGCTCAAATTCTTCGGCGGGAACCGCTGGTGCCAGCCGACTTTGTATCCCATTTTCTGCTTGGTTGTAGGCATCAACCATTGGTCGATTGATTCCTTCTGCCGCAACGATTTGTCCCATTCTAGCCGTGAGATCTGCATTTTGTGGTTCGGCTGTGTCAAGGCGATTAAGAATTTGTCGCAACTGATCCTCATCCGGTGGCTGCTTAGGCAGCATCTTGTCCTCTATTCCTGAGTATGAATCAAGGTTGGTGTTAGAGGAAAAATCAAGGAAGGGATTCTTACTGAGGTGATGGTCTTCCTCAGTAAGCTCAGAGGAGAGGAAAGGGTTGGTTTGAGAGTAACCACCCTGGGTGTGAGGGAACCAGAACTCAAGAGGGTCATGAGTCTTGGGTGGTCCAACGTGCGCTTGGGCCGATGAAGAGGAGTTTCATGGGGGGCTCAAAGAGAGATTGGTGAATAAAGAGTCGATATCCCCCCAATCACTCATCCTGATTTGGCGAGAAGAAATGGGAGATCTAAGTGAAGATAGGAGTTGACTCCTACCTGAAGCAAACAATTCAATCCAAGACCCTGGTTTCACACTCAACACAGTGAAGGACTCGAAGTCGAGTCCAATTTATCTTGTAAATTTTAAGTGTGATTTTCAAGCAAGATAGCAAGGAGTTACACGGCCTATAGGGAAGTCGGCTCAGAGCCGGATGCGTCTTCCCTGTTTAACCTGTTGCCTAAGATACCGCCGGTCCTTCCTTTCTTCGCTCCTATCCAGAGTTGGGGACTCAAAGACCGTGCCCCTATCTACCTGCAAGAAGGAGGAGGCTGACAAAGCTAGGCCTTGTAGTGAAGTATCGCTGGTTCGCCCCTGACTACCCGCGAACAGGTGGAGGCTACTTGGTACTGGTCAATGAATCTAAAAGTATCCAACTCATGATATTTGCTAGGATCAGTTGGCCCGTGATATGGAAGGTGGGGATTTGGGCTCTGCCTTAAGGTGTTTACACACACTCAAGTACCCTCACTCAGCCTGAAAACAAGGTCGGGGATTAGTCTCTCGCAAACAGTTTTTTTCCAATTTTATTGAATTTTTTTGGTCAATAATGTTAGTTGTGCCGGTTTTAAGTTAAGTTCTCACATTTTAGTCCAACCACACATCTCGCCTATCGTCCAGTCCCAATTTCCGTTTAATTTAAGTGTGAAAAATAGAGAGGGAAATCGAGAAAAACCGATGCACGAAAAATAATGATGCGTATGCTGAGTTAGGAAGACTTACAGTGATCCCTTCGCTTTTATGCAGGATGCAAAACAGTATTGCAATTTTACACTACATGCAAATGCAGACAACAAAATTCACTCCTAGACAGGAAGTTCTATTAGCGAGTGAAGAACAGGTTTATTTGAATAGATCTGCGGTCTAGGTGCGTCTTTTAAGTGTATGTGTGGTCCTAAAAATTACGAGCACAAGCAATTCCTAAAGTGGCTCGAGGAGCCGCTAGTGGAAGTCTAAATGACAATTCAAACCACACAGCACACAGGGACACAATTCCACTATTTTTATACACGAGAGAACCCAAACAGGAACCGCTTGGAAATGATGCGAAAAAATGTGGAAATAATTAAAAGTACAAGTTCTCTCAGATGACTCAAAGAATTAAAATGTCGATTCCTCGAAGCATCTTCGACTCCTCGCGTTCCTCACACAAAAATAATTTCGAGGTCAAAGAGAGAACGACTCGAAAAATAATGCAAAATTTAAAAGACAGAGAAATATTCAGAAGAAAAACCGGGGGTCAGACTACCCGGCGATAGAAAATCAAACACTCAGAAATAACTGCAAATTAACCTAAGCCGTGCCTCCCCGGCAACAGCGCCATTTTGATAACCCTCCCGCTACACTTGTTAATTCGAGCAAATTAATGTCCAAATTAATAATAAATGTTCGTTGCAGCCGGATAATGAGAGGGAATATCAAAAACCACTTTTAATTTAATCAAGTCAATTTCGAGTGGTAATTTTTTTACTTGGTGAAGTCCAAGGTCGAACTCAAGGAGGCATCTGTCTCCATAGGTGAATTTTCAGCAAAGTTCCAGTGTGTGATTTTCGGTGAATATTTTTTTTGGTCTTTTTTCAATTTTCTGTGCAAGACTCGTGCAAAATCAAGCCAATTTTATAGTTAAATCAGAAATATGTTCAAATGGAGTCCAAAAATAATGAAACTTGACCAGATTATGAAATGGGATGAAATTAAGCTAGCCTATTTTTTTAGAATTATTAGATGCACGGATACTAAAATATGTAGACTTTAGTGAAAATGACTAAACTAATTTTAATAATTACCAACTGATGATATTTCTCAGAAACAAAATTAATCCAAATAGGTCTAATTAAGAACTATCCAAATTAACTTGAATTTCGTTAAAATACTTCTAATTAAAAATCGATTAAGGTTTTCACTAAATAATATTTCTAGGACAAACTATACATGCAAATGGGATGATTTTTGGATATGTTGTAGCATAGAATTAGATCTACCAATGACGATTTTTCAAAGATTTTTCGATAAGCAGACAGTGCGCAATTAATTAATCAATCCAAATTGGTAAAATATTACAATTTCTTCCCAAACTAAGTTCCATTAATATTCTACAAATCAAAAAAATACAAATAAATGCTAAAATGGTAGAACAAGAGTTATACTACACAATGCAATTTTCGGAATTAAAAATGGACAACAAAATGATGGAAAAATAAATGTGCAAATGCAGGGGTACGAATGCAATACAGAAAAAAGAGATATGAGCTTCAATGAGAATAGGGACTTACATGCAATTTCCTAAAACTTGAACTTCCTTTGGTAACTTGCAAGGGGTGTCAAGTGTCCCCTTTGCAAATCACCTTTTTGGCTTTATTATGCGCTAGACTTGCTCTGTTTTTTGGAGATGAAACATGGGATGATGAAGGAGGAGCTTCACCGGAGGAGGGAGGCGTCCAAGGGCGCGCGAGGCGGCGTCGGCGCGAGGGGGAGATGGCGGCGGCCGCTGGCGTGGGAGAGGGGGCGTCGTTGGCGGCGTGCTGGGTTGAGGCGGGCGCGCGTGAAGCACGCTGGTGGTACGAGTGGAAGGGTGCACGGAGGAGCGGCTGGAGATGTCGCAGTCCCATCGCCACCTGCGGTGGAGCGCACAGCGCGCGACCAGGCGTGAGGGCAGACGGCGGTTGGCGGCTAGCCGTGCGCGGGTGGCGTTGGCGTGCACGTGAGGTGGCCGGTGTTGGTGGTGCGCGAGGCGGGCTGTGGCTCGTCTATGATGCTGAGGCTGTCTGCGGAGCTCGGCGTCGAGGTGCCGGAGGACGGCCGACACGGCCAAGGGTCGTCGGGGAAGAGGCGTAGGAGGACGAGGATGGTGGTGCTAAGGTGGAGGAAGAAGAAGAGAAGGAGAGAGAGAGAACGTGGGGGGATTTCACCACCTCCCCTGTTCTCATGCATTTGTTTAGGTGGCTTAAATGTTGGATTAATCAATTGATGAAATTGCTTTGAAAAATTAAATAAAAATCACCGTTGCGTTCGCAACGTGTGATTTATCAGTGGAAATGCAATTTTTTTGGCGATTTGGTGAGTAGATGTGGGTGAATCGAAGAGAGAGAAATGGTGTTGAAGAGGAAGAAGAAGAGATGAAGAAGATGATTACCTGGAGATGGGGTCGGATGCCTGGGGAAGAGGCTCTTAGTGGAGTCTCAGGTCTTTGCTCGATGCAGCGGCAATGTAGAGCTCGAGTAGCTCATGCTTGAGCTGCGGCAAGGGACCTTGATCCCTTGGATCTCGCCGGAGGGCCGTCGTCGCTCAACCTAGGGAGCTCGGGGATTTCACTCACAGTAGGCGGATGGGGAAGAATGGAGGAGTAGATAAGATTATAAAGAGGAGGAGGAGGAGGAGGTTGGAGAGGAAATGGAGAGAGTGGGAGAGATGGAAGATGGAGTGGAGAGGTGGGAGGGGTCGACGTTGCCTCTCCCTTAAGTTAAGGGAGAGTGGGGGAGGAATGGGTAGAGGGGGAAGGAGAAGGAGCCACTTGACGAACTAGGATGCGGTCATGTGGCTTTATTTAACTAATTGCAAAATCTATGGAACTGACACGTGGCGGCTTCAGGAATTGCCACGTGTCGCTCCGAGAAAAATCCGCAACTAAATGCAAAGAAACATTAAAAAGAAATAATAAAAGAGGTTAGATCAAAAAGTGGTGAACATGAATGTTGCTCGTCTCGATGAGATCTACAACTTTTGTGAAGGGCCGAAAATCAAACGAGATCATCTGTACAAAAGCGTATTTTTTGGCGGTACCTTATAGGTATAAAATACCGCATTTTATCTTTTACAATTTTTTGTCATTTTTAAATAAGAGAAAAATCAAAATAAATATAGAGAAAATATGAGAAAAATATTTACAACTTAATCTATTTTTTTTGGATTTTTATAATGAAGAAAATAAAAGGATAAAATATAGGGGTAAAACAGTCATGATGTACAATGTACAAAAGGGTCCAAAACTCAAGTTTTGCATACGAGCTCCGATTTTAATGAAATTGATCTTTTTTCGAAGGTCTTTGAATGTATATTACTTTAAAAGTGAGTAGACCTAATTCAGAGGTTGTATGAGAGAGATATGTGTATTTTAAGGTCTAAGGTCTTCAATTGGATTGGGGTTTTGTTGGTCAATTTTACAAGTTAGTATTTTTTTATATTTTTCCTTTATTAGTGTTAGTAATATATACAGAATAGAGTTGATTTTATTGGATTTGGAGTTAGTATGAAATATATACAAATAAGGTATTTTATCTAATATACACGTGAATATTTACAAGTGAAATTGGATTCTTATTTTATGCAAATATGAATGCTAAAATGCAGATATTATGCTTGCATGCATGAATGCTAATTATGCAGTACAAGTGGAAATATGCATCAAATTACTCGGGAACAAAGCTCTATTTTCAACTTTTAGAGTGATGAATCGCAGATTCATCAAAGACCTCTTGGAGACCCATCTTCTTCGGCATCTTTGGCCCTTTCCCTCATCTTCAGTGAACTCCGTCTTCTTCCTTGAGTGACAGAAGGTGAGGGAGCGTGTTGCAATGAGGTATCGAGGTGTATAGCTCTAGGTCCAGCGTATACTCCATCGTGCTCTGCCACGAGGTGAGCCTAGCCTCTGGGCCCTTCAAGCCATTAAGGCAATGACCCCCGGAGGTCCCTGACCTCCAGCACAGACGATTGCGCCCATCGGGTAGTTTAATTTTAGTCTTTGCCACATTTGATTCGAAGGTTTTGGGATTTTGATCAACCTTAGTACCCTAGCTCTGTTCGCCATGTTTTAACCCTCCACTGGTTGTTCCGACAACCCAACCACCTTCACCAGGCTTCTCCCCATCTTCTACGCCCACCCCATCCATCCCGATTCGCCCAAGAATGGGGATTGGACCCTCCTTCACTGCTTCACCGAAGGGTCACACCACGACGCACCAACCACTCTTTTCGAGATTTAACGGGTCGAGGTACTTTGCCCTCGAACCCGTGGTTTGTCTGTGCAGGTCAGAATATCAAAGAATCTCATCTGGAGTTTGGAATACCCGAGCATAACCGCTCCAGGTCTCCACGATTCGCCAGACCATTCTCTTTGGTCTTGGACTCGTTGGAGCATTGCCACAGTTGCGGACCGTCGCCAGCAACCTTTTCCCCATCCGAGCAGCCCGTGAGGACGCCCCTGCTGCGCGTATCGACTGATTGAAGCTCGTCGGAGGCAAGTTCTTCGGTGTTCTTCTAGGAGCTGTCCCAGCCATCAGGGTCTCCCCAGTTCTAATCGTCGTTGTTAATCAACCGGGAAGCCTCGGTCGTCCGATCCATTTGAGGATCCTTCTGTAGCCGTCCATCATCGAACCGGTATCCCTGCTCTCAGCCATCCGATTATAAGTGGTCACCTCCGACCATTGGATCGTTGGTAATAAAGGGTATTTGCATGTAGGCCCTTCTGTCTTTTCGCATTTATTTGTTAATCTTGTAAATATTTCTAGCAGTTGTCTTTATTTTCGATAAATAGCATCTAGGAACTCGTGCTTCTAATATTCGTAGTCTAGTCCCTCTGTGTATCACGTGGTCTGTCGCGTGACCTTCCTGGATTATTTGTATTATAGGACTTGGACTTTATTGTTGTTCCAGACTTAAGATTTATTATTCGTATTTACATTCATACCCCTGTGATCCTGGTTCTTGTGTGGTCCACGTGTAGATCTGAACTTTTTGCAAATTCAACCCTAAACTTCGATTGCTTTTTACGATTTAGTTCTAAAACTTATTTAATAATTGCAATTTGGTCCATGTATGATGTGTGTCTTTACTTTTGATTTAATAAATAGCAAATATTCTCCAAAATTCATGAAATTAATATACACGGCTCCTACCATGGTGTAGGAATTTTATTTAATTTTTTGTTATGTTTTGCCTTCGTTTAGTATTTTAAAAATTCGAAAACCCAAAAAATTGTCAATGTTTGTTTTAGAAAATCAACTAAAAATATTAAAAAGTATTGAAAAATTCTAAAAAAATCCTTGTTTGTGTGTTTTAGCTTTTGTGTAAGTTTCATCACATTCATTTTTATAAAAATCAAAAAATATGAAAAGGACCAAAATCCGTAGAAAAATCATTAAAAATTCATAAAAATTCCAAAAAAAAGTTTTTTCTTCTTTTGTAGTTAGATTTTTGCTTACAGTTTTACATAAAATTGTTGTTCAAAATGTATGGGCATTTTAAGTATTTTTAATTTGCCTTTAGATTCCATCTATACACTGTTTGCCATTATTGGTCTTGTTTGATTTTTAGAAAATTAATTAAAAATCAGAAAAATCTAAAAAAATTAACAAAAAAATCTGAATATTTTAAAAAACACAAAAACATTTTGATTCTGCATTTTTGAGTAGTTTTGGGCTCTTAAATATTGTTGAGTGTTGATTTGTGTTTCCCTTTTAGCCTTTTTCATATATAAAAACCATAAAAAATTTTGAAAAACTAAAAACCACCATTTCTTTGCTTTTTGGATTCTCGACTACTTTGTAGCTTTCGCATTTTGTGCTCCTTGTGTTCGACCCTAGTAGCTATACCAGGTAAAAACGAATAGCAAGACTGCTTACCACATTTATTGTTTGATTTTTAGTTTGGTGGTCTATGATGTTTCTTGATTGAGCCCGATCTGAGTAGTTGAGGTCGCAACGACCATTGATACCATTTACCCTTAGTCGCCCGGGTCGCTCATCAGAATGGCGTCGTTGCCGGGGATCACAGCTTAGTAGTCGATTTTCCTTGCTTAATAACATCTATATTTGATAGATTTTTAATAACTGCGATCTAACCTATCTTCAATTTCTATTTTTCTTGCGAGGGCCCGACGAGCGAGGGTGGCTTTCCTAGAAGAGCTGAAGCACCCGAGCGACGCGGAGGCGGCTCGTTTCTCCATCGAGCTGCAGGAGAGTGTGGGAGATTGAAAGCAGAATACTGAGGAGATCTGAGTAGTTTAGGACTGGTTTTACTTCTATTATTATTGTTGTTATAATACATGGACTTGAACTGTGGACTTTGGACATTTGGCTGATCGCGGTCTATTTCGCCGAGCACCGGTGTGCTCGGGGAACCTCACTGCGGTTTTTCACCGGATTTGTCTTCTACCGCTTTTACTGTCAATATGATTTTCAAAGGTTTGGCCCCTACACTTAGGATTTTCTGTGATGGTAACGTAATTAATTAAGGCCCAACCCTAATTATCTGCCTGCACCTATAGATCGATTTATTGTACCTTATTAATTAAATCACAAGAAACGTTAATTATTTAGGCTTGACTCCACATGATGTAAGGAACCACATACAACGTTGGCGGGACCCGTTGTGGTGGGCACCGAATGGTTCCCAAGATCGGACTCTGGACTTAGTCTGATTGGTTAGCTACCGTTCTTCTCGTGTAGAAAGTGCTTCATCTAAGGCCGATTTCTTCTTGCATCATATGGGTAGTTTAATTCAATCTTTAAATTTATGCGTGGATCACCTTGCATGTAAAGAGCTGGAGTCAGGTACGCATTATTTACTCTGATTGCATCATCGTGTTTGATCGCACATCAGCTTTTTCGACTTCTCCCTCTGTTTTGGACTTAAAATAATCAAGAGAACTGAAAAATTCGTTAGGCGTTGTTTGTGTGAAAAACACCTAAAGAGAAAAACTATAAAATTGAGACTGCTAAACTCACTTGATCCTAAAAGACACCTCACTTAAAATTTTGTCTTGGGAGAGTAATCCCCTCATTGTATGGTTTGGATGAGCGAGAGACTGACCCACACACTAGGTTAGAGCCATACTCAAACTCTTGGTAGACTACCCCCCCCCCCCTTCATTCTCATTCTCATTTACTATCCATGTATGATGGGTCACTCTCCTTTCTTGTCAGATCTCGCGGCTTCTTCATCTTATCCCCATCATCCCGTCCATTCTCGCCGGAGGTCGGAACTCCGACTGACCTTCCATCTTCTCTATCTTCTCTTTCTTCTGTGCATCTTTTGCTGAACACCCGTAGAGATCAGACTAACCAGATTCAAGACCCATGCGATTTCACTACTGGGATGAGAGTGCATTCCATATACGATCCCAGAGAGCATATGCGAGTTTCAGCTACCTCCTATGCTAGGATGATGGATGAACACACCGATCAGGAAGTACAGTCAGCTTCTACATTGACTCCTTTCATTCTGGATTGGGGTTTCATTCAGAGTCTGCCGAAGTTTTCAGGGGAAGTACACGAGGAGCCATACCTTCATATTTCTGAGTTTGAGGTGTTATGTGTGACCCATGCATATTCAGATGTCACTTCTGAGGAGATGATGTTTAGTACCTTCCCATTTTCAATTCAAGATAGAGCCATGAGATGGCACAGACAATTGGGAAGGGAATTCGCTGCGTGGGGAGACTTGTGCTTAGAGTTCTTGCAGAGATGTTTTCCCCAACGTAGAGAAGATATGATGCGGTTTTTTATCACAGATTTTTTAGTAGACCCCATGAGCCATTGCAAGATTCGTGGCTGAGGATTGTTGACCTCTTGAGGAGATTTCTTGATCATGGATTTTCGAGGACTTACCATGTTCAGATCTCCATGAGGGGGATGACCGCAGAGTAGATAGCACTAGTAGTTACCTTGTGTGGTGGTTCATACCACAGTCCCTGAAGGATATTGAGAATCCTTAAGTGCATCACGGAAGCGTGTCGATTGCATCATATGCAATTGGAGCAACTAGTCTCACTAGTTAGTAGATGCGGCGGAAATTAAATTTTTTTTAACAACTAAAGATGAAACCACATGATCTCGAGAACACTTCTCGTGTCGTTTCATCAAACCACAAAGTATAAGGAATACCTCTTGGAGTGTGATTGTAATCGAGAGATCCCAAACAAGAGATCCTCCTATCTTAAGTCCGACCCACAAAGAACGCACTTGCGGGCACGATGATGAGTAGCGTTCCTCCCGCAATCCTCGATGAAGATCCAAGCAACGAATCCCCTGATTTCGTCAAATAAAATCCTTCGTCTTCCTTTAAGGCAAGCAACCCCAAAGAAGAAGCAGATCCTCGAGTCGTCGAAGGCGAGGGCGTGAGAGGCTCTCCTTCTCAACACAAAGTGGACGGCCACCTTTTGGAGAAGAGAAAGAGACAGTGCGAGAATGAGAGAGAGAGTAGTAGTGTTCTACAACTCTTAATAATGTGTCAAGAAAGGCTAGGCTAGCCCTCTTTTTATACTAGTTTAGGATCCAATGGATCTCAATCCATGGGACACATAGATCCAACGGCCAAGTTGGTCTATGTATTAATCAATGGCCAAGATTGTTATTGGTTAAAAAATCAACAACATTAATTTTTATTTAAATTAAATATATGTTGCAACATTATCAACATAATTTAATTTAACATAAATTAATTATTAAGATATAACAATAGAATAAAGGGGAGATAACAAATTACCTCCTAAAAATGAGGGGGTGTCACCTTTGACTATGTCATTGGTGATGCCACCTCATTTGGTGGTTATTTATCTCCCTTTTATTTTATATTATTATTTCTCGATTTATTTGTAATAATCATTATTAAAAATATCCACCGAATTAATTCCAAATTAATTTGTGAACATTTCAATCATACCATTGATAAACATGTGAATCATATTCAACACCCAAACTAATTTGTAAATTACATTTCCAATTAATTAATTAATGTGAATCCAATCAACATTAATACTTAACAAATGCTATTTACAAAAATTCTCTCTCTTCAGTATATGTATATTATAAATCACAAATATCATGGATAGTATTATCCACATTCTCCAATCCTTGATATTGGATAATTATTCTCACAATATGAATACCATTCATATTATGCTTGATAATTAAATCTCATTTAATCATCAAGTCCTTCTTGCTTGGATATGTAATTCATCAAATGAATTATTCTCGAACCCTTTCATGAATAATGTGCTTTCTCCGCACATACTTGGAGATAAGGACATGGCAATTGTATTGTTCCAGGTATAGTGACTTGGATGTTGAGATCGCGTCTCAAATCCAAATCGTACGAACCTCCCACAGATGCTTGATTAAATCAAGACCACAATTCTAATCTTCTCATTGCATCTGAATCTTATTCAGATCAATGTCCAACATTTGGACCAAGATCAGATCGCTTCTCTGCTGAGAGGAGTTGTTGGACATGTGAGCCCACGACGAGCCATTATACAATAAATGTTATTGTGAATATCATTCCCTGATCTGAAATGAAGAATAAATAATTTGCATAATAGGTCCCTCTATACAATTAGGGTTATGTACCATGGTTGTGTTAATGATCATACAGTTGTTGATTCAATTATCGAATCATAGAGGCTGGTGCTTGGATGAATATCTAAAGAGTTAGATTGAGGACTCATCAAGCACCGTCGAATGATTGTTAAGATGTGATCTCCAGCCTGAGTAGGAGATGGCAATCCTTTCTCACATAGGCTGATATCTGACCGACTTCTAGATGCAGGTCCTCTGCATAGGAATAGAGATTCGGAGGTGTCAGATTAGTTAGGTCAATGGGTTGACCTGAAGAGATCGAGATAACCTAAGTCCTATGTTGAATGTTGTCACATCATAGGCATGCATCCTCTGACCGGAGACAGATGTATTGCTATATATCTGAGTATGTACATTTGTCAGACCAATAGGTTGATGACCTAACCAAGGTCTATACACCGACGAGCTGGTGCATATAAGGGTATATGAGCAATATGATCTCCAAAGGGATCATACAGGTTCACTTCTGAACCGGAAGACATGAGCTCACTCGTGAGGTATTGGGACTGATCAAATTCCATGCATGGTCGTCGTGCTTTGGAAGCATGACATGAATTTGAAGGTATGATATATGCTTTGTGAAAGCATATGATCGATACCAACTCCCAATGACCAAGATTGAGAAACTTAATGATTAAACCCTGAATAAGACAGTGTAAAAATGATCTTGATCTTCGGGTTGATCATGGGTCTTCCAGTATGCAGGATGTACAGGTATTGGGAATACCTGAAGGGTGATGTGATCATAAACGATTGTATATCCATGACGCTTCCATTCCGAGGGAGTGATGAAACAGGTCTGGATTTTAGTGACTCCTTTCAGTGGAGAAGCAATCCGATCTTAGTCCAAGTGTTGGACATTGGTCTGAATGAGATTCAAATTCAATGAGAAGATTGGAATTGTGGTCTTGATTTAATCAAGCATCTGTGGGAGGTTCGTAAGATCTGGATTTGAGATAAAATCTCAATATCCAAGTCACTATACATGGAATAATACAATCGCCATGTCCTTATCTCCAAGTATCTGCAGAGAAAGCACATTATTCTTGAAAGAGTTCAAGAATAATCCATTTGATGAAATATCCAAGCAAGGACTTGATGATTAAATGAGATTTAATTATGAATCTTAATGTGAATATAATTCATATTGTGAAAATGATTATATAAGATAATTAAATGGGATTTAATTATCAAGGATTAAGAGAATGTGGATAACACTATCCATGATATATGTGTGTTATAAATATGATTTATAATATACATATATAAGAGAGAGAATTTATGTAAATAGCATTTGTCAATTAATAATGTGGGATTGGATTCACATTTATTAATTAATTGGAAATGCAATTTACTAATTAGTTTGGGTTGTGAATATGATTCACATAATATTCAATGGCATGATTGAAATATTCACAAATTAATTTGGAATTAATTTGGTGAATATTTATTGTGATTAATTAAGGAATAATAAGATAAATAAAATGGAGCCAAATAACCACCATTCATAGGTGGCATCACCCATGAATTGTTCATGGGTGACGCCCCCTATTTTTAAGGGAGGTTGGTTGACTCCAATTTTATTATCACATTATCTCTTAATTAGTTAAGTCATAAATTAAATTATGTTGATATTGTTGCAACATTTTTTAATTTAAATTAATGTTGTTGGTTTTAACCAACAACAATCATAGCCATTGATTTAGCATGGACCAAGCATGGTCGGTGGATCCATGTGTCCCATGGATTGAGATCTATTGGATCCCGAACTAGTATAAAAGGAGGGCTAGGGTAGCCTTCCAAGTTACAACAAAATAATCAAGAGTTGAAGAACTCTTCTCTCTCTCTCTCATTCTCGTGTGGGCTCTCCCTAATATTCAAGTGGTCGTCCACTTTGTGTATTAGGAAGGGGAGCATTTCAGCTTCGCTTCGACGATTGGATCTTCGTCAAAAGATTGCGGGAAGGACGCGACTCATCATCATGCCCGCAAGTGCATTCTCCGTGGGTCGGACTTGAGACAGGAGGATCTCTACTTTGGTATCTCACGATCACAACCAAGCTTCAAGAGGTATTCCTAATACTTTGTGGTTTGATGAAACGATCCAAGAAGTGTTCTCGTGATCATGTGGTTTCATCTTTAGTTAAAAATTTTAATTTCCGCTGCATCTAGCATCTAGTACGACTAGTTGCTCCGATTGCATACGATGCGATCGACACACTTCCGTGATGCGCTTAAGGATTCACAATATCCTTCAAGTGGTATCAGAGCCATAGGTTGAATAAGGTTTTGGATATGATCCATAGACCTTAGACGATTTGGTTCTTGAATGGATTGCGAAATTTTTACTGCATTTCAATTTTTGCACCTCTGTCTAATTGATTTTTTCTGTACTGTTTAAAATATTTAAATACGACATTTTTAATTGGATTTTATTCCCCATTAATTAAGGAAAACATAGGACTTGAGTTTACTAAATTTGGTTTTTATTTGCTCAAGATATGGATTTTTGAATATGACTATATTCACTGTTGCGGGAACTGTGGATTTGAACGTGATTAATGAGATAATTACGGTTTTAATCCGACTTGAAATGCGTGAATTATCACTTGGATTATTTAATAAATCAAATAGGCAATCTTTGGAAACTGAGTTTGCATTTTTTGGATTTAAATTGGTCACGATAAGTTAATTTTAGTGATTGGTGGTCACTGCTGGAAATTAACAATTTTCTGACCTTGAACCTTGTGATATGTCATTCAATTATCATGATGAAAATTAATTGTTAATTTTCTGGAATAATTACTGATAAATATTTGTGAACTATTTAAAGAAATAATTATTTCATTGAATGACACTTGCCTAAATTACAATGATGAGATATTAGATCTTGATCATTGGTTCATCAACAAACATTGCCTTCATGAAAACTATAGTTTATCCTACAATAGTTGTAGGACAACTTTTACATGAAAAACCATTTTGCTTGAATAGGATTGGGGATTTGTCTATCAAATCTTCTTATAATCAAAAATGTCTTGGTTTATATTATATGGTATAATTTCGGTTGAAAAACCGATGAACATCTCAAAGTACATGATGGCATATCTGGTATCATTCTTTCCCAAGGCGGATGAGGTGCCTAGTCGGAGAGCATTGGGGTAGCGGGTTGCAACGTATGTGGTCCGTCCCACTCTCGTCGGTACTGGCCATGACAGCGGGTAGGGACTGTATAGTACCGGAGACAGACAATGTGTATTTTTCTAATTATTAAAATTCAAATAATACGTATTTTGAGATAATACCTACTATTCAAGTAAAAGACATGTTTGTTGATTGATGATTGGATTGATGATTAATTTAATGTGTTTAAATTAATTATATCCAATAAACACTCTATTATGAATAGATGTGTATTTCCCTTGGAAGAATTAATTATGTGAATATGATTCACGATAATTAGTTATAAAATTTGAATATGAGGTGGAGGATCACATAAGTGACATCCGTGGTCTCCCGTCAAGGCAAAGGATTCCGTCGCCAGTTGTTGTATATAGGAGACGCCTGTCCGAAGTGACAGATCCTATATATGATTTAATTGGATCGGGTTCTTTGCTTCTCGAAAGAGTAAGGCCGTATACGTAGTGACCCCAATATCGAGTCCTCATATTATTGGGGCGATATTGGATTGCGTATAGCGAGTATTAAGCCTGTTGACGGTTGGTTCAATTAATAACGGGTCAACATCATCTTAGGGGTGGTGGGCCCGGGTGTTAAAGACCTAATTGGGAATGCAAGTTGGACGTGCAAGGCGGAATGAGTTCCCGCTTCTTTTTATTGGAGTCGTAAGTTCTCATATTATTGGGATGCGACAAAGATAGGAAAGGAGATCCCAGATCTTGCTAGAGATATAATGGTAAGAATATCTCTTACATTGAAAGTAATTAAGGGAATGAACTTTCAGTGTTGACAAGGCAAGACAACTTTGATATAAAAATTCCTAAATCAAAGTAAAACATGTATATATAATATATATATATATACTCTTATGTAAATTTCTTATTTCAGATAATCCATCATTAAACCCACTCAATGTTATACTCAATGATAACCAGTAAAATATCATGGATTGGACTCATGATCCAGATATTATCCTTGCAATTGGACACATAATGTATGTGGTTGCAGTGTGCAAGTTCCCTCAACATAATGAGGAAGGACAATTAAATAAGACAATAAGACATCACCTTAGGGTTTGTATGTCTCTATAGTCTTGATCTTTCATCGAGTGTACTTTGGAAGTGACATGTCGATGGTGATCGTAATTGTCGAGTAATCCTTATAAAATAAAAGAAGATATTTTGGCATACATATGTGCTCTAGACAATTAATCATGAATGACATGGTTCTCTGCATTATGCAGAATTGTAGCTCGAAAGAGATGATGTATTCAAAATGTTTGAATACCTACCTGAACCTAAGTCTCCAAGAGTCAAGATGAATGTAGATATGATGAGTGTCATCATTCTACCATCTATACTCAAGTCATTCATGAAGCTTCATGATATTCATATTATATGAATTTAATGAAGCATGTATAAATGTTGAAATGCTCTTACATTGAATTCTTTTAAATTTAACATAAGAGATCCTTAGTCTTAAGCAATGGTTGTTTATAGATTAAGAGAGCACAGTGGAAGCATGGGTTGGACCCATGTGAGAAGAAAAATCAAAGAGTTGATTGTCCTTCTGTGACTTCCATATGACATCCAAAGAGTTGGATGAATGCCAATACTGCAATAAGTTGATGTGTTGATAGTATGACTATCAAGTCTGTCTAAAATCCTCAGTGAAGGACTCAGATAGAGCATCAGAACAATCTACATATAATCATTGACTCTGACTTTCTTATTTCATAAGATAAAGTCTGACAATTGTATCACAATCTTCTAATAACTTTTGCAATTGGTTGCATGTATATATTAGAAGATTAGAAATTTGATCTTAAGGTTTAGTAGTCATCTACATGGATATTGTTGTAATTGTTGCAGCAATCTCTGTTGGATAGATAGACTTCATATTCTCAGTGGGAGAGCCCTTAGTCTTGGAGAATGTCTCTATGACTTGGATATTAGAATACACTCATTGTTTGTTTCTAAATGTTAGAAATAAACATGAATTTTGAGATAGAACTATCATAAAGAGTTATGATGGATATATTTCAGATAGTAATCTAACATCTAGTGGACTCCACAAGATTAGAAAATTAATGAATAGTTCATTAAGATTTCTAATAATGGAAATCAAACCTTACAAGATCAATAGGAGGATGAAGATCATTTGACAATGATCTGGCATCAAGTCTTGGACATATGTATATTGATATGATCAATAGACTAGTAGGATATGAAACTTTAGAATGTCTAAAATTTCAAATCGTACATACTTGTGAATATTGTATTCAAAGTAAAATGTCCAATACACCCTTCTCTGGGAATGGTGTTAGATGTCGAGGTATTCAAGATCTCATACATACTTATGTATGTAGATCATCTATATCATAGTAAACATTATGGATATGTGATATCTATTGATGGTTATGTATGATATGAGATTTCTTCTCTTCACCTGAGAAACCTTTGAAATGTTCAAAGATTTCACAATTTTGGTTTAGAACCAAAGTTTGGAGAAAGATGAAATGATTTTGATCGAACCTAGGTAGCTTGTACCTGCTAGATAAAATTCAAAGAATACCTTATGGAGATATGAATACCATTTCTATCTCAAATCCTCCTAATACACCTAAACTCAATGGAGTTGTAGGGTATACAATTGGATCATGTGTGACATGTTTTGATCAATGATGAATTTTTAGCATAATTTCCTATTAGTTTCTAGGAATATATGTGTAGTAGAGACTACAATATATATCCTTAATAAGGTTCCATGCATGTAAGCTGGAATCTAGCACTTGTGAGTGCTACTTCATTAGGAAAATAAAGGATGGTATTGGATACCTACTTTATGACCTTGAGATTCTTAAAAGATCTCATCTCTAAGGATGTGATTCTTAGAGGATGACTCTCTTGAGAATCAAGATGAAAATGAAGTGTAGGAACTCATTTAATCTTGAGAAGATAATAAGGATCCTAAAATCTAAAACTAAAAAGGATAATTAAAGATGAAACATTAATACATCTTCAAATGAGTTTGAGGATGTATTCCATGTGTCAGTGAAGTATGACAGTGATCAGACTTCATGTGATGAAGCTCCTGAAGATCATGACATGGAAAGATGGATATTAGCAATAAAGTCTAAAGTAGACTTCATATACAAGTGTTGTATATGGACCCTCGAGGATCCACCTATAAGGGTTAGACCCATTAAGATGTAAATGGATCTTCAAGAGAAAGGGAACCTGATGAGAAGGTAGAGACCTTCAAAGCTCGATTCGTAGCCATGAGCCACACACTGTAAGAGAAGACATTGCTTGCAATGAGACTTGCTCTTCGGAAAGCATGCTTGAAATCATCAGAGTATTGCTAACCCTAGCTGCACAACTTGATTGTTGCCTCTTCAACATGTAAGTCAAGATTGCATTCCTCTAAGAATACCTCTCTGAGGATATTCACATGAAGTAGCCCCAGGGCTTCGTGATTGGGGAATGTAAGGTGTAAAAGCTAAAGAAATCCATCTATGGACTCAAATAAGCTTCTTGTTGTTGGAACATAAGATTTGATGAAATTATAAATGTTATGATTTCAAATAGAATCTTGATGTACCATGTGAAGCTTAGTGGGAGTGACATTGTGTTCATCGTGCTAAATGTAGATAATATCCTAATCATTTGGAATGATATAAGGATGATAATAAGTGTTTTATAGATTGGCTATTCCATACATTGAGATATGATCTCAAGAATACCTCTTAGATCTTAATTCTGAAGTTGTTCAGAAGCAAGGAAAAGAGGATATTGGGACTGTCACATATGTAGTACACCTTGGACATATTCCATTCTTAGAAATTCCAAGAAAGGCTTCCTTTCCCTTGAGATTTAGTACTGACCTATCTAAAGGGATAGCACCTCAAAGAGTTGAGGAAGTGAATGCTAGAACTGCTTGCACCTGTGCATCAGTTACGAGAAGCTAAGTATATGCTAAATATGTATAAAAGCCAGATATCTACCATGCAGTGGGAGTAGCAAAGTGTTGCTAATCCTACTATGGAGAGAAAGAACACTTGATTGCAGAAATAACAATATCTTCAAAGATGACAAGATTTTTTGAGATAGTGATCTCTAAGTCTTATCTTCAAGAGCTTAAGACTTTATAGATAGAGATCTAAAAGTCTTAACTGCGAATACCTTAGGAGATAGTGATCTCCCGGAATAAGGGTAATCTGATAAGGATTATGGAAATACTGGTTATAATAGTAATTGAGCAATAGTGTCAAGGACACTGTAACTGCTTTGACTAGATTGAGTATAGGTTGCATGAGATGCAGCATTCGCATTGGATGCGAGCACTGTTACCTAGGGATATGCAAGTGCCGTAAAAGGACTTGGCATAGTCTTTCGGGAACAGAGTGGCTGATCAGCTTACCTAGCTATTTCTAAATAGCTTATGATTGTCACATGAGTATGGGTTTAAATGATTAGCCCATTAATGGCTCTTTGGGCTAGTGGGAGATTGTTTGACATGTGAGCCCACGACGAGCCATTATGCAATAAATGTTATTGCGAATATCACTCCCTGATCTGAAATGAAGAATAAATAATTTGCGTAATAGGTCCCTCTGTACAATTAGGGTTATGTAACATGGTTGTCTTAATGATCATACAGGTGTTGATTCAATTATTGAATCATAGAGGCTGGTGCTTGGATGAATATCTAAAGAGTTAGATCGAGGACTCATCAAGCACCGTCAAATGATTGTTAAGATGTGATCTCCAGCCTGAGTAGGAGATGGCAATCCTTTCTCACATAGGATGATATCTGACCGACTTCTTGATGCAGGTCCTCTGCATAGGAATAGAGATTCAGAGGTGTCAGATTAGTTAGGTCAATGAGTTGACCTGACGAGATCGAGATAACCTAAGTCCTATGTTGAATGCTGTCACAGCATAGGCATGCATCCTCTGACCGGAGACAGATGTATTGCTATATATCTGAGTATGTACATTTGGCAGACCAATAGGTTGATGACCTAACCAAGGTCTATACACCGGCAAGCTGGTGTGCATATAAGGGTATATGAGCAATATGATCTCTCAAAGGGATCATACAGGTTCACTTGTGAACCGGAAGACATGAGCTCACTCATGAGGTATTGGGACCGATCAAATTCCATGCATGGTCGTCGTGCTTTTGAAGCATGACATGAATTTGAAGGTATGATATATGCTTTGTGAAAGCATATGATCGATACCAACTCCCAATGACCAAGATTGAGAAACTTAATGATTAAACCCTGAAGAAGACAGTGTAAAAATGATCTTGATCTTCGGGTTGATCATGGGTCTTCCAGTATGCAGGATGTACATGTATTGGGAATACCTGAAGGGTGATGTGATCATAAACGATTGTATATCCATGACGCTTCCATTCCGAGGGAGTGATGAAACAGGTCTGGATTTTAGTAACTCCTTTCAGTAGAGAAGCAATCCGATCTTAGTCCAAGTGTTGGACATTGGTCTGAATAAGATTCAGATTCAATGAGAAGATTGGAATTGTGGTCTTGATTTAATCAAGCATCTGTGGGAGGTTCGTAAGATCTGGATTTGAGATAAAATCTCAATATCCAAGTCACTATACATGGAATAATACAATCGCCTTGTCCTTATCTCCAAGTATCTGCGGAGAAAGCACATTATTCTTGAAAGAGTTCAAGAATAATTCATTTGATGAAATATCCAAGCAAGGACTTGATGATTAAATGAGATTTAATTATCAAGCTTAATATGAATATAATTCATATTGTGAAAATGATTATCTAAGATAATTAAATGGGATTTAATTATGAAGGATTAAGAGAATGTGGATAACACTATCCATGATATATGTGTGTTATAAATATGATTTATAATATACATATATAAGAGAGACAATTTATGTAAATAGCATTTGTCAATTAATAATGTGGATTGGATTCGCATTTATTAATTAATTGGAAATGCAATTTACTAATTAGTTTGGGTTGTGAATATGATTCACATAATATTCAATGGCATGATTGAAATATTCACAAATTAATTTGGAATTAATTCGGTGAATATTTATTGTGATTAATTAAGGAATAATAAGATAAATAAAATGGAGCCAAATAACCACCATTCATAGGTGGCATCACCCATGAATTGTTCATGGGTGACGCCCCCTATTTTTAAGGGAGGTTGGTTGCCTCCAATTTTATTATCACATTATCTCTTAATTAGTTAAGTGATAAATTAAATTATGTTGATAATGTTGCAACATTTTTTAATTTAAATTAATGTTGTTGGTTTTAACCAACAACAATCATAGCCATTGATTTAGCATGGACCAAGCATGGTTGTTGGATCCATGTGTCCCATGGATTGAGATCCATTGGATCGCGAACTAGTATAAAAGGAGGGCTAGGGAAGCCTTCCAAGTTACAACAAAATAATCAAGAGTTGAAGAACTCTTCTCTCTCTCTCTCGTTCTCGTGTGGGCTCTCCCTAATATTCAAGTGGTCGTCCACTTTGTGTATTAGGAAGGAGAGCATTTCGGCTTCGCTTCGACGCTTGGATCTTCGTCAAAATATTGTGGGAAGGACGCGACTCATCATCGTGCCCGCAAGTGCTTTCTCCGTGGGTCGGACTTGAGACAGGAGGATCTCTACTTTGGGATCTCGCGATCACAACCACGCTTCAAGAGGTATTCCTAATACTTTGTGGTTTGATGAAACGATCCAAGAAGTGTTCTCATGATCATGTGGTTTCATCTTTAAAGTTAAAAATTTTAATTTCCGCTGCATCTAGAATCTAGTACGACTAGTTGCTCCGATTGCATGCGATGCGATCAACACGCTTCCATGATGCGCTTAAGGATTCACAATATCCTTCAGGATTCACTAAAATCCAGACCTGTTTCATCACTCCCTCGGAATGGAAGCGTCATTGTTATACAATCATTTATGATCATACCACCCTCAGGTATTCCCAATACATGTGCATCCTGCATTCTGGAAGACCTATGATCAACCCGAAGATCAAGATCAATTTTATACTGTCTTCTTCAGGGTTTTATCAATAAGTTTCTCATTTGATGGGATTTGGTATCGATCATATACTTTCCAAAAGCATATATCCTACCTAGGTCTTGATCATATACTTTCCAAAAGTATATATCAAACCTACAAATTCAGTCAAGCTTCTAAAGCGAGACGACCGTGCACGGAATTTGATTCTTCCCAATATATCATGAGTGAGCTCATGTCTTCTGGTTCAGTAGTGAATCTGTATGATCCCTTTGAGAGATCGTATTACTCATATGCCCTTATATGCACACCAGCTCGCCGGTGTATAGACCTTGGTAAGGCCATCAACCTATCGGTCTGCCAAATGTACATACTCAGACATACAGTAATACATCTATCTCCGGTCAGAGGATGCGTGCCTATGCTGTGACAGCATTCAACATAGGACTTAGGTTATCTCGCTCTCGTTAAGTCAACTCTTTGACCTAACTAATCTGACACCTCCGAATTACTATTCCCATGCAGAGGACCTACATCAAGAGGTCGGTCAGATATCAGCCTATGTGAGAAAGGATTGCCATCTCCTACTCAGGCTGGAGATCACATCTTAACAATCATTTGACGGTGCTTGATGAGTCCTCAATCTAACTCTTTAGATATTCATCCAAGCACCAGCTTCTGTGATTCAATAATTGAATCAACAGTTGTATGATCATTAAGATAGCCATGGTACATAACCCTAATTGTACTAAGGGATCTATTATGCAAATTAATTATTATTCATTTCATATCAGGGAATGATATTCGTAATAACATTTATTGCATAATGGCTCATCGTGGGCTCGCTTGTCCAACAATCTCCCACTAGCCCAAAGAGCCTAATGGGCTAATCATTTAAATCCACACTCATGTGACAATCATAGGCTATTTAGAAATAGCTAGGTAAGTTGATCAGTCACTCTATTTCCAAAAGACTATGCCAAGTTCTTTTACGGCACTTGCATATCTCTAGGTAACAGTGCTCGCATCCAATGCGAATGTTGCATCTTATGCAACCAATACTCAATCTTGATAAAGCAACTATAGTGTCCTTGATACTATTGATCAGTAATTATTATAACTAGTATTTCCATAATCCTTATCAGAATACCCTTATTCTGGGAGATCACTATTTCTCAAGGTATCCACAGTTGAGACCTTTTAGATCTCTATCTATAAAGTCTTGAGCTTTTAAAGATATGACTTTGAGATCAGTATCTCAAAAAAAACTTGTCATCTATTTGTTATTACTGCAATCAAGTGTTTTCTCTCCATAGTAGGATTAACAACACTTTACTACTCCCACTGCATGGCAGATATCTGGCTTTTATACACATTTAGCATACTCTTAGCTTCTCGTAACTGATGCATAGGTGCAAGCAGTTCTAGCATTCACTTCCTCAACTCTTTGAGGTACCATCCCTTTAGATAGGTCAGTACCAAATTTCAAGGTAAGAAAGCCTTTCTTGGAATTTCCAGAAAATGGAACATGTCCAAGGTGTACTGTAAATGTGATAGTCCCAATACCCTCTTTCTCCTTGCTTTTGAACACCTTCAGAACTAAGATCCAAGAGGCATCATTTGAGATCATATCTCAAGGTATGGAATAGCCAGATCATAAAACACTTATTATCATCCTTATATCATTCCAAATGATTAGAATATTGTCTACATTTAGCATGATGAACACAATGGCACTCCCAGTAAGCTTCACATGGTACGTCAAGATTCTATCTGAAATCATAACATTTATAATTTCATCAAATCTTATGTTACGACAACAAGAAGCTTATTTTGAGTCTATATATGGATTTCTTTAGCTTTCACACCTCACTTTCCCTGATCATGAAGCCCTGGGCTACTTCATGTGAATATCCTCAGAGAGGTATTCTCAGATGAATGCAATCTTATTTTACATCTTGAAGATGCAATAGTCAAGTTGCGTAGCTAAGGTAAGCAATATTCTGATGATTTTATGCATGGTTACCGGAGAGAAAGTCTCATCGCAAGCAATGTCTTCACTTTCGGTGTGTAGCTCATGGCTACGAACCGTGCTTTGAAGGTCTCTACCTTCTCATAAGGTCCGCTCTTCTCTTGAAGATCCATTTACACCTTTATGGGTCTTGACCATATAGGTGGATCCTCGAGGGTCCATATACAACACTTGTACATGAAGTCTACTTTAGACTTTATTGCTAATATCCATATTTCCATGTCAGGATCCTTAGGAGCTTCATCACATGAAGTCCAATCATTGTCAGACTTAATCGACACATGGAATACATCCTCAGACTCATTTGAAGAGGTATTAGTGTTTCATCTTTAATTGTCCTTTTATTTCCCGATTTCAGGAGCCTCATTATCTTCTCAAGATTAAATGAGTTCCTTCACTTCATTTTCATCTTGATTCTCAAGAGTCTCAATCCTCCAAGAATCACATTCCCAGAGATGAGATCTTTTAAGAATCTCAAGGTCATAAAGTAGGTATCCAATACCATCCTTTATTTTCCTAATGAAGTAACACTCTCTAGTGCTTAATTCCAGCTTACTTGCATGGAATCTTATTAAGGATATATAGTGTAGTCTCTACTACATATATACCTTGAAACTAAGGGATAATTATGCTAAATTTCATCATTGATCAAATCATGTCACACATGATCTAATTGTATCTCCTTATAACTCCATTGCGTTTAGGTGTGTTAGGAGGATTGAGATAGAAATGATATTCATATCTTCATAAGATATTCTTTGAATTCATCTAATAGGTATTGCTACCTTGGTTGGATCAAATTCATTTAATCTTCCTTCAAACTTTGGTTCTAAACCAAAATTGTGAAATCTTTGAACATTTCAAAGGTTTCTCAGGTGAAGAGAAGAAATATCATATCATACATAATCATCAATAGATATCACATATCCATAATGTTTACTATGATATAGATGATCTACATACATCAATATGTATGAGATGTTGAATACCTCGACATCTAACACCATTCCCAGAGAAGGGTGTATTGGACATCTTACTTTGAATACGATATTCACAAGTATGTAAGATTTGAAATTTTAGACATTCTAAAGTTTCATATCTTACTAGTCTATTGATCAAATCAATAGACAAATGTCCAAGGCTTGATGCCAGATTATTGTCAAATGATCTTCATCCTCCTATTGATCTTATAAGGTTTGATTTTCGGTATTAGAAATCTTAATGAACCATTCATTAATTTTCTAATTTTGTGGAGTCCACTAGATGTTAGATTACTATCTGAAATATTTCCAACATAACTCTTTATGATAGTTCTATCTCAGAATTCATGTTTATTTGCAGCATCTAAAAACAAACAATGAGTGTACTCTACTATCTAGGTCATAGAGACATTCTCCAAGACTAAGGGCTCTCCCACTGAGAATATGAAGTCTATCTATCCAATAGAGATTGCTGCAACAATTACAGCAATATCCATATAGATGACTACTAAACCTTAAGATCAGATTTCTAATCTTCTAATATATATGCAATCAATTACAAATGTCATTAGAAGATTGGGATACCATTGTCAGACTTTATCTTATGAAATAAGAAAGTCAGAGTCAATGATTATATGTTGATTATTCTGATGCTCTATCTGAGTCCTTCACTAAAGATTTTTGACAGATTTGATAGTCACACTATCAACACATCAACTTATTGCAGTATTGGCATTCATCCAACTCTTTGGATGCCATATGGAAGTTACAGAAGTACAATCAACTCTTTGACTTTCCGTCTCACATGGGTCCAACCCATGCTTCCACTGTGCTCTCTTCATCTATAAACAACCATTGCTTAATACTAAGGATCTCTTATGTCAAATTCAAAAGAATTCAATGTAAGAGCATTTCAACATTTATACATGCTTCATTAAATTCATACAATATGAATATCATGAAGCTTCATAAATGACTTGAGTATAGATAGTAGAATGATGACACTCATCATATCTACATACATCTCAACTCTTAGAGACTTAGGTTTAGTTAGGTATTCAAACATTTTGAATACATCATCTCTTTCGAGCCACCATTCTGCATAATGCAGCGAACCATGTCATTCATGATTAAATGTCTAGAGTACATATGTATGCCAAAATATCTTCATTTATTTTATAAGGATTATTCGACAATTACGATCACCATCGACATGTGACTTCCAAAGTATACTCGATGAAAGATCAAGACTATAGGGACATACAAACCCTAAGGTGATGTCTTATTGTCTTATTTAATTGTCACTCCTCATTATGATGAGGAAACTTGCACATTGCAACCACATACATTATGTGTTAAATTGTAAGTACAATATCTGTATCATGAGTTCAATCCATGATATTTTACTGGTTATTATTGAGTATAATATTGAGTGGGTTTAATGAAGGATTATCTGAAATAAGAAATTTACATAAGTGTATATATATTATATATACATATTTTACTTTGATTTAGGAATTTCTATATCAAAGTTGTCTTGCCTTGTCAACAACAAAAGTTCATTCCCTTAATCACTTTCAATGTAAGAGATATACTTGCCATTGTATCTCAAGCAAGATCTGGGATCTCCTTTCCTATCTTCGTCACATCCCAATAATATGAGAACCTGCGACTCTGATAAAAAGAAGCGGGAACACATTCCGCCTTGCAAGTCCAACTTGCATTTCCCAATTCGATCTTTAACACCCGGGCCCACCACCCCTAAGATGATGTTGACATGTTGTTAATTGAACCAATTGTCAACAGGCTTAATACTCGCAATACAAAATCCAATATCGCCCCAATAATATGAGGACCCGATATTGGGGTCACTACGTATACGACCTTACTCTTTCGAGAAGCAAAGAACCCGATCCAAATAAATCATATAAAGGATCTGTCACTTCGGACAGGCGCCTCCTATATACAACATCTGGCGACAGAATCCTTTGCCTTGACGGGAGACCATGGATGTCACTTATGTGATCCTCCACCTCATATGCAAATTGTAATAATTAATTATCATGAATCATATTCACATAATTAATTCTTCCAAGGGAATTACACATCTATTCATAATAGAGTTATTGGATATAATTAATTTAATCACATTAAATTAATCATTAATCTAATCATCAATTAACAAACTTGATTATTACTTTAATAGTAGGTATAATCTCAACGTACATATTATTTGAATTTAAATAATTAGAAAAATACACTCTGACTTCTCCGGCATTATCCAGTCCCTACCCGTTGTCATGGCCAGTCCCGACGAGAGTGGGACGGACCACATACGTTGCAACCCGCGACCCCAATGCTCTCGGACCAGGCACCATATCCACCTCAGGAAAGGATAATGCCAGATAGATCATCATGTACTTTGATATGCTCATCAGTTTTTCAACCGAAATTATACCATATAATATACATCAAAATAATTTTGATTATATTATAAGGAGATTTGCTAAACAATCCCCAATCCTATTCAAGCAAGAGGGTTTTTCATGTAAAAGTTGTCCTACAACTATTGTAGGATAAACTAAGGTTTTTCATGAAATCAATGTTTGTTAATGAATTCATATCAACCAATGATCAAGATCAATAATCTTATCATCATGGTTAGGAAAATGTCATTCAATGAAATAATTATCTCTTTAAATATTTCACAAATATATATATCACTAATTATTTCAGAAAAATAACCATTAATTTTCATCATCATATTTGAATGACTTATCACGAGGTTCATGATCAAAAGATGTCAATTTCCAGCAGCGACTCCCAATCACTAAAATTAACTTATCTTGATCAATTTAAATCCAAAAAATTGCAAAATCAGTTTTCTAAGATTGTCAATTTGATTTATTAAAGAACCAAAGTGATAATTTACGCATTTCGAGGTGGATCAAAACAATAATTAACTCATTAATCACGATTAGATCTGCAGTTTCCCGCAACAGTGAATACATGCTTATTCAAAAGGCCATATCTTGAGAAAATGGAGTCCAAATTTCATAAACACAGATCCTATGGTATCCTTATTTAATGGGAATAAAATACAATTGCAAATTTCATGTTTAAACATTTTAAACAGTACTGAAAATTTAAATTAGACAGAGGTGCGAAAATTAAAATGCGGCAAAATTTTCGCGACCCTTTCAAACCCAAGTCGTCCATACTAGGTTTTCGAGTATTTGGTATATGTCAAGCGGAGGCGAGGTTTCGAGCTTCTGAGAAGTCTAGGGGCGAAAGCCTAGGTCTATGGATCATATCCAAAACCTTATTCAACCTAAGGCTCTGATACCACTTTAAGGATATTGAGAATCCTTAAGCGCATCACGGAAGCGTGTCGATCGCATCATATGCAATCGGGGAAACTAGTCGCACTAGTTGCTAAATGCGGTGGAAACTAAAATTTTTTTTAACAACTAAAGATGAAACCACATGATCTCGAGAACACTTCTCGGATCGTTTCATCAAACCACAAAGTATAAGGAATACCTCTTGGAGCGCGGTTGTGATCGTGAGATCCCAAACAAGAGATCCTCATGTCTTAAGTCTGATCCACGAAGAACGCACTTACGGGCGTGATGATGAGTCGCATTCCTCCCGCAATCCACGATGAAGATCCAAGCAATGAATCTCCTAATTTCATCAAACGAAATCCGTCGTCTTCCTTTAAGGCAAGCAGCCCCAAAGAAGAAGGAGATCCTCGAGTCGTCGAAGGCGAAGGCGTGAGAGGATCTCCTTCTCAACACAAGGTGGACGGCCACCTTTTGGAGAAGAGAAAGAGAGAGGGCAAGAATGAGAGAGAGAGAGAGAGAGTAGTAGGCTTCTACAACTCATAATAATTTGACAAGAGATACTAGGCTGCCATCCTTTTATATTAGTTTAGGATCCAATGGATCTCAATCCATGGGATACATAGAACCAACAACCAAGTTTGTCTATGTATTAATCAATGGCCAAGATTGTTGTTGGTTAAAAAACCAACAACATTAATTTATATTTAAATTAAATATATGTTGCAACATTATCAACATTATTTAATTTAACATAAATTAATTATTAAGAGACAATAATATAATAAAGGGGAGATAATAAATTACCTCCTAAAAATGAGGGGGTCACCTTTGACTATGTCATTGGTGATGCCACCTCATTTGGTGGTTATTTATCTCCCTTTTATTTTATATTATTATTTCTCAATGTATTTGTAATAATCATTATTAAAAATATCGACCAAATTAGTTTCAAATTAATTTGTAAAAATTTCAATCAAGCCATTGATTAATATGTGAATCATATTCACAACCCAAACTAATTTGTAAATTACATTTCCAATTAATTAATTAATGTGAATCCAATCCACATTAATAATTAACAAATGCTATTTATAAAAATTCTCTCTCTTCAAAATATGTATATTATAAATCACAAATATCAGGGATAGTATTATCCACATTCTCCAATCCTTGATATTTTATTATCTTGCATAATTATTCTCACAATATGAATCCCGTTCATATTATGCTTGATAATTAAATCTCATTTAATCATCAAGTCCTTCTTGCTTGGATATGTAATTCATCAAATGAATTATTCTCAAACCTTTCAAGAACAATTTGCTTTCTCTGCAGATACTTGGAGATAAGGACATGGCGATTATATTGTTCCACGTATAGTGATTTGGATGTTGAGATCTCATCTCAAATCCAGATCATAACCTCCCACAGATGCTTGATTAAATCAAGACTGTAAATCTAATCTTCCCATTGCATCTGAATCATATTCAGATCAATGTCCAACATTTGGACCAAGATCAGATCACTTCTCTACTGAGAGGAGTCACTAAAATCTAGACATGTTTCATCACTCCCTTGGAATGGAAGCATCATGGTTATACAGTCGTTTATGATCACATCACCCTCAGGTATTCCCAATACCTATACATCCTGCATACTGGAAGACCTATGATCAACTCGAAGATCAAGATCTATTTTATATTGTCTTCTTCAGGGTTTTATCAATAAGTTTCTCATTTGATGGGATTTGGTATCGATCATATACTTTCCAAAAGCATATATCATACCTAGGTCTTGATCATATACTTTCCAAAAGTATATATCAAACCTACAAATTCAGTCAAGCTTCTAAAGCGAGACGACCGTGCACAGAATTTGATTCTTCCCAATATCTCATGAGTGAGCTCATGTCTTCCGGTTCAGTAGTGAACCTGTATAATCCCTTTGAGAGATCGTATTACTCTTATGCTCTTATATGCACACCAGATCGTCGGTGTATATGAAGGATATGGTTAGATCCTCAAGCGCATCACGGAAGCGTGATCGTCGTATCGAATACGACGAAGAACAACTAGTCGTACTAGTTGTTCTATGCAGCGGAAATTAAAATTTTTATGCGACGAAACCACATGATCCAAGAACACTTCTCGGATCATTTCGTCTAAACGACAAACAAGTATTAGGTTTACCTATTGAAGCGTGGTTGCAGTCGAGTCTCTAAACGAAGAGACCTCCTGTCTCAAGTCCGATCCGATGGAGGAGACGCTTGCGAGTGCGGGGATGAACCGCGTGCTTCTCGCAATCCATGTTGATGATCCAAGCGGCGGATCTCCTGATCTCGACACATGAGATCCGACGTCTTCTTCACGAGCAAGGCACGCTTAAGTAGACGGAGTTCCACGAACAAACCATCGGGCAGCATAACGACGATACTGCGGCGATGGAGAACCTCTCTAGGGCATCCATGGTGGACGGCCATGAGAGGGAGAGAGAGAAAGAGAGAGAGAGAGAGAGAGAGAGAGAGAGAGATATATGCTTCTCAAGCATTGTGTGTAAGGAAGAGCAATGGGGTGCCTCTCCTTTTATAGGGTTTTGGGATCCATGGATCTCAATCCATGGGACAACACAAATCCAATGGCTCTCATTGATTGTGTTTCTTTTAATGGTCAAGATTTGTGTTGGTAAAACCAACAACAATTAATTTAATTTAGATTAAATATATGTTGAAAAATCAACATAATTTAATTACCAAATTAAATCAAGAACTCTTGGAGATCATAGGAGAGAGAGTGCCTCCTTCCATGTTGGAAGGAGGGGACGGCCACACATTCCAAATAGGAGTGGTGGCCGTCCACTCCATAAACATGGAAGGTGGCTCTCATCTCTTTAATGTTATCTCCAAGATTATGCAACAACTTTTGCTGCAAATTATTCTACAAAAATAATTCACAATTATTTTGTAGACATTGCAATCTTGCCATTAAAAATTTGTGAATCACATTCACAACCCAAAATAAAATGTAAATTACATTTTCAATTTAATGTTCAATGTGAATCCAATTCACATTAACATTTAATTAATAAATGTAAATTACAAATATCTCTCTCTTATATATTATAAATCACATTTATAATATATATGACTAATATGGATATTGCTATCCACATTATTCATATCCATTATAATTAAATCATATTTAATCATCTTGGATCTCTATTCTCTTGTGTCCAAATAATATGAATCACATTCACATTATTTACATCATTGATAATTAAATCTCATTTAATTATCTAAGATAACTCTCTTTATAATATGAATCAAATTCATATTACTCTTGATAATTAAATCATATTTAATTATCCATTTTCTCAATGCTCGGATACATATATCAACAATAGAATTATCCATGAACTCCTTCAAGGATAATGCGCTTTCTCCACAGATACTTGGAGATAAGGACAGGGCGATTGTATTGTTCCACGTATAGTGACTTGGATATTGAGATCATATCTCAAATCCAGATCGTGGGCCTCTCATAGATGCTTGATTAAATCAAGACCGCAAATCTAATCTTCTTATTGTATCTGAATCACATTCAGATAATGTCCAACATTTGGACTAAGATCAGATTACTTCTCTACTGAGAGGAGTCACTAAAATCCAGACCCGTTTCATCACACCCTAGGAATGGAAGCGTCATGGTTATGCAATCGTTTATGATCACATCACCCTCAGGTATTCCCAATACATGTACATCCTGCATACTGGAAGACTCAGACTAAACCCGAAGTATTGGATCAACTTTATACTGTCTACTTCATGGTTTTATCAGTAAGTTTCTCATTCGATCATTGGGAGTCGGTATCGATCATATACTTTTTAAAAGCATATATCATACCTCGGTCTTGATCATATACTTTCCAAAAGTATATATCAAACCACAAATTCAATCAAGCTTCCAATGCGAGACGACCGTGCGTACGGAATTTGATTCTTCCCAATATCTCATGAGTGAGCTCATGTCTTCCGGTTCAGTGAATGAACCTGTATGTTCCCTTTGAGAGATCGTATTACTCACATACCCTTACATGCACACCAGCGCGCCGGTGTATAGACCTTGATTAGGTCATCAACCTATTGGTCTGCCAAATGTACATACTCAGACATATAGTAACACATCTGTCTCCGGTCAGAGGATGCGTGCCTATATCATGACCGCATATGATATAGGACTTCGGTTATCTCGATCTCGTTAAGTCAACTCTTTGACCTAACTAATCTGACACCTCCGAATATCTATTCCTATGCAGAGGACCTGCATCAAGAGGTCGGTCGGATATCAGCCTTTAAAGATAAGGATTTCCATCTCCTACTCAGGCTGGAGATCATCTCTTAACGATCATTTGATGGTGCTCGATGAGTCCTCAATCTAAGCACCAGCCTCTATGATTCAATAATTGAATCAACAGCTGTATGATTATTAAGATGGCCATGGTACATAACCCTAATTGTACTAAGGGACCTATTATGCAAATTATGTACTCTTTATTTTAGTTTTAAGGAGTGAATTGCAATAACATTTATTGCATAATGGCTCGCCATGGGCTCGCATGTCCAACAATCTCCCACTAGCCCAAAGAGCCATTGATGGGCTAATCATTTAAACCCACACACATGTGACAATCATAGGCTATTTAGAAAATAGCTAGGTAAGCTGATCAGTCACTCTGTTCCCGCGAGACTATGCCAAGTCCTTTTACGGCACTTGCATATCCCCAGTAACAGTGCTCGCATCCAATGCGAATGTTGCATCTTATGCAACCAATACTCAATTTTGTCATAGTGTCCCTGACACTTTAGCTCGATTAATTATTATAACTAGTATTCCCATAATCCTTATAAGAATACCCTTATTCCTGGAGATCACTATCTCTTAAGGTATCGACAATTAAGAACTTTTAGATCTCTATCAATAAAGTCTTAAGTTTTTGAAGATAAGACTTCGAGATCACTATCTCAAAAAATCTTGTCATCTATGAAGATTTTGCATTTACTGCAACCAAGTGTTTTATTTCCATAGTAGGATTAGTAACAGTTTACTACTCCCACTGCATGGCAGCCATCTGGCTTTTGTACACATTTAGCACACACCCGGCTTCTCAGAACTGATGCCCAAGGGCAAGTAATTCTAGCATTCACTTCCTCAACTCTTTGAGGTGCTATCCCTTTAGATAGGTCAGTACCATATCTTAAGGGATGGAAGCCTTTCTTGGAATTTTCCATAAAATGGAATATGTCCAAGATGTACTATTAATGTGACTATCCCAATACCCTCTTCTCTTTGCTCCTGAACATCTTCAGAACTATGATCTAAGAGGTATCTTTGAGATCATATCTCAAGTTATGGAACAACCAGATAATAAAACACTTATTATTATCCTTATATCATTTTAAATGATCAGGATATGATCTACATTCAGCAAGATGAACACAAAGGCACTCCCACTAAGCTTCACATGGCTCCTCAAGATTCTATCTGAAATCATAACAATTATAATTCCATCAAATCTTATGGTCCAACTTCAAGAAGCTTATTTGAGTCCATAGATGGATTCCTTAGTTCGCATACCTTGCTTACCTCAACCATGAAGCCCTGGGGCTACTTCATGTGAATATCCTCAGAGAGGTATTCATAGAGGAATGCAATATTGACTTACATCTTGAAGATGCAATAGTCAAGTTGTGTAGCTAAGGTTAGCAATATTCTGATGGTTTTAAGCATGGTCACCGAAGAGCAAGTCTCATTGCAAGCAATGTCTTCTCTTCCGGTGTGTGGCTCATGGCTACGAACCGTGCTTTGAAGGTCTCTACCTTCTCATCAGGTTCCCTTTCTCTTGAAGATACATTTACACCTTTACAGGTTTTACCTATATAGGTGGATCCACGAGGGTCCATATACAACACTTGCATATGAAGTCTACATTAGACTTTTATTGCTAACATCCATCTATCCATGCTATGATCTTCAGAAGCTTCATCACATGGAGTTCAATCATTGTCAGATTTCTCTGACACATGGAATCCATCCTCAAACTCATTTGAAGAGGTATTAGTGTTTCATTTTTAATTGTCCTCTTAGTTTCCAATTTCAGGAGCCTCATTATCTTCTCAATATTAAATGAGTTCCTACACTTCATTTTTATCTTGATTCTCAAGAGTCTCAACATCTAAGAATCACATTCTCAGAGATGAGATATTTTAAGAATCTCAAGGTCATAAAGTAGGTATCCAATACCATCCTTTATTTTTCTAATGAAGTAGCACTCTCAAGTGCTAGATTCTAGCATACATGGAACCTTATTAAGGATATATATTGTAGTCTCTACTACACATATATATACACCTGGAAACTAAGGGATAATTATGCTAAAATTCATCATTGATAAGATCATGTCACACATGATCCAATTGTATCTACCTATAACTCTATTGAGTTAAGGTGTCTTAGGAGGATTGAGATAGAAGTGATATTCATATCTCTATAAGGTATTCTATGAATTTATCTAGCAGGTACTTTCTACCTAGATTAGATCAAATTCATTTTATCTTCCTTCAAACTTTGGTTCTAAATCAAAAATAATGAAATCTTTGAACATTTCAAAGGTTTCTTAGGTGAAGAGAAGAAATCTCATATCATACATAATCATCAACAGATATCACATATCCATAATGTTTACTATGATATAGATGATCTACATACATCAATATGCATGAGATCCTGAATACATTGGCATCTTACACCTTTCTCTAAGAAGGGTGTATTGGACATTTTACTTTGAATACAATATTCATAAGTATGTAAGTTTTGAAATTTTAGACATTCTAAAGTTTCATCTCTTACTAGTCTATTGATTAAATCAATAAACAAATGTCCAAAGCTTGATGCTAGATCATTATGAAATGATCTTCATCCTCATATTGATCTTAAGTTTTAATTTCAGCATTTAGAAATGTTAATGAGACATTCATCAATTTGCTAATTTAGTGGAGTCCACTAGATTTTAGATTACTATCTGAAATATCTCCATCATAACTCTTTATGATAGTTCTACCTCAGAATTCATGTTTATTTCCAACATTTAGAAACAAACAATGAGTGTATTCTTATATCTAGGTCATAGAGACATTCTCTAAGACTAAGGGCTCTCCCACTGAAATTAACAAGTCTATCAATCCAACAGAGATTGTTGCAACAATTGCATCAATATCCATGTGGATAACTATAAACCTTTAAGATCAAATTTTCCAGTCTTCTAAATCATATGCGACCTTTTGCAAATGTCATCAGAAGATTGAGATACAATTATTTGACTTTATCTTATCAATGATTTATGTAGATTAATCTGATGCTCCATCCGAGTTCTTCTCTAAGGATTCTAGATAGACTTGATAGTCATACTATCAACACATCAACTTATTGCAGTATTGGCATTCATCCAACTCTTCGGATGACATATGGAAGTCATAGATGTATAGTCAACTCTTTGACCATACTTCTTACTCGGGTCCAACCCATGCTTCCACTACGCTCCCTTTATCTATAAGCAACCATTGCTTAAGACTAAGGATCTCTTATGTAAGAGCATTTCAACATTTATACATGCTTCATTAAATTCATACAATATGAATATTATGAAGCTTCATGAATGACCAGAGTATTGATAGTAGAATGATGACACTCATCATCTACATCCACCTAAACTCTTAAAACATAGGTTCAGGTAGGTACTCAAACAATTTGAATACATCATCTCTTATAGAGCCACCATTCTGCATGATGCAGTGAACCATCTCATTCATGTTAACTGTCAAGAGCACATATGTATGCCAGAATATCTTCATTAATTTTATAAGGATTATTTGACAATTGCGATCATTATCGACATGTCACTTCCAAAGTACATCCGATGAGAGATCAAGACTATAGAGACATACAAACCCTAGGGTTGTAGTCCTATTATCTATTTAATTGTCATTCCTCAATATTATAAGGAAACTTGCTCATTGCAACCACATACATTATGTGTCCAATTGCAAGTACAGTATCTGGATCATGAGTCCAATCCATGATATTTTACTGGTTATTATTGAGTATATCATTGAGTGGGTTTTAATGAAGGATTATCTGAAATAAGAAATTTGCATAAATATATAAATATATATTTTTCTTTGATTTAGGAATTTTTATATCAAAGTTATCTTGCCATGTCAACAATGAAAGTTCATTCCCTTAATCACTTTCAATGTAAGAGATATACTTACCATTATATCTCAAGCAAGATCTGGGATCTCCTTCCTTATCTTTGTTGCATCCCAATAATATGAGAACCTACAACTCGGATAAAAAGAAGCGGGAACACATTCCGCCTTGCAAGTCCAACTTGCATTCCCAATTCGGTCTTTAACACTCGGGCCCACCACCCCTAAGGCGATGTTGACCCGTCGTTAATTGAACCAACCATCAACAGGAATAGTACTCGTTATACGCAATCCAATATCGCCTCAATAATATGAGGATCCGATATTGGGGTCACTACGTATATGGCCTTACTCTTTCGAGAAGTAAAGAGCCCGATCCAGATGCGCTTGCATACAGGAGCTGTCACTTCGGACAGGCGTCTCCTACATACAATCCCTGGCGACGGAACCCTTCGCCTTGACGGGAGACCATGGATGTCACTTATATGATCCTCCATATCATATTCAAATTCTAATTAATCATTATGAATCATATTCATTATGATTAATTCTTCCAAGGGAAATAACATCTCTATTCATAGAGTGTTTTAATTTTAATTGAATTCCAATTAATCTAATCATATTAAATTAATGATCCAATTAATATCCAACAAATAATTTTAATTGTTACTTGAATTATGGTATTATCTCAAATATGTATTATTTCAAATTTTAATAATTAGAAATACATTATGATTTCTTAAGCATTATACTAACCCTACCCGCTGTTATGGCCAGTACCGACGAGAGTGGGATGGACCACATACGTTGCAACCCGCATCCCCAATGCTCTCCGACTAGACACCATATCCACCTCGGGAAAGGATAATGCAAAATAGATCATTTTGTACTTGAGATGATCATCGGTTCTTCAACCGAAATTATACCATATAGTAATAATCAAAACAATTTTGATTAACATTATAATGAGATTTGCTAAATAAATCCCAAGTCCTATTCAAGCAACATGTTTGTTGGAATGTTGATCATGTAGATCATGTAACCAATCTTGATCTAGATCACATCTAATCATTTGTTGGTTAGGACAAAGTCATTTAAGGACATAATTATCACTAAATATTTCACAAATATTTATGCATAATTATTCCAGTAAATTAAACAATTTAATTTCACTAATTAATTAAATGACAATCACTAGGTTCTTGATTAGGAAAGTATTTTCAGCAGTGACCCTCACTTACTAAAAATACCATATCTCAATCAATTTAAATCCAAATTAAGCAAAGTAAATTTCTAAAGTTTGCTAACTTGATTTACAACATAACTTAAGTGATTTGCACGCATTTCAAGGCGTTTCAAATCCGCAATTAACATCTTAATTACGTCATGATCCGCAGTCCTCGAAACAGTGGATACATGTTCACTAAAATGAGCATATCTAGAGCAAACGGAATCGAAATCACGCAAACTCAGATCCTACGGTTTCCTTATTTAATGGGGAATAAAATTCAAATATTATTTTCGTGTTTAAACAATTTAAACAGTGCCGAAAATAATATCAAAACAGAGATGCGAAAATGAAATGCAAGAAAACTTTCGCATATCCTAATGAACCCAAGTCGTCATCGGTTTATGGATCGTATCCAAAACCACCAACCTGGCTCTGATACCACTTGAAGGATATGGTTAGATCCTCAAGCGCATCACGGAAGCGTGGTCGTCGTATCGAATACGACGAAGAACAACTAGTCGTACTAGTTGTTCTATGCAGCGGAAATTAAAATTTTTATGCGACGAAACCACATGATCCAAGAACACTTCTCGGATCGTTTCGTCTAAACGACAAACAAGTATTAGGTTTACCTATTGAAGCGTGGTTGCAATCGAGTCTCTAAACGAAGAGACCTCCTGTCTCAAGTCCGATCCGACGGAGGAGACGCTTGCGAGCGTGGGGATGAACCGTGTGCTTCTCGCAATCCATGTTGATGATCCAAGCGGCGGATCTCCTGATCTCGACACACGAGATCCGACGTCTTCTTCACGAGCAAGTCACGCTTAAGTACACAGAGTTCCATGAACAAATCATCGGGCAGCATAACGACGACACTGCGGCGATGGAGAACCTCTCTAGGGCATCCATGGTGGACGGCCATGAGAGGGAGAGAGAGATATGCTTCTCAAGCATTGTGTGTAAGGAAGAGCAATGGGGTGCCTCTCCTTTTATAGGGTTTTTGGATCCACGGATCTCAATCCATGGGACAACACAAATCCAGTGGCTCTCATTGATTGTGTTTCTTTTAATGGTCAAGATTTGTGTAGGTAAAACCAACAACAATTAATTTAATTTAGATTAAATATATGTTGATAAATCAACATAATTTAATTACCAAATTAAATCAAGATCTCTTGGAGATCATAGGAGAGAGAGTGCCTCCTTCCATGTTGGAAGGAGGGGACGGCCACACATTCCAAATAGGAGTGGTGGCCGTCCACTCCATATACATGGAAGGTGGCTCTCATCTCTTTAATGTAATCTCCAAGATTATGCAACAACTTTTGTTGCAAATTATTCTACAAAAATAATTCACAATTATTTTGTAGACATTACAATCTTGCCATTAAAAAATTGTGAATCACATTCAAAACCCAAAATAAAATGTAAATTACATTTTCAATTTAATGTTCAATGTGAATCCAATTCACATTAACATTTAATTAATAAATGTAAATTACAAATAGCTCTCTCTTATATATTATAAATCACATTTATAATATATATATATATGACTAATATGGATATTGCTATCCACATTATTCATATCCATGATAATTAAATCATATTTAATCATCTTGGATCTCTATTCTCTTGTGTCCAAATAATATGAATCACATTCACATTATTTACATCTTTGATAATTAAATCTCATTTAATTATCTAAGATAACTCTCTTTATAATATGAATCAAATTCATATTACTCATGATAATTAAATCACATTTAATTATCCATTTTCTCAATGCTCGGATACATATATCAACAATAGAATTATCCACGAACTCCTTCAAGGATAATGCACTTTCTCCGCAGATACTTGGAGATAAGGACAGGGCGATTGTATTGTTCCACGTATAGTGACTTGGATATTGAGATCATATCTCAAATCCAGATCGCGGGCCTCTCATAGATGCTTGATTAAATCAAGACCGCAAATCTAATCTTCTTATTGTATCTGAATCACATTCAGATAATGTCCAACATTTGGACTAAGATCAGATTACTTCTCTACTGAGAGGAGTCACTAAAATCCAGACCCGTTTCATCACTCCCTAGGAATGGAAGCGTCATGGTTATACAATCGTTTATGATCACATCACCCTCAGGTATTCCCAATACCTGTACATCCTGCATACTGGAAGACTCAGACTAAACCCGAAGTATTGGATCAACTTTATACTGTCTACTTCATGGTTTTATCAGTAAGTTTCTCATTCGATCATTGGGAGTCGGTATTGATCATATACTTTCCAAAAGCTTATATCATACCTAGGTCTTGATCATATACTTTCCAAAAGTATATATCAAACCACAAATTCAGTCAAGCTTCCAAAGCGAGACGACCGTGCGCACGGAATTTGATTCTTCCCAATATCTCATGAGTGAGCTCATGTCTTCCGGTTCAGTGAATGAACCTGTATGTTCCCTTTGAGAGATCATATTACTCACATACCCTTACATGCACACCAGCGCGCCGGTGTATAGACCTTGATTAGGTCATCAACCTATTGGTCTGCCAAATGTACATACTCAGACATATAGTAACGCATCTGTCTCCGGTCAGAGGATGCGTGCCTATATCATGACAACATATGATATAGGACTTCGGTTATCTCGATCTCATTAAGTCAACTCTTTGACATAACTAATCTGACACCTCCGAATATCTATTCCTATACAGCTGACCTGCATCAAGAGGTCGGTCAGATATCAACCTTTAAAGATAAGGATTACCATCTCCTACTCAGGATGGAGATCATCTCTTAACGATCATTTGACGGTGCTCGATGAGTCCTTAATCTAAGCACCAGCCTCTATGATTCAATAATTGAATCAACAGCTGTATGATCATTAAGATGGCCATGGTACATAACCCTAATTGTACTAAGGGACCTATTATGCAAATTATGTACTCTTTATTTCAGTTTTAAGGAGTGAATTGCAATAACATTTATTGCATAGTGGCTCGCCGTGGGCTCGCATGTCCAACAGTATAGACCTTGGTTAGGACATCAACCTATCGGTCTGCCAAATGTACATACTCAGACATACAGTAATACATCTATCTTCGGTCAGAGGATGCGTGCCTATGCTGTGACAGCATCCAACATAGGACTTAGGTTATCTCGATCTCGTTAAGTCAACTCTTTGACCTAACTAATCTGACACCTTCGAATCACTATTCCCATGCAGAGGACCTGCATCAACAGATCGGTCAGATATCAGCCTATGTGAGAAAGGATTGCCATCTCCTACTCAGGCTGGAGATCACATATTAACAATCATTTGGCAGTGCTTGATGAGTCCTCAATCTAACTCTTTAGATATTCATCCAAGCACCATCCTGTATGATTGAATAATTGAATCAACAGATGTAAGGTCATTAAGATAGCCATGGTACATAACCCTAATTGTACTAAGGGACCTATTCTGCAAATTAATTATTCTTCATTTCAGATCAGGAAATGATATTTGCAATAACATTTATTGCATAATGGCTCGTTGTGGGCTCGCATGTCCAACAGTACCGACATGGATATACTTCAGACCATCTCGAGAGTACTTTCAGATATTTCACCTTCCCGAGATGCCTTAGTTGGGACAACACACAAGGATGATACGGTACCAGTTGGCTATGTTACGCTTTACGAGGATTTAGCTACTACGCACCAGCTAGAGGACATGGATTCTGCTGCAGTACAGACAATGGATGACATGACTGCCACGACAGATGTTCTGAACCAGAGATTGATCGAGTTCCCATTGGTCTTCCACCCGGAGTTCGAGTCAGTCCCATACTTTTCAATTCAGGAGTTTTGGATATCAGATCTTCTACTATTCCAATATAGCAAGGAGAACCCCACACTGCTCCAGTCATTAGTTCAGCCATTTTAGTTTTCATTCCTAGCTCATTCAGCATCTACTCTGCAGAGGTACTTCTCTAATTCAGATGGGCATCCCGATTCAGCCCAACAACCAGAGCTCGATGAGGGATGTTATTTTGAAATGTCAAAATTAGACAGTCCCATATGTGAGGCTTTTGTAGCCCAGTATGATGAGATAGATACATTTCATGAGGACCAGATGATTGTCAGCATTGCCACAGCTCAAGGATCAGTTTCAGAGACCTCTACAGCTTTCACAATGTTGACTAGTACCATTTCCTATTTCCATGTTGTTCAGAGGCCTTCTCCAACTAATGATGTATTTTGGTGCGAGGAGTGGGTGCTCGACAGTGATGTAGATTCCCAGTTAGATTTTGATTCCTCTTTCTTCACTAATGATTTCACATTACTCCTCAAGGGTTATCTGCGGGAGAATGACACATGCTCTGTGAACTCGGTTTCACTTCCTAGATGTGTATCCGATCTGACTGATCATGACACTGAGTCTTCTGATATTTATGATCTTTCTGAGTCTGAGTTTTCTCTCCTCGACGACCCTCGCGAGGATGAGTCGATCTTTGAGATATTCGATGATGTTGCTGATTTTTCTCCATTACGTGCATCGGATATCAGTTTTCTTAGTAAGTCTCCTGATCTTGACTTTCCAAACATTTTTGAGAAGGTGATTAACGTGGAGGATTCCATGACTAATCCTTCTTTCTCCACATTCGATCTCTTCAGCTCTATCCGTCCATTCTATTCTGATCTTGAGCCGATGAGTTATTTTGCGCTACCGGAGCCCGATTTCATTCTCCCATGTCTTTACCCGGTGGCAGACATCCGCCTGATTTCTTATTTGGGTGTCATCAGTTACACTGTTGACCTCGTCGTTGTTCTTCTACCAAGACTACGGCGATAGTACCATATTCGCCTTACAAATACCGTCCTGAACCTTGATACTGCATTATCCTAGCCTTTGCGTCCATCTAGGCGCGTAAAATCTATAGCTTGTTGAGGGGCACCTCAACATTATCCACTTTGTATATACGTGTTTCTTCATGATTGGTTCCTTGTTTCTTCTGTTTTGCTTTACACCCCAAGTCTCGTTTAGGAATATTTTTGCTATACTTAGGATATACCTTATCCTAAGTATGGGGGGGTGTAAACACCGAGTTGTTCATTCTCATTCTGTTTCATTACTCTTGTTGTTGCCTATACTTAAGGATCCTTCACCATAAGTATAGGGGGATTAATATCCTCCCTTTCATCTTATATATATCTTTGTCCTCATTTCAGTTATCCCCTTGCTTGTCCTCCACACTGTTCATATTTCTATAGTTAAGGATCTTTTACCTTAAGTATAGGAGGGGATAAGTTGAGTCATTTCTTACCTTGTACATTCTTTCACTCGGATTTCCCTTCATGTACAGTCGGCTATAATTAGGATTATTTGATCCTAAGTATAGGGGGAAACACCGAGCTCTCTTCACTCTATTCTTTGATTCGTCGTTGTAGTATACCATTCCTTTTCACTTCCCTATATGAAGCATGCGTTATGTCTTTTTCATCGCTCTCGATCCACTCTGAGAACATCGTTCGAGCTAAGTATAGGGGGCGTAGTATATATCTCATATATACTTTAGCCATAACTCGTACTTTGTGTGAGTGTGTTAATAAATAAAATGGCTAAAATTCTTTTATTTAAAAAACCATAAAAATTTAAAATTTTCCTTGTACATAAAATTCTTTATTACACATACATAGTTATTTATAAAAATTATTCTTGTACAAAAGTTTGTAAAAATGTTTTGTGTAATGACTTTGTAAATATTTTGATATCAAAATTATGTAAATAGTACAAAATTTTTGTAAAATGTTTATAAAAACCAAAGTTTGCAAAATCTTTTGTGTAAAGGTGTGTAAATATTTTGCAATACTTCATGCATTCATTCATTCAGACATTTTTCAAAAATTTTGCACATCTTTCAAAAACATGCATAAAAAGATTTTTGTATACATCTGTAAGTTTTTCTGAATCATAGTTGACTTTTAAACTGGCCTGGTTTTAAATTGGAAAATGGAGCTTGGTTAGAACCTTAATCCACCTAATTCTACGAGGAACTTTATAAGGCTTAGGGTTAAGACTTTTCAGGTCCATTTGGGACTTAATTCTTTGAGTTCACTAGGCTATGATCATATATCTTCTTGATGAGCCTAAGTAGAACACTTAACAACGCACACATGACTCTCATAGATAATGTCTTTACTTACACCAGCACCTTACACATAGCTCTCCATGGAAGAGGGAGTAAGGAGGCAGTTTCCTTTGGCTTAGGGTAGCATATGAGGGTAGTATTTTTAGGCGGAACTTCTCTTCTTCTTTTAGTGAAGGAAGTGTGTCTCAACTTAGTATTGTGGTGTTGAGGTCTAAAGACAGGAGTTGTGGGTTGTAATATAGCTTCAAAAGAGGGATATTCTACTGGCTCAAGAGGAAAAACTCCTTATGTATATATGTTGCATCATGTATATATGTTGTACATATTAACATCAAAAAAATGTGCAAAGAAAGAAAAACTCCAAAAAAGTGGTGGGTCTGATTGAAAAAAAAATACCCATAGGAATGTATATAACAAAATAAAGCAAAGCTTTTACACTCATGAAGCTTTACAGCGGGAGACTTAGCTACACTGGTTGGGCTCCCAAGGATACATGGCTACACTGGTCATGGTCCATTCTCTTCTTCTTCCTCTTCTTGAACCGGTTGAACTTGAACTTAGAAGGGAATACCCCGCTCCTTGAGGAAAGAGATGCCAGACTAGGGCATTAGAGTTACCTTGTTAAGGGGGGTTGTCACTTTGCCATTTCTGAGGTGGGGGGCTACGTATCACTTACACAGTACAAGGAAAGATTCATGGTCATTAGAGTTTGTGTATGTAGACTTGTTTTGATCTAGATTATTGAGGAGTCTTGACCATAGATTGGTGGAACTTAGAGGCTGTTGAGTTTTAAACTTAAGTCCAAATAAGATTCCGACACATTAATAATCCAAAGGTCTAATAGAGCTCCATACTTCAGTTTAATGAAGGCATGTTTAATAATTAGCCTTGATTACTCTTCTTTTTCTTTTTCTTTCTCTTTTCACTTCTTTCTCAAATAAATGTTTGCTAAGGGACTAGCAAAGTAAAGTATAGGGGGGTGATGAATCCCCATTCATCACTCTTTATTCTTTTATTTTAGCTAAATATCTTGGCGAAACATCATGTATATAGTTGTAAATACAATAACTTATCAATAAGCATGCATTTGTTAATAATAAATAATTAGCATGTATTTATGCAAAAATAAAATAATAAAGAATAAAAGAAAAAGAAGGAAATATTTAGAATAAATATTGAATGACTTGAACCCAAGAGAGGGTCCAGCATGGGCCTGATCGCCAAATAAATAAGTAGAGAGAGATAGGGCCACTCTGCCTTGTACAATTTTACCTCCTTTGTGTATATGATTTATTTTTACAAAAATAAAAATAAAAATGTGTTTTTATCTCCATGTAAATAATTATAAAAATAAAATACAAATTAAAAAAATAAAATAAAAATAAAATAAAATTCTCTCTCACCTTGTATATAATACATGTATATATGTATTATTACCTATTTCTTTTATACTTGTAAATAAAATAAAAATTATTTTATACTCCCAATATTATGTTGTAAATAAATATGATATAAAATTAGGGTATTTATGCAAAAATAAGTAAATAAAAATAGTTGTATAAAATACATAGGTATTTTATACCTATATATAATACAATACACTATATATAGAATAATTTATTTCTAATAAAACAAAATAAAAATAATAGAAAAATCCCTTGAAAAATAATAAGCATTTTCCCTTTTATTTTTTTTAATTTAAATTCATTTATTATTTTTAATCAATTTATTTTTGAATTATCCTGCTATTTTGTCCTGTAGCAGCTTTTGTCCTTCTCCTCCGCCGCTCGAGATTGGTACACGTCAGATTCGTTGACTCAGGTCAACTGACCCCTCTGCCACGTTCTTGGCTCGAACACGAGTTCGCTTGCTTTTTGCCAAATTTTCTAGACCCGATCCGAGCATGTCTCCCATTGATTAGCGGTTCTGAATAGAGAGGGAGGATCCACAATCCACGCTCATAGGAATCTTTAGGGATCTGGCCCTCGGTTCGTGCACCCATGCTCCATCTTTCTCGGATCCGGCTGCATATAAGACCTCCTGGAGACCCATCTTCTTTGGCATTTTTGGACCTTACCCTCATCTCCAGTGAACTCCGTCTTCTTCCTTGAGTGGCAACAGGTGAGGGAGCGTGTTGCAGTGAGGTCTGTCGTGCTAGACCTAGGTATAGCCCTAGGTCCGGCGTATGCTCTGTCGTGCTCTGCCGCGAGGTGAGCCCAGCCTCTGGGCCCGTCGACCCATTGAGATAATGACCCCGGAGGTTCCTGACCTCCAGCACAGACGACTGTGCCCATCAGGTAGTTTAATTTTAGTCTTTGCCACATTTGATTTGAAGGTTTTAGGATTTTGATCAACCTTAGTTGCCTAGCTCTATTCGCCATGTTTTGACCCTCCATTGATTGTCCTGACAACCCAACCACCTTCGCCAGCCTTCTCCACATCTTCTATGCCCACCCATCCAACCCGATTCGCCTAGGAACGGGGATTGGACCCTCCTCCTCCGCCGCTTCACCGGAGGGTCACACAACGACGCACCGGCCACTCTTTTCGAGATTTAATGGGTCCAGGTACTTTTCCCTCGACCCTGTCGTTTGTCTGTATAGGTCAGAACATCAAAGAACCTCATTTGGAGGTTGGAATACTCGAGCACAGCTGCTCGAGGTCCCCACGATTCGCCAGACCATTCTCTTTGGTCTTGGACTCGTTGGAGCATCGCCACAGCTGCGGACCGTCTCCAGCAACCTTTTCCCCATCCGAGCAGCCCTTGAGGACGCCCCTGGTGCGCGTATCGATCGATTGAAACTCACCAGAGGCGATCTCTTCGGTGTTCTTCTAGGAGATGTCCCATTCGTGCAATCAGGCTCATCTAATCGTTGTCGTTCATCAACCGGGAAGCCTCGATTGTCTGATCCATCTGAGGATCCTTCTACAGCCGTCCATCGTCGAACCGGTATCCCCTGCTCTCAGCCATTTGATTATAAGTGGGCGCCTCTGACTGTTGGATCGTCGCTAATAAAGGGTATTTGCATTAGGCCCTTCTATCTTTTCGCATTTATTTGTTAGTCTTGTAAATATTTCTAGCAGTTGTTTTTATTTTGGACAAATTGCATCTAGGACCTCGTGCTTTCTATATTCGCAATCTAGTCCCTTTGTTTGTGTATCACGTGATCTATCACATGACCTTCCTGGGTTATTTACATTACAGGCCCTGGACTTTATTGTTGTTCCTAACTTAAGCTTTATTATTCGTATCTGCATTCATACCCCTGCGAGCCTGGTTCACGTGTGGTCCACGTGTAGATATGGACTTTTTGCAAATTCAACCTTGAACTTTGATTGCTTGTTATTGTTTAGTCCTGAAACTTTTTTAATAATTGCTATTTGGTCCATGTATAATGTGTGTTTTACTTTTGATTTAATAAATAGCAAGTATTGTCCAAAATTCACAAAATTTGAGAAATGGCTCCTTTTTTAGTGAATTTTTGGTTGTGTTTTGCCTTCGTTTAGTATTTTTAAAAATTCAAAAACCCAAACATTAATTACTGTTTGTTTTAGAAACTCAACTAAAAATATTAAAAAGTCTTGAAAAATTCTAATAAAATCCCTATTTGTTTGTTTTGTTGTGTTTTAGCTTATGATCAAGTTTCATTTCATTCTCATTTATAAAACTCAAGAAAATTGAAAAAGAACAAAAACCATTGAAAAATTATTAAAAATTCATAAAAATTCAAAAAAATGTGTTTTCTTCTTCTGTAGTTAGATTTTTTCTTACAGTTTTACATAAAATTACTGCTCAAATTTTTATAGGCATTTTATATTTTTAATTTGCCTTTAGATTACAGTTGTACACTATTTGCCATTTTTGGTCTTGTTTGATTTTTAGAAAATTAGAAAAAATCAAGAAAATCTAAGAAATTAACAAAAACATCTGAATATTTTAAAAAACACAAAAAACATTTTTATTCTGCATTTTTGAGTAGTTTTGGGCTCTTAAATAATTTGTTGAGTGTTGATTTGTGTTTCTCTTTTAGCCTTTTTCTTATATTAAAAACCATAAAAAATTGAAAAACTAAAAACTACCATTTCTTTGCTTTTTGGATTCTCGACAACTTCGTAGCTTTCACATTTCGTGCTCCTTGTGTTAGACCCTGGTAGTTATACCAGGTAAAAATAAATAGCAAGACCGCTTACCACATTGATTGTTTGATTTTTAGTATGGTGGTCTCTGATGTTTCTTGATTGAGCCCGATCCGAGTGGTTGAGGATGCAACGACCATTGATACCATTTACCCTTAGTCGCTCGGGTCGCTCATCACTACCCCAACACCCTCTTAGCCAACTTTCACAACCACCATATACCTCGTACACTGACATACACATCCCCATGTATACAACATACGTACATACATACATACATACCCATGATTGAGCGTAGATGATTCATTTTCTCTTTTTTGATGCATTTATTAGTTGTTTAGTTATTTTAGGAATTGTATAAGATGTTAAACTATACGAGCGGGCAACATCACTCGAGTGTAAGAAGACCGTAGATCATTTAGTTTCTATATGGGCCAATTCGATATACTATCATAACCTATCCTACCCCTACATTTTTACTAGCAAAACAATTATCAAGAGTCACATGGTGCCATGATGGGCATATCCTAGCTTGTAAATCTAAGATTGCGACACATATGAAAACATTGAAAAAATATAACATATGATAGGGGCATCACTTCCCAAAATGTGTTGTGCATACCTCCTGTTGTGTAGGACCATGCTTAACCTAGTGTGGAAGGACACATATGTGTGAATGGGGTTTTGTGTGATTTTGTGCAAGGTACCTAAATTGCATTCTACATGTTGGGACAATATTAAATACATAATGTACACTTACTTAAAGTTAATATTGTGATTACCTAACAAATGAAATTATATGAAGCATTGACATTAAGCACATGAACATTCAAAATATATATTACCTTAACACTCATACACATACACATACACATATACAAATACACACACCAACTATACTTAAACACATATGTACATACAAATTGCATTCTATTTTACATATGACAGAAAAATCCCATGTTATAGAAAATCACATTTTAAAATACATTTACTTCATCACCCAATAAGACAATATATCTTAAGCATTAAAAAAATACATATAGTGCATTTCAAAATAACACACACACACACACACGCATATATATATATATATATTAAATGCAAATAAAAATAAAAACTAAACTATCACATGACAAAATTAAAGTACAAGATATATACCTAAGTAATATGAGGATGAGATGGGATAGACTCTTGTTTGTGGCTAAAGATGACGGAGAAAGAGAAACTCCACAAGGGCGGAGGCTCCACTTCTCCCTAAGGGCAGATGATGAGGCTGTAGTAGAGGATGGGATGCAAAGAGGGAGGAAGTTGGGCGAGAGCTGGGGCAAGAGCGGGTGGAAGGAGGAAAATCAAATGAAATGAGGTTCTATTGGGGTTCTGATGTTTTATTTAGTAGAACATTTGAATACAATATGCGACCACAAAATAACAAATCTCCAGCTTCAAATTTATTCTTGCATATTTACCTATGCGATCACTAGTTGTGGGAAAAGTGCTTGTGTTGGCTGATGTGATCACAAACCACTACGTGTGGCCACAAGCATGTATTAGTAAAACAACAGAAGGCTTGTAGTGTGGAGAAGTTTCCACAATAAAAGGGGCACCATGGCCTTGAGATGCCAATTGTTGGTTGATGATGACTTCTAGTCATTGGATTAAGTGATCCAATAGTCTATATAGGGCGGTCAAAGGTGGGTTAATCATTATAGGGAGCCATTGGACCGTAAGATCCAATGGTGAGGGTATGAATATGCAATGCGACCAAGGGCAATCATATCTAGAGATCCATCGGTCCTTGGATAGGCAATAATGGGAGGTGTAGTGGTAGTTGGATCAGATGATCCAATGGATGTGGATGGAGGCAGTCGGAGCTGAAGGGCTAGGATGCATGGTGCACCCTAGGGAGACCACATGGCTCAATGAAATAAATAAAATATAAAAAAGAAAAAATAATTAATAATAAATCACTAAATCAAGTCAAAATAAAAAAACTTCATGAATGTTGTTCATCTCAATGGATCTAAAACATTTACGAAGGACACAAATACAAAAGACATCATATGCACATACTATCATTTTTACTTGTATTTTAAACCAATAAACACCAATAAATTTTATGGATTTTTTATGTATTTTTATTGATTTAAAAAAAAGATAAAATAAAAAACTATACAATATATACAATGAAAAATACGATTTTAATATACAGTTACTAACCCTAAATATATACACATTATGTAATGTTTATTTTAATATTTTAAGGTGGTTATTGATTAAATTTCCTTTATAATTGAGCTAAGGTAGGGGAATCACGAATTCATCACTAATGAGGACCTTCGATGTGGATCCTTGCTCTCTATATGAAAACGACACTAAAGGAGAGCAACTAGCCACTAGGCACGAAGATGGAACTCATCCAAAGCTATGAGGTTGGTGTTGGGTCTGGGAAGGGGATGAGGATGTCAGAGGCTGTGGGGGGGGGGGGGGGTAGGAGGGAGTGGCGGTTGGTTGGTTTGATAGTTATACCCATATTAACCATATCATGATTTGAATAAACTATTGTTTATGTCAACTTGATGACAACTAAACTAATGGAAGGGCACAAGTGATAGTGGTAAAAGAAGTCGGGAGCGGAACTGGTATCCCAAAAAGGGAGGGGCATAATTGATATTCTAGAAGTTAAGAAGGGCACTAATGTAAAAAAGGCCTACAAGAAATATAATGTAATTAATAGATAATACTCACTGGTATCTTATTTTCTATATAAAGTGCATTGGGAGTTTAACCTAAATATAAACTTAGGGTTTAATGTATTCTTAGTGTTTTATTAGTATGATTTTGTGGTTTTTTATTCAAGATAAATAAATGCATGCTATTGATATATTTTCTAAAAATATAAAATTTTCATATATTCTGGTAATTAATAAATAGTTAAAGTATTTTATACCTTTTAATTAGGTCTTCAACTTAATCAAGTATGGTATGAACATCACGAGCACATTCATTGCATATCTACTCATCTCTCCTAAGATGAATTCTTTAGTAGCCTTCCATCTTTGCTTGCTGGCCGTCGATATATGAATTGTTTAGAGCGAGTTCAAGTTCCATGAGTGGGGAGAACATGGAGAGTAGGGAGGAAGGGTGGGTCGAAGTGCGTATGCGAGACCGTGCGAAAGGGAGGGGTTTCAACATGTTCCTCATAAGGCTCCCTGTGGTGGTCCTCAGAACAAGGGAAAAACTCTCCCGTTTGGTTGGGGTTTCTTTCGTTGCAGCTCACTTGGCTACTGGGCGAGATAGTGTCGAGATCCGATTCGATGTTTCAGATACTTCAGCATTGCACATCGAAGCAATAACTGTACGGCTGGAGGTCGCTCGGGGCTGGAACCGTGCCTGAAGTGCATGATACAACGCAGCTCCCAGTGGGAGATGACTGAGCTGGGGAGGTGTTGTTCAAGGGAGCCTCCGACGTGGGTAGGAGATGTGGTTGCCTTGTCACCTTGGAGGGTTCTTGAAAGGGGTTTGGACGGAGTCACGATAGATGCTCTGTTGTCTCTCTCGCAATCAAGGAGGTCAATATGGAATAATAAAGCCAATATGGAATTCTCGTGCTATGAACTCTCGGGAAGATGGAGGGAAACATGACGTGGATAATTCCATGGACATAAAGGCAACCCCCCGTGAACGGTTGGTATTGGATTTGGGTCTGGTTTCCTGGGTATTAACGAACCCGATGCTGATGATGAACCAAACAGGAGGGGGAGGGAAAGCCCCAGAAGATGGGTCTGAGGTCATTGGATCTGGACCCCAAGGCTGCGAGCGACTCAGATCCAAAGCACGTCAATGATCTGGGAAAGGAAGCTCGGCTCGAACTCATGGTGATCTCCGGAAAACTCCTCAGTTGGGAAAAATGTTGGTCTCAGATAGAGACCGAGTTCTCAGGTTTGGACGTTCTGAAGTTGCTGATAAGAGGGCCTCGGGGCTGCTGGTGACTTTAGAGAATTACGAGGGTGCTGCGGAAGGGGGGGGGGGTGTGACGCAAAAGTGGCAGTGGAATTTCATGAGGCTGCGGCTTTGGAAATAATGGGTGCTCTGAGAGGGGTTATAGTGGCTCTCTTGGTAGGAGAAAAGTCTATCAAGGGGAGGTGGAAGAGATTGCACGACAGGAGGTGTGAGAGGTACTCGGTGAAAAAGAGTTGCAGGGATAGGAGTGGAAGGGGTGAGGGAGGTTTTGAAAGGGGAGAGAAATGATTTGAAGGGGATGAAGGGGTACAGGGAGCTGGGTGAGTTGCACAATGCATTGGAGGGGAGACCAGGCGTGAGGCCCAACATGGAGTAGTTCGTTTGGACAATCTGGATGACCAGAGGGGTCTGCAACATGATGAGATGCTGGAGCATACGAGTCTGCTCAAAGAATTGCTTCTAGAGGATATGAAGGAGAAAGTGGAATGGAGGCAGAGATGCAGGCAGAAGTAGTTGCGGAAGCGGATGCGAATATGAGATTTTTCCACTCAATGGCTTCAGGTAGAAGAAGGAGGAATTTCATTCAGAGTCTCGAAGTGGGAGGAGAAAGGTTGGAGGGAGACATTATGCTTGGGCATGCTCTCAGGAATCATTTTGTGGAAATGTCGAGAAGAAAGAGAAGCGAGGGGTGGGGGTGGCGAGGAACTGGTGTGAAGTCGTTATGCGAGGAACATGAGCTTGGGCTTGAGGAACCTTTTTGTTGAGGAGGAAGTAAAAAGCGTGGTGTGGGGTTTGAACGTTGATGGGGCTCCATGACCAGATGGCTTTTCGGTGCTATTCTACAGGGAGTTTTGGGATCTGCTGAAGGAGGAGGTTCTTGCAGTAATCAACAACTTTAGAGATGGAAATAAGGGTTTTGAGAAGGTTAATAGGGCACTGCTCTTCCTTCTACCCAAGAAGGAACACCCGATATGAGTGGGGGATTTTAGACCCACTGTGTTGTCCAAAGCCATCTATTTGATCATGGCTAATGTTCTAGGAAAGCTGAGGCATCTTCTAGATGATGTGATATTGCAAAATCAAACTGCTTTTATACCAGGCAGACAGATGGCTAATGGAGTTATGGCTTCACAGATATGTCTACAGTGGAGATGAGAAAACAAGAAGGGTTTGATGTGGAAGATTGATTTCGAAAAAGTTACGATTGCGTAGACTAGAGTTTCCTATTGGACTCGCTTTAGCGGCACGGGTTTACATGCCTATGGATAGATTGGATGAAGAGGTGTGTCACGACCTCGTCTTATGCAGTTTTAGTGAATGGGTGGTCGGAGGGGTTTTTTCCAGCCACAAAGTGGCGTGTGACAGGGATGCCTGTTAGCACCAATGCTTTTTGTCCTGATGGCAGATGCATTAACAATGATGTTCAAGAGAGTGGTCGATGAAAGATGGTGTGAGGGGTTCTGAGTAGGCAACATCTCGGTTTCTCTTCTACAATATGCAGATGATACAATGATTTTTTTGGGAGGCACAAAAGAAATGTAAAGAAGGACAAATCAACTGGTGGATATCTTCAACATCATTTCTGGACTCAACGCCAATCCAAATAAGTCTGCTGTGATCCAGTTTGGGATGGATGAGGAGGAGAGTAGCGCAAGGGTTGTGCTTCTAGGATGCCCCCTTGGACACCTACCCATATCTTACCTTGGTCTTCCTTTGGTGGCAGGTTAACTTAGGAAAACAGAATGGGACATGGTTCTCAGGAAATTTGAGCAGAGGCTTGCGGACTGGAAAGCGATTACTCTATCTAAGGGTGGTAAGTTGGTATTCCTCAAGCATGTGTTGTCGACGACTTTTTTTTTCAACTGGGTTTATGCCAGCAAGGGTCATGAAGAAGTTAGATATAATGATGCGAAGATTTCTTTGGTCAGGCGGGAAGCAACAAAAGATATGCTTACATCTGGTAGGATGGGAAAAGCTAGAAGGCAGAAAAGCAAAGGAGATTTGGGTATTCGGAATGTGGGATGCATGAATAAAGTGCTTCTGGCGAGGTGGGTGGTGCATATGTGGGGAAGTTCAGATAGATTGGCTATCAAACTCTTACGTACCATCTATACTGTTAACAGAGCCTTAGAAGCAAGAAGAATGCACTTTGAGTCATCCCTTTGGAGCAGGGTTCGAGATATTCTTCCTTAGCTGGCATTGAAGTTGACACAGAAGTTGGGAACTGGGGAGGTGTTTCGTTTTTTGGAAAGATAACTGGACAGGAGAAGGGGAACGTTGCTATAGGTTCCCTAAGCTATTTGCTTTGGTAGCGGATAGGGGTTGCATTGTGGCAGACACACGTGGCTCTAGTTCATGGGTCCCTTAATTCCTACATACACTGTCAGGACGAAGACTGGAGGAGTTGGGAAGACTAAAATACAAACTTCCGGATCTTGGTTGCATCTCTCAGGGAAGGGATCACTTTATCTGGGAAGGGGAAAGATTCTCGGTGAAAACAGCATACATTTTTTCGGGGGGAAACCGATGATTTGGACCCAGAAATGAAACAAGATATGAAGATAATCCGGGTGAGCAAGATCCCATGCGGAGTTAAGATTTTTTGTGGTGCCTCAGAAGGGGTAGACTATGCGACTAAGCTAGAAGGGATAGGTTATTTGGCAATCTGGATACCCATTGCGATACATGTGGCACACAGACGGAGGATGCAAATCATTTGTTTTTTACACGTGCTTTGTCAGTGCATGTTTGGAGTGACTTAGGGGTGTTGTGGATCCTACACAGTGGTTCGGTCGATTTTTGGAGGTCGGTAAGGGCGGTAGGGATGAACTCGATGGACGACTGTGCTTTGCCTTTTACAACTCTGTGGGCCATCTGGGGAGGAATGAATGATCTAATTTATTGAAACCAAAGGTTCTACTCAGAAAATGTAATCTCTCACTGTACTTCACTTTATCGTTTCTAGCCACAAGGTAAATGTAACTCTCTACCTTTTTATTATATAAAGATTTCTGGCGCGAGTCCCATCTCAGAATTTCACCATCTTTTCTCTCAAAAAGAATCTTTGCTTGCTGGCCTTGCTATCCTAATAACATTTTTAAGTTTTTGGTGGAGGCAATTTTTTTTATCTTTTGGTCTTTACAGTTATTATTGTACTAGTATGAAAGAATGACATGATCATTTAAAGAAATGGTTATTTTCTGATGAATTATATCTATTGTACATACGTAATATTGAATAATATCGAAATGATTTTAAATTTATTCATTGCTATAGACATATTTTATTGTTGTAGTGCGAGCTTATCTACTATTTGACTTGTTAAAGATCTTATGACCATATCTCATAAACATATAAGACAAAATGAGTCTGTAATAATGAATAATTTGAAGACATAACCATAACCATTAGTGATTGATCGTATTTAATTATTTTCAAGATATTATTCGACTAATCATTGTTCGACTAGTAATGATTAGTACAACTTTAAGATAGAAAGAACAATGGATAATCGTTGTTAGTTTAATTACCACTAGCAATTTAAAAACATATATTACAATTTCTATGTATTAATTTGAAGAATCAAAGAATTGTTTGTTGTTGTAATCTTAAATCTAATAATAGAAGTACCAATTTAAAAAATCTTCGTTATGATAAACCCGGTTTCTTGTCAGGGCATGCTGACTGGATGCATGCATGGCTCATCAACATTTCGGTCGATGCAACTACAACAGTAATAATATTCGATATAACAAGAATGAATCGAGCCCCATCATGTTCTTATCAGCTAACCAGACAAATAAGGCGATCTGACACACTATATCTTTTTAATCCATCAGTGCTGCGCCACATTTGATATGGACATCTGCATAACACCCAAATATACATAAACTAAACCCACCTCAACAGTGTAGCAAATGAAGAATTGATCATCCACCAAAAATATTTTTTTCCGGGAGATTTGAGAATCTTCATGGTGGAATAATGGAGTAGCCCCAAAAGTTAAGTTCTTGACAAGTAGGTTGGTTCATTGTTGGTACTATACTGATACCATGGATGATCTTCGTTTCCCTCGTTTTTTTGTACTCTCGCACAATCTCTTGATTGGCCCATCTCCAAGTTGCGTCCAACTATCCGTTGATATCCAGACAGCTAGGCCGGATAGAGTAAATACATGAAGTTGCTTTTGTTATTTATTATTACGATCATCATTGTTGATTTTTCACAGTTCCCGTGAACTCCTCTTAAATCCTTTCTCTCCCTGACAATAACAAGGATATGCTCACCACCATTCTGTCGTTCACATAATAGACATATACGATGGCAACCCATTGTTTTCCTCCCTTTGGTGAGCAGTACATGTGAAATCTCCCTGTCTCTTTTGAATTTGAGAGACCTGATTGATGCAGCATGTGGCCAAGAACATGTGCATAAATGGGCCCATGGATATGTGTGACGTCTCAAAACATCCGCGCACAGTGGATGAATGGATGCCTACACTACGTTCCCCATGCCATGGATCGTTATGGGAAAATCTACAGCAATGTAAAAGAAAAGACTGCATCAGGCCACTCCACACCTCAACCTAAGAAACAGTCCATACGCAAGACAACATGAATGCTTAGAGGTGAACTGTCCTTAAACAGTAGACTTCCTCCAAGTGGCCCTTGAGGAATCTCCTGTCACTGACACATTCTGGGGCTTATAAGCCTTTTTTTGTTTTGAGAATGGCAGCATGGATGCATGCTAAAGATTGTCTGCGACTGTTCCTCCCTTGTAGTAGCAAAATCAATGTGCGCCACCTGCAACGGTTGAGTATGCATGTAAATGTTCCGCCGGGAAATTAATTTCATTGCGCTGTTCATTGGAAACATGGTGGAGTTTTATCAAGGATGGAATGAAAAGATTAGACGGTGAATCATGCCTTGGATGGCCGCATGAAAGGATCGGATGGTCCCCTCTTATTTCAACGAGTTCCTCACAGTATAGTTTGGCACCGCGCGATTCTGTTGTTTTTATTTTATAGATATGTTCACCCGCTGTGATTGGAGGATCTCCAATTCCGGGACGAAAATCGTGCTTTCAGTATTTAACTGTTTTTGCGATTGTAACTCCATGTATTCTTTCCTTTTGTGATGCACATGAATTTATGTCGCATTGCAAAACAATAAATCAAATGATACAATGATTTTACAGAAAAAAAACTTTTTTGAATTATATTAATAAACCCCATGAAGTGAGAGATTTGATTATCCAAAAGAAACCCTGCAATAAAATGGGTCTCCCGCAAAATCTACTTTAACAATCGTTACAATAGCATCTACTAGTTAGAGACAAAATAACAAATATTATCTATTGCAAATCACTGTTTTAACCTGAAATTTGTAAAAAATAACATAGTATTATTGTATTGTTACCAACAATGCGGAAAACAATGGTTATCCAATGTTTTGTCATCAAATCATGTGTGCTCATTGTAAAAAATAGTAACAATGAGTAGAAATTTTGATGAAAAGATAATGAATGACGGTTGCTTTGGGTATGTTAGTCGTTGCAAATTTTAAGTGCAAAATGCTTTCATTTGGATAATACCCGGTATTATATATTTTGCAATCAATGATATAACAACCAATTTAAAATATACACCATTGCAAACACATTTTCTTGCTGTTAAAAGAGTAAATACATGAACAATATGGGAATTGTATGGAGATAGGTAGATCTCCATCAAAAAAGGAGCGAGTTCGGGATAAGAGTGATCCTGGTTTATTCGAGATGGAAGAAGCATGGAGTCTCAAGAGTGGTTTGCAAAGTTCAAAACGATCTCTCTAGAATTATCCCAGATTGTTAGAGATGTCAGCATAACAAGAATCGATGGTGGGTGTCCGTGGAGTCCGGACTACATCCCAGATGCGTCATATTGGAAGACAAAAAGAATAAGATGAGGAAAATGGAACACGTGGATTAATAAGGGAATACAAGAGGAAGATAGAAGGCTCAAGAGTGAGCGAGAATGAAAAGAAAGATAATAGAAGCAAGGATGGAGGGTGCAAAGACACAATATTTTTTATTTTGATCGTAACTAAAATCCAAACACAAGACAAGGGTTGCTTCACCTACTCAACACAGTGAAGCCATGAAAGTTCGACTATTTATCTCTGAGACTTTTTTGTTATTTCAGGCAATCTTGTACATTTAGTTCATAAAGGCCGAACCTCTAGGAGAGTTAGGACTACCAGACAAGCATCATGTACTTCCCGCTTCCTTTGTAACCAGTAGCATGTACTTTTTTTGACGTCTTTCATATCGGGTCTGAATCCACTACTCAACCAAAGAAGTAGAGGAATGAAGCTGATACAGAAAATCAAATACTTCTCCCTTGCAAGGTACTCGGACATGGCATGATGAGGCAGGGACACACCGTCGTAGTTTCTCTATGCTCAGTAGTTTAGACTAAGTTCACAAGCGAACCTAGCCCTACTCTCCAATTATTGAGATGCTTTTGGTGAGGGTCTAAAGTATCCTCACTTGTAGAATAACGAAGATGGGGTATCGTTGAGGCGGTCGCTCACTAAAAGAAAATAAGACAATCGTTAACCAACAAATGAATATAGCAATATAACACAAAAGTGTGGAGTTAAAATTTATTATAACTCTACAACACGTGTGTATTGTGTGTAAGCATGTGTAGAGGTCGAACACAGGGAGCAAACGGTAGATTGTGCAAGTAAATGCAAATTTTATCCTTTCCTTTTGCCTTTATTCTCTTTTTATGTGGGTTTCAATTTTAATATTTTTATTGATTTTAATATTTATTTATTATTTTATTTTTATAAATTTTCTTTTATTTTTATATTTTCTGATTTTTAATTCTTTTTCTTTTAATAGATATATTACATGGTTATTTAGAACTATATATAATAGAAGGTAATATAATTATAAATATTATAAAAAATAATCAAAATATTGTAAATAAAATGTGTCTGGGTTTTTTTATAATTTTCTTTTTTTGTGATTTTAAAGAAATTTTACTAATTTTGAGGTATTATTAAAGTCAAAAATATCCCAAATTAGGAATTAAGTAAATAGACCGAATTGATTTGGAGATTAAAAATAACGAAAATTGTTCGAAGTTTTCCAAATAAATTTTAATATAAAATTATATAAATAAAATAGAAAAATAAGAAGAAATACTTTGGAATTATTGGGGATTTTTTAAGTTTTATAAAGGATTTTAGAGCTTTTTAATTTTTTATCCTTTTCTTTTTCTATTTTTTGAATTTCTGGTCAAGAATTAGAAAATAAAATAATAAAAAAAGAATATTTACGATTTTTTCAAATTATGTTATATTCTTTGGTAATTTTTAATATAAACAAGTCCAAAAATGTGCTCTTTTGATTTTTAATAAATAGGAAAAATGCCTAAAACACAACTCCAAAAATGTAGTGTGAATGTACGTCTAGCAGACATCTAACCCTTTTTTTCATAATTTTCGGAGCATATAAGATATTTTTAATAAATAAAATACAAGCATAAAAATATATGAACTAATAAAGGCATATTTGCAACTAAAATATAAGGCAAGGATGAATGTGCAAATTTCTAAAAAATATACAACTGATATTTAAACTTTATTGATTAATTTACAATTTAAAACAACCAGCAGGATATATGTCCATAGTGCCCAGGTCATGTGGGACGACTTGACCTGAGCTTGACTGGAGCCAAACATAATTTTCAAAACATACAGGGTCCTCTATGCAACTTTTCGCATTTATTTATACTTTAAAATTAATTTACATGACAAAAAATAAAAGGAAATAGAGCAGGGGAAAGATCTACAAATTACCCCTATTGGATACGCATCGTGCAACTTTGGTCGACTCACTTATACACGCGGCAGGCGCTCCTTACATGATGGCACTTCACCGATCTATGATAATGATCAAATCTCATCTTCCATCGGATGGACGAGGCGGGCAATTATCAGACGACCACGTTCAGAACCGGAGCTCCTCCTGAATCCGATGGTTGCTGCTTCGCTCGTGGAACAAGGAAGAATATCCCAATCTTCGAGCCTCGATTCCTCAGTTCTTCCTCCTCCGAGATCCTTATATGCTATAAAGATGCTCAAACAATTCCTGGAGGAGATCCACAAATAAAGATGTCCTCGAATGGGTCCGATACTAAGTGATGGAGCCCTGGAGCGTGAAGCCCCTGGAGGTGCTCTTGCACTTAGTCTGGGACTCAAATGCCCCCTTCCAATCCTGCAAAAAGGCTGGAAAGCATGTCTATGGACGCCGAGTAGGTCTGAGCCATTATTGGCGAGGAATGGGGCGGGACGGGTGGAGATGAAGATTCTCTAGCGAGGATGAAGGATGGGCACTGGTGGGTTGATCTGAGAGAGAACATATGATCTGAATGGGTCATACTGATTGGGGAAATTAATGGGGGAGGTGATGCGGTGGCTATGGAGGCGAATCAAGGAGGGCACAAGCGTCGAACACAGGCTAAATCTCTAGAGCTCCGGTGAGATCTAATGAACCTAAACTTATCTACACTACTAATTAGCTGCTAAATAAAATGCAAAGAGCAAAACTAACATCTAAATCTACCTAGAAATGTAAAATTACGCAACTCTTACCTGATGTTGGACCAGGGAGCAAGACGAGCCAGAGCTCCACTGTGGGTACACCTCTCCTCCTCGGGCAATCTCTCTAGAGCCACAGGGGTACACCAACTGTCACTAGGCGACACACTTGGCCAGGGATGAATGGATTTATGGTTAGAAAAGTGACCAAACTTGTGAATGAGAAGGGAGGCTTTATTTATACACATGGCCGTGGACCCTTATTGATCAGAGATTATGAGTGAATCAAGGATATGTACAAGGGATCCAGGATTTAGGAGAGGGTCAAGGTTGATAGATGTTGAAGTTGGCGTGAAGAATCGACGAAAAATATTAAGTAGACGCCCATAAAAAATGGTGAAATATCGGGGAAAAAACACGCCTGACAGAGGAGAGATGCTACGGGAGTCAGTTGACGAAGGCCAACAAAAGACTGCATCTAGATAATATAAATGCAGGTCAAAAATATTCTATAAAATGAATAATAAATATTAAATGATTTTATTGAAATTTAGTTTATAAAATAAAATGTTTATTATTTTATCTAGTATTTTATTATGAATTTTATTTATTTTTTGAGTTTATTTTATATGGTTATTTTTTACAAGTATATTTATAGGTATACTTACAACTTATTTAAATATACATAAATATATTTTTATTATATTTTGCTGATTTTATTGGTATACTTAAATAAATTATGTATTTATTATATAGATATATGTATAGTCCTTTTACATATGTATTTTTTGTCTTTATTTATGTGTGTATTAAATTGGTCTTATTTTATCTTTATATTAAATAATATATACAAAGGTATAAAATATAGAAAAGAATGAAAGATCAAGTTCCACTTTTATTTATGTACATATTTATTTTACATTCTTTGTGATGAATTTATTTTATTTTAAATATGCTCATGTGTTTTAAATAACTTTACAAAAATTAAAAAAATATAACAATGTAAAGAATATAAAGAATAAATAAATGAATATTTCATTCAAGTATATTATACAATAGGGATTCAAAACCTAACTTTTTCATCTTAACTTTGAATTAAATGAAACCAACTCCATTAAATAGTTAATTAAAAGATATATATATATATATAATTAAAGTTATTTTAATGGATCTTGATTTTTATATAGAAGACATGGGTATGGGATGTTTTGGTTTCGACCTTTTGTTCAGAGTATAAAATGTATATTATGTATTACTTGTATGTGAGTTAAATTTGGTATTTTTCTATGTATTTTTATATACAACTTTCATGTACAAAACTTTTCGATTTGATGAATAAATAACAAAGAATAAAATGGATCTCAAAATTTAATTATTGATCAATAAATAAATGAGATTTTTATTGATTTAAAGGCCATTATCTCCCATTACTTTATTCCTTGTTGATCAATTCAATTCTTGACTTGGTCTCGGTGTTTTGATTCATAAAATACCTTTGGTATTTTATTTTATTTCTTTTGTTTTCATTATTCTATACTTTTGGAATTTAAAATTATATTTTAAATACAATAAATAGAATAAAAAATGAAACTTTTTACAAAATGCTGTTATTTACATGCATTTATCTGGGTTTTTTAAGGCCAAAAGGATAGAATAAATGTGATGAAATGGAGATTCATCACTCCCCTAATACTTGCCTTTGTTAGTCCCTAATAAACACTTATGCAATAAGTGAAGAAACTAAAAGCAAAGAAAAGAAAAAAACTTAGATTTATTTTAACTTTCATTTTTTCTTTACAAAATCAAAGTTCGAATCTTAAGTCGGATCTTTGGAGTTTAGGTGTGCTTGGAACCTTATTGGGAAATGGATTTTAAATACAACAGCCTCCGAGAATAACAAAATTCTTCTAAGGTCTCATCAATAGCTAGATCAAAACAAATCAGTTCATATGGAAACCCTTATTGCTATGATTCTATCTTGGACAATGTGTGTGATATGTAGCTTCCTCGAATGAAGTGGTAAAAGTCAGTCTTCTCCAACATGGTGACCCTAATTATCCAATCCAACAACTCTTTCCTCGAGAAGCGGGGTTTTCCCTTCTAAGTTCATGTACAACCAACTCAAGAAGAGGAGGTGGAGAGAAGAATGGACGGTAGCCAGTGTAGCTACCTATCCTTGGATGCTTGACCAATGTAGCGAAGTCACCCAGTTGCAAGCTCACACACATATGACTTTGAAGCTCAATCTTGCTTATTAGACTGTACAAATATATACATACAAGCATTTTAGTTTTAATTAGTCATGTCCATTTTTTTTGGAGTTTTTGATTTTGTGTTTTTTGGAATACTATGTATAACAACATTTACATATGGACTTTTTCCTCTTGATCTAGAAGACTATCCCTCTTTTTAAAGCTTTATTGCAACTTATAACTTCTGTCTTTAGAACTCTTGGATATTGGATTGGGTTGGGGTATAATGGCCATAAATGTGTGACTTCTGATGTTTCCATTGGCTTGTATCCCATTGATGACACGATTTCCGATCGAATAAGGAGGAATAAATAAATAAAGTGTCATTGTCCTCATTCAACCAAACCAATCAACGAGAAAAATAACCACTCAAAGATAAATCACTCAAATGTAAGCGGCTTCGCTATTTTATTTAACTGATATAGCGACTAGGGTCGAACACGAGGAGCACGATTGAAAAACTAAGTAGTCAGATTTCGAAGAAACAAGTATTTTTGGTGGTTTTTTATTTTTCAAATTTTTAATTTTCAAATAAAGGTAAACAAGCACACACATAAAAGACACACACAACACAATATTTTTTCCAAAAGTATAAAAAATTCTCAGGAAATTGTAATTAAAATATTTTTGGGTTTTATATGATTTAAATTTTTTGGTAATTTTTGTGGGATTTTTAAATATTTTTTTATTTTCTAAAAATCAAACTATGATAAAAATGCTAAATAATGTACAACTAGAAGCAATTTGGAAATTAAAAATACTTAAGACGTCCAAAGCTCGTTGATAGTATTTGTATGATAAAATATAAATCAAAAGATACAAACAGAAACTGAAAACACTATTCTAGGATTTTTCTTTGATTTTATACAATTTCTATAAGATTTTGAGTGTTTTGTAATTTTTAAAGTTTTTTAAAGGTATTTTCAAACAAAATGATACGGGAAGTTAAACACTACAAAATTTTGTGGAAATTTCAATAGATTTTTTAAATTTTTTATAATTTTAATAACACAAACGTGAGACATTTTAGGGGTTTTTGAATTTTTTAAAAATATAAAAAAATAAAATAGTTAAACGAAAATTACAACGTTAAAAATAAGTAAGCAGGAGCTAACAAGTAATTTTGCAGAATTTTTAGATCCAAATTGCTATTTATTTCATTCAATAAAATACAAGAAGTTAAAAACAGTGTAGGAGGACCTATATGCAATTACTTTAAGTCTTTAGGCCAAAGTATAAAACGGTATAAAATTCCAGAGGTGAATTATGCAATTAATCCAAGCAAATCATGCGTTACACATGACTCAGGAGAACATGGGCATATTTGAAATTAATTAAAACATTTCATCATCAATAAGAGATATGAGACACACATTGCAAATAATCCAAAACAAGTGTGCACATGCACGTGACTCCGACTCGATTGGACTAAAGTGCAAATATAAAAACTAGAGGGTACAAACTACAAATATTCTCAACTATTTATAACATTTATTGGAATAAATCGCAAATAGCTTAAAGGATGGGGTAGAAAGAAAAAGCTACCCGGCAGATACGTGGCGCTCGCTCGTGGAGGCCGAGGTGGATGGCTTTGATGCTCCCTTAAAAAGGATTTGATTGCTCTGCTACAGTCTGGGATGTGCGTCTCAGATTCACTACTCCAATACGGATCTAACGACTCTGATAAGGCTGGATAGTGTGTGACAGATGAGCCCCTAGGATTTGATCAGACTGTTAAGATGAAGGCTTGTTTGTACGGCCCTGATCGGATCTGGAAAGCAACCCTTGATCAAACGATGAGGGAAGTAGCTAGAAGAACTAAGCACGGGCAAACTTCAGCCGATCATGGGAGAGATCCAAAGCACAGATGAAGAAGCTGAAGGGTGTACTGTGGTCGTGGAAGGGTTCTTCATTGAGTGTGTGACTCTGATGGATGAACTGATGGTTGGATGATCGACATGAGTGAGCTATGTCTGGAGCTGCTCCGCCTGAGTAGTTGAGTGTACAAGTGATGCTCCTCGTGCGAACAAGTACCTACAAGGGATAGTAGGACTCGGGGGTGTAGCTCCGGTCTTGTTATTATTTGAGGAATATCAAGAAGCGGAGGGGAATGATGTTTAACCTTCAGAGTGGGTGGAAGAAGATCTAAGCTTGATCTCGTTCTGATGAGAGAGATTCAAGGTGGTAGGCTATGTAGGAAGGATGACAGTGAGTCGACGTCTCGATCAGTGCAGGTAAAGTGTGTAACGGGGCTCCGACCAGCTGCTCGGAGCTGGTGAACTGCGACGGTGATGGAAGATGGAATTGAAGTGAAAGTGGAAATGGGGGTGATATGAGTGATACCTGAGGTTCCTGGTGGAGACATCAACATCAGGCGATGCGGGTGGTGAGGTTATAGCCTCAATCCTAATGCGGCAGGCACCAAGCTTTACGCAGTGGATCTCCCACCGCGGTGTGGGCTGTGAGCCTCTAGGCATCTCCTATGGCTCCAAACCTGCTCTTCATATGGTTGTCACTCACCAGAAGGTGGATAGGAGGGAATGATGGCACGATACGAGCTCGAGGGTCTGTAAAGATCGATCGGTGGTGCAAAACCCTATGTAGATCCGACTGTGCTCAAGGATCTGCGAGGATCACAGATCCTAGGAGCGCAGTCGGGCAGTGGAATCGAGGTACAAAGTAGGTCGAGTTCGATCGGGAAAAATATGAGAAAATGCTCCGACGAACATGAATCGTGTCAACCAGCTGGAGGAAGTGGTTGACTAGTGGTCAACAGTCCTACGTGGACCAATCTGGAATCAAGATTTACAAAATAAAGGAAATTTTCAAAAAGTAAATGATTTTAAAGTAAGAAGTGTACAAAATAAAAATAATTAATTTTTGTAAGCTATTTTCCATTGATTTTTAGTTATTTTTATGAACAACAAAAATAGGGTATATTCAATATAATGTGTTATATACAAGTGTACTATACCTATGTAGTATGTACATGTTTTTTATTTTATTATTTTTACAGAAATATATTTTATTGTATATTTTGTTTATTTTCAAAATATTGTAAGGAGTACACAAAGAATTTTATATGATTTTTAGAAATTAATTAAGGTTGCAAGATAAATGGTTATTGTATTATATCCATGTGGTTTATATACAATGAGATGTGAAATACATTTTATTATTTTTATTTACTTATTTTATTTTTACATTATTTTTAGTGCTATATACAAGTGTTTAAAAAGAATAAGATATTAATATTTTGTCAAAATAAATATAAATAATTATTACTACAATACATGGTGCACCCTTATCTCACTCTACTTATTCTTTTATGACCACTCCAAGACTTGAGCTTCTCTTGGGGTTTGGGTCACTTTGTATTTATTCTAGATACATATTTCTTTTTCTTTTCTCTTTATTCTTTTATTTTTGAAGAATAGGTGCTAATTATGAGATATTAACAATGGCATGCACAATGTTAATTTGTTATATTTACATGTATCTATATATGGTTTTGCTAAAAGATAATGCTAAAATAAAAAATAAAGAATGGGAATCTTATATTCATCACCCCCCTTTCTTTACCTTTCTTAGTTCCCTTAGAAAACACTTACCTGAAAAGGAAGTGAAAAAGAAGTGAAAAATAAGAGAAGAAAAGAAAAAGAACCAAAGTTGACTATTAAATTTGTCTTCATTAAATTGGAGCATGGAGCTTAGTCATGCCTTTGGATTATTTGTTTGGCAGAACCAGATGGGGAGATAGGTTTAAGACTTAACAACCTTCAAGTTCCACAGGTTTATGGTTAGGATTCCTTAATGACCAGGTCAGAACAAGTCTACATACGCATACTCTAATGACCATGAATCTTTCCTTGTCTAGTGTAAGTGATATGTAACTCCCCACCTCAGAAATGGCAAAGAAATAGCCTCCCTCAACAAGGTAACTCTAATACCCTGTTCTAGCAGCTCTTTCCTCGAGGAGCGGGGTATTCCCTTCTATGTTCAAGTACTACCAGCTCAAGAAGAGTGGGAAAGAAGAGAATGGACTATGACCAATGTAGCCTTGGAGCTTAACCAATGTAGTTAAGTCTCCAGTTGTAAGCTTCCATGAGATGAGACGATGGATACATAAGCTTTTCTTTAGTCACTACACATATTCATGCAACTATTTTATTTTCAATCAGGCATATACCATTTCTGGAGTTTTTCTTTATTTTGCACATCTTTTATGTGCATATGTACAACATATATACATGGTGCAACATGTACATAAGGAGTTTTTCTTCTTGAGATAGTAGACTATCCCTCTTTTGAAGCATTAATGGACCCCACAGACTCCTATCTTTAAACCTCAATGCCACTAGACCGAGTTGAGGCACACATCTCTCCCTAAAGGAAGACGAGCGGTTCCGACTAGCAGTACTACCCTCGTATGCTACCCCAAGCCAAAGGATTCTGCCTCCTCACCACCTCCTCCAGGTTGAGCTACATGTAAGTTGCATGTCCAAGTCAAGCCATTATCTATGAGAGTCATGCATGAGTGGTTAAGTGTTCTACTTAAGCATGTCAAGATGACATATGAATATAGCCTAGTGGACTCAAAGAATTAAGTCGCTATGGACTTGAAAAAATTTAACCCCAAATTTTATAAGGTTTCTCTGAAGTAAAGTGGATTAAGGTCTTAACCAAGCTCTATTTTCAATTTTATTCCAAGCTAGTTCAAATGTCACCCATGCAAATATATGCAAAACTCTTTTTGTGAAAAATTTTCAAAAATATGCATTTTTATGGAAATTATTGAATGCAAGGAAGAAGGAAAAACTTTACAAAATATTTTTACAAACATTTACAAACAAATTTTTTGCAAGCATTTATTTTCAAAAAATTTTTCAAAAAATTGTACTATGTACATAATTTTGATACAAAATATTTACAAAATTTTTCAATGAAAATCATTTTGCAAAAGTTTGTACAAAATATAATTTTTACAAATAGTTTTTTCAAGGATTTATGTAAGATAAAAATTTTAAAATTTTTATGGGCTTTATCCATATTATTAACACAAAGTAGTAGTTATGGCTAAAGTATATATACAATATATATGACACCTCCCTATACTTAGCTCGAACGATGTCCTCATAGTGAACTACGAGCGATGAAAGCAGACATAACTCGTGCTGAGTATGGGGAAGTGAAAAGAATGCTATACTACAATGACGAATGAAATAATATAATGAATGGAAATCGATGATCCCCATATACTTAGGATCAAGTAATCCTAAGTCTAGGATATTGTACAAAAAGGGAAAACTTAAGAATTGGATGTACATGTATTACCTCCCCTATACTTAAGGTAAATATCCCTAAGTGTAGGCAACAAAACAAAGGTATATAGAATCAAATGAATAATCACAGGTCTGATACCCCCTACACTTAAAAGTGTGCATTAAGTAGAATATAATCATAAGATGAAGATGGAGTATCAGACAAAAAGAATGTATGATATGTACAATACGGATCTATATAGCGGCAGAAAAGAAGTGATAATCAGGTATGAGATGCAAATGATGTGATTTAAAGATCATATCTCATACAAAATGAATAGGGGCAACATTAATGATCAACGGATCATGATCATGATCATGATATGGCTTCATGCGTTGATCATTAACTCGAAAGGTGGAATCAGATGACATCTTAGATATATCAATGCTTCCATTGTCGTGCACCTTTCTGACCAAGTATGAACCCTTCCATTTTATTTGTAATTTCCATGGAAATAATCTCAACCTAGCATCAAATATCCATACTTTCTGATTCGGCTCAAATAGTTTATGGCTGATGAGAGACTCATGCCATATCTTCACTCTATCCTTATATTGTAGACTACGTGAGAAGGATGTGTCTCTCAACTCCTCCATGGCTGCCAATTCTGCTTTCCTTTGATCTCATATACTCTTGGGATCCAATAGTAGCTCTGTGAATACCCAATTTGACTTATGCTTGATTTCCACTAATAAGTGGCATGGCTTGCCATAAACGAACCAAAAGGGAGATGTGCCCAAAGTTGTCTTGAAGGAAGTCCTATAAGCCCACAAGATCGAGTCCAAATGCTATGACCAATCCTTTCGGTCTAGCCGAACGATGTTCTCCAATATAGTCTTGATCATGACCATTAGTCTGAGGGTGATATGGAGTGGCAACTCTATGGTCAATGTTCATATATTCATCCATGCACCAACCTCTATGATTCAATAATTGAATAAATAGTTGTATGATCATTAATATGGCCATTGTACATAACATTAATTGTACTAAGGGACCTTACAGTGCATTCATTCAGTTAATATCAGTCATGGAGTTAAAAGAATCAATAAATTTTATTGATATATAAAAGATTACAACAATATTTGTTGTAGAAATGGTTTACCTTGTCCTCGCATGGCTAAAAATCTCCCACTAACCATCAAAATAATTAAGGTACAATCCATAAATCCATGCTCTTTACATATTTGTTGAAAACCTTTTGTGTTAAAGGTTCGGTAAGAGTATCTGCAATGTTGTCGGCAAAGACCACCTTGGTGATGATGATGTCATCACGCTTTTTAATCTCTCAAATGATGTTATATTTCCTTTCCATGTGCTTACTCTTTTGATGCCACTTGGGTTCCTTCGCATGAGTTATGGATCCAGTGTTATCGTAGAGTAGCAGGATGTTAGTATCAAAGGAAACTATGCCTAGCTCCAAGATGAACTTTCGCAACCACACCGCCATCTTTGCAGCATCAGATGCCGCAATTTAGTCGCCTTCTATTGTTGAATTTGTTGTTGTGTCCTGCTTCTTGCTTTTCCAGCTCACAACACCACCCTTTAATAGGAATACAAACCCTGATATTAACTTTTGATCATTAATATTAGACTGGAAGTCAGAATATGTGTATCTTAAGACTTGGAGATCACCATCTCAATAGACCAAGATGTATACTTGCGTCCATCTTAGATACTTGAAGATGTTTTCACTACATTCCAGTGCTGTTATCCATAGATGGATTGGTAACAGCTTGGCATTCCCGCTACATGGTAGATATCTGGCCTTGTGCACATCATGACGCACATTAGGCTTCCATAGCTGATGCGTAGGGGCATCCAACCATGACTTTCGTATCCTCAACACTTTAAGGAGTCATCCCTTTAGATAGGTGGATACCATTAAGGAAGCCATTCTTAGAGATCTCCATATAGAAATGCTCCAAGATCTTCTTAATGTTCCCATCTTGTGACCATCCCAAAATCCTCTCTTCATTATTTCTGAACAGCTTCAGGCCCAAGATATAGAGGCTTCTCCGAGATCTTTCATCTCAAAGGTATGGAATATCTAAATCTTAACACTGGTCATCATCCATGTATCATTCCCAATGATAAGGATGTCATCTACGTAAAGCACGATGAACACAATGGTGCTCCCACTAGGCTTCATGTACACATACACACATGGTTCATCAGGATTCTACACAAAGTCATAACTATTTATTGTTTCATCAAATCTGATGTTCCAGCTATGAGAAGCTTGATTGAGCCCATAAATGGATTTCTTTAACTTTAATACTTTACCTTCCTCGATTACGATGCCTCGGTGCTGCTCCATATAGATATCATCCTCGAGATATCCATTGAGAAAATCCATCTTTATGTCCATCTAACAAATGGCATCGTCAAGGTATGCAGCTATAGCGAGCAGTGCCCTTACGAACTTAAGAATAGCCATAAGAGAGAATGTTTCATCGTGGTCGATGCCTTCTCTCTTGTGCAGCCCTTATCTACGAGTTGGGCCTTGAAGGTCTCTTCCTTCCAATTAGGTCCTCTCTTTCTCTTGAATATCCAATTCCACCCAATGGGTTTTACCCCTCTAGGTGGATCCTCTAGGGTACATATATCATTCTTATCTATAGAGTCAATTTCTGACTTCACTACTAGCAGCCATCTATACTTGTCATTATCCGCGAGTGCTTCATCAAATGAAGCTGGATTTCTGTCAATTTCACCTGATACATGAAATATGTACCTTTCAGGTGGTGCAACTACCTTCAAACTCCTTCGAAGTGGTACAAGGGTTACATCTTCGTCTACTTCTTTAGTTTCTAGTTTAGGAAGATCGGTATCCTCAAAGGATTCAATGAGTTCCTCTACTTCATTTTATCTTAACTCTTAAGGAAATCATCCTCTCGAAATTTTACATCTCTAGATACAAAGACGATATGAGTCTCAAAGTCATAAAGTTGGTATCCAATATTTTCCTTAACACCCAATGAAGTAGTACTCATGACTACAATATTCTGGCTTTCTTACGTCCACGTTCTTCGCATGGATGAAGCAAATCCAAATCCTTAGGTGTCTATTACTTGGTTTGGTTCCATGTCAAAGCTCATGAGGATTTTTAGGTACAAACTTGCTAGGAATCTTATTTAGTATATATATTATAGTAGCTACTACATATCCCTCGAATCTAAGATGTAAATGTGCTTTACTCATCATTGAACAGACTATGTCCATGATGGTCCTGTTGTATCTTTTAGCAAAACCATTGAGTTGGGGTAATTATGGAGGAGTGAGATTGGAGATACTTCCTCTCTCTTTGAGGTATTCCTTGAATTTATCAAGTACTCACCGCCTCAGTCTAATAAAATCCGTTTAATCTTCCTATCAGTTTGGTTCCCAACCAAAGCCATGAAGTCCTTGAGCTTTTCAAAAGTTCCAGATTTATGAGGTAATAGAAATATAAACATGTATCACAAATGGTCATCAATACGTCAAATAATATAGATATTCATTTTTGGGTCGTGGTATTGAAGGGAGCACTTACATCAGTATGTATTAGGTCAAGAATACCCTCGCATCATGTAACGTTATTATGAAAAGGCATCCTAGTCATTTTACCTCAAATACAATGTTCGCAGATCCTTCATACAATTAGGGTTATGTACCATGGTCATCTTAATAATTGTACAACTATTGATTAAATGGTTTAACCATAGAGGTTGGTTCTTGTATGATATCTACGGTTAGATTGAGGACTCATCAAGTAGCGTCAAATGATTATTAAGAAAGGATACCAAGCCTGCAACAGAGCTGGCAATCCCTCTCTACATGCTTATATCTGACCAACCTCTTGATGCATGTGCTCTACATAGGAATTGAGATTCAAAGGTGTCAGATAAGTTAAGTCAAAGGGTCGACCTAACGAGATTGAGATAACGAAGACCAATGTCGTATGCTATCATGTTACAAGCATGCATCAAACATATGTATTACTATATGTCCAAGTATTTACGTTAGACGGACCATAAGAATGATGACCTAATAAAGGTATATACACTGGAGAGGTGGTGTATATACAAGGGCATTTGAGCAAATACGATCTCTCAAAGGGATTGTACATGTTCACTACTGAATCGGAAGACATGAGCTGACTCATGAGGCATGGGGACCAATCAAAATTCATGCATGGTCATCTTTCTTTTTAAGAATAATAAGAAATTAGATCTGATATATGTTTTTGAAAAGTATATGATCAATACCAACTCCAAATGACTAAGTGAGAATCTTTATGATAAAAGCTTGAAGAGGATAGTTTAAATTTGATCTAAAACTTCGGGTTTATTCCACATCTTCCAGTATGTAGGATGTACTCGTATTTCCAATGCTCGATAGTTTTGTGATTGCAAATGATTGTATAACCATGACACTTCAATTCTAAGTGAGTGATGAAACATGTCCGGATTTAGTGCTTAATCTCAGTAGACTAGTAATCTGATCTTAGTTTAAAAGTTGGACATTGATCTGAATGAGATTGAATGCAATGAGAAGATTAGATTTATAGTTTTATTTAATAAAAAATCTTTGAAAGGTCCCTAAGAGTTAGATTTGAGATATTGTCCCAATATCCAAGTCACTATACATGGAATGTATAGCCACTCTATCCACAACTCCAATTATCCATAGAGAAAACACATTATTCTTGAAAGAGTTCAAGAATAATTCTATTATTAATAATGTATCTGAGCATTAAGAAATTAATGGACATGAATCATATTATTTGGAACATGAAAATATCCATCTAAGATACCTAGATATGATTTAATTTCCAAAGATATGAGTATTGTTGATATCACTATCCATAGTAATCATAGATTTTATAAATGTGATATATAGTATATTGTAGAGATTTAATTGTAAATATGGTTTACGAAAATATATTGATGTAAATTGAATTCATATTGTACAATTAATTGTAATTAGAATTTAAATTTTATATTGGTATGTGAATTTGATTCATAATTGTCAATGATATAATTGAAATTATCACAAAATAATTTGGAATTATTTTGGTGAATAATTTTGCAACAAATATTCTTACATGGGGAATATTTATTGAGATATGAGATCTCGTAAAATTAGAATGAAATAGCCACCTTTCCATTAAAGAGTGTGGACGACCACCATGAATTCTATTTCAATGTTCCCGTCCACTCTATGTTAGGAAGGAGGCTTGCTATCTTTCCATTCATTACACATGTTAATCGATTAAATTCAAATTAAATTATATTGATGAAATATTAAATATATTTAATTTATTTAATTAGATTTTTTATTGCAAATTTATGCAATAAAATCAGGCCCATTGATTTGAATTATGAGTGCATATCCACCATCCAATATGTTACAAAAGAAAGACTAGACCTAGCTCTTTCTCGAATAACAAAAAGAATGCAACAAGTCTCTCTCTACTTCTCATACACGCCCATATTCTCTCTCTTTCTCTCTCAATATTGTGGATGTACACCTTATTGTTATTAAGAGCATCGTTGTGATCGCATCATTGTTGTGTTGTCGAATCGACTGCTCGTGGGTCTCTACCTTCTTCGGTACTAGACTAAATTATGGAGTTCTATGCTTGAATATTCAACTCGAACTGCATGAAGCATGTCTAATCCACAAATTTGCAAGTGCAACCTTCGTTAGATCGGACTTGAGACATGAGACCTCTCGGTTTAGAGAAACACAATCACTACTACAAGAGGTAATCCTTTGACTCATTTTTTATCTTCATGAATGATATGAGAATTTTCCTCATATCATGTGGTTTCACGTAATTAAAATTTTTAATTTCCACTCTTCGAGCGACTAGTATGATTAGTCGTTATTGATTGCATGTGATGCGATCTTCACACTTTTGTGATGTTCTTTGGCCTAAACCATAATCTTCATTATCAAAACCAGCAACTCTCTCATGATCACACTTTGGATCCCACGATGTAAATGATAGTATCTCCTTGTTCCTTAATCGATAGTAAAAGATTATGAGAGGATGATCAGTCATAATATAGACATGGCTCTCGTTGTCCGGATGACTTTGCAACTTTTCAGAATGAGCAAGCCAAGCTTCTATTTTGCATATGTAATTGTCTAGACATGTTCAAAGTATTGACGAAGTTATCTTCCTTCTCCTATTGACGATCTACTCATGTCCCTCCTCCTCCTACATGCACTATGAGTTCCACTATTCCTCACGTTCAGTCTTCTCATGGAAACAAAATCTACATTACTGACCTCGTAGATGTCCATGAAGAATCCAAAGAAGAAGAATGTGAGTTGATCTTTAAGCATGATTTGGATCTTCAGCGTACACTTGCTGCTTCAAAGCACACTCGTCAAACTCCTTATAGGGCATCAAACTCATATTATGATCCAAATGCCTTGTTTATCTTTTTTATTTTTCGTCATGTATGAGAGTAGTGCATATTTTTCTATTTTGATATGCTTTATATGTTTTTTTGTAATGGCTACTTTCTATCATTGAATTTCTAGTTTTTTATGTTCTTTGTAATTACAGTGGGGGGACTAGCAATTTATTGATATTGTAGTTTAGAGTTGTATGAGTCCATTTACTCGGGGGGGGGGGTGGCTTGTCTAAAAATTGTTTTCACCTTTAGAATGGGAGAGCTTGTTAGAATCATATTCCTCTTCTAAACTTGTTTTAAAGCTGACACATGATGAATCCATGATTCATTAACTTTTCTGTCGCATTTTGTCTTAAAACCCTTAACAAATACATGTAAATATCCATTAATTCTCATCTTTTAACAAATCACCATTCATCTGTAAATATTTATTTTTACCACTAAAATCATGTAAATAAATAAAGAACAAGAAAAGAAAGAAAAGGCATATTGAATATATGTATAGATATACAATATGACTTAAAATATAAATATAGTTGTAAGATATATTTTTAGCCCAACCCCCGAGACCAAGTCAGCATGAATTGGTCGACAAAACCAAAAAGTAGGGGGAGATAAGGAAAGAAAACATAAAAAATAATTTAATACACACTCCATACATTCTCCATTATTTATAAAATAAATATAAAACTTTAAAGATTTTTAATTATTTCATATGAATATATTTTTTTACTAAACTCTTCTCCTAATTATTCCAAAAAATGTATATAAAAATATAAAAATAAGTTAAAAATATTACCCTGTATATATGCCAAGAAACTCAGCCTGCAAATTGTCAAAATCTTAACTTCCGAACATCATAACTTCCTCATACGAACTCCAATTTCACTCTACTCACCTTTAAAGTTCATAAAATAATATTCTCTAATTAATGAAGGCTTCATCGAATTCGGAGTCCGTTTGCAAAAAGTCGGTTTTGGGACCAAAAGACAACGGGGTTTCTGGGCTATTTATTTTATGTAACACACATTATTTATAGATTTATTAATTTTATAATTTTTAAATTATTCGTGATCTTATAGTTCCACCCTAAATTATTTCACAATTTTTGGACTTTATTTATTATTTTAATAAAATCAAAAACCCTAAAATATAGGTATAAATGAACTGGAGAACTTATAACTCTATTTATTAAAATATGCAAATTAATTTATTAAAATCTATAAAAATTCGTATAAACCTTATTTAATATTCTAATAATTAAGAAAATATAAAATTAATTTTTATTTATTTATTAAATTATAAAATCAAAAACCTATTTATAAATACATATTTATTAATATAATATTTATATTTTGACTAATATTTATTATTTATTAAAACTAATTATTTCATTAATTAGATACTTAATTTATTTAACTTTCTTCTATTTATACCTAATTAAAATAACTTTATTTACTAATTATTATCTATTTTATATAGAATTTTCACTTCAGGGCCAACCAGGTGCTGAAACTTGTCAGCACCTGGTTCATCTTCCCCAAGCTTTTGTTCAGCCGACTTGTGCACTGACCTGCCGACTTCTATGAATTTTCCCGCGCAACCTCTCACTCCTCCGGCCAGTCCAAGCCGTTGATCCTCTTCTCCTAACTACCCTCTCCAACGCCCACCATTGATTTAAACTTGGAGCCCACACTAACCATCTATATAAGGCCTTCAAAGTCCGCCATCGCCAACCAACTCTTCCAACTGCCTAAGCTCCAGCTCCAGGCTATCCGACCCCCATCTTCCAAACCTCGTTCCGGCCGACATGAGGTGGTGACAGCACCGTGGAGGAGCTCGCGAGGAGGAGGAGATGCCGGAGAAGGTTCCAAGGCCGGTCATCGCCTTGCATCGTCGCGCATCGCCGCGTACAGCTCCGGTCAAGGGTCGTTGTCGAGCACTTCGTCTAGGTAATAAACTGTGGATTTCCCAGACCTTTTCATCCATTTTCTTCGTTTTTATCCTCGATAGTCGTGCGTCGATTAGCGACGCTAATCGCATGATTAGATAACTAAACCATCTTAGTTAGGCGCGCATCAACATTCCTATTTCCAACTCGATTCAAAGTCGATCAAATGACATTTCCTTTCATCGTCTTTCTCACATTTGTTTGCAATAAAGACTGGAGACCTGATTTTTCTCATATTTGAGCTTGCGATTTCGTCACATTATGAGACGATTCCGGGTGAATCGAGCACATCAATCCTTCATTTGCAGATCATGCATCATCGCGAGCCATTTCTTCACATCTGGGAGGTTTCGATCGTCAAGATAATCCATCTCCAAAGAGCTTCGCCAGGTGTGCAACAACCTCCAGGTGTCGAGACCACCGTCTTCATCGCCGCTTCACCGCCGCTCCGAGGCGCCGCCGTCAGAACTCTACCGCGGATGAGCTCGAGGGGTGGAGGAGCGACCCCTCAGACCTCGCCGGAGTGCCAAAGACTTCGCCGTGCATCCGGGATAATTCGAAGAAAAAGACTCCGCCGCCAGCGAATGTAACAACCTCAAGAACAGACGAAGCACAGGTGCGCGACATGTGGCGCACCCGCATCCGTCCGATCGGTGCCAACACGTTCTAATCGCAGCCTTCCATTGCGAAATGGTGGAACATTTGCAACTTCAACCCTACAGGTTTCCAGAACTTTACTTCCGCCGCCCAGATTTCTTTTATTTGCATTTAGGTCCCTCTACAGGGACCTAAATGTAAATATTTGTATTTCTTTTATTTCAGAATAGTCCTGACGACCATTTTGCAAACTTTTTAAATAGTTTTTCTTGTGCTTATGCCCCTGGGCTGTAAAGGCTGTTTTGACCTCATTTGACTTTGTTCTTTAATGATTTCTTTAGGGTAGTTACGCAACTACCCCAACTACCTCGTATTAAGTTTTCGTGAGATTTTGTCGTGTTTTCTACGTGTTTTGATTTTGACGAATCTCGCCTCGTTTTGTTTTGATTTCTTGTGTTGTTCGAGCTCGCTGCTCGACCCGATTCACCCTATTATATTTTACCGCCTATATAATATCCACCTATTATACATTAAATAAATATTTTTGAAAAATATCCCTTTTTGAAAATTAAATAAAAATTGGAAAAGAATAAAATCAAATAAAAAATAAAAATAAAAATCAATAAAAAAAGAGTGTCTTGGCTTGATAACTTTTAAGAAGAGATAAAATCGCCAACCACAATCTTTTGAAAAATCAAAAGGATTCTATTTTGCCTCCTTGAGTTCGACCTAGGAACACTTGCCTGGTTAAAAATTTAGTGTTGGTTTTCCGAAGGAAAATCGAATTTGTTTGATAAGTTGAAAAATCATTCTTGTTTCGCAGCTTTTTGCTACATCGACCAGTTTACTTTCAAAAAGCCGCGAAACTGATTTTTTTGATTTTTCTATCTCTTAGTGATTTTATTTTCTCTCTTCTTATTGTTTCTCGTAGTTTTTTTCGTACGGTCTTTCGTACGGTTTTCTCGACTCTTTCTCGATCATTTTCATACGGTTTTTCATACAACTAACCAAGTTTGCAGGGCCTGCAGGATCAACCGGTTTTTTAGGAAGCCGAATCAGTTGAAAGCGCAGAGGTCGGCTTCTTCTTCACGCGTGGGCTGCAGAGGGTATATTAGTTAGGACAATTTTGTAAAAGAGAGAAACGGAGAGAACTTGTAAAAAAATAATAAACAACCCCCCCCATTTTCTTCGGGGTCTGATTCGCCGGATACCGTGAATTCAGGGGATCAGAGCACCCACCGTGGTTTTCTCGCCTCATCAGTTTTTCTGCGGCTTTTCAATAGATCCATGTTTAGGTGTTTTTATTCTATCTGATTGTGCTTACGTAGCTAGTTTTAGGACTTGCAACCTAGGTGTATGATTTTAGGATTAAGAAAATAAAAAATTAGACTTTTGTTTGAAAATACTAAAAAATTATAAAACCATAATCTAAGACTGCTAAAAATATCGGATCTAAAAACCGTAAAAATTCAATTGATTTGGGAGAGTAATACCGGCCATTTCTCAGAGTACGCGAGCGAGAGTCGACACTTAATCTAAGAACCGATATCTTTCAAAATACTACTTAGTCCATACACCTGATCACTGCATTGTCAGTGAGGAAGCTCGGGTAGCCGGCAACGGTCCGAGATTACTTAGCAGAGTGGGGGATTTAGAGGACATCGCGAAAGGCACCGTCCCCAAGCAACACGGGTAGCCGGAAACGGTCCGTACTTGCCTCCATACTGGCTGCAAACAAGTGATCCTCTGTAAGGACTCGGGACAGTATCGCGGAAGATAAATCGGGCACCTATAAGCTTGCACAACGCACGATAAATGCACTATTTGTTTGCTAATTACAACCCTAAAATCGAAAAGATAAAAGATCGAACTCTTACGGTCATCATCGGGTTGAGTTGGTGAAAACAGGGTTTGCTTTGTGTTTGCCTGCGGGGCGTGAGTTTCCATGGCTTTCGCATTTATCCCTCTCTCTAGAATTACTATTCGTGATCCTCCCTTCTCTTGGAATCGAAGATGACGTCTCGACGGCTTTTCTGCTCAGACTCCGTGAGCCTTCGACCGTTCACCGTCAAACGTATGTCTTCACAAGTTTGGGATGACCCTCTTCTCAAACTGGCCCCATCTGATCTCGAGGAGAGTCAGACCCAGACTCCCTCACATCCTGGCCAGAAAATTGAGACAGACCCTCATCTCAATAAATCATCTCCAGCCAAGTTTTCGCTGAGTTCTTACGAGAGCTTTTCTTTTCCAGAAGACACAAAGCTGATGGCTCGCGGCAAAGGACCAGCAGCAGAAGAGAGGGCAGCAACTGAGGAACAAGACGAAGGAAGACCAGAAGCCGTAGATGTTACTACTGGGATTCTCGATACACTTCAGCAGATGAATCTACAGATTCGAGAACAATTCTGAGTTCATACGGAATTACAGGGGCAATTAGCCACGCTGCGAGCAGGGGCCGGGAACCATTTACCGCCTGCGGTTCCCGCAACTTTACGGGAAGAGTACGACCCGGGCGCAAGGACACTCCATCATTGGATTCGGCTACCGCCGAATCAAGGGCCGTACGAACTAAAGCCGTCCTTCATCTCATTGCTTCCCAAGTTCTACGGGAATGCTACAGAGGAGCCGTTCACCTTTTTGCAACAGTTTAAGATGATTTGTTGTACGGCTTGTTATCCAAGAGTGACGTAGGAAGCCGTACGCCTCAAGGCCTTTCCCTCTGCATTAGCCGATAAGGCCCTTTATTGGCTGAGTCATCTGGGGAGAGAAATCTCTACATGGGATGACATGAAGTCCACCTTCCTACGCAAATATTTTCCTCTGGGAAGGACGAACATGATGAGGAGCCAGATCTCCAAGTATACGCAATTGTCGCACGAATCATTCCATGAGGCATGGGATCGATTCAAGGGCTTGACGGAGAGATGCCCGCATCATGAGATCCCGATGAAGGTGCTCGTGCAGAACTACTTCGGAGGACTCCAGCCGGACATCCAGGGGCTCGTAAGTGTCGCATGTGGCGGCAGCTACTTGAACAAAGATGTCGAGTCGGTCTGGGCCATCTTCGAAGGGATGGCCGAGAACTCGAGAGTCGTGGACTCTCCTCGGGCATTTCAGAAAGCCCCGCAGCCACCGCATCACCGCGATCATCACAAGGTGGTGAACATCTCGGATTCTGAATCCAACACCAACATGGGCTTTATTAGCGAAAAATTGACGTTGGTGGACGTGATTCACAAGCATGTCCAAGACCTACAACCGCTACGAGAGTTGGAGAAACTCTCATCTCTACCTCAGCAGCAGAGTGATCTCTCGAAGAAGGTCGCTGATCTTCAGCTTCAGTACCAGCATAGCCAGTCATCTTCGACCGCACAACTAGCACGGAGGATCGCACCCGCTCCACCCACCTGTCAGATCAACTACGTTCAGAGCGAGTCCGAGATTCCGCAGATCGATTGGCATGAGGATCAGTCCCATACCAATCCAGGCCTGATCACCAGCACCACAGAGATGGAGGTAGAGCCGCAACCCACTTTCGAGATCAACGGGATTTGGTATACTCCGATTCAGCAGCTGAGTATACCGAATCAGCAGCAGCAGCAGCAGCCGTACGGTCATCCGCAGCATGGACGTCCACATTTCCAGCACCGCCAGAATTTCACGCCGCAACAGTCTCACCCGAATGTCTACCATCAGAGACCGCATCATTCATATCAGAACCCTGCTCATTTTTCACCGCATTATTCTTATCAGCAGCCGCAGCAGTCTTCCTCCACACCTCAGCGATATTCCCAGCCTTCCACCTCTCAGCATTACACGCCAAGGCAGGAGAGAGGAGTAAGCCAGGGTCACCACACCGAACCAGAGATGTCTTAACAGGCCCAGGCACTCAACCAGATCATGGACATGCTGAGTACGCTCCAGATCGCACACAAGACTGAAATGGAGCAGGTTAACCGTCTTCTGGACGAGTTAACTGTACCGAAGACCACTCTCCCAGACCAGCCTCAGATGAACCCGAACAACAAGTGGAGGCATCCAGATCAGGTAGATGACACTACAGGTACGATCTCTTTTCCTGAAGTTTTATCTAACTTCATTCGTCTCAGGAGCGGTAGATCACCACAAACACCTGCTAGAGAAGAGGAGAGGGTACTTGAAGAGCATGAGCATAACCATGATCCTGAAGCCGAGGAGGAGAAATCGCAAGATGATGAGGACCACACTGCAGATTCAAAAGCCGGGAGCGATGCCGATACCGCAGATATGGATACTGGCGACTCAGATGATGACATCACGCCAGATCAGGCAGTGAGCCCCGACAAAAATCTTTCTTACCCTGTCTTAGAGAGTTTTGTAAATAATTCTGAGACTCTCGATGTACAAGCTGATTCCTCATTGAATAAAAATCCTGATTTTCTGACTTCTGACTTTATTCCTTTTCCCGATGCTTTGTTTGGAAAAGGAAAGAAAAAGACCAAAAATAATCTTGCATCTCCAGAGATCGAAAAACTACTCAAAGATCATATCTTTCTGAAGATCCCGCTTCATGATGCCTTAGATCAATTTCCTACGCTCAAGAATCAATTAAAAAACAGATGCACCACGCGTAGGAAAAAGAGATACCGAACAGAGAAACATGTCTTGACTAAGGCTACATCCTGTGTGATACAGAATAAGTTACCAAAGAAGAAGAAAGAGTCAGGTGCACATTATGTCAGATGCGAGATCGCAAAAGCCGAGTTCGACCGCACTCTATTAGATAACGGTTCCTCGATCAATCTGATACCCGCTTCCTTACTCGATAAACTCGAGTTAGGTCCTCTTTACAAATCCCGCGTGATCCTTCAGTTTGCTGATAGATCCGTAAAGAGACCTAAGGGGATACTTAGGAACGTTATCGTAACCGTGCAGGGTCTGCAATTCCCAGTGGACTTTATGGTCCTGGACATGAATTGCCCTGCACAGTTACATCTTACCCCGATCATTCTCGGGAGGCCTTTTCTAGAGACCGCAAAGGCTCTCTTCGATTACGATACAGGGAAGGTATCTTTTCGCGCCGAGGGCGAAAAGGTACATATAGAGATGGCGAGAAAATCGAACACTTTCAGTGATGCATCTTCAGATTTTCTGAGTTCTTTAGCCTCCTGTGATTAATGGATGAGGTCCGTCTTGACGACCTCGAAAGATTTCAGGTAGAGACCCAAGAATGTTTAACAGAGGACGGGTCCGAGACCTCAGGGGGTGATTCTTCCGACGGAACCTTATACTTTAGTCTGGATGATGAGAAGCAGAGGGATCAGATTTCTGACGAAATTAATGCATATCTTTCAGATTCAGAAACTCTACACAATTCCTCCATCTCAGATGATTCAGAGTTTCATTTAGCTGACTTATTCTCTTCTGATCATTCTTAGGAGTCGGATGATGTCTTAAACATCTTCTGTAGTCCGACTCTAGAGCACATTAAGATGGTGGAGAATCAAATAGCAGACACATCACTAACCGATACAAATCCCCGTACACAAACAGAGGATGTTTCGGCAGATACAGATATTACCTTACCAGAGCTAAATACTTTGCCACCAAACATGAAGTATGCTTTCCTTGCGGGTCCACATTAACGGTTTCCGGTCATTATCAGCTCAACTTTGATCGATGATCAAGAATCTCGTCTGATGGAGATTCTAGAAAGAAACCGCAAGGCTATTGGGTGGACTGTATCCGATCTCCGCGAGATTAATCCTGCTTTATGTTCGCATCATGTCTATCTCGATCATGACAGCAAACCCTCCAGAGAGTTTCAGCGTATGCTGAATCCGATTTTACGAGAAGTTGTCAAGAAAGAGATTACGAAATGGTGCGACGCAGGGTTCATCTATCCTATCTCCAACTCTGAATGGGTTAGCCCATTACATGTTGTCCCGAAGAAGTCAGGAATTCAGATGGTTAAGACCGAGAGTGGAGAGGAGATTCCAAAGAGAGTAACCACGTCGTGGCGAGTATGTGTTGACTACAGAAAGTTGAACACTGTGACGAAGAAGGACCACTTCCCTTTGCCTTTCATAGACCAGGTCATAGAACGGTTGGCAGGGAAGGGGTACTTCTGTTTCCTTGACGGTTACTCTGGATACAACCAGGTATCAATTGCTCCTGAAGACCATGAGAAAACCACTTTCACATGTCCGTTCGGCACGTATGCCTTTAGACGGATGCCCTTTGGATTGTGCAACACTCCTGCGACTTTCCAGAGGTGCATGCTTGCTATTTTTGCGGACATGGTCGGTGATTTTCTGGAGGTTTTTATGGATGATTACTTGGTCTATGGTGAGTCCTTTGACGATTGTTTAACACACCTAGACCAGGTTCTGAAAAAGTGTTGTGAGGTAGACCTCGTTCTGTCCTGGGAAAAGAGCCATTTTATGGTTACTCACAGGATCGTGTTGGGGCACGTCATCTCCCAGCGAGACATGGAGGCTAGCCCTGCCAAGGTGGATGTCATCAAGAAACACGAGCCACCATCCAACATCAAACAATTACGGTCATTTCTGGGGCATGTCGGCTTTTACCGATGGCTTATCCAAGATTTCTCCTAGATTGCCCGACCGTTAACTGAATTGCTAGGCAAAGACATCGAGTTCGTGTTAAATCATAAATGTCTTAATGCCTTCCTCACCTTGAAAGAGAAGATAATCAGTGCTCCTATCCTACAGCCGCCTGATTGATCTCTACCCTTCGAGATCATGACGGATGCTTCAGATTTTGTGGTCAGGGCTGTATTAGGGCAGAGGAGGAATGGACTTCCCGTTGCCATTCACTATGCCAGCAGAACTTTAGATGATGCTCAGAGAAATTACACAGTGACAGAAAAGGAGATGTTGGCAGTAGTGTTTGCATTAGACAAGTTTCGATCATATCTGCTTGGCTCTAAGATCACAGTATACACAGATCACTCAGCTATCAGATTTTTAATGGAAAAGAAGGATGCTAAGGCACGCCTTCTTAGATGGATTTTATTACTTCAGGAATTCGACTTGGATATCAAAGATAAACCTGGAGTAAATAATGTGGTAGCTGATCACCTCTCCCGATTACAGACAGATCAACCTTCAGATGAGTACATGCCAGAGATCGCAGAGACATTTCCTGATGAGAGAATCTTTGCGGTTGCTGAACTTCTGTGGTATGCAGATATAGTGAACTTTCTGGTCACACAGAAAAGTCCTCAGGGTTGGCCAAAGAACCGAGTTGAGAAACTAGTTTCTGAGGCACGATACTACCATTGGGAGGATCCAATTCTTTTTCGCGAAGGACCGGATTGCGTTTACAGGCGTTGTATTCCTCAGGAGGAATATAATAGCGTCCTCACGTTGTGTCATTCTTTAGAGTCAGGAGGACATCATTTAGGGAAGAGGACAACGCAGAAGGTACTACAGAGCGGCTTATGGTGGCCGACTCTTACTAGAGATGCCTGCACATTCGTGAAGAGTTGTCCAGAGTGTCAGAGAGCTATAGGGACAGTCAGTGCCAGAGATGCAATGCCAATGCGACCCGTCATTATCTGCGAGATCTTTGATGCATGGGACATAGATTTTATGGGACCGTTCCTTTCTAGCAGCGGCTTTGAGTACATACTTCTTGCTGTAGATTATGTTAGTAGATGGGTGGAGGCTATACCCGCACGAACCACAGACAGTAAAACCGTTTGTAAGTTCCTAAGGGAACACATAATTTCACGGTTCAGGATCCCACGTATTCTCATCTCTGATGGGGGTAGCCATTTCATTAATAAGGAGGTGAAAAAGCTAGTGAAACAATACAGTATCGATCACAGAGTAGCTTCTCCTTACCACCCACAGACGAACGGCATGGCTGAAGTCTCAAATAGGGAGGTGAAATCAATTCTACAGAAACTAGTACAACCAGATAGGAAGAACTGGTCACTTCTTCTAGATCAAGTTCTTTGGGCATATCATACTGCATATAAGACTCCCTTAGGTACTTCACCATTCAGATTGGTTTATGGAAAGCCGTGCCACTTGCCCGTAGAGATCATGCACAAATCCGAATGGGCAATTCAAGAGATAGTAATGGATGCACAGAAAGCAGGGGCCAAGAGAAAGATAGATCTGAATGAGCTGGTAGAGATTCAAAATCAAGAATACGAGAACACACTCATCTATAAGGACAAAGTGAAGAAATGGCATGACAGACATATTCGGCACAAAAGCTTTGTCCATGGGCAGAAAGTCTGGTTGTTCAATGCAAGATTGAGAATTTTTCCCGGCAAATTGAAAAGCAAGTGGGAAGGACCGTAGATAGTCAGAACAATGCACGACAATGGCAGTATAGCAATATCAGATGTGTCACCTGGTGCAGAGCCGTTCGTGGTTAACGGGCAGATGCTGAAGCACTTCATCGAAACTACTGATCATCTGGGCCGCACTGAAGTGATCTATTTTGTACAAGAATCATGATCATTCTTTCACTACTTCCTGTACAAATTCTTTTGAGCCATTCGTTTTTGGAGAGCTACAACACTTGTATATTCTTCATAGACCACAATCGTTCCCATTTTTTGCTCGTCTTTAATACTTAGGATACCAGATCCTATGTATAGGGGGGACTGATTGACCACTGATTCACGTTTTATATTTTGTTGTGATTCTTTTGTATATCCTTTCTTCTCCACAAATCACTGGTCTCCAATTTTTGACTACACTCTTTTCTATACTTAGGATGCCTTATCCTAAGTATAGGGGGATCGAGTTCGATGATTTCGTATTCTTTTCCTTTTGAACTTTCGCTATTTATTCTTTTCATTCAGTCATCCCGTTTTTTCTCTCCTGTGATACTTACGATGACCTGATCGTAAGTATAGGGGGGTTGACTGACTTGTACTCGATATCCTTTTTACCCACTTTTACTTAGCACGAGTTATGGCCTTCTTTTTCTCTTTTGACGCTATGAGGACATAACACAAGCTAAGTATAGGGGGTGCATATATATGGTATATATACTTTCGGCCATAACTCGTACTTTTATATATTTTCTATATCTGTAAAATCCATAAAAAGTGGGTACGGGTTAATTTAAAATCCACTTATATTTATATATTATTTATAAAATCCTTATGAATAAGTAAAATTTGTTTAAAATTTGTATTTAAAACTTGTAATTAAAATATGTCTTTAAAATTTGTACTTAAAATTTGTATAATACTTATTTAAAACCTTATTTACTAAAACATGTGTAAAAACCATTCAATCCTTATAAAATACTTTGTAGATAAAATTTGTACAATACATTAGACGTTTAACTTAAATAAAATATATCTTGTAAAATTCGTAAATAAAAAAACTTGTTTATAAAAAAAATCAGGAAATCCATAAAAACACAAAACCCTAAAGACATAAAAACCGTAAAAGCCGTAAAATGCATAAAAACAAGTAAAAATCAGAAAGTATACTTCACAAAAACATGGTTGCATTTGCATTCGCATTTTTCAGAATAAGTTTGATTTCTGGAACTAAGGACTGAGTCTAGTCTAAAGGATGGAGCTTGATTACGGCCTTTTACTCTCGTTATAAGGAGCCTGACTAGGATCTGGAATTTAGACTCTTCAGGTCTTGTGACTTAAAATCTTTGGGTTCCGTAAGACTATATTCGGGAAATCAAGTCATCTGTGCTTAAGTAGACCATTTGGAGTCATCCGTACAACTCTACACCAGTGAACCAATCTTGAACACATGCCCTCTGCACTTAGCTCGACTCGCATGGAGTTCCGAAGGGCTGTACACCTTGGTAGTGTGTTTCTATCCTTATCTTTGCGACATTGACGTCTAAAGACGGGAGAGATTGGGGTTGCGATAGTTGCTTCGGATGAGGGAAGGATCTGCTGACACAATTTTTCTAAGACCTCAAAAAAGGGAAGGACTAAAAAGATGCTATATCCGTCGAGGCACAAAAGATGAATGCAGTGCAAGCAAATTGCAATATCAAAGCAAAGCAGAAGCCACCAAATAAGGCCACAATGGTCCAAAGCTTCCACCAAAAATGCCTGCACATCTTAGTGGAGACTCAGCTACACCAATTGGGCTTCACAAGGAGATGCGTCTACACTGGTCGCACTCCACTTCTTTTCTCATTCTTCTAACTTCTCCCTATATTCAATTGTGGACATAGCAGAACTGAACACAGAAGGGAATACCTCCCTCCCCGAGGAAAGAGTAGCGGGATGAGGAAGCCATAGAAGTGTATAGCCGGGATTGATGGTTTCTTCGGTTCTCTAACCAAGAAGAGCTAAACCAATTCACACACTGTACAAGTTGATTTCAAGGATGGTAGAGTTTGCGATATGAATAAGTGAGTCTGAAGTAGCCAATGAAGTGATCTTGAGTAAGGATTATGGAACTTGAGGACTGTTGAGGACAAAATCCTAATCCTAGTTAAGGTTTCGACAAAATGCTTGTTTCAGGCCCGATCGAGCTCTGTCCTTTGTCTGTTCTCATGAATTGGTTTAGGAAAACAAATTCATTCTAACTTTCTTTCTTTTTCACTTACTTTTTCAAAATAAGTGTTTGCTAAGGGACTAGCAAAGTTTAAGTATATGGGGTTGATGAATCAATGATTCATTAACTTTTCTGTCGCATTTTGTCTTAAAACCCTTAACCAATACATGTAAATATCCATTAATTCTCATCTTTTAACAAATCGCCATTCATGTGTAAATATTCATTTTTAACCACTAAAATCATGTAAATAAATAAAGAACAAGAAAAGAAAGAAAAGGCAGATTGAATATATGTATATATATACAATATGACTTAAGATATAAATATAGCTGTAAGATATATTTATAGCCCAACCTCCGAGACCAAGTCAGCATGAATTGGTCGACAAAACCAAAAAGTAGGGGGAGATAAGGAAATAAACATAAAAAATAATTTAATACACACTTCATACATTCTCCATTATTTATAAAATAAATACAAAACTTTAAAGATTTTTAATTATTTCATATGAACATATTTTTCACTAAACTGTTCTCCTAATTATTCCTAAAAATTTATATAAAAATATAAAAATAAGTTAAAAATATTACCCTGTATATATGCCAAGAAACTCAGCCTGCAAATTATCAAAATCTCAACTTCCGAACATCATAACTTCCTTATACGAACTCCAATTTCACTCTACTCACTTTTAAAGTTCATAAAATAATATTCTCTAATTAATGAAGGTTTCATCGAATTCGGAGTCCGTTTGCAAAAAGTCAGTTTTGGGACCAAAAGACAACGGGGTTTCTGGGCTATTTATTTTATGTAACACACATTATTTATAGTTTTCTTAATTTTATAATTTTTAAATTATTTCATGATCTTGTAGTTTCACCCTAAATTATTTCATAATTTTTGGACTTTATTTATTAATTTAGTAAAATCAAAAACCTTAAAATATCAATATAAATGAACTAGAGAACTTATACCTCTATTTATTTAAATATGCAAATTAACTTATTAAAATCTATAAAAATTCGTATAGACCTTGTTTAATATTTTAATAATTAAGAAAATATAAAATTAATTTTTATTTATTTATTTATTAAATTAGAAAATCTAAAACCTATTTATAAATACATATTTATTAATATAATATTTATATATTTAATAATATTTGTTATTTATTAAAAGTAATTATTTCATTAATTAGATAATTAATTTATTTAACTTTCTTGTATTTATACCTAATTAAAATAATTTTATTTACTAATTATTATCTATTTTATAAAGAATTTTCACTTCTGGGCCAACCAGGTGCTGACACTTGTCAGCACCTGGTTCATCTTCCCCAAGATTCTGATTAGATAACTAAACCATCTTAGTTAGACGCGCATCAACATTCCTATTTCCAACTCGATTCAAAGTCGATTAAATCGCATTTCCTTTCATCGTCTTTCTCACATTTGTTTGCAATAAAGTCTGGAGACATGATTTTTGTCATATTTGAGCTTGCGATTTCGTCACATTTTGAGCCGATTCCTGGTGAATCGAGCACATCAATCCTTCATTTGCAGATCAGGCATCATCGCGAGCCATTTCTTCACATCTGGGAGGTTTCGATCATCAAGATAATCCATCTCCAAAGAGCTTCGCCAGGTCTGCAACAACCTCCAGGTGCCGAGACCACCGTCTTCATCGCCGCTCCACCTCCGCTCCGAGGCGCCGCCGTCAGAATTCTACTGCGGGCGAGCTCGAGGGGTGGAGGAGCCACCCCTCTGGCCCTGCCGAAGTGCCAAAGACTTCGTCGTGCATCCGGGATAATTCGAAGAAGAAGACTCCGCCGCCAGCGAATGTAACAACCTCAAGAACAGACGAAGCACAAGTGCACGACACGTGGCGCACCCGCATCCGTCCGATCGGCGCCAGCACGTTCTAATCACAGCCTTCCATTGCGAAACGGTGGAACATTTGCAACTTCAACCCAGCTGGTTTCCAGAACTTTACTTCCGCCGCCCAAATTTCTTTTATTTGCATTTAGATCCCTCCATAGGGACCTAAATGTAAATATTTGTATTTCTTTTCTTTCAGAACAGTCCCGAGGACCATTTTGCAAACTTTTAAATAGTTTCTCTTGCGCTTATGCCCCTGGGCTGTAGGGGCTGTTTTGACCTCGTTTGACTTTGTTCTTCGACGATGTCTTTCGGGTAGTTACGCAACTACCCCAACTACCTCGTATTAAGTTTTCGTGAGATTTTGTCGTGGTTTTCGACGTGTTTTGCTTTTGACGAATCTCGCCTCATTTTGTTTTGATTTCTTGTGTTGTTCGAGCTCGCTGCTTGACCCAATTCACCCTATTATATTTTACCACCTATATAATATCCACCTATTATACAATAAATAAATATTTTTGAAAAATATCCCTTTTTGAAAATTAAATAAAAATTGGAAAAGAATAAAATCGAATAAAAAAATAAAAATAAAAATCAATAAAAAAAGAGTGTCTTGGCTTGATAACTTTTAAGAAGCGATAAAATAAAATCGCCAACCACAATCTTTTGAAAAATCAAAAGGATTCTATTCTGCCTCCATAAGTTCGACCCAAGAACACTTGCCTGGTTAAAAATTTAGTGTAGGAAAACCGAATTTGTTTGATAAGTTGAAAAATCGTTCTTGTTTCACGGCTTTTTGCTACATCGACCTGTTTACTTTCAAAAAGACACGAAATCGATTTTTTTAGCTTTATCAACACACACATACATTGGATCTACTTGGATTTATGTATTATTTTGCAAAAATCGTTCTCAAGATCAGTATCTCAAGTGAAGCTCCTCACAAGTTTTAGTTGATTATTATATGTTGTCAAGCTTATGTTTATGTAGTTATTGTTTAAACACAAATGTAGTCTACAATATGCCAAAGATTTGTATCTATGTACTATCACATAAGAGTTACTTGTATTTTTCACAAGCCAACTTCAAGAATCAAGTCGAAAAAAACCCTAAAGACTCTAGTTGATAGATGTTACATTTTCTGTTGATCGACCAAAACCTGATTGATAAAGTTTCTGATCTGATTGATCATTTTGAGCTCCATATGATTCTTCATTTTGATTGATCATATTTCAATTCTATGAATCCTTATTGATTGGTGAGATATTTTTGTTGATCGACTGTTATTTGAATGTTTCCTTTATTTTGAACATTACACTTGATATACTCTTTTATGCAAAAATCTCTTGCACAAGTGGCGACAATTCTTTTTCCGTTCTTGGTACGTGATTGCCTAATCTTGATCTTGCATCAAATCGAGAAAAACATATCATCTAAGAAAATCGACGATACTAATAACGGTGACAAGAATACGATATATGTGCGGTCATATTTAGGAGACATTATTTGATTCTAATGTCAATGCACCCTTCTGTGGTACCGAACTTCTATTGCGACAATCACTGTCAACAAAATATGTTATAACAATAACTTGTGATATCGATTTTGTTGGGTCATGACATCCATTCATGGTTTTCTCTTCGCTTTCTTATCACCCATTTTCTCCAAACCTTTATTTTCTTTCTTTTTTTAAATAAAATAGGATAGGAAAACGTGTCCTCGAGCTTTTAGGACCTCCAGGAATGGATCTAGTGGCATTTTAGAGGCAGGAATTGGCTCAACAAAAGGCCAACGTCTTCTGTTTTCTCAAATTGTGCATATACACGACATATCGCGTCATGAGCCCTAAGGTTAAAGCTACAACTTGTTAATTTACTCCATCCAACACCCCGTGACCCTCTTGCATGTAGCAAGCAGATAGAACCCATGAATGCATCGATTCCTTCTGCACGCAGACCCTCAACACCTGCCCTACAACTAATCACCTCCCCATTGCCTTTACCTCCCACAGGCTTAGGCATCTTTTCTCAACAGGCAATAATGGTGGAACATAGTAATGGAGCGTACAGATACCATCACATTCAGAATAATATGATCTGCATTTTGATGTAAGAAATGGTCCTTCGTGATGTATCTGTTCTTGGGCACACCCCGACAGCCGATCTCTACTGTAAGAATGATGTGCAATGTGATCCACGTACGGACATTTCCTCGTCTTAAATGGGAAGGAAACAAAAGAAGCAGAACCCCACACCAAGTCATAAGTCGTGTTCCCAAGCGAGAACAAGACAGTGTGCATGGGGGCATGAGAATCTACAGCTCACACACCTCGAGCCGTTTGCCTGAGAAAACCCTAGAAAAAAGATAAAGGTCTCTGAATTTAAGCCAGTACATCGTCTGTACGCTCTCTCCTGTTGCATTCCATATATCTTTCGACTTTAATTGCATTTCCACTCCTCTTTTGTTTCTTGCAGAGGCACATGATTGGGCATCAGCGCTGTTTCCGTAGCCTTTAATTTTGATCGATAATTTGGTTTTGAATACGTCCCTTTTAAATTAATCTGTCTGTCAATTTTACTGCAATCTGGAATATGTTCTATATAATTTGATTATTCATTACAAGAAATCCTGCAATTTTCATAATATTGTACACATGCTGGAGGAACTATTTATGTTATGACCAACATGATCATTTTCATCTTTCTCTCTCAACCCAAAATTTATTCTGGGAAAGTTGTGTATCAGCATCCAAATCTGACGCACATATCTATGCATGCCCAATCAGGGAGATCTTTGAATATCAAACTATTTATAATCTTAAGTTGCCGTCAATGCTAACAGGCAAATGAGGGTACACAAAGATCTTTTTCTAATATTGTAACTCAAGCTCAGAGACTTGTCCTTTTAAAATGCAAAACTCGACAAATTTTCGAATAGTGCAGTTACCATGACAGATGTCATTTTTTTCCTGCGGAGACAATTCATATTTATTTATTTCGATACTTGTTGGGTTGTGTTGTAATAAAGAAATTAAAAGGTACAATCTAAGATGCATTCTCTAGCAGCGGTTCAACTTTTCGATGATAGGCTTTGACCTTAATTGTCCACATCATAGAAGAAATGATGGGAACTTTTGTTGCTGTCTTGTTCGCGAGTATTAACTACATCCACACAAAATTTAATAATCCAGCTCTCGATATCTTTCCAATAGTTTAAGCCTTCTTGCTGGTAGAACATTAGTTCAGCGCATAATTTTGGATGATGTCATTGTTGGTGGTGCGATCTTCCTTTTCTCCTAATCACCATAAGAGAGTTTAATACCCTTAGTTGGCAGGTGGGGCAGCTAACCATGGATTATATAGATGGGTAGCACATGGATCTAATATATATGGAAAAGAAGCATCCTTGTATGAGAGACAAGAGGTACGTTTGCCATTCCACAAGCCATGCCTCATTCAATATGAAAAAGGTTGGTATGGGTCCTTCCTTATTTGGCTTGTTTAATGTATGTTAGTAGGGTTAGTGGGGCAAGAGAAATTGGTTGTGATGGAACTATCCTCAAGAAAATTAAGGGCATGTGGCTTCTTGTTGTCGGTCGGAAGCTTTAATCGTCAATGCATGTGTGAATGTCCCGCAAGATTGCGATCACGCATTTGAAATGTAATTGTACATGCGTTCGTAGTCATATAAATCTTGAGGTTTAACTAGATGAGTGACATGTAGATATTCTTCGTCAGAAAACCATTTCATTGGATCCGTAATAACCGCGCAATGGTTTGCAAGAGTCACGACAGTAAAATATGCATACATCAGATAATATCCTAGACAATTTCTGTATAATCCAATATCAAACACATAACCAGATTATTTCATTAAAAAATACCTTTTATTATATTTTGAAACCTCAACGTTTTGTTGCTATATGCAATATATACACGATTGATATATGCCAGTGATTATACGTTAGCATTGTAATGCCTTTATGCTAAGATGGAATAACAGTAGATGTGTGTAATTGCATATTGGGATATTTACACTCATAACTCCGAATAATTCTGTAATTACAATCATAACTCCGCGTAATCACGAATTACACCAGGAACTATTGGACATGCGACCCCACGACGAGCCATTATGCAATAAATATTATTGCAATTCACTCCTTAATCTGAAATGAATAATTAATTTGCATAACAGGTCCCTTAGTACAATTAAGGTTATGTACCATGACCATCTTAATGATCATACAGCTGTTAATTCAATTATTGAATCATAGAGGCTGGTGCTTGGATGAATATCTAAAGAGTTAGATTGATGACTAATCAAGCACCGTTAAATGATTGTTAAGATGTGATCTCCAACCTGGGTAGGAGATGGCAATCCTTATATCTATAGGTTTATATCTGACCGACCTCTTGATGCAGGTCCTCTTCATATGAGTAGAGATTCGGTGGTGTCAGATTAGTCAGGTCAAAGAGTTGACTTAACGAGATCGAGATAACCAAAGTCCTATGTCTTATGCTGTCACGATATAGGCACGCATCCTCTGACTGGAGACGAATGTGTTACTATATGTCTGAGTATGTACATTTGGCAGACCAATAGGTTAATGATCGAACCAAGCTCTATACACCGGCACGCTAGTTTGCATGCAAAAGCATATGAGTAATACGATCTCTCAAAGGGATCATATAGTTTCATTTACTGAACTGGAAGACATGAGCTCACTCATGAGATATTGGGAAGATCAAATTCCGTGCACGATCCTCTCACTTTGGAAGCTTGACTGAATTTGTAGGTTTGATATATACTTTTGGAAAGTATATGATCAACACCTGGGTATGATATATGCTTTTGGAAAGTATATGATCAATACCAACTTCAATTATCGAATGAGAAAACATACTGATAAAATCCTAAAGTAGACAATGTAAAATAGATCTTATACTTTGGGTTATTATGGGTCTTCCAGTATGCAGGATGTAAGGTATTAGGAATACCTGAGGGTGATGTGATCATAAACGATTGTATAACCATAACGTTTCCATTCCGAGGGAGTGATGAAACGGGTCTGGATTTTAGTGACGCCTCTCATAGAGAAGTGATCTAATCTTTATCCAAATGTTGGACCTTGATATGAATGTGATTCGGATAAAATGAGAAGATTAGATCTACGGCTTTGATTTAATCAAACATCTATGGGAGGTCCGCAAGATCTGGATTTGAGATGTGATCTCAATATCCAAGTCACTATACGTGGAACAATACAATAACCCTGTCCTTATCTCCAAGAATCTACGGAGAAAGCGCATTATCCTTGAAAGAGTTCATGGATAATTTCATTGTTGATATATGTATGCGAGCATCGAGAAAATTTATAATTAATTGTGATTTAATTATCATGGATAATATGAATTTGATTCATATTATAAGGAGAGTTATCTGAGATAATTAAATGTGATTTAATTATCAAAAATGTGAATAATGTTAATGTGATTCATATTATTTTGGCACATGCGAATAAAGATCCAAGATGATTATATACGATTTAATTATCATGGATGTGAATAATATGGATAGCACTATACAAATTAATCATATATATCTTATAAATGTGATTTATAATATAATAGAGAGAACATATTATAATTTATATCTATTAGTTAATTATTGATGTGAATTGGATTCACATTTGATGATTAGTTAAAATATAATTCACATTTTGTTTTGGATTGTGAATAAGATTCACATAAATTGAATGTCATGATTGATATTTTCCATAAGATAATTAAAAATTATTCTTTGGTTAAAATATTGTCGACAATAGTCATAGAAGATATCATGAGATAATGAGATCTCATGATATTTTGGGGAGATTGACCCATTCCTCCCAAGAAGAGTGGATGGCTACAACTCTCCATGCGGAAAGGAGTAGCCGTCCCCTCTCTTTTAGGTATGGGAGTTGATCTTCTCATTATCTTATCTCTAGTCAAATGTGATTTAATTTAAGACTAATTATATTTATTTATCAATATTAATTAATTTAAATTAAATCATTTGTTGTATTTTTACAACAACATCTTAGCCACTGAAAGGAACACAAATCAATCTCATCCATTGATTATGTGTTGCCCACGAATTGGGATCCATGGGTTCCCAAAACCCTATATAAAAAGAGACATCCATTGCTCTTCATGTGACATGATTAATGAATGCTATCTCTCTCTCTTTCTCCACATGACAAGCCTCTATCTCTCTCTCTTATAATGTTCGTCCACCATGTTGCCTTGTGAGAGTCGTCATCGACGCAACATTATCGTTATGCTGCCGGATCATCAACTCGTCGATCAAGATCTCCTTCGGTGCATCTCTCTCGTGAAGAAGATGTTGTATATCGTGTGACAAGATCAGGAGATCCACCGCTTGGATCATCAACACGGATTGTGAGGACCATGTGTCTCATCAACGCGCTCGCAAGAGTCTCCTCCGTCGGATCAGACTTGAGACAGGAGGTCTCTTCATTTAGAGACTCGATCGCAACCATGCTTCAAGAGTTAAATGTTATACCTAATTATGGTTTAAATGAAATGATCCGAGAAAGGTTCTTGGATCTTGTGGTTTCATCATATTAAAATTTTTAAATTCTGCTGCATCAAGCAACTAGTACGACTAGTCGCTCCCAATCGCATTCGATGCGATCAACACGCTTCCGTGATGCGCTTGAGTACTTCCCCATATCCTTCAACTGTATCAGAGCCATGTTGTCGAAGTTTTTTGATATGATCCATGAACCTACGAAGATTTGGGCTCGTTTGTATTCGTGAAGATTTTAACATTTCTATTTTCGCAGTAATGTCTTGTGATAAAATTTAGGCACTATTTAAAACGTTTAAACAAAAATTTTAAATTGTATAATGTTCCTCATTAATTAAGGAAACAATTGGATTTGAGTTTGCATAATTTGGAATCTGATAACTCAAGTTATGATCTTTTTAATAACCATATGTCCAAAGAGTTAATTATGGATCTTAAATGCTTGGAAATGCATAATTATCACTTAGGTTTTGTTTTAAATAAAATTGGAGAATCAAATAAATTTAATTTGTATTAATGGGATTTAAATTAATCGATTTACGTTGATTATAGTGAGTAGGAATAACTGCTGGAAATTAACAAACTTTATCATGAACCATGTGATTGTCATTCAAATAAATTAATGGAAATTAATTGTTAATTTTTTGAAATAATTATTGATAAATATTTGTAAAATATTTAAAGATGATAATTATTTCCTTGAATGACATTGCATTAACTAAAATGATAAGATAGTTGATCTTGATCACAATTGGTTAATATAATATTTCCTACAAAGATTGATTTTCATGAAAATTTTAGTTTATCCTACAATAGTTCTAGGACAACTTTTACATGAAAAACCTTGTTGCTTGAATAGGATTGAGGATTTGTTTAGAAAATCTCCTTAAAATATTATCAAAATGGTTTTGATGAATATTATATGGTATAATTTCAGTTAAAAAATCGATGAACATCTCAAATATAAAGTGATTGACTCGACATGCTTTTTTCCTGAGGTGGATATGTTGCCTAGTCAGGGAGCGTTGGGGTAGCTGGTTGCACCGTGTGTGGTCTGGCCCACTCCTGTCGGTATTGGCCATGATAGCGGGTAGGGAACGGATGATGCTTGAGAGATCATGATGTATTTTCTAATTATTAAAAGTCTAATAATACATATTTGAGATAATACCATAATTCAAGTAACAATTAAGAATGTTTGTTGGAATATAATTTGATCATTAACTTAATATGATTATATTAATTCAAATCCAATTAAAAGTTAACCACTCTATTTTTAATAGAGTTGTTATTTCCCTTGGAAGAATTAATCGTAATGAATATGATTCATAATGATTAATTAAAATTTGAATATGAGGTGGAGGATCACATAAGTGACATCCATGGTCTCCCATCAAGGCAAAGAGTTTCATCTCCAGGGGTTGTATATAGGAGACGACTGTCTGAAGTGACATCTACTCATACAAGTTCACCTGAATCGGGCCTTTTGCTTCTCGAAAGAGTAAGGCCGAATGCATAGTGACCCCAGTATCAGTTCCTCATATTATTGGGGCGATATTGGATTGCGCATATAGAGTATTAAGCCTGTTAACGGTTGGTTCAATTAACAACATGTCAACATCATCTTAGGGGTGGTGGGCTCGGGTGTTAAAGACCGAATTGAGAAATGCAAGTTGGACTTGCAAGGCGCAATGAGTGTTGTATTCAAATTGTATTTAGACTTTAATTGGAAAGTCTATGTAATTACAATTGGAAATAACTTGGTTTCAATTGGAAAACCAAATGTTTTGGAGGGAAAGTTGGGAATTCTCAAATTTGAAATATGGAAAGTTTGGGTGGAAGTTTAGTACCACATCGTGGAGAACTAAACTTTTGGTGGACTTATATATGAGTTCACACCCCAAGCTCTTGTAGCAATAGTAGAGAGGAGGAATGGAGGACCACGCACGCGCGCGCTCCGCTCCGCTCTGTCTCCGTCTCCGTCTCCGGCTCGTGCTCGGGCTCGGACTCGGACTCGGACTCGGGCTCGGGCTCGGGAGAGTCAATTCGGATCTCGGATCTCGATACTTTTGCTGCGGTTTTCATTTGGTAAGTCGATTAAATTAATCACACGATTAATTTGGTAAGTCGACTTAAATGGGAATTCAACTCGCCATTATGGGCGCGATTTTTGGGATCCGAAAGGCTGCTATTTGGGACGCATTCTCGGAACCAAAGGTAACCGCGCTCTAGGGCACGCGAGCCCCTCTATATATATCCCTCACTCGACGCGGTTTTTCTTCACTCACAAGAAAAACCTCTCTCACGCCGCCTCTCTCTCTCTCTCTGGTTCTTCCTCTCGCGGACGAACGTTTTTCCTCTTCCTCTCTCGGCTGCAGTTCTCTGACGTACAATCGAGGACGATCCCGTTGATGTGCGCCGACGATGATCGTGAACCGTCGTAATCTGGGAGCGGATCACCAGTACACTACGCACCGGTATTGTGGAGGCGATATCTTCTCTAAGGACAGTCCATTTCATGGACGCTTCGGTGACTTCTAAACTGATCTTTATTTTATTTTGGTTGCCGCAATATGTTTATTGCTTTACGCTTTCTGGATCATGCCCGTGTTTATGTTTCTGTTCTATTAATCAGTTCATGTTTGCATTGTATAATCGGATAATGATTGGGAAACATACATTCAATGTAATCTTATTCGGTATTGTTTCTCTGTTAATTCATTTGGATATGATGTTTTCCTGTTAAACAAATGCACTGGTAATCCTTTTTACAACAATCTTAGAGAAGATATCCCGAACCGATTATAGAATGTCGGAAACAATGTTTAAATCGAGGGTAGATATGACGGGTATGCCTGAAAAATTCGGTGGACAGAATTTTAAGCGTTGGCAACAACGCATGAAGATCTGGTTAACCACCATAGGGTTAATCTCGATGCTTGAAACCGACTGTCCTACGGTGGAGATGGAAAACCCCTCACCTGATAGCCATAAGGCGCAATCTGCGTGGAAGGAATGCAACCGTATATGTCATGGTTGCATCTTGTTGGCTCTGTCCAACACGTTGTTTGACGTATACTGTTCATCCACGCAGACTGCGAAGGGGCTATGGGAAGACTTGGACCGGAAGTATAACACCGAAGATCTCGGTATCGAGAAATACTCCGTAGCCAAATTTTTGAAGTTTTCCATGGCCGAAAGGAAGTCTGTTTCTGAACAGGCACACGAGTTTTTACTCCTGCTCCATGGTTTAGAGGATGCCGAAATGAAACTTCCAGAGTAGTTTCAGGTCATGTGCATCATAGAAAAATTCCCCAAGTCGTGGGAAGACTTCGGTATGACCCTGAAACATAGAAAGGGGAAGATTTCTATGGATGACTTGATGGTGGCAATTGCCATAGAGGAGGAACAGAGGAAACAAAAACCTGTGCTTCCTGTTGATATTCAGGCTAAGGTCAATCTCATGACCTCGAAGGGCAAGGATAAGAAAGGAAAGGGTCCTAATAACAATAAAATGAAACCAAAGGGCAAGATCCAGAAAAAGGCAAAGAATAAACCCTGCTGGCACTGTAATCAGGTTGGCCATTGGAAGAAGGACTGTCCGTCCTTGAAGGCTCAACCTAAGGCTACAGACGGGAGTCCACAAGTGAACATGATCACTATGGGACTCGGGGCTAGCGAGGGGTATGTCTCTGTAAAACCTGAACTATACCATATCCATGATCCAAATAAGTGGCTCGTGGATACAGGAGCCAATGTAAACATATGTTCTGACAGAACGTTGTTTTCTTCATATCAGACCTGCAGCGGTGGGACTGTGAAGATGGGGAACGATTCTGCGGCCAGGGTGCTAGGGTCAGGACAAGTTAACTTGAGGTTCTCCTCTGGACGTGTCTGGACGTTGCACAGGGTGCTGCATGTTCCTGACATCAAGAAGAATGTGTTATCTGGCTCTATCTTAGTTAAAAATGGTTTTGAATTAAACTTTAAATGTAATAAAGTTGTTATTCTAAGACATGGTGTCTTTTATGGTAAAGGCTATTTGGCTGATTTTGATTTGTTATTTAGAATTAGATGTGATTCAGTAAACATTAATGAAATGAATGTTTTGAATGATGAATGTTCTAGTTCTGTGTCTCATGTTGTAAATAATCTAGAATGTTGTGATCTGTGGCATGGTAGATTGGGACATGTAAACCTAAACTCAATTAAAAGAATGATGAATTTAGAGTTAATCCCTAAACACACTATTGATAAAACTCAAAAATGTGAGATATGTGTGCAAGCTAAGACACCTAGGAAGTCTTTTCAGTCTGTCTCTAGAGATAGTGAGATCTTGGATCTAGTGCACATGGATATCTGCGAGTTTAATGGTGTGTTGACCCGAGACAATAAGAAATACTTTATCACCTTTATAGATGACGGTAGTAGATACTGCTATGTATATCTAATGAAAACCAAGGATGAAGCCTTAGAGAAATTTCTTATCTTTAGGAATGAGGCTGAGACACAAACAGGAAAAGTGCTTAAACGCCTTAGGTCAGATAGAGGAGGTGAATATACCTCTAACTTATTTGATGAACAATGCAAATCTTTTGGCATAGTTCATGAAGTTACGGCCCCATATTCACCGCAATCAAATGAGATAGCAAAACGGAAAAATAGAACCTTAACTGACATGATCAATGCTCTCCTACAGAGTTCTGGACTTCCAACCTATATGTGGGGAGAAGCCTTGAATACGGCTTGCCATATTCTGAATAGGGTGCCTCCAAGACATATGGAAAAGTGTCCCTTTGAACTTTGGAGAAATAGGAAACCGAGTTTAAGATATCTCAAAGTGTGGGGCTGTCTCGCTAAGGTTTTAGTCTCGGAACACAAGAAAAGAAACTTGGTCCTAAAGCTGTTGATGCGGTCTTCTTAGGTTACCTGGAAAATAGCTATGCATATAGGTTCTTGGTAATTCGGTCCGAGATACCGGGCATAGATGTCAACACTATTTTTGAACTCCGTGATGCTACCTTCTTTGAGGATGTCTTCCCATTGAAGACTGGGATTCCCCAGAATCTGACCATTGAGGACGCCTCCACATCAGGATCTATTCCAGATCAAGTGGAAAGGATATCGAATCTGGGGGTTGAGACTCAACCTGAACCCAATGATCATTCTGAAGAGAATGAGCCAAGGAGGAGTAAAAGACCTCGGATAGCCAAGGATCTGGGTAGCGACTTCGTTGTCTACCAGATCGAGGGTGATCCACTAAGTTACAAGGAAGCCATGGCTTCATCTGAAGCAAAACAATGGAAGGAAGCCATCAAATCTGAGATGGATTCCATTATGGCTAATGGGACTTGGGAGTTGGTTGATTTACCCGAAGGGTGCTCTACCATTTTGTGCTAGTGGGTGTTTAAGAGAAAGCTTAAACCTGACGGATCAATTGAAAAGTACAAAGCCAGATTAGTTGCCAAGGGCTTTAGGCAAAAGGAAGGTATCGACTATTTTGATACCTATTCCCCTGTGACTAGGATGACCACAATCCGGATGCTCATAGCATTGGCATCTGTATATGATCTCTCTATCCACCAGATGGATGTGAAGACCGCCTTCTTGCATGGCGATCTTGAGGAAGAGATCTATATGGATCAATCTGATGGGCTTGTGACTCCTGGGAATGAGGGAAAGGTTTGCAAGCTAGTCAAATCCCTTTACGGATTGAAACAAGCACCAAAGCAGTGGCATGAAAAATTTGACAAGACCATTTTGTCATGTGGCTTTAAGGTTCATGAATCCGACAAGTGTGTCTATTCCAAGGTGAAAGGTGATGAGTGTATTGTCTTGTGCCTATATGTTGATGACATATTGTTGTTCGGATCACATATGAGGACTATTAATAAGACTAAAGCTTTCTTGAGTAGCATGTTTGAGATGAAGGACATGGGTGTTGCTGATGTGATCTTGGGTCTCAAACTGACAAGGTCAGTTGATGGGATTGTAATTTCTCAATCTCACTATGTTGAGAAGATACTTGAGAAATTTGGATATCAAGATTGCAAAGCTGTAAGCACTCCTTTTGATTCATCCAAAACGTTGTTTAAGAATAAAAGTGGAGTACCTGTAGCCCAACTAAGGTATTCACAAGTGATAGGAAGTTTAATGTATCTTGCAAATTGCACGAGACCTGATATTTCATTCTCGGTTGCAAAGCTGAGTAGATACACTAGCTGTCCTGACCGTACTCACTGGGAGGCTCTAGATCGAGTACTGAAGTACTTGAAGGGAACTATTTCCCTTAGTTTGCATTATGGTAGACATCCTTCCGTACTAGAAGGATACAGTGATGCAAGCTGGATAGGGAAAATAGAGGAGTCTGGGAGTAATGGTGTTACAGGGTATGTATTTACCCTTGGAGGCGGTGCAGTCTCCTGAAGGTCTGTGAAGCAGACCATTCTAGCTCGATCCACTTTTGAGGCCGAGCTGTGTGCTTTGGACACCACTGGAATTAAGGCTGAATGGCTAAGGGAACTTCTGTCTGAAATTCCCATGGTAGGTTAGCCTATTCCTACGATCTCGGTACATTGTGATAATATGACCACAATTGCCAAGATCAAGAGTTCAAAGTTAAATCAGAAAACAAGGAGACACATACAAATCAGACTTAAGACGTTAAGGGATTTGGTGTCTCGAGGAGTGTTGGCTGTGGATTTTGTTGGATCCAAAGACAACACGGCAGATCCGTTGACTAAGGGACTTGATAGATCTTTAGTCCTAAAGTCTAGGCTTGGGATGGGACTGAGACCCATTGGGAGTTCCTCTACAGTAGCAACCCAACCTATCTGAGTGGAGATCCCACAAAGTAGGTTAAATGTGGTAGAAACAAGCTGTTTGGAGAGCTGGTTGGCACTCTAATTTTAATGCGTAAGCATGAGTGTCTTATCCCTGGAAGCCTGAGTGCCACTTAAGCTGCAAGTTTAGGAAGAGCGTAGGCTCTGAATGGGTTCAAGCCTTTGGGCAGGATGTTAGCAGTGCATCCTTGGAGCACGCCACCTATGTGAGTGTTACTGTGGGCTGCAGTTAAAGGAAGAGGGTCTTTCCTGAACACACTCATGAAACAGGATAAGGGTGCATGGCCTTTAAGAGCACCAACCGTGAAGATTGTACCAAGAACAATGCTTTATTGTTTCTACCGTATACTTTAACACTAAGGTCTGAAGTTCAAGACGTAGTTCACTTCGTTCCTGTTAAAGTGAAAGTAGTAAACTCAGGTAGAGGTTCAAACCGGAAGGTATCTTTACTGAAAGCAAAGTGTGGGCAGCCGAAAGAAGTCTTTTTAATCCTCTTGAATCTCTTTTTCAAATTGGTGAATTCATGGGGGATTGTTGTATTCAAATTGTATTTAGACTTTAATTGGAAAGTCTATGTAATTACAATTGGAAATAACTTGGTTTCAATTGGAAAACAAATGTTTTGGAGGGAAAGTTGGGAATTCTCAAATTTAAAATATGGAAAGTTTGGGTGGAAGTTCAGTACCACATCGTGGAGAACTAAACTTTTGGTGGACTTATATATGAGTTCACACCCCAAGCTCTTGTAGCAATAGTAGAGAGGAGGAATGGAGGACCACGCGCGCGCGCGCGCTCCGCTCTGTCTCCGTCTCCGGCTCGGGCTCGGGCTCGGGAGAGTCAATTCGGATCTCGGATCTCGATACTTTTGCTGCGGTTTTCATTTGGTAAGTCGATTAAATTAATCACACGATTAATTTGGTAAGTCGACTTAAATGGGAATTCAACTCGCCATTATGGGCGCGATTTTTGGGATCCGAAAGGCTATGTTTTGGGACGCGTTTTCGGAAACCAAAGGTAACCGCGCGCTAGGGCACGCGAGCCCCTCTATATATATCCCTCACTCGACGCGGTTTTTCTTCACTCGCAAGAAAAACCCCTCTCACGCCGCCTCTCTCTCTGGTTCTTCCTCTCGCGGACGAACGTTTTTCCTCTTCCTCTCTCGGCCGCAGTTCTCTGAGGTACAATCGAGGACGATCCCGTTGGTGTGCGCCGACGACGATCGTGAACCGTCGTATCCTGGGAGCGGATCGCCAGTACCCTACGCACCGGTATTGTGGGGGCGATATCTTCTCTAAGGACAGTCCATTTCATGGACGCTTCGGTGACTTCTAAACTGATCTTTATTTTATTTTGGTTGCCGCATTATGTTTATTGCTTTACCCTTTCTGGATCATGCCCGTGTTTATGTTTCTGTTCTGTTAATCGGTTCATGTTTGCATTGTATAATCGGATAATGATTGGGAAACATACATTCAATGTAATCTTATTCGGTATTGTTTCTCTGTTAATTCATTTGGATCCGATGTTTTCCTGTTTAACATATGCACTGGTAATCTTTTTTACAACAATGAGTTCCCACTTCTTTTTATCTGAGTTGTAGTTTCTCATATTATTGGGATGCAACAAAGATATGAAAAGAAGATCCCAGATCTTGCTAGAGATATAATGGTAAGAATATCTCTTACATTAAAAGTGATTAAGGGAATGAACTTTCAGTGTTGAAAAGGAAAGACAGCTTTGATATAAAAATTCCTAAATCAAAGTAAAATATGTATATTTAATATATATACACTTATGAAAATGTTTTATTACAGATAATTCATCATTAAACCCACTCAATTTTATACTCAATTATAACCAGTAAATTGTCATGGATTGGATCCATGATCAAGATATTGGACTTGCAGTCGGACACATATTGTATGTGGTTGCAGTGTGCAAGTTTCCTCATAATAGTGAGAAGTGACAATTAAATAGATAATAAGACTACAACCTTAGGGTTCGTATGTCTCTCGAGTCTTGATCCTTTCATCGAGTGTACTTTGGATGTGACATGTCGATGATGATCGTAATTGTCAGATTAATCCTTATAAAATTAAAGAAGATGTTTTGGCATAATCATGAATGACAAGGTTCTCTGCATTATGCAGAATGGTAGCTTGAAAGAGATGATGTATTCAAAATATTTGAATACCTGCCTGAACCAAAGTTTTTGAGTTAAAATGGATGTAGAAATGATGAATGTCATCATTCTACTATCTAAACTCAAGTCATTCATGAAGCTTCATAATAATCATATTGTATGAATTAAATGAAGCATAGATAAATGTTTAAATCTCTCATTTTTGAAATCCTTTTGAATTCAACATAAGAGATCCTTTATCTTAAGCAATGGTTTTTTATAGATGAAGAGAGCGCAGTGGAAGCATAGGTCGAACCCGAGTAAGAAGGAAAGTCAAAGAGTTGACCTACTTATGTGACTTCCATATGGCATCCAGATAGTTAGATTAATGCCAATATTGCAATAAATCGATGTATTGATAGTATGATTGTCTGGACTATCTAGTCTCCTTAGAGAAGGACTCAGATAATGCATCGAAATAATCTACATTTAATCATTGAAATTGACTTTCTTATAAGATAAGATTAAAGTCTAATAATTGTATCTCATTCTTCTAATGACACTTGTAATTGTTACATATGTTGTAGAAGATTAGTAAATTTGATCTTCAGGATCAATAGTCATCTATATGGGAATTGATACAATTGTTGCAACAATCTCCATAGGATAAATAGACTTCATATTTTTAGTGGGAGAGCACTTGGTCTTAGATAATGTCTCTATGAACTAGATATTAGAATACATTCATTATTGGAGATGAACATGTATTCTGGAATAAACCTATCATAAAGAGTTATGATAGTAGACTCTACTAAATTAGAATATTAATGAAAGGTTCATTAACATTTCTAATACTGAAAATTAAAGCTTAATAGATCAATAGGAGGATGAAGATCATTTGACAATGATCTGGCATCGAGTCTTAGACATGTGTCTATCGATATGATCAATAGACTAGTGAGTTATTGAACTTTAGATTGTCTAAAGGTTCAAGTCTTACATACTTGTGAATATTGTATTCAAAGTAAATGTGTTCGATGATGAATCTCGGATTCATCACTCTAAGTCTCATTTATTAAGCTCAATTCCCTCAAAATCATCAGCATATCTGCATTTATTATGCATAATTAGCATTCATACATGTTTGCATAAGAATTGCATTTTAGCACTAATTGCTGCACAAAATAAGAAGCCAAAAATCCAAGCCAAAAATGACTTGTAAGTAGCCTAACTTCCCCGATTTTTAAATCATTCATGCTAATTCCGAATAACAAAAAACTACCTCCATTGTGTACATATCACTAACAAGAATAAATGAAAAAGTACAAAAAAATCACTAACCCAAATAAGTGGACCAAAAACCTAAACCCCAGTTTCAGGATTTTCGGACTAAAAGCAACATATGTTCCCCATCCAATGTCCGATTTGATCCTACTCACTTTTGAACTAATGTACATTCAATTACCTTCAAAACAAGACCAAGTTCAAGTGAATCAGAGCTCATATGTGAAAGTTGGGTTTTGGACCTCCTTTGTACATTGTGTATTTTAGCGATTTTTGACCTGATAATTTATGTACATATTTTCTTAATTAATAAAAATCCAAAAAAATAGATTTAGGGGTCTTTATTTAACTTTGATTTCTCCATTTTTTTCCGGATTTTCTATCTGACTTAAAAATGACAAAAAAATTTAAAACCCAAAAATCAAGGTATTCTATGTACATGAGATACCCCAAAATTTCACTTTGTGCTTGATTGATTTTGGTTTTGATGTCTTCATGAAAATTGTAGATCTCATCGAGACGAGCATTTTTCAAGAAAAAACTTTTTCGATTCGAGGTAATTTACTATTTATTTTTGATTTTACAAAATCTTTTTCTTTCGATTTTTCTGGTGATGACACATGGCGGCCCCTGGGGCCGCCACGTGTCAGCCATATTTGGCCATTTTATTATTCGATTTCCTTCAAAAAATTTAAAATTAAAAGCACGTGCTCCGCCCCTTCTCCACCCATGCCACGTGTCCCCTCTATGGCCGTCCGATCTCGGCCGATCGGGCGGCCATCCACCTTCGTCCTCTTCTCCTCCGAATACGCCGCCGCCCCCTTCCCCAATCCTCGCAACCATCGCCCCCGTCATCGCACAACGGCCAAGCCGTCACCTCCGGGTCTCCCGTCGGCCGTTCGACTTCAACTCCAACCTATTTAAGATCTTCGACAACCCTTATCGCCATCATCCGCTGACATGCCCAAATCAACAAGGTTGCGCAGATGGTGACTGCCCGGTAGCCCTTCACTCGCAGCGAGATCCGAAGCCCCATCTCAGTGCTTCGTTGCAGAGCGGATCAGCCCCGCCTTCTGCCCTAGCTCCGATCATCGTTGGGCCAACGACTACGCCTTCACCGACCATCTCCGACTTCTCCAGCACCTGCATCGAGCAACGACCTGCTTCACCAACGTTTCTCCGCCCACGACTCCGCCTTCGCTCGCCCCAGCCTCCGTCACCACCGAAGACCACCGCTACCGGCCGGCCAACCTCTGCCTTGGACGACCGGAGCCTCACCTCCCCAAAAGAGCGAAGCTCCTCCGCCACTGGACACGCAGCCCGAGACCCCAACACACGGGAGGCGCGTGCGTGGGGGACGTCCGTCACACGTCACCCAGGTCACGTGCTTTGCACGTGACCTTCGATCATTTGCGAGAAGGCCTTAGGAAGACTCTCATTTGTGCTTCAGCCCAACTACCCCAGGGGTCACGTGCGGTACACGTGACTTGCTGGGAAATTTGCGGAAAATCCCTCTTATCTTTTGGTATTTACAGTTCAGTTCTTCCTCTGCATATTTATTTTAAACCCATGACTTCCGCTCTAGTTTTGAACCTCTTTATTGCATTATTTTATTATCAAAAAAATAACATGATGTTTGTTGCTTAATTCTCTACATTCTGACACATTGTGGATATTTTAATGATCAGTGGTTAATTAACAATTAATTATTCTGTGGTAATTTTCATATTTTTCCCAGTTCACGCTCTTAATTTTGTAGTTGATTGATCATTGCTCTAAAAATCCCCAACAAATCATATATTGTAGAGTTAGTCTTGCTTGACATTATGCCCAAAAATATTTGCATTTGCATACATATTTTGTCCTGTAAAAATAATCTTGCATATTTCGGTATTTGATTTTTAATATGTATTAGATCTCATATTTTTGAGGTTTGGGATTTTTCCGAGATCCATCATCGCCTAGTGATAGATTTTAGATAATTTTGGTCCTCGAAAATAAGTAGGTTTAGTATTTATCATAATTAAATATTGAAATTTATTTTGTTTACATTTAAAAATTCATAAAAAATTCACATTGCATCCAAAAATTCCAAAAAAAATTACAGTGCATTCATGTCATCATATTTTACATTGTGGCCAAGTTTCATATTTTTCGGACATCGTTTGATCGAAATTTACATTTTAGTCCCTAAAATAGGCCAAAAGTACATTGTGCATCGTTTATTACATTGAAAATTCCAAAAAAAAGACCGCCTTGAAAATCGTGCAAGATTTTTGCTAGACATAACTCTAGGTTGTTCCTTTGCCTCCTTGTGTTCGACCTTGGGACTTTCCCAAGTAAAATAAATATAAAACCACTCGATTAAAAATTTAATAATTTTTGTGGTTATTTCTTGACCGATTTCGATCACCGCCTACAACGAACGACGTTTTATTCTTTTTAAAGACGCGATTATCGGACTCGTCAAATGGCACTGTTTCCGGGGAGGCAAACAACTTAGTTTTGTGTGTTGAATTTTTTTGTTCGGTTTTCCGCAAACCATGAAGAGGTAGAAGAGCCCTAACCCGATGCAACACCTGAGATAGCGGTTGTTGATGAGACAATTGGTTTAGAGACTCTCTCCAGTATTTCAGTTCCCGCGGATCTCAAAATAAACAAATCATTCTTCTATGATCCTGAGACTTATTCATGGTCGTACCCTGGAGCAACATTCTCTGAGTACCTGGAACAAGTCATCCCAAATCGAGAGTGCACCAACATTCGGGAGACTAAGAACAAGCATGCAGGCCAAACACCGACCAAGGAGAATTCCAACGGCTATTCATCTGGATACTCAAGTGAACCGAGACCTTCATAAAGAAATAAAAAGAGAGTCACCTTTGAGCTTTCAGAAAAGGAATCAGCTGATGGTCCCTCATCAGGTCCGGAAAAGGTAATCTACATGAGTGAAGTCTGTTCGACAAATCTCAATCCATATATTTGCAAGGATCCAAAATTAAATTCTCATTGGACAACTCCCGTTCCTAACTACTATTCATCCAAAGCTGATGCTCCAGCCCTCTTCAAGTACACTGGAATTATTTCGTATGAGCTGACTGAGACCGGTGCTTCCGAGTATTCATCCGAGGATAAACCACTTGATTCAAAGAAGGAACGAATTCTGAGAAAACAATTAAAGAAACAAAAAGACCAGAATATTTGGAGTATGTTCACTTTCAAATACTACTCCTCTGAGGATAATTCCGATGATGGATATCTTTCATCTGACTCAAACACTTCGTCCACTGTCCATCATGATTTTTTTGAGGATGACACTGATAATAGTTGGGAATCATATGCCTCATCTCCATCTCATCACTACGATCTCCGACAACATGCTCACAAGAAGATCACCCGAAAATCACCATAATCATCGGCTACCCACCCTCCCTCCCGACCACATCAGTCCCCTTGTAGAGCTTCTTCCTCTACTTAGGCCAAGGCCTAATTTTTTTTGGGGGGGGGGGACCAATGCCATTTGTATATACCATTTCTCTCATCACACTCCTCCTTCCCAATCACCTCACTTTCACCCCTCTTCTACACTTAGGATGATCAGAGCCTAAGTATAGAGGGAACCGACACTCACCTGTATATACTCTCCTCATTCATATATCATGACCGCCTCTTTCCCACTCTTCTTCTATACTTAAAAAGTTCATTTCTGAATCTCTTACGCTAAGCCCGAGCTATATCTTCATTATGCTTTTTGTGTTCTGAGGACACAACACTCGCTAAGTATAGGGGGATCTGTATATATATACTTTGTATATATTTTTACCCATATCTCGTACTTTCACGTAAGTCTATATGTATTCACGGGGTGGGTAATTAACAAAAAAAAAGAGATTTTGCTACTTACACTGACTTTGCCCAAAAATTTTTAAAAATGACATCTTATTTGCATAAGAAAAATCGATTGCATAAAAAATGTGTCTAGCATTTCACACACCTGCACTTCCAGCATCGCGTTCATTTGCATCTGTGAAAAGTTATTGGGTTCTAAACCGAGTTGTGAGCAGAAACCGAGAGTGGTCTGGACTTGACCTTAGTCCACCTAATTTTCAGAGGGACTTCACCGAGAAATAGGATTTTAAGAACTTCAGGTCTTTTGACTTAATTCTTTAAGTTCCACATGACAATGTACAACGTTTGAGTCTTAGTGTCTAACCTGGTCTCTTCATTATGGGTACAACTCTGGAATAGGGAATTAATTTGTACTCTCGCACTATGCACTTAGCTCAACTCAGACGGGATGTTGGAAGACTGTGTGAGTCTCTTTTCTGGTAGCGTGGAAATCTAAAGACTGGAATACAGGTTGAAATAAAGCTTCAGAAAAGGGATGGACGACTGGGCACAATTTTTCTGAAACCCCCAAAAAATGTATGGAATAAAAATATTCTATATCCGTAGGGGAACAACAAGATCCAAGCAGCACCACCAAAAATCCCAAATACAAAGAAGCATTCTACCAAATAAAATCTGACCAAAAAGGTCCAAGCTTCAAGAAACCTGCAGATCTTGGTGAAGACTCGGCTACACTGGCCATCTTCACAAGGAGTGGTGACTACATTGGCCACCCTCCAGTTCTTTTCCCCTTCTTCTATCTTCTCCCACAATTCGATTGTGAGCAGAGGACGAGTTACTGGAGAGGAGAGGAGCACGGTAGTCCGACATTCTGGATGGGAAGAGATAAAACCCTTCATACACAAGAGTCAGTTGTTCAATATTCATAGGGTATACTTTGGGAAGAGGATCGATCTAAGATGACTTCTGAGGCGAAACTGTGACAATGATGTGTAGAACTTGAGTGTTGTTGATTTTAAAATTCTAAGTCTCACAGAGCTTCTGACACACAAATAATCCAAAGGTCGAGTTTAGTTTCACTTTCACCTTCGGCTCATGGTCTTGGTATGGAACCCAATCTCATATCACCTCATGGCATTTCTTTTTGATGCTCAGGGACGAGCATGGTTTAAGTATAGGGGGATGATGAATCTCGGATTCATCACTCTAAGTCTCATTTTTTAATCTCAATTACCTCAAAATCATCCGCATATCTGCATTTATTCTGCATAATTAGCATTCATACATGTTTGCATAAGAATTGCATTTTAGCACTAATTGCTGCACAAAATAAGAAGCCAAAAATCCAAGCCAAAAATGACCTGTAAATAGCCTAACTTCCCTGATTTTTAAATCATTCATGCTAACTCTGAATAACACAAAACCACCTCCACTTGTACATATCACTAACAAGAATAAATGAAAAATACTTCAAAAAACATCACTAACCCAAATAAGTGGACCAAAAACCTAAACCCTAGTTTCATGATTTTCGGTTTAAAAGCAACATATCTTCCCCATCCAGTTTCCGATTTTGATCCTACTCACTTTTGAACTAATGTACATTCAATTACCTTCAAAACAAGACCAAGTTAAAGTGAATCGGAGCTCATATGTGAAAGTTGGATTTTGGGCCTCCTTTTTACATTGTGTATTTTAGCTGTTTTTGACCTGATATTTTATGTACATATTTTCTTAATTAATAAAAATCCAAAAAATTAGATTTAGGTGTCTTTATTTATCTTTGATTTCTCCATTTTTTCCAGATTTTCTATCTTATTTAATATTGACAAAAAAATTATAAAACCAAAAAATCAAGGTATTCTACGTATATGGGATACCCCAAAAATTCACTTTGTGCATTTGATAGATTTTGGTTTTGATGTATTCATGAAAATTGTAGATATCATCGAGACGAGCATTTTTTGTGAAGAAACTTTATCGATCCGAGGTCATTTACTATTTCTTTTTCATTTTACAAAATCTTTTTCTTTCGATTTTTCTGGTGATGACACGTGGCTGCCCCTGGGGCTGCCACGTGTCAGCATTATTTGGCCATTTTATTAATCAATTTCCTTTAAAAAAATTTAAAATTAAAGCCTCCGCACGTGCGTCGCACGTGCCTCTTAGGCACGTGCTCCGCATGTGCTCCGCCCCTTCTCACCCCCATGCCAAGTCTCCCCTCTATGGTTGTCCGATCTCGGCCGATCGGATGGCCATCCACCTTCGTCTTCTTCTCCTTCGAATACGCCGCTGCCCCCTACCCCAATCCTCGCAATCACCGCCCCCGTCATCGCGCAACGGCCTAGCCGCCACCTCTGGGTCTCCCACCGACTGTTCGACTTCAACTCCAACCTATTTAAGAGCTTCGACAACCCTTATCGCCATCATCCGCCGACATGCCCAAATCCACAAGGCTCCACCAGTAGTGACAGCCCGACAGCCCTTCACTCACGGCGAGATCCGAAGCCCCATCTCAGTGCTTCGTTGCAGCGCAGATCAGCCCTAGCTCCGATAATCGTTGAGCCAACGACGAAGCCTTCACCGACCATCTCTGACTTCTCCAGCACCTGCATCGAGCAACGACCTGCTTCACCAATGTTTCTCCGCCCACGACTCCGCCTTCGCTCGCTCCAGCCTCCGTCACCACCCAAGACAACCGCTACCGGCCGACCAACCTCCGCCTTGGACGACCGGAGCCTCACTTCCCCAGCCGAGAGAAGCTCCTCCGCCACCGGACACGCAACCCGAGACCCCAGCAGGCGCGAGGCGCGTGCGTGGGGGACGTCAGTCGCATGTCACCTAGGTCACGTGCTTTGCACGTGACCTTGGTCATTTGCGAGAAGGCCCTAGGAAGACTCTCATTTGTGCCTCATCCAACTACCCCAGGGGTCACGTGCGGTGCATGTGACCTGCTGGGACGTTTAAGGAAAAGCCCTCTTATCTTTTGGTATTTACAGTTCACGTCTCCCTCTGCATATTTATTTTATTCATTGCATTTGAACCCCTGTCTTCCTCTCTAGTTTTGAACCTCTTTGTTGCATTCTTATATTATCAAAAAAATAGCATGATGTTTGTTGCTTAATCCTCTATATTTTGACACATTGTGGATATTTTGTGATCAGTGGTTAGTTAACAATTAACTATTCTGTGGAAATTTTCATATTTTGCCCAGTTCATGCTCTTAATTTTGTAGTTGATTGATCATTGCTATAAAAATCCCGAAAAATCACATATTGTAGAGTTAATTTTGTTACATTGTGCCCAAAAAGATTTGCATTTGCATGCATATTTTGCCCCGTAAAAATGATCTTGCATATTTCAGTATTTGATTTTAATAGGTATTAAATCTTACATTTTTGAGGTTTGGGATTTTTCTGAGATCCATCACCTAGTGATAGATTTTAGATAATTTTGGTCGTCGAAAATAATTAGGTTTAGTATTAATCATAATTAAATATTGAAATTCATTTTGTTTGCATTTAAAAATTCATAAAAAAATGTATATTGCATTCGAAAATTCCAAAACAAATTACAGTGCATTCATTTCATCATATTTTACATTGTGGCCAAGTTTCATATTTTTCGTACATTGTTTGATAGAAATTTACATTTTAGTCCCTAAAATAGGCCAAAAGTGCATTGTGCATCCTTTATTACATTGAAAATTCCAAAAAAAAGACCACCTTAAAAACCGTGCAAGATTTTGATAGACATAACTCTAGGTTTTTCCTTTGCCACCTTGCTGTTCGACCTTGGGACTTGGCTAAGTAAAATAAACATAAAACCACTCGATTAAAAATTTAATAATTTTGTGGTTTATTTCTTCACCGATTCTGATCGCAGCCTACAACGAACGACATTTTATTCTTTAAGCACAAACACATAAAAACAACTTTTTAGAGCCGCGATTATCGGAAGCGTCAGATGGTTTTGTGTTTTGAATTTTTTTGTTCGGTTTTCCGCATTCAGGTAGTCTGACCCCCGAATTCTTCATTATAAATACCATTTATTTCTCGCATTTATTTTTCAACATTTATTTCTCTCATTTAATTTTCAATTGATTTTTTGAGCTCACTCTCTTACATTCTCTCTCTTATTTTTCTTGCGAGGTACCCGGCGTATGTAGAGCGGTTTTCCTAGAAGCCGAAGCATCTTCACCGACATCCGAGAAAGCCACGATTAATTTAAGATCGAGTCGAGTCATGAGAGAGCGTAGAGTCTAAGTTTTACGATGCAACACCTGAGATAGCGTTTGTTGATGAGACTATTGGTTTAGAGACTCTCCCCAGTATTTCAATTCCCGCGGATCTCAAAATAAACAAATCATTCTTCTATGATCTTGAGAGTTATGCATGGTCGCACCCTGGAGCAACATTCTCTGAGTACCTGGACCAAGTCATCCAAATCGAGAGTGCACCAACATTCGGGAGACTAAAAACAAGCATGCAGGACAAACACTGACCAAGGAGAATTCCAATGGCTATTCATCTTGTTACTCAAGTGAACCGACACCTTCACAAAGAAATAAAAAGAGAGGTACCTTTGACCTTTCAGAAGAGGAATCAGCTGATGGTCCCTCATCAGGTCCGGAAAAGGTAATCTACATGGGAACAAATTCTGAGAAAACAATTAAAGAAACAAAAAGACCAGAATAATTTGGAGTATGTTCACTTTCAAATACTACTCCTCTGAGGATAATTCCGATGATGGATATCTTTCATCTGACTCAAACACTTCGTCCACTGTCCATCATGATTTTTCTGAGGATGACACTGATAATAGTTGGGAATCATATGCCTCATCTCCATCTCATCACTACGATCTCCCACCACAGGCTCACAAGAAGATCAGCCGAAAACCGCCTTATCATCGGCTACCCACCCTCCCTCCCGACCACATCGGTCCCCTTGTACAGCTTCTTCCTCTACTTAGGCAAAGGCCTAAGTATAGGAGGGACCAATTCCATTTGTATATACCATTTCTCTCATCACACTCCTCCTTCCCAATCACCTCACTTTCACCCCTCTTCTACACTTAGGCTGATCAGAGCCTAAGTATAGAGGGAACCGACACTCACCTGTATATACTCTCCTCATTCATATATCATGGCCGCCCTCTTTCCCACTCATCTTCTATACTTAAAATGTGAATTTCTCAATCTCTTACGCTTAGCCCGAGCTATGTCTTCATTACGCTTTTTGTGCTCTGAGGACACAACACTCCGCTAAGTAAAGGGGGGTCTGTATATATATACTTTGTATATATATTTTACCATATCTCGTACTTTCATGTAAGTTTTATATATATTTACGGGGTGGGTAATCAATAAAAAAAAGAGATTTTGCTACTAACACTGACTTTGCCCAAAATTTTAAAAATGGCTTCTTATTTGCATAAAAAATCCATTGCATAAAAAATGTGTCTGCATTTCACACACCTGCATTCATCCAGTATCGCGTTCATCTGCACCTGTGGAAAGTCATTGGGTTCTATACCGAGTTGTGAGCAGAAACCGAGAGCGGTCTGGACTTGACCTTAATCCACCTAATTTTCAGAGGAACTTCACCGAGAAATAGGATTTTAAGAGCTTCAGGTCTTTGACTTAATTCTTTAAGTTCCACATGACAATGTACAATGTTTGACTCTTAGTGTCTAACTGGTCTCTTCATTATGGGTACAACTCTGGAATAGGGAATTAATTTGTACTCTCGCACTATGCACTTAGCTCAACTCAGACGGGATGTTGGAAGACTGTGTGAGTCTCTTCTCTGGTTGCGTGGAAATCTAAAGACTGGAGTACATGTGAAATAAAGCTTTGGAAAAAGGGATGGACGACTGGGCACAATTTTTTCTAAAACCCCCAAAAATGTACGGAATAAAAAGATTCTATATCCGTAGGGGCACAACAAGATCCAAGCAGCACTACCAAAAATCCAAATACAAAAAAGCATTCTACGAAATAAATCTGACCAAAATGGTCCAAGCTTCAGGAAACCTGCAGATCTTGGTGAAGACTCGGCTACACTAGCCATCTTTATAAGGAGAGGTGACTACACTGGCCACCCTCTAGTTCTTTTCCCCTTCTTCAATCTTCTCCCACAATTCGATTGTGAGCACAGCGCGACATACCTTAGAAGAAATACCTGACTCCTCGAGGACGAGTACTGGAGAGGAGAGGAGCACAGTAGTCCGACATTCTGGATGGGAAGAGATAAAAACCTTCACACACATGAGTCAGTTGTTCAATATTCATAGGTACACTTTGGAAAGAGGATTGATCTAAGATGACTTCTGAGCCGAAAATGTGACAATGATGTGTAGAACTTGAGGGCTGTTGATTTTAAAATTCTAAGTCTCACAGATGTTCCGACACACAAATAATCCAAACGTAGAGTTTAGTTTCACTTTCACCTTCAGCTCATGGTCTTGGTATGGAACCCAATCTCATATCACCTCATGGCATTTCTTTTTGATGCTCAGGGACGAGCATGGTTTAAGTATAGAGGGATGATGAATCTCGGATTCATCACTATAAGTCTCATTGATTAAAAGCTCAATTCCCTCAAAATCATCAGCATATCTGCATTTATTCTGCATAATTAACATTCATACATGTTTGCATAAGAATTGCATTTTAGCACTAATTGCTGCACAAAATAAGAAGCCAAAAATCCAAGCCAAAAATGACCTGTAAATAGCCTAACTTCCTCGATTTTTAAATCATTCATGCTAACTCCGAATAACACAAAAACCACCTCCACTGTGCACATATAACTAACAAGAATAAATGAAAAATACTTCACAAAAAATCACTAACCCAAATAAGTGGACCAAAAACCTAAATCCTAGTTTCATGAATTTCGGACTAAAAGCAACATGTCTTCCCCATCCAGTATCCGATTTGGTCCTACTCACTTTTGAACTAATGTACATTCAATTACCTTCAAAACAAGACCTTGTTCAAGTGAATCGGAGCTCATATGTGAAAGTTGGGTTTTGGGCCTCCTTTGTACATTGTGTATTTTAGCGGTTTTTGACCTGATATTTATGTACATATTTTCATAATTAATAAAAATCCAAAAAGAATTAGATTTAGGTGTATTTATTTATCTTTAATTTCTCCATTTTTTCCGGATTTTTTATGTGATTAAAAAATGATAAAAAATATAAAACCTAAAAATCAAGGTATTCTATGTATTTGGGATACCCCAAAAATTCACTTTGTGAATTTGATAGATTTTGGTTTTGATGTCTTCATGAAAATTGTAGATCTCATCGAGACGAGCATTTTTTGTGAAGAAACTTTTTCGTTCCGAGGTCATTTACTTTTTCTTTTTGATTTTACAAAATATTTTTCTTTCGATTTTTCTAGTGATGACACGTGGCAGTCCCTAGGGCCGCCACGTGTCAGCTATATTTGGCCATTTTATAATTCGATTTCCTTTAAAAAAACTTTAAAATTAAAGCCTCCGCACGTGCGTCGCACGTGCTCCGCCCCTTCTCACCCTCATGCCACGTCTCCCATCTATGGTCGTCCGATCTCGGCCCATGGGACGACCATCCATCTTCATCCTCTTCTCCTCTGATTACGCCACCGCCCCCTCCCCCAATCCTCGCAACCACCGCCCCTGTCATCGCGCAACGGCCTAGCCTCCACCTCTGGGTCTCCCACTGGTCGTTCGACTTCAACTGCAACCTATTTAAGAGCTTCGACAACCCTTATCGCCATCATCCGCCGACATGCCCAAATCAACAAGGCTCCGCCGGTGGTGACAGCCCGACAGCCCTTCACTCGCGGCTAGATCCGAAGCCCCATCTCAGTGCTTCGTTGCAGCGCGGATCAACCCTAGCTCCGATCATCGTTGAGCCAATGACGACGCCTTCACCGATCATCTCTGACTTCTCCAGCACCTGCATCGAGCAAAGACCTGCTTCACCAATGTTTCTCCGCCCACGACTCCGCCCTCGCTCACCTCAGCCTCTGTCACCACCGAAGACCACCGCTACCGGCCGACCAACCTTCGCCTTGGACGACCGGAGCCTCACCTCCCAAGCCGAGCGAAGCTCCTCCTCCACCGGACATGCAACCCGAGACCCCAGCACGCGTGAGGCACGTGCGCGGGGGACGTCAGTCGTACGTCACCTAGGTCACGTGCTTTGCACGTGATCTTGGGTCATTTGCGAGAAGGCCCTCGTAAGACTCTCATTTACGCATCAACCCAACTACCCCAAGGGTCACGTGCGGTGCACGTGACCTGTTGGGAAATTTGCGGAATAGCTCTCTCATCTTTTGGTATTTACAGTTCAGTTTTTCCTCTGTACATTTATTTTATTCATTGCATTTGAACCCCTGTCTTCCTCTATAGTTTTGAACCTCTTTGTTGCATTATTTTATTATCAAAAAAATAGCGTGATGTTTGTTGCCTAATTCTGTACATTTTGACACATTGTGGATATTTTTGTGATCAATGGTTAATTAACAATTAACTATTCTGTGGAAATTTTCATCTTTTTGCCCAGTTCATGCTCTTAATTTGTAGTTGATTAATCATTGCTCTAAAAATCCCCGAAAAATTACATATTATAGAGTTAATGTTTCTTGACATTGTGCCAAAAAAGATTTGCATTTGCATGCATATTTTGCCTCATAAAAATCATCTTCCATATTTCGGTATTTGATTTTTAATAGGTATTAGATCTCACATTTTTGAGGTTTGAGATTTTTCCGAGATCCATCACATAGTGATAGATTTTATTTAATTTTGGTCCTCGAAAATAAGTAGGTTAGTATTTATCATAATTAAATATTGAAATTCATTTTGTTTGCATTTAAAAAAATTCATAAAAAGTGCATATTGCATCCGAAAATTCCAAAAAAAAATTACAATGCATTCATTTCATCATATTTTACATTATGGACAAGTTTCATATTTTTCGGACATCGTTTGATTGAAATTTAGATTTTAGTCCCTAAAATAGGCCAAAAGTGCATTGCGCATCTTTTATTACATTGAAAATTCTAAAAAAAAGGCCGCCTTGAAAACCGTGCAAGATTTTTGATAGACATAACTCTAGGTTGTTCTTTTGCCTCCTTGTGTTCGACCTTGTGACTTGCACAAGTAAAATAAACATAAAACTACTCGATTAAAAATTTAATAACTTTTGTGGTTATTTCTTGACCGAATCTGATCGCCGCCTACAACGAACGACATTTTATTCTTTAAGCACGAACACATAAAAACAACTTTTTAAAGCCGTGATTATTGGACACGTCAGATGGCACCGTTGCCGGGGAGGCAAATAGCTTAGTTTTGTGTTTTGAATTTTTTTGTTTGGTTTTATGCATTCGGGTAGTCTGACCCCTGAATTCTTCATTATAAATACCATCTTATTTCTCGCATTTATTTTTCAGCATTTATTTCTCTCATTTTATTTTCAATTGATTTTCTGAGTCACTCTCTTACATTCTCTCTCTTATTTTTCTTGCGAGGTACCCGACGTACGTGGAGCGGTTTTCCTAGAAGCCGAAGCATCTTCACCGATATCCGACAAAAGTCGCGATTAATTTATGATTAAGTCGAGTCATGAGAGAGCGTAGTGTCTAGGTTTTGAATTTCTGCAATTTTATTTAACTGCTCATTTATAGCGGTGTCTGTTTGGACTCTCGCGCACGTAAAAAGACCTTGAACTTGTCTGTGGTGCGTCGTGGCCTGTTTCACTCTCCAGTGAGGGTGGGGCCCGACATGAGTGGCGATTAGGATAGACCTGTACATATGGCTCTCAGAGCATTTACATTTTTGATTGTCCTCGTAGAATCTAAGGACACACTGCACTTTAACTGAGACACACATAGATCATTCAAATTAGATAAAATCTAAATCAATTATTTCCCACTAATAGAACTTTCTGCTTAGGTGTGGTTTTCATCGGCTTGTACTCATTTAGAATAATTTTTCAATTTTGTATTGCATCCCACATGGAGATTGCAAGGAAGCACTGTTAGTATTCTATCTGAGCATCCATCATTGTTTTTGCGTGCATCGGCTTTTCCCGAACTCCTCCCTCTTGTTTTATCACATAATTTTAAAGGAAATTGGACTGGACGGTAGACGTGTATTTGTACTCATATAATTTTTCAGTGATCACATCATTAAAATTGGGACTGCTAAATATAGCCAATCTTAAGAACCCATAAAATCAAGAATTTTTGCGGGAGAGCAACCCCGACCTTGGATGATTTGATTCTTCTGAGTGAGCGAGAGACGACACTTAAGGTTAGAACCAAGCTCTGACATTTTCATTCAAACTACTGCTTTTAAAAATGATTAGCTACTTCTCAGTGAGAAATACGGGTAGCCGGTAACCAATTCGGACTTCCTTAGCAGAGTGGGTGGTTTAAAGGACACTATGCAAGACTCCGTCCTTAAGTAACACGGGTAGCCGTTTTACGGTTCGTACTTACACCTATACTGGCTGAAAGTGGATGCAACTAGTCGTACGAACTCGGGACAATCTTTAAGAAAATATCGGTACCTAGTAGCTCGCTTAAATTTTTGCCAAGATTTATTTGTCACCAACTAAAATTGAAAAGATAATAGCCGAACTCTTACGGCTTCATTGTGTGAGTTGGTGAACCCGGGTTTGATTTGTGTTTGCATTGGTGTGCATGAACCGATACAGAAAATTAAAAGCCGCACATTTGATAAAAATTCTCTTCCCATGCGATCATCTCTTTCCTCTCTTGATTAAAACCTCATCATGGAACTCTTGTACACAAACTCTTACAGAGCCAATCCCTCATTCCTTTCAACTCTTTCAGAAATAACCGAGAATCCATCAGAACTATACTATGAAAACGAATTCGTATCGGTTAGACCCAAAACACCTCCTCCAAGAGATTCTCAAACACCAACATTCTCCACAAATCCAATTTGCTTCATGAATGACAATCCTTTGTTTTCGGACTTGACAAACCAACAACCCACTGAGGTCTCCACTTCTTCATATATTAATCCTCTCTACGCCGATCATGCAATTCATCCATCATATTCGGTGAATATCAATCCATCATTCCTGGGAGATGACAACTACATTATCGAATTAAACACTTGTTTACCTTATCCTTCAACCCTGCCCTGGAACACTAATGAACAATCTTCATCTCGGATTGACCATGACAACACTCTTTTCAGACATGACAATCATACAGAGGACTGGACTGACTACGTAGAAACACAGGAACCCTGTATGCTCACTCCATCATACCAAGATCCGAGCACTCATGATCAAGGGAATAAATTTCACTCGGACCAACTCCACATGTCTAGATCATATGACAAGCCACCTTCCATGATTATTGAGGAGATATTTTCTGAAAATAATGATCATATATTGGATATTCCAAGAAACTCCTCTCATTGCACATAAAGGAAAATGGAAGATGAATTCATTGAATCACAAAAACACACATCGACTGCTCCCATTAGTCATCATAAACAAATTTTTGAGGATGATATTTCGAGGATGAATAAAAGATTTTAATCAATGGAGGATAGATTGCAAAAATTCACCGACCGATTAATCGCACTCTATGGTGGCTCGAACAGTAAAATAAAAGAGGAAATGATTGGATATGAGATTGAAAATTCAGAGGATATTCAGGGACCTAGGGACAATTATGACAATAAAACTTCTGCAGATTATTCCCCGAAAAATGACTATGCCACTGACTATCACTCTGAATACCAGAACCCCTACTCATCTGATGAACACATCACACCCCCATACCACACGGAAAATACCAAAAAATGGAAAATTTTGAAAACCACAAAAAAATTGAAAATCCAAAAAATTTCATAAAATTGAGACTGAAGACGATCTGAGGAATTTGGATCCGACTGTACGGGAAGCATTGGAAAAACGCTTGATGTTTGAACTTCCCTTCATATAGGCCATTGAACACTTCCCCGACCTTAAAATATTTATAATGGTTAAATTAATGACTGAAAAGTCGGGTACGAGCAAAGACTGAAAAACATATCTTGTTAATGGCCTCCTCCTTGGTGTTGAGGAGAAAAACCAAGAGCCGCATAGTGAAGCGGTTGCCCAGATTTGACTGTGAAATCAAAGACACAATTTTCACCCATGTTGGGATTGATGACAATTCACATATCAATACCCTCCCGACCTCTGTATTTCACGAACTCAAACTCGGACCGATTCAGAAGATACGGGATATTATTCAATTGGCGGACCGATCAATAAAGCGACCGAGAGGAATTATTTCTCTGATCATGAAATTCCAAAGTGCTCCCCTCAAAGTAGAATTTACGGTCATTGATATTGAGCATCAAGGAGAATTCACCCAGTCTCCAATCATTCTCGGAAAACCGTTCTTAGCATTGGCTAAGGCAATTATTGATTGTGAGACTCGGGAAATCAATTTTAAAGTATTGGAAGAACTTAGATCGGACCATGTCTTTAAGGAACCACGATCTTCTGAGGAAACCCACAAAGTCCCTGACAGCCACAACCATGAAGAGGTAGAAGAGCCCTACCCCGATGCAACACCTGAGATAGCGGTTGTTGATGAGACTATTGGTTTAGAGACTCTCCCCAGTATTTCAATTCCTGCGGATTTCAAAATAAACAAATCATTCTTCTATGATCCTGAGACTTATGCATGGTCGCACCCTGGAGCAACATTCTTTGAATACCTGGACCAAATCTTTCCAAATCGAGAATGCACCAACATTCGGGTGACTAAGAACAAGCATGCAGGACAAACACCGACAAAGGAGAATTCCAATGGCTATTCATCTAGATACTCAAGTGAACCGACACCTTCACAAAGAAATAAAAAGAGAGTCACCTTTGACCTTTCGGAAGAGGAATCAGCTCATGGTCTCTCATCAGGTCCGGAAAAGGTAATCTACATGAGTGAAGTCTGTTCGACAGATCTCAAGCCATATATTCGCAAGGATCCAAAATTATATTCTCATTGGAAAACTCCCGTTCCTAACTACTATTCATCTGAAGCTGATGCTCCAGCCCTCTTCAAGTACACTGGAATTATTTCGTATGAGCTGACTGAGACCGGTGCTTCCGAGTATTCATCCGAGGACAAACCACTTGATTCAAAGAAGGAACGAATTCTGAGAAAACAATTAATGAAACAAAAGACCATAATATTTGGAGTATGTTCACTTTCAAATACTACTCCTCTGAGGATAAGGATAATTCCGATGATGGATATCTTTCATCTAACTCAAACACTTCGTCCACTGTCTATCATGATTTTTCTGAGGATGACACTGATAATAGTTGGGAATCATATACCTCATCTCCATCTCATCACTACGATCTCCTACCACAAACTCACAAGAAGATCAGCCGAAAACCACCATCATCATCGGCTACCCACCCTCCCTCCCGACCACATCGGTCCCCTCGTACAACTTCTTCCTCTACTTAGGCCAAGGCCTAAGTATAGGGGAGGGACCGATGCCAATTGTATATACCATTTCTCTCATCACACTCCTCCTTCTCAATCACCTCACTTTCACCCCTCTTCTACACTTAGGCTGATCAGAGCCTAAGTATAGGGGGAACCGACACTCACCTGTATATACTCTCCTCATTCATATATCATGACCGCCTCTTTCCCACTCTTCTTCTATACTTAAAATGTGAATTTCTCAATCACTTACGCTTACCCGAGCTATGTCTTCATTACGCTTTTTGTGCTCTAAGGACAAAACACTCGCTAAGTATAGGGGGTCTGTATATATATACTTTGTATATATTTTTACCCATATCTCGTACTTTCGCGTAAGTCTATATGTATTTAAGGGGTGGGTAATTAACAAAAAAAAGAGATTTTGCTACTAACACTGACTTTGCCCAAAATTTTATAAAAATGGCTTCTTATTTGCATAAAAAAACCCTTGCATAAAAAATGCGTCTGCAGTTCACACACCTGCACTTCATCTTACATCGCGTTCATCTCGATCCATGAAAAGTCATTGGGTTCTAAACCGAGTTGTGATTAGAAACCGAGAGTGGTCTAGACTTGACCTTAATCCACCTATATTTCAGAGGAACTTCACCAAGAAATAGGGTTTTAAGAGCTTCAGGTCTTTTGACTTAATTCTTTAAGTTCCACATGATTATGTGCAGCGTTTGTCTCTTAGTGTCTAACCTGGTTTCTTCATTCTGGGTACAACTCTGGATTAGGGAATTAATTTGTACTCTCACACTATGCACTTAGCTCAACTCAGACGGGATGTTGGAAGACTGTGTGAGTCTCTTTTCTGGTAACGTGGAAATCTAAAAACTGGAGTACAGGTTGAAATAAAGCTTCGAAAAAAGGGATGGACGACTGGGCACAATTTTTTCTAAAACCCCAAAAAAATGTACGGAATAAAAGGATTCTATATCCGTAGGACCAAATACAAAGAAGCATTCTACCAAATAAAATCTAACCAAAAGGATCCAAGCTTCAAGAAACCAGCAGATCTTGGTGAAGACTCGGCTACACTGGCCATCTTCACAAGGAGAGGTGACTACATGGCCACCCTCTAGTTCTTTTCCCCTTCTTCTATCTTCTCCCCCAATTCGATTGTGAACACAGCGCGACAGGCCATAGAAGGAAATACCTGACTCCCCGAGGACGAGTTACTGGAGAGGAGAGGAGCATGGTAGTCCGACATTCTGGATGGGAAGAGCTAAAACCCTTCACACACATGAGTCAGATGTTCAATGTTCATAGGGTATACTTTGGGAAGAGGATTGATCTAAGATGACTTCTGAGCCAAAACTGTGACAATGATGTGTAGAACGTGAGGGCTGTTGATTTTAAAATTCTAAGTCTCACAGAAGTTTCGACACACAAATAATCCAAAGGTCGAGTTTAGTTTCACTTCACCTTCAGCTCATGGTCTTGGTATGGAACCCAATCTCATTTCACCTCATGGCATTTCTTTTTTATGCTCAGGGGCGAGCATGGTTTAAGTATAGGGGGATGATGAATCTCGGATTCATCACTCTAAGTCTCATTTATTAAGCTTAATTCCATCAAAATAATCCGCATATCTGCATTTATTTTGCATAATTAGCATTCATACATGTTTGCATATTTACAGTTCAGTTTTTCTTCTGCATATTTATTTTATTCATTGCATTTGAACCCCTGTCTTCCTCTCTAGTTTTGAACCTCTTTGTTGCATCATTTTATTATCAAAAAATAACATGATGTTTGTTGCTTAATTCTCTACATTTTGACACATCGTGGATATTTTTGTGATTAGTGGTTAATTAACAATTAACTATTCTGTGGAAATTTTCATATTTTGCCCAGTTCATGCTCTTAATTTTGTAGTTGATTGATCATTGCTCTAAAAATCGCCAAAAAAATCACATATTATAGAGTTAATTTTGCTTGACATTGTGCCCAAAAAGATTTTCATTTGCATGCATATTTTGCCCTGTAAAAATCATCTTGCATGTTTCGGTATTTGATTTTTAATAGGTATTAGATCTCACATTTTTTGAGGTTTGGGATTTTTCTGAGATCCATCACCTAGTGATAGATCTTAGATAATTTTGGTCCTCGAAAATAAGTAGGTTTTGTATTTATCATAATTAAATATTGAAATTCATTTTGTTTGCATTTAAAGATTCATAAAAAAATCATATTGCATCTGAAAATTCCAAAAAAAATTACAGTGCATTCATTTCATCATATTTTACATTGTGGCCAAGTTTCATATTTTTCGGACATCGTTTGATTGAAATTTACATTTTAGTCCCTAAAATAGGCCAAAAGTGCATTGTGCATCCTTTATTACATTGAAAATTCCAAAAAAAAAGATCGTCTTGAAAACTGTGCAAGATTTTTGATAGATATAACTCTAGGTTGTTCCTTTGTCTCCTTGTGTTCGACCTTGGAAGTTGCCCAAGTAAAATAAACATAAAACCACTGATTAAAAATTTATTAATTTTTGTGGTTATTTCTTGACCAATTCTGATCGTCGCCTACAACGAACGACATTTTATTCTTTAAGCACGAACACATAAAAACGACTTTTTAAAGCTGCGATTATCGGACTCGTCATCCAATACACTCTTCTCAGGGAATAGTGTAAGATGCCAAGGTATTCAATATCTTATACATATTGGTGTATGCGGATCATCTGTATCATAGTTGTTGAGAAGAGGAACGAGTGAGATGTTTATTCTGTAAAGCTAGGGTCTCTTAATATAGAGAGAAACCCTAGAGAATACAAGAGTTATGGAACCTGAAGGGTCGTAGAGGGTTACGGAACCCGAAGGGTCATGGGGTGTTACGGAACGTGAAGGGTTACAAATATAAATGTAAATATAATAACTCTAACACTCCCCCTCAAGCTGGAGCCGAGAAAGCGGCAGCTTGCAACAAAAAGAAAAACGTATACACCATATCTTCACATGATGCGTCATAATAATATATGTCCATTGCTGATTGAAGACCTCGCTCGAGGACGGTTCTGCGGCTTTTAGGTCGCCGGAACGTATCTCTGCCATGCATGTAGAGTCACTGCAATATAAGGTCACCTGAACATATCTCTGTCGTACCTACAGGTCACCGGAACATATCTCTGTCGTGCCTGAAGAAGAATTGCTGTAGAATATGTCTAGCACGAATCAGTAGTCGGATCGTAAAAGAAGAAGTATACACCCAGACAAAGTAGTCAATGTTCGTTGAAGACGGATGATCTGAGTAGTAGTCTTGAGTGTTGGTTTGTGAATTGTAGAAGGGTAGAAACCGTCTTGAAGAATCATATCTGACTCACCCTTTCTCCCATGCTTGATAGAATAAAGAGTATGTAAGATCAAGTTGGGAAAAACAAAAATTTGGGAGAAACAAGATGTGGTGAAGTATGGGCTGTTGGAGAGGGGGGAGGGGCTCCAGGAGGTGCGGCTGGAGCTGCTGGAGACTCGGGCGGCGCTTTAGGTGTCGCTGGTGGTGGCAACTGGTGTTGCTGGGGACTTGGACTGCCTTGCACGAGACCATCGAATCCATGAGTGATGCAAGAGGTCCAACCCTCTCTCCTTGTTGGCGGAGAGAGGGCTGGTGATGGCGGCGGATTTAGGATATTAGGCTTCGATCTAGGATCGTCGCTCTGATACCATGTCTAGAAGAGGAACGAGTGAGATGTTTATTCCATAAAGCTAGGGTCTCTTATATAGAGAGAAATCCCTAGAGAATAAAAGAGTTATGTAACCTGAAGAGTTGCAGAGGGTTACGGAACCCGAAGGGTCAAGGGGTGTTACGGAACCTGAAAGGTTACAAGTATAAATGTAAATATAATAACTCTAACAATAATAAACATTGACGATATGTGATATCATTCAATGATTATTTGTGATATGAGTTTCCTTCCTTTCACCTTAGAAGCCTTTGAAATGTTCAAAGATTTCACAATTTTGGTTTAGAACCAAAGTTTGAAGAAAAGATGAAATGAATTTTATCTAACCGAAGTAGCATGTACCTATTAGACGAATTCAAGGAATACCTTATGAAGATAGGAATATCATTTCTATCTCATTCCTAATACACCTAACTCAATAGAGTTTTAGGGAGATAAAATTAGATCATGTGTGCCATGATTTGATAAATGATTAATCTTAGCATAGGCATCTCTTAGTTTCCAAGGTATATACATAGTATAGACTACAATATACATCATTAATAAGGTTCCATGCAAGTAAGCTGAAACCTAGCACTAGAGAGTGCTACTTCATTAGGAAAATATAGAATGATATTGGATGCCAACTTTATGACCTTTAGATTCTTAAAGAATTTCATCTCTAAGAATATGAATCTAAGATGATGTCTTTCTTGAGAATCAAGATGAAAATGAAGTGAAGGAACTCATTGAATCTTGAGAAGCTAATGAGGCTCGTAAATCGGAAACTTAAAGGACAACTAAAGATGAAACACTAATACCTCTTCAAATGAGTTTGAATATGAATTTCATGTTCCAGATATGTCTGACAATGATCTGACTTCATACGATGAATCTTCTAAAGATCATGACATGGAGAGATGGATATTAGAAGTAAAGTCTAAATGTAGACTTCATATACAAGCATTGTATATGGACCCTCGAGGATCCACCTATAAGGGTAAGACCCATTGAGATGTAAATGGATCTTCAAGAGAAAGAGAGAACCTGATGAGAAGGTAGAGACCTTCAAAGAACGGCTCAAATCCACAAGATACACACGAAGAGAAGACATCGCTTGCGCTGAGACTTCTTCTTCAGTGACCATGCTTAAACCCATCAGAATATTGCTAACTATAGCTGCACAACTTGACTTTGACATCGTTGAGATGGAAGTCAAGATTGCATTCCTCTATGAATACCTCTCCGAGGATATTCATAAGTAGTAGCCTGATGAATACCCATTCATCACTCTTTATTCTTTTATTTTAGCTACAAAACCTTTGCCAAACACATGTAGATATATGTAAATAATAATAATTAGCATTCAACATGCATTGTGTAAAAATAAAAAAATTAGCATGTTTTTGTGCATAAATAAAAGAATAAAGAAACAAAAGAAAAAGAGGGAGATATTTAGAATAAATATTGAGTGACCTAATCCCAAGAGAGGGCTCAACATGGGCCTGACCGCATAAAAACCAAAGTAGAGAGAGATAAGGAAGCTCATTGGTGTATATATACCTATAACTAAATAAAAATATTTTCCTCTAAATAAAAATAAAAATGGGTTTGTATTTATATGTAAATATTTGTATATATTAAATTAAAAAAATGAGAAAAATAAAAGAAAATTAAAAAGAAATAAAATTCATCCTTCATTGTAGATACACCAGGTACATAAAACACTTTATCTATTTATTTATACCTATAAATAAATAAATTAAAAATCCCATAAAAATTGTACATATTCTATGTTTCATAATGTAAAGAAATAAAATAAAAATCATAAAAATAAAAATAAAATAAAAAGAACAAAAATAAAAATCAAAATAAACATTGTATATAGACCATGTATATATGTGTATATAAGTATTTATTTAACCCTTGTAAATAAATAATAAAAATAAAATAAAAATACCAAAATATTCCAAATTTTATTCTATAAATAAATAAAATACAAATTTTAAATAAAAATGTCCAAAAATAATTAATTAAAAAAAATCAAAATGTAAAAATACAATATTGTATATATACCTATATATTATACTATATTGTACATACCTTATTTTTATATCAAAAAAATAATTAAAATCACAAAAAAATAGTTTAAAAAAAAGAAACATTTTTCATGTTTTGAGTTTTGCAAGATTCAACCATTTACTATTTTAAATTAAATTTCTAATTATTATACACGTGGCCGTATCCCATTGGTCCACAGGGGAAGTTGACCCCCCGGTCAACTTCCCCCCTTGGACCACAAGCCCGCGGATCTGCACGCTCGACCCGATTTCTCTGATTTATCACGTCATGATCCGATCACCAAAACCCTTAACCCTGGGTCCTACTTCTTCCTGATTCATCCCTAATCCACGGCCGGGTGGGTTATGGGGATCCGTGCTCCGATTGTCTTGCCCGAACCTCTTCTAGCCGGACACCTAGGAGTATTTGTCCCAGCTCCACCGCGCATTTTACCCGATCTTTGGCTCTGCATTTCCCTACCCAGGACCTCCATTGCCTTCTCCTGAGTGACAGCGAGCTGAGGGTGGTGTCGCAGAGAGGAGAGAGTGCTCAGCCATCGATCCGGCGGGTCTTCACCGCCGTGCGCCGCCCAGGAGTGGTGCTCGAGCCTCGGGCATCGACGACCCTCGAGGCAAGGACCCAGAGCTTCAAAAGCTCGTCCAGTCGATCTCAGCCATCTGGTAAGCCAAGTTTCCCTTCGTTTTTGCCAATTTCCATTTACCCCCAATTTCATCTTCCACCGACGACCATTGATTCCGACCACATCCGTCCACATCTCGACCATCGGACTCGACCTTCACCTTCGCCCTTCTCCCCCGCATATTCTTCACCTATCCATTCAATCTAGTTTGCACAGGAACTGGGAGTCGGTCTCCTTCGCCGACGAATCACCGGAGACCATTCACCCCGACGCACCGACCACCCGCCTCGCTTCTAACCGGTCGAGGCATTTTGCCCTCGACCCAGGAGTCCTTCTATGCTCTTTTGCAGGTCTGAGGAGGTCATCTGAGGACCTCAACTTCCAGGCACAGGATCTCAGCTCCGCCGCTGTCGCTCGGGGTTCTCGGAGTTCGTTGGCGCCATCGGAGGGGTTCTTCAGACGCGGGAGGCTCCGACGATCCTTTTCCAATCTTCAGCAGTCCCCGAGGAGGTCAACCGCACGTGTATCGGGCCGGCGAAGTTCGCCGGCCACCTGTTCTTCCTGGACCCTCCAGAGCCGTCCATCCACCCTTGCCGTGCCAGATCTGTGGAGGATCGTTTGATCTAGGCAAAGAAGAGGTCAGCAGCAAGCCACCGTCGATCCGACACGTGGCCTCTTCTCCGCCCTCCATCGAGCGAGGGTTAGCACCGACGTCACCAGCCGTCTGATCAGCCACGTGGCGCCATCCCAGCCCATCTGCGAATAAAGGGTAATTTACCCTTTGGCCCTTAGCCTCTTTGTTTTTATTAAATAATCCTATAAATATTTTCGTAGTTTATTTTAGTTTGATAAAATTGCATAGAGGACCTGTTAGTTCACTTTTATTGCATTTCTACCCCTGTGTGGTGTGGACACGTGCTTCGTCACGTGTATTTTGGTGAAATTGCATGTATGGGCCTGTAGATTCTGTCTGTTCATGAATGAAATATCTTTTTAGTGATTTGCACATATACCCCTGTGAGTGTTTTAATTGGACATGTGCCGAATTTCGTGGGTTAATTGCAAATAGTTCCCTGGACTTTTAGCACCTGCTGCTAATAAGCCCTCGGAACTATTTTATTTACATATAGGTCCCTGAGTGCCCAGTACACGTGCTTCACGCGTGCATACGTGGACTTTTTGCACCTGGACCCCTAAGCTTCTGCTTTTGTTACTTTTAGGCCCCTAGAACATACTTTTATGACAATCAGGTCCTTGTGAACTGTGGGCTTTTGATTGTTGTGAATAAAATATCAAACTGCATCTTAATCAAGTGAAAATTTGAAACAACTCCTGCCACTTTGTAGAATTTTCACTAACTTTTGGGAAATTTTTGGAGATCTTTTATTATTTTTAAAAATTCAAAAACCTCTTTTTTTCTGTATGTCCAAATATAAAAATAACAAAAAATATAAAAACCCCTTTAAAAATTACAAAAAAATTAGGTTTTGTGTATTTTGATGTGCCTTATTTTCTGGCCAATTTTGATCATTTTTGGATTCATAAAAAATATAAAAATTGAAAACACTGAAAAAATCATAAAAACTCTAATAAATCATAGAAAAACCAAAATTTAATAAATCTTTTTTCTGATTTTTCCTTTTTGTTTCTAGTTTCAAAGAAAAATACCTCCAGGATATTTTAGGACCATTATAAATTTTATTTTGGTCGTTAAAGCCTGGTTGGACAAGAACATTGTTTTGCTTTTTATTTCATTTTTTAGAAAATTCTTTAAAAATCAAAAAATTATCAAAAATTCACCAAAAACAGTAAAAAATATATAAAATCCAAAAATATTTTTATTGGATTTTTTTTGAATTTTTAGAGTAGTTAAATAATTTCTTGTTTGTGACTTGTTTATATTGTTTTCTTATTTTCTTTATCATTTAAAAATCCAAAAAATCTAAAAATATTAAAAATCCACCAAAAATCAGTTGTTCTTATTTTTCTTCATTTTTGACTACTTCATAGGCTGCAAGGCCATCACGTGCTCCCTGAGTCCGACCCTGGTCGCTATACGAGGCTAATCCAATAGCCAAGGCCACTAGTTATTTTTCTCTGATTTTCTTTTTGTTTGGTGGTCTGCTCTTGCATTTTTCTTGATTGACTGAATTATTTCTTTCGATCCGGGTTGCAACGACCCTTGAGTGATTTTATATTTTATCCCGGATTGATTGAGTGAATTTTTCGGTCATCAGAATGGCGTCATTACCGGGGAGCACGGCTTAGTAGTCATATTTTTCCGCGGCTTTCTTTTTCGCGGCTGTATGTATAGATTTTTGTATATATTTTCGTATATATATTTTTCTGACTTGTTTACAATAATCTGGTCTGATCACACTCTTCTTGTTTTCTTACGAGGGCCCGAGGACCGAGGCGGCGACTTTCAAGGAGCCGCCGCAACCACGACAATCGGAGGCGGCTCCCTTCTGCACGGATCCGCAGGAGAGCGCGAGGAGGCAATAGAGTGCGGGTGTAGATAGAATTAGCTTAGAGTTGATTAATTTTGATTTCCTGCTCATTAGAACTATTGTTGTAATAATACAGGGACATGACTTGGACTTTTGAGATTCTCGGGGTCTGTTTCGCCGAGCACCGATGTGCTCGGGGGACCCCTCGGTTTTTCGTGGCTTTTATCGCGGCTTTTACCGTATTTCCTGCCTTTCTGATTATCGCGATTTTGAGTCCCTAGCCTTAGGATTTTTGCTTGATTGTGACGTAATAAATAGGATCCAAACACCGTAATAAATCTGCATGTACCTATAGACCGGTAATTGGACCAACAATAAAAAGACTAATAAAATAGTCGATCCACTACCTTCGAGCCTACGCGCCACGTTCCCACCCCGTCAAGCGCTACTCCTGAACTCGATTTGTCAAGAAGAGGAGGGGTGGGTCTAGACCGGACTCTTGGATTGGAGGCTAGTGGTCGACTAGCCGTTCTTTCGAGTAGAACTGCTTGCTTAGGGCTCGGATTTCCTCTTGCATCATTTAGGTAGTTTTATTTTAGTATTTAAATTCTGCGCGGATCATTTTGCATGTAGACTGTTGGAGTCAGGTACGCCTTCTATCTCGTGCATGCATCATTGATTTTTCGTGCATTGACTTTTTCGTCTTCTCCCCATGTTTTGGATTTAAATAAACAGGAGAACCGAAAAATTCGTTAGCATTTGCTTTTTATTGAAAAATACCTAAAAATTTGAACCATAAAATTGGGACTGGTTAACTCTATTGTCCCTAAAAGACACTCACCGAAAAATTTATCTTGAGGAGAGCAACCCCCTCCTTGTCTGGTTTGCTTGCGCGAGAGAGTGACCCGCACACTAGGTAGAGCCATATCCGATATTTTTCTCGACTGATTACCGACTCTTTCTGTATGGGACAGTCGGTTGAGAAAATATCGGATTACCCAACAGGTCACGTTAATCGCTCTGCTATCCTGACTTATCACCTAATAAAATTGACAAGATAATTGACCGAGCCTTTACGGTCATCAGCTCGCGTTGCATAGGTGAGTCACGGGTTTGCTTGTAATCATTGTTGTTACCAGATCTCATCCGTCCGGCTCGCTAGATCACGATGATGGGCAGGAGTCTCTTAGGCAGCCTCTGGCTGCACTGCTTTTCAGCACTCTAGCCCACTCATCTAGGTCGGTTCGTGAGAGCTCAGACCCGCTCTCTGAACCCAAGTTCGACTCCGCCCTATTCCCCCTCGACCACCCTTCTACCGATTCCGAGATACCAGTGCCAGATGAGAGACTACCATCAGATGATTTATCGGCACCTGAGTTTGGCTCTTTTGCCTTTGCAGAGACCATGGCCGATAGCAACGAGGATCACACTGGAGGTCCCCGAGGAGAGCATACTTTTGTCCTGCACCAGGGTGCGATCAACTCCATCCTGATCTCCTCCCTTGACTTAGTGCATGAACAATTGAGAGATCAGGGAGCTTTTATGATAGAGATGAGGCGCGAGATGGAGCAGATGAGAGTCGACCGCGAGCAGTGCGGCCCAGGGGGCAGACCCGATGATGTGGTTGCAGCCGCAGCAGAAGCAGTCGCTGCAGCAGCCGCAGTAGCAGCAGGAGCAGAGCCACTGAGATCGATGCGGGAGTTGTACAACCCCAGATCGACTATGACGTACCGTTGGGTAGTACTTCCAGCGATCGTTGGGGACTTCAAGTTCCCCCCGAACACACTTCAGCTTCTACCCCGGTTCCATGGGCTGGCTACTGAGGAGCCCCATCTCCACCTTTAGGAGTTTGAGATGATATGCAGCACTGTCCACGACCGTCAGGTGGACCAGGATACCATCCGCATGATTGCCTTCCCCTTCTCACTAGCAGACAGAGCAGCCACCTGGCTGAAGCATCTGGGGAGATTTGTATATACTTGGGAGCAGCTCCGCACCGAGTACTTGAACAAGTATTATCCACTCGGGCGGACGAATGCAGCGAGGGCCCTGATCAGCAATTTCTCCATGCTCCCCGACGAGCAGTTTCACGAGGCATGGGAGAGGTTTAGAGAGCTTACAGACAGATGCTCGCACCATGACATCTCGAAGTCGAACCTTGTTCAGAGCTTCTTCTACGAGTTGACACCAGAGCTGCAGGTCCTGGTGAACGCTTCTTGTGGGGGGTCCTATTTTGCCAAGGACCATGATCAGGTCTGGGCCATCTACGAGGAGATGGCAGAGAATTATATGGTGATGTCCCAGACCCGACTCTACACACATGGACGCCCCCAGTCACAGACCGTGCAGTACCAGAGGATAGCACGGGTTGACGTCGGTCCATCCACTTCGTTAGTTGCAGCAGCACAGGCCGAGTCCACAACCACTGACATGGGCATCATCAGCGAGAAGCTGGACCGGATGGAGTTCATAGAGAAGAAGCAGTGCCAGGGTATCACATAGATGGAGCAGATGGCACAGACTCTGAGTGACCTGAAAACACAACTCATGTCTCTCCAAGAGGCACAGACGGCCTCCCAGCCCCATCTTCAGGCACGAGGTGATCCGAGTAGCTCCGGCAGCTCGTACCAGCGCTCCATCCACCAGCATCCTAGACAGGTTCACCTTGTACAGGCGGAGCCGTACCAGCAGCTGCAACCCTCTTACTAGTCACCACCATCTCCTGACACACAGATGGTGGTCTACCAACCGGATCAGCCTCTGGCAATCTCCCGCCCCTCTCTTACGAGCCTGAGCCGTTGATGGACGTCAACGGGATTTGGCACGACCGAGCCCAGCCCGGTATCCGACGAGAACATCCTAGATTCCATTGGTCGGCCGGAGGTGCCAGCTCCCAGCAGCAGCCTTCAGGTCAGGGTGGCCAGTACGACTATCAGAGGGATCACCAGCAGCAGCAGCCCCTAGGGTACCACCAGCAACAACAACAATCACAACAATATGGTCCTCGTCCCCATCAGCAGGGACAGTCTTGGAGGCGAGAGCGGCCTCAGCTGCAGTATCATCCCCAGTTATACCCCTCTCACACGCATCTCCAGCAGCAGCAGCAGCCTCATGACCAGCGAGGCCACCCGTCAGGCTCTCATGGGCCATCCTATGAGAGCCCCGCCTTGGATGACATAGCCCGTCTCCTTACTGATCAGCAGGCTACTTTCCGACGGGATATGGACAAGTTCCGTCAGGAGATGCGGGAGTTAGTGAGAGGGAAGGCCGCCATCCCTGCCCAGATAGAGCCAATCCGAACAACCTCAAGAAGAAATTTGAGCAGGTAGTTTGCATTGAGTATGCCACTCCTAGTGACACCTTTGGAGATATGTCTGCATATTAGTTTGATATTGATTTTGTTACACTTAGGAGCGGTAGGATGCCAGCAGGCGGTGCCTCGTTTGAGCGACATTCCCATGCCCCTCCCAGAGCGCCAGGCGAGGAGGAGAGCGGTGCTGATGCCGCTAGAGATGATGACGGTGGTACTATTGCCACCATGGATGCTGATCCCACAGACGGTACTGAGGCCGTCACTTCACCAGCCAGAGGAGGTGGTACTAAGGTCACCATTGTTGCCGAGCCAGAGAGCGGTGCTGATGCCGCAAGACATGCTGAGGGAGGCGTTGATGCCACCATTTTCACTTCTGAGAGTCCTGTAGTCTTTCCGTCTGTTATTGTATCTCAGGACTTATCTGGAAATAAAGGAAAGGGTTTATTTTATTCTGATCCACCTGTGGTGCATGATGATGTAGTGTGGATTCTGCCGTTTGAGCAGCCGAGACCCTCTCCTAGTCCTTCATCTTTGAAGGATCCTGTGATCCCCTTCCCTAGAGCACTCCACATGGGAAAGGGGAAGAAAATAGAAAATCCAAAAAAGAGACAGCAGGAAGAGTTCAGCCAGCAGATGATAGACCGCTTCCACATTCAGTTGACTCTTCAGGAGGCCTTGCAGCACATCCCTCTTCTCTAGAAATCACTCAGAGACAGAACCACAATTAGGAGGAAGAGGAGGAACCACCAGTCTGAGATCCATGTGCTGACCAGAGCCACGTGTTTTGCGATCCAGAACCGTGTGCCGGCCAAGAGGCCAGATTCTGGAGCCCCTTATGTCAGATGCCATATTAGAGAGCAGAGGTTCGACCGCACTCTATTAGACAACGGTTCATCGATCAACCTACTTCCGGTAGCCCTTCTTGACCACTTCGAGTTGGGAACTCTACGACAGAGCAGGACAGTCCTTCAGTTTGCTGATCGATCTGTCAAGAGGACGAAGGGGTTGTTGAAGGACGTTGTCGTCACGATTCAGGGCCTGCAATTCCCTGTGGACTTCGTAGTGTTGGACATGGAGATCCCTGAGTCATTGACTGACACCCCCATCATTCTAGGTCGCCCATTCTTGGCCACATCCAAGGCAGTGACCGACCATGATAGCGGGAAGGTATACTTTTGCGTCGAGGGCGAGAGTGTACAAATGGAGACGGTCGAGGACATCAGAGTCAGAGACTCAGCTTGCTCAGAGACTACCTCCGATTCAGAGCAGATGACAGAGTCAGGGCGAGACATCCACCAGGACTACGATTTTGTGATCATAGATGACGAGGCAATTTGGGCAGATCCCGACGCACATGCCATCCTCTCACCCTCAGATATCGCTGATGTAGAGACAACAGCAGAGGATAGCTTGGAGAGCGCATTCCTGGTACAAGATACTTTTGAGGCAGCAGAGCCGGTTCGAGACCGCGAGATAGATTTGTTTTGTGATGATGGTGGTACTGAGACCACCATGGATGATATAGATCCCTCGGAGTCAGATTTTGATTGGGCAGAGTTTGAGGATTTTATACCAGATCTGACTTCCACCGAGCCTAAAGTCAGGGAGGAGGTAGATGCCATGCAGAGCAGAGACAGTCCAGTTGAGCAGCCTTCCCCCGATCCAGTTTGCGAGAGAGAGCTCTCATTTTCCCGAGCAGATTTGGCCGCATACACTCGGATTCTTCAGAAGCCAGATTTGCGAGCACCTGTTTATACAGAGCTGAAGCCACTACCTGCGTCGTTGAAGTATAGGTTTCTTGCGGGTGAGCATGAGATGTACCCAGTCATTATCTCCGCTGATTTGACTAGAGAGCAAGAATCTCGTCTGATGGGGGTTCTTGAAAAGAATCGCAAGGTGATAGGATGGAGTGTAGCAGATCTCCAGGGGATCAGTCCGGCTCTGTGCTCTCACCACATCTATCTCGAGGATGAGGCAAAGCCGTCACGTGAGTTCCAGCGGCGGCTGAACCTAAATTTGAGAGAGGTTATCATGAAGGAAATCTCGAAGTGGTGGAGCGCCGATTTTATCTACCCCATCTCCGACTCCAAGTGGATCAGTCTGTTACATGTGGTACCCAAGAAGACGGGCATCACTACAGTGGTTACGGAGTCCGGAGAGGAGATTGCTACCCGGGTACCCACTTCTTGGCGGGTCTGCGTGGATTACAGACGACTCAACCAGGCCACCAAGAAGGATCATTTCCCCCTGCCCTTTATAGATCAGATAATTGAGAGACTGGTAGGGAAGAGCCATTACTGCTTCTTGGATAGGTACTCCGGATATAATCAGGTGGCCATTGCGCTAGAGGACCAAGACAAGACCACCTTCACCTGTCCCTTCGGCACATCTGCCTTCAGACGCATGCCATTTGGGCTATGCAACGCCCCTTCCACCTTTCAGAGATGCATGTTGTCTATCTTTTCGGACATGGTGGGGGAGTGCTTGGAGGTCTTCATGGATGATTTCTCGGTCTATGGTGACGGATTCGACTCCTGTCTTTACTGCCTAGACCGAGTCCTTCAGTGATGCATAGAGGTTCGCCTGGTGTTATCTTGTTAGAAGAGTCACTTCATGGTGACTCAAGGGACGGTGCTTGGCCACATCATCTCCAACAGGGGCATGGAGGTTGATTCGGCCAAGGTGGATGTCACTAGCAAACTCAATCCACCGTCCAACTTGCGGCAGCTACGGTCTTTTCTAGGGCACGTTGGTTTCTACCGGCGATTCATTCGTGATTTCAGTAGGGTTGCCCGACCGTTGACAGATCTACTGACGAAAGACACCGAGTTCCTTGTCGATGACAAGTGCCTTTCGTCGTTTGAGACTCTCAAGAGATGTGTAATAGAGGCTCCTGTCCTTCAGCCACCTGATTGGTCTCTCCCATTCGAGATCATGGCGAACGCCTCCGATTTTGCTGTGGGGGCCGTACTAGGACAGAGGAGGGATGGGGTCCCTTTTGATATTCACTATGCTAGCCGTACATTGTATGCCACGCAACGGAACTACACAATCACTGAGAAGGAGATGCTAGCTGTAGTTTTTGCCCTAGATAAGTTCAGATCGTACATTATCGGATCTAGAGTGACCATCTTTACTGATCATACCGCCATCAGGTACCTCATGGCAAAGAAGGATGCCAAAGCTAGATTGACCAGATGGATCCTTCTACTCCAGGAGTTTGACATAGAAATTAAGGATAAGCCTGGAGTCAAGAATGTGGTGGCGGATCATCACTCCCGATTGGAGTGTCTCTTGAAGATTCTGAGCAGATTGACCCCATTTGTGAGACCTTCCCAGACGAGGCGATCCTTGCTATCGCCTCGCTTCCATAGTATGCCGATATTGTGAATTATCTTGTCACCAAGAAAGTTCCACAAGATTGGCCCAGGCAGAAACTTGAGACCTTCCTTGCGAAGGCCAAGTTTTACCATTGGGAGGATCCCATCCTTTACCACGAGGGAGGGGATAGTATCTGGCGTAGGTGCATTCCTCAGGAGGAGCACCATAGCATCCTCACTTACTGCCACAAGCTTGAGGCAGGTGGACATCACTCTGGGAGGAGAACGACACAGAAAGCGCTCCAATCCGGCCTATGGTGGCCTACCCTCTTCAAGGACTCTGATGAGTTCGTGAAGAGGTGTACTGACTGTTAGAGCATGGGCACTTGTGGACAGCGTGATATGATGCCGATGCAGCCCATTCACTTCTGTGAGGTTTTTGACGCATGGGGCATCGATTTCATGGGTCCATTCCCTATGAGTCAGGGATTTGAGTACATTCTGTTGGCCATTGATTATGTGAGTCGTTGGGTTGAGGCCATCCCCGCCCGAACCGCAGATGCCAGGACTGTTTACAGATTTTTGAGGAAGCATATCATTACACGGTTCGGGGTACCTCGAGTGTTGATATCTGACGGGGGGTCTCATTTCATCAACGACCAGGTGAACGCCCTTGCTAGCGAGTTCAGCATAGACCATCGAGTTGCCACTCCATACCACCCTCAGACGAATGGTCTAGCCGAAATGTCGAACAGGGAGATCAAGACTATATTGCAGAAAGTCATCCGCCCTGACTGAAAGGATTGGTCACAGCTTTTGGACTCGGTCTTGTGGGCATATAGGACGTCTTTCAAGACATCATTGGGCACATCTCCCTTTCGCCTCGTTTATGGCAAGCCGTGCCATTTACCAGTTGAGTTGAGACACAGGTCACTTTGGGCAGTCACAGATATACTTTTGGATCCAGATAGTGTAGGAGACCAAAGGAGGGCAGAGTTAGCAGCCTTGGAGGAGCTTTGTGATATCGCATTCTCAAATAGCCTATAGTACAAGGAGAGAGTGAAGGAGTGGCATGATTCTCATATCTGCCACAAGCATTTTGAGCCTGGACAAAGAGTATGGATGTTTGATGCTAGGCTTCGTCTATTTCCAAGGAAGCTACAGAGCAAATGGAAGGGACCGTATCTAGTGAGAAAGGTACATGACAATGGGAGTATCGATATATCTGAGTTGTCTTATGAGAGTACCTTTCGAGTGAACGGCCAGCGGCTCAAGCCATATCTTGATCATGAGCCGTGGCTCGTTGATGTTGCCCCTATTCACTTTGCGTGAGATGTGGTCTCTTGACTCACATCTATTGCATCTCACGCCTGATTATCATTGTTCTCCCGACTTGTATAGATCCAGTTGTTCATATCATTCCATTCTTTAGTCCCACATCCCTTTCTTCATCCATTGATTATGTTGTACTTAGGGTGTACTTTACCCTAAGTATAGGGGGGATGTAGGACTCTCGAGTGTTTCTCTTGATTCTTTCTATCCCTATTTTTGTTGCCTATACTTAGGGATATTTTACCCTAAGTATGGGGGGGGGGGGTAGACCCTGTACATTTTTCACTCGATTTTCCCTTCGTGTACAACCTGCTATACTTAGGATTATTTGATCCTAGGTATAGGGGGAAAAGTCGAGATCCTCTTGATTTTCTATTTATTCATTCGTCTTTGTATATAGCCATTCCTTTTCACTTCCCTATACCAAGCATGAGTTATGTCTTCTTCATCGCTCTTGATCACTCTGAGGACATCGTTCGAGCTAAATATAGGGGGTGTGTATATATTTTATATATACTTTAGCCGTAACTCGTACTTTGTGTGAGTGTGTAAATAAATAAAAATGGCTAAAAATCCATAAAATTTAAAAAAATTTTCTTGTATATAAAATCCATCTTGCACATACCTATTTATTTATACAAATTATTTTTGTACAAATGATTGTAAAATGATTTGTGTAAAGGATTTGTAAAGATTTCTATATCAAAATCTATGTATATAGTACAAAATTTTTGTAAAATGTTTTGAAAACAAAAAGTTTGCAAAAACCTTGTGCAAATGTTTGTAAATATTTTGCAAAACTTCGCATTCATGCATACATCCATGTTTTCAAACATTTTTCAAAAAAATTTGCATGTTTGTAAACACTTGTAAATAGCATCCTTGTAAATAATTGTATAGTTTTTCCTGGATTATAGTTGACATTTAAACTAGCCTGGAATTAAATTGGAAAATGGAGCTTGATTAAGATATTAATCCACCTAATTCTAAGAGGAACCTTATAGGGAATAGGGTTAAGGCTTTTCAGGTCCATTGGGACTTAATTCTTTGAGTCCACTAGGCTATGAGCATATGTCATCTTGATGAGCCTAAGTAGAGCACTTAACAATACACGCATGACTCTCAGAGACAATGTCTTGACTTGCACCAGCACTTTACACATAGCTCTCCATGGATGAGGTGGTGAGGAGGCAGTTTCCTTTGGCTTGGGGTAGCATATGAGGGTAGTACTTCTAGGCGGAACCTCTCTTCTTCTTCTAGTGAAGGAAGTGCGTCTCAACTTGGTCTGGTGGTTATGAAGTCTAAAGACAGAAGTTGTGGGTTGCAATAAAGCTTCAAAAGAGGGATAGTGTACTGGCTCAAGAGGAAAAAATCCTTATATATATGCTGAACCATGTAGATATCTTGTACAGTTGCACATGAAAAAAAGTGCAAAAATAAAAGAACTCCAAAAAAGTGGTGGGTTGGATTGAAAATTTAATAATCCCACCGGAGTGTATATAGTCAAATAAAGCAAAAGCTTATGATATACATGTTACATCTCATGAAGCTTGCAGCGGGAGACTCAGCTACACTGTTTAGAGCTCCCAAGGATGCATGGCTACACTGGCCATGGTCCATTCTCTTCTTCCCCCTCTTCTTGAGCCGGTTGCACTTGAACTTAGAAGGGAGTACCCCGCTTCTCGTGGAAAGAGTTGCTGGACCGAGGCATTAGAGTTACCAGGTTGGGGGAGGTTGTTTCTTTGTTACTTCTAAGGTGGGGAGCTACATATCACTTACACTGCAAGGAAAGATTCATGGTCATTAGAGTTTGTGTATGTAGACTTGTTCTGATCTGGTGTATTGAGGAGTCTTGCCCATAGATTGGTGGAACTCGGAGGCTGTTAGGTTTTAAGCTAAGTCCAAATAAGGTTCTGACACATTAATAATCCAAAGATCTGATCGAGCTCCATATTTCAATTTAATAAAGGCAAGTTTAATAATCAGCATTGATCCATGCATATTCTCCTCTTTTTCTTTTTTCTTTTTCACTTCTTTTTCAAATAAGTGTTTGCTAATGGACTAGCAAAGTTAAAGTATAGGGGGGTGATGAATACCCATTCATCACTCTTTATTCTTTTATTTTAGCTACAAAACCTTTGCCAAACACATGTAGATATATGTAAATAATAATAATTAGCATTCAACATGCATTGTGTAAAAATAAATAATTAGCATGTTTTTGTGCATAAATAAAAGAATAAAGAAACAAAAGAAAAAGAGGGAGATATTTAGAATAAATTTTGAGCAACCTAATCCCAAGGGAGGGCTCAGCATGGGCCTGACCGCATAAAAACCAAAGTAGAGAGAGATAAGGAATCTCATTGGTGTATATATACCTATAACTAAATAAAAATATTTTCTTCGAAATAAAAATAAAAATGGGTTTGTATTTATATGTATATATTTGTATATATTAAATTAAAAATTATGAAAAATAAAAGAAAATTAAAAAGAAATAAAATTCATCCTTCATTGTAGATACACCAGGTACATAAAACACTTTATCTATATATTTATACCTATAAATAAATAAATTAAAAATCCCATAAAAATTGTACATATTCTATGTTTCATAATGTAAAAAAATAAAATAAAAATCATAAAAATAAAAAAAATAAAACGAACAAAAATAAAAATCAAAATAAACATTGTATATAGACCATGTATATATGTGTATATAAGTATTTATTTAACCCTAGTAAATAAATAATAAAAATAAAATAAAAATACCAAAATATTCCAAATTTTATTCTATAAATAAATAAAATACAAAATTTGAATAAAAATGTACAAAAATAAGTAATTAAAAAAATCAAAAATAAAAAATACAGTATTGTATATATACCTATATATTATACTATATTGTACATACCTTTTTTTATTTCAAACAAATAATTAAAAATCACAAAAAAATAGTTTAAAATAAAAGAAACATTTTTCATGTTTTTAGTTTTGCAAGATTCGGCCATTTACTATTTTAAATTCAATTTCTATTTATTTTACATGTGACCGTATCCCATTGGTCCACGGGGGATGTTGACCCCCCAGTCAACTCCCCCCCTTGGACCCCAAGCCCGCGGATCTGCACGCCCGAACCGATTTCTCTGATTTATCGCGTCATGATCCGATCGCCAAAACCCTTAACCCCGGGTCCTACTTCTTCCTGATTCATCCCTGATCCACGCCTGGGGTGGGTTATGGGGATCCGTGCTCCGATTGTCTTTTGCCCGAACCTCTTCTAGCCGGACCCCTAGGAGTATTTAGTCCCAGCTCCGTCGCGCATTTTAACCGATCTTTGGCTCCGCATTTCCCTACCCAGGACCTCCATTGCCTTCACCGGAGTGACAGCGAGCTGAGGGTGGTGTCGCAGTGAGGAGAGAGTGCTCAGCCATCGATCCGGCAAGTCTTCACTGCCGTGCGCCGCCCAGGAGTGGTGCTCGAGCCTCGGGCATCGACGACCCTCGAGGTAAGGACCCAGAGCTTCGGAAGCTCATCCACAGTCGATCTCAGCCATCTGGTAAGCCTAGTTTTCCTTAGTTTTCGCCAATTTACATTTACCCCCAATTTCATCTTCCGCCGACGACCATCGATTCCGACCACATCCGTCCACATCTCGACCATCGGACTCGACCTTCATCTTCGCCCTTCTCCCCGCATATTCTTCACCTATCCATTCAACCCAGTTTGCACAGGAACTGGGAGTCGGTCTCCTTCACCGACGCCTCACCGGAGACCATTCGCCCCGACGCACCGACCACCCGCCTCACTTCTAATCGGGTCGAGGCATTTTGCCCACGACCCAGGAGTCCTTCTGTGCTCTTTTGAAGGTATGAGGAGGTCCATCTAAGGACCTCAACTTCCAGGCACAGGAGTTCAGCTCCGTCGCTGTCGCCCGGGCTTCTCGGAGTTCGTTGGCGCCATCGGAGGGGTTCTTCAGACGCGGGAGGCTCCGGCGATTCTTTTCCAATCTTCAGCAGCCCCCGAGGAGGTCCACCGCACGCGTATAGGGCCAGCGAAGTTCGTCGGCCACCTGTTCTTTCTGGACCCTCTAGAGCAGTCCATCCACCCTTGCCGTGCCAGATCTGTGGAGGACCGTTCGATCTAGGCGAAGAAGAGGTCAGCAGCAGACCACCGTCGATCCGATACGTGGCCTCTTCTCCGCCCTCCATCAAACGAGGGTTAGTGCCGACGTCACCAGTCGTCTGATCAGCCACGTGGCGCCATCCCAGCCCATCTGCGAATAAAGGGTAATTTACCCTTAGGCCCTTAGCCTTTTTGTTTTTATTAATAGTCCTGTAAATATTTTCGTAGTTTATTTTAGTTTGGTAAAATTGCATAGAGGACCTATTAGTTCACTTTTATTGCATTTCTACCCCTGTGTGTTGTGGACACGTGCTTCGTCACGTGTATTTTGGTGAAATTGCATGTTTGGGCCTGTAGAGTCTGTTGTTCATGAATAAAATATCTTTTTAGTGATTTGCACATATATCCCTGTGAGTGTTTCAATTGGACACGTGCCGAATTTTGTGGGTTAATTGCAAATAGTTCCCTGGACTTTTAGTACCTGCTGCTAATAAGCCCTTGGAACTATTTTATTTACATATAGGTCCCTGAGTGCCCAGTACACGTGCTTCGCGCGTACATACGTGGACTTTTTGCACCTGGACCCCCTAGACTTCTACTTTTGTTACTTTTAGGCCCCTGGAACATACTTTTATGACAATCAGGTCCTTGTGAAATGTGGGCTTTTGATTGTTGTGAATAAAATATCAAACTGCATCCAAATCAAGTGAAAATCTGATACGTGGCTCCTGACACTGTGTAGATTTTCACTAATTTTTGGGATTTTTTTGGAGCCCTTTTATTATTTTTAAAAATTCAAAAACCTTTCTTAATCTGTCTGTCCAGATAAAAAAATAACAAAAAAATATAAAAACCTCTTTAAAAATTACAAAAAATTAGGTTTTGTGTATTTTGGTGTGCTTGATTTTCTGGCCAATTTTGGTCATTTTTGGATTCACAAAAAATATAAAAATTGAAAAACATTGAAAAATCATAAAAATTCTAATAGATCATAGAAAAACCAAAAATAATAAATCTTTTTCTTAATTTTTCCTTTTTGTTTCTAGTTTCAAAGAAAAATACCTCCAGGATATTTTAGGACTATTATATATTTTATTTTGGTCCTTAAAGCCTGGCCAGACAACAGCATTGTTTTGCTTCTTTATTTCATTTTTAGAAAATTCTATAAAAATCAGAACATTATCAAAAATTCACCAAAAACATTAAAAAATATAAAATCCAAAAATATTTTTATTGGAATTTTTTGGAGCGTTTTAGAGTAGTTAAATAATTTGTTGGTTATGCTTGTTTATATTGTTTTCTTATTTTCTTTATCATTTAAAAATCCAAAAAATATAAAAATATTAAAAATCCACCAAAAATCATTTGTTCTTATTTTTCTTTATTTTTGACTACTACGTAGGCCGCAAGGCCATCACGTGCTCCATGAGTCCGACCCTGATCGCTATACTAGGCTAATCCAATAGCCAGGGCCACTCGTTATTTTTCTCTGATTTTCTTTTTGTTTGGTGGTCTGCTCTTTCATTCTTCTTGATTGACTGAATTATTTCTCTCGATCCGGGTCGCAACGACCCTTGAGTGATTTTATATTTTATCACGGACTGATTGAGTGATTTTTTCGATCATCATAGCCCCAGGGCTTCATGGTCGAGGAAAGCGAGGTGTGCAAGTTAAATAACTCCATCTATGGAGTCAAATAAGCTTCTCGTAGTTGGAATATAAGATTTGATGAAATTGTAAATGTTATGATTTCAAATAGAATCTTGATGAAACATGTGAAGCTTAGTGGGAGTATTAATGTGTTCATCATGCTAAATGTAGATAATGTCCTAATCATTTAGAATGATATAAGGATGACAATAAGTGTTTTATGATCTGTCTATTTCATACCTTGAGATACGATCTCTAGGATACCTCTTACATCTTAGTTCTGATGTTGTTCAGAAGTAGAAGAGAAGAGAGAGAATTTTGATTGTCACATTATTGGTACATCCTGGATATATTCTATCCAAGGAAGGCTCCTTTCCCTTAAGATTTGGTACTGACCAATCTAAAGGGATAGCATATCAAATGTTGATGATGCTAAAACTGATTGCCCTTGTGCATCGGTTGCTAGAAGCCTAGTATGTGCTAGATATGTACGAAAATCTAGATGTCTGCCATGCAGTGAGAGAAATAAACTGTTGTTAATCCTACTATCGAGATAAAACACTTAGTTGCAGTAATAAAACAGTATCTTCAATGATGACAAGACTTAGAGATAATGATCTAAAAGTCTCATCATAAAGAACCTAAGACTTTATATATAGTGATCTAAAAGGTCTTAACTACAGATACCTTAAGAGTTAGAGATCTATGGGAATAAGGATAATTGAAATTACACACTGGTTATAACGATTGTTGAGTTGTAATGTCCAAGATATTATGACTGCCTCAATATTGAGTAATGGTTGCATAAGATGCAACATTCGCAATGGATGCGAGCACTGTTACTGAGGGATATGAAGTGGTGCAAAAGGAGTTAGCATAGTCTCTCGAGAACAGAGTGACTGATCAGCTTACTTAGCGATACTAAATAGCCTATGATTGTCACATGAGTGCGAGTTTAATGATTAGCGAATTAATGGCTCTTTGGTCTAGTGGGATATTGTTGGACATGCGAGCCCACGACAAGTTATTATGCAATAAATGTTATTACAATTCACCCCTTAATCTGAAATGGAGAATAACTAATTTGCATAATAGGTCCCTTAGTACAATTAGGGTTATGTACCATGGCCATCTTAGTGATCATACAGGTGTTAGTTCAATTATTTAATCATAGAGGCTGGTGCTTGGATGAATATCTAAAGAGTTAAATTGAGGACTTATGAAGCATCATCCAATGATTGTTAAGATGTGATCTCCATCCAGAGTTGGAGATGGCAATCCTTATCTCTAAAGGCTGATATCTGACCGATCTCTTGATGAAGGTCCTCTGCATAGGAATAGAGATTCGGAGGTGTCATATTAGTCAGGTCAAAGAGTTGACTTAATGAGATCGAGATAACCAAAGTTCTATTTCTTATGCTGTCACGATATAGGCACGCATCCTCTGATCGGAGATAGATGTGATACTATAAGTCTGAGTATGTACATTTGGCAGACTAATAGGTTGATGATCTAACCAAGGTCAATACACCGGCACACTGGTGTGCAAGCAAGGGCATATGAGTAATATGATCTTAAAGGGATTATACAGGTTCATTTACTGAACTGGAAGACATGAGCTCACTCAGGAGATATTGGGAAGATCAAATTTCGTTCACGGTCGTCTCTCTTTGGAAGCTTGACTGAATTTATAGGTTTGATATATACTTTTGGAAAGTATATGATCAACACCTGGGTATGATATATGCCTTTGGAAAGTATATGATCAATACCAACTCCCAATGATCAAATGAGAAAACTTACTGATAAAACCCTGAAGTAGACAATGTAAAATAGATCTTATACTTTGGGTTTATTCTGGTTCTTCCAGTATGTAGGATGTACAGGTATTAGGAATACCTGAGGGTGATGTGATAATAAACGATTGTATAACCATGACGCTTCCATTCCTAAGGAGTGATAAAACAAGTTTGGATTTTAGTGAATCCTCTCATAGAGAAGTGATCTAATCTTAGTCCAAATGTTGGACCTTGATCTGAATGTGATTCGGATACAACGAGAATATTTAATCGACGGCTTTGATTAAGTCAAACATCTATGGGAGGTCCGCAAGATCTAGAATTGAGATATGATCTCAATATCCAAGTCAATATACGTTGAACAATACAATCACCCTATCCTTACCTCTAAGTATCCGTGGAGAAAGCGCATTACCCTTGAAAGAGTTCATGGATAATTTCATTGTTGATATATGTATCCGAGCATCAAGAAAATTGATAATTAAATGCGATTTAATTATCATGGATAATATAAATTTGATTCATAATATAAGGAGAGTTATCAGAGATAATTAAATGTGATTTAATTATCAAAGATGTGAATAATGTGAAGGCGATTCATATTATTTTGGCACATGAGAATAAAGATCCAAGATGATTAAATACGATTTAATTATCATGGATATGAATAATATGGATAGCACTATCCATATTAGTCATATATATTATAAATGTGATTTTAAATATATTAGAGAGAGCATATAATAATTTATATGTGTTAATTAATTATTGTTGTGAATTGGATTCACATTTGATGATTAATTAAAATATAATTCACATTTTGTTTTGGGTTGTGAAAAAGATTCACATAATTTCAATGGCATGATTGATATTTTCCATGAGATATATTTGAATTATTTTTTGGTGAAAATATTGTCGACAATAGTCATAGGAGATATCATGAGATAATGAGATCTCATGATATTTTGGGGAGATTGACCCATTCCTCCCAAGAGGAGTGGACGGCTACAACTCTCCATGTGGAGAGGAGTAGTCGTCCCCTCTCTTTTAGGGATGGGCGTTGGTCTTCTCATTATCCTATCTCTTGTCAAATATGATTTAATTTAAGATTAATTATATTGATTTATCAATATTAATTAATTTAAATTAAATCACTTGTTGTGTTTTTACAAGAACATCTTAGCCATTGAAAGAAACACAAATCAATCTCATCCAATCATTATGTGTTGCCCATGGATTGGGATCCATGGGTTCCCAAAACCCTATATAAGAAGAGGCATCCATTGCTCTTCATGTGACATGATTAATGAATGCTCTCCCTCTCTTTCTCTACATGCCAAGCCTCTCTCTCCCTCTGTCTCTCTTATAATGGTCGTCCACTATGTAGCCTTGTGAGAGTCGTCATCGATGCAACATCGTCATTATGCTGCCGGATCATCAACTCGTGGATCTCCATCTCCTTCGGTGCATTGCTTGTGAAGAAGATGTTGGATCTCGTGCAACGAGATCAGGAGATCCACCGCTTGGATCATCAACATGGATTGCGAGGAGCACACATCTCATTAACGCGCTCGAAAGCATGTCCTCCGTTGGATCGGGCTTGAGACAGGAGGCCTCTTCCTTTAGAGACTCGATCGCAACCACGCTTCAAGAGGTAAAGCTTATACGTAATTATGATTTAGATGAAACGATCCGAGAAAGGATCTTGGATCATGTGGTTTCATCATATTATAATTTTTAAATTATGCTGAATCAAGCAGCTAGTACGACTAGTCGCTCCCGGTGGCATTCGATGCGATCATCACGCTTCCGTGATACGCTTGAGGATTTCCCCATATCATTTGGGAACCCAAAATAATGCTTAACTCTTACATTACAGATCTGATGTTCTATTAAATTTGATGGAATCCAACGACTATTGCTAATCACACCCACTATTCTAGCTCAAACTACATGACTTGTTTCAGTCACCATAGAAATATGCACCGTAGGACATAACGCATGGAGTTGCACAGAGGGCTCCCACTCATCATGTGCACTGCATCCATTTACACCCCCAAATCTGATCTGTACTCCTATATATGCATATAAACCGCACCTCTCTAACCTAAGTGATGCAAAAGAGAAGTAGTTCAGCTCATCTCAACTAAACGGAAGCAGAGTAGTAGCACGAGCAGTGGGAGGAGGATATGGAGCTGTTATCACAAATGTGGTTTCTGTTGGTCCTCTTGACGAAGCCATAAAACGTGCTCCCATCATAGCTTCTTTACCTCCTCCACTCCCTATGGCAGTCTCTAGGACTCCCTCACCCCATTCTCCTACTTCGACGTCCCGGAGTTCATCGACTACCCCATGGATCCTAACGGCATCCACCGCCAAGTCCACCTCTACCTTAACTCCTTCATCTCCTCCTCAACACCCATGGAGGTCACCTTCCTCACCCACCACATCCTCTAGACCCACCACGTCGACACCCTCAAGGACTCCCTTGACGAGCACCGCTCCTTCTCCCTTCACATCCCCAAGTCTATGCATGCTAGGCACCCCTCCGCTTTTGATCCTACCTTACCAGCATCTCTGCACGTGCCTCCAACTTTGAGCACACAACGCACAACCATTACCTTCACACCATCATCTCTAGGCACTCAGAGTCCAGTTGTTGGTCTTCTGTTCTTTTCCATGCCACCTTCGACACCCTCATTCTCGACCCAAACTTCTAGTCCAGGATATTCTTCAACCTCGACATGTTCATCTAGGGGAATCCCTTATAATTGCATGTTGGATAGCCTAGAAGTTTGGGTATATCTTGCATGGACCCCCCGATCTGATGAGTCTAGCATCATCGCCACTATGGAGCTAGAGGAGGAAGAAGGGGAGGGAGCGGTCAGCAGGGGGTGGCATGAGTTGGAGGAGGAAGAAGGGGAGGGGGAGGCTGTTGGAAATGCAAGCCCACGGCGAGCCATTATGCAATAAATGTTATTGCACATATCATTCCCTGATTTGAAATGAAGAATGAATAATATGTATAATAGGTCCCTTAGTACAATTAGGGTTATGTACCATGGCCATCTTAATAATCATACAGCTGTTGATTCAACTATTGAATCATAGAGGCTATTGCTTGGATGAATATCTAAAGAGTTAGATTGAGGACTCATCAAGCACCGTCAAATGACTGTTAAGAGATGATCTCCAGCCTGAGTAGGAGATGGCAATCCTTATCTCTTTAGGCTGATATCTGACCGACCTCTTGATGCAGGTCCTCTGCATAGGAATAGAGATTCAGAGGTGTCAGATTAGTTGGGTCAAAGAGTTGACTTAACGAGATCGAGATAACCAAAGTCCTATATCGTATACTGTCATGATATAGGCACGCATCCTCTGACCGGAGACAGATGTGTTACTATAAGTCTGAGTATACACATTTGGCAGACCAATAGGTTGATGACCTAACCAAGGTCTATACACCAGTGCGCTGGTGTGCATATAGGGGCATATGAGTAATACGATCTCTCAAAGGAATCATACAGGTTCAATTACTGAACCGGAAGGCATGAGCTCACTCATGAGATATTGGGAAGAATCAAATTCCATGCGCATGGTCGTCTCGCTTTGGAAGCTTGACTGAATATGTAGGTTTGATATATACTTTTGGAAAGTATATGATCAAGACCTAGGTATGATATATGCTTTTGGAAAGTATATGATCGATACCGACTCCCAATGATCGAATGAGAAACTTACTGATAAAACCATGAAGTAGACAGTGTAAAGTTCATCTAATACTTCAGTGTTTATTCTGAGTCTTCCAGTATGCAGGGTGTATAGGTATTGGGAATACCTGAGGGTGATTTGATCATAAACGATTGTATAACCATGATGCTTCCATTCCTAGGGAGTGATGAAACGGGTCTGGATTTTAGTGACTCCTCTCAGTAGAGAAGTAATCTGATCTTAGTCCAATCTCAGTAGAGAAGTAATCTGATCTTAGTCCAAATGTTGGACATTGATCTGAATGTGATTCAGATACAATGAGAAGATTAGATTTACGGTCTTGATATAATCAAGCATCTATGGGAGGCCCGCGATATGGATTTGAGATACGATCTCAATATCCATGTCACTATACGTGGAACAATACAAGCGCCCTGTCCTTATCTCCAAGTATCTGTGGAGAGATTGCATTATTCTTGAAGGGTTCAAGAATAATTCCATAAGATCTAAGCAATGAAGAAATCATGATTAAATGTGATTTAATCATAATTATGTATGAAGAAATTATCCAATATAATTAAATGTGATTTAATTAATGTGGATAAGAATAATGTGGATAGAAATATCCAATTATTCATAATATATTATAAATGTAATTTATAATGTATTAGAAAGAGCTAATTATAATTTATATGTGTTGAATAATTATTATGTGTATTGGATACACATTGTGTAATTAATTGACAATGTATGTTATATGTTGTTTTGAGTTGTGAATATGATTCACAATTTTTTCATGGCAAGATTGCAATATTCTCAAATATAATTGTGAATTATTTTTGAAGAATAAAATCGAACAAAAGTTCTTGGAAATAAATAAAGAGATTTCCATGGAGATATGCAATCTCATGACATGTCATGAGATTGCTCTCCTCTTGGAAAGCTTGGGCGGCACCCAATTCCAAATAGGAATGGGTGGCCGTCCATATGGAATGTACATGGAGATGTAATCTCCATGTATATTCTCTCCTTATTTATTTGGTGTGATTTAGGACTAATTTATATTTTATTTTGTCAAATATATTTTAACCTAAATTTGTTGGTTTTACCAACAACAATCTTGACCATTGGATTGACATAAATCAATCTCATCCATTGATTTTATATCTCACATGGATTGAGATCCATGGATCTCAAAACCCTATAAATAGAGAGGCATACCATGCTCTCACTTTACATGTGATCTTGAAGCTCTCTCTTCCTCTCTCTTCATACACGACAACCCTCTCTCCCTCTAATATTGATGGCCGTCCACCATACCCTAGAGGAGAGAATCGTCGACGCTATCTCCACCGCGCCGCCGCTTCGACGTTCTTCGATTCTCCATCTTCTTGGTGTGCCATGCTCACGAAGGAGATGTTCGATCTCGTGCGACGAGATCAGGAGCAACCGCGCTTGGATCAACTTCTTGGATTGCGAGGACAACGCTGTTCATCCCCACGCTCGCAAGCAGTCTCGCCGACGATCGGACTTGAGACAGGAGGTCTCTTCTCTTAGAGACTCGATCAACCACGCTTCAAGAGATATTGCATTATACATGTTGTGGTTATAGATGAAATGATCTGAGAATGGTTCTCGGATCATGTGGTTTCATCATACGAAAAAAATTTTAAATTCCGCTGCACCGAACAACTAGTACGACTAGTCGTTCTTCGTCGTATCTGATACGATGATCATGCTTCCGAGATGCGTTTGAGGATAAATTTCATATCCTTCAAGTGGTATCAGAGCCTCAGGTTGATAATTTCGAATATGATTCGAAAAACCGAGGACGACTTGGGTTCGTTAAGGTCGCGAAAGTTTTTATCGCATTTGATTTCGCAGATCTGTTTAGTAAATGAATTCGGCACTGTTTAAATTGTTTAAACACGAATTTAATACTTGTATTTTTTTTCCCCATTAAATAAGGAAACCACATGATCTGAGTTTACGTACATCGGATTTCGTATGCTCTAGATATGGTTGTTTTAACGAACATGTATGCACTGTTGCGGGAACTGTAGATACGAACGTGATTAAAATATTAATTACTGTTTAGACTTACCTCGAAATGCATGTAACATCACTTGTTCTTTCCTAAATCAAATTAGCAATCTATGAAAAATGATTTTGTCTAATTTGGATTTAATATGATTGAGATATGCTAATTTTAGTAAGTAGGGGTCACTGCTGAAATTACAGTCCTAATCTAGAATCAAGTGATTGTCAATTAGTGAAATTAATTGTAATTTCGTGAAATAATCATGAAAAATATTTGTGAAATATTGGAAGTTGATTATATACATAATTGACATGGCCTCAACCAATTAATTGATTAGATTTGATCTAAATCTTAATTGGAAACACAATCATCAAACTTGATGCTTGTATAGTGACTGTGATTTAATAAATTAGTGAAATTAAATTGTTTAATTTCCTAGAATAATTGCGCATAAATATTTGTGAAATATTTGATGATAATTATTCCTTAAATGGCATTGCCTTAACCAATAATTGATTAGATGTGATCTAGATCACTAATTGGTTACATGATCAACATTCCAACAAACATGTTGCTTGAATAGGACTTGGGATTTGTTTAGCAAATCTCATTATAATGTTAATCAAAAATTGTTTTGATTATGATTATATGGTATAATTTCGGTTGAAGAACCGATGATCATCTCAAGTACAAAATGATTTATTTTCCATTATCCTTTCCCGAGGTGGATATGGTGTCTAGTCGGAGAGCATTGGGGTTGCGGGTTGCAACGTATGTGGTCCGTCCCACTCTCGTCGGTACTAGACATGACAGCTAGTAGGGTTAGTATAATGCTTAAGAAATCATGATGTATTTCTAATTATCAAAATTCGAGATAATACATATTTGAGATAATACCATAATTCAAGTAACTATTAAAATGTTTGTTTGATATTAATTGGATCATTGATTTAATATGATTAGATTAATTGGAATCCAATTAAAATTGAAACACTCTATTATGAATAGAGATGTTATTTACCTTGGAAGAATTAATCATAATGAATATGATTCATAGTGATTAATTAGAATTTGAATATGATACGGAGGATCACATAAGTGACATCCATGGTCTCCCGTCAAGGCGAAGGGTTCCGTCACCAGGGATTGTATGTAGGAGATGCCTGTCCGAAGTGACAGCTCCTGTATGCAAGCGCATCTGGATCGGTCTCTTTGCTTCTCGAAAGAGTAAGGTCGTATACGTAGTGACCCCAATATCGGATCCTCATATTATTGGGGCGATGTTGGATTGCGTATAGCGAGTACTATTCCTGTTGACTGTTGGTTCAATTAACGATGGGCCAACATCGCCTCAGGGGTGGTGGGCCCGGGTGTTAAAGACCGAATTGGGAAATGCAAGTTGGACTTGCAAAGCGGAATGTGTTCCTGCTTCTTTTTATCCGAGTTGTAGATTCTCATATTATTGGGATGTAACAAAGATAAGGAAGGAGATCCTAGATCTTGTTGAGATATAATGGTAAGTATATCTCTTACATTGAAAGTGATTAAGGGAATGAACTTTCAATGTTGACAAGGCAAGACAACTTTGATATAAAAATCCTAAATCAAAGTAATATATATATATATATATTTATATATTTATGCAAATTTCTTATTTCAGACAATCCTTCATTAAAACCCACTCAATGATATTCTCAATAATAACCAGTGAAATATCTTGGGTTGGACTCATGATCCAGATATTGTACTTGCAATTGAACACATATTGTATGTGGTTGCAATGTGCATGTTTCCTCACAATAATGAGGAATGACAATTAAATAGATAATAGGACTACAACCGTAGGGTTTGTATGTCTCTATAGTCTTGATCTCATCGGATGTACTTTGGAAGTAACATGTTGATGATGATCGCAATTGTCAAATAATCCTTATAAAATCAATGAAGATATTCTGGCATACATATGTGCTCTTGACATTTAATCATGAGTGACATGGTTCTCTACATCATGCAGAATGGTAGCTCTATAAGAGATGATGTATTCAAAATGTTTGGATACCTACCTAAACCAATGGTTTTAAGAGTATAAATGGATGTAGACATGATGAGTGTCATCATTCTATTGTCTATACTCTAGTCATTCATGAAGCTTCAAAATATTCATATTGTATGAATTTAATGAAGCATGTATAAATGTTGAAATGCTCTTACATTGAATTCTTTTTGAATTTAACATAAGAGATCCTTAGTCTTAAGCAATGGTTGTTTATAGATAAAGGGAGCACAGTGGAAGCATGGGTTGGACCCAAGAAAGAAGGAAAGTCAAAGAGTTGAGTGGACTTCTGTGACTTCCATATGACATCCAAAGAGTTGGATGAATGCCAAAACTGCAATAAGTTGATGTGTTGATAGTATGACTATCAAGTCTGTCTAGAATCCTTAGAGAAGGACTCGGATAGAGCATCAAAATAATCTACATAAATCATTGAAATTGACTTTCTTATTTGGTAAGATAGAGTCTAATAATTGTATCTCAATCTTCTGACAACACATGCAATGGGTTGCATATGTTTTGGAAGACTGGAAAAATTTGATCTTAAGGTTTATAGTTATCCAGATGAACATTGATGCAATTGTTGCAACAATTTCCATTGGATCACTAGACTTCATAATTTCAGTGGGAGAAACCTTAGTCTTAGAGAATGTCTCTATGACCTAGACATTAGAATACACTCATTGTTTATTTCTAAATGTTGGAAATAAACATGAATTCTGGAATGGATCTATCATAAAGAGTTATGATGAAGATATTTTAGAAAGTAATCTAAAATCTAGTGGACTCCACTAAATTAGAAAATTAATGAATGGTTCATTAGCATTTCTAAATGCTGAAATTGAACCTTAAGATAAATAGGAGGATGAAGATCATTTGACAAGGATCTAGCATCAAACCTTGGACATTTGTCTATTGATTTGATTAATAGACTAGTAAGAGATGAAACATTAGAATGTCTAAAATTTCAAAACTTACATACTTATGAACATTGTATTCAAAGTAAAAATGTCCAATACACCTTTCTTTGGGAATGGTGTAAGATGTCAAGGTATTCGGGATCTCATACATATTGATGTATGCGGAACATCTATATCATAGTAAACATTATGGATGTGTGATATCTATTAATGATTATGAATGATATTAGATTTCTTCTCTTCATCTAAAGAAATTTTTTGAAATGTTCAAAGATTTCATTATTTTGGTTTACATCCAAAGTTTGAAGGAAGATAAAATGAATCTGATCTAATCTATGTAGCATGTACCTGTTAGATGAATTCAAAGGATACCTTATGGAGATATGAATATCACTTCTATCTCAATCCTCCTAACACACCTTAACTCAATAGAGTTATAGGAAGATACAATTGGATCATGTGTGATATGATCTTATCAATGATAAATTTTAGCATAATTATCCCATGGTTTCCAGGTATATATGTGTAGTAGAGACTACATTATATATACTTAATAATATTCCATGCAAGTAAGCTGGAATTGAGCACTCGAGAGTGCTGCTTCATTAGGAAAATAAAGGATGGTATTGGATACCTACTTTATGACCTTGAGATTCTTAAATATCTCATCTCTGAGAATGTGATTCTTAGAGGTTGAGACTCTTGAGAATCAAGATGAAAATGAAGTGTAGGAACTCAGTTAATCTTGAGAAGATAATGAGGCTCCTGAAATTGCAAACTAAAAGGACAATTATAAATGAAACACTAATACCTCTTCAAATGAGTTTGATGATGGATTCCATGTGTCAGAGAAATCTGACAATGATCGAACTTCATGTGATGAATCTTCTGAAGATCATAGCATGGATAGATGGATGTTAGCAATAAAAGTCTAATGTAGACTTCATATACAAGTGTTGTATATGGACCCTCGAGGATCCACCTATATGGGTAATACCTTTAGAGGTGTAAATGGATCTTCAAGAGAAAGGGAATCTGAAGGGAAGGTAGAGATCTTCAAAGCACGGTTCGTAGCCATAAGCTACACACTGGAAGAGAAGACATTGCTTGCGATGAGACTTGCTCTTCGGTGACCATGCTTAAAACCATCAAAATATTGCTAACCTTAGCTACGCAACCTGACTATTGCATCTTCAAGATGTAAGTCAATATTGCATTCCTCTACGAATACCTCTTTGAGGATATTCACATGAAGTAGCCCCATGGCTTCATGGTTGAGGAAAGCAATGTGTGCAAGCTAAGGAATCCATCTATGGACTCAAATAAGCTTCTTGAAGTTGGACCATAAGATTTGATGGAATTATAATTGTTATGATTTCAGATAGAATCTTGATGAGCCATGTGAAGCTTAGTGGGAGTGCCTTTGTGTTCATCATGCTAAATGTAGATAATATTCTAATAATTTGGAATGATATAAGGACAATAATAAGTGTTTTATGGACTGGCTATTCCATATCTTGAAATATGATTTCAAAGATACCTCGTAGATCTTAGTTCTGAAGTTGTTCAGGAGCAAAGAGAAGAGGATAATGGGACTGTCACAATAGTAGTACAACTTGGACATATTCCATTCTTGGAAAATTCCAAGAAAGGCTTCCATCCCTTAAGATATGGTACTGACCTATCTAAAGGGATAGCACCTCAAAGAGTTGAGAAAGTGAAAGCTAGAACTACTTGCCCTTGGGCATCAGCTCTGAGAAGCCGAGTGTGTACTGGATGTGTACAAAAGCTAGATAGCTGCCATGTAGTGGGAGTGGTAAATTTTTACTAATCCTACTATGGAAATAAAATACTTGGTTGCAGTAATAACAAAATCTTCATAGATGACAAGATTTTTGAGATAGTTATCTCAAAGTCTTATCTTCAAAAGCTTAAGACATTATAGATAGAGATCTAAAAGGTCTTAACAGTGGATACCTTAAGAGATAGTGATCTCCAAGAATAAAGGCATTCTGATAAGGATTATATTGGTTACGATAATTGATAAGCTGTAGTGTCAAGGACACTATAACTAACAAGATTGAGTATTATTACATAAGATGCAACATTCGCATTGGATGCGAGCACTGTTACTGGGGATATGCAAGTGCCGTAAAAGGACTTGGTGTAGTCTCGTGGGAATAGAGTGACTGATCTGCTTACCTAGCTATTTTCTAAATAGCCTATGATTGTCAAATGAGTGTGAGTTTAAATGATTAGCCCATTAATGGCTCTTTGGGCTAGTGGGAGATTGTTGGAAATGCAAGCCCACAGCGAGCCATTATGCAATAAATGTTATTGCACATATCATTCCCTGATCTGAAAGGAAGAATGAATAATTTGTATAATAGGTCCCTTAGTACAATTAGGGTTATGTACCATGGCCATCTTAATAGTCATACAGCTGTTGATTCAACTATTGAATCATAGAGGCTGGTGCTTGGATGAATATCTAAAGAGTTAGATTGAGGACTCATCAAGCACCGTCAAATGATTGTTAAGAGATGATCTCCAGCCTGAGTAGGAGATGTCAATCCTTATCTCTTTAGGCCGATATCTGACCGACCTCTTGATGCAGGTCATCTGCATAGGAATAGAGTTTCGGAGGTGTCAGATTAGTTGGGTCAAAGAGTTGACTTAACGAGATCGAGGTAACCAAAGTCCTATATCGTATGCTGTCATGATATAGGCATGCATCGTCTGACCGGAGACAGATGTGTTACTATATGTCTGAGTATGTACATTTGACAGACCAATAGGTTGATGACCTAACCAAGGTCTATACATAGGCGCGCTGGTGTGCATATAAGGGCATATGAGTAATACGATCTCTCAAAGGGATCATACAGGTTCAGTTACTGAACCGGAAAGCATGAGCTCACTTAGGAGATATTGGGAAGAATCAAATTCCATGCACATGGTCGTCTCGCTTTTCAAGCTTGACTGAATTTGTAGGTTTGATATATACTTTTGGAAAGTATATGATCAAGACCTAGGTATGATATATGCTTTTGGAAAGGATATGATCGATACCGACTCCCAATGATCGAATGAGAAACTTACTGATAAAACCATGAAGTAGACAGTGTAAAGTTGATCTAATACTTCAGGGTTTATTCTGAGTCTTCTAGTATGCAGGATGTACAGGTATTGGGCATACCTGAGGGTGATTTGATCATAAATGATTGTATAACCATGACGCTTCCATTCGTAGGGAGAGATGAAACGGGTCTGGATTTTAGTGACTCCTCTCAGTAGAGAAGTAATCTGATCTTAGTCCAAATGTTGGACATTGATCTGAATGTGATTCAGATACAATGAGAAGATTAGATTTACGGTCTTGATTTAATCAAGCATCTATGGGAGTCCCACGATCTGGTTTTGAGATACGATCTCAATATCCATGTCACTATACGTGGAACAATACAATCGCCCTGTCCTTATCTCCAAGTATCTGCGGAGAGATTGCATTATTCTTGAAGGGTTCAAGAATAATTCCATAAGATATACAATGAAGAAATCATGATTAAATGTGATTTAATCATACTGATGTTTGAAGAAATTACCCAATATAATTAAATGTGATTTAATTAATGAGGATAATAATAATGTGGATTGAAATATCCAATTATTCATAATATATTATAAATGTGATTTATAATGTATTAGAGAGAGCTAATTATATTTTATATGTGTTGATTAATTATTATGTGTATTGGATACACATTGTGTAATTAATTGACAATGTAAATTATATGTTGTTTTGGGTTGTGAATGTGATTCACAATTTTTCATGGCAAGATTGCAATATTCTCAAATATAATTGTGAATTATTTTTGAAGAATAAAACCTAACAAAAGTTGTTGGAAATAAATAAAGATATTTCCATGGAGATATGCAATCTCATGACATGTCATGAGATTGCTCTCCTCATGGAAAGCTTGGGCGGCACCCAATTCCAAATAGGAATGGGTGGCCGTCCATATGGAATGTACATGGAGATGTAATCTCCATGTATATTCTCTCCTTATTTATTTGGTGTGATTTAGGACTAATTTATATTTGATTTTGTCAAATATATTTTAACCTAACTTTGTTGGTTTTACCAACAACAATCATGACCATTGGATTGGCATAAATCAATCTCCTCCATTGATTTTATATGTCACATAGATTGAGATCCATGGATCCCAAAACCCTATAAATAGAGAGGCATACCATGCTCTCTCTTTACATGTGATCTTGAAGCTCTCTCTCTTCCTCTCTCTTCATACACGACAGCCCTCTCTCCCTCTAATATTGGTGGCCGTCCACCATACCCTAGAGGAGGGAATCGTCGACGCTATCGCCACTACGCCGCCGCTTCGACGTTCTTTGGTTCTCCATATTCTTGGTGTGCCACGCTCACAAAGGAGACGTTCGATCTCGTGCGACGAGATCAGGAGCAACCGCGCTTGGATCAACTTCTTGGATTGCGAGGACAACACGGTTCATCCCCGCGCTCGCAAGCAGTCTCGCCGACGATCGGACTTGAGACAGGAGGTCTCTTCTCTTAGAGACTCCATCAACCACGCTTCAAGAGGTATTGCATTATACTTGTTGTGGTTATAGATGAAACGATCTGAGAATGGTTCTCGGATCATGAGGTTTCATCATACGAAAAAAATTTTAAATTCCGCTGCACCGAACAACTAGTACAACTAGTTGTTCTTCGTCGTATCCGATACGACGATCACGCTTCCGTGATGCGCTTGAGGATAATTTTCATATCCTTCAGAGGCAACGAGTAGCAAGCTGGAGGAGGAAGGCAGATGTGGAGGGGCGAGAGGGAGGGAGGAAGTGGGAAGGCATCGACATTGTTGAAGGAGGTGGGTTTTTTGGTAATTTTTAGTAACAATTGGATAGCTCATGGGTTAGATTAACCCAATGATATGGTTGGGTTAACCGAAAACTAACAAAGGGTTATGGGTATGAGATAGAGTAACTATCCGAGATTTCTTATGTAATTCATGATTACACGGGGTTATGGATGTAATTACGAAATTAATCAAGGTTATGGGTGTAAATATTCCTATATTTTTTCGCAATTCTGATTCTCAAAATCCAATCTTATGGATTATTTTATTTGATGAATGTTCCATGTATCCTCTAAATTTCATGTGAAAACAAAGGCAATTGCTATTTTCTCTTAATAGTCAAAGATCCAGTCAACATTTAAGCAACTTAAATCCTATTTAAAAAAAGAACCGTGACCATTGAACATTAATTTAAAATATCAAATACTTGTGTATTTGAATGAAATTTGGCAGATATATGGAACATTTGTTAATGATATTGTTAAACATATGAGCTTTGGGAGATCCATTTCTGCAATAAATGTTATTTTATTTATATATCAATAACAATTACGGAATTTTCACTCCCTATCTGAGATTGATGAATCCATGCACTTATTGGGTCCCTAGTACAATTAGGGTTATGTATCTTGGTCATCTAGATAATCATGTAGCTATTGATCCAATGGTTGGATCATAAAGCCCGGTCCTAAGTTGATAATTGAAGATCAAGATTGAGAACACAACTAACACCATAAAATGATTATAAAAAAAGGATCTCCAACCAGGAAATGATATGGCAATCCTTAGTACAAATGATGACATCTGATTGACCTCTTGATGCATGTCATATTCATAGGAATAGAGATTCGAAGGTATGTGATAATTCAAAGAGTTTACTTAGCGAGATCGAGATAACTAGGACTACCTATGTCGTATGATGTCACGATATAGGCACACATCCTCTTGAAGACTAGGTGATGACAGGCCGATCTCCCACGAGGGCCACCATAAGAAAAAGAGAAGTGTTGTCGCCGAGGCGACCACTCATGGAAGACCGCTGCCAATCAGCAATTAACCCACAATCCAAAGAATACAACAATCAAGCTCAAAACAAATGTGAATTAATCTTTATTTTACTCTACCATAAAATGTACAATGGCAAATATGTAGAGGTCGAACCACAGAGAGCAATACAAAATGCAATAGCCTATGTGTCAATCCCAGTCATTCTTATGTGGGTTTTTTTTTTTTATTATTATTAAAATATAATACTTGAGTATCATGTATACATATATATATATATATTTATACAAATTCATTATATATATATACATAGAGGTTAAGCATAGAGCTTATAATACATGTAATATATATATATAGGTATATCTATACTTAGATATATATATATATTATTTATTTTTATTTTTATAATTTTTTTTTCTCTTTTTTTTTATACTATATCAAGATTAATGAGAATACATATTACTAATTATATATATATATAATATATATATAATATATTTCCCCCTTTTTTTTTTCGTTGAATATATAGATATGTATACATAAAAGGGTGTTATAATATTCACAAAAATACTCAAAAATAGTCAAAAATTCAGGATAAAGATCTTTTTGGGATTTTCATGGCTTTTTACTGTTTTTATGATTTTTGGGTATTTTTGCAAACATTTTTGATATGTTGAATTAACTAAACAATAGCAAACAGTGGACTAGGTACTGGCCGTCCCAAAAACAGAGATTAAAAGTAGCTAACAGCCTCAAAAATTTTCCACTTTAATTTTCTAATAACAATAGTAAAACACAGCATGAGTAGGGCTTGAGTTTTTATTTTTCTGAATTTTCTTTGATTTTTTATATTTTTTTGAAGTTTTTGGGCATTTTTGAATTTTTAAGGTTTTCTTTTTGAGATTTTTAGGGATTTTTGGTCTGACACTAATATAGGACAAAATACACTGCATATAATTTTTTTGGAATTTTTCAAGGCATTTTCATATTTTTTTGGGATTTTACGAGTTAGACAGGGACTTAAAGCCGAGTTTTTGATTTTTAACAAATGCAAAAATGCAACAAAATGCAAAACTAAAAATATGGCGTTCAAGCATGACCAAACAGGGGCTTAAGTCTATTTTTGCAGGATTTTTCGATTAAATATGAAGCATGAAATAAATAGACAAAGCCTTCAAAAATTAAATGGCCTGGCAGGGGTATTTTTGCAAATAAAATAGTTGGCAGGGGCATGCATGCAAAAATTATAATAAAAATACACTTTAACTTTTATTTTCAGGACCATTTCATAAATACAAGAACCCGGCAGGGTTTAGATGCAATTTTCACGCGCCTCACATGGTTGCTGCACGTGAGGTGCGGAGGGACTGAAATGTAAATATAGGAAAATCAAGGGGGTCCACTGCAATTTTTACAACTTATTTACAACTGAAACTTTTATTTTTGGGAGCAAACCCTAAGTACAAAAAGTAAGGGGCGAGATATGAAATTTACCCCTTAAATAAGGCCTTGCATCCTGCGGCGCTGGAAGCGCCACTAATACACGTGGCGATCATCGGACGGCGGACTTCGTTTCGACGATGAAGGGCTGAGATTAGAACATCCCGGCTGATCTGACGGTGGGTGTGCTTCTTCATCGGACGGCTGGCATGCAATCTGGGCCGCCCCGCTCGATCCAACGGTGCAGAGGGCACCAGGAAGAACTGGGAATGAACTCGCCCTCGGCGAGCTTCGATCGGGTCGCTCGAGCTTCTCCGGGCACCTCCTGCGCATCTGAAGCATCCTGATCGTAGCTGGGAGGCTTCCGCGTCGTCTGACGGTGGTCTCATGGCTCCTGGGGGCCTGAGTCGGTGGAGCGAGGTCGGAGAAGAAGGTGGCCCCCAGGAACCTCTTCCTGGTCAAAGCAAGCCCAGAAGGGCTCGATTCCTCGTGGTACCTGCACAGGAAGAACCGCGGGCGAGAGAGCTATCTCCTCGACCCGGGGTTATGAAGCTGCGGTGCAAGATGGAGGTGGGCGGAAGGGCTCCGGCGAGCGGTGGAGTTGGAACCCTGATTCACCAAGACCGAGGGTCCTGGGTTGATCTGATGGGTGCGAAAGATGGAGAAGACGACGAGGAACGAGATGGGATGATCGAGGTGGTCGGATACAGTGAGGTGCACGATGAAGAAGTCGCCGGAGCGGAGCTCCGGCGAACTTCGATTTTTGCTTTTTACGCTAATGTGATCAACTAACAACTAAACTAACTACTGAAATGAAATGCTAACATTAAAAACTACCTAAGAATGCATTAAAAGGACAGCTCTTATACCTGGGGGCCTCCAGGGAGCAGGGCGGACGCCGGAGCTCCGCCGCGTCAAAATTCTCCTTCCTCCGGCCAAGTCTCGATGCTGGGCGACTCCCCCTGTCACGAGGAACGATCCAGGCACAAGATATAGGCTTTAGGTTGGAATGAAAGTGGCCAAATTCGAGGAAGGAGGCGGAGCTTTTTATTTATAAACATTGGCGAGTAGCCTTATTGACCGGCGATTATTTCATGATCTGGAGAGCAATTGGTTGATCTGTGATTTCGGCGGGCATCATGGAAGATTAGGGAACAAATCTTGTGAAGGAAGCGTCGTCGATTGATGGATGGCGTGCCCGGGAAAAAGGGAGGAAATCGGGGGAGTAGACTGTTCAGAGCTGCCAGGCGTGGGATGGGACAGTTGACCAGGGGGTCAACGTTGGCCGGCGCCTCATTGGGCCACGTAGGCCGCTACAAGACAAAATAGCAAGGCTGAAGGAAGATTTATTTATTTGACATCCGAAATGATTTTATTAATTTTTGCTTATAAAATAAAAAATGTGTATTATTTCATGTAGTATTTATTCCTGATTTTTATTGAATTTTTCGAGGTGTTTTATTGTGGTTTTATTTTAATAATGTGGATATGTATGTATTTACACGTATTTTTGGATATTTTATTTTTAATTTATTTATTTTCTTTTATTATTTTCTTGGCTTATTTTATAAATTTATAACTTATTTTTGTGAGTATAAAGGTATTTTTGTTTGATTTTTATAAGTTTATTTGTATTTTTAAATAAATAGGTCTATGTATTTGTAAGTATAGATATAGGTACTTTACCTATATATCATACACATTGTATTTATTTAATTAATTTTATGTGTTTTTATTAAGGATTTTGTATTTTTAATAAGACACATATAATTATATACATTATTATAAAAATATAAAAGAATAAAGAATAAAAGAATGCTTTTCCTTTTATTTATGCACATACAGGTAGTAGAGGTATTTTGTCTATATAGACTTATTTTTACTAATTCTTTTTGGCTTTATTCAAATTTCAATATGTACCTGAATTATATACATTATCTACAAAATTCTAAAAATATGAATTTGTAAAAATAATGAATATTGAATAAAATGAATATTTTAATCAGGTATTGTGTACAAGAAGGGCCAAAAACCTAACTTCTACAGATGGACTCCAAAAATTATGAAACCAATTTTATAAAATAGTTTATGAAATGCTATATACAATTAAAGGTGAGTTTGGGTGATTTGGAGTTTTTATTTGCAAGATATGGGTCTGTGAAGTTGAGATTTTGGCTTTTTATTCTGTGTATAAAATGTACACTGAGTGTTATTTTTACACAAACTCAATTTTGTATTTTTATTTACCATTATTATCTACAACTTTCATGAACAAAGTTTCTTTATTTGAGGAATAAATAGTTATGTACAAATAGGTGTAAAAAATGCATAAATGGATGAATGAATAACTGAGATATTTATTGTATATCAGCCCTTATCTCCCCCTACTTTATTCCTTGTCGACCAATACCATGTTGGCCTTGGTCTCGGGGTTAGGGTCATAAAATATTTACAATATTTTATTCCTTTTTCTTTTCTCTCTTTATTCTATAATTTTGGCATTAAAAACTTTATTTAATGTACAATTAATACAATGAATAATGAATGCTATTATGTACAAATTATTGTTGTTTACATGCTTTTGCTGGGGTTTTGAGGCCAAAATGATAGAATAAAGGTGATGAAATGGAGATTCATCACCCCCCTATACTTGCCTTTGCTAGTCCCTAGCAAACACTTATGCAATAAGCGCAAAATGAATAAAGAAAAGAAAAAGGAAAAGCAAGAAAGATAGAGTGAATTGGGGTGCTTTCAGTGCAATGCATGTCCTTACAAAATCTGAATTTGGAGCTCCTGTTAGACCTTGGGTGTGAAGGTGTGTGGAAACCTAGTCGGGAACCAGTTCTAAAGTACAACAGCCTTCGGTATCACAGAACTCGGTTCAACCCACCTCAATAGCCGGGTCAGAACTAGTCTACATCATACGCAAACTCTTATAACTATGAAGCTGACTTGTACGGTGTAAGTGATATGTAGCTCCCCACCTCAGAAGTGACAAAGAAACAACCTCCCCCAACTTGGTAACTCTAAGGCCTCGGTCTAGCAACTCTTTCCTCGAGAAGCGGGGTATTCCCTTCTAAGTTCAAGTGCAACCGGCTCAAGAAGAGGGGGAAGAAGTATAGACTTTTGGAAGCTCAGCCAGTGTAGCTAAGTCTCCCGCTGCAAGCTTCATGAGGTGTAACATGGATACCATAAGCTTTTGCTTTATTGAACTATATACACTCCGGTGGGGTTATTAAATTTTCAATCCGACCCACCACTTTTTTGGAGTTCTTTTTTTTTTTTTTTTTTTTCAATTGCATCTGTACAACATATCCACATGGTGCAGCATATATACAAGAAATTTCTCCTTGAGCCAGTAGACTATCCCTCTTTTGAAGCTTTATTGCAACCCACAGCTTCAGTCCTTAGACTTCATCACCACTAGACCAAGTTGAGGTGCAATTCCTTCACTATAAGAAGAAGAGAGGTTCCGCCTAGAAGTACTACCCTCATATGCTACCCCAAGCCAAAGGAAACTGCCTCCTCACCACCTCATCCATGGAGAGCTATGTGAAAGGTGCAGGTGTCCAAGTTAGGTCACGGCCGACAAGAGTCATGCGTGTGTTGCGAAAAGTTCTAGTTAGTCCACTGAGGTGACTTGAACCCAGTCCTGTTTTCTCAAAGAATTAAGTCTGAATAGACCTGAAGTACCTTAAACCTAGTTCCCATAAGGTTCCAGTGTAGTTAGGTGCGGTAAGGTCCAACCAGCTCCAATTTGATATTTTCTTAGACTGATTCAATCATCAAGCTTCACTCAAAAAGAATGTGAATGGTATGCTTATGCTATGTGCAATGAATGATGCAATTTTTTCACAAAAATTTGGAAGGATCAAAGAATGTTTTTACAAAAAGAATCTCTGCACAGGAAATACGAACTGACAATGTTTAAAGAGTATGTACATTTATTTACACAGGCGTGCTGCTTTATTTTCAATATTTAGGAAATTTTTAGCGACTTTACATGTATGCAAGAAATAGTTTATTTGGTTATGTATAGAAGGAATTGTATGTATCTTGTTTCTGATTTACTAGTATCTGCAATGGTGTTATTAATAGCTTTTTGAAAATATTTTTGCAAACTATAGTACACGATAATTTTTGCAATCCTTTACACACATTTGAAAACTATTTTTGCACAGATTTTTCACACTATATGTAGATATATACAATTTTCACAATACTTTTAACAAGCATTTTTCAAACATTTGCACATAGGTTTTTTCAAATCCTTTCTTTCACACAAAGAAAAATTTTGCAATCAACACAGTTTCACTCATTTGGAATCATTTCACATCAAATTTTTCCAAAACTGGTCATACTATTTTTCAAATCATACTGTATAGGTATCTGATTTATTAATCAGTAGGTACAAAAGAAGAAAAATTGTATTTGACGTATAGTATGGTTTGTTCTTATAAACTTTATTTGGCTTATTCCTTATTTACAAAATGTGTGGATTCCTCAGACTTACTTCGAGAATCATTTTCACAAGGGTTTTTGAAAACCCTAGCCCAAAATAATTTTGCAATATGTACACGCATTTGAAAATCCTTTTACAAATGTTTGACACAACATAGATAGATTTTTCAAAACACCTTTGACAATCAACTTTTCACAATCATTTGCACACTACTTTTCACACATTTTGCTTTCACTCAAAGAAAATAAGTTTACACACAAAACTAATTTTTCAATCGTTGAATACTTGTTCACGCTATTTTCAAACAAATTCCACACGATTTTTCAAAGGAGAAAGTTTCGTAGAACACTTTTCTGACTTACTAGTCAGTATAATTACAATGAGTCTGAGGAACTCACAATCATCTTTCATTATTATAAAGCTACTTTTTACATTTTATTTTGTTGTTGTTGTAGTGATATTTTAATTTTCAGTATGAGTTATGGCTTTTAGTATATACACAGTATATACGACCCCCCTATACTTAGCTTGAGCTATGTCCTCATAGATCGGAAGGAAAAGCAAAGGACATAACTCGTATGCGTATAGGCAGATCTAAAGAATAAATACGAATGAAATGAATGAATTAGAAGTTGACCGTCCCCCCTATACTAAGGATCAAATAATCCGAAGTATAGCAGGTGTACAAAAGCGGGGAGGGTCAAGGGTGAGAATACACTGATCGTACTCAGATTGTCTCCCCCTATACTTAGGGTAAGATACTCCTAAGTATAGACAAGAAGAGGAGACAATGGAGAGGATCGAACAGAAATCAAGAACCTAAGTGCTCACCCCCTATACTTAGGACCAAGTACGTCCTAAGTATAGAAAACTGTTTACAAAGGCGGCACGTTTTAGATAGAAAAAGAAATAGATAAGGAAAAGAAGAAAAGAAGAAAAGAAGAAATCAGAGCAATAATGGTTGGAGCACATCGTCTGAATCTTTTGGTGCTGCAGGAGGTGTAGAGATATCCTCGGGGTGCACTAACTGAATAGAGTCAACGACGGCCAAGAATGAATCTGTTCCAAGTAAGGCTTCAGTAGTTGGCCGTTGACGACGAAGGGCTGTGCGTCAGGGGACAATTCTGATATAACAATGCTTCCGTTGTCCACGCACTTCACATACTCGAAATGGCCCTGTCCACTTACTTTTTAATTTACCTGGAATATCCGCAACTTTGCATCAAACAACCACACTTTCTGCCCAACATCGAAGGTCTTTCGTCTGATGTGCCGGTCATGCCAGCGTTCACCTTCTCCTTGTACATCAAGGTGTTATCGTATGCGCAGTCTCGGAATTCCAAGAGCCTGTTCAGATCGTCTTTTCTCTTCTGACCACCTTTTCGTGAGTCAAGTTACAATTACTAATTGCCCAAAGGGATTTGTGAATTAATTCCACGGGCAGATGACATGGTTTTTCCATATACAAGACGGTAGGGCGACATGCCCAAGGGAGACTTGTAGGCCGTACGGTAAGCCCAAAGAGCTGAGTCCAAGAGTTTGAGACCAGTCTTTTCTGTTTGGCCTAACAAGTTTCTGCAATATGGTCTTGATTTTCTCTATTGGATAACTCCGCCATGCCATTGGTCTGCGGATGATAAGGAGATGCGACGCGGTGATCGATGCCGTACTCCTTCGTTAACTTCTTGACCTCTTTGTTGATGAAGTGACTACCCCCGTCGGATATGAGAATCTTCGGTATCCCAAACCGCGAAATGATGTTCCTTCTTCAGAAACTGGCAAACTGTTTTGCTGTCGGCGGCTCGGGCGGGGATAGCTTCAACCCAACGACTCACGTAATCTACGGCAAGAAGGATGTGCTCAAAACCTTGACTGTTAGGGAAAGGTCCCATGAAGTCAATGCCCCATGCATCGAAAACATCTGCTATCTGAATGATTTTTAGAGGCATTGAGTCTTTGGCAGTGAGTGTTCCTTTCAGTCGCTGACAATCAAGACATCTTTTAACAAATTCTGCTGCATCCTTAAATAAAGTGGGCCACCAGAGGCCACACTGCAATACTTTCGCTGCCGTACGATCTCCAGAATGGTGCCACCAGATTCGAGTGAATGACAATGCTCGAGGACACTAGATTGCTCCGTCTGAGGAATGCACCGGCGCCAAATACAATCTGCTCCTTCCCTGAATAGAAGGGGATCTTCCCACTGGTAAAAGCGGATGGTCGACATGAATTTGTTCTTCTGATTCTTCGTCCAATCCGAAGGTCTTACCCCCAGAGGCGAGGTAATTTACAATGTCAGCATACCAAGGGAGAGCATCCACGGCTAAAATAGCTTCGTCAGGAAGGTCTCTGTGATAGGTGCGTTGGCTCATGATAGGTGCGTTGCTCAGAGGAGAGTCATGCTGCTCTATTCTGGAGAGGTGATCTGCTACCACGTTCTGAACTCCAGGTTTGTCCTTAATTTCCAGATCGAATTCCTGGAGGAGAAGGATCCAACGAATCAGTCTGGGCTTGGCATCCTTCTTCTGCTGTAGGTACCGAATAGCAGAGTGGTCTGTGAAAATTGTTACCTTTGACCCCAACAAATAGGATCTGAACTTCTCTAAGGCGAAAACCACAGCCAGCAGTTCTTTCTCTGTTACCGTATAATTTCTTTGAGCTTCATCTAATGTTCTGCTGGCATAGTGAATGGCAAGCCTGGAGGATGGCTTCCTAGGAGGCTAAGGCAGCCAAGCCTGGAGGAGGATGGTCTTCTCCCACGAGGAATTAACCCACAATCCAAAGAATACAACAGTCAAGCTCAAAACAAATGTGAATTAATCTTTATTTTACTCTACCATAAAATGTACAATGGCAAATATGTAGAGGTCGAACCACAGAGAGCAATACAAAATGCAATAGCCTATGTGTCAATCCCAGTCATTCTTATGTGGGTTTTTTTTTTTTTATTATTATTATTAAAATATAATACTTGAGTATCATGTATACATATATATATATATATATATTTATATATTTATACAAATTCATTATATATATATACATAGAGGTTAAGCATAGAGCTTATAATACATGTAATATATATATAGGTATATCTATACTTAGATATATATATATATATTATTTATTTTTATTTTTATAATTTTTTTTTTCTCTTTTTTTTATACTATATCAAGATTAATGAGAATACATATTACTAATTATATATATATATAATATATATATAATATATTTCCCCCTTTTTTTTTTCGTTGAATATATAGATATGTATACATAAAAGGGTATTATAATATTCACAAAAATACTCAAAAATAGTCAAAAATTCAGGATAAAGATCTTTTTGGGATTTTCATGGCTTTTTACTGTTTTTATGATTTTTGGGTATTTTTGCAAACATTTTTGATATGTTGAATTAACTAAACAATAGCAAACAGTGGACTAGGTACTGGCCGTCCCAAAAACAGAGATTAAAAGTAGCTAACAGCCTCAAAAATTTTCCACTTTAATTTTCTAATAACAATAGTAAAACACAGCATGAGTAGGGCTTGAGTTTTTATTTTTCTGAATTTTCTTTGATTTTTTATATTTTTTTGAAGTTTTTGGGCATTTTTGAATTTTTAAGGTTTTCTTTTTGAGATTTTTAGGGATTTTTGGTCTGACACTAATATAGGACAAAATACACTGCATATAATTTTTTTGGAATTTTTCAAGGCATTTTCATATTTTTTTGGGATTTTATGAGTTAGACAGGGACTTAAAGCCGAGTTTTTGATTTTTAACAAATGCAAAAATGCAACAAAATGCAAAACTAAAAATATGGCGTTCAAGCATGACCAAACAGGGGCTTAAGTCTATTTTTGCAGGATTTTTTGATTAAATATGAAGCATGAAATAAATAGACAAAGCCTTCAAAAATTAAATGGCCTGGCAGGGGTATTTTTGCAAATAAAATAGTTGGCAGGGGCATGCATGCAAAAATTATAATAAAAATATACTTTAACTTTTATTTTCAGGACCATTTCATAAATACAAGAACCCGGCAGGGTTTAGATGCAATTTTCACGCGCCTCACGTGGTTGCTGCACGTGAGGTGCGGAGGGACTGAAATGTAAATATAGGAAAATCAAGGGGGTCCACTGCAATTTTTACAACTTATTTACAACTGAAACTTTTATTTTTGGGAGCAAACCCTAAGTACAAAAAGTAAGGGGCGAGATATGAAATTTACCCCTTAAATAAGGCCTTGCATCCTGCGGCGCTGGAAGCGCCACTAATACACGTGGCGATCATCGGACGGCGGACTTCGTTTCGACGATGAAGGGCTGAGATTAGAACATCCCGGCTGATCTGACGGTGGGTGTGCTTCTTCATCGGACGGCTGGCATGCAATCTGGGCCGCCCCGCTCGATCCAACGGTGCAGAGGGCACCAGGAAGAACTGGGAATGAACTCGCCCTCGGCGAGCTTCGATCGGGTCGCTCGAGCTTCTCCGGGCACCTCCTGCGCATCTGAAGCGTCCTGATCGTAGCTGGGAGGCTTCCGCATCGTCTGACGGTGGTCTCATGGCTCCTGGGGGCCTGAGTCGGTGGAGCGAGGTCGGAGAAGAAGGTGGCCCCCAGGAACCTCTTCCTGGTCAAAGCAAGCCCAGAAGGGCTCGATTCCTCGTGGTACCTGCACAGGAAGAACCGCGGGCGAGAGAGCTATCTCCTCGACCCGGGGTTATGAAGCTGCGGTGCAAGATGGAGGTGGGCGGAAGGGCTCCGGCGAGCGGTGGAGTTGGAACCCTGATTCACCAAGACCGAGGGTCCTGGGTTGATCTGATGGGTGCGAAAGATGGAGAAGACGACGAGGAACGAGATGGGATGATCGAGGTGGTCGGATACAGTGAGGTGCACGATGAAGAAGTCGCCGGAGCGGAGCTCCGGCGAACTTCGATTTTTGCTTTTTACGCTAATGTGATCAACTAACAACTAAACTAACTACTGAAATGAAATGCTAACATTAAAAACTACCTAAGAATGCATTAAAAGGACAGCTCTTATACCTGGGGGCCTCCAGGGAGCAGGGCGGACGCCGGAGCTCCGCCGCGTCAAAATTCTCCTTCCTCCGGCCAAGTCTCGATGCTGGGCGACTCCCCCTGTCACGAGGAACGATCCAGGCACAAGATCTAGGCTTTAGGTTGGAATGAAAGTGGCCAAATTCGAGGAAGGAGGCGGAGCTTTTTATTTATAAACATTGGCGAGTAGCCTTATTGACCGGCGATTATTTCATGATCTGGAGAGCAATTGGTTGATCTGTGATTTCGGCGGGCATCATGGAAGATTAGGGAACAAATCTTGTGAAGGAAGCGTCGTCGATTGATGGATGGCGTGCCCGGGAAAAAGGGAGGAAATCGGGGGAGTAGACTGTTCAGAGCTGCCAGGCGTGGGATGGGACAGTTGACCAGGGGGTCAACGTTGGCCGGCGCCTCATTGGGCCACGTAGGCCGCTACAAGACAAAATAGCAAGGCTGAAGGAAGATTTATTTATTTGACATCCGAAATGATTTTATTAATTTTTGCTTATAAAATAAAAAATGTGTATTATTTCATGTAGTATTTATTCCTGATTTTTATTGAATTTTTCGAGGTGTTTTATTGTGGTTTTATTTTAATAATGTGGATATGTATGTATTTACACGTATTTTTGGATATTTTATTTTTAATTTATTTATTTTCTTTTATTATTTTCTTGGCTTATTTTATAAATTTATAACTTATTTTTGTGAGTATAAAGGTATTTTTGTTTGATTTTTATAAGTATATTTGTATTTTTAAATAAATAGGTCTATGTATTTGTAAGTATAGATATAGGTACTTTACCTATATATCATACACATTGTATTTATTTAATTAATTTTATGTGTTTTTATTAAGGATTTGTATTTTTAATAAGACACATATAATATATACATTATTATAAAAATATAAAAGAATAAAGAATAAAAGAATGCTTTTCCTTTTATTTATGCACATACAGGTAGTATAGGTATTTTGTCTATATAGACTTATTTTTACTAATTCTTTTTGGCTTTATTCAAATTTCAATATGTACCTGAATTATATACATTATCTACAAAATTCTAAAAATATGAATTTGTAAAAATAATGAATATTGAATAAAATGAATATTTTAATCAGGTATTGTGTACAAGAAGGGCCAAAAACCTAACTTCTACAGATGGACTCCAAAAATTATGAAACCAATTTTATAAAATAGTTTATGAAATGCTATATACAATTAAAGGTGAGTTTGGGTGATTTGGAGTTTTTATTTGCAAGATATGGGTCTGTGAAGTTGAGATTTTGGCTTTTTATTCTGTGTATAAAATGTACACTGAGTGTTATTTTTACACAAACTCAATTTTGTATTTTTATTTACATTATTATCTACAACTTTCATGAACAAAGTTTCTTTATTTGAGGAATAAATAGTTATGTACAAAATAGGTGTAAAAAATGCATAAATGGATGAATGAATAACTGAGATATTTATTGTATATCAGCCCTTATCTCCCCCTACTTTATTCCTTGTCGACCAATACCATGCTGGCCTTGGTCTCGGGGTTAGGGTCATAAAATATTTACAATATTTTATTCCTTTTTCTTTTCTCTCTTTATTCTATAATTTTGGCATTAAAAACTTTATTTAATGTACAATTAATACAATGAATAATGAATGCTATTATGTACAAATTATTGTTGTTTACATGCTTTTGCTGGGGTTTTTGAGGCCAAAATGATAGAATAAAGGTGATGAAATGGAGATTCATCACTAGGGTTTGGGCCTCAGTGAATCATCGAAGCGTGTAGAACGCATCAAATACGATCTAGAGCAACTAGTCATACTAGTTGCGATGGGAAGCAACATTTAAAATTTTAAATTAGATGAAACCACGTGATATGAGAACACTTCTTAAATCATTTCATCAAGACACAATCAAAGGATTACCTCTTGAAAAGTGATTTTGATCGCATATCACTAAGTGAAGAGACCTCTTGTCTCAAGTCCAATCCAACAGAGGATGCACGTACTGGTGCGTGGAAGAGATTCGTAGATCCTGCAATCGTAGTTGATGATCCAAGCACGGAGTCTCCAGATTTCATATCACAAAATCGGTAGCCTTCTATTGAGATGACTTTTGCGAGAGTCTAAAATAATAACCTCACGGAAGGTGAAGATAAAATGTCACTAAGGGGATTGCTCACAAATGTCAACTCAAACAACTATCAACCCACAAAAGCACGCAAGTGTGAATCAAAATTTATTATACCATACAAATAGATGTATAGTGTACAAGTATAGTATGGGTCGAACACATGAAACAACTTAGGATAGACAATTAAAAATTGATCAAAAAAATGATTTTTGATATTTTTAGATTTTTTGATTATTGTGGGTTTTATATTTTGTGTATTTTTTAAGGATTTTTTATTATTTATTATATCTCATTTTTTTATTTTTTTATAATTTTTATTTTTAATTTCCTTTACTTTTAAAATATATAATATAAGAATATATAAGGGAAATATACAATATAAGGTAAAATAACTATAAATATAACTAAAAATATGTAAAAAAGATAGAATAAAATATTTTTTGATTTTTATAATTTTTTACTAAATTGTGATTTTTGAAGAATTTTTACTAATTTTTAGGTATTTTAAAGTAAAAAATATCTCAAAATAGGGTTTAAATAAATAAACTAAATTCTTTTGGTAATTAAAACTATAAAATAAAAACGAAATCTTTCAAAACTATTTTCTATTAATAATATATAAAAAAAAGAAAATTACAGAATAGAAATGGGTATTTTTGGTTATTTGAGAGATTTTTTATATTTTTATAAAACTTTTTGGAGCTTTTTAATTATTAGAAATTTTCTTTAACTATTTTAAGGGATTTTCGGTCTATAGTCTAAAAACACAATGATAGACAGTATAATTTTTTTGTAATTTTTCAAAATGTGTTACGGGTTTTTCTAGTACATATAGGAAATAATAGCATATCTTTTTGAATTTTTATCAATATAAAATACATTCAAAATACACAACCAAAACTATATGTGATATTAATATGGGTCATGTATTTCTGGTAATTTCCCATTAAATTTCAAAGGTAGAGAGCTATTTTTTACAAAATGAGAACTACAAAAAGAATATACATTCTGGTATGGGCATTTTTACAAGTATTTAATGTTTTGGGACTAAACCCGAGTGGGAAAACAAGGAAATTTTCTAAAGTATTCAGTAATTCTTACCAAGAGGGGTATTTTCTCAATTTAGTATAAGTGTGGGGGTGTTTATGTAATTTTGTTAGAAAAATTCTACTAAATATGGAAATTAGTGGACTAAAATGAAATACAACTTTTCTGAGGGCCCATATGCAAAATACCCCTTCCCCTTACATGCACAAGCACGTGAGGTGACATGGAATGGATTTAAATGTAAATAATTGAAAGTACACGATCTTAAATGCAAAAATTAGGAAAGCATTTGAATTATAGATAATTGTTTATGGATTAAAATTAATAACAAAAGGCACAGGGGTGTAGTGCAAAATGCCCCTAATTGTGCATTGACTAACGACTTTGGATGATCCACTTGCCATGCGATATGTATCTTTCTAACGGGGGATACATGTTGGGTTGTCGATGACTGCGACTAGATCTCGATGAGAGATCGCGCAGTTGAGGCTCGAACCATTAGGCGACAACTGTAGAGTCTGGAGCGAGGTTCTTGACTGGATATAGAAGAAGCACGCTGGAAGAACAATGCAAGAACTCCCCCCAGCGAATTCGATCTGCCCGTTCTCGATGGTTGATAATCTTGATATGCGCAAGTTCCGACATGAGTTAAGTTGATTAATTAATTATCATTATGACTCTAACCAAATTTATGATCAACGATAAATTTTATTTAAACCACTAATAAATGAGGCAATGAAAACGAGTGGTATTGCTACTTCTATTAACCTGGTATAGCGACAAGGGTCATACTCAAGGAGAGTAAATAATAACTAAGCATGTGATTCAAAAATGAAAGGTTTTTTATTATCTTTATAGTGGTTTTAATTTTTCAAAATTTTAATTTTTCCAATAAGGCACAATAACAACAATAATAAAAAATATGCACAAGTACTCTTTTTGGGTTTTTCAAATATGCCAAAAATTCCTAGAAAATAAAGTAAATTTTTCTAGGTTTTATATATTTTATAATTTTTATAAATATTTTTTGTTATATTTTATAATTGTTTTTGTAATTTTATGAAAGTCAAACAGTGAGAAAATAAGTGAATAGTGCACAACAAGAAGAGATTTGCAATTTAAAAATTGTCAAAATGCTTAAAACTTCTGGAAATGATTTTTATTGAAAACTATAAAGAAATATCTAAAAAGAGGATATGAGAATGAATTTTTTTTAATTTTTACGTACTTTATATGATTTTTATAATTTTTTGAGTACTTTGCAAATTGTTAGGATTTTATAAGGTATTTTCATAAAAACTATACAAATGCTAAAATAGGCTAAAAGACAACTTACATGAATTTTTATGGAATCTTTCAAAGGTTTTTCGAATTTTTAGGAATTTCGTAAGGCAAACATAGATTTTTTCTACATTTTTTGATATTTTATAATATAAAATCAGGAAAATGGCACATAAAAATCACCACGCAAAGATCAAGTTACGAGGAGCTAGAAATATTTTTTCGGCAATTTTTAAGGCCAAAATGATATTTATTAAGACTAGTCAAAGACAATAATTAAAAATTGTAAAGTACAGACCTATGTGCAATTATTTTAATTAGAGTTCCTGAAGAAAAATAAATACTTAAAATCCAAGGGCCACTATGCCATTTATCCAAAAAAGGCACGCGTAGCACGTGAAATAGTACGCACGAGGGTATATATGAATATATCAAAATATTTAATTCATTCCTTAACTGAATATAAGTTCAAGATAGATTTTGCAAATGACCCACAAAGTACGTGTGATGCACATGATCTCAACACAATTGTACTAAAAGAAATAACTAAAAGTATAAGGTCTTGGATGCAAAAAAGTTTTTAACTAATTATTAGAATTATTGGACAAAATGGAAATAACATAAAGTGTGGGGTAAAATTGAAATATACCCTACGTAGGAGGGGTGCTACTTGGCTGTGGCACAATCTGATAGTTTTGATGTTGCTCTGGCGTATGATCGGATAGTCATTATGGCACAGATCTAATGGTCTGGAGTAAGGTGGTGACGTACTGTCACATCGGATCCTAGCGTGATGAGATGATCAGCTTTTAGGCATGCACATATGATCTGGATCAAATTTGGGGCACTCCCATGAGTTAGATTGCTCCGCCGGATGCTAGAATAACATGAAGCTAGGCGAGCTTCGATCGAGAAGGCCTGGCGACCCACGGGGATGATCGAATAGCGGCAAGGTGCAACATCTTCGTAATGGTGCTCCGCATCGAGTGGTGATCTCAGATGATACAGCGGATAGGCGGATGTGCTCGATAAGGACCTGGTGATGAATCCCTGATTCTCACTCTTTATTCTTTTATTTTAGCTATCTCTCTCTAAAACAACATGCATGTACCTGTAAATACAACAATATAGCAAAGTTTCTGCATCTGTTAATATTTCATAATTAGCATGTATATATGCAAAAATAAAAAAATAAAGGAAAAGAAAAAGGAAGGAGGTAGTTAGAATAAATACAGAGTGACCGGAACCCCAAGAGAAGGTCAAGCATTAACCTGATCGTCAAATAAAATAATTAGAGAGAGATAGGGCCTACTCTGTGTTCTACATACTACCTATGTATATAAATATTTTTTTGACAAAATTAAATTAAATTATTTTTTACCTCCTTGTATATATTTAATGTAATAATACAAAAATAAAATAAAAATAAAAAAATATAAATAAAATAAAAATAAGATCTCCCCTTCATTGTACAAAACAAATATATAAACACAACATTCACCATTTATTTTATACTTGTAAATAAATTTTTAAAATAAAATAAACTTTATTTTATACCCCTAAAAATATGTTATAAAGAAATAAAATATAAAATTGGGGTATTAGTGTAAAAATAACAAAATAGAAATAGTTGTACATAATACATAATATATTATACCTATATATAACATTATATGTTGTATATATACTAATTTATTTTTTTTATAAAAATGAATAAAAATAATAGAAAAATTCTTTGAAAAATAATAATCATTTTTTATTTTAAACATTTACTATTTTTATTGATTTTATAAATATTTTGTATATTTGATTTTTCTGATTGGTCCAGACCAGATGTTGACCTCCGGTTAATGCCTTCCTCTTCCCGGGTCGGACCCGCATTTTGTTTGTCGGAGCTATTTCTCCCCCATTTTCGTGCCCAGACCCGATCACTTCTCGCCTCGATTCTTTGCTTGGGACTCCTCCTTGGATCCATGACCTTCACAGATCCCTAGGAAGGCGCAGATCTTCCTTGGGTTGTGCATTCTCTCTCTATCATTCCAGTACCCCAAGAATCATATAAAGTCTCATCTCCACCTCCTCCGACCGATAGCTCGTGCCTTGCTCCATTTACCCCTAGACACCTTTTGTTGAGTGACATCTACCTGAGAGCATCTTCGGATTGGAGTTTGGTGGCATAATCACGTAGCTCAGATATGTGGCCGGAGTCCTCTACCGCATCCAACCTCCCTGCCTACCGCAGCATGGTCAAGGCCACGACCTCGCCTCTTCACTCCTCCTGACATTGTTGAGTTCATCAACACCCTCAGATAATGCTTCTTTTGACATCATTTTCTCCGAGTCCCATCTTTTCCTTGCAGGTGCCCTCGCACTGTAGGACCCTCTGTTGGATGTCCCGTTGCTCAGTGGAGCAGCTCCAAGAGAAACTCCCTCATCCAGAACACCTGACCGTTGGCTCCTCCATCGGAGCCTACTACGAGACGCAGGCCATCCCTACGACTATGTAGGACTTCACCGATCCTCCATCAGAGTGGTAGATCTTGACCCCTCCTTTGTTGAAGTTCATCCCCGACGAGTTCTTCCAGCCCTACTTTGTGTCGTCGATGAGGAGCACCACCTCCTAGATCTGATCTCGGCCGTATGCTCATACCTTATCACTAACAATTGATCAAAGCATGAGACATATCTGCACCACACCTCCTCACCCTTTTCAGATCCGATAGATCTGCATTGTAGCAGACCATCACTGTCGCATGTTCCTGCATTCCCTCCACCATCATATCTTTTCGCAAGAGACGATGAGGACCGTCAGAGTCATCACGCATGCCTCACATGTTTTAGGGTATATTGCATATTTTATCCCACACATTTATGCTTTATTAGTAAGTCTATGGAATAAAGTTGTAGTACAACTATTTTGCATGTGGACCCTTGATAGTTCTAGTATTTGCATTTTGGTCCTATTTGTATGAAATCACGTGTTGAGCCACGAGCATGTCTGATATATTTGCATGTTAAGTAGAACTTTTTAATAATTGCAGTTATACCCCTGTGTGGGCTAGGATTTTTACATTATTCTCCCTGAGATTTTTATATATATTATCAATTGGCCTGGAACTTTATCATAATTGCAATTAGGGCCTTAAATGTTACGTGTCTTGTTTTTTTATCAAATAAATACCTAATTAACTCCAAAAATTCCTTCAAAATTATTGTTAGCTCTATCTAACATGTAATATTTATGATAAATTTTTTGAATTAATTTAGATTTATTTAATATTTTCTAAAAATTAAAAACACATAAAAACTGTTCTATCTAATTTATAAAATACGTAAACATTATAAAAATTTCTTGAAAAATTCCAAAAAAAATAATGAGTGTTTTTTGTGTGTGCTTTACCTATAGTACCTATTTTCTCTCAAAAATCGTCATAAAACACCTAAAGTGCGTAAAAGACTCGAAACGTATAAAAATTATGAAAAATCTAAAAAAATCAAAAAAAAATATTATTTCAATTTCTAATTGTCACATTCTCCTTCTATTTTCTCATAAATACATATCCAAGACATTAGGACACTATATATTTTTTTATTTGTAATTTTGTCCTGGTTGTACACTATTTCATTGTTTTCTTCTCATTTGATTTTTATAATCATATAAAAATGGGGAAACCCTATAAAATTATCAAAAAAATTTAAATATTTGAAAATTTTAAAAATATTTTTGTTTTTGATTTTTCAGCATTTTTGACCTAAATAAAACTTGTAAAGACTTGCTTTGGTGCTTTATTGCCTTATTCTTCTTGCTTGCCTTCTCTTCTTGAAAAATGAAAAATTAACAAAAATATGCTTTTTCTAGACTGATTACCGAGTACGTCGTACATATTTGTGCTCCGTGAGTTTGACCCTGGTCGCTATACCAGGTTAAAATAAATAACGGAGAATGATACATTATTTTGATTGATTTATCTTGTAATTTGAGTGGTTTCTTATTTTCTTGTTGAGTTCATATCTACTGATTTGGGTCACAATGTCCTGTGCTTATTTTTCCTACTTAACACTAGTTGGTAGGCTGCTAATCAAAATGGCATCGTTGCCGGAGAGTATGGCTTAGTAGTCTTTTCATCCTTTTTGTATATATTTTTTCTCTATTTGTTATAATAGTTTTCTGGCATGTTTGTGTCTCTCTTTTCTTGCGAGGAACCGCTTGAGGACACTTTGGCGGAGACTCGTGGCCGCGGAGGAGCAAGAGCATCAGGAGATCATTGTAGCTTTAGAGAATATATTAGCTTAGATTAGTTTTTATTAGCACAATTATTAATGTTGTAAAATACAAGACACACAGACTCTTCTAGACACTTGAAACTTATCGGGGTATGTTTCGCCATGCACCGGTGTGCTCGGGCGACCTCGCCGTGATTTTTACTGGTTTTGATTTTTATCGCATTTATTTCTAATTTATTCTTAAATATCTTGACCCCTAGACTTAGGATTTTCTCTTGATTGTAACGTAAATGATTAAGCCCAATCGATAATAGATTGCTTGCATATGTAGTTCATAATTAGAACTTATTAATCAATCATAATGAAAAGTTAGTTTTATTCGATCCCACTACACGTGCCGTGAGGGACCACATACAATGCTAGCAGGACCCATTGTTGCGGGCATCGAGAGGTTCCCAAAATAAGACTTCGGACTTGATCTAGTTAGCTAGCCACCATTCTTTTTAATCATTAGAATTTTCTCATCTAAGCTTCTTTTCTTTGTGCATCATATAGATTATTTTTTATTCAGTCTTTAAATTTATGTGTAAATCACCCTGCATGTAGAGTGCTGGCGACAGGTATGCATTTCTAACTTTGCCGTGCATCAACTTTTTCGACTTCCTTCCCTTATTTTTGGACTTAAATAACCGCAAGAAATTGAAAACTCGTTAGGAGTTTTTTGTTATTTAAAAATACCTAAAAAAAGAAAGCAATAAATATTGGGACTGGTAAAGAAAAATTGATCTTAAAAGACATTTCACTTAAAAATTTGCTTCGGGAGAGTCATCCCCTCCATGTTTGGTTTGCTTGAGCAAGAGAGTGACCAACACACTAGGATAAAGCAACACCTGAACCTCCATTAGACTATTAGTCTTGGGGTTAGTTGTTCTCCAGTGAGGATATCTTCGGTATCCAGTAAAGCGGGTCACGACATCCTTAGCAGAGTGAGTTGATCGGGTAGCCGGTAAACGGTCTGCAACTCGCATTGGCTGGGAAAGATTTAGCTTTAGGATTAGGTCAGTCACCTGGGATCATTGGGTTCCAAACAACTTGCTTAATCGCTCTGCAATACTGAATTATCATCTAAATAAAATCGACAAGATAAACGACCGAACCTTTATAGTCATCAGCTCTTGTGTTTATTAGGTGAAATTGGGATTTCATTTCTCATATTGTTTGCTCACCATATCTCATCGACACTCATCCCTAGAGCACGATGATGGGCCGGAGATCCCTAAGGCTTCCTCTGGTAGCACCGCTCATGAGCACTCCGACCCACTCATCTAGGGAGGGTTTAGGGAGCCTAGACTCGCTCTCCGAACCTGAGTTTGATTCTGGCCCGTTCCCCCTCGACCATCCTTCTTCCAGTCCTAAGGTTCCCAGACAGATACTAGTACAGATTTTTGTTAATTTGAAGGCACATGAGTTTGGGTCTTTCGCCTTTGCAGAGATCCGCGAGATGGCCATCAGCGACGGACGTACCGATGAGCAGCCCCATAGTTCGATGTATGTTCAAGATCAGGGCACCATCAATAACACTTTGCTAAACTCCCTTGAAATGATGTAGCGATAGATTCGGGATCAGGGAGCATTTATGGTAGAGGTCCGTTAGGAGTTACAGCAGATGCGAGTCGACAAAGGAGAGCCTCCGTCGCAAAGACCAGCCATTGAGGTCATACCTGTAGCTGGAGGAGGAGCAGGAGGACAACCAGAAGACTTGTAGGATCCACCCCGACCAGCCAAGACGATGAGGGAGTTGCACAACCCTGGTGCTACTCTCACTCATAGATGGATCCATCTTCCAACGATTCTGGATGACTTCAAGCTCTGCCCCCAGACCATTCAGCATTTGCCCAAGTTCCACGGGCTAGCCATTGAGGAGCTGCATCTACGATTCCAGGAATTTTAGATGATCTACAGTACTGTCTACGACAGATTAGTAGATGAGGATGCCATAAAGATGATGGCATTTCCATTCTCCCTGGTCAACAGAGCTGCCTACTAGCTAAAGAATTTGGGCAGATACATTACTTCGTGGGAGAAGCTCCGGACCGAGTACTTGAATAAGAACTATCCACTCAGCTGAATGAACGTAGTGCGAGATATGATCAACAACTTCACCATTATCCTCAACGAGCAGTTCCATGAGGCGTGGGATCGATTCTGTGAGCTCATCGATCGGTGTCCACATAATGGCATATCCAAGCCCAATCTTGTCCAGAGCTTATTTTGTGGGATGACACTAGAACGGCAAGGGGATCGTCAATGCTTCTTGTGGCTCCTATTTCGCCATGGATGAGGACCAGGTCAGGGCCATCTATGATGAGATGGTCCAGAACTATACAGTAATGTCCCAGACCATGCTCTATACACAGGGGAAGCCCCTACCCCAGGCCGTGTCCTATCAGAGGATAGAACAGGTTGACGCAGGCCCATCCACTTCTTCATTAGCAGCAACACAAATAAAGTTTTCAGCTGCTGACAAGGGCATCATCAGTGATAAGTTGGACTGCATGAAGATCATTGAGAAGAAGCAGTGCCATGGCATGACGTAGATCGAGCAGTTCACACAGACCTTGAGTGACCTGAAGACCCAGATCATGTGTCTCCAGGAGGCACAGAAGGCTTCTCAGCACCGTCTCAGGTCACAGGTTGATCCTAGCAACAACAGTTTGTCCCAGCACTCTGCCCAGTATTGATAGATTCACCACATCAAGGTGGAGCCGGTCCAATAGTTGCAGCACCAGTAGTCTCATCCACCGCTACCTCAGGACATTCTGATGATGGTGTATAGGCAGGATCAACCACTAGCAGTTCTTCCCCCATCCTCATACGAGTATGAGCTATTGATGGAAGTCAACGAGATTTGGTATGACCAAGAGCAGCCCGAGATACATCAAGATCATTTCAGATTCAAGTCGTCTACCAGAGGTACCTCATCCCAGCAGCAGCCTTCAGCTCAGCGTAGACAGTTCAGCCAGCAATAGCAGCCTCAGTTCTCCTACCAGCAACAACAACACTTCCAGTCAGGTCCTCGTCCCTACCTGCAGGGACAACAGTGGAGACAACAACAGTAGTAGCAGCCTCAACAGCAGTATTCTCAGCCTCCCCCTCACTAGTTCCAACAACAACATCATTTTAAACGAGGCAACCCGTCCGGTTCTCATGGACCAGCCGATGAGAACCCAACCCTTGATGATCTAGCCTGCCTACTCGCGGACCAGCAAGCATCCTCTATGCGGGACATGGATAAGTTTCGTCAGCAGATGAGGGATATCATAAAGGTCATGTCCGCCAAACCCGACCAGATCAAGCCCACCCCGAACAACCTCAAGAGAAAGTCTGAGCTGGTACAGTTCATAGAGAATACCACTCTGAGTGAGTCATCGGGTGACATTTCTTCATATATATTTGATGTTGATTTTGTCACACTTAGGAGCGGTAGGATGCCAACTGGCGGTGCCTCATCTGAGTGATGACACCACGATGAGCCACAAGTACTAGATGAGGAGGATAGCAATGATGCTGCTGCTAATGATGATAACGATGACAGTGGTGCTGATGCCACCAAGGATGATTATCCCGTCGACAATACTGAGGTCGTCGCTTCTCCAGGAGTAGTCGGTGTTACTCATGCCACCATTCTTCGAGATGCTGCGCCAGAATACGGTGATGATGCCGCGAAGTCTAATGCCATGGGTGGTACTGACGCCACCATTTCTACTCCAGTTGTGCTTTCACCGGTTTCTGTATCTCAAGACCGTATAAGAATGAACAAAAAAATAATAAAGGAAATGTTTCTTCATCTTCGAGTCTATATGTGATGCATGACAATACTTGTATGGATTCCCCTCCTTCTCATCAGCAGGAACCTATTTGTATCCCTCTATCTGAGGAAGCCCCAAGCATCCCCTTCCCTTAAGCACTCTACTTGGAGAAGGGGAATAAAAAAGAAAATCATAAAATACCCGGTAGTTAGAGTTCAGCCAGCAGATGATAAACAAATTTCACATTCAACAGACTCTACATGAGGTAATCAAGCACATCCCTCTCTTTCAAAAGAACTTGAGAGTGAAGACCACCATACATAGGAAGAAGAGGAACCGTCATGCAGAGATCCATGTGTTGACTCGTGCCAACTACTTTACCATACAGAACGGTTCCCTATATCAGATGCCACATTTAGGAGTTTAGATAACGGTTCTTCCATCAACCTCCTCCCGACAGCCTTACTCGACCGATTCGAGTTTGTCCCTCTTCGACAGAGCAGGACAATCCTTCAATTTGCTAATAGATATGTGAAGAGGCTGAAGAGGTTGTTGAAGGATGTGGTCGTCACAATTTAGGACATGAAATTCCCCATGGACTTTATTGTGTTGGACATGGAGATCCCTGAGTCTATGACAGACACCCCCATCATTCTAGGATGTCCATTCTCAGCCACGTCCAAGTCGGTGTCCGATCATGATAGCGGTAAAGAGTACTTTCGCTTATAGGGTGAGAGTAAACAAATAGAGACGATCGATGAGACTAAAGCACGAGATTCAGCTTGCTCAAATTAGTTTAGCGATGCAGAGTTGATGTCATAGTTAGAGAGAGATATCCACCAAGAGTGCGACTTTATGAACACTGATGATGAAGCCACTTGGTCTGACCCTATTTCATGAGCCCTTCTCCCACCTTTAGATTCTGCATATTCACAACTTCTAGCAGAGGAGAGTTTAGAGAGCACACTCTTGGCTGAGGATACTTTTGAGGCTGATGATTGCGTTTGGGATAACAAGGCAGAGTTTGTTTCTTGTTCTTCTGATTCAGCTCCCTCGGATTTGGACATAGATTAGGCCAAATTAGATGAGTTGTTACCTTGTCTGATTCTCATAGAGCCAACAACTAGGTTGGAGACTGTGCCAGCACTGATTACAGACAGACCAGCAGAGCCGTCTTCAACAGCTATTCATGATCAGCGAGAGTTCTCACATTTAGATCTAGTTTCCTTCACTAAGACCTTTCAGTGGACAGATTTGCCAGCTCCCAGTAGTCCAGAACTGTTGCATTTGCCGTAGTCGCAGAAGTATAGGTTCCTTATGGGTGAGAAAGATATGTGCACATTAATCATCTCAGTATATTTGAATGGAGAGAAAGAATATCGTTTGATGGAGGTTCTTGAAAGAAACTGCAAGGCAATAGGATGGAGCATAGATGATCTCCAGGAGATAATTCCAACCCTCAACTTCCACCATATTTATTTCGAAGAGGACGCTAAGCCATCTTGTGAGTTCCAGCGACAGCTGAACCCAAATCTTTGAGAAGTGGTCATTAAAGTGATATACAAATGGTAGAGCATCGATTTTATCTACCCCATCTCCGACTCCAAGTGGGTTAATCCATTACATGTGGTATCCAAGAAGATGGGCATCACTATAGTTGTGAGTCTGGAGAGGAGATCGCTACCTGGGTATACACTTCTTGGAGGGTCTGTGTGGACTACAGAAGATTGAATCAGGCCACCAAGATGGATCATTTCCCGCTGCCTTTTATTGATAAGATTAGAGAGAGGATAATTGGGAAGATTCATTATTTTTTCCTTAACGGGTACTCCAATTACAATTAGATGGCAATAACGCCCTAAGACTAAGATAAAACAACATTCACATGCACGTTAGGGATGTATGCTTTCATATGGATGCCCTTTGGTTTATGTAACTCCCCGGCGATATTCCAAAGGTGCATGTTGTCCATATTCTCGGACATGATGGGTGATTTATTAGAGGTATTCATGGATGACTTCTCCGTCTACGGTGATAGGTTTGACGCTTGTCGTGATTGCCTAGACCGAGTGCTTCAACGATGCATAGAGGTTCATCTTATCTTGTCTTGGGAGAAGAGTCACTTCATGGTGACTCAGGGGATGGTGCTTGGTCATATCATCTCCAACATGGGCATGGCGTTTGATCCATCCAAGGTTGATATCATCAGGAAACTCAATCCACTATCCAACTTGCGGCAGTTGCAGTCTTTTCTGGGGCATGTTCGTTTCTACTGATGTTTTATTCAAGACTTCAGCAGATTTGCCCGACCGTTGACTGATCTTCTGACGAAATACACCGAGTTTATTGTAGACGATAAGTGTCTTACATCGTTTGAGACTATGAAGAACCTAGTTGTTGAGGATCCTATCCTTCAGCATCCTCATTGGTCTCTCCCATTCGAGATCATGACGGATGCCTTCGATTTTACTGTAGGGGTTGTGCTAGGATAGAGGAGGGACGAATCATCATTTTTCATTCACTATGATAGCTGTACATTGAATGCCACTCAATGAAATTACATAGTCACAGAGAAAGAAATGTTAGTTGTAGTATTTGCCTTGGACAAGTTCAGATTGTATATTCTCAGATCAAAGGTGTCTATCTATACCGATCACACCGCCATCAGGTACCTCATGGCAAAGAAGGATGCCAAAGCGAGACTGACTAAATGGATCCTTCGACTCCAGTAGTTTGACAATGAGATTAAGGATAAGCCTGTAGTTAAGAATGTGGTGGCGGATCATCTCTCCCATTTGGAACATCTTGAGGAGCCTGAGTAGACTGATCCTATTACAGAGAACTTCGTAGATGAGGTGATCCTTGCTATCGCCTCTCTTCCATGATACATTGACATTGTGAACTATCGTGTCACCAAGAAAATTCCACAAGGTTGGCTCAGATAGCGACTTGAGACCTTCCTCGCGAAGGCCAAGTCGTACCATAGGGAGGATCCCATCCTTTATCATGAAGGAGGGGATAGCGTATGGCATCGATGCATTCCTCAGGAGGAGCACCATAACATCCTCACTTACTACAATAAGATTAAGGCGGGAAGACATCATTTTGGGAGGAGAATAACACAGAAAGTGCTCCAATCCAGCCTATGGTGTCCAACCATCTTCAAGGATTCTAATGAATTCATGAAGAGTTGTACTGACTGTCAGAGGGTGGGCACTTGTGGATAGCGTGATATGATGTCGATGCAGGCCATTCACTTTTTTGAGGTCTTTGATGCATGGAGCATTTATTTCATGGGTCCATTCCCTATGAGTCAGGGATTTGAGTACATTATGTTGGTTGTTGATTATGTGAGTCGTTGTGTTGAGGCCATTCCCGCCCTAACTGTAGATGCTCGGACTGCTTGCAGATTTTTGAGGAAGAATATCATTTCATTAATCGGGGTGCCTAGAGTATTGATATCTGACGGGGGGTCTCACTTTATCAACGATGAGGTAAAGGTCCTTGCTAACGAGTTCAACATAGACCATCGAGTAGCCACTCCATATCACCCTCAGATCAATGGTCTTGCTGAAGTATCGAATAGGGAGATCAAGACAGATACTGCAAAAGGTAGTCCTCCTAGACCGAAAGGATTGGTCATGGCTTTGGATTTGATCTTGTGCGCATATCAGACTTCCTTCAAGACTCATTTGGGTACATATCCCTTTCATCTCATTTATGGCAAGCCATGCCATTTACCTGTTGAGATTAAGCATAAGTCACTATGGGTTGTCACTGTGATATTATTGGATCCAAAGAGTATAGGAGATCAAAGAATTGCAGAGTTGGCAGCCCTATAGGAGCTTAGAGATACAACCTTTTCAAGCAGCCTACAGTACAAGGAGCGAGTGAAGATATGACATGATTGTCACATCAGCCATAAGCAGTTTGAGCTAGATTAGAGAGTATGGTTATTTAATGCCAGGCTTAGATTATTTCCAGGGAAATTGCATTGTAAGTGGAAGGTACCATACTTGGTTCGGTACGTGCATGACAATGGTAGTATCGACATATCTGAGATGTCACCTGAGTCCACCTTTCGTGTTAACGGTTAGCTTTTGAAGCCTTATCTAGATCGTGATCCACTGATCGTTGATGTTGCCCCGATTCATTTTGCATGAGATGTGGTCTTTGCCTCACATCATTTTCATCTTATGCATGATCATCACTGTCTTCCACCTTGTAAAGATCTAAATGTCCATATCATTCATTTTTTAGTCTAACACCCCATTTGCATCTTGTGATTATGCTATACTTAGGATGTACTTTACCCTAAGTATAGGGGAGTATCAGATTTCTTATTATTCTTTTGATTCTTTTTACCTCTATTTTGCTGCCTATACTTAGGGATATTTTACCCTAAGTATAGGGGAGGTAGATCCTGTACATTTGAACCCTCAAATTTTCCCCTTGGGTGCAATCTTCTATACTTAGGATTGTTTTATCCTAAGTATAGGATGAATCACCAAATTCTATTCATTTCATTCTTTTATTCGTCATTTTAGTATAGCCTTTCTTTTCACTTCCCAATACTAAACACGAGTTATGTCTTCTTCATCGCTCTTTATCACCCTGAGGACATCGTTCGAGCTAAGTATGGGAGTGTCATATATATTGCATATATACTTTAGCCATAACTCGTACTTTGTGCGAGTGTTTTAATATATAAAATGTCTAAAACATCTATATGTAAAAATCACAAAAATTTAATTTTTTTTCTTGTATAATAAATTCTTTCTTCCATATGCATAGCTATTTATAAAAATTATTTGTATACAAATGCTTGTAAAAAAGGTTTTGTGTGTAAAGAGTTTGTAAATATTTTTGCATCAATATGTATATAGTACAAAATATTTGAAAAGTGTTTGAAAAATAAAAGTTTGCAAAAATCCTTGTGTAAATATTTGTAAATAGTTTTCAAAACTTCTACATCCAAACCTTTTCAAAATGATTTCAAATATTTTGCACAAAATGATTTTTGTATATATGTGTACATTCTTCTGAGTCATAGTTGACATTTAAACTAGTCTGGAATTGAATTGGAAAATGGAGCTTGGTTAAGACCTTAACCCACCTAATTCTAAGAGGAACCTTATAGGATGTGGGGTTGATACTTTTCAGGTCCATTAGTGACTTAATTCTTTGAGTCCACTTGGCTATGTTCACATGTGATCTCGATGAGCCTAAATAGAACACTTACCAATGTACGCATGACTCTCACGGACAATGGTTTTACTTGCACTAGCACGTTACGTATAGCTCTGTAGGAATGAAGTGGTGAGGAGGCAAAATCCTTTGGCTTGGTGTAGCAAACGAGGGTAGTACTTCTAAGAAGAACCTTTCATCTTCCTTTAGGGAGGGATGTGCACCTTAACTTGGTTTGGCAGTGCTAAGGTCTAAAGACAGGAGTTGTGGGTTGCAATAATACTTCAAAAAAGGGCTAGTCTACTGGCTCAAGAAGAAAAAGTACTTCTATATATGCTGCATCATGTAGATATGTTGTACATATGCACATAAAAAATGTGCAAAATCAAGAAAAACTCCAAAAAAGTGGACATACCTAACTGAAAGTAAAATGTCTGTTGGAGTTTATATAGCCAAATAAAGCAAAGCTTATGTTACAACTTCTCATCTCATGAAGCTTATAGCGGGAGACTTAGCTACACTGGTTGGGCTCCCAAGGATACATGGCTACACTGGTCATGGTCCATTCTCTTCTTCCCCCCTCTTTTTGAGGTGGTTGTACATGAACTTAGAAGGGAATACCCTGCTCCTGAGGAAAGAGCTGCTAGAATGGGGAATTAGAGTTACCTTGTTGAGGGACGATGTTTCTTTGTCATTTGTAAGGTGGGGAGCTACATATCACTTACACAGTACAAGAAAAGATTCATGGTCATTAGAGTTTGCGTATGTAGACTTGTTATGATCTGATTATTAAGGAGTCTCGACCGTAGAATGGTGAAACTTAGAGGCTATTGAGTCTTAACCCTAGATCTCAATAAGGTTCCAACAAACTAATAATCCAAAGGTGTGATTGAGCTCCATACTTCAATTTAATGAAGATAAGTTTAATAATCAACCTTGATTCTCCTTATTTTTATTTTCTTTCCTTTTTTACTTTTTCAAATAAGTGTTTGTGAAGCGACTAGCATAGGTTAAGTATAGGGGGGTGATGAATCCCAAATTCTCACTCTTTATTATTTTATTGGGATTTTTACCTGGTAGACCCTGAAATCTTTTGCAATTACCGCTACGACCTTTGAAACATCGTAATTCCTCCCTCACCCTCGCAAACTTGCTCTGTCTTACCCCACGAACCCTACCGTTAAATTGACACATCTAAAGTTAACTTCCTTGTGTTAAAAAGGAGTTAATCTAACCAATCTACGATCGAACAGCTAAAATTAATCAAGAAGAAAAAATAATCTATCCTCGTTTGACCTCCCCTGTGCACAACCTCCACTTCCATGACGATGAACATCTGAACCTGAACCTGAAGGGAGGCAGCAGGCTGGGGGTCGTCGGGTTGGGGGAGGGAGGCTCTTCAACGGGTTGGGGGTGTTCGATGGGGTCGGCAGGAGGGCCGATAGGGGGCGACGCCGCAGGGCCCAGTCGACAGCCCAGGGATGATGTGCGTGGGGGTGTGCGATGGGGTCGGTAGGAGGGCCGATGGGGGTGATGTCGTAGGGGGGGCCGATGAGGGCAGGGGGGGTGGCGATGGGGGCGATGTCACAGGGGGGCGATGAGGGCAGGGTGGTGGCGATGGGGGTAGGGGGGTGGCGATGGGGGCGGGGGGGCACGGGGAGATGGGTTCCGGAGTGTGGCGATGGGGGCAGGGGGGGCAGGAGATGGGGTCGGCAGGAGGGCCGATGGGGCCGACGCCGCAGGGGGGCTGATGAGGGTAGGGGGTGGTGATGGGGGCAGGGGGTGGCGATGGGGGCAGGGGGGCGATGGGTTCTGAAGGGTGGGGGTGCGATGTGGTCGGCAGGAGGGCCGATGGGGGCAAGGGGGATGGGGGGTCCTTCCCGCGGAGACGCTCGACCTCGGCGCGGATGCCGGCGGGGCTGACGCCGGCCTCGCGGAGGGCGTCGGAGACCTGGGGGTCGTCAAGGAGGTCGAGGAGGAGGAGGTCGACGGCAAGGTGGGTGTCGCCACGGGACTTCTGGGATGATTGGGCGCGACAGACGACCTTGATGAGGGAGGTGGAGGCGGGGACAATGGGGTCGGCAGGAGGGGCTTTGCAGGGGCGGCGGCGAGGGTCGCAGGGGCTCCAACCGGCAGGCGGGGGCTTCGCATGGGTGGCTGCGGGTCGCAGGGGAGGAGGGGATTCAACCGGCGAGCGACGTGGGGTGGGAAGGGGCTTCAACCGGAGTGGGGGCTGCTTAAGGGAGGAGATGGCACCTATAGTAAATTTGATAACTAAAATGGGTATTGTGTAAAAGAAGATAATAGAATTTGGTTAGTTTTAACGGCTACATGGATGGTGGTTAACCACCGGGTCTGTAGAGTAAAGGTTAACAAGATTACGGGGGTGAGGGAGGAATTACGATTTTTCAAAGGTAGTAGCGGTAATTGTAAAAGATTTCAGGGTCTGCCAGGTAAAAATCCCATTATTTTAGATATTTATCTGGGCAAAACAACATGTAAATACCTGTAAATACAACAACATAGAAAAGTGCATGCATCTGTTAATATTGCATAATTAGCATGTATTTGTGCAAAAAAAGAATAAAGAAAAAGAAAAAAAGTAGATATTTAGAATAAATATAGAGTAACGCGGAACCCAAGAGAAGGTCAAGCCTTGACCTGATTGCCAAATATAATAAGTAGAGAGAGATAGGGCCAACTCTTTGTTGCGCATACTATCTATGTATATAAATAAGTATTTTTTACAAAATAAAATAAAATAATTACTTTTACCTCTTTGTATATATTTTTAGTAATAATACAAAAATAAAATAAGTATAAATATAAGTATTAAAGAAAAATAAAAATAAAATCTCCCCTTCATCGTACAAAACACATATAAACACCACATTCACCATTTATTTTATACTTGTAAATAATTTGTAAAAATAAAATAAAAATTATTTTATACCCCTAAAAATAGAGTTCAATGGGGTTGCCCCTTAGGGGGAGCTAACTTGGCTCCCCCCATGTAATTTCACCCATTTTTTATTTTTTTTGAAAATTTCTTCGATGAATATTCATCACTATGTCCCTATATTATGCTATACAAATTTGTGCGAAAACAGAGACTCCAACGACCTCCATCCAGACAGTCATTTTTTAACGGTAACAAAATTGCTAAAAACGACCCCTCTAGATGGAGGCAGTTGGAGTCTCTGTTTCACTCGAAATTTGAATGATATAATATAGGGATATATTTATGAAAATCCACGAAATAAATTTTCAAAAAAGTCAAAATGGCACGGGGGGAGCCAAGTTAGCTACCACCAAGGGGGCAATCCCATTTTATCCCTAAAAATATGCTATAAATAAATGGAATGTAAAATTGGGATATTTGTGTAAAAATAACAAAATAAAATAAGTGTACATAATACATAGGTATATTATACATTTATATAAAACTATATATTATATATACACTGATTTATTTATAAAAATAAATAAAAATCACAGAAAAATTCTTTGAAAAAGAATTAAAAAATTATTTTAAATACTTTTTAATATAAAACCATTTATTATTTTTGATTTACTTTATAGATATTTTGTATATTCGATTTTTCTGATTGGTCCAGACCGGATGTTGACCTCTAGTTAACGCCTTCCTCTTCTCGGGTTGGACCCACATTGTATTTGATAGAGCAATTTCTACCTATTTTCGATCCCGGACCCGATCATTTCTCGCATCGATTCTTTGCCCGAGCCTCCTCCTAAGATCCATGACCTTTACGGAACCCTAGGAGGGCACGGATCTTCCTAGGGTTGCACTCTCTCGCTCCATCATTCCAATACCCTGGGAATCATATAAAGTCTCGCCTCCACCTCCTGAACTTGGTACCTCATGCCTCGCTTCTTCTTTCATCGGTGGACACCTTCGGTTGAGTGACGACTACTGGAGAGCATCTTCGGATTGGAGTTTGTTGGCGTAATTACGCAGTTCAGCTACATGGCCGGAGTCCTCCGCCGCATCCAGCCTCCCTACCTGCCGCAACACAGTCGAGGCCACGACCTCGCCTCCTCGCTCCGCCTGATGTTGCTGAGTTCATTAACACCCTCAGGTAACACTTCTTTTGACATTATTTTCCCATTTCCATCGAATCTTTCACTCACCCTCTGCCACAGTTTATATGCTCTGACAACCATGGTTGGATCCACCTAACCCCATCTTGTCCTTATCGATCGAACCTTATACGATTGCTCTACCTTGCACCGCGACCTGATCATCCATGGACTCGACCTTGAGGTCAAGGTTAAGGCTGAGATCTCCTCCCACCACCTTCGTCGGAGATCTACTTCCATTCACCCTCACTTGCTTCACTTCCAGCTTCAATAAGCCAGACTGGAGCGCACCCCAAGTCCCATCTTTTCCTTGTAGGTACCCTCTAAGAACTTCTGTTGGACATCCCGTTACTCGGCGGAGCAGCTCCAGGAGGAGCTCCCTCATCCAACACACCTAATTGTTGCCTCCTCCATCAGAGCCTCCTACTAGATGCGGACCACCCCCACGATTGTGTAGGACTCCTCCGATCCTCCACCGGAGAGGTGGATCTCGATTCCTCCCCTGTTGAAGTTCATCCTCACGAGTTCTTCCAACCCTCCTATCCGTCGTTGATGAGGAGCACCACCTACCAGATCTAATCTCGGCCATATGCTCACACGTTATCCCTAACGATCGACTAGAGCATGAGACAGATCTACACTGTGCGTCCTAGCCCTTTTTAGAGCCGACATATCTGCACTATAACAGAGCATCACAACCGCAAGTCCTTGATATTCCGTCCACCATCAGATCTTCTTACAGGAGAAGATTAGGATCGTCAGATCCATCACGCGCACCTCACGTGCTTCAAGGATATTACATATTTTATCCCGCACTTTTACACTTTATTAGTTAGTCCAGAGAATAAAGTTGTAGTACAACTATTTTTCATGTGGACACTTGCTAGTTCTAGTCTTTGCAATTTGGTCCTATTTGTATGAACTCATGTGCCGACCCACGTGTATCTCGGGTATATTTGCATGTTTTATGCTGAACTTCATGAATGTTATGCTTTGAGCATAACTTTTCTGATAATTGCAGTTATACCCTATACGGGATTTTTTGAGCCTGTGCGTGAATACCCTGAGCTTTTTATATATGTTATCAATTGGCCTGGAACTCTCTCATAATTACAATTAGGTCACTACATGATGTGTCTTGTTTTTGATAAAATAAATACCTAATTAACTCCAAAAATTCTATCACAATTACAATTAGCTCCTCCTAACATGTAATATTTATGGTAAATTTTGTGAATTAATTAGTATTGCTTAATAATTTCTAAAATAAAAAACACATAAAAAATGTTCTATCTAATTTACAAAAAACATAAAAACTATAAAAATTGATTGAAAATTCGAAAAAATAGTGAGTGTTTGTTTTTGTGTATTTTACTTACAGTGTTTTTTTATCTCGAAATCATCAGAAACCCCTAAAAAAGGAGAAAGACTCAAAACTTGTAAAAAATATTAAAAATTCTAAAAAAATAAAAAATAATTTCACCTTCGAATTATCGCATTTTCCTTCTATGTTCTCATGAAATACATGTCCAGGACATTAGGAGAATTTATATATTTTTAATTGTAGTTTTGGTTGTGCACTATTTCATTGTTTTCTTCACGTTTGATTTTTTATAAAATCATATAAAAATTGAAAACACCATATAAAGTTATCAAAAACATTTGAATATTTGAAAAATATAAAAAAAATTGTTTCTATTTTTTTAGCATTTTTTATCCTAATAAAAATTATAAAAGCTTGCTTTAGTGCTTTATTGCCTTATTCTTCTTGCTTGCTTTCTCTTCTTGAAAAATTAAAAATTATTAAAAAAATATGCTTTTTCTGGTCTGATTAACGACTACTTCGTACATTTTCATGATCCTTGAGTTCAAATCTAGTCGCTATACCAAGTTAAAATAAATAGCAAAGATAGCTACATTATTTTGATTTATTTATCTTGTGATTTGAGTGGTTTCTTATTTTCTTGTTGAGGACAGACCTACTAATTAGGGTCACAACGACCTGTGCTTATTTTTCATACTTAACCCTAGTTGGTTGGCCTCTCATCACCTGGCACCTGGAGGTGCTCCCTCGATCAGTTTGAGGCTCTAAACTCACCTCCTCCCATGCTCCTATACTTGTAATGGGTACAACAAATCGGAGGCAAAGCTCCGGTCCATTTACTGCAAAGAACAATGAAGGGAAGCACAGAGGAATTAAGGTCGGTGTTCGGCAAAAATGAAGGAAGGGCATCTAGCCTAATCTTGCTCCAATGAGCAAGATACATGTGGTCAAACTGTGGGAGAAGGTGAAAGGCGATATGGTGTGTTGATCTATGCGCATGGGTGCTGGTGTAGGGCTCTGATCTGATGGTCGGGGCAGGGGATGTGTATGGTGGTGATGAAATGAAAACTGAGTGGGGGTAAAGTACGAAGGTAATAGGGTGATACCTAAGGCTACTAGTTTGATTAGCGATGTCCGGTTAGGTTAGAAGCAAGGTCATGGCCGAAACCTAGTAGTGAAGGACTTTGGAAGCACGTCGCGGCAAAGCTCCGGTCACGAGATGAGCAACATCCAATCCATCACCAATTCGAGCTTCCAAAATCTCCTCTAGAACACTATCACTGTCTTGGAGATGTGAGTGGAGGAAAGAAGGCATGAGGGACGTGCTAAAGAGCAATGGTGGTGGAGGAAGATATTTAGAGGGTGTCCCCAAGGTCTAGAAGCATCGAGGGTATGTGTAAAACCCTAGGAGGATCCGGCTATACCTAGGAATCCGTGGGGATCACAGATCCTAGGAGAAGAATCATGAGTAAAATTTGAGGGAAAAGATGGTCAGACTTGACCTAGGGAATGGTGAGAAATCATGTCCGGTGAGAAGATACCCGGGTCGGGTTCGGAGGAGGGGAAGTTGACCTGACTCAACTCGCCCGGGTTGACCAATCGAATTTCAAGGATATACAAAATTAATAAAAAATAAAAAATGGTTATAAAAATGTATAAAATAAAAAAAACGTTTGTTACTTTTCAAAATATTTTTCTTTGATTTTTAATTCTTTTTATGAATTCATATATCCAATATTTATAATATAGTGTATTATGTACAGGTATAGTATACAAATATATTTTAATCTTTTAATTTTATTTTTAATATTTTTACACAAATATACTTTATTTTATATTTTATATATTTACATAGTAGTTTAAGCAGTATAAAAGAATTTCTATTTGATTTTGCAAATTAAATAAAAGTATTAATTAAATAGGTAGTTTGTATAATATGTACAAGTGTGGCTTTTGTACAATGAAAGTTTGATTTTATTTATGATTTATTTTGTGTTTTATGATTTTATTTTATTTTTATGATATTATTGGGATATATACAAGAATTTAAAATAAAATATGTACAAATTATATATTAAAATAATTAAATATAGATACTTACAGGTCTAGGTACTATATGGGTATAAACGCACACAAAAAGCCAACTATTATGCCATAACTCCAAAATTTATGACCCTCATTTGAAAGGTAATTCAATTCCAATAAAGTAATTTTGGAAGAATTTGAGTTCATATAGAGCTAGATTTGATCTTCTAAGTTTTTGTGTGGTTGCTCTTATGAGTGGTATTTATTTGTACTATGTACATCAGGTCATGTTACAACTATTTTTATTATTATAAAACATTTTTATCTATAAGTTTTATTAATAAAATACTGTATTTTGAAGTCTTTTTATTGTTGAATAAAATGAAGGAGTGATATGTACATAGAATGCATAGTGATGAATATCTAAAGACCCAATCTCCCCCTACTTTATTCCTTGTTGATTAGGTCAATAATTGACCTTCTCTCGGGATTTGGGTCAGTCTGTACTCATTACGAAATTACATCATTCTTCTTTTCCTCTTTATTCTTTTATAAAAGGTGTTAATTATAGAATATTAACAAGAGTATCAAAAATGGCAATTTATTGGATTTACACATATTTACCGATGTTTTTGCTAAAAGATATGTCTAAAATAAAAGAATAGAGAATTATAATCAAATATTCATTATCTCCCTATACTTTACCTTTGTTAGTCCCTTAGCAAACACTTATTTGAAAAAGAAGTGAAATAGAAAGAAAAGAAAAATGAAGAATCGTAGTTTGTTATTAAACTTATCTTCATAAAATTGAACTATGGATGTCGGTCAGATCTTTGGATTATTAATTTGATAGAACCTTAATGGGAGACATGTTTAAGACTTAACACCCTTCAAGTCTTGTTATTCTATGGTCATGTCTCCTTAACAACCATGTCAGAACAAGTCTACATACGCAAACTCTAATGACCATGAATCTTTCCTTGTACTATGTAAGTGATATATAGCTCCCCGCCTCAATAGTGGTAAAGAAACAACCACCCACAACAAGGTAACTCTAATCGCCCAGTCTAGCAACTCTTTCCCCGAGGAACGGGGTATTCCCTTCTAAGTTCAAGAACAACCAGCTCAAAAAGAGGGGAAAAGGAGAGAATGGACCATGACCAGTGTAACCATGTATCCTTTGGAGCCTAACCAGTGTAGCTAAGTCTCCACCTTCCAGCTTCCATGAGATGAGACATTGGAATACATAAGCGTTGCTTACTCAACTATATATATACTCCGGCAAGCTTTTTATTTTCAATCAGGCATGTCCCCTTTTTTGGAGTTTTTGTATTTTTGCCCAATTTTTATGACATATGTACAACATATCTACAAGGTGTGGCATGCACATGAGGAGTTTTTCTTCTTGAGCCATTAGACTATTCCTCTTTTGAAGCATTATTGCAACTCATCCTGTCGTTAGACCTCTCTAGGGGAGGATGAGTGGCTCTTGCTAGTTGTAGTACACTTGTATGCTACTCCAAGCCAAAGTATTATGCCTCCTCACCACCTCATATGTGTTGAGCTACGTGTAAGGTGTGTGTACAAGTTAAGTCATTATCTTTGAGAGTCGTTTGTGTGTTGTAAAGTGCTATACATAGGTTAATCAAGATGACATGTGAACATAGACCAGTGCACTCAACGAATTAAGTCTCTATGGACCTGAAAATTCTTAACCCCAAATCATATAAGATTTCTTTGAAATTAAGTGCATTAAGGTCCTAATGAAGCTCTATTCTTCAAATTTATTCCAGACTAGTTTAAATGTCAACCATTATTCTGAAGATTGAACATACAAATATTTACAAAAAATCTTATTCAAACTATGCAAATTTTTTAATTGAATTTTTAATTTTTCAAAATTTTAGGTGTTTTTGAAAAAGTAAAAGAAAGAAAGGTTTTCACAATGATGTATATATATTTATAATAGGGTTTATGCTACAGGTTTTATACACAAATGGACTTTAATTACAGGATCTCAAATCAGTCTTAAGGATACAAATAATTAGGGAGAAAATTAAGTGTATACAAGTAATTTTTATACCCCATAATTTATTTCTCATGTGACAAAATAGTGTTGCAAACATTTTATTTTCACAAAATCTTCAAAAATTTTGGACATTATTCCTAATTTTGATACATAAAATAATTTACAAACCTTTTGCAAACAAACCATTTTTACAATCCATTTTTACAAAATTGGTACAAAAATAAATTTTCAATGATTTTTACAAATAATTTTGACAAAGCATTTTTTAGAAATATTTTTCAAAACATTTCTATTCTTATAAATAATAGCCATGTTATTAACACACACAAAGTACGAGTTATGGCTAAAGTATATATACAATATATATGACACCCCCTACTTAGCTCGAACGATGTCCTCAGAGTGGTCCGAGGGCGATGGAAGAAGACATAACTCGTGTTGAGTATAGAGAAGTAAAAAGAATCCTATATGACATTGATTCGAAAGAATAAATGAATAAAATAAATAGAAGTTGATGATCCTCACTATACGTAGGATCAAGTAATCCAAAGTGTTGAAGATTGTACATAAAGGGAAAACTGAAGACTAGAATGTCTAGATATTACATTCACTATACTTAGGGTAGGATATCCCTAAGTATAGGCAGCAAAAATAGAGGTAATAAAAAAACGAATAATCATGATTTAATACCCCTCTATACTTAGGATAAAGTGCATCCTAAATATAGCAAAATTATAAGATGGATATGGGGTATTAAACAAAATTTATGAATGATATAAACAATATGGATCCATACAGAAGCAGAGTAGAAGTGAAAATCAAGTATGAGATGCATGTGATGTTAATCAAGGAGCACATCTCGTTTAAAATGAATAGGGGCAACATCACCGGTCACTGGATAATGATCAATATAAGGTTCAAGGTGCTGACTGTTGCCTCGAAAGGTGGACTCAACACACAACTCGGATATATCAATGCTACCATTATCGTGCACGTTTCTGCCAAAGTATGGTTCTTTCCATTTACTCCATAACTTCCATGGGAATAATCTCAACCTTGCATCAAATATCCATACTTTCTAGTTCGGCTCAAACTACTTATGGCTGATGTGAGAATCATGCCATATCTTTACTCTGTCTTTATACTGTAGGCTACTTGAGAAAGATGTATCTCTAAACTCCTCTAGGGCTGTCAGTTCTGCTCTCCTCTGAACTCCTACACTCTCGTATCCAATAGTATGTCAGTGACTACCCAAATTGACTTATGTTTGATCTCAATAGGTAAGAAACATGGCTAGTCGTAAATGAGTCGGAAAGGAGATGTACCCAAAGGTGTCTTGAAGGAAGTCCTATAGGACCACAAGACCAAGTCCAAAAGTTTTCACCAATCCTTCAGGTTTGGGAGGACAACCTTCTGCAAAATAATCTTAATCTCCCTATTTGAAACCTCAGCAAGACCATTCATCCGTGGATGATATGATGTGGTAACTCTATGGCCAATGTTGAACTCATTATCAAGGTCCCTTACCTTGTAGTTGATAAAAGGAGTCCTCCCATCAAAATTAAGACTCTAGGAACCCCAAACTATGATATGATATTCTTCCTCAAAATTTTATAAGCAATCTTTGCATTTGCAGCTCGGGCAGGGATGGCCTCAACCCAATGACTCACGTAACCCACAACAAACAAAATGTATTCAAATCCCTGAATCTTAGGGAATGGACCCACGAAATCGATTCCCCATGCGTCAAAAACCTCACAAAGGAAATGGGCTGCACCAACATCATATGTCTCTATCCATATGTGCCCATCCTTTGACAGTCAGTACACCTCTTCACAAATTCATCTGAGTCCTTGAAGAGGGTAGTCCACCAAAGGTCGGATTGGAGAACCTTTTGCTTTTCTGTCTCCCAGAGTGATGCACTCTTGCCTCAAGCTTGTGACAATAGGCGAGGTTGCTATGGTGTTCCTCTTGAGGAATACACCAACTCTAGAAACTATCCCCCATTTGTGGTAAAGGGTGGGATCCTCCCAATGATATGATTTGTCCTTCACAAGGAAGGTCTCAAGTCACTGCATGGGCCAACCTTGTGCAACTTTCTTGGCAACAATATAGTTCACAATGTCAGCACATCATAGGAGCGAAGTGATAGAAATAATCACCTCATATGGGAATGTCTTAGTGACAAGTGTGGTCAAATTGGAATCCTCAAGATGCTCTACTCGGGAGAGGTTATCCGCCACCACATTCTTGACTCTATGTTTATCATTAATATCAATATCAAACTCCAAGAATAGAAGGATCCATCTAGTCAATATGGCTTTAGCATCCTTCTTGGCCATTTGGTATTAGATAGCGGTGTAATATGTATAGATAGTCACTCTAGATCTGAGAATATAAGTTCAAAACTTATCCAAATCAAATACTACGGCTAGCATCTCCTTCTCAGTTACTATGTAGTTATGTTGAGCAGCATCCAAAGTCCGGCTAGGTAGTTTATGGAAAATGGCAAATTATCCCTCATCTATCTGAGTATGACCCCGTAGGCAAAATCGAAAGAATCCTTCATGATCTCAAATGGGAGAGACCAATAGGGTGGCTGAAGGGCATGATCCTGCACAACCAAATTCTTGTGAGTCTAAAAAGATGAAAGACACTTATCATCTACAAGAAACTGAATGTCTTTTGTGACCAAATCAGTTAGCAGTCGGGCAATCTAACTGAAGTCCTGTATGAATTGTCGGTAGAAACCGACATGCCCCAGAAAAGACCGCAACTGTCTCAAATTAAATGGTGGAGTGAGCTTCTTGATGATATCCACCACCTTGACTGGATCAACCACGATGCCCCTGCTGGAGTTGATATGACCAGGGACCATCCCTTGAGTTATCATGAAATGACTCTTATCCCAATATAAGAATAGATGAACCTCAATGCAACGCTGAAGTACTCGGTCTAGGCAAACAAGACAAGCATCAAACCTGTCATCATAGACCAAAAAGTCATCCATGAAGACCTTTAAACAGTCACCAACAATGTCTGAGAAAATACAAGGTATGCACATCTAGAATGTTGTCGAGGCATAACATAATCCAAAGGGCACGTCTAAAAGCATACGTTCTGAATAGATAGGTGAACATCATTTTCTCCTAGTCTTCGGCCACTATGACCACCTGATTATACCTAAGTACCCATAAAGGAAACAATAATTACTCTTCCCAGCTAACCTCATGATGATCTGATCAATAAATGGATGCGGGAAGTGATCCTTCTTGGTGGCCTTATTCAATCGACTGTAGTCCACACAGAACCTTCAAGAAGGGGGTACTCGGGTAGCTATCTCCTCTCCAGACTCATTCACAACTGTAGTGATACCTGTCTACTTAGGTACCACATGTAATGGATTAACTCATTTGGAGTCGAAGATGAGGTAAATAAAATTGGAGCTCCACTACTTCGATATTTCCTTCATAACTACTCGGGTTTAGCCTACAATGAATTCATGTGATGACTTGGCATCATCCTCCTCGATTTATGTGGTGAGAGCACAAAGCCAGACTAATCCCCTGGAGAGCAACCACATTCCATCCAATGTCCTTGCAATTTCTGTCAGGAACCTCCATCAAACGATTCTTGGTCATTAGTCAAATCCGTAGAGATAATGACTGGGAACACTTCTGACTCACCCACAAGGAATCTATACTTCATGCTCTGTGGCAAGTCTCCAGTTATGAACATGTGGGAGCTGGCAAATCTAGTCTCTAAAAGTTTTAGTGAATGTTACCAAATTTGTATGAGAGAACTCTCATTGAATCAATGAATCTGATGAAGATGACCTTGTTGGTGTGTTTATCAACTATACTGGCTCAAAGTTGACCCTAGATGTGGGCTCTGTGGACATCAAACACGGTAAATAATCATCAAAATCTTACCAATAAAAAATCGGTGTATGAGCTTGAGGGATCTTAATCGGAATAATGTAAAATATATTCTACTTCGTTAGCCAGACAATAATTAACCTCTATGGTATCTTGTATCATGAGTGCACTCTCCGAACTCTCATTTGTTGGCATATGTAATTCTACCAACTCTGAAGGTATGACAACACTTGTGAAATCTGATTTGTACAAACAGCTTCATCATCTGTGATGAAAAAATGACACTCATGTTGCACATCTAGCTCTGAGTTTGTCATCTGCTCTGAACTCTGCTCGAAGCAAGCTGAATCTTTGGCTCTCAATTCCTAAATTGTCTCTATTTTTTCACTCTCACCCTCGATGCGAAAGTATACCTTCCTGCTATCATGCTTGGACATTGCCTTGCATGTGGCCAAGAAAAGTCATCCTAAAATGATGAGGATATCCGTCACGTATTCAGGGATCTCCATGTCCAACACACCGATGCCCATGGAAAATTTCAGGCCCTGAATTGTTACAACAACATCCTTTAAAAACCCCTTTGGACTCCTTACAGATCTATCTGCAAACTAGAAAACTGTTGTGCTCTATCTAAGAGGGTCGAACTCAAAACGGTCAAGTAAGGAAGACAGTAGAGATTAATCGAGGATTTGTTGTCTAATAGAGTATGATCGAACTGTTGCCCATGAATGTGACATCTGACATATGGAGCATTGATGAATCTCCAATTCATCACCTTTATTCTATCATTTTGTCCTTAAAACCCTTGTAAATGCATGTAAATACCCTTAATTCATGCATTTTAACATTTATGCATTGTTGTATAAATAGTGTATAAAATATTGTTTTTAATGCCAAAACTATAGAATAAAAAAAGAAAATTAAACTAGGGTGAGATAAAGCCTAAAATACAATAGAAATTCCCATTCATTTATTTATTTTAATTCATTTTTGGAACCTATTTTTAGTTCCACTTTTCACACCTCAAATAAAGAAACTTTAAACACGAGTTGTAGATATTAATTTAGAAAAATAAAAAATTGAGATTACACAGAAATAGTATACATAATAAAAAAAACAATCTAAATAAGATTCTAAAATCCCAACTTCCCAGATCCATACTTCTCAAATAAAAACTTAAAATACATCAAAATCATATTTGATTGTATATAACTTTTGAAAAGATATTTAATGAAGGTGGTTTCATATTTTTTGGAGTTTAGGTCTGAAAGTTTGGTTTTAGATCCCTATTTTATAATTTTATATTTTTATAATTTTGTAGATATTACTTATAATTTATGTATATATTAAAACATGAATAAAAACAATAAAAAAATATTAAAATAAAATATGTAAAGAAAATACATAGATGAATTACCTATATCTATACAAATATAATAAATATACCTGTTTAATTAAGAGTATGCATTATACTAGAAAAAAATATTTATGTATCTAAAACTAAGTTGTAATTTTATAAAATAACAAATTAAATTAATAAAATCTAATACAAAATAAAAATAAAAGACCAAAATATACATATAAATATACCTATATATTAAATCTAAAAAGTAACTCGTAATTAAAAGGATCTAAAAAATAAATAAAAATAATAATAAAATAATATTGAAAATAAGAAACATATTTTACTTTATAAATTTATATTAATAAAATCATTTACTAATTAATATTGAATTTAGAAAAAAAATTGGCTGGATTTATTTGTTGGTCCACGTGGACCAACCAGGGTGCGTCAAGGGTTCACTGACAGTCAACTCCTCTAACATCCAGTAGCCCTTGTTAGATCTGGTTTTTTACCCCAATTCTCGACTTTTTGGATCCCACACCATGCATCTTTTGTGATCGATGTCTTCACTTTTTCCCCTCGTTCATTATACAAACTGACAAGTCCGAGAATGTCCTAAGATAATTTGTGAGAATCAAACTTTAATATGTCATTTCGTTGTACGAGGGAATTCAGAATCAGTCAACAAATAACCATAATTTATTTATTTAATTTTAATTGGAGTGGTTTTATGTTTATTTTACTTGGGCAAGTCGCAAGGTCGAACTCAAGGATGCAAAGGAACAACCTAGAATTGTCTATCAAAGTTTGCATATGGCTTCCGAGTCAGATTTTCTTTTTGTAAATTTTAATGCAATTTTGGGACGCAAACGTAAATGAGGCCAATTTTACGGATTAAAATTTAATCTTTAATCAATCTATATCCCAAAAAATATGAAAATTATCCAAGATGTAAAAAACAATTTTTTAGAATTTTTTATTGCAAGATAAATATTTTATGAATTTATAAATGCAAACAAAGTGACTTTCAATTAATTATAGTAAATATTAAACCTATTTATTTCCAAGAGATCAAATTATCGAAGATCTATCACTAGGTGATTCATCTCAGAAAAATCCTAAACCTTAAAAATTCGAGATTTAAAACCTATTAAAAATTAACGATTGAAATCCACAATATGATTTATATATGGCAAACCATGCGTGCAAATTGAAATCTTTTTGGGAACAATGTTAAAAGAACTAATTCTATGATCCGTGAATGTTTGGCAGTTTTCAGAGCTCGGGTTAATTAAATATAAATTGGTGAGCACAAATTGGTTAAAATATGTCAATTTTCGCAAGAACAATTATTACTAATTAACCATAAAATATAAAATGATTACACACATGACATAGTGTAGAGAATTAGATGACAAACGTCCTCAGTTTTTAAATAACAAAATGATGCAATAAAGCAGTTCAAAATAAGGAAGGAACATAGGGGTATCACTGCAAATCACAACAACTAAATTAAAAATAAAAAATGTTGTGCAAGGACTAAAAATTAATTACAGAAACTGCTGGGGGTTAAGAGTGTAAAATCCCAAGCTGTCACGTGCCTGGCACGTGATTCTTGAGCTGTAGGGGAGGTTCTGGTATAATGTAGAATTATGAGGTCTTTTCCACAAATTTTCCAAACAGGCATGTGCCCTACACGAGCCTTCTCAGTTGGTGGTGCTTTTGTAATTCAGGAGATCACAAGGGGTGTCGATGCAAAAGGCCCGTCCACGCACGAGTCGGGCACGCGAGGAGGGTCTCGGGCAGGGAGCCTAGTGGCTGGCAGGCACTGGCTGGTGTCGGTGAAGAGCCGCAGAGGCGGAGATAGAAGGCGTGACGTCGGTGAAGGAGAGTTGTTGGCATTGAAACGGTGCTAGAGCACCATTGTTGGAGGAGCGTTGGACGTCGTTGGAGGAGAAGGTTGTCGATGAAGCTCTTGGGAGTCGCTGGTGAAGATGCAGGCGGTGGAGGGTTGTCGGAGAAGAACAAGTGTATGCATCGTGGATACGTCGTTTGCCCAACGGTGCGGAGCGGCCGGAGCAAGAGAAGCTCACATGGAGGGCGGTCTGCGACGGTGTTGAGGAGGACATCAGACCTCACCGATGAAGACGGAGGAGTGACTCTGTCATAGCCGCCTTCTCCATGAATTAGAAGTTGTCAGCCGATGGTGTTCAATGGATGGAGCGGTGAAGATTTATAGGATTAGCGAGGGGTCGAAGTGCGTGATTGGAGAAATTGTAGGAGATTGGGATTCAAATCGGCGATGGGTGTGACTGGTTTGGCAGAGGCGGCAATGACGGTCCTATTAGGAATGAGGGTCGCGATATGGATACAATTGCAGAATCAGAGGGAAGGCAGAGATCAGGAGAGGGGTGGCGGCCGCAAGATATGTGGAGGTGCTACCACCCAAACCTGCAAAAGGAGGAGGAATGAGCGGATGAAGGAGAAGATATCTCGACCGTCCGATGGGCCGAGATCGGACGGTCCTAAACACTCCATGTGGCTTTTGTTTTATGTAATTTTTTTTTGTATTTTATAATAAAAATTTTTAAATGAAAATAAATATGTAAAAGGTTAAAACTATATGACACGTGGAGGCTCCAGGAACTACCACGTGTCACCACCAAAAAAATCAAAAATAAATTGTAAAAATAAATCGTAAAGAAATAACAAACAATGTCAGATCAAAAAATTTTCTTCATGAAAGTTGTTTGTCACGATGAGATCAACAACTTTTATAAAGAAAATAAAACTAAAATCGGCCATCTATATAAAGTAATATTTTTGGGGTACTTTATGTTCAAAGAATACCTTGCTTTTTGGGTTTTATTATTTTTTGTTATTTTTAAACCACATAAAAATCCGAAAAAATATGATAAAATCAAAGATAGATATTTACATATCAATCTAATTTTTTGAATTTTTATTAAAGAACAAATAAAATAAAATGTGAAAAAGACAAATTTTTATAGACAATTAGTGAAGACTCAGACTCAGTTAGTTTCTTTAAATTCAAGCTCATTTTGAATTTGTATTTTTATGAATTTTAATAAATCTTGTATCAAAGAAATTAAATGAAAAGGAAACAAAATAAAATGAGTTAGTTGTGTACATAAAATAATAGGTCAAAATCAGGTAAAATGCAAAATGTACAAAAAGGTCCAAAATCCAAATTTCAGATATGAGCTCCAATTCACTTGAACTTAGTCTCGTTTTGAAGGTAAATGAATATACATTAGTTCAAAAGGAGTAGGATCAAATTAGATACTGGATGAGGAAGATATCAAGGTTTTAGTCTGAGAATCCTGTAATTAGTGTTAGGAATTTTTGTCCACTTATTTAGGTTAGTTATTTTTTGTATTATTTATTTATTTATTTAGTAATATGTATATAATGGAAGTGATTTTAGGTCATTTGTATTTAGCATGAATTAGTTAAAAATCAAGAAAGTTAGGCTATTTTACAGGTCAATTGGACTTGGATTTTGGCTTTTTATTTTGTCCAATAATGAGTGATAAAATGCATTTCTTATCAATACATGCATGAAAGATGATTATGCATAATAAGTGAAGAAATGCCAACAAATTTTAAGATTTGAGCTTAATTAGTTATTTTTAGAGTGATGAATACGAGATTCACCATTTCCCAATACTTAAACCATGCATGTACCTAAGCATCTAAAGCAATGCAATGTGGTGAAATGAGATTGGGTTCCATACCAAGACCATGAGGAGAAGGCGAAAATGAAATAAACCCGAACTATGGATTATTAGTTTGGCAGGACTTTTGTGAGACTTAGTGTTTTAAAATCAACAACCTTAAAATTCTACACATCATTGTCACATTTTCACCTTAGAAGTCATCTTAGATCAATCCTCGTCCCAAAGCATACCCCACGAACATTGAACAATCGACTCATAGTTGTGAAAGGTTTTAGCTTTTCCCATCCAGAATGCCGGACTACCATACAAACCTCCTCCCCAGTAACTCGTCCTCAGAGAGTCAGATACTCCCTTCTAAGGTCTGTTGCACTTTGTTCATAATCGAATAGAGGGAGAAATTAGAGGATGGGGAAGAGAATTGGAAGGTGACCAGTGTAGTCACCTCTCCTTGTGAAGCTGGCCAGTGTAGCCAAGTGTCCACCAAGATTTGTAGGTTTTCTTGAAGCTTGAACCTTTTTGGTTAAATATTTATTTGGTAGTAGTATTCTTTGTATTTGGATTTTTGATAGCTATGCATGGATCTTGTTGTACCCGTACAGATATGGAATCTTTTTTGGGAGTCTTAGAAAAAATTATGCCCAACCATCCTTCCCTTTTCTGAAGCTTTATTTCAATCCATACTCCTATCTTTAGATGCCCATGCTACTCGAAAAGAAACTCACACAGTCTTCCAACACCTCGTCTAAATTAAGCTAAGTTCATAGTGTGAGAGTACAAATTAATTCCCTATTGTAGAGTCATACCCAGAATGAATAGACCAGGTTGGACACTAAGAGTCAAACTCTGCATGTTGTCATGTGGAACTCGAAGAATTAAGTCAAAGACCTGAATCTTCTAAAATCCTATTTATGGATAAAGTTCTTTTGGAAATTAGGTGGATTAAGGTCAAGTCCAGTCCACTCTCAGTTTCTTCTCAAAACTCGATTCAGAACCCAAGATCTTTTCATAATTGCAAATGCATTTAATGCTAGATGAAGTGCAGGTGTGTGAAATGCAGACACTTTTTTGTGACTTCTTCTCTTTTTTTCTTCTCTTTTTTTTGAGAGAGAGATTTTTTATGAAAAAAATTTATTGATAAATGAATAAGAAGCCTTTTAAAAAAATGGTTGGGCATAGTCAGTTTTAGTAGAAAAACTTCTTTTTTGTTTTTTTTCTTGTTTTTTGTTTGGTTTTTTCAAGTTACTTATTCACCCTATAAATAGACTTACACGAAATTTATGAGCTATGGGTAAAATATATACATAGTATATATACGCACCCACTTTACATAGTGAGTGATATATCCTCAGAGCACAAGAAGAGAAAAGAAGACATAGCTCACGCTAAGTGTAAGAGAGTGAAAAAGACTTAGAAAAGAATAGAATCTGGCCCTCCCCCTATACTTAGGTTGTGAACAGTCTAATTATAGAAGAAGAGCGAAAATGATGTTGTCAAGATATGTTAATGAGGAAAGTATATACATATGGGCATGGGTTCCCCTATTAGGTTCTTGGTCAGCCTAAGTACGGAAGAAGGGTGGAAATGGAGTGATTGTGAGAAGGAGTTTGATGAGGAGAATGGTATATACATATGGCCTCGCCACCCCCCATACTTAGGCCTTGGCCTAAGTAGAGGAAGAAAATGTACAAGGAGACCAATGGGGTCAGGAGGGAGGGAGGGTAGCCGATGATTAAGGTGTTTTTTGGCCGATCTTTTTGTGAGCCTGTGGTGGGAGATCGTAATGATAACATGGAGGAAGCATTTGATTTCCAACCATTATCAGTGTCATCCCTAGAGAAATCATGTTGGCGAGTAGATGAAGAGTCTGAATGAGATGAAAGATAACCATCATCGGAGTTATACTCAATGTCTCAGTCAACTCATAAGTAATTATTCCAGTATATTTAATGAGAACCTCCTTGATGCTTCAGCTGCTTTCCGAGAATGATTGGAGACTGGTTGAATTCTTTGTGATGCTCAATACCAATGATCGTGATGTCCACTTTGAGTTGAGCACCTTGGAATGTAACAATGACTGATATTGTTCTTCTTGGCTGCTTTATAGATCGATCAACCAGTTGAACGATCTCTCTTTTCTTCCTAATAGGTCCAAGCTTGAATTTGTTATATACAGAGGTTGGGAGGATATTGATTGGTGAGTTGTCATCATTCGAGCATGGGTAAATGTGGTGTCTTAGATTCCATAGTCAAATTTGGGCAATCACTTCACTATTCGGCTCTTGTTTTTTCTCCTCAACACCAAGGAGGTGGCCATTGACGAGAAGTGTCTTTCACTTTTTGTTTTTGTCCTGCCTGACTTTTCATCATTAATTTGCTCATTACAAATCCTTTTAGGTCAGGGAAGTGTTCAATGGCCTGTAGCAAGGGAAGTTCAAAAATTAGCAGTGCTTTCTGTAGAGCAGGATCCAATTTTTTTTTAAATCTTCTTCAATTTCAATTTTTATGGATTTTCAATTTTTGGATGTTTTTGAATATTTTCTGGTATTTTGTGTGTAGTGTGTGAATGTGGTGTTTTTCGTAGATGATGAGGGGTTTGATATGCCGAGTCAGATTCGGAATTGTCTCTCGGGGAATTGGAGGGAGAGGTTCCGATGTCAGGGTCGTCCCTAGGGTGATCATAGTTTACGGGTTTCTGAGCATCCTCATGATTCTCAACATTAGATCCAATCATCACATCCTCCAATTGCATTCCCAAGTTTCCATAAAATGAAATTACTCGATCAGTGATATTTCTAAATTTTTCCTCCATTAATACATATCTCTTTCTTATCCTTGAAATATTATCCTTCAAAGAATTTTCAGGATTAATCATGTGAGCAATCTGTGTGGTTTCTTGTTTTTGAATTTGAGGTCCATTTATTTCATCTTCCATTTTCCTATATGAGCTGGGAGGAGATTCTCTTGGAACATCCAATATATAACTGTTATTTTTTGAAAATTTCTCCTCAAATATCATGGAAGTAATCTGTTTAGTGGAAGGATTTTGCTGCTATTGTAGGTGTCATACTCAACATACGGTGACTCCGACATGCAGTGCTAGTTTGAGTAGAGTCTACTTCCATGGTCATGATTGATGGTATCCCCAAATAAAGAAGTTATGTAGGGTTCATATGTGTCGATATCATCAATCTGGTACTCTGTATGTGTAGGTTGACCAAAGGAGTGGTATTCAGGTTGGTTAATAGGGATTTGATTGTTATGGTCAATCCAACATGGATGATCATTAGGTGTGGGCCTCTCCTTGTGTTTTGAATGGGTCATCATACTATTTCCTAGGGTCCTATCAGGATGTATTTTTGTGAGTTGTGGACTTGTACCAACAAGACTGTGAGGAAAGAATGAAGGCGGTTGGGTTTGGTGTCTCTGCTAGTCATGATATCAAAAGTGATTTCATCTTAAAATGGTTGATTAGTTTTAGCGAGAAACTAAGAATAACTTGGGTTGGCCCAGGATGGATTTTGATCATGAGTAGCAAAGGCTGGGGTAGGTGGCAAATATGGAGTGTTGAATTTAGTCGGATCTTTTGACTAAAATCGAATAGGATTCATATATTGGATTGGATTCATTCGAGGGTGAGAGTCTCCCGCAAATGTCGGAGTATGGCAGGTTGATGAGTATTTTGAGGATTTGGGTCTGATCGAGATAAATTCATTTTCATAGAATAGATCTGACGGGTACTTGGGCAAAAGTTGCATAATTTTTGAAGAGGTTTATGTCACGATCCCGTTTCCTAGGTCATTGAATCCTCCCATATCTAGATCTTGTTCCTCAACAATAATTTATTCAGCAATCACAACTAACATTCAGAAACAAACTTCAATTAAAATACTCAGAAGAAAGTATTTTAACAGTTTTCCAATCACAAAATAAGTTTCACATAAAACATTGTTCCACTATAACCATTTACATGTGCATCAACTTGAAAGGAAAATACACAAAAGATTACTAACTACCTTACATAGAAGAGCTACTGTGGCCGGTTGGATGACTATGTTAACTAGCTTCATTACTAAAGTCCTTACGCTTGCTCACCGACACCTGTTGGGGTTTCCATCAATCATATGATAAAAATTAGCGAATGCTATGTAACGAAGAAGAGAAAAGGAAACAAATTGTGTAATTTTTTTCAAAACTTGTTATCACAAAATGTTTCGTTCCTTCTTGTTAATTTAATTCCTATTACTTTCTATTCCGCGTCAGGGATTAGTCCAGGAGAACTCCACCATTCTTGGACTCTGAAATTGTGGACACTTCGAGATTGGAGATTGTGTTGATCGTGGTAAGCTTATGCCACCGCACGCCGCCTCAACCAATCCTCCAATACTACCTTGACAATTTCCTTTTCTTTTATTAATTAGGGTCTCAAATCCCCATCCTGGAAACAAATGAGCACACCATCCTCGAGGACTCGGTTGCTTAAATCCTCATGATAACATTATAATGTAGCCGCTTAAATACATATTATCGTGACCCAGCCGCTATTGAACCACATATGCCTCCACATGGCACGACCACATCTTCCATCATTCAACATTAAGATATTAGCTCCTGGTACCACACGTTGCAAATCATTCATTTCATGCGCACTTATCAAAACCGGGCAACCGTGTACCACCTAGGTAGGGAAACACCAACATGTGTTCCTTTCGACAAACATACAGGTTGCATGCCCGACCTGTAGTTCTACTCCCAGTCATCCTTAACGTGATACACGATCCTTTTCAGGATCTAACTCAAACTACATCAATTCCCATTATGTAATTCTTTCGGTAAATCTTCGATTTGCATAATCAACAACACTTAGTATAGACTCACATATATATTATTCATACGCACATATACTAGTATTTATGCATAGTTTAACTCCCAAACCCTAACTTTCCAAGCCACAGTTAGCAATGTGAGCCCCGGGCGAACCATTTCTACAATAAATGTTATTGTAATGAGTAAATTATCAATGAAAGTTATTGATTATTTTTCACTCCCTTTTCTGAGATTAATTAATGAATGCACTATTGGGTCCCTCTGTACAATAAGGGTTATGTACCATGGCCAACTTGATGATCATACAACTGTTGATTCATTGGATGAATCATAGAGGCTGATGCTTGGATGAATATCTAAGGGGTTAGATAGAGGACTCATCAAGCATCATCAAATGATTATTAAGTAGTAATCTCCAGCCTAAGTAGGAGATGGCAATCCTATCTCATATTGATGATATCTGACTGAACTCTTGATGCATGTCCTTTGCATGGGAATAGTGATTCGGAGGTGTCATGTTAGTTGAGTCAATGGGTTGACTTAACGAGATGGAGATAACCAAAGACCTGCGTTGAATACTGTCACAACATAGGCATGCATCCTCTGACCGGAGACAGATGTATTGCTATATGTCTGAGAATGTACATTTGGCAGACCAATAGGTTGATGACCTAACCAAGGTCTATATACTGGCGAGCTGGTGTGCATGTAAGGATATATGAGTAATACGATCTCTCAAAGGGATCATACAGGTTCACTTGTGAACCGGGAGACATGAGCTCACTCATGAGGTATTGGGACTTAAAAAATTCCATGCATGGTCGTCGTGCTTTGGAAGCATGACATGAATTTGAAGGTAAGATATATGCTTTGTGAAAGCATATGATCTGCACCAAATCCCAATGACCAAGATTGACGTAAATGATCTAACCCTGAAGATGACAGTGCAAAAGTGATCTTTATCTTCAGAATGATCAAAAGTCTTCCAGTATGAAGGATGTACAGGTATTGGGGATACCTGAGGGTGATTTGATCATTATACGATTGTATAACCATGACGCTTCCATTCCGAGGGAGTGATGAAACAGGTTTGGATTTTAGTGACTCCTCTCATTAGACAAGTGACCTAATCTTAGTCCATGAACTGGACATTGATCTGAATGGATTCAGAAGCAATGAGAAGATTAGGTCTACGATCTTGATTTGATCAATCATCAGTGGGAGGTCCATGGGATCTGGATTTGAGATACGATTTCAACATCCAAGTCACTATACGTGGAACAATACAATCGCCCTGTCCTTATCTCCAAGTATCTGTGGAGAGATTGCATTATTCTTGAAGGGTTCAAGAATAATTCCGTAAGATCTAAGCAATGAAGAAATCGTGATTAAATGCGATTTAATCATCTTGAAGTATGAAGAAATCATCCAATATATTTAAATGTGATTTAATTATTATGGATAAGAATAATGTGGATAGAAATATCCAAATTATTCATAATATATTATAAATGTGATTTATAATGTATTAGAGAGAGCTAAATATAATTTATATGTGTTGATTAATTATTATGTATATTGGATACACATTGTGTAATTAATTGACAATGTAAATTATATGTTGTTTTGGGTTGTAAATATGATTCACAATTTTTCCATGGCAAGATTGCAATATTCTCAAATACAATTGTGAATTATTTTTGAAGAATAAAACCCTACAAATAAATAAAAAGAGATTTCCATGGAGATATGCAATCTCATGAATTATCATGAGATTGCCCTACCCATGGAAATAAGTGGGCGGCACACCATTCCAAATGCGAACATTAATGAAAACCACATAATATTCTGAAAATAACCAACTAGAATTATAGTCAATGCTTGCTATTATATAAATTCAAAAAATAGATAAGCCTTCGCTAATTTGCCACTTCTTCTTATAGAAATATGTTATCAAAAGTCTGAGATGCGTCACGTCAGGCTTTGATGACTGCCTTTGATACTAGGCTGAACGTCGACTCTGCCTTCTGTTCTCGAAAGGCAGAGGCATTCTCTCCGTCTACGACAATTCTCTAGGGGGTCCCGGCAATGAGAGGGGGATCCGCCAACTATAAAGAGATTGGTGGACTTGGAAGCTCATCCTACCCCCTCGCTCCAGTCCCTCCGGACTCTGCTCGTGTATCAGGTTTCGCTGAAAGTCCCATCCTTCCTGCCCATCCGGGTCCTGAATCCAATTGGCCTCTGAAGGATCATCCCGGGGGGAGAAGCAAAAGAGTAGAAGCAGACTGAGTCTAACTAGGCTAGTTCGGGCTGAACTCAAACTAATCGAATAGGGATAGAAAGACGGGTCTTGGCTTGCGGGATGACTAAGTCTGAAAGATCTTTCCCAAGATTAGAAGCAGAAGAGTAGAAGCTGCGGAGCGAGAAAGATGAAAGGTCCAAGTCAACGGCAGAATTTCCTCCACGTATGTATGGCCCCTGAAAAGAAGGAAAGGTCTAGCCACCTTGGAGGAGTGGTTGTCTGCAGTTCTTGATGACAGAGGATAAGAAGTCAGAGGCATGGAGTGAATGACAGAAGTGACGGGGAGAAGAGCGATTAGGCGAGCAGGAAGAAGAGGCAATTCGGCAGGCAGGAGGTATCTTGATTCTAAGCAGGCAGATGAAGAGTAGTCAGAATGCACTGGACACGCCCGGTCAATGCTCTAGGAAAGGGAAGCCTCAGCTTTGGCTAAAGCCTGCTTCGACGGATTCGATATTAGGGGCTCATTTGCAATGAGGGAAGTAGGTTCCGAAGATATAGCCAGTCTACTTCATTGAAAGAGTGAACTCACCACAGATAAGAGGTCCTCCTTGGTTTTGAGGATGTCATTACTAACCATAGAGATAGAAAGTCAGAAATTCTCGGGGCTGACTATTTATCCTATTCGACATCTTCATTTTTTCCTTGGATTCCCGAAGGGGAAAAGCCTTTCTTTCTAGTAAGAGGATCATGCTTGACTATTTGATCATCATCGGAATCATCAAAAGACAAAAAATAATACCTTGCCAAAATAACTATGTTTTATTTACGAGAAATTTCTTTGTTTTTTTATTTCATTTTCCAAAAGTCCCTCGTCAATGGCAAATATATAGGACCTCATTCTAGCTCGCACCCACCTCACGCTAGCTTGCAGAAGAATCCCCGCCAACTACTTCTCTATAGCGGAATACGTCACATCGGTCATTCGCTTGGAAATCTCGTATAAGAGGGGGTTGGAAAGTCGTCCCCTCGGGGGTCTTGGAAGGTGACACCAGAACCTTTTGGGGGCTTGTGGTTTTTATATGAGGAGGCAATGGTGGACTGACACTAGGGCCCGCTGAAGGGAAATGGCTCTCATGTTATGTCATTTCTCACTTTTTTTCCTATCAGTGCTCTCAGGGGGTTGGATAGGTTACCTATCTCTTTTCGGTATGCCGCTCCACGAGCAGAGCGAGAGAACGAAGTGGGCTGTGGTGATGTTGGAATTTTCAATCTTTCCTTATTTATTGGGTTTGATTTAGGACTAATTTATATTTGATTTTGTCAAATATATTTTAATCCAAATTTGTTGGTTTTACCAACAACAATCTTGACCATTGGATTGACATAAATCAATCTCATCCATTGATTTTACATGTCACATGGATTGAGATCCATGGATTCCAAAACCCTATAAATAGAGAGGCATAACATGCTCTCTCTTTACATACATTATTGGAGCTCTCTCTTCCTCTTTCTTCATACACGTCAGCCCTCTCTCCCTCTAATATCGGTGGCCGTCCACCATACCCTAGAGGAGGGAATCGTCGACGCCATCGCCACCGCCACGCCGCTTCGACACTCTTTGGTTCTCCGTCTTCTTGGTGTGCCACGCTCACGAAGGAGATGTTCGATCTCATGCGATGAGATAAGGAGCAACCGCGCTTGGATCAACTTCTTGGATTGCAAGGACAGCGCGGTTCATCCCCGCGCTCACAAGCAGTCTCGCCGACGATCGGACTTGAGACAGGAGGTCTCTTCTCTTAGAGACTCGATCAACCATGCTTCAAGAGGTATTGCATTATACTTGTTGTGGTTATAGATAAAGCGACCTGAGAATGGTTCTCGGATCATGTGGTTTCATCAAATAAAAATTTTGAAATTCCGTTGCACCGAACAACTAGTACGACTAGTCGTTCTTCGTCGTATCCGATACGACGATCACGCTTCCGTGATGCGCTTGAGGATAATTCAATATCCTTCAAGTGTTGTCAGAGCCTTAGGTCGACGGTTTCGATCATGATTCGAAAACCGAGGACGACTTGGGTTCGTTAAGGTCGCAAAAGTTTTTTTGTCGTATTTGATTTCCCAGATCTGTTTAGTAAATAATTTCGGCCATGTTTAAATTGTTTAAGCACGAATTACTTTGAATTTTGTTCCCCATTAAATAAGGAAACCATAGGATGTGAGGTTGCATAAATCGGATTTCGTATGCTCAAGATATGGATGTTTTAATGAACATGTATGCACTGTTGCGGGAACAGTAGATTTTAACATGATTAAAGAGTTAATTACTGTTATAATCTGCCTCGAAATGCGTGAAAATCACTTGTATTCTGTCCTAAATCAAGTTAGCAATCTTTGAAAATTGAGTTTGTCTAATTTGGATTTAAATTGATTGAGATATGTTAATTTTAGTGAGTAGGGTCACTACTGAAATTACAGTCCTAATCTAGAACCAAGTGATTGTAAATTAGTGAAATTAATTGTTAATTTCGTGAAATAATCTTGAAAGATAGTTGTGAAATATTGGAACATAATTATTTACCTAATTGACTTGGCCTCAACCAATTAATTGATTAGATGTGATCTAAATCATAATTTGAAATCACAATCTTCAAACTTGATGCTTGAATAGGATTGGGAATTTGTGTAGCAAATTTCCTTGTAATAAAAAATGTTTTGATTATTATTATATGATACAATTTCGGTTGAAAAACCGATGATCATCTCAAAATACAAATTGATATATCTGGCATTATGTTTTCCCGAGGCGGATATGGTGTCTAGTCGGAGAGCATTGGGGTTGCGGGTTGCAACGTATGTGGTCCGTCCCACTCTCGTCGGTACTGGCCATGACAACGTGTAGGGACTGTATAATGCCAGAGAAAATGAAGGTGTGTTTTCTAATTATTAAAATTCGAATTAACACGTATTTTTGAGATATTACCATATATATTAAAGTAAAATAATCAAGTTTGATTGATTGAATTGGACTGATAATGAATTTAATATCATTAAATTGATTATGTCCAATTGAGACACTCTATTATGAATAGAGTTATTTCCTTTGGAAGAATTAATTATATGAATGTGATTCATGATAATGAATTAAAATTTGAATATGAGATGGAGGATCACATAAGTGACATCCATGGTCTCCCGTCAAGGCGAAGAGTTCCGTCGCCAGGAATTGCATGTGGGAGACGCCTGTCCGAAGTGACAGCTCCTGTGTGCAAGCGCATCTGGATCAAGCTCTTTGTTTCTCGAAAAAGTAAGGCCGTATGCGTAGTGACCCCAATATCGGATCCTCATATTATTGAGGCGATATTGGATTGCGCATAGCGAGTACTATTCCTGTTGACGGTTGGTTCAATTAACGACGGGGCAACATCGCCTTAGGGGTGATGGGCCCGGGTGTTAAAGACCGAATTGGGAAATGCAAGTTGGACTTGCAAGGCGGAATGTGTTCCCACTTCTCTTTATAGGAGTCACAGATTCTCATATTATTGGGATGTGGCAATGATAAAGAGGAGATCCCAATTCTTGCTAGAGATATAGCGGTAAGTATATCTCTTACTTTGAAAGTGATTAAGGGAATGAACTTTCAAATTTCACAATGCAAGAATAATTTGATTTAAAATACCTTAATCAAATGTTATAAATTTTAATATATTTTCATATTCTAATATAGTGCATTCTTAATTTCTGAAATTGAAGTCTTTGAACCTACTTAGTAGGCTTCTTGAGGTCAACCAATTGACCGACCCAAATTACTCGGATTGGATCCGTAATTTAGAGCTTGTTCTCTCTGCTGAGCGCATAAGTTATGTGCTCTCCAAGGACAAGCATGAGAACCCCAAGTCCAATGAAGAAAAAGCATTTAATGACAAGTATGATGAAGATCATGTCTTGGCTATATGCTATATCCTAGGTTCTCTCTCCAATGTTCTGCAGAAGCAACATGTGGAGATGAGTACCTGCCAGGAAATAATGCAGAATCTTAAGGACATGTTTGGTGACATTAACCACACCTAGCGGTACAATGTTATGAAAGCCCTCATTCCCTGCAGGATGCAGGAAGGGACTTCGGTTCGTGAACATGTAATCAAAATGTTTCGGTACTTGTCGGAGCTAGAGACCCTTGGGGCAACGATGGATGCAGACATGCAAGCTGACTTCATTCTGTTGTCATTGCCCAAGTCTTTCAATAACTTTGTAGTGTCATTCCACATGAACAAGCTGGAATTGACAAGTGCTGCTCTCCTTGCTGCATTGAAGTCTGCAGAAGACGTAATGAAGAAGGATGAACCCGCTGGCAATGCAATGGTTGCATAGGTCAGAGGGAAGTGCGGTCGGAAGCATGGTTCTTGGAAGGGCCCGGCCCAGAAGAGAAAGAAGAAGGGACAAAGTGTTGGCTCTTCTTCAAATGCATCCACTCTTATGGCGTCAAAGAAAACCAACGTCTGTCACCACTGTAAAAAGCCAGGGCACTGGAAGCGTAACTGTCCATAATACTTGAAGTCCTCAGACAATGGTAAAGCCCCAGCAGGTATGAAATCAACTTTCATCGTTGAAACTAGATTTCTCGTCGGACGAGAAGGAAGTTGGGTTGTAGACTCTGGTGCTTCTGTTCATGTATGCAATTTGTTGCATTTGTTTCAGGAAACTAGAAGTCTTGAGGAAGGGGAGATAGTCATCAAGATGGGATCTGATGCAAGTGTTACAACAGTAGCCGTCGGGACTTATAGACTATCATTATTTAGTGGTAGAGTCATTATACTTAAAGAATGTCTTTATGTACCCGAAGTCAGAAGGAACTTGATATCTGTATCTAAGCCTGTTAGAAGCAGATCCAGAGAGGATAAAAACATCTCAAATGAGATTTGACATCAAAGGCTTGGTCATTTATCTATTGATAGGATCAATAGATTGATAAAGGATGGACCTCTAGATTTTGTACAGGTTCAACCTTTTCCCACTTACAAACATTGCATTCAGGGTAAATGACTAGGACGCCTTTCCGTAACAAGGTTACGAGATGCGAAGGTATTATTGACCTAATACATACTGATGTATGTGGTCCCTTTAGTACCGTGACTAGAAATGGACATCGATATTATTTGACGTTTATTGATGACCATTCACGATGCGGGTTTATCTTCCTATTACGTCATAAGTCTGAAACCTTTGAAAAGTTCAAAGAATTCAAGGCTTTGGTTGAGAACCAAACCGATAGGAAGATTAAGCGGATTCGATCTGATCGAGGTGGCGAGTACCTCTCGGATGAATTCAAGGAATACCTTAAGGAGAATGGAATTGTTTCCAATCTCACTCCTCCTGGAACTCCCCAACTTAATGGTGTTGCTGAACGACGCAACAGAACCATCATGGACATGGTCCGTTCAATGATGAACAAAGCACATTTACCTCTTAGTTTCTGAGGATATGTAGTAGAGACTGCAATATATATCCTGAATAAGATTCCTAGCAAATCTGTGCCTAAGACTCCTCATGAGCTATGGTATGGAATCAAACCTAGTGTCAATCACTTGAGGGTTCGGGGTTGCTTGGTCCATGCAAAGAACGCGGATGCAAGTAAGCTAGAATCTCGCTCTTGTGAGTGTTACTTCATTGGGTATGTTAAAGATGGTATTGGATACCAGCTTTATGACCCTGAGACCCAAAAGGTTTTTATTTCTAGAGATGTGAAGTTTCTGAAGAATGATTTCCTTAAAGGTCAAGACAATAATGAAGTAGAGGAACTCATTGAATCCCCTGAGGATTCTGAGCTTCCTAGACCAGAAACTCAGGAGATAAATAAAGATAAAACACCCATACCTATTCGAAGGTGTTCGAGGGTGGTTGCACCACCTGAAAGGTATGGATTCCATGTGTCAGGTGAAACTAACATTGATCCTACTTCATTCGATGAAGCACTCGTGGATTAAGACATGGATAGATGGATGTTAGCAATGAAGTCAGAAATTGACTCCATGCATAAGAATGGTGTATGGACCCTAGAGGATCCACCTAAAGGGGTAAAACCCATTGGGTGTAAATGGATCTTCAAGAGAAAGAGAGGACCTGTTGGGAAAGTAGAGACTTTCAAGGCATGGCTCGTAGCCAAGGGCTACACACAGAGAGAAGGCATCGGTTACGATGAGACATTCTCTCTTGTGGCTATGCTTAAATCCATCATTACATTACTAGCTATGGCTGCATATCTTGACTACGACATCTGGCAGATGGACGTCAAGACGGCTTTCCTCAATGGATACCTCGAGGAGGATATCTACATGGAGTATCCCCAGGCTTCATGACAGAGGATGGTAAAGTATGCAAGCTAAAGAAATCCATTTATGGGCTCAAGCAAGATTCTCGTAGTTGGAACATCAAATTCGACGAAACCATAAAGAGTTATGATTTTGTGCAGAATCCTGATGAACCTTGTGTATACAAGAAGACTAGTGGGAGTGCCATTGTGTTCATCGTGATTTACGTAGATGACATCCTTATCATTGGGAATGATACAGAGATGATGACCAGTGTGAAGATTTGGCTATCCCATACCTTTGAGATGAAAGATCTTGGAGAAGCCTCTTACATCTTAGGCCTGAAGTTGTTCAGAAATCGAGAAAAGAGGATTTTGGGTTTTTCACAACATGGATACATTAAGAAGATTCTTGAACGATTTCGTATGGATAGTTCCAAGAAAGGATTCATACCCTTAAGACATGGTATCCACCTGTCTAAAGGAATGGCTCCTCAAACTGTTGAGGAAAAGAAGGCCATGGCTGGATGTCCTTATGCATCAGTCGTAGGAAGCTTAATGTATGCCATGATGTGTACTAGGCCAGATATCTGCCTTGCAGTGGGAGTGGTAAGTCGTTACCAATCCTGCTATGGAGAGCAACACTGGAATAAAGTAAAGAACATATTCAAATATCTAAGACGGACGCAAGATTACATCTTGGTATATGGAGATGGTGATCTCCAAGTCTTGGGATATACAGATTCTTACTTCCAATCGGATGTTGATGATCAAAAGTCGACATCAAGGTTCGTGTTCTTGTTGAATGGTGGTGCTGTGAGCTGGAGAAGAAAGAAGCAGGACACTACTACAGATTCGACAACAGAAGCCGAATACATTGCCGCATCAGATGCTGCAAAGGAAGCGGTGTGGTTGCGCAAGTTCGTCCTGGAGCTTGGCGTAGTTTCCTCTGATACTCCCATCCTGTTACTCTGCGATAACACGGAAGCCATTGCCCAGGCAAAGGAACCCAGATGTCATTAAAAGAGCAAGCACGTGGAAAGGAAATACCACATCTTTCGGGAGATACAAAAGCGTGGTGACATCATCATCACAAGGTGGCCTCTGCCGACAACATTGCTGATCCTCTTACCAAACATCTGACACAGAAGGTTTTCGACCAGCATGTAATGAGTATGGGTTTAAAAATTGCACCTGAATGGTTCTGAGGGCTAGTGGGAGATTGTTAGCAATGTGATCGCCAGGCGAACCATTTCTACAATAAATTTTATTGTAATGAATAAATTACCAATGAAAGTTATTGATTATTTTTGACTCCCTTTTCTGAGATTAATGAATGAGTGCACTATAGGGTCCCTCTGTACAATAAGGGTTATGTACCATGGCCAACTTGATGATCATACAGTTGTTGATTCATTGGATGAATCATAGAGGCTGATGCTTGGATGAATATCTAAGGGGTTAGATAGAGGACTCATCAAGCATCAACAAATGATTATTAAGTAGTGATCTCCAGCCTGAGTAGGAGATGGCAATCCTATCTCATATGGCTGATATCTGACTGACCTCTTGATGCAAGTCCTCTACATGGGAATAGTGATTTGGAGGTGTCAGGTTAGTTGAGTCAATGGGTTGACTTAACGAGATCGAGATAACCAAAGACCTACGTTGAATACTATCACAACATAGGCATGCATCCTCTGATTGGAGACAGATGTATTGCTATATGTCTGAGTATGTACATTTGGCATACCAATAGGTTGATGACCTAACCAAGGTCTATATACTGGTGAGCTGGTGTGCATGTAAGGACATATGAGTAATACGATCTCTCAAAGGGATCATACAGGTTCACTTGTGAACCGGGAGACATGAGCTCACTCATGAGGTATTGGGATTGAACAAATTCCATGCATGGTGGTCGTGCTTTGGAACCATGACATGAATTTGAAGGTAAGATATATGCTTTGTGAAAGCATATGATCTGCACCAAATCCCAATGACCAAGATTGAGAAACTTAAATGATCTAACCCTGAAGATGACAGTACAAAAGTGATCTTTATCTTCATAATGATCATAAGTCTTCCAGTATGCAGGATGTATAGGTATTGGGATTACCTGAGGGTGATTTGATCATATACGATTGTATAACCATGACGCTTCCATTGTCGAGGGAGTGATGAAACAAGTTTGGATTTTAGTGACTCCTCTCATTAGAGAAGTGACCTAATCTTAGTCCATGAACTGGACATTGATCTGAATGAGATTCAAATGCAATGAGAAGATTAGGTCTACGGTCTTGATTTGATCAAGCATTAGTGGGAGGTCCATGGGATCTGGATTTGAGATATGATCTCAACATCCAAGTCACTATACGTGGAACAATACAATCGCCCTGTCCTTATCTCCAAGTATCTGCGGATAGATTGCATTATTCTTGAACGGTTCAAGAATAATTCCATAAGATCTAAGCAATGAAGAAATTGTGATTAAATGTGATTTAATCATCTTGAAGTATGAAGAAATCATCTAACATAATTAAATGTGATTTAATTATTATGGATAAGAATAATGTGGATAGAAATTTCCAAATTATTCATTATATATTATAAATGTGATTTATAATGTAATAGAGAGAGCTAAATATAATTTATATATGTTGATTAATTATTATGTGTATTGGATACACATTGTGTAATTAATTGACAATGTAAATTATATATTGTTTTGGGTTGTGAATATGATTCACAATTTTTCCATGGTAAGATTGCAATATTCTCAAATATAATTGTGAATTATTTTTGAAGAATAAAACCCAACAAATAAATAAAGAGAGATTTCCATGGAGATATGCAATCTCGTGAATTATCACAAGATTGCCCTGCCCATGGAAATAAGTGGGCGGCACACCATTCCAAATAGGAATGTGTGGCCGTCCACATGGAAGGTGCATAGAGATGAAATCTCCATGCACAATCTCTCCTTATTTATTGGGTTTGATTTAGGACTAATTTATATTTGATTTTTTCAAATATATTTTAATCCAAATTTGTTGTTTTTACCAACAACAATCTTGACCATTGGATTGACATAAATCAATCTCATCCATTGATTTTACATGTCACATGGACTGAGATCCATGGATCCCAAAACCCTATAAATAGAGAGGCATACCATGCTCTCTCTTTACATACATTATTGGAGCTCTCTCTCTTCCTCTTTATTCATACACAACAGCCCTCTATCCCTCTAATATTGGTGGTCGTCCACCATACCCTAGAGGATGGAATCGTCGACGCCATCGCCACCGCGACGCCGCTTCGACGTTCTTCGGTTCTCCGTCTTCTTGGTGTGCCACGCTCACAAAGGAGATGTTCAATCTCATGCGACGAGATCAGGAGCAACCGCGTAGATCAACTTCTTGGATTGCGAGGACCGCGCGGTTCATCCCCGCGCTCGCAAGCAGTCTCGCTGACGATTGGACTTGAGACAGGAGGTCTCTTCTCTTAGAGACTCGATCAACCACGCTTCAAGAGGTATTGCATTATACTTGTTGTGGTTATAGATGAAACGATTTGAGAATGGTTCTCAGATCATGTGGTTTCATCAAAAAAAAATTTTTAAATTCCGCTGCGCCGAACAACTAGTATGACTAGTCGTTCTTCGTCGTATCCGATACGACGATCACGCTTCTGTGATGCGCATGAGGATAATTCAATATCCTTCAGCCACTGCATCAATTCGATGCTTAAACCTTATTTTATTGGGAATCACAAAGCAACTCTTCAGACTTTTTCAAAAATAGCCAAAATCAGGATTCTTCATAGCAAAGAACCTAAAATCAAGAATTTCAATAATCTCGTATGAAAACCCAACAATAAAAGGAAGGATTTCGTTACCTAATCGAGCTCTCTCTCGTGTATGCAAGGCTTTATCATGTTTCATTTTCATAAAGGATGTTTTAATGCTCCTGAAAAGATTGAATTTCATTTTTGTATCAATATCGTTAAGAACGTGTCAAGAACGTGAAGAACGAACGAAGAACACTAAGAACGTGAAGAACATAAAGAACACGAAGAACATGAAGAACACGAAGAACGCCAAGAACATATTTTCTCTTGAAATTTCGGCAGAGATTTCCCTTATACGGGGTGATATTTCTAGGAAATTTTCGGCAGAGTTTCCTGTTATATCGGGAAATATTTCTCGGAAATTTTCAGAAGAGTTTCTCCTTATACCGGGACATATTTCTCGGAAAATTTTGAAAGAGTTTCCACTTATATCGGGACATATTTCAAAATAAAAATGAAAAGAGTTTCCTCTATAAAATCGCTTGAGAGGAAAATACCAATGAAATTGAAATAATATAATCAAACTACAAGCGATGGAGAATCGATAGATACCACGCATCTTAGGTGAGTGAATGTGTGATGAGTCACAGGGTTCACTGACGTGCATAGCCGCCTGCACCTAAGTAGGATATTACACGAAATTCTCCCTCAAAATAACAAAAAAGGAAAAAAAACATTAAGCACTAGAAAATCGGTGGATACCACATGTCTTAGGTGAGTGAATGTGTGACGAATCATAGGGTTCGCTAACGTGCATAGCCGTCCGCACCTAAGTACGGTATTACATGGATTTCTCCTTGAATCACAATAGGAAACGAATCGGAAAGAAAGATGAATCAAGAACAAAACTTGGAAGAAAAGAGGATGAATTGAAAGTCTAGATTACGAAGCAAATTAAGAGAGGATCATACGATCATACCTTCCTACTCCTCATTCTCCCGTCAATGCTTCGCTAGCGTTCTTTCCATGCCTCTCACTCCTCCTCCTGACCTCTCAACCCTAGCCCTTGGGTGTTTGTGGTAGTTGAAATCATAGAGAATGAATGGGTAGGGGGTATTTATAGGCTCCAGAAAACCGCTCACCATGGTTAGTAAACCATGGTTTAGCCCTTAACCGCGGTTAGCAGTCCGTGGTTTTGGCCCAAAGTTTTGGTTAAAACTTATCTAAAACATAGGGCTCAAGTTAGAACATTCCGTAGGATTCTAGATTCGCTAATGACGCTTAATTAACACTAATCATGACTAACTTTCACTAATCGCGATTTAACTTTCGTGTCTTACGCTTATCTTTTGCTAATTATTTATTGGTGTTAGCTAATAGTAGTTTTCAATTCGTCATTAGTTTCTTAATCATGCTTAATCAGTCTTAATGTCAATCATTACAGGTTAATAGCTTTACAATTATAACAACCTTAAAGGAAGTCTTGTCCTCGAGACTAGAGATACAAGCATAACAACCTTAAAGTGGATTGAGACTATAACAACCTTAAAGAGAAGTTTACGTCCTTTCATTTATAATGAACATAAATATAACAGTCTTCCTCAGATTTCTATGTTGCTTCTTCAAACTCTTGGTTGCGCCATAATACTTTAACTAGAGGCACCTCTTTGTTTCTCAACTTCTTGATATCTCTGCCAAGTATTTGCACATGTATCTCTTGGCATGTCAAGTCTGGCTCAACATTTAAATCATCATAACTTATCTTATGATCTGGATCCTTAACATACTTTCTCAGATTTGATACACGAAAAACATCATGTACTGCCGAAAGATGTAGAGGAAGTGCAAGTCTATATGCCACTTTTCCAATGCGCTGAATAATTTCAAAGGGACCCACGAATCTGGGTGCTAACTTCCCATGCACACCAAACCTCTGAATTCCCTTCATAGGTGATACTTTGAGAAATACAAAATCGCCTACCTCAAACTCAAGGTCTCCTTGCCTTGTATCACTATAGATTTTCTGGCGACTTTGAGCAGTCAATAGTCTTTTTCTAGAAAGGTCTACAGCTTCCCGTGTCTCTTGCAGCCTATCTGAATCAAAAAGGTTCTTTATCCCGACCTCTTGCTAACACAAAGGAGTAGTACACCTTCGTCCATAATGTGCTTCAAATGGTGCCATGCCAATACTTGTATGGTAACTGTTGTTTTATGTGAATTCTGCAAGAGGCAAATGTTTCAACAATGATCATTTCCATTCTAAGGCACATGCTCGTAACATATCCTCTAAAGTTTAAATAGTATGTTCTGATTGACCATCTGTTTGTGGATGATATGTTGTGCTCAAGCATAGTTGTGTGCTTAAGGCTTTCATGAAGTTCTCCCAATAGTGTGAGGTGAACCATGAATCTCGATCGGAAACTACTTCCTTTAGGATACCATGGAGGCGAATCACATGCATAACATATAACTCAACTATCTAGTATGGAGTGAAAGATAAGCTTATTGGAATAAAATGTGCTACCATCGTCAAACGATCTATGATAACCCAGATACTATCTTTACTACCAGTCATCTGAGGTATGCCAGTAACGAAATCCATGGAAATGCTTTCCCATTTCCATTCAGGTATAGGGAGGAGTTGCAATAATCCCAGTGGCTTTTGGTGTGAAGCCTTTACATGTTGGCATGTGAACATGAATATAAAAATTCAGCAACATCTTTCTTCATTCCCGTCCACGAAAAGTATGAATGAAGATCCTTATACATCGTTGTAATTCCTGGATGAATATATAATCTTGAGCAGTACGCTTCTCGTAAGATGTTTTTCCTTAGTTAAGGTGTGTTTGGTACACAAACTCTGTGAGGGTTATACAGTAACCCATCTGGTATCTAGAATCCCTCTATCTCATTCTTCTTAAGTTCTTGTCTCAAGTCTTTAAGGATCGGATCATCCTCCTGTCCTTTCTTTATTCTATCCTAGATCTCTGGTTTATATTGGTGAGGTATAGTTATAATATCAGAACTACTATCAAATGGTTTCCATTCACTTAACGTTGATAGTAAACCCTAGAAGTGGATAACACTCACCAACCTAGGTGAATAAGTTCTTCTACTAAGGGCATCTACTACGACGTTCCCCTTACCCGGGTGGTAGGAGATAGTGCAATCATAGTCTTTCAACAACTCTAGCCACCGTCTGATCAAATAGATATTTCAAGCTTTTATGATAAGTGAAGATTTCAAAAATAATACCATAGAGGTAATGTCTCCATAATCTTTAAAGCAAAAACTACAACAGCTAATTCAAGATCATATGTTGGATAGTTCTTTTCATGTGTCCTGAGCTTTCGTGATGCATACGCAACTAACTTACCGTATTGCATAAGGACTGTCCCAAGTCCTTCTTTAGACGTGTTAGTGTACATTGTAAACCCTTCACTCCCGAAGGGCAGAGTAAGGATAGGTGCAAATGTTAGGCATTCTTTTAGTGTATGAAAACTAGCTTCACATGTGTCAGAAAATATAAATGGGACTTCCTTCTGAGTTAGCCTAGTCATTGGCAATGTTATTCGTGAAAAGTCCTTCACGAATCTTCTATAATATCCTGCTAAACCCGGAAAAGATCGTATTTCTATGACAGTCTTCGGACGTTCCCAACTCATCACTGCACTAACCTTTGTAGGATCAACTGATATACCTTCTTCAGAAATAACATGGCCAAAGAAAGACACTTCAGATAACCAGAAGTGACATTTGCTATATTTATCATACAATTTGTTCTTCCTTAATTTTTCAAGTGCCCTCCTAAGATGGTATTCATGCAGATACTTATCCTTGGAGTAAATAAGCACATCATCAATAAAGACTACTACAAAGTGATCTAAGAATTCCTTGAATACTCTATTCGTGAGGTCTATGAAAGTTGCTGGGGCATTTGTTAGTCCAAAAGGCATAACTAAGAATTCATAACGTCCATATCTAGTTCGAAAGGCTGTCTTGGGGATAACCGCATCTTTTATCTTCAACTGATGGTATCTAGATCTTAAGTCAATCTTGGAATACACAGTCGAACCCTATAACTAGTCAAAGAGATCATCTATTCTTGGTAGAGGATACTTATTCTTTATTGTCCTCTTGTTTAACTATCTAAAGTCAATGCACAATCGCAATGACCCATCCTTTTTTCTGTCAAATAAGACAGGTGCTCTCCATGGTGAAGTACTAGGATGAATGAATCATGTATCTAACAGTTCTTGCAACTTTACCTTTAACTCCCGTAACTTAGCCGGTGCCATCCTATATGGAGGGATAGAGATAGGAGTATCAGGTACGAGAGAGATTTCAAATTCAATCTCTCACTCAAATGGCAATCCAGGTAGTTCCACTGAAAATACATCAGGAAATTCGCACACTATAGGTATATCTTCCATCATTTTGTCTGACCCTAATGTATTGGTTACATAAGATAAATAGCCTTGGCACCCTTGTTCCAACAGGTGTTGAGCCTTTATAGTGGATATGTATTTGACATTATCATTGGATGTAATGAACTGGAACTCTATCAAGTTAGGTAGGTGAAATGTTACTGTCTTCTGAAAATAATCAAGACATGCATGATGCCTTTCTAGTCAATCCATCCCAAGGATGATATCAAAGACATCCATTTCAAGAAGTAATAAGAAACATGTAACTGATGTCATGCTATCAGTACTATACAATCATCCAGGATTTCTCGGATTATAAATACTTGTCCTCCTGGTCCCTTGATCAGATAGGACTTTTGTACTTCTATTGGTATCTTACCCAAAGTGGGTACTAACCGTCGAGCAATAAATGAATGTGAAGCACCAGAATCAAATAAGGCATGTACTGAAAAGCCATGAATAGTAACGGTACCTCGTACGACCATGCCTGAATTGTAGGCTTGTTCTTCAGTGATTTCATTGAGATGACCTTTAGGAATAGGCAAGCTAGAACCCGCAACACTTTGTGGTGGTTGGTGTGTAGGAGACGCTCCTTATGAGCCACGACCTTTACCATGTCTTCCTTCGCGTATTGCTCCATTGCTCGAGGTGGATGTTATACTGTTAATTGGGGTTGGTTTAAACACTGACCCTCTCAACTTCAGACAATCTCTCTTGATGTGGCCTTCCTGATGACAGTAAAAACACACACGTGCTCCTGTTTGAGCTGAAGACCTAGCTACAGAGGTGCTAGCTCCTGTTGTTGAGTCATGAGGATATAGTGGAGGTCTAGAGAAACCCCTTCTTCCAGGTAATTCATGGCCCAATCTGTGGCGAGCTTATATTAGACCCAACTATATGATAACGTTTGTCTCTTAGGTTATAATTTGCCTTACATTTGGATGGTCCACCAGTAAAGTGAAAGCTTCTTCTTTGGCGGTTTTCATCCCTCTCCATCTCAATACGAGAGGCGATGTCTGTGGCTTCATCTACAGTGTTGGATCTAAAACATGCAAGATTCTCTCTCAAATCTCCCTAAAGACCACTAACAAATTTGGTAAGACACTCTTGTGGTGAAGCATCTAAAGCTGGGAGTAACGTATTAGCTCCGTAAAGTTAATATGATAATCTCGTACATTCTTGGATCCTTGGGTCAAAGAGGTTAACTCTCTCCTCTTCAATTCTACCCAATGGGAGGGACAGAAGTGAGTTCAAAACCTTTCTTCAAAAACATCCCATGCGACAGGATCGACTAATTTCTTGGAAATAGCTCTCCACCATCATCTTGCATTATCTGCTAAGGAGTAATCAGCGAAGTGCACCCAAGTATCTACTGGTTCGTGTATTATTATCAACATCCTGCTGACGTCATCATGCCATAGTTCTGCCTCACCAGGTGTCTCTATGCATTTAAATCGAGAAATCTTTCCCTTTCGGTAATTGTCTAGTAATGTTTGGTGTCTACGAAGGGCCTTCTCCATTGCTCCTTCAGTAGGAGTAGACTCAGTTGAAGGATGGTAACTATAATCTTCCTCAGAAAGATGGAAATAACCTTCAATCCTAGCATCTACATGCTTAGATGCCTCAGGTTTCTCAGCTTGTGCATTGAGCCTCTCCTCCAATGCTTGTTGCCTTTACCACATGTCTTGGAGCATTGCCATCATAACCGCTAATTGTCTAGACATGTCTTGGTCTGCCATGATCCTAGGAGGAGTCATGGTTAAAGGTCAGATCCTATATGTCTTAGCATGATGTATATAATGGACAATGACTTGTGACTGGTATTGCAGTCAATTATTAAGATCAAAGGATCTTAATACAACATTAGTTTTTTAATACCGCTCATAGTTTTCAATTACTGAATAAATTACTGGAGTAACCGAGCTCTAATACAATTCTATCATGACCCTGTTTCCTAGGTCATCAAATCCTCCGATATCCGGATATGGCTACTCAGCAATAATTTATTCAGCAATTACAACTAACATTCAGAAATAGACTGCAATTAAAATACTCAGTAAAAAGTATTTTAACACTTTTCCATTCACAAAATAAGGTTCACATAAAATATTGTTACACTATAACCATTTAGATGTACATCAGCTTGAAAGGAAAATACGCAAAAGATTGCTAACTACCTTATAGAGAAGAGCTACTGTGGATGGTTGGATGACTATGTTAACTGGCTGGATTACTAAAGTCCTTGTGCTTGATCACCGCCACTTGTTGGGTTTTCCATCAATCAAATGATAAAAATTAGCGAATGCTAAGTAACGAAGAAGACAAAATCAAACAAATTGGGTTATTTTTTTCAAAACTTGCTATCACAAAAGGTTTCATTCCTTCTCATTAATTTAAGTCCTATTCCTTTGTTTTCATGTCAGGGATTAGTCCAGGGGAACCCCACCATTCTTGGACTTCGAAGTTGTGGACACTTCAGGATTGGAGATTGTGTTGATCTTGATAAGCTTATGTCGCCGCATGTCGCCTCAACCAATCCTCCAATACTACCTTGACAAATTCCTTTTATTTTATTAATCATGGTCTCAAACCCTCAGCCTGGAAAATAAACGAGCACACCATCCTTGTGGACTCGGTTGCTTAAAACCTCAGGCTAACATAATAACCCAGCGGCTTAAATACATATTATCGTGGCCCCACCTCTATAGAACCACCCATGCCTCCACATGGCACGGCCACATTTTCCACCGTTCAACCCGAAGATATTGGTTCCCAGTACCACGCGTTGCAAATCATTCATTTCATGCACACTTATCATAACAGGGCAACCATATACAACCTAGGTAGGGAAATGCCAACACGGGTTCCTTCCGTCAAACCTACAGGTTGCATGCCCAACTTGTATTTCTACTCCCAATCATCCTTAACGTGACACACGATCCTTTTTAGGATCCAACTCAAACCACATCAATTCATATGATGTAATTCTTTCGTTTAATTTTCGATTTGCTTAATCAACAACAGTTAGTATGGACTCACATATATATTATTCATATGCATATATACTTGTATTTATGCTATTTTAACTCCCAAACCCTAACTATATCAATTCAATGCTTAAACCTTATTTTAGTGGGAATCACAAAGCAACTCTTCAGACTTTTTCAAAAATAGCAAAAATTAGGGTTCTTCAAAGCAAAGAACCTAAAATCAAGAATTTCAATAATCTCGTATGAAAACCCAACAGCAAAAAGAATGATTTCATTACCTAATCAAGCACTCTCTCGCGTATGCAATTCTTTGTCGTGTTTTGTTTTCAGAAAGGTTGTTTTAAGGCTCATGAAAAGATCGAATTTTATTTTTGTATCAAAACTGCTAAGAACGTGTCAAGAACGCGAAGAACTTACAAAGAACTCGAAGAACGTGAAGAACACGAAGAACGCCAAGAACATATTTTCTCTTAAAATTTTGGCATAGCTTTCCCTTATACAGGGTGATATTTCTAGGAAACATTTGGCAGAGTTTCCCCTTATATCGGGACATATTTCTCGAAAAATTTCGAAAGAATTTCCCCTTATACCGGGACATATTTCTCAGAAAATTTTGGCAGAGTTTCCCCTTATATTGGAACATATTTCAAAATAAAAACGAAAAGAGTTTCCTCAATAAAATCAATCGAGAGGAAAATAACAACGAAACTGAAATAATATAATCAAAATGCGAGCGGTGGAGAATCGGTAGACACCACACATCTTAGGTGAGTGAATATATGACGAATCACAGGGTTCACTGACGTGCAAGATACTTGCACCTAAGAAGGGTATTACACAGATTTCTCCATAAAAATAACTAAAAAATGGAACAGAAAGAACAATAAGTATTAAAGAATCGGTAGACACCACGCGTCTTAGGTGAGTGAAGTTGTGACGAATCACAGGGTTTATTGACGTGCATAGCCGCCTGCACCTTAGTAGGGTATTACACATATTACTATGCGAAACAAAATAGGAAACAAATCGGAAAGAAAGATGAATCAAGAACAAAACTTTACAGAAAAGAGGATGAACTGAAAGTCTAGCTTACGAAGAAAACTAAGAGAATATCATACCTTCCTCCTCCTCGTTCTCCCGGCAGCGCCTCGCTAGTGTTCTTTCCCCGCCTCCCACTCCTCCTCCTGACCTCTCAACCCTAGCCCTTGGGTGGTTGTGGTAGTGGAAATCGTAGAGAATGAATGGGTAGGGGGTATTTATAGGCTCATGAAAATCGCTAACCATGGTTAGTAAACCATGGTTTAGCCCATAACTGTGGTTAGCAGCCCATGGTTTTGGCCCATGGTTTTGGCAAAAACTTATTCGAAACTTAGGGCTCATGTTTGAACATTCTAGATGATTCTAGATTTGCTAATGACGCTTAATTAACACTAATCATGATTAACTTTCACTAATCATGATTTAACTTTCACGGCTTACGCTTATCTTTTGCTAACTATTGATTAGTGTTTGCCAATGATCATTAGCGGTTTTCAATATGTCATTATTTCTTTAATCATGCTTAATTAGTCTTAATGACAATCATTACGGGTGAATGATGTCTTAATCCTCCTTAATTCTCTTTCTTCTAAAAATCATAACAAATCGAAATGAAGTCTGATTCACATGAAATAAATTCCCTTGGTTTTCTCTTAACGAGTCGGATCTTATGATATAGGATCCGAGAGATGCCAAGTTCATGACTTCACAATTTATGATGAATCAATATGATTGATCTCAGTGTAAGGGCACAGGATATTCACAAGAAGAAATTTTTATCAAAGGAGAGTGATGGAACAAGTGTACATGTTTTTATCTTCAAAATTGGTTCACGCACACCAATGTAAATGCAATACAAACCCAAGTTTCACCAACACACAATGAAGCTGCAAGAGCTCGACAATTATCTTTTCAATTTTAGTTGGTGATAAATTCAATCATGGAAAAAATTAGCGAGTTCTTAGGTGTTGAAAATTTTCTTAAAGATTGACCTGAATTCTTACGACTAGGTGCATTCACTTTCGTCCAATATGGGTGTATGTATGGACCGTAAAATGGCTACCCATGATACTTAAGGATGGAGCCTTACGCAGTGTCCTTTAGATGACCCACTCTACTAAGGAAATCAAGACCATTTACCGGCTACCTGTAGATCCTCACTGAAGAGTAGCTAATCGTTTTTATAGAATCAGTAGTCTGAATGAATATTTCAGAGCTGGGCTCTAACTTTAAATGTCGTCTCTCACTAACTTAGACAAATAAATGAATCCAAGGTCGGGGTTGCTCTCCCGCAAAAATTCTTGATTTTATGAGTTAATTTGGTCGGATCTAGTTAACAGTCCCGATTTTAATCAGGCAATTACTGAGAAATTAGGTAAGCAAAAATACACGTCTACCATCCAGTCCCAATTTTCTTTAAAATTATATGTCAAAATAGGAGGGAGAAATTTGGAAAAAACCGACGCATGTGAAACAATGATGTATGCTCAGATAGAATACTTACAGTGATTCCTCGCAATCTCCATGTGGGATGCGATACAAGAATTTAAAAATTAATCTATGTGAATGCAAGCTGATAAAAACCGCACATAGCAGAGAATTCTATTACTAGTTAAGAATTGATTTGAATTTTACTAAATTGAACGATCTAATGTGTGTCTCAATTAATGTCAAATGTGTTCCTAGGTTCTAAAAGCACAATCAAAAGATTCCCATAAGATCTAATAGTTGTATGTGCAGGTCTAACCTACGAGCTACTTAATTCGGACCCCACTCTCACTTGAGAGTGAAACAGGCCACGACACACCACAGAAAAAGTTCAAGGTCGTTTTACACAGGTGAGAGTACAAATGGACACCACTATAAATGAGCAACTAATTCTAAGACATTCAAACTTCAGAAAAATAAATCCTAGGCTCTACACTCTCTCAAGACTCGACTCGATCATAAATTTATGTGAGTTTTTGGAAGTCGGTGAAGGTACGTCGGTTTTCAAAAACCGCTCAACGTATGTCGGTTACCTCGCATGATAAATAAGAGAGAGTACGTAAGAGACTGACTCAGAAATTAATAAAAATTAAAGACAGAAAATAAATATTGGAAAATAATTGGTTAATGTATAGTGGCGTGTTGAAGGGTCAGACTATATGAATGTGTGGAAAATAGAGAATAAAAACTTTTAGACAAAATCTAAGTTGTTTGCCTCCCTGGCAACGATGCTAAATGACGAGTCCGAGAATGCCCTAAGTTAATTTGTGAGAATTAAGCTTTAATGTATCATTTCGATGTAGGCAGGAATTCGGAACGAGACAAGAAATAACCACAATTAATTTTTTCAATTTTACTCAGAGTCCTTTAATGTTTATTTTACTTGGGCAAGCCTCAAGGTCAAACTCAAAGAGACAAAGGAACAACCTTGAATTTTCGAGTCGATATTTTTTTGTTAATTTTATTGCAATGTTGGGATGCAAATGTAAATGAGGCCAATTTTAGGAACTAAAAAGTAATTTTCAATACATCAATGTATAAAAATTATGAAACTTAGCCGAGATGTCAACAATGATGAAATAGATATAGTGTAATTTTATTAGAATTTTTGGATGCAAGATAAATATTTTATGAATTTCTGAATGAAAAAAAATTAATGTCAATAATTAATTATAATAAATACTAAACATATTTATTTTCAAGAGATGAAATTATCCAAGATCTATCACTAGGTGATTGATCTCAGAAAAATCCTAAACCTTAAAAATAGGAGATTTAGTACCTATTAAAAATTAACAATTGAAATCCACAAAATCAATTTTATATGGAAAACCATGCATGCATAAACAATTCTTTTTGGGCACAATGTTAAAAAAATTAATTCTATGATCCACAATGGTAATTTTCGGAGCACGTGTTAATTAAATATAAATTGGTGAGCACATATTGGTTAAAATATATCAATATTTACATCAAAAATTATTATTAATTAACCATAGAAAATAAAATGTTCATACACATGACATAGTGTAGAGAATTAGTTGACAAACATCCTGTAATTTTTAAATAACAAAATGATGCAATAAAGCAGTTCAAAATAAGGGGGAACACAGGGGTATCACTACAATCACAATTATTAAATAAAAATAAAAAATGCAATGCAAGTACTAAAAACTAATTACCGAAACTGTTGGAGGTAACGATACAAAATCCCAAGCGGTTGCGTGTGTTGCACGTGAACCTTGAGCGACGGGGGCAGTTATGGTATATTGTAGAATTGTGAGGGCTTTTCTACAAATCTTCCAAACAGGCATGTGCCCTGCACGAGCCTTTATGGCTAGGGTTGCTTCTGTAATTCAGGAGTTTACCAAGGGCATCGAAGCAAAGGGCCCCTCAGCGCACTCGTCATGCACGTGGGGAGGGTCTCGGGCAGGGTGCCCAATGGTTGGCGAGGCGCTGGCTAGAGCCGGTGAAAAGCCATAGTGGCGAAGGTGTGGAAGGCGTGACGTCGGAGAAGGAGGAGTCTTTGGCATTGAAACGGTGGTGAAGCACAGCTATTGGAAGAGCATTGGAGGTCGTTACGGGCAAAGGTTGTCTATGAAGCTCCTGGGAGTCACTGGCAAAGATGCAGGCGGTGGAGGGTTGTTGGAGAAGAGTAGGAGTATGCGTGGTGGATACGTCGTTTTCTCAACGGTACAAAGCGGCCAGAGCGAGATCAGCTCGCACGGAGGGTGATTTGCGACTGTGTCGAGGAGGACACCGAACCTCGCCGATGAAGATGGAGGAGGGACTCTGTCACTATCGCCTTCTCCTTGAATTAGAATTTCTTGGGAGATGGCGCTCAACGGATGGAGTGTAGAAGCTTTATAGGACTAGCAAAGGTCCAAAGTTGAAGGAAATCAGGGTGGCAGCATGATTGGATAAATCAGTGGAGATTGGAATTCGAATCAAAAAAGGGCGTGACTGATTTTGGAGAGGTCGTAATGGCAGTCTGATTAGGAATGAGTGTCGTGATATGGATATGGTGGCGGAATCAGAGGGAAGGCAGATATCGAGAGCGAGGTGCCGGCCGTGAGATTTGCGGAGGTGCCGCCACCCAAATCTGGAAATGGGGGAGGAATGGGCGGACGAATGAAAAGACCTCGGGGCCGTCTGATCGGTCAAGATTGGGCGGTCCCAAACGCACCACGTGGCATTTGTTTTATTTATTTCTTTTTAATTATTTTTTATTATTTAATGATTTTCTTAAATGAAAATAAATATATAAAAGGGCTAAAAATAGTGACACGTGGTAGCTTCATGTGCTGCCACATGTCACCACTAGAAAAATCAAAAATAAATTGCAAAGATAAATAAAAATAATTAGCAAACGATGACCTCGGATCAAAAGTTTTCTTCACGAAAGTTGTTCGTCCTGATAAGATATACAACTTTCATGAAAAGACCAAAACCAAAATTAGTCATTTCTACAAAGTATATTTTTGGGGTACTCTATTTTCATAGAATACCTTCATTTTTGTGTTTTATAATTTTTTTGTTATTTTTAACCGAGATAAAAATCTAGAAAAAAATATGATAAAATGAAATATAAATATTTACATGTCAATCTACTTTTTTATTTTTATTAGATAATAAAAAAATAAAATGTGAAAAGGAATATTTTTGTACAGACAATTAGCGAAGACTCGGACTCAGTTAGTTTCTTTGATTTCAAGCTCATTTTGGATTTGAATTTTTTTGCATTTTAATAAAACTTTTATCAAATAAAATAAATGAAAAACCAATAAAATAAAATTAGTTAGTTATGTACATAAAATAATAGGTCAAAATCAAGTAAAATACAAAATGTACAAAAGAGGCCCAAAACCTAACTTTCGCATATGAGTTCTGATTCACTTGAACTTAGACTTGTTTTGAAGAAAATTGAATGTACATTAGTTCAAAAGTGAGTAGAATCAAATCGGATACTGGATGAGGAAGATATCAAGGTTTTAATCCGAGAATCCTGTAATTAGGGTTTGTGTTTTTGGTCCACTTATTTAGGTTAGTTATTTTTTTATTTTTATTTAATTTTATTAGTAATATGTACACAATGGAAGTGATTTCAGGTCATTTGGAGTTAGCATGAATTAGTTAAAAATCTAGGAATTTAAGCTATTTTACAGGTCAATTGGACTTGGATTTTTGGCTTCTTATTTTGTGTAATAATGAATGATAAAATGCAATTATGCATAATAAGTAAAGAAATTCCAATGAATTTTAAGGATTTGAGATTAATTAGTTATTTTTAGAGTGATAAATCTGAGATTCATCACATACACGCCTAGCACTAATCTCGGGATTTGGATCAATGCATTGAGTTGTGCCCATCGATCTTTGGATCTGCCCAATCGCCTTGTATAATAGACCCCATCTCTTTCCTTCTCCATTTGAACATACTTTGGCCGAGTTCCACCCCGCCTCTCTTTTGCTCCGGACCAGTGGTTGTGATAGGACCCCGTCCATCCAAGGGACAACGTCAAGTGCGGCCTGAGGTATGTCTCCACCATCTCCGGCTAACCTTGGCCGAGAGGTTCGAACTTCGTGGTTTGCAGCGACTGAGGTATCCTTTTTACGACATTTATTCGCCACGTAGCCTAGATTTAGCCATAGGACTCATTTCTCACTTTTAATTGCACGTGTTTAGCTGTACAAACCACCACCCCTAGTTCACCGGTGCTAAGCTCCTCCAAACCTTGACTGTGCGCCACCCATTTCCCTGACGCTCAGATCACATCCATTCACTTCCCTACCACTTTATATGTCTTCATCCACCTCCATCCCATCTCGATTCCATCTAGATCGAGCCCCAGTTCTCCTTCCCCCCACCTACGTCAGAGCTGCCTCTACCCACACCACCTACGCCCCATCCCGACACCTGGAGGGTCGAGGCATTTTTCCCTCGCCCACCTTAACATCTTTTACAGGTATCTGGAATGAAACGAAGAATGGGAAGAGATTACGTTGTTGGCTAGAGCTTCTTGGAGTTGTCATCATCTCTGACCTCATGGTGGACCTACAATGCTCCTCTTACCTTTTGCCACCGCAGTAGATAAAGAACCCTCGTAGGAATGTCTATGGCAATTTTGTAGTTTCAACGATAGCCGGGGGAGGGAGATCAGGCTTGGAGTTTCATCGTGGCGGAGTTCGTCTATGTTCTACCGCCTTAGCTCTCTCTTGTCAAATCTTCTACTCATGCCAGATAGCACGAGGACTGTTGGATCAAATTCGCCCTCATCTGTCGATCTCCTCTATAGGATCTAATCCTAGCCGTTGGTCTGAACCATCATCGCCAACCATGGAAGCGACACGTGTTAAGTGGATCAGATCCGACCGTCACTTATCATCGTTGTGTGGGTATTTTGCTCTTTTACCCCACTCAAATTTTATATTTATTATGTAATGCATAAACTCTCCTCGGTCGTTTAAATAGTTTTGTAACTTTTGCATCCAAACACCCAAACTTTATATATTTACATTTTGGCTCGCACCACTTCGCCTCACGTGACCTCCAATGTGAGATGGCAATTTTTCTAGTGAATCCCTATGGTTTATTATATTTTGATTCAACACTCTAAATTTTAATTCAAATATTATATTTTTTGGAAATTACTGCGAGGCCCTCATACTTTATTTTATTTACGAAAAGCCCCTACTAGTAATGTAGTTTCTCTTTGGTTCTTGTATTTATTTAATATAGCTACATTGATCCAAAAAATCCACAATAATAGATGTAGATTTCTACTTGCAAACACTTTCATGCCATCTAATTATTTTGCAATTTGGAACCTTTTTATTATTTATTGAAAGTTAAAAAGTGTCCTTTTTATCCTTATTTGCAGTTTAAAATCCATAAAAAATTAAAAACGTTCACAAAAATCTCCAAAAAAATATATTTTATTTATTTATGTGTTTTTGACCTTCAGACCAAAAATTACCAAAAAACTATAAAAGAAAACTCTAAAAATTAGAAAAACCATACAAATCTCTATAAAAAATACAAAATTCCCAGAGATTCCAAAAATTGCATTTTATGTTTCCTGTTTTCTATATATTGTTATTAATATATGAAAATTATTTTAGAGAAATTTTGATATTGTTTGGTATTTTTAATCTCCATTTTGATTTCGATATTAAAGGGAACCATGATTTAGGGTATTTTTTATTTTTAAAAAATATTAAAAATTCCCAAAAAATTTAAAAAAAATAGTAAAAAATTTAAAAACCCAAAAGTATTTTATTTTATATTTTCTTTTTATGGATTTTTATGTTTTATGTTATCTTATATTTTAACTTTTTATAATTTTATTTTCTTTTTTGATTCTTTTTGATTTTTTTATTTCTTTTCATTTTCAGATACAATAAGTGTACATATATATATCTTTATATAATATTATATATAATATTATATTATATATGATATATAATAAATATATAGTAATTCAGGAAATACAAATAAGTATAGTTCTTTTTATTTTTTAAGGTTTTAAAATATAATTAATGTATTCAATAATAATATTACTATTAAGTGCATAATTATATTATTAAACAAAAATAAAATGACACATAAATAGTTACATGCCTAACAAGGGTTTTTATGAAATTATAAAGTGTGAGGGTTTTTGTGTAAAAATACCCAAAAGTTAACACTTATTTACAAATTTGTAGGACTAAATACAAATATAGGAACCTAACAAGATATCCGTTTAATTTTCCCACCTCACGTGGATCTCCACATGAGGTGAGCTAACATGGATTGAAAGAAATATCTAATAAGTACGAGGGTCCCCTTGTAATTCTTGCAATAATTTTAAACTTAATATTTACATGACTGATAAGAGAATACAAAAATCTATGAGACGTACTAATACATTTACCTAATAAGTCACGACATCAAGTGCCCGAAATTATTCCACATGCGTGCTCTACGACCAAGATGCAAGACTGATTCGGTTGAAATGGAGGGCTCGGATTAAATATGGGCTCGAGTCTTAATCGGATGGTAGTGAAGCCAAGTGTAAGAACTCGGAAGAATATGTGCTCTGGTGAGATTTGATTGGCAAGATCTTCTTTTTCCAGCCTCCCTCCACACTATTGGTAGTCGCTCTTACTTCTTGGAACTTAAATACATCTGCAAGAGGTCTTAATGGGGTTCGGGGTCCATCAGAGGATCGTTGGGCTAAAAGCACTTGGAGATACAGACTTGGATCTGATCCTCACTCTATGTTTTCATTTAGGTGTGGCTCCTATACAAAAATAGAAATTAAAAAAATAGGATTGCAAATGACCCTCTCTTGAAGATGAAAGCATAAGGGAATGATGGGGTGATGGAGCTCAAGCGACGGTGGAGGAGGGAGCTCTGGTTCAAACTCAATATGTGTGTGATCGAATGGAAAATAAGGGCGAAATATGGAGAAGCAAATAGGGAAGGAGATGAGGTGGAAATGACGGGTCGATAATGGTTGAGGGACTGTGAATTCAAGATGAAGCAAAAAACTCCAGCATACTTAAAACTATAAATTAAACTAAACTAAAGACCAATCATGGAAACTAACATTAAATCTAGACTACTAGAAGTAAAAGCAATAAAAATACCTAAAGCAAACAACTCATACCTACTCAGAAATAGGGATCTGAGGGCCTTTGTCGGAGGAGCTTCGGCGAGATTGATTACCACCTCTACCATCTCGTGCACGCTGCAAATCACGTAGGGAGGAAGTTGTCACCAGCCTCTACCAAGGCGTGCAATGATCTGAGGGTTTCAATGGTTATGAAGAACCAAAATTGGAAAGGGAGCTCAGAGGAGTTATTTATAAACATGGTGGAGGTGGGTTATTCACCAATCGATTAGGGTTATGTACAAGGGGTAGAAGGTTTAGGCGAGTACTAGGATAAATCATAGTCAGATTTGAAGGAGTAATTTAACGTCTACAAAAAAAGGAATAAGATAAAGTTTTTATCATTCTAACATGGTAGGTGTCCCGAGTTGAAGAGTGACCTAGTGTCAACAAGGGAAACCCCCTCATTGGTCCACATGGACCAATCAGGAAAATCAGGGCACTAAATCCATTATTAATTCAATTTAAAATAATAGATGATTTTATTAATTTCAGGTTAAAACACAAAAATTACTTATTACTTTATGTAATATTTTTATTTATTTTTAAAAGTTAATGGGTAAATTACAATTTGAGTCCTCATCTATGAGTCCGATCTCAAAATGGGTCCCGATCTTTAATTGTAACGATTCGGTTCCCATAACCATTTAGGAAATGGAAATTTTGGGTTCATGACGAATAAGCCCTTGTTGGAAAGGGAATGGGGGTTGGGTTCCAACTTTTAAACAAGGGTATACTCGTCGTTAGCCCCAAAAAGATCCTTACATTAATGACCTTGGGACTCAAATCATTACAATTTAAAGATCGGGACTCATTCTGGGGTTGGACCCATAGATGGGGACCCAAATTGTAATTTACCCTAAGTTAATTTATTAGGTGCTAATATTACATGTATGTATAGATATATGTACATTTATTTATTATATTTTGTTTTGTATGTGGACTTATTTTAGTAATTACATAATTTATATATTTATAACTTATTTATTTACACATCATATTTTTAATATATTTTTATTATTTTATTTTTTGGCATAAATATTTAAGTCTCTTTGTCATAGTGGCATATAATAGGTATATTACACCAATTTATTAAAGTACATTACTTATTTCAATGAGTTTTCAATGGTTTAATTTTATTTTTATTATTTAAATGTATTTTGTGTAATATTTACGAGTACATAAAAATATAATATAGTGAAAAATATAAAGAATAAATATGTTGAATATTGTATACATATATATTGCATAATGAGGGCTCAGAAGTCAACTTTTGCATCTTAAATTCAAATTAAATAATACCCAACTTTATTAAATAGATAATTAAATTTTTTTAACAATAAAGGAGGTGGGTCAATTTTAAGTTGTATGGAGAAGATATATGTTTGTAAAGTTATCTTTTCAGCTTTTTATTGTGTGTGTCCCAAGCACACTGTGCATTATTTTTTAATGAAATAAATTTTGTATTTTCTTTGTATTTTTATATACAATATTCATTTTGAGGGTTAATTCGAGGTATACAAATAAAAAATAAATAGGTCCCAAAATCCTATTATTGGTGACTAGAATTTAGGGTTTTTGAGTATTTTATGTACAATTGATTTGCCCCATCTCTTCCTACTTTATTTCTTGTGGATCAAGTCATCATGATGACTAGGTATCAGGGTCTAGGGCCACTCAGTGTATTTGACATTTTATTTGTTTTCTTTTCTTCTGTTGTCTTTATTCTTTTATTTTGGAATTAAATATAGTATTTTATACAATATATATGTATCAATTAATGACTGTTATTTGCAAATTATTATTATATGCATCCATGTAGCGAGGGATTTTAAGGCCAAAATGAAAGAATAAAGGTGTTAAAATAGACATTCATCACCCCTCATACTTGCCTTTGCTAGTCCCTGACAAACACTTATGGATATAAGTGCAGAAAAAGGAAATAAAGAAAGAAAAAAAGAACTTGGAATATTTTTTGACTTTTAAACTTGACTTCATAAAATGATTGTTTGGAGCTCAGATAAGACCTTTGGATTATGTGTTTATTTAAAATATCATTAAGGTTAGGACGTGTGACACAACACCCCTTAGATTCCATAATCCTATTATCCGGTCTGATTCACAGTCTAGTCAGAACCGTCCTTTCATTTGCAAACTCTCGCAACCTTGAAATTACAAGTACCATGTGTGTGAATTTGATAGCTCTTCCCAGACAAATCATTGAACTATCAAGGAGTTTCCTCCTCTAGCCACTCGTCCTCGCGGAAACAGATATTTCCTTCTAAGGTTATGTATGTGCAAGTTTACAATCGAAAAAGGGAGAAGCTAGAAGAACGGGAAAAGAAGTTGGAATGGACCAGTGTAATCACATTCCTTGTGAAGTTCGGTTAGTGTACCCAACCTAACCAATAAGCACGCTTTTCTGGAAGCTCAAATTTTGTGGAACTTTTGGTGTATGCTTATTTTGGATATTTTTCTTTGTATTGTGTTGCTCTACATTCTTGTCTTATCCCGACAGATATAGAATCTTTTGATCCGCCCATGTTTTGGGTTCTTGGAAAAAGTTGTGCTATAAGACCATTCCTCATCCAAAGCATTGTTTCAATCAAATCTCCAGTCATTAGATGTCCTAGCTACCAGAAGAAGCGGGTTGAAGTATTGGTTTTGACAGTCCCAACCAATGGTTCATTAGCCACCCTTGAGAAAGCGACCTAGTATCGGCCCGGCTTAGACTCCAAGACCTTTCAACAATCCATATGGATTGAGCTAAGTGTTGGAAATGCGAGCCCGCGACGAGCCATTATGCAATAAATGTTATTGCAATTCACTCCTTAATCTGAAATAAAGAGTACATAATTTTCATAATAGGTCCCTTAGTACAATTAGGGTTATGTACCATGGCCATCTTGATAATCATACAGCTGTCGATTCAAGTATTGAATCATAGAGGCTGGTGCTTGGATGAATATCTAATGAGATAGATTGAGGACTCATCAAGCACCGTCAAATGATTGTTAAGAGATGATCTCTAGCCTGAGCAGGAGATGGCAATCCTATCTCAGTTAGGCTGATATCTGACCGACCTCTTGATGCAGGTCCTCTGCATAGGAATAGAGATTCGGAGGTGTCAGATGAGTTAGGTCAAAGAGTTGGCTTAATGAGATCGAGATAACCAAAGTCCTATATCGTATGTTGTCATGATATAGGCACACATCCTCTGACCAGAGACAGATGTGTTACTATATGTCTGAGTATGTACATTTGGCAGACCAATAGGTCGATGACCTAATCAAGGTCTATACACCGGCGCGCTGGTGTGCATGTAAGGGCATATGAGTAATACGATCTCTCAAAGGGATCATACAGGTTCAGTTACTGAACCGGAAGACATGAGCTCACTCATGAGATATTGGGAAGAATCAAATTCCGTGCGCACGGTCGTCTCGCTTTGGAAGCTTGACTGAATTTGTTGCTTTGATATATACTTTTGGAAAGTATATGATCAAGACCTAGGTATGATATATGCTTTTGGAAAGTATAAGATCAATACCGATTCCCAATGATCGAATGAGAAACTTACTGATAAACCATGAAGTAGACAATGTAAAGATGATCTAATACTTCGGGTTTATTTCGAGTCTTCCAGTATGCAGGATGTACAGGTATTGGGAATACCTGAGGGTGATGTGATCATAAACGATTGTATAACCATGACGCTTCCATTCCTGAGGAGTGATGAAACGGGTCTGGATTTTAGTGACTCCTCTCAGTAGAGAAGTAACCTAATCTTAGTCCAAATATTGGACATTGATCTGAATGTGATTCAGATCCAATGAGAAGATTAGATTTACGGTATCGATTTAATCAAGCATCTATGGGAGGCCCAAGATCTGGATTTGAGATGTGATCTCAATATCCAAGTCACTATACATGGAACAATACAATCGCCATGTCCTTATCTTTAAGTATCTGCGGAGAAAGTGCATTATCCTTGAAGGAGTTCATGGATAATTCTATTGTTGATGTATATATCCGAGCATTGAGAAAATGGATAATTAAATGTGATTTAATTATCATAAGTAATATGAATTTGATTCATATTATAAAGAGAGTTATCTAAGATAATTGAATATGAATTAATTCTCAAAGATGTGAATAATGTGAATAGGATTCATATTATTTGAACACATGAGATAAAGAGATCCAAGATGATTAAATATGATTTAATCATCATGGATAAGAATAACGTGGATAGCAATATTCAATTATTCATAATATATTATAAATGTGATTTATAATGTATTAGAGAGAGCTAATAATGATTTATATGTGTTGATTAATTATTATGTGTATTGGATACACATTGTGTAATTAATTGACAATGTAAATTATATATTGTTTTGGGTTGTCAATTTGATTCACAATTTTTCCATGGCAAGATTGCAATATTCTCAAATATAATTGTGAATTATTTTTTGAAGAATAAAAAGCCAACAAAAGTTGTTGGAAATAAATAAAGGAGATTTTCAAGGAGATATGCAATCTCATGGATTTCCATGAGATTGCTCTCCCCATGGAAAGAGTGGGCGGCACATCATTCCTAATAGGAATGTGTGGCCGTCCACATGGAAGGTGCATGGAGATGAAATCTCCATGCACATTCTCTCCTTATTTATTGGTTTGATTTAGGACTAATTTATATTTGATTTTGTCAAATATATTTTAACCTAAATTTGTTGGTTTTACCAACAACAATCTTGACCATTGGATTGACATAAATCAATCTCATCCATTGATTTTATATGTCTCGTGGATTGAGATCCATGGATCCTAAAACCCTATAAATAGAGAGGCATACCCATGCTCTCTCTTTACACAAAATTCTTGAGAAGCATCTCTCTCTCTTTCTCTAGGCGTCAGCCCTCTCTCTCCCTCTCATGGCCGTCCACCATGGATGCTATGGAGAGGTTCTCCATCGCCGCAGCATCGTCGTTATGCTGCCCGATCGTCTGCTCGTGGATCTTCGTCTCCTTCGGTGCGCCTCGCTCGTGAAGAAGACGACGGATCTCGTGTGTCGAGATCAGGAGATCCGCCGCTTGGATCATCAACATGGATTGCGAGAAGCACGCGGTTCATCCCCACGCTCGCAAGCGTCTCCTCCGTCGGATCGGACTTGAGACAGGAGGTCTCTTCGTTTAGAGACTCGATCGCAACCACGCTTCAAGAGGTAACCCTAATACTTGTTTGTGATTTAGACGAAACGATCCGAGAAGTGTTCTTGGATCATGTGATTTCGTCACATGAAAAATTTTAAATTCTGCTGCATCGAGCAACTAGTCCGACTAGTCGCTCCTTGTCGTATTCGATACGACGCACACGGTTCCGTGATGCGCTTGAGGATCTAACCATATCCTTCAAGTGGTATCAGAGCCTTAGGTCGATGGTTTCGAATATGATTCGAAAAACCGAGGACGACTTGGGTTCATTATGGTCGCAAAAGTTTTTATCGCATTTGATTTCGCAGATCTGTTTAGTAAATAAATTCGGTACTTTTTAAATTTTTTAAACACGAATTTAATATTTTATTTTGTTCCCCATTAAATAAGGAAACCATAGGATCTGAGTTTGCATAAATCGGATTTCGTATGCTCAAGATATGGTTGTTTTGTTGAACATGTATGCACTGTTGCGGGAACTGTAGATCTGAACGTGATTATAATGTTAATTACTGTTTAGACATGCCTCTAAATGCGTGCAACTCCACTTAGGTTCGTCCTAAATCAAGTTAGCAATCTATGAAAATTGAGTTTGCTTAATTTGGATTTAATATGATTGAGATATGCTAATTTTAGTAAGTAGGGGTCACTGCTGAAATTACATTCCTAATCTAGAACCAAGGGATTGTCAATTAGTGAAATTAATTGTTAATTTCGTGAAATAATCTTGAAAAATATTTGTGAAATATTTAAACTTGATTATTTGCCTAATTTACTTGGCCCCAACCAATTAATTGATTAAGATGTGATCTAAATCATAATTGGAAACCACAATCTTTCAAACTTGATGCTTGAATAGGATTTGGGAATTTGTGTAGCAAATTTCCTTATAATAAAAAATGTTTTGATTATTACTATATGGTACAATTTCGGTTGAAGAACCGATGATCATCTCAAGTACAAATTAATCAATTTGGCATTATCCTTTCCCGAGGTGGATATGGTGTCTAGTCGGGGATCGTTGGGGTAGCGGGTTGCAACGTATGAGGTCCATCCCACTCCCGTCGGTACTGGCCATGACAGCAGGTAGGGCTGGGATAATGTCCGAGCGATTAAGATGTATTTTTCTAATTATTAAAATACGAATTAATACGTACTTTGAGAATAATACCATATATATTCAAGTAATACATTCAAGTTTGATTGATTAAATTGGATTGATAATTAATTTAATATGATTGAATTAATTATGTCCAATTAGAATACTCTAATATGATTAGAGTTAATAATTCCCTTGGAAGAATTAATTGTATGAATGTGATTCATAGTAATTAATTAAATTTGAATAAGAAATGGAGGATCACATAAGTGACATCCATGGTCTCCCGTCAAGGCGAAGGGTTCCGTCGCCAGATATTATATGTTGGAGACGCCTGTCCAAAGTGACAGCTTCTGCATATGATCCATTTGGATCGGACTCGTCGCTTCTCGAAAGAGTAAGGACGTATGCGTAGTGACCCCAATATCGAGTCCTCATATTATTGGGGCGATATTGGATTACGCATAGCGAGTTGTATTCCTGTTGACGGTTGGTTCAATTAATGACGGGTCAACATTGCCTTAGGGTTGGTGGGCCCGGGTGTTAAAGACCGAATTGGGAGATGCAAGTTGAACTTGCAAGGCGGAATGTGTTCCCGCTTCTTTTTATCCGAGTTGTAAGTTCTTATATTATTGGGATGCAACGAAGATAAGGAAGGAGATCCCAGATCTTGCTTGAGATATAATGGTAAGTATATCTCTTACATTTAAAGTGATTAAGGGAATGAACTTTCATTGTTGACATGGCAAGACAACTTTGATATAAAAATTCCTAAATCAAAGTAAAATTATGTATATATATAAATATATACCCTTATGCAAATATCTTATTTCAGTTAATCCTTCATTAAACCCACTCAATATTTTAGTCAATAATAACCAGTAAAATATCATGGATTAGACCCTTTGATCCTGATATTATACTTGCGATTGGACACATAATGTATGTGGTTGCAATGTGCAAGTTTCCTCATAATAATGAGGAATGATAATTAAATAAGACAATAGGACTAAAACCCTAGGATTTGTAAGTCTCTATAAGTCTTGATCTCATCGAATGTACTTTTGAAGTAACATGTCGATAATGATCGTAATTATCATATAATCCTTATAAAATCTAAGAAGATGTTCAGGCATACATATGTGCTCTCAACATATAATCATGAATGACATGGTTCTCTGCATTATGCAGAATGGTGGCTCTATAGGAGATGATGTATTCAAATTATTTGAGTACCTACCTGAACCTAAGTTTTAAGAGTTTAAATGGATGTAGATACGATGAGTGTCATCATTCTACTATCTTTACTCTAGTCATTCCTGAAGCTTCATAATATTCATATTGTATGAATTGAATAAAGCATGTATAAATGTTGAAATTCTCTTATATTGAAATTTTTTGATTTTAATATAAGAAATCCTCTGTCTTGAGCAATGGTTGCTTATAGATAAAGGGAGCGCAGTGGAAGCATGGGTTGGACCCAAGTAAGAAGTATAGTCAAAAAGAGTTGAATGTACTTCTGTGACTTCCATGTAACATCCAAAGAGTTGGATGAATGCCAATACTGCAATAAGTTGATGTGTTGATAGTATGACTATCATATCTATCTATAATCCTTAGAGAAGGAATCGGATAGTACATGAGAATAATCTACTTATAATCATTGAAATTGACTTACTTATTTGATAATATAAAGTCTAATAATTGTATCTCAATCTTCTAATGACACTTGCAATTGGTTTCATGTGTATTAGAATATTAGAAATCCGATCTTAAGGTTTAATGGTCATCTAAGTTGGAATTAATGCAATTGTTGCAACAATTTCACCTGATGAATATACTTCATATTTTCAGTGGGAGTCCTTAATCTTAGAGAATGTCTCTATGACCTAGATATTAGATTACACTCATTATTTATTTCCAAATGTTGGAAATAAACATGAATTCTGTGATAAATCTATCATAAAGAGTTATGATGGAGATATTTCAGATAGTGATCTAAAATCTTGTGGACTCTACTAAATTAGAAAATTAATGAATGGTTCATTAAGATTTCTAATGTTGAAAAATAAACCATTAAATATCAATAGGAGGATGAAGATCATTTGATAATGATCTAGCATCGTGTTTTGGACATATGTCTGTTGATGTGATCAATATACTGATAAGAGATGATACTTTAGATTGTCTAAAGGTTCAAATCTTACATACTTGCGAATACTGTATTCAAAAGTAGAAATGTTCAATACACCCTCCCTTGGGAATGGTGTAAAATGTCAAGGTATTCGTGATCTCATACATATTGATGTATGTGAATCATCTATATCATAGTAAACATTATGGATATGTGATATCTATTGATGATTATGTATGATATGAAATTTCTTCTCTTCACCTAAGAAATCTTTGAAATGTTCAAAGATTTCACAATTTTGATTTAGAACCAAGATTTGAAGGAAGATGAAATGAATTTGATCTAACCAAGGTAGCTTGTACCTATTAGATGAATTCAAGAAATACCTTATGGAGATATGAATATCATTCCTATCTCAATCCTCCTAATGGACCTTAACTCAATAGAGTTGTAGGGAGATACAATTGATCATGTGTGACATGATTTGATTAATGATTAATCTTAGCATAATTATCTCTTAGTTTCCAAGCATATATATATATATATATGTGTGTGTGTGTGTGTGGTAGAGACTACATTATATATATCCTTAATAAAGGTTCCATGTGATTAAGTTGGAATCTAACACCAGAGAGTGCTACTTCATTAGAAAATTAAAGGATGGTATTGGATACCTACTTTATGACCTTGAGATTCTTAAAAGACCTCATCTTTGAGAATATGATTCTTATAGGATGACTCTCTTAAGAATCAAGATGAAAATGAAGTAAAGGAACTCATTTAATCCTGAGATGATAATGAGGCTCCTAGAATCGGAAACTAAAAGACAATTAAAGATGAAACACTAATACCCCTTCAATTAAGTTTGATGATGGGTTCCATGTGTCAGTTGAATCTGACAAAGATCTGACTTCATGTGATGAAGCTCCTGAGGATCATGACATGGAAAGATGGATGTTAGCAATAAATGTCTAACGTATACTTCATATATAAGTGTTGTATATGGACCCTCGAGGATCCACCTATATGGGTAAGACCCATTAAGGTGTAAATGGATCTTCAAGAGAGAGGGAACCTGATAAAAAGGTAGAGACCTTCAATGCATGGTTCGTAGCCATGAGCTGCAAACCGAAGAGAAGACATCGCTTGCGATGAGACTTGCTCTCCAGTGACCTTGCTTTAACCCATCAGAATATTGCTAACTATAGATACACAACTTGACTATGACATCTTCATGATGTGAGTCAGGATTGCATTCCTCTATGAATTCCTCTCTGAGGATATTCATATAAAGTAGCCGCAGGGCTTCATGGTTGAGGAAAGCAAGATGTACAAGCTAAAATCTTTGAACTCAAATAAGCTTCTTGTAGTTGGAACATAAGATTTGATGAAATTATAAATGTTATGATTTCATATAGAATCTTGATGAACCATGTAAAGCTTAGTGGGAGTGCCTTTGTGTTCATCGTGTTAAATGTAGATAAAATCCTAATCATTTGGAATGATATAAGGATGATAATAAGTGTTTTATAGACTGGCTATTCCATATCCTGAAATATGAATTCAAAGATACCTCTTAGATCTTAGTTCTGAAGGTGATCAGAAGCAAAGAGAAGAGGGTATTGGGACCAACACATTAGTAGTACACCTTGGACTTATTCCATTTTCTGGAAAATTCCAAGAAAAAGTTCCTTCCCTTAAGATATGGTACTGACCTATCTAAATGGATAGCACCTCAAAAAGTTGAGGAAGTGAATGCTAGAACTGCTTGCACTTGTGCATCAGTTACGAGAAGCTGAGTGTATGTTAGATGTTCAAAAGAGCCAGATGTCTGCCATGCAGTGGGAGTAGTAATCTGTTACTAGTCCTACTCTGGAAATAAAATACTTAGTTGCAGTAATAACAATATCTTCAAAAGATGATGAAGCTTAGAGATAGTGATCTCAATGTCTTATCTTCAAATGTTTAAGACCTTGTAGATAGTGATCTTTGAGGGTCTTAACTTTAGATACCTTAGAAGATAGAGATCTCCGGGAATGAAGGTATTCTAATAAGGATTATGGGAATACTGGTTATAATAATTAATTGAGCTAAAGTGTCAAGGACACTATGACAAAATTGAGTATTGGTTGCATAAGATGCAACATTCGCATTGGATGCGAACACTGTTACTGGGGATATGCAAGTACCGTAAAAGGACTTGACGTAGTCTCTTGGAAACAGAGTGACTGATCAGCTTACCTAGCTATTTTCTAAATAGCCTATGATTGTCACATGAGTGTGGGTATAAATGATTAGCCCATGGCTCTTTGGGCTAGTGGGAGATTGTTGGAAATGCAAGCCCACGGCGAGCCATTATGCAATAAATGTTTTTGCAATTCAATCCTAAATCTGAAATAAAGAGTACATAATTTGCATAATAGGTCCCTTAGTACAATTAGGGTTATGTACCATGGCCATCTAGATAATCATACAGCTGTTGATTCAAGTATTGAATCATAGAGGTCGGTGCTTGGATGAATATCTAATGAGTTAGATTGAGGACTCATCAAGCACCGTCAAATGATTGTTAAGAGATGATCTCTAACCTGAGTAGGAGATGGCAATCCTATCTCAGTTAGGCTGATATCTGACCGACCTCTTGATGCAGGTCCTCTGCATAGGAATAGAGATTCGGAGGTGTCAGATGAGTTAGGTCAAAGAGTTGGCTTAACGAGATCGAGATAACCAAAGTCCTATATCGTATGCTGTCATGATATAGGCACACATCCTCTGACCGGAGACAGATGTGTTACTATATGTCTGAGTATGTACATTTGGCAGACCAATAGGTTGATGACCTAATCAAGGTCTATACGCTGGCGTCCTGGTGTGCATGTAAGGGCATATGAGTAATACGATCTCTCAAAGGGATCATACAGGTTCAGTTACTGAACCGGAAGACATGAGCTCACTCATGAGATATTGGGAAGAATCAAATTCCGTGCGCACGGTCGTCTCGCTTTGGAAGCTTGACTGAATTTGTTGGTTTCATATATAGTTTTGGAAAGTATATGATCAAGACCTAGGTATGATATATGCTTTTGGAAAGTATATGATCAATACCGATTCCCAATGATCGAATGAGAAACTTACTGATAAAACCATGAAGTAGACAGTGTAAAGATGATCTAATACTTCGGGTTTATTCTGAGTCTTCCAGTATGCAGGATGTACAGGTATTGGGAATACCTGAGGGTGATGTGATCATAAACGATTGTATAACCATGACGCTTCCATTCCTAGGGAGTGATGAAACGGGTCTGGATTTTAGTGACTCCTCTCAGTAGAGAAGTAACCTAATCTTAGTCCAAATATTGGACATTGATCTGAATGTGATTCAGATCCAATGAGAAGATTAGATTTACGGTCTTGATTTAATCAAGCATCTATGGGAGGCCCGAGATCTGGATTTGAGATGTGATCTCAATATCCAAGTCACTATACGTGGAACAATACAATCGCCCTGTCCTTATCTCCAAGTATCTGCGGAGAAAGCGCATTATCCTTGAAGGAGTTCATGGATAATTCTATTGTTGATGTATATATGCGCGCATTGAGAAAATGGATAATTAAATGTGATTTAATTATCATGAGTAATATGAATTTGATTCATATTATAAAGAGAGTTATCTAAGATAATTGAATATGATTTAATTATCAAAGATATGAATAATGTGAATATGATTCATATTATTTGAACACATGAGATAAAGAGATCCAAGATTATTAAATATGATTTAATCATCATGGATAAGAATAACGTGGATAGCAATAACCAATTATTCATAATATATTATAAATGTGATTTATAATGTATTAGAGAGAGCTAATAATGATTTATATGTGTTGATTAATTATTATGTGTATTGAATACACATTGTATAATTAATTGACAATGTAAATTATATATTGTTTTGGGTTGTGAATTTGATTCACAATTTTTCCATGGCAAGATTGCAATATTCTCAAATATAATTGTGAATTATTTTTTGAAGAATAAAAAGCCAACAAAAGTTGTTGGAAATAAATAAAGGAGATTTTCAAGGAGATATGCAATCTCATGGATTTCCATGAGATTGCTCTCCCCATGGAAAGAGTGGGCGGCACATCATTCCTAATAGGAATGCCTGGCCGTCCACATAGAAGGTGCATGGAGATGAAATCTCCATGCACATTCTCTCCTTATTTATTGGTTTGATTTAGGACTAATTTATATTTGATTTTGTCAAATATATTTTAACCTAAATTTGTTGGTTTTACCAACAACAGTCTTGACCATTGGATTGACATAAATCAATCTCATCCATTGATTTTATATGTCCCATGGATTGAGATCCATGGATCCTAAAACCCTATAAATAGAGAGGCATACCCGTTCTCTCTCTTTACACAAAATGCTTGAGAAGCATCTCTCTCTCTCTTTCTCTAGGCGTCAGCCCTCTCTCTCCCTCTCATGGCCGTCCACCATGGATGCTATGGAGAGGTTCTCCATCACCGCAGCATCATCGTTATGCTGCCTGATCGTCTGCTCGTGGATCTCCGTCTCCCTCGGTGCGCTTCGCTCGTGAAGAAGACGACGGATCTCGTGTGTCGAGATCAGGAGATCCGCCGCTTGGATCATCAACATGGATTGCGAGAAGCACGTAGTTCATCCCCGCGCTCTCAAGCGTCTCCTCCGTCGGATCGGACTTGAGACAGGAGGTCTCTTCATTTAGAGACTCGATCGCAACCACGCTTCAAGAGGTAACCCTAATACTTGTTTGTGGTTTAGACGAAACGATCCGAGAAGTGTTCTTGGATCATGTGGTTTCGTCACATGAAAAATTTTAAATTCCACTGCATCGAGCAACTAGTCCGACTAGTCGCTCCTTGTCGTATTCGATACGACGCGCACGCTTCCCTGATGCGCTTGAGGATCTAACCATATCCTTCACTAAGTGTTGAGTGTATGGTTTCTAGTCAAGCCACTATCTCAAGAGTCATACGGTTGATATGAAGGATTATAATTAAACACAATTAATCAACTCATGAACATAGTCTCATGGAACCTAAAGAATTAAGTCAAGCTGACCTAAAGCGTCTCAATTCCAATCCTTAATATGTTTCTATGGAATTAGGACAATTAAGGTCTAGAGCTCTAATCTTCATATTTTGTTTTAGACTTGTTCAATAATTATTCTGAAAATTGAAAATGCTATGTATAGGGCAAGAGAATCTTTTTGTGAAGCAAATTTTTGGTTTTGAACTTTTTATGGATTTTTGAAAAAGTTTTGAAAATTTTTATGCAAATTTGAAAATATTTTGCATAATTTTATGGATTTCGAATTTTAAATTATTTAAGCATTTTGGTATAAAGGTAAATGAAAGAAGTATGTGCAAATATTTACACAGGATTGTATCTATATTTATAAGAATTAGTTAAAGAATTTACATTACGAATTTGTACATTTTAAGTTAGTTGTTATTTATAGGTTTTATATACAAGGCTTGTAAAGAGTTTTGTATCCTACCATTATGTATAAGGTTTTCAAATAAATTTGAAAATATTTTCAATCATTATGAAAACTTTAATCAGATACTAATTTTTACAAACAATTTTGCAAACATTTATAAAATATGAAAATCATATTGCAAAGATTTTCAAATAGTATGTATAGATTTTTCAAATATTTTTACAATAATTTTCCAAATCATTTGCAAACTAAATTTTCAAAAGATTTTATTCAAACAAATGTAAACGACTTTTGCAAATTTACAAAGATTTGAAAACATTTTGCAAAATTTTTCCAAATAGTTTTCAAAAGTTTTTTCAAGCTATTTTTCAACAATATTTCAAATCATCTTGCAAAATGTTCTGAAAACGGATTTATTAATCAGTATATACAAAGAATAATGAAGCTTTTTCCACAAGTTTATACATGTAATAATATTTACAGTTGATTTACGTGTATACTTTAATCCATGTAATATTTAACCACATTTATTGAAAAATACAAAAGTACGAGTTATGGCTAAAGTATATACATCATATATACAACCCCCTTATACATATCTCGAGCTATGTCCTCATATGTCATAGAGAAAAAAATTCGTGCTGAGTACAGGAAAGTCTATACTACAACGACTAAATAAAGAATGAGAAGTCTTTTATCCTCCATATACTTATGATCAATTAATCATAAGTATAATAGACTATATACAAAATTGGGATGATCGAGGAACCTAATGTACGAAATCAATGGACTCGTCTTGTCCCCTTATACTTATGGTAGAATATAGTTGAGTATAGGCAGAGTATCAACAATTGAGAGACAAGCAAAAAATATCAATAATGAATAACTTAAGGACACTCACCCACCTATACTTAGGATCAAGCATGTCCTAAGTATAGCATAGATGAATGGGATGAGACAACATAGGAGAGTGAAAGAATTGGAAAATATAAATGAATAGAAGAAAAGAAAAAAAGAAGAAAATCATTCAAAAATATTTTTGGAGGCTGCATTATCTGGCTCAGCTGTAGTTGTTGAGTCTTTGTCATCAAATACCACTTGAATTGAATTGAGAATGGTCAGGAATGTGTTGTTCTCTAAATATGGCTTAAGCAACTAGCTGTTGACAATGAAGGGTTATGCATCAGCTGGAAATTCTGCTATGAGGATACTTATGTTGTCATGCATATTCTTCACATGTAGTGTATTGTCCATTTACGTTTCAATTTCCCTAGAAAAATCTTCAATTTTACATCGAACAACCAAACTTTCTGTCCAGATTTCGAAGGTCTTTCTTATGATATGCTTGTCTTGTCAATGTTTGACATTCTCTTTGTACATCAAGTTGTTGTCATACACATAATCTTAGAATTCCAAGAGCTTGTTTACATCCAACTTTCTTTGTCGACCACCTTTCATTGAGTCGTGGTTGAAGATATTTATGGCCTACGATGACTTGTGAATTAACTCTATGGGCATATGGCATGACTTTCCATAGACGAAGCGATAGGGAGACATGCCTAGTGGACACTTGTAGGTGGTTCTATATGCCCTGAGAATTGAATATAGTAGTTGTGACCAATTCTTTTTGTCCAGCATTACAAGCTTCTGCATGATTGTCTTGATTTCACTGTTGGATAATTTAGCCAGGCCATTTGACTGAGAATGATAAGGAGTGACAACTCGATGATCGATGTCAAATACATGTAAATATCCATTAATTCCTATCTTTTAACAAAACTTCATTCATGAATAAAAATGCACCTTTAAGCATCAAAAACATGTAAATAAATAAAAGAATAAAAATAAAAAAGAAAAGAAAAGAAGGCAGATTGTAGATATGTATATATGTACAATATGGCTTATCAATATAAATATAGCTTCAAGGTATATTTATAACCTAACCCCAGAGACCAAGTTAGCAGGGATTGGTCGAGAAATCAATAAGTAGGGAGAGATAAGGAAAGAAAACCATAAAAACAAATTGAGTTACACTTCACACATTCCTCACTATTTATCCAATAAATACCAAATCTTCATTGATTTTTTTAATTAATACATATGTACATAGTTTTCATCGAATTCTTTTCCTAATTATATTTAAAACTGTATATAAAAACATAAAATAAGTTAAAAATATTATATTATACATATGCCAAGAAATCCAGCTTTTAAATTGTCAAATTCTCAACTTCCGAACATCATAACTTCTTCATACGAACTCCAATTTTACTCTACTCACCTTTAAAGTTCATAAAATAATATTATCTAAATAATAGAGTGGTTTCATTGAATTCGGAGTCCGTTTGTAAAAAGTCGGTTTTGGGACCAAATGACAACGAGGTTTCTGTGCTATTTATTTTATGTAAACCATATTATTTATACTTTATTAATTTTATAGTTTCTAATTATTTTCATGATACTGTATTGTCATCATGATTTATTTCAGAATTTTTTGAGCTTATTTATTATTTTAAAACATCTAAATTCCTAATTTACACATGAAAATGAACTGGATAACTTATACATGTATTTATTAATATATGTAAATTAATTTATTAAAATCTCTAAAAATCCACACAACTCTTATTTATTATTCTAATAATTAAGAAATACAAAATTATTTTTAGTTATATATTTATTAATTTAAAAATCCAAAACCTATTTATCTATACTTATTTATTAATATAATATTTATATTTCGTATTATAATTATTTTTTATAACAAGTAATTATTTTATAAATTAGATAATTTAATTATTTACATTTATTGTTTTTATACTTATTTAAAATAACACTGTTTACTATTTATTATTGAATTTATAAGATATTCACAAATTTGGCTAACCAGGTGTTGACACGTGTCAGCACCTGGTGCTTCTTCTCCAAGAAGCCGGTACAGCTTATGTTTCAATCGGCCATCTTCAACCAATTTCCCCGCGCATTTTACAACTTCTTCAGGCAATCCAAACCTTTGGATCTATTCTCCTAACAACCACCTCACTCGGCCATCCTTGGATTAAACTTGAAGATCACGAAATCTCTCTATAAATATCCTCAAAGTTCGCAGATTATAAGAACTTTTTCCAAATCCACCTGAAGCCCAAATTCCTGTGGCCGGCCCCTCTCTTCCTCACCTCGCTCCGCTCGCTCAGGAGGTGACAGCTCCGATCGAAGGTGCCCGTGTGGGAGAAGGATCATTAGGGAGGAGTTCCAAGGTGCTCGACAACCCTTGCATCGCCGCTGCATGCGCGTGGAGATCCGGGAAGCTGACCCATCAAGTGACGATCAACGGAGGTCATACACCCTGCGATTCCTAGGTAACTCATCCATTTTTACAATTTTCTTTCTCAACATTCGTGCATACATTAGCGTAGATAATCACATAGTTAGGAAGCCTAATCATTCTTCTAAAACGCATAATCAAATCCACTTCCAAGTTCATTTCATATCCAAACGAACTCGCGTCTCTTTTCTCGTTGTTTCTCATGCCTATTATCATCTAATCTAGAAACGATTTTTGAGCTTTCAAAAACCTTAATCTTTCGGCCGATTTATCGCAAATCGAGCTTACAAATTTGATCTCTGCAGGTTCCTCTTGCATACAGCGCAATAGCATGTCAATTGAAGATTCTAATCATCACACATATTGCATCCCCGAGAAGACGCACAACTTGATCTTCAGTTCCAGAGCAGACGGACCGCCATATCTATCAGTCTTCCTCCGTCATCTTCTTCCAGCTCTGACCGACGTCCACCGCGGGCGAACTCGAGGGTAGAGGAGCTACCCCTCTGGCCTCGTAAGAGGTTCAAGATACGCATCCATCGCCGGCGAGAAATTGGAGAAGGAGTCATCTTCACCAGTTGTTCAACCGTCTGAAGAACACCTCAAGAACAACCAGTGCACAGTCTATCAACACGTGGCAGTCGTGGACGGCTAGGATCGACTCTGATGTTCTAATCCTGGCCGTTTAAGCCGAAGAGGTGTGATATTTGTATACTAAGCCCAAAGAAGTTTCAGATTCCCAGCCCACCTTCCATGTTTTCAGATATTGCATTTAAGTCCCCACGTAGGACTTAAATGTAATAATTCATATTTTCTTTACAGAACAACCCCTAGCAGAGGACTTAATTGCAGAGTTTTGTTAATTTTTCTTGCATTTTTACCCCTGTATTGTAAGGTGACTTTGGACGTATTTTTGACATTATTTTTCATAGTTTTCTTGGGGTAGTCACACAACTACCTCCACAAGGTGTTTTAGTTTTTGTGTATTTTCGTCCCTTTTTCATCGTGTTTTGATTTATCGTATGTTGACTCCGTTTTGATTTGATTTCGAGTGTTCATCGAGCTCATTGCTCCATCGATTTACATACTATCTAATATCACCTATATTTCACCTATTCTTCACATATTATATTGTAGGTAAATTGTTCGAAAAATATCACTTTGAAAAATAAATAAAAATTGTAAACATATAAACATCAAATAAAAATTTAAAATTCAAAATTTCATAAAAAATAGCTTTTCTAAGATCACTTTAAGAAGAGATAAAATAATCACAAAAATATATTTTCACTTAAAAAAATCAAAGTATCCTATTCTGCCTCCTTGAGTTCGACCCAGGAACACTTACCTGGCTAAATAAATAGTGTAGGTTTTTAAACCGATCTTTGTTTGATGTAAAATCTCGGATCTCTTTGTGGTTCTCTACAACTGACATCCCAAACACTTAAAAGCCACAATCGGATCCGAGCTGCATCAAAATGTCGATGTTGCCAAGGAGGCATTACTGTTATTTTGATTTTTTTACATATTTTGTGATTTTATTTTCTCTCTTCTTATTTTTCATAGCTTTTACTCGGTTTTTCTTACGGCTTTTTCTCGAGTCTTTTATTGATCGTTTTTAGCAGCTAACCAATTGTTGCAGGGCCTGCAGGATCAACCGGTTTCTTAGGAAGCCAAGTCGGTTGAAAGAGCAGAAGCTGATTCCTTCTTTACGAGTCGGTTGCAGAGGGTAATGTTGGTTAGTGTAAATTTGTAAAAAAAAGAGAGAGTTGTATTTAACCTTTGTAGAAGGGGTCCACTAAGGACATCCCGACTTGTACCCCCCCCCCCCCCATTTTTCTTTCGGGGTCTGATTCGACGAGTACCATGTATTTGGGGGATCAAGGCACCCACCGTGGTTTTCTCACATCGACGGTTTTTCCGTGGCTTTTTCGAGGATAGGTGCTTGCTTAGGAGCTTTCTTTTATTCTATCTGATTGTGCTTACGTAGTTAGTCTTAGGACTCGCAACCTAGGTGCATGATTTTAGGATTTTTATAAAGAAAATAAAAAAAAGGTAGACGTTTGTTTGGAAAAACTCAAAAAATATAAAACCCCAAAATAAAATCGGGGCTGCTAATGTATCTGATCTAAAATAAACATAAGGTTCATTTGATTTGGTAGAGTAATCTTCGTACATCTTTCAGAGTGCGCGAGTGAGAGACGAACCTTAAATATATAAACTCGTTTTCCTTCAAATTACTACTTAGTCTATACACCTGATCACTGCTTTTCAGTGGGTACACTTGGGTAGCCGGCAACGGTCCGGGTTTACTTAGCAGAGTGGGGGATTTAAAGGATACTGTGTAAGGCTCCGTCCTCAAGCAACATGGGTAGCCGGAAACGGTCTTTGCTTGCCATCATACTAGATGAGAGCAAGTGATTTTCTGTAAGGACTCGGGACAGTATTGCGTGGAAAAATCGGGCACCTATCAGCTCGCATCAGCTCACGTTAACCGATTATATTTGTTTGCTAATTACAACCCTAAAATTGACAAGATAACAGACCGAACTCTTACGGTCTTCATCGGGGTGTGTTGGTGAAAACGAGGTTTGCTTTGTGTTTTCTTGCGGGGCATGAGTTACCGTGGCTTTACGCATTTTCCCTCTCTCTTGAATCACGAATCGTGCTCTTCCATTCTCTTGATATCGAAGATGACGTCTCGACGGCTTTTCTGCTCAGACTCTGTGATCTTTCGACCATCCACCGTCATTCGTACATCTTCACAAGCTTGGGATGACCTCCTCGCCAGACTATTGAGACATACTCTTGTCTCAATATATTATCGAGATCTCCAGCCGAGTTTTCGCTGAGTTCTTACGAGAGATTTTCTTTTCCAGAAGACTTGAAGCAGATGGCTCGCGGCAAAGGACCAGCAGACTAGAGGCCACCAGCTGAGGAGCATCATGACGGAAGACCAGATCCATCCGCAGATGTTACAACAGGGATTCTCGACACCCTACAAGAGATGAATATCCAGATTCGAGAACAATTTAGAACTCAGAATGAGTTGCGGGCTGAGATAGCCGCGCTGCGAGCAGGGGCTGGGAACTATTTACCGCATGCAGTAGTTCCCACTACTTTACGGGAACAGTATGACCCGAGCGCGAGAACACTCCATCATTGGATTCGGCTACCGCCGAATCAAGGGCCATACAAATTGAGGTTGTTCTTCATCTCATTGCTTCCCAAGTTTTACGGGAATGCTATAGAGGAGCCGTTTACCATTCTGCAGCAATTTGAAATGATTTGTGGTACGGCTAGTTATCTAGTAGTTACGCACGAGGTTGTTCGCCTTAAAGCATTTCCCTTCGCCTTAGCCGATAAGGCGCTCTACTGGTTGAGTCACCTGGGAAGGGAAATTTCCACATGGGATGACATGAAGTCCATTTTCCTGCGTAAGTATTTTCCTATGGGGAGGACGAACATGATGAGGAGTCAGATCTCCAATTTTATGTAGCATCCACATGAGTCTTTCCATGAGGCATGGGATAGATTCAAAGATCTTACATAGAGATGCCCGCATCATGAGATACCAATGAAGGTGCTCATACAGAACTATTTCAGAGGACTCTAGCCAGACATCCAGGGGCTAGTGAGTGCTGCATGTGGTGGCAACTATTTGAACAAGGATGCCGAGTCAGTCTCGGCCATCTTCGAATGGATGGCAGAGAACTCGAGAGTCGTCAGCTCTACTCGGGTATTCCAAAAAGCCCCTCAGCCACCACATCACCAAGAGCATCATAAGGTGGCTAACATTTCAGAATCTGAATCCAATACCAACATGGGCTTTATTAGCGAGAAATTAATGTTGGTGGATGTGATTCAAAAACAAGTTCCAGACTTACAGCCGCTGCGAGAGTTGGAGAAACTCTCATCTCTACCTCAGCAGCTGATTGATCTTTCGAAGAAGGTTTCCGATCTTCAACTTCAGTACCAACAGAGCCAATCTTCTTCGACCGCACAACCTACACGGAGGATCTTACCTACTCCACCCACCCATCAGATTCATTACGTACAGAGCGAGCCAGAGACTCCGTAGATTGATTGGCATGAGGATCAGTCTCATGCCAATCCCAGTCAGATCATCAGTGTTGCAGATATGGATGTGGAGCCACAAGCCACTCTCGAGATTAATGGGATTTGCTATACTCCAATTCAGCAACCGAGTATACCACATCATCATCAGTAGCACTACAGTCAACCGTATCATGGACGTCCACACTTTCAACACCGGCAGAACTTCACGTAGCAAAAGTCTAACCAGCATGTTTATCAGAGACTGCATTCATACTAGTATCCTGCTAACCATTTACAGTCACATCTTTATCAGCAGCCGCAACACTCTTCCTCCACATTGTAGAGATTCTCCCAGCCTTCCACCTCTCAGCAATACATGCCAAGGCAGGAGAGAGGACCAAGCCAGGGCCACCATGCCGAATCTAAGATGAATTCACAAGCCCATGCACTAAATCAAATCATGGATATGTTGAGTACGCTCTAAATTGCACACACGACGAACATGGAGCAGGTTAACCATCGTCTGGATGAGTTAACCGCACCAAAGACCACTCTTCCAGCCCAGCCTCAGATGAACCCGAACAACAAGAGGAGGCATCCAGATCAGGTAGACAATACTACAGGTACGATCTCTTTTCCTGAATTTTTATCTAACTTCATTCGTCTCAGGAGCAGTAGATCACCACGAGAACTTGCTGGAGTAGATGAGAGGGAACTTGAGGAGTTGGAGGAAATCCATGAGCAGCCAGATTCTGATGCTGAGGAGGAGAACCAGCACATTGATGAGGACCATCATGAAGATCAAAGAGAAGGGAGCGATGTCGAAATAATTGACATGGACACAGACGATTCAGACGATGATATCACGCCAGACCATGCAGATAATCCTGACAAAAATATGTCTTCCCTTGTTTTAGAGAGTTTTGTACATAATTCTGAAACTCTCGATGTACATGCTGATTCTGAATTGAATAATAAATCTGATTTTCTAACTCCTAACATTATCTTTTTTCCTGATGCTTTGTTCGGGAAAGGAAAGAAAAACGCCAAAAAGAATGTTGTCACCCTAGAAACCTAACGTTTACTGAAAGATCACATCTTTTTATCGATCTCGCTTCACGATGACTTGGATCATTTTCCTACGCTTAAGAATCAACTGAAAAATCGATGCACCACTCATAGGAAAAAGAGATACCGAACGGAGAAACATGTTTTGACCAAGGCTACATCTTGTGTTATTCAGAATAAGTTACCGAAGAAGAAGAAGGACTCGGACGCACATTATGTCAGATGTGAGATCGCAAATGCCGAATTCGATCGCACTCTCTTAGCTAATGGTTCCTTGATCAATTTGATACCATCGTCCTTACTCGACAAGCTCGAGTTAGGTCCTCTTTACAAATCCCGCGCGATCCTTCAGTTTGCTGATAGATCCGTAAAGAGACCTGAGGGTATATTGAGGAACGTTATCATAACCGTGTAGGGACTGCAATTCTTAGTGGACTTTACAATCCTAGACATGGACTGCCCTTCACAGTTACACCTTACCCCGATTATTCTCGGGAGGCCCTTCTTAGAAACCGCAAAGGCTCTCTTCGATTATGATAAAGGGAAGGTATCTTTTCACGCCGAGGGTGAGAAGGTACATATAGAGATGGCGACAGATTCAAACACATCTTGTGATACATCTTCTGATTTCTTGAGTTCTTTAGCCTCCTACGATTACATGGATGAGGTCCATCTTGACGACCTCGAAAGATATCAAGTAGAGACCCAAGAGTGCTTAACAGAGGACAGGTCCGAGACTACAGTTGGTGATTCTTCAGAAGGTACTTTATATTTCAGTATGGATGCGAGAAGTAAAGGGATTAGACTTCTGAGGAGTTTATCGCATACTTTTTAGATTCAGAGACTTTACATGATTCCTCCACTTCAGATGATCTAGAGATAGAATTTCATTTAACTGAGTTGTTTTCCTCTGTTCATTCTGAGTATGAGCATAGTAGCGAGTCGGATGATGTTTTGAACATCTTTTGTGGTACGACTCTAGAGCACATTGAGATGGTGGATAACTAGATTGCAGACAAATCCACAACCAATACAGATCCCAATACACATATGGATGAGGTTTCAGTAGAGCCAGAATCTACCTTACCAGAACTAAAGACATTGCCACCAAATATGAAGTATACCTTCCTTGCGGGTCCACATTGACAGTTTCCGGTCATTATCTGTTCATCTTTGACCGACAAACAAGAATCTCATTTGATGGAGGTTCTAGAAAGAAACCGCAAGGCTATTGGGTGGATTGTATCCGATCTCCGCGGGATTAATCCTGCTTTGTGTTCTCATCATATATATCTCGATCATGACAGCAAACCCTCCAGAGAGTTTCAGCGTAGGCTGAATCTGGTTTTACGAGAAGTTGTCAAGAAAGAGATTACGAAATGGTGCGACGCAGGCTTCATTTATCCCATCTCCAACTCTGAATGGGTCAACCCATTACATGTTGTCCCGAAGAAGTCGGGAATTCATATGATTAAGAATGAGAGTGGAGATGAGATTCCAAAAGAGTAACCATGTCGTGGCGGGTGTGCGTTGATTACACTAAATTGAACGACACGACGAAGAAGGACCACTTCCTTTTGCCTTTTATAGACCAGGTCATACAACGGTTGGCAGGGATACTTCTGTTTCCTTGACGGTTACTCCGGATACAACTAGGTAACAATAGCTCCTGAAGACCAGGAGAAAACTACCTTCACATATCCGTTCGGCATGTATGCCTTTAGACGGATGCCCTTTGGATTGTGCAACGCTCCTGTAACTTTCCAGAGGTGTATGCTTGCTATTTTTGCGGATATGGTCAGTGATTTTATTGAGGTTTTTATGGATGATTTTTTGATCTATGGTGAGTCCTTTGACGATTATTTAGCGCACCTAGACCAGGTTCTTCGGAAATGTTGTGAGGTAGATCTCGTTCTGTCTTGGGAAAGGAGCCATTTTATGGTTACACACGGGATCGTGTTGGGGCACGTCATCTCCCAGCGAGGTATGGAGGTTGACCCTGTTAAAGTGGATGTCATCAAGCGCCTCGAACCACCATCCAACATCAAGCAGCTACGGTCATTTCTCGAGCATGTCGGTTTTTACCGACGGTTTATCCAAGATTTCTCCAAGATTGCACGACCGTTAACTGAATTATTAGGCAAAGACGTCGAGTTCTTGTTAGATGATAAATGTCTTAATGCCTTCCTCACACTAAAAGAACAGATTATTAGTGCTCATGTCCTATAGCCGCCTGATTGGTCTCTACCCTTTGAGATCATGACGGATGCTTCAGACTTTGCGGTTGGGGATGTATTAAGACAGAGGAGGAATGGTCTTCCTGTTGCTATCTACTATGCCAGCAGAACTTTAGATGATGCTCAACGTAATTACACAAAGATAGAAAAGGAAATGTTGGAATTGGTATTCGCTTTAGATAAATGTAGATCTATCTTCTTGGCTCTAAAATCACAATCTACACAAATAATTCAGCTATCCGATTTTTGATGGAAAAGAAGGATGCCAAGGCACACCTTCTTATATGGATTCTATTACTCCAGGAATTCGATTTGGACATTAGATACAAACCTGGGGTAAAGAATGTGGTAGCTGATCACCTCTCCAGATTACAGACAGAACAGCCTTCAGATGAGTACACGCCAGAGATTGCAGAGAGATTTCCTAACAATAGCATCTTTGTTGTTACCGAACTTCCATAGTATGCTGATATAGTGAATTTTCTTGTTACACAGAAAAGTCCTCAGGGTTGACCAAAGAATCGAGTTGATAGATTAGTTTCTGAGGCTGATACTACCACTAGGAGGATCCGATTCTTTTTCATGAAGGACCGGATTGTGTTTACAGGCGTTGTATTCCTCAGGAGGAATATAATAGTGTCCTCACTTTGTGTCATTCTTTAGAAGCAAGGGGGACATCACTCAGGGAAGAGGACAGCGCAGAAGGTACTTCAGAGCGGATTATGATGGCCAACTCTTACTAGAGATGCTTGTACATTCGTAAAGAGTTGCCCGGATTGTCGGATAGCAGTAGGGACAGCCAGTGCTAGAGATGCAATGCCGATGCGACCCGTCATTATTTGTGAGATCTTTGATGCATGAGGCATAGACTTCATGGGACCGCTCCCTTCTAGCAGCGGCTTTGAGTACATTCTTCTCGCAGTAGACTATGTTAGTAGATGGGTGGAGGCTATACCCATACGAACCGCAGACAGTAAGATAGTTTGCAAGTTCCTAAGGGAACATATTATTTCACGGTTCGGGATTCCATGTATTCTTATTTCATATGGGGGTAGCCATTTCATTAATAAGGTGGTCAAAAAGCTAGTGAAGCAATTCTGCATTGATCACAGAGTAGCTTCTCCTTATCACCCACAAACGAATGGCATGGCTGAAGTTTCAAATAGGGAGGTGAAATCAATTCTCCAGAAATTAGTACAATTGGAAAGGAAGAACCGGTCGCAGCTTCTAGATCAGGTTCTTTGGTCATATCGTACTGCATATAAAACTCCCTTAGGTACTTCACCATTCAGACTGGTTTATGGAAAGCCATGCCATTTGCCCGTAGAGATCATGCACAAATCTGAATGGGCTATCCGAGAAATTTTACTTGATGCACAGAAAGCAGGAGCTGAGAGAAAGACAGATCTGAAAAAGCTGGTAGAGATTTGAAATCAAGCATATGAGAACACTCTCATTTACAAGGACAAAGTGACGAAATGGCACGATAGACATATTCGGCACAAGATCTTTGTTCCTGGGCAGAAAGTCTGGTTGTTCAATGCAAGATTGAGAATTTGTACTGGCAAATTGAAAAGCAAGTGGGAAGTACCTTACATAGTCAGAACGGTGCACGACAATGGAAGTATAGCAATATCAGATGAGTCACATGGTGCAAAATCGTTCGAGGTTAACGGGCATATGCTGAAGCATTTCGTAGAGACTACTGATCATCTGGCCCGTATTGAAGTGATCTATTTTGTACAGGACTCATGATCATTCTTTCACTTCATCTCATCCTGTACAAATACTTTTGAACCATTTGATTTCTGGAGATCTGCAACACTTGTATATTCTTCGTAGACCACAATTGTCCCCATTTTTGCTTGTCTTTATGCTTAGGATACCAGATCCTAAGTATAGGGGGGGACTGATTGCCCATTAATTCATGTTTTCTATTTTGTTCTATCCATTTTGTATATCCATTCGTTTTCACAAATCACTAGTCCCCGATTTTTTTGGATACATTCTTTTATATACTTAGGATGCCTTATCCTAAGTATAGGGGGGACCGAGTGATTTCGATGATCTCATATCCTTTATTTCTTTTGATCTTTCGTTATATATTCTTTTCACTCAGTCATCTTGTTTTTGCTCTCCCATTATACTTACGATTACCTGATCGTAAGTATAGGGGGAGGGTTGACTGACTTGTTTTCTTATATTCTTTTTCACCCATTTTTACTTAGCACGAGTTTTGTCCTCCTTGTTCTCTTTTGACGCTATAAGGACATAGCTCAAGCTAAGTATAGGGGGTGCGTATATATTATATATATACTTTTTCCCATAACTCGAATTTTTATGTATTTTCTATATCTATAAAATCCATAAAAAGTGGGTGAGGGTTAATTTAAAATTCATTTATACATATATCAATTACCTATAAAATTCTTGTAAATAAGTAAAATATGTTTAAAAAATTGTATTTAAAATCTGTAATTAAAATATGTAATTAAAATTAGTATTTAAAATTTGCATAATACTTATTTAAAATTCCATCCATTAAAACATGTGTAAAAATCATGTAATCATTGTAAAATTCTCTGTAGATAAAATCTGTAAAATACATTAGATACTTAACTCCAATAAAATATCTTGTAAAATTCGTGTATAAAAAAAATGTTAATAAAAATAAGAAAATCCATAAAAAATACAAAGTTCTAAAAAGTCATAAAATTTACAAAAAAACTTAAAATACATAAAAATGAGTAAAATTCAGAAAATAGACTTCACAAAAACATGGTTGCATTTGCATTCACATTTTTCAGAATAAGTTTGGTTTTTGGAACTGATGATTGAGTCTAGTCTAAAGGATGGAGCTTGATCACGGCCTTTAACTTTCATTGTAAGGAGCCTAGCTAGGATCTGGAATTTAGACTCTTCAGGTCTTTTAACTTAAAATCTTCGGGTTCCATAAGACTATATTTGGGAAATGAATTCATATGTGCTTAAGTAGACCATTTGGTGGCATCCGTACAACTCTACATCAGTGAACCAATCTTGAACACATGCACTCTGCACTTAGCTCGACTTGCATGGAGTTACGAAGAGAAATACATCTTGGTAGTGTGTTTCTATCCTTGTCTTTGCGGCATTAACATCTAAAGACGGGAGAGATTGGGGTTGCGATAGTTGCTTCGGATGAGGGAAGGATATGCTGACAAAATTTTTCTAAGACCTCAAAAAAGGGACGGAACAAAAGATGCTATATCCATCGAGGCACAAAGAGATGAATGCAGTGCAAGCAAATTACAAAGTCAAATCAAAGAAGAAGCCACCAAATACAAAAATGACAACAATGGTCCAAGCTTCCACCAAAAATGCATGCACATCTTAATGAAGACTTAGCTACACCGGTTGAGCTTCACAAGGAGATGCGTCTACGCTGGTCGCACTCCACTTCTTTTCTCATTCTTCTACTTTCTCTCTATATTCAATTGTGGACATAGCACAAACTGACCTCAAAAGGGAATACCTCCATCCCCGAGGAAAGAGTAGTTGGATGAGGAAGCAATAGAAGTGTATAGCCGAGATGGACGGTTTCTTTGTTTCTTTAAGCAGGAAGAGCTAAATCAATTCACACATTGTACAAATTAACTTCAAGGATGATAGAGTTTGTGATATAAATAAGCGAGTCTGAACTAGCTGATGAAGTGATCTCGAATAAGGATTTGTGGAACTTGAAGACTGTTGGGATAAAATCCAAATCCTAGTTAAGGATCCGACAAAATGCTTGTTTCAGGCACGATCGAGCTCTGTCCTTTGTCTGTTCTCATGAAATGATTTAGGAAAACAAATTCATTCTAAGTTTTTTATTTTTCCCTTATTTTTCAGATAAGTGTTTGCTAAGGGACTAGCAAAGTTTAAGTATAGGGGGTTGATGAATCCATGATTCATTAACATATCTGTCGCATTTTATCTTAAAACCCTTAACAAATACATGTAAATATCCATTAATTCCTATCTTTTAACAAAACCTCATTCATGAATAAAAATGTGCTTTAAGCATCAAAAACAAGTAAATAAATAAAAGAATAAAAATAAAGAAAAAAAGAAAAGAAGGCAGATTGTAAATATGTATATATGTACAATATGGCTTATCAATATAAATATAGCAACACGGTATATTTATAACCTCACCCCAGAGACCATGTCAACAGGGATTGGTCGACAAATCAAGAAGTAGGGGGAGATAAGGAAAGAAAACCATAAAAATAAATTGAGTTACACTTCACACATTCCTCACTATTTATCCAACAAATACCAAATCTTCATTGATTTTTTAATTAATACATATGTATATAATTTTCACCAAATTATTTTCCTAATTATTTGTAAAAATGTATATAAAAACATAAAAATAAGTTAAAAATAGTATACTATACATATGCCAAGAAATCCAGCTTTTAAATTCTCAAATTCTCAACTTCCGAACATCATAACTTCTTCATACGAACTCCAATTCCACTCTACTCACCTTTAGAATTCATAAAATAATATTATCTAATTAATAGAGGTGGTTTCATTGAATTCGGAGTCCGTTTTTAAAAAGTTGATTTTGGGACTAAATTACAACGGGGTTTCTTGACTATTTATTTTATGTTGACCATAGTATTTATATGTTTATTAATTTTATAATTTCCAATTATTTTCATGATACTGTATTTTCCAAATTCCAAATTTTAATGAAATCCAAATTCCAAATTTACAGATGAAAATGAACTGGATAACTTATACCTGTATTTATTAATATATGTAAACTAATTTATTAAAATCTCTAATAATTCACACAGCTCTTATTTATTATTATAATAATTAAGAAAATACAAAATTAATTTTTAATTATTTATTTGTTAATTTAAAAATCCAAAACCAATTTATCTATACTTATTTATTAATATAATATTTATATTTTGTATTATAATTATTATTTATAAAAAGTAATTATTTTATAAATTAGATAATTTAATTATTTTTATTTGTTGTTTTATACTTATTTAAAATAACACTATTTACTATTTATTGTTGAATTTATAAGATATTCACAAATCTGGCCAACCAGGTGCTGACACGTGTCAGCACCTGGTGCTTCTTCTCCAAGAAGCTGGTATAACTTCTGTTTCAACCGGCCATCTTCAACCAATTTCCTCGTACATTTTACAACTTCTTCAGGCGATCCAAACCTTTGGATCTATTCTCCTAACAACCACCTCACTCGGCCATCCTTGTATTAAACTTGAAGATCACGAAATCTCTCTATAAATATCAAAGTTCGCAGATTATAATGAACGTTTTCCAAATCCACCAGAAGCCCAAATTCCAGTGGTCGACCCCTCTCTTCCTTGCCTCGCTCCGCTCGCTCAGGAGGTGACAGCTCCGATCGAAGGTGCCCGCATGGGAGAAGGATCATCGAGGAGGAGTTCCAAGGTGCTCGTTAGCCCTTGCATCACTGCCGCATGCGCGTGGAGCTCCGAGAAGCCGAACCGTCGAGCGACGATCAGCAGAGGTCTTACACTCTGCGATTCCCAGTTAACTCATCCATCTTTACAATTTTCTTTCTCAACATTCTTGCATACATTAGCGTAGATAATCATGTAGCTAGGAAGCCTAATCATTCTTCTAAAACGCACAATCAAATCCACTTCCAAATTCATTTCATATCCAAACCAACTCGCGTCTCTTTTCTCGTTGTTTCTCATGCCTATTATCATCTAATCTGGAAACGATTTTTGAACTTGTAAAAACCTTAATCTTTCGGCTGATTTATCGTAAATCGAGCATACACATTTGATCTTTTCAGGTTCCTCTTGCATACGGTGCAATAGCACGTCAATTGAAGCTTCTAATGATCACACAAATCGCATCCCCAAGAAGACGCACAACCTGATCTTCAGTTCCAGAGCAGACGGACCGCCATCTCTATCACTCTTCCTCCGTCGTCTTCCGCCAGCTCCGACCGACGTCCACCGCAGGCAAGCTCGAGGGGTAGAGGAGCTACCCCTCTGGCCCTGCAGGAGGTTCAAGATACACATCCATCGCCGACGAGAAAACGGAGAAGGAGTCACCTTCACCAGTTGTTCAACCATCTGAAGAACACCTCACAAACAGCCAGTGCACAGTATGTCGACACGTGGTAGTCGTGGACGACTAGGATCGACTCCGACATTCTAATCCTGGCCGTTCAAGCCGAAGAGGTGTGATATTTGCATACTAAGCACAGAGAAGCTTTAGATTTCCAGCCCTCCTTCCATGTTTCCAGATATTGCATTTAGGTCCCCGCACGGGGACTAATGTTGGACAAGCGATCCCACGGCGAGCCATTATGCAATAAATATTATTGCATATATCATTCCCTACTCTGAAATGAAGAATGAATAATTTGCATAATAGGTCCCTTAGTACAGTTAGGGTTATGTACTGTGGCCATCTTGATGATCATACAGCTGTAGATTCAACTGTTGAATCATATAGGCTGGTGCTTGGATGAATATCTAAAGAGTTAGATTGAGGACTCATCAAGCACCGTCAAATGATTGTTAAGAGATGATCTCCATCCTGAATAGGAGGTGGCAATCCTTTCTCATTTAGGCTGATATCTGACTGACCTCTTGATGTAGGTCCTCTGCGTAAGAATAGAGATTTGGAGGTGTCAGATTAGTTAGGTCAAAGAGTTGATTTAATGAGATCGAGATAACCAAAGTCCTATATCGTATGCTGTCATGATACAGGCATGCATCCTCTGACCGGAGACAGATGTGTTACTATATGTTTGAGTATGTACATTTGGCAGACCAATAGGTTGATGACCTATCAAGTTCTATATACCGACGCCCTGGTGTGCATATTAGGGCATATGAGTAATATGATCTCTCAAAGGGATCATACAGGTTCATTTACTGAATCGGAAGACATGAGCTCACTCATGAGATATTGGGAAGAATCAAATTCCGTGCGCATGGTCGTCTCGCTTTGGAAGCTTGACTGAATTTGTAGGTTTGATATATACTTCTGGAAAGTATACGATCAAGACCTAGGTATGATATACGCTTTTGGAAAGTGTTTGATCGATACCAACTCCCAATGATCGAATGAGAAACTTACGGATAAAACCATGAAGTAGACAGTATAAAGTTGATCCAATACTTCGTGTTTAGTCTGAGTCTTCCAGTATGCAGGATGTACAGGTATTGGGAATACCTGAGGGTGATGTGATCATAAACGATTGTATATCCATGATGCTTCCATTCCTAGGGAGTGATGAAACGGGTCTGGATTTTAGTGACTCCTCTCGGTAGAGAAGTAATCTGATCTTAGTCCAAATGTTGGACATTGATCTCAATGTGATTCAGATGCAATGAGAAGATTAGATTTGCGGTCTTGATTTAATCAAGCATCTATGGGAGGCCCACGATCTGAATTTGAGATATGATCTCAATATCCAAGTCACTATACGTGGAACAATACAATCGCCTTGTCCTTATCTCCAAGTATTTGCGTAGAAAGTGCATTATCCTTGAAGGAGTTCATGGATAATTCTATTGTTGATATATGTATACGAGAATCGAGAAAATGGATAATTAAATGTGATTTAATTATCTTGATTAATATGAATTCGATTCATATTATAAAGAGAGCTATCTTAGATAATTAAATTTGATTTGATTATCAAAGATGTAACTAATGTGAATATGATTTATATTATTTGAGCATATGAGAATAAAGATCCAAAATGATTAAATGTGATTTAATTATCATGGATATGAATAATGTGGATAGTAGTATCCATTTTAGTCATGTAAATTATAATGTGATGTATAATATATAAGAGAGAGATCTATTTGTAATATACAATTGTTAATTAAATGTTGATGTGAATTGGATTCACATTGGACAATTAATAAAAAATGTAATTCACATTTTACTTTGTGTTGTGAATGTGATTCACTAATTTCCAATGGCATGATTGCAATGTTCACAAAATAATTATGGATTATTTGTGTGAATAATTTACAGCAATAGTTGTTGTAAATAATTGAGATATTCATAAGATATGACATCTTATGAATAAGGAAGAGGAGTGCCACCTTCCTATTTAAGAGGATGGGCGGCCTCCTTGAATTGGAATAAAGGAGTGCCGCCACACCCTATATGGAAGGGAGGCATGCCTCCTTCCTAAATATCCTATATTGATTTGATTTAAATTAATATATATTGATGATTTATTAAATATATATTTATTTAAATTAAATTAATTGTTGTTGTGTTTTTAGCAACAAATCATGACCATTGAAAGAAACACACTCAATGAGAGCCATTGGATTTGTGTTGTCCCATGGATTGAGATCCATGGATCCCAAAATGTTATAAAAGGAGAGGCACCCTTTGCTCTTCTTTGCACAACACACAAGAGAACATAAGGCTCTCTCTCTCTCTCTTTCTCTCTACACGTCTACTCTCTCTCCCTCTCATGTGGCCATCCACCATGGATGCCCTAGAGAGGTTCTCCATCGTCGCGGCATCGTCGTTATGCTGCCCGATCGTTTGCTCATGGATCTCCATCTCCTTTGGTGCGCCTCGCTTGTGAAGAAGATATTGGATCTCGTGTGTCGAGATAAGGAGATCCGTCGCTTGGATCATCAACAAGGATTGCGAGAAGCACGCAGTTCATCCCCACGCTCGCAAGCTTCTCCTCCGCCGGATCGGACTTGAGACATGAGGTCTCTTCATTTAGATACTCGATTGCAACCACGCTTCAAGAGGTAATCCTATTACTTGTTTGTGGTTTAGATGAAATGATCCCAGAAATGTTCTAGGATCATGTGGTTTCGTTGAATAAAAAAATTTTAATTTCCGCTGCATAAAACAACTAGTGCGACTAGTCGTTCTTCATCATATTCGATACGATGCTCACGCTTCCGTGATGCGCTTGAGGATCTAACCAGATCCTTCAAGTGGTATCAGAGCCTTAGGTCGGTGGTTTTGGATACGATCCATAAACCTAAGATGACTTGGGTTTGTTAGGGTTTGCGAAAGTTTTCTTGCATTTCAATTTCGCATCTTTGTTTTGAAATTATTTTCGGCACTGTTTAAATTGTTTAAACACGAAAATAATAATTGGATTTTGTTCCCCATTAGATAAGTAAATCGTAGGATATGAGTTTACATGATTTCGATTCTGTTTTCTCAAGTTATGCTCATTTTAGTGAACATGTATCCACAGTTTCGGGGACTGCAAATCTCAACGTAATTAAGATGTTAATTGCGGATTTGAAATGCTTTGAAATGCGTGCAAATCATTTAGATTCTGTTGTAAATCAAATTAGCAAACTTTAGGAACTTACTTTGCTTAATTTGTATTTAAATTTATTGAGATATGGTATTTTTTAATAAGTGAGGGTGATTGCTGGAAATACTTTCCTTATCAAGAACCTAGTGATTATCATTTAATCAATTAGTGAAATTAAATTGTTTAATTTCCTGGAATAATTGTGCATAAATATTAGTGAAATATTTGATGATAATTATTTCCTTAAATGACATAGCCTTAACCAATATTTGATTAGATGTGATCTAGATCACTAATTGGTTACATGATCTACATGATCTACATTCCAACAAAGATGTTGATTGAATAGGATTTGGGATTTGTTTATCAAATATCATTATAATGTTAATCAAAATTGTTTTTATTATTATTATATGGTATAATTTTGGTTGAAGAACTGATGATCATCTCAAGTACAAAGTGATCTATTTTGCATTATCCTTTCCCGAGGTGGATATGGTGTCTAGTCGGAGAGCAATGGGGTAGCAGGTTGCAACGTATGTGGTCCGTCCCACTCTCGTCGGTACTGGCCATGACAGCGGGTAGAGTTAGTATAATGCTTAAGAAATCATGATGTATTTCTAATTATTAAAATTCGAAATAATACGTATTTGAGAAAATACCATGATTCAAGTATCAATAAAGATTGTTTGTTGGATACTAATTGGATCATTAATTAATATGATTAGATTAATTGGAATCCAATTAAAATTAAAACACTCTATTATGAATAGAGATGTTATTTCCCTTGGAAGAATTAATCATAATGAATATGATTCATAATGATTAATTAGAATTTGAATATGAGGTGGAGGATCACATGTGTGACATCCATGGTCTCCCGTCAAGGCGGAGGGTTCCGTCGCCAGGGATTGTATGCAAGAGACGCATGTCCGAAGTGACAGATCATGTATGCAAGTGCATCTGGATCGGGCTCTTCGCTTCTCGAAAGAGTAAGGATGTATGCGTAGTGACCCCAATATTGGGTCCTCATATTATTGGGGCGATATTGGATTGCGCATAGCGAGTTGTATTCCTGGTTGGTTCAATTAATGATGGGTCAACATCGCCTTAGGGGTGGTAGACCCGAGTGTTAAAGATCGAATTGGGAGATGCAAGTTGGACTTGCAAGGCGGAATGTGTTCCCGCTTCTTTTTATCCGAGTTGTAGGTTCTCGTATTCTTGGGATGCAACAAAGATAAGGAAGGAGATCCCAGATCTTGCTTGAGATATAATGGTAAGTATATCTCTTACATTGAGAGTGATTAAGGGAATGAACTTTCACTGGTGACAAGGCAAGACAACTTTGATATAAAAAATCCTAAATCAAAGTAAAATATGTATACATATAAATATATACACCTATGCAAATTCCTTATTTCAGATAATCCTTCATTAAATCCAGTCAACGTTATACTCAATAATAACCAGTAAAGTATCATGGTATGGACTCATGATCCAGATATTGTACTTGCAGTTGGACACATAATGTATGTGGTTGCAATGTGCATGTTTCCTCATAATAATGAGGAATGACAATTAAATAGACAATAGATCTACAACCCTAGGGTTTGTATGACTCTATAGTCTTGATTTCATATCGAATGTACTTTGGAAGTGGCCTGTCGATGATGATCGCAACTGTCAAATAATGCTTATAAAATCAATGAACATATCATGGCATACATATGTGCTCTTGACATTTAATCATGAATGACGTGGTTCACTGCATCATACAGAATGGTGGCTCTATTAGACATGATGTATTCAAAATGTTTGAATGCCTACCTGAACCAATGTTTTAAGAGTCTAGACATGATGAGTGTCATTATTCTACTGTCTATACTCTAGTCATTCACGAAGCTTCATAATATTCATATTGTATAAATTTAATGAAGCATGTATAAATGTTGAAATGCTCTTACATTGATTTCTTGTGAATTTAACATAAGAGATTCAGTCTTGAACAATGGTTGTTTATAGATGAAGAGAGCGCAGTGGAAGCATGGGTCGGACCCGAGTAAGAAGGAAAGTCAAAGAGTTGACCTACTTCTGTGACTTTCATATGGCATCCAGGTAGTTTGATGAATGCCAATACTGCAATAAGTTGATGTGTTGATGGTATGACTATCAAGTCTGTCAAGAATCCTTAGAGAAGGACTCGGATAGAGCATCAAAATAATCTACATAAATCATTGAAATTGACTTTCTTATTTGATAAGATAGAGTCTAATAACTGTATCTCAATCTTCTAACAACACTTGCAATGGGTTGCATATGTTTTAGAAGACTGGAAAATTTTATCTTAAGGTTTGTAGTCATCCACACGGATATTGATGCAATTGTTGCAACAATTTCTATTGGATTGAAATGCTTCATAATTTCAATGGGAGAGCCCTTAGTCTTAGAGGATTTCTCTATGACCTAGATATTAGAATACACTTATTGTTTATTTCTAAATGTTGGAAATAAACATGAATTCTGTAATAATTCTATCATAAAGAGTTATGATGGAGATATTTCAGATAGTAATCTAAAATCTAGTAGACCACTAAATTAGAAAATTAATGAATGGTTCATTAACATTTCTAAATACTAAAATTAAACCTTAAGATCAATAGGAGGATGAAGATCATTTGACAATGATATAGCATCAAGCCTTGGACATTTGTCTATTGATTCGATCAATAGACAAGTAAGAGACGAAACTTTAGAATGTCTAAAATTTCAAAACTTACATACTTATGAATATTGTATTCAAAGTAAAATGTCCAATACACCCTTCTTTGGGATAGGTGTAAGATGTCAAGGTATTCAGGATCTCATACATATTGATGTATGCGGATCATATATATCATAGTAAACATTATGGATATATGATATCTATTGATGATTATGTATGATATGAGATTTCTTCTCTTCATCTAAAGAAACCTTTGAAATGTTCAAAGATTTCATTATTTTGGTTAACAACCAAAGTTTGAAGGAAGATAAAATGAATTTGATCTAATCTAGTTAGCTTGTACCTGTTAGATGAATTCAAAGGATACCTTATGGAGATATGAATATCATTTCTATCTCAATCCTCCTAACACACCTTAACTCAATAGAGGTATAGGGAGATACAATTGGATCATGTGTGACATGATCTTATCAATGATGGATTTTAGCATAATTATCCCTTAGTTTCCAGGTATATATGTGTAGTAGAGACTACAATGTATATCCTTAATAAGGTTCCATGCAAGATGGAATCTAGCACTTGAGAGTGCTGCTTCATTAGGAAAATAAAGGATGGTATTGGATACCAACTTTATGACCTTGAGATTCTTAAAATATCTCATCTCTGAGAATGTGATTCTTAGAGGTTGAGACTCTTGAGAATCGAGATGAAAATGAAGTGTAGGAACTCATTTAATCTTGAAAAGATAATGAGGCTCCTGAAATTGGAAACTAAAAGGACAATTAAAGATGAAACTCTAATACCTCTTCAAATGAGTTTGAGGATGGATTCCATGTGTCAGAGAAATCTGACATATCAAATTTCGTGTGATGAAGCTTCTGAAGATCATGGCATGGATAGATAGATGTTAGCAATAAAAGGTCTAATGTAGACTTTATATACAAGTGTTGTATATGGACACTCGAGGATCCACCTATATGGTTAAGACCTGCAATGGTGTAAATGGATCTTCAAGAGAAAGGGAACTTTATGAGAAGGTAGAAACTTTCAAAGCACGGTTCGTAGCCATGAGCTACACACCAGAAGAGAAGACAATGCTTGCAATGAGACTTGCTCTTCGGTGACCATGCTTAAAATCATCATAATATTGCTAACCTTAGCTACACAACTTGACTATTGCATCTTCAAGATGTAAGTCAAGATTGCATTCCTCTATAAATATCTCTATGAGGATATTCACATGAAGTAGCCCCAGGGCTTCATGGTTGAGGAAAGCAAGGTGTGCAAGCTAAGGAGTCCATCTATGGACTCAAATAAGCTTCTTGAAGTTGGACCATAAGATTTGATGAAATTATAAATGTTATGATTTCAGATAAAATCTTGATGAGACATGTGAAGCTTAGTGGGAGTGCCTTTGTGTTCATCATGCTAAATGTAGATGACGTCCTAATCATTTGAAATGATATAAGGATAATAATAATAAGTGTTTTCTAATCTGGTTGTTCCATAACTTGAGATATGATCTCAAGGATAGCTCTTGGATCTTAGTTATGAAAGAGTTCAGAAGCATAAAGAAGAGGGTATTGGGACTGTCACATTAACGGTACACCTTGGACATATTCAATTTTCTAGAAAAATCCAAGAAAGGATTCCATCCCTTAAGAAATGGTACTGACCTATCTAAAGGGATATCACCTCAAAGAGTTGAGAAAGTGAATGCTAGAACTTCTTCCACTTGTACATCAGTTACGAGAGCTGAGTGTATGCTAGATGTGTACAAAAGCTAGATATCTGCCATGCAGTGGGAGTAGTAAAGTGTTGCTAATCCTACTATAGAGAGAAAAACACTTGATTGCAGTAATAACAAAATCTTCATAGATGACAAGATTTTTGAGATAGTGATCTCATAGTCTTATCTTCAAAACATAAGACTTTATAGATAGTGATCTAGAAGGTCTTAACTGTGGATACCTTAAGAGATAGTGATCTCCAGGAATAAGGGTATTCTGATAAGGATTATGGAAATACTGATTATGATAATTGTAAAGATGTAGTGTCAAGGACACTGTAACTAACAAGATTGAGTATTGGTTGCATAAGATGCAACATTCGCATTAGATGCAAGCACTGTTACTAGGGATATGCAAGTGCCGTAAAAGAACTTGGCGTAGTCTCGTGGGAACAGAGTGACTGATCAGCTTACCTAGATATTTTCTAAATAGCCTATGATTGTCACATGAGTGTGGGTTTAAATGATTAGCCTATGAATGGCTCTTTGGTCCAGTGGGAGATAGTTGGACATGCGAGCCCACGATGAGCCATTACGCAATAAATATTATTGCATATATCATTCCTTGATATGAAATGAAGAATGAATAATTTGCATAATAGGTCCCTTTGTATAGTTAGGGTTATGCACCATGGCCATCTTGATGATCATACAGCTGTTGATTCAACTGTTGAATCATAGAGGCTGGTGCTTGGATGAATATCTAAAGAGTTAGATTGAGGACTCATCAAGCACCGTCAAATGATTGTTAAGAGATGATCTTCAGCTTGAGTAGGAGATGGCAATCCTTTCTCATTTAGGCTGATATCTGACCAACCTCTTGATGCAGGTCTTCTGCATAGGAATAGAGATTCGGAGGTGTCAGATTAGTTAGGTCAAAGAGTTGACTTAACGATATCGAGATAACCAAAGTCCTATATCGTATGTTGTCACGATACAGGCATGTATCCTCTGACCGGAGACAGATGTGTTACTATATGTTTGAGTATGTACATTTGGCAGACCAATAGGTTGATGATATAACCAAGGTCTATACACCGGCACACTGATGTGCATATAAGGGCATATGAGTAATAAGATCTCTCAAAGGGATCATACAGGTTCAGTTACTGGACCAGAAGACATGAGCTCACTCATGAGATATTGGGAAGAATTAAATTCCGGACGCACGGTCGTCTCGCTTTGGAAGCTTGACTGAATTTGTAGGTTTGATATATACTTTTGGAAAGTATATGATCAAGACCTAGGTATGATATACGCTTTTCGAAAGTGTATGATCGATACCAACTCCCAATGATCGAATGAGAAACTTACTGATAAAACCATGAAGTAGACAGTATAAAGTTGATCCAATACTTCGGGTTTAGTTTGAGTCTTCCAGTATGCAGGATGTACAGGTATTGGGAATACCTGAGAGTGATGTGTCATAAACGATTGTATATCCATGACGCTTCCATTCCTAGGGAGAGATGAAACGGGTCTGGATTTTAGTGACTCCTCTCAGTAGAGAAGTAATCTGATCTTAGTCCAAATGTTGGACACTGATCTAAATGTGATTCAGATGCAATGAGAAGATTAGATTTGCGGTCTTGATTTAATCAAGCATCTATGGGAGGCCCACGATCTGGATTTGAGATACGATCTCAATAACCAAGTCACTATACGTGGAACAATACAATCGCCATGTCCTTATCTCCAAGTATTCACGGAGAAAGTGCATTATCCTTGAAGGAGTTCATGGATAATTCTATTGTTGATATATGTATCCGAGCATCAACAAAATGGATAATTAAATGTGATTTAATTATCATGATTAATGTGAATTCGATTCATATTATAAAGAGAGTTATCTTAGATAATTAAATGTGATTTGATTATCAAAGATGTAAATAATGTGAATATGATTAATATTATTTGAGCATATGAGAATAGAGATCCAAGATGATTAAATGTGATTTAATTATCATGGATATGAATAATGTGGATAGCAATATCCTTGTTCGTCATATATATTATAAATGTGATATATAATAACGCCTGCAAGCTATATAAATGAAATGCGAAGGGCGAAGTCTAGATCAAAGAGGAAGAGCCACAGCCGGGTGAAAGCAGTGCCCGGGGGAAGGAGGGGTAGTCAGAACCATAATGCCCGGGTCCCATCTCGCCTCTCCTGGGTGAACTTTGAGCTCGGCCTTAATAAGATAGTAGGGGGAAATGAAGGGGAAGTCCACGCAGCAAACCGAGGCCCTGCGTGCGTCGTACCGCCTACGAATAATAGGTAGACCCACCCCAGGCAGATTCCGTGAGCCGTGTAATAGGCGACCATTTCGCGCGGTTCGGGGGGCACATCGAGTGAGTAAGCCTTCTTTTCTTCTCACTTCGTTGCCGTAGTTCTTCAACCTCCTGACTTTAGCCGGACTATCGTCCTCCATGTCGTACTATCGCTATATAAGAGAGAGGCCTATTTGTAATTTACATTTGTTAATTAAATGTTAATATGAATTGGATTCACATTGGCCAATTAATTGAAAATGTAATTCACATTTTATTTTGGGTTGTGAATGTGATTCACTAATTTCCAATGGCATTATTGCAATGTTCACAAAATAATTATGGATTATTTGTGTTAATAATTTACAACAATAGTTGTTGTAAATAATGGAGATTTTCATAAGATATGAGGTCTTATGAATAAGGAAGAGGAGTGCCTCCTTCCTATTTAAGAGGATGGACGGCCTCCTTGAATTGGATTCAAGGAGTGCCGCCACCCCCATATGGAAGGGAGGCATGCCTCCTTCCTAAATCTCCTATACCGATTTGATTTAAATTAATTTATATATTGATGATTTATTCAATATATATTTAATTTAATCAAATTAATTGTTGTTGTGTTTTTAGCAAGAAATCATGACCATTGAAAGAAACACAATCAATGAGAGCCATTGGATTTGTGTTGTCCCATGGATTGAGATCCATGGATCCCAAAATGTTATAAAAGGAGAGGCACCCCTTTGCTCTTCTTTACACAACACACAAGAGAACATAAGGCTCTCTCTCTCTCTCTCTCTCTCTTTCTCTCTAAACGTCTACTCTCTCTCTCCCTCTCATGTGGTCGTCCACCATGGATGCCCTAGAGAGGTTCTCCATCGCCGCAGCATCGTCGTTATGCTGCCCGATCGTTTGCTCGGGGATCTCCGTATCCTTCGGTGCGCCTCGCTTGTGAAGAAGATATTGGATCTCGTGTGTCGAGATCAGGAGGTCCGTCGCTTGGATCATCAACATGGATTGTGAGAAGCACGCGGTTCATCCCCGCGCTCGCAAGCGTCTCCTCCGTCGGATCGGACTTGAGACAGGAGGTCTCTTCATTTAGAGACTCGATCGCAACCACGCTTCAATAGGTAATCCTATTACTTGTTTGTGGTTTAGACGAAACGATCTGAGAAGTATTCTTGGATCATGTGGTTTCATCGCATAAAATCTTTTTTAATTTCAGCTGCATAGAACAACTAGTGCGACTAGTCGTTCTTCGTCGTATTCGATACGATCATAACGCTTCTGTGATGCGCTTGAGGATCTAACCATATCCTTCACTTAAATGTAATAATTCATATTTTCTTCATAGAACAGCCCCTGGCAGAGGACTTAATTGCAGAATTTTGTTAACTTTTCTTGCATTTTACCCATGTATTGTAAGGTGACTTTGAACGTATTTTTGACATTATTTTTCGTAGTTTTTCTTGGGGTAGTTACACAACTACCTCCGCAAGATTTTCAGTAATTTTTGTATATTTGTCGCTTTTTCATCATGTTTTGATTTATCGTATGTTGACTGTTTTGATTTGATTTCGAGTGTTTATCGAGCTCGTTGCTCGATTGATTTACCTACTTTCTAATATCACCTATATTTCACCTATTCTTCACATATTATATTGTAGGTAAATCGTTTGAAAAATATCACTTTGATAAATAAATAAAAACTGGAAAAATATAAAAATCAAATATAAATTTAAAAATCAAAATTCCATAAAAAAATAGCTTTTCTTCAATCACTTTAAGAAGAGATAAAATAATCACAAAAATATATTTTCACTTAAAAAATCAAAGTATCCTATTTTGCCTCCTTGAGTTCGACCCAGACACACTTACCTGGCTAAAAAAGTAGTGTAGGTTTTTAAACCGATCTTTGTTTGATGTAAAAGCTCGGATCTCTTTGCAGTTCTCTTCAACCGACATCCCAAACACTTAAAAACCGCAATCGGATCCGAGCCACATCAACTGGCCACCCTCCAGTTCTTTTCTCCTTCTTCTAACTTCTCCCCCATTTGAATTATGAACACAGTGCAACAGACCATAGAAGGAAATGCCTGACTCCCTGAGGACGAGTTATTGGAGAGGAGGTTTGCATGGTAGTCCAACATTCTGGATGGGAAGAGCTAAAACCTTTCACACTTATGAGTCGATTGTTCAATGTTCATAGGGTATGCTTTGGGAAGACGATCCATCTAAGTTGACTTATGAGCCAAAATGGTTATAATGATATGTAGAACTTGAAGTCTGTTGATTTTAAAATTCTATGTCTCACAGAAGTTTCGCCAAACTAATAACCCAAAGGATGAGTCTAGTTTCATTTTCACCTTCAGCTCATGGTCTTGGTTTGGAACCCAATCTCATTTCACCTCATAGCATTTCTTTTGATGCTCAGGGACGAGAATGGTTTAAGTATAGGAGGATTATGAATCTCAGATTCATCTCTCTAAATGTCATTAATTAAGATCTAATCCCTAAAAATCATTGACATTTCTTCATTTATTCTGCATTTTATTACTTATTTTTACACAAAATAAGAAGCCAAAGTTGACCTGTAAAGAGCCTAACTTGCTTGATTCTTAACTAATTCATGCTAACTCCAATTTCCCCAAAACCACTTCTACAGGGTACATAAGAATAAATGAAAATTACAAAAAAAATCACTAACCCAACTAAATGACGAAAACCCAAACCCTAGTTATAGGATTTTCGGACTAAAACCCCCATATCTTCCCCATCCAGTGTCTTTTTTGATCCTACTCACTTTTCAACTAATGTATATTCAATTACCTTCAAAACAAGACCAAATTCAAGTGAATCAGAGCTCATATGTGAAAGTTGGGTTTTGGGCCTCTTTTGTACATTTTGTATTTTAGCGGTTTTTGACCTATTATTTTATGTATATAATTGACTCACTTTATTTTAATTATTTTTCATTTGTCTTCTTTTATAAAAGTTTCATTAAAATACGCAAAAATCCAAATCCAAACTAAGCTTGAAATCAAAGAAACTAACTAAGTTCGAGTGTTTACTAACTGTCTACAAAAATGGTATTTTCATCTTTTATTTTATTTCTCCTTTTTCTTAATTAAAAATCAAAAAATAGATTAATGTGTGAGTATTTATCTTTGATTTTATCATATTTTTTTGATTTTTATCTGTTTTAAAAATGAAAAAAATTATAAAACCCAAAAATCATGGTATTCTATGTACATGGGATACCCCAAAAATATCACTTTATGCAATTGATTGATTTTGAATTTTGGTCCCTTCATGACAGTTGCAGATCTCATTGAGACGAGCATTTTTGTGAAGAAACTTTTTTAATCCGAGGTTGTTGCTATTTATTCCAGAATTATCTTTCTGATTTTTGTGGGGCTGACATGTGGTAGCTCCTAGAGATGCCACGGGTAACCCATTTTTGGATTTTATTTTCATTTATTTTTCTACAAAAAATAAAAAATAAAACCACCACATGTGCAGCGCACGTACCAACCACGCACGCGTCCTGCACGTGCTCCGCACTCCTCATTTTGCCTCCACGTGTCGCAATTGTAGTCTCTCGATCTCGGTCGATTGGACGGCCACTGCTCGTCGTCCCCAATCAGTCTCCCCTTTCCCAAATGAGTGGCAGCGCCCCCAAATCTCGCCACCATCGCAATCATACCCATCGTTGATCTCCGTCAAATCTCCAAATCAAATCACACCAATCCCCGAAAATCTCCTTCCGATCATAACCGATCTCGTCTCCCTCGTCGATGATCAATCCTGACCATCCAATAAAATCTCCATCGCCTTCCTTCTCTGACAAAACCACCAGCTATTTAAACACTCTGCCTCCTCTTGCGACCATCATCTGTCATTCAACTCCAAGAAAACCTCTCCGGTGGTGACAGCCCGGTTTGCCTCCCTTACGGCGAGATCCGAGGGCCCATCCTTCATTGCAGCCCCCTCCTCCACGGCGAGTTGCCTTGCTCTGGCATCAGGCCGTAGAGCGCTCTTCTCAGGTAACCTCTCCGATATCTATTACTTCGCATCACCATCTCACCAGCCTCCGACCACTTCACTCCGCGACTACACCCTTCTTCCTCCGTAATCCCATTCAATCTTCTCATCTCATGCCCACATCGGAGCTACGCTCCTCCGTACGCACCATCTTCCTTCGCCACTCCACCGACATTTGCAGGGGATCTCCATATCATCACCAGCGACCACCAGCGGTGGGGGCTCCTTCGTAGGCTCCAGGTCTTCATCGACAACCTCTACGCTCCCCGTCGTTCACGACACCGCTATGCTCCTCCAGTCCCGTCGGCTTCATCAACTAATGCCGCCGGCTTAATTATCATCGACGCCCTCGTCTGCAGTAGCTCCATAAACACTAGACACCCAACCAACCACGCCATTCTTCGTCAAAGAGCTTTATCAGTGTCAACGCTCCAAAGACGCCCTCCTCCGGTGCTTCTGCCCCGATGACGCCGGTCATGTATCGTCCAGCCAGCACCTTACTCCAGTCGTTAGATCAAGAATGACCTAGAACTTGGCCATCTAAAACCGCCCAACCCTCAGGCGTCAGATTAGGCATCATCGACGGTCCGGATTTCAATACGGCTTCGTGTCCAAACCTAGTGCCTCATGTTGGACATGTGGGCCCTGGGCGAACCATTCTTACAATAACTATTATTGTAATATTTATGTTTATCAATCAAAGTTATTGATGTTTCACTCCCTTTTTGAAATTAAATGAATGAATGCACTATAAGGTCTTTATGTACAATTAGGGTTATGTACCATGGCCATCTTGATAATCATATAGCTGTTGATTCATTAAATGAATCTAGAGGCTGGTGTTTGGATGAATATCTAAGGAGTTAGATAGAGGACTCATCAAGCACCGTCAAATGATTGTTAAGAGAAGATCTCCATCCTGAGTAGGAGATGGCAATCCTTTCTCACATAGGCTGATATCTGACCGACCTCTCGATGCAGGTCCTCTGCATGGGAATAGTGATTCGGAGGTGTTAGATTAGTTAGGTCAATGGGTTGACTTAACGAGATCGAGATAACCTAAGTCCTATGTTGAATGCTGTCACAACATAGGCACACATCCTCTGACCGGAGACAGATGTATTGCTATATGTCTGAGTATGTACATTTGGCAGACCGATAGGTTGATGACCTAACCAAGGTCTATATACCGGCGAGCTGGTGTGCATATAAGGGCATATGAGCAATACGATCTCTCAAAGGGATCATACAAGTTCACTATTGAACAGAAAGACATGAGCTCACTCATGAGGTGTTGGGACTGATCAAATTCCATGCATGGTCGTCGTGCTTTGGAAGCATGACATGAATTTGAATGTATGATATATGCTTTGGGAAAGCATATGATCGATACCAATTCCCAAAGACCAAGTTTGAGAAACTTAATGATCAAACCCTGAAGAAGACAGTGTAAATTTGATCTTGATCTTCGGGTTGACCATGGGTCTTCCAGTATGCAGGATGTATAGGTATTGGGAATACCTGAGGATGATGTGATCATAAACGATTGTATATCCATGACGCTTCCATTCCGAGGGAGTGATGAAATAGGTCTGGATTTAGTGACTCCTTCCAGTAGAGAAGCAATCTGATCTTAGTCCAAGTGTTGGACACTGGTCTAAATGAGATTCATATTCAATGAGAAGATTACATTTGCGTTCTTGATTTAATCAAGCATCTATGGGAGGTTCGTAAGATCTGGGTTTGAGACAAGATATCAATATCCAAGTCACTATACGTGGAACAATACTATCGCCCTGTCCGTATCTCCAAGTATCTGCGGAGAAAGCACATTATTCTTGAAAGGGTTCAAGAATAATTCATTTGATGAAATTCATATCCAAGCAAGAAAAACTTGATGATTAAATGAGATTTAATTGTCAAGCATAATATGAATGGGATTCATATTACGAGAATAATTATCCAAGATAATTAAATAGGATTTAATTATCAAGGATTAGAGAATGTGGATAATACTATCCATAATATTTGTGTATTATAAATATGATTTATAATATACATATATTCAAGAGAGAGAAATTTCGTAAATAGCATTTGTTAATTATTAAATGTGGATTGGATTCACATTTGTTAATTAATTGGAAATGTGATTTACAAATTAGTTTGGGTTGTGAATTTGATTCACATATTTTTCGATGGCATGGTTGAAATATTCACAAATTAATTTCAAATTAATTTGGTGAATATTATTGCAATAATAGAGATAATAAGATAAAATAAAAGGAGACAAAATAACCACCTAAATAAAAGGTGGCGTCACCTATGACTTATTCATAGGTGACGCCCCCTATAATTTAGGGTGGTTTGTTGCCTCCCTTTTTTGTTATAACATTATCTCTTGAGAAATTAATTTATGTTAAATTAAATTGTGTTGATAATGTTACAACATATATTTAATTTAAATATAAATTAATGTTGTTGGTTTTAGCCAACAACAATCATAGCCATTGATTTTACATAGACTAAGCATGGCCGTTGGATCTATGTGTCCCATGGATTGAGATCCATTGGATCCTAAACTAATATAAAAGGAGGGCTAGGCTAGCCTTTCTTGGTACATCATCAAGAGTTATAGAAGACTACTACTCTCTCTCTCATTCTCGTCTAGCCTCTCTCCCTCAATTTCAAGTGGTCGTCCACTTTGTGTATTGAGGAGGAGAGCATCATGCCTTCGCCTTCGACGACTCGAGGATCTCCTTCTTCTTTGGAGTTGCTTACTCTAAAGGAAGACGACAGATTTCGCTTGACGAAATCAGGGGATCCATTGCTTGGATCTTCATCGAGGATTGCGGGAGAGCGACTCATCAACGTGCCCGCAAGTGTGTTCTTCGTGGATCGGACTTGAGATAGGAGGATCTCTTGTTTGGGATCTCACGATCACAACCACGCTTCAAGAGGTATTCTTTATACTTTGTGGTTTGATGAAACGATCCGAGAAGTGTTCTCGTGATCATGTGGTTTCATCTTTAGTTTAAAAAAATTTTAATTTCTGTCGCATCTAGCGACTAGTCACCCCGATCGTATACGATGCGATCAACATGCTTCCGTGATGCGCTTAAGGATACTCAATAACCTTCAAGCGGTATCAGAGCCATAGGTCGAATAAGGTTTTGTATGTGATCCATAGACCTAGGACGACTTGGGCTTGAAAGAGTCGCGAAAGTTTTTGTCGCATTTGAATTTTCGCACCTCTGTCTAATTGATTTTTTCGGTACTTTTTTAAATTGTTTAAATACGAATTTTTCATTTGGATTTTGTTCCTCATTAAATAAGGAAACCATAGGATCTGAGTTTGTGAAATTTGGACTTCATTTGCTCAAGATATGGTCTTTTGAATATGCCTATATTCACTATTGCGGGAACTGTGGATCTGAACGTGATTAATGAGATAATTACTGTTTTGATCTACCTCAGAATGTGTGAATTATCACTTGGTTCTTTAGTAAATCAAATAGGCAATCTTAGGAAACTTAGTTTGCATTTTTTGGATTTAAATTGATCAAGTAAGTTAATTTTAGTGATTGGGGGTCACTGCTGGAAATTGACATTTTTTTATCATGAAGTTGTGATAAGTCATTCAAATATGTTGATGAAAATTAATTGTTAATTTTCTGAAATAATTAGTGATTAATATTTGTGAAATATTTAAAGAGATAATTATTTCATTGAATGACATTTGCCTAAACCACAATGATGAGATAATTGATCTTGATCATTGGTTCATTAACAAACATTGATTTCATGAAAAATCATAGTTTATCCTACAATAGTTGTAGGACAACTTTTACATGAAAAACCCTCTTTCTTCAATAGGATTGGGGATTTTTTAGCAAATATCCTTATAATATAATCGAAATTATTTTGATGTATATTATATGGTATAATTTCGGTTGAAAAACCGATGAGCATCTCAAAGTACATGGAGATCTATCCAGTATTATCCTTTCCTGAGGTGGACATGGTGCCTAGTCGGAGAGCATTGGGGTCGCGGGTTGCAACGTATGTGGTCCATCCCACTCTCGTCGGTACTGGCCATGACAGCAGGTAGGGACAGGATAATGCCGAAGATGTCAAAGTGTATTTTTCTAATTATTAAAATTCAAATAATACGTACTTTGAGATTATACCTACTATTCAAGTAATAGTCAAGTTTGTTGATTGATGATTGGATTAATGATTAATTTAATGTGATTAAATTAATTATATCCAATTAACACTCTATTATGAATAGATGTATATTTCCCTTGGAGGAGTTAATTATGTGAATATGATTCACGATAATTAATTATTCAATTTGAATATGAGATCGAGGATCAAATAAGTGACATCCATGGTCTCCCGTTAAGGCAAAGGATTCTGTCGCCAGTTGTTGTGTATAGGAGACGCATGTCCGAAGTGATAGATCTTGTATATGATTTAATTGGATCGGGTTCTTTGCTTCTCGAAAGAGTAAGGCCGTATATGTAGTGACCCCAATATCGGGTCCTCATATTATTGGGTGATATTGGATTGCGTATAGCGAGTTTTAAGCATGTTGATGGTTGGTTCAATTAACAACGGGTCAACATCATCTTAGGGGTGGTGGACCCGGGCGTTAAAGACCGAATTGGGAAATGCAAGTTGGACTTGCAAGGCGGAAAGTGTTCCCGCTTCTCTTATTTGAGTCACAAGTTCTCATATTATTGGGATGTGATAAGAATAGAGAGGAGATCTCAGATCTTACTTGAGATATAGCGGTAAGTGTATCTCTTGCTTTGAAAGAAAATTAAGGGAATAATCTTTCAAAGTTGACATGGCAAGACAAATTTGATTAAAAATACCTTAATCAAATATCTTGAAATAAATATATATATTTATCTATATATTCTAATATAGTGCATTCTTAATTTCAGAAAATGAAGTCCATGAACCCACTTAGCATGCTCCTGGAGGTCAACCAGTTGACCAGACCAAATTATTAGAATTGGATCCGAAATTTGGATATTGTCCTATCTGCGGAGCGCATCTCTTATGTGCTAAACAAGGACAAGATAGCAAAGCCTAAGGCTGCAGAAGACAAATCATATAATGAGAAATATGATGAAGACTATAATCTGGCAAGGTGTTACATCCTTGGGTCATTGTCCAATGTGCTTCAGAAGCAACATGTGGAAATGAACCTTTGCAAAGAGATTATGCTGAATCTGAAGGAAATATTCGGTGACGTAAACCACACACAGTGTTACAATGTTATGAAAGAGCTTATTCGCTGCAAGATGCAGGAAGGGACCTTTGTCAGAGAACACGTACTCAAAATGTCCGGGTACCTCTCTGAGCTGGAAACCCTGGGAGCCTACTTGGATTCTAACATGCAGGCTGATTTTATTCTCTTGTCGCTCTCTAAGTCTTTCAACAACTTTGTCGTGTCTTATCACATGAGCAAAGTGATTTCACTAACGCTGGGCTGTTAGCTGCATTGAAGTCTGCAGAAGACGTCATAAAGAAGGACGGCCCCTCTGCCAGTGCAATGGTTGTACAAGTGAGAGGAAAACGCGGGCGGAAGCAAGGTTCTTGGAAGGGCCCGGCCCCAAAGAGAAAGAAGAAGAATCAAGAAGTTGGTTCGTCTTCTAGTGCTTCCACACTGATGACATCGAAAAAGTCCGATGTTTGTCACCACTGCAAGAAGCCGGGGCACTGGCAGCGTAATTGCCCAGATTACCTGAAGTCTGTTGACAAAGGTAAAGCCCCAATAGGTATGAAATCTACTTTCATCATTTAAACTAGCTTTTTCGTTGCACGAGAAGGAAGTTGGGTTGTAGATTCTGGTGCTTCTGTTCATGTATGCAATTCGTTGCATTTGTTTCAGGAAACTGGGAATCTAAAGCAAGGGGAGATAGTTATCCACATAGGATCTGATGCAAGTGTTGTAGCAGTCGCCATCGGGACATGCAGATTATCGTTATCTAGTGGTCGAGTCCTAGTACTTAAAGAGTGTCTTTATGTACTTGAAGTCAGGAGGAATTTGATATCTGTAACTAAGCTTGTTAGATATGGAAACTCCTTCATGTTCTGTAATAAGTTAGTTATTAATCATTATGATAAATTTACTGCGGAAGGTGTTCCGACTTCTGATGGACTCTATGAATTGTGTATTGATGAATGTGTCATAAATGTCACTACCACTGATAATAAAAACCCTAAGAGAACTAGGGAGAATGAAAATCATTCGAATATGATTTGGCATCAATGGCTTGGTCATTTATCTGTTGATAGGATCAATAGATTGATAAAGGATGGACCTTTAGATTTTCTACAGGTTCAATCTTTACCTACCTGTGAACATTGCATTCGAGGTAAAATGACCAGGATGCCTTTCCGTAACAAGGTTACGAGATGCGAAGGTATTCTTGATCTAATACATACTAATGTATGTGGTCCCTTCAGTACCGTGACTAGAAATTGATATCGATATTATTTGACATTTATTGATGACCATTCGCGATACGGGTTTATCTTCCTAGTACATCATAAATCTGAAACCTATGAAAAGTTCAAAGAGTTTAAGGCTTTGGTTGAGAACCAAACCAAACGGATTCGATCTGACCGAGGTGGTGAGTACCTCTCAGATGAATTCAAAGAATATCTTAAAGAGAATGGAATTGTCTCCAATCTCACTCCCCCTGGAACTCCCCAACTTAATGGTGTTGCTGAAAGACGCAACAGGACCATCATGGACATGGTCCGTTCAATGATGAGTAAAGAACGTTTACCTCTTAGTTTCTAGGGATATGCAGTAGAGACTGCAATTTATATCCTGAACAAGATCCCCATCAAGTCTATACCCAGGACTCCTCACTAGCTCTAGTATGGGACCAAACCTAGTGTTAATCACTTGAGGGTTTGGGGATGCTTGGTCCATGTGAAGAACGTGGACACAAGTAAGCTAGAATCTCACACTCGTGAGTGCTACTTCATTGGGTATGTTAAATATGGTATTGGATACCAGCTTTATGACCCTGAGACCCAAAAGGTTTTTGTATCTAGGGATGTGAAATTTCTGGAGGATGATTTCCCTAAAGGTGAAGATAGAAATGAAGTAAAGGAACTCCTTGAATCCCTTGAGGATTCTGAGATTCCTGAACCATAAACTGAAGAGATAAATGAAGATGAAAGACCCATACCTCTTCGAAGGAGTTCGAGGGTGGTTGCACCACCTGAAAGGTATGGATTCCATGTGTCAGGAGAGACTGACAATGATCCTTCTTCATTTGATGAAGCTCTCGCGGATCATGACATGGATAGATGGATGCTAGCAATGAAGTTAGAGATTGACTCCATGCATAAGAATGGTGTATGGACCCTAGAGGATCCACCGAAAGGAGTAAACCCATTAGGTGTAAATGGATCTTCAAGAGAAAAAGGGGACCTGATGGGAAAGCAGAGAATTTCAAGGCACGGCTCGTAGCCAAGGGCTACACACAGAGAGAAGTCATCGACTATGATGAGACGTTCTCTCCTGTGGCTATGCTTAAATCCATCAGGACACTGCTAGCTATAGCTGCATCTCTTGACTACGACATCTGGCAGATGGACGTCAAGACCAGCTTTCCTCAATGGATACCTCGAGGAGGATATCTATATGTAGCAGCCCCAGGGATTCATAGTTGAGGATGGTAAAGTATGCAAGCTGAAGAAATCCATCTATGGGCTCAAACAAGCTTCTCGTAGCTGGAACATCAGATTTGACGAAACCATAAAGAGGTATGATTTTGTGCAGAATCCTGATGAAGCTTGTGTGTACAAGAAGCTTAGTGGGAGCGCCATTGTGTTCATCGTGCTTTATGTAGATGACATCCTTATCATTGGGAATGATATAGGAATGATGACCAATGTGAAAATTTGGCTATCTCATACCTTCGAGATGAAAGATCTTGGAGAAACCTCTTACATCTTAGGCCTGAAGTTGTTCAGAAACCGAGAAAAGAGAATACTGGGATTTTCACAACATGGATACATCAAGAAGATTCTTGAACGATTCCGTATGGATAGTTCAAAGAAAGGATTCCTCCCCTTAGGACATGGTATCCATTTGTCCAAAGGGATGGCTCCTCAAAGTGTTGAGGAAAAGAAAGCCATGGTTGGATGCCCCTACGCATCAGTTGTAGGAAGCTTGATGTATGCCATGATGTGTACTAGGCCAGACATCTGCCATGCAGTGGGAGTGGTAAGTCGTTACCAATACTGCTATGGTGAGAAACACTGGAATGCAGTAAAGAACATATTCAAATATCTAAGACGGATGCAAGATTACATCTTGGTCTATGGGGATGTGATCTCCATGTCTTGGGATATACAGATTCAGACTTCCAGTCGGATATTGATGATCAAAAGTCGACATCAGGGTTTGTATTCTTGTAGAACGGTGGTGCTGTGAGATGGAGAAGTAGGAAACAGGACACTACGGTGGATTCAACAATAGAAGCAGAATATATTACCGCATCGGATTATGCAAAGGAGGCGGTGTGGTTGCGCAAGTTCATCTTGGAGCATGGCATAGTTTCCTCTGATACTCCCATCCCGTTACTCTGCGATAACACGGGAGCCATTGCCAAGAAAAGGAACCCAGGTGCCATCAGAAGAGCAAACACGTGGAAAGGAAATACCACATCATTTGGGAGATTCAAAAGCGTGGTGATATCATCATCACCAAGGTGGCCTCTCCCGACAACATTGCCGATCCTCTTACCAAACCTCTGACGCAGAAGGTTTTTGACCAGCATGTAATGAGTATGGGTTTACGGATTGTACCTAAATGCTTCTGAGGGCTAGTGGGAGATTGTTGGACATGTGAGCCCTGGGTGAACCATTCTTACAATAAATGTTATTGTAATATTTATGTTTATCAATAAAAGTTATTGATGTTTCACTCCCTTTCTGAAATTAAATGAATGAATGCACTATAAGGTCTCTCTATACAATTAGGGTTATGTACCATGGCCATCTTGATAATCATATAGCTGTTGATTCATTAAATGAATCATAGATGCTGGTGTTTGGATGAATATCTAAGGAGTTAGATAGAGGACTCATCAAGCACCGTCAAATGATTGTTAATAGAAGATCTCCAGCCTGAGTAGGAGATGGCAATCCTTTCTCACATAGGTTGATATCTAACCGACCTCTCGATGTAGGTCCTTTGCATGGGAATAATGATTCGGAGGTGTCAGATTAGTTAGGTCAATGGGTTGATGTAACGAGATCGAGATAACCTAAGTCCTATGTTGAATGTTGTCACAACATAGGCACACATCCTCTGATCGGAGACATATGTATTTCTATATGTCTGAGTATGTACATTTGGCAGACCGATAGGTTGATGACCTAACCAAGGTCTATACACCGGCGAGCTAGTGTGCATATAAGGGCATATTAGCAATACGATCTCTCAAAGGGATCATACAAGTTCACTTATGAACCGAAAGACATGAGCTCACTCATGAGGTATTGGGACCGATCAAATTCCATGCATGGTCGTCGTTCTTTGGAAGCATGACATGAATTTGAAGGTATGATATATGCTTTGGGAAAGCATATGATCGATATTGATTCCCAATGACCAAGATTGAGAAACTTAATTATCAAACCCTAAAGAAGACAGTGTAAAATTGATCTTGATCTTCGGGTTGACCATGGGTCTTCCAGTATGCAGGATGTACAGGTATTGGGAATACCTGAGGGTGATGTGATCATAAACGATTGTATATCCATGACGCTTCCATTCTGAGGGAGTGATGAAATAGGTCTAGATTTTAGTGACTCCTTCCAGTAGAGAAGCAATATGATCTTAGTCCAAGTGTTGGACATTGGTTTGAATGAGATTCAGATTCAATGAGAAGATTAGATTTGCAGTCTTGATTTAATCAAGCATCTATGGGAGGTTCGTAAGATATGGGTTTGAGACAAGATCTCAATATCCAAGTCACTATACGTGGAACAATACTATCGCCATGTCCTTATCTCCAAGTATCTGCGGAGAAAGCACATTATTCTTGAAAGGGTTCAGGAATAATTCATTTGATGAAATTCATATCCAAGCAAGAAGAACTTGATGATTAAATGAGATTTAATCATCAAGCATAGAATGGGATTCATATTACGAGAATAACTATCCAAGATAATTAAATAGGATTTAATTATCAAGGATTAGAGGATGTGGATAATACTATCCATAATATTTGTGTATTATAAATATGATTTATAATATACATATATTCAAGAGAGAGAAATTTCATAAATAGCATTTGTTAATTATGAAATGTGGATTGGATTCACATTTGTTAATTAATTGGAAATGTGATTTACAAATTAGTTTGGGTTGTGAATTTGATTCACATATTTTTCGATGGCATGATTGAAATATTAACAAATTAATTTGAAATTAATTTGGTGAATATTATTGCAATAATAGAGATAATAAGATAAAATAAAAGGAGACAAAATAACCACCTAAATAAAAGGTGGCGTCACCTATGACTTATTCATAGGTGACGCCCCCTACAATTTAGGGTGGTTTGTTGCCTCCCTTTTTTGTTATCACATTATCTCTTGAGAAATTAATTTATGTTAAATTAAATTGTGTTGATAATGTTACAACATATATTTAATTTAAATATAAATTAATGTTGTTGGTTTTGGCCAACAACAATCATAGCCATTGATTTTACATAGACCAAGCATGGTCGTTGGATCTACGTGTCCCATGGATTGAGATCCATTGGATCCTAACATAATATAAAAGGAGGGCTAGGCTAGCCTTTCTTGGTACATCATCAAGAGTTGTAGAAGACTACTACTCTCTCTCTCTCTCTCATTCTCGTCTAGCCTCTCGCCCTCAATTTCAAGTGGCCGTCCACTTTGTGTATTGAGGAGGAGAGCATCGTACCTTCGTCTTCGACGACTCGAGGATCTCCTTCTTCTTTGGATTTGCTTACTCTAAAGGAAGACGACAGATTTTGCTTGATGAAAGAAGGGGATCCATTGCTTGGATCTTCATCGAGGATTGCAGGAGGAACGTGACTCATCATCGTGCCCGCAAGTGCGTTCTTCGTGGATCGGATTTGAGACAGGAGGATCTCTTGTTTGGGATCTCACGATCACAACCACGCTTCAAGAGGTATTTTATATAATTTGTGGTTTGATGAAATGATCCGAGAAGTGTTCTTGTGATCATGTGGTTTCATCTTTAGTTTAAAAAAAGTTTTAATTTCGGCTACATCTAGCGACTAGTGCGACTAGTCGCCCCGATCGTATACGATGTGATCAACACGCTTCCATGATGCGCTTAAGGATACTCAATATCCTTCACCTCGAGCATCACCGAAGGATGTGAACCCACCATGTGGAGCTTCCAACCGATCCCTGCACCTGAACTAATCACTTGCACGTGTACGTCACGAGGTCAGCAGGGATAATTGCATAAGAACCCCCAGACGCCGCCAATTCACCATTTAGTCCCACCGACCAGAGGGCATGTGCGTCGCACGTGCCCCTCTAGTGATTTTGCACTGACATCCCTAACACTTGCGGTAATTACCATATAACCATGTTTTGCATATTTTGATTTCTTTTTAATTATTGTAATTGCATTAATACCTCTATGTTCTCCTTTAATTTTGAACCTCTACCTTGCATTATTTTATTATAAAAAATATCATGATGTTTGCCAATTAATTATCTACATATTGGCATATTGTGGACATTTTTGTGATCAGTGGTTAATTATTAATTAATTGTTTTGTGGAAAATTGAATATTTTGCCCATTCTGTGCTTGAAAATACATAAGTAATTAACCGTTGCTCTAAAAATTTCCAAAAATTCATAGATTGTAGAATTAATTGTATGTTACATCGTGCCTAAAAATAAATGCATTTGCATGCATCGTTTATCCTCTAAAAATCATTTTGCACATTTCAAGGTTTAATTTTTATAGGTACTAAATCTTGTATTTTGAGGTTTAGGATTTTTCTAAGATCTATCACCTAGTGATAGACCTTGGATAATTTTATCCCTTCAAAACAATTAGGTTTATTATTTATTTCAATTAGAAATTGAAATTCATTGTGTTTGCATTCAAAAATTCAAATAAAATTTATATTGCATCAAAAATTTCTAAAAAAATTATAGTACAATCACTTCATCATTCTTGTCATCATGGCCAAGTTTCATATTTCTAGGACATCGTTTGATTGCTAATCATTTTTTAGTCTTTAAAATTGGTCTAATTTGCATTTTGCATCCCAAAGTTGCATTAAAAATTACAAAAAAAACCACCTTGAAAACCGTGCACGAACTTTGATAGACAAAAATTCTAGGTTGTTCCTTTACCTCCTTGTATTCGACCTTGGGACTTGCCCAAGTAAAATAAACATAAAACCACGCGATTAAATTGACTAAATAATTGTGGCTATTTCTTGACCGATTCTGATTTCCCGCATACAACGAAACGACACATTAATTTAAGCGAACGATAATCCATATCTTTTAATATCGGTTATCTCAGACTCGTCAGATGATTTAACTGTGACTCAGGCATGCAATGTTGGTTTTAGTAGAGTCTTCTTCCATGGTCATGATTAATCATATCCTCAAACAATGGAGTCATACAGGGTTCATATGTGTCGATATCATCAATTTGGTCCTCTGTATGTACAGGTTGTCTGAAAGAGTGGTATTCTGGTTGGTCAATGTGGATGTGATCGTCACAATTAATCCAACATTGATTATCATTAGGTGTGGATCTCTCCTTGTGGTTTGACCGAGCCATCATATTATTCCCTAAGGTATGATCTGAATGTATTTCTGTGAATTGTGTACATGTCTCAACAAGATCGTAAGGGGAATGAAGTTGGTTGGGGTTGATATTGCTAGTAGTCATTTGTTTTGATGTTTTTTTCTTCATATAGTTCTTGGGTTCTAGAAATAAATCTGGAATAAGTCGAGTCATCCCAATATGGCAGTTGATCATGTGTAGTCACAAGTGGTGGAGATGAAAAATATAATGTTGTGGTGCCTTTGATCAGATGATTCGAGTAAAATGGCTTGGAATTCATCGATTGGATAGGATTCATCCAAGTGTCAAAGTTTCTAGCGAATGTTAGAGTACGGCTAGTTGAAGGATATTTTGAGGATTTGGGTCTAATCGAGACAAATTCATTTTCATAGAATAGATCTGACAGGTACTCGGACAAAAGTTGCATAATTTTCAAAGGAGGTTTATTAATTGATATAATGGATCTTGGTTAAAGATGTTTAGGTGCTTGGGATACTCAACAGAAGAAACCCGAAATTTAAATCAAGGAGAGTGATGGCACAAGTGTGTGATTTTTTGATATTCAAGATCGGTTTACACACACCAATGCAAACGCAATACAAACTCCAGTTTCACCAACACATACAATGAAGCCGTAAGAGTTCGGCAATTATATATTCAATTTAAGTTGGTGATAAATTGAATCTTTGAAAAAATTAGCGAGTTGCTAGGTGCTGAAAATTTTCTTAAAGACTGGCCTGAATTCTTATGATTGGTTGCATCTACTTTCAGTCAGTATGGGTGTAGGTACTGACCGTAAAATTGCTACTTGTGTTACTTAAGGACGGAGCCTTACGCAGTCCTTTAAACCACCCACGCCGCTAAGGAAATCTAGACCGTTTATCAGCTACCTGTAGATCCTCACTAAGAAGTAGCTAATCGTTTTTATAGAATCAATAGTTTGAATGAAAATCCGGAGTTAGGCTCTAGCCCTAAGTGTCATCTCTCACTCACTCAAATAAATAAATGAATCCACGGTCAAAGTTATTCTTCTGCAAAAATTCTTGATTTTATGGGTTAATTAAAGTCGGCTTTGTTTAGCAGTTCTAATTTTTATTAGGTGAACACTAAAAAATTAGATGAGCATCAACATATGTCTACCGTCCATTCCCAATTTCCTTTTAAAGTTATGTGATAAAACATGAGGGAAAATTTGGGAAAATCTGATGCACGTAAAAAATGATGATGTATGCTTATATAGAAGACTTATAGTGATTCCTCGCAATATCCATGTAGGATACAACACAAGAATTGAAAATTTATTCTAGATGAATGCAAGCCGATAAAACCGCACCTAGCAGATAATTCTATTAGCTGTGAAGAATTGATTTGAATTTGACTAGGTTGAAAGTTCTAATTTGTGTCTCAATTAAAGTGTAGTGTGGTCATAGGTTCTACAAGCACAATCAGAAAATCCTAGAAGCTCTAATAGTCGTATGTGCAGGTTTATCCTAAGCACCACTCAAGTCGGGCCACACCCTCATCGAAGAGTGAAACAGGCCACGACACACCAAAGAAAAAGTTCAAGGTCTTTTAACACATGCGAGAATCCAAACGGACACCGCTATAAATGGGAAACTAATTACAAAAAATAAAGTTGCAGAAAAATAAATCGTATACTCTATGTTCTCTCACGACTCGACTTGATTTAAATTTAATTCAACTTTTCAGAAGTCGTTGAAGATGCGTCGATTTTCAAAATCCGCTCCACGTACACCAGATACCTCGCACGAAAAATAAGAGAGAGTGTAAGAGAGCGACTCAAAATAAAAAATAAAGGCATAAAATAAATGCTGAAAAAATGAAAAATGTACATTGGTACGTTCAGGGGTCAGATTACCTGAATGTGTGGAAAATAGAGAACTTAATTTTTTAGACAAAATCTAAGCCGTTTGCATCCCGGCAACGACGCCATCTAATGAGTTCTAGATTGCCCTATTTAATTGATGTAAATTAAGATTTGAAAATGTGTCATTTCATTGTAGGAGGAAATTCGGAATCAGACAAGAAATAACCACAATTAATTTATTCAATTTTAATCGGTGTGGTTTTTTGTTTATTTTACTTGGGCAAATCCGACGGTCGAACTCAAGGAGGCAGAGGAACAACATAGAATTTTGTCTATCAATTTTCATGCGCGGTTTATAAGGTGGTACTTTTTTGGTATTTTTAATGTAATTTTAGGTTGCAAAACGCAAATGTGTTCAATTTTAGGGACTAAAATGTAATTTCAATCAAACGATGTCTAAAAAATAGAAACTTAGCCAAGATGTAAAATATGGTGAAATGAATGCATTATACTTTTTTGAGAATTTTTGGATATAAAATAAATATTTTATGAATTTATAAATGCAAATAAATTGAATTTAAATAATTAATTGTAATAAATATCAAACCTATTTATTTTCAAGGGATACAATTATCCAAGATCTATCACTAGATGATCGATCCTAGAAAAAATACTAAAACTTAAAAATACAAGATATAATACTATTAAAAATTAAAAATTAAAATATGCAAAATGATTTTTATAGAGAAAACCATGATAAAATATACAATTCTTTTGGGCACAATGTGACATTCAAGTAATTCTACAATCCTTGAATTTTTGGTAATTTTAAGAGCTACAGTTATTTACTTATGAATTTATGAGCACAAAATGGAAAAAATATCAATTTTCAAAAGAATAATAATTGCTAATTAACCATACAAGATAAAATGACACAAGCATATGCCATACTTTAGAGAATTAATTGTAGAACATCATACTAATTTTTAAAAAACAAAATGATGCAATAAGGAGGTCTAGAATAAAGGGGAAATACAGGGGTCTCAATGCAAATTATAATAAATAATAAAAAATGTAATAGAGGGACTTATGTATAATTACCTAGACCCTGAGGGGTGTCTTTGATAAACCTCCAAGGAACATGTGCTCCTCATGTGCCCCTTGGTTGGCTTGATTGATGCATCAATAGCGGAAACCTCAAGGGGATTCCTTGAAAGTTGTCCACTCCCACACATGCATCCTCAAGGTGAGGACAATGGTTCCGCTTGAAATAATGGCAAACTTCAGGGGCTTCCTTGAAAGTTGTCCACTCCCACACATGCATCGCACGCGGCAAGGGCATCGGGCTCTATGCCTGGTGGATCGCGACCGACGAGATGCGGAGCACGAGAGGACGAACTCCTGGAGCTTCGAGGGTCGTTGGTGAAGATTGGCTGGAGAGAAACAGGTGGAAGGTGTTCTGATGGAGCAACTGGCCTGGAGGGAGAAGCTCTAAAGGATCTGTAGGTGATCGAAGAGCTCGATGAAGCTCCTAACATACGGATCAGTGAGGATAATACCAGAAAGCCCACGGGATGAGATTATCTAAGGAGCTTGGGGTCGTTGGTTACGTCGATGGGGTTCTGAAGGCGGAGCAACCCCTCTCAGTAGGTCGATGAAGTTGACAAGCACGGATGATCATAACTCGCTGGAGGATACGAGTCTCCAGTGGAGGAGGTTGGATTCCCGGTGAGGCTTCGAGGTGAGGGCGGAGCGATCGAAGCGGAAGGAGATGATGTACCTGATGACATGATGTTGAACGGCGTGAGGTAGATGATATGGTGCAATCGGTGGTGGTCGGAGAGGTTGATGGTGGTGTAAGGAGATGTAAGGTGGAGTAGTGGATGATGACGATGGAGTCGAAGTAGTGGGCTCGACGATGACTGAGGCTGGAGTAGAGCAGCTTCGCGCGAGGACAATGGTTGCGCCCTGCAACGAGACACTAGGCCTTGGATCTCGTCGCGAGAGTATGAAGTCCGGCCTGTCACCATCGGAGTTCTCCCCTTTGATGTGCAATCGGCGGATATCAGAGAAAGGGGCCTCGGTGATGGTTAAATAGGTGAGGGCGATCGTGATTGGGAAAGGAGGTGGGGATTGATATGATCGGGGATCTAACGAGGGGATCGGATATGGTGGTATCGTAGATGGAAAGGGAGGATCAGGGATAATGATGGTGATTGATTCTCATGAGGTGTGGTTGATTACGACGATGCGCGAGATCTACGGAGGAAGATGATGGCGCTAGATTGGCGGAGGGCGGCGGAGCCGCCTAAAAGGGAAAAGTTGGGGGAGATGATGGAGGAAGGGGACACACGGATATCGGACGTCCTTAGTGCGACAACGTGGCAGCACCTTAATAATTTTTGTATTTTTTTAACTTTTCAAAACGAAATTAAATATATAAAAAGGCCAAAAATGGGTGACACATGGCAGCTCCAGGAGCCGCCACTTCTCAGCCCCAGAAAATTTCGAAAAGGAATTATAAAGAAAAACTGTAATAACTAGCAAACAACCTAGGATCAAAAATTTTCTTCATGAAAACTGTTCTTCTCGACGAGATATAGAACTTTTCTGAGGAGAACAAAACCGGCATTTGCATAAAGTGATATTTTGGGGTATCCCATGTACATAGAATACCTTGATTTTTGAGTTTTCTAGTTTTTTATCATTTTTAAACCAGATAAAAATCCAAAAAATATGATAAAATCAAAGATAAATATTTATACATTAATCTAATTTTTTGAATTTTTAATAATTTAAAAAAAAGAAATAAAATAAAATGCAAAAATGATAACTTTTGTACAGATGGTTAGTGAAGACTCGGACTTAGTGAGTTTTTTTATTTCAAGCTCAGATTGGATTTGAATTTTTACGCACTTTAATATAACTTATATCAAAGAAAAAAAATGAAATTTAAATAAAATAAAATGGTTTAATTATGTACATAAAATATTAGGTCAAAAACCGTTAAAATACAAAATGTACAAAAGAGGCCCAAAACCTAACATTCACATATGAGCTCTGATTCACTTGAACTGGGTCTTGGTTTGAAGGTAATTAAATGTACATTAGTTCAAAAGTGGGTAGGATCAAATAGGACATTGAATGAGGAAGATATCGAGGTTTTAGTCCGAAAATCCTAGAATTAGGGTTTGGGTTTTTGGTCCAATTATTTCGGTTAGTGATTTTGTATTTTTCATTTATTCTTGTTAGTAGTATGTACACAATGGAGGTGGTTTTGTGTCATTTGGAGTTAGCATGAGTTAGTTAAAATCAGGGAAGTTAGGCTATTTTATAGGTCAATTAGACTGAGATTTTTGGCTTCTTATCTTATGTAATAATAAGTGATAAAATGCAATTATTACTACTTCATGCATGAATGCTAATTATGTAGAATAAGTGAAGAAATTCCAATGAATTCTTGGGATTTGAGCTTAATTAGTAATTTTTAAAGTGATAAATCTGAGATTCATCAATCTACATGGGATATGTTAACTCAGATCAATTTGTAACACGATAAAAGAATCTAGAAGGATTGGTGCAATTAAAACACCAAGCACGTGATTAATTCATGTGACATGAATTCACAAGACTAAAGTGCAATTAAACAAACAACATAGACTAACATGCAAATGTTTCAATGTTTTATTTACGAAAGAAGGATTAAATTGTAAATAATGGAAATAAAAGGACTAGAAGTGTAATTTCACCAACTGAGGCATGCGTCACACATGAGCGTGTTGCGACAGACGGCTACATTGAATCAGCTCAAACCTAATCATAGGGCTCTTATTTGGACACCAATAGATGGTCAATCGTGGATCTGGTGGACTTGTTCTTGATCGGACGTCAGAGAAAAAGCTCGGAAGAACAGGGTTGAATGCTTCTTAAGATGAATTTTAATTTCCTCAATCTCACTCGATATAAAGAAGATTTTAGCTCTGATGGACTTGGTGCCCTCCTTCTTCGATTTTGAAATGATCTGATATGATTCTACGTTTTGGTCTTGAGATTGAAGATTTGGATTAGCTGTCATGGAGTGTGTGATGCAATCGATTCGTCGTCAGCCCAGATGTGCTCCTACTACTCCTCACACTACCTAAAAGGTTGATTCAATGGAGCAAATCCTCTTGAGCCTTGTCTAATAGTTATTCAGCGAGCAATGAAGGCAGGAATGGGTGGAGATCCTCTACAAAGGTGGGGGTGAGGATCAGATTCAGATTCTTCAGATATGAGGTGATTAGATCGTGGAAGAGATGCGTAGAAGCAGAAGCTTATGGATGAGATGGATTGAAGATTGAAAGGTGAAACACGATGAATTGGACCACTGATTGATCATATCAGAGTTATACATATGCCTAAAGATATGTGTTACAAAAGAATAGAAACACACCAAAATGTGAAATGAAATTGAAAGGAAATCTTGATCTATAATTACCTAAGAAAAATGAGGATAGATAAGGGATGGTCATTGCCTCAATTTAGCGGTGGAAGACTGAAGAGGCTCGATCACGGCAGAGTTGTTCAACGTCGGAATCGATCTCGTCGATAGGCCTCCTTCACACACTCTCGAGCTTTGAGGAACTTCCTGTCACGAAGCTCATACTCAAGTGATCGAGAACATGGAGAATTGGTGGCCAAAGACGAATCAATCTAGAAAAGGAGACCTGGGAGGCTTATTCATAAGTGGAGAAGAAGTGAGATTCAAATGAGGAGGGAGTGCACAAGCCAAGGTTGATGATGGGCAAAAATATTCGAACGTGGAGCACTGATCCACACGGACTAAATGGGTGAAGAAATCAGTCCAAATAGGGAGGGATCTAATCTGGAAAATGAGGAGGAGACGGGTTGATGACTACTGGAGCGGGTTTGAAGGAAGATAAAGAGTTGACCGTCGGGTCAACAACTCGGATCTGGGCCAATGGGAGCCTAGTCCAAATAAAAAGAAGAAAATGACAAAACAAATTAAATGAAATAGAAATAATTAAATAAATTATAAAGTGATATTAAATTTAAAATTTTTAAAAAATTTATAATATAATAAACTAATTTTTTAATATTTTTTATAAATTAAATAAGCTGATTTAAATAGTTAAAATATTTAGATACATATATTTATAGATGGAAAATACCTACATACACAGTATACATATTTTTAATTATTTATTTTTACAAATATACACATTACTTTGTATTTTATTTATCTAATGAATGATTTATATATATATATAGATTCATTTTTATTTTATTGTTGAGGTTGTATGTAATATTATAAATAAATAATGAAACGAACAATATAGGTACATGAGAGCTATATAGAAATAATTATTTATTTATTCTTTTATTATTTTTATTTGTATTGTATTTAATTAATATAAATATGTACAAAGCACTGAAAATATACTATATACAATAATATCAAGAATAAAATGTATAAATGTAAAATAGAACAGTACGAGTATAATAATGTTCCCAAAAAGCTAGTTTTCACATCTTAACTCCAACTTTTTATTAAACCGCTTTCATTTTAAACTGGTTTTATTTTAAACAAAATGAAATGAGTTTGATTCATTTCAGGATCATAAGAAGTAGATATTGATCTTTCAATCCTAGTTTTAGGGTTTTTTCTTAGTGTTGTATCTTTTATTCTATAGAAAATTAATTTTTCTAAATATTTTTATTATTTAAAACACATTTTTATATACAAGTTTCATGAAGAAAATATTTTTATTGAATTTGATTTGATGACAAATAAAACAGTACAAGATATATGCATAATGTATGAGACGAAAATGTACATTGTGAATTTGATTTTCTGAGATATTTATAAGTTAATGACCATATCTTCTGCTACTTTATTCTTTGTCTAGTAGGTCAACAGTTGACCGACTCTCAAGGTCAGGATCAACTTGTATTTATTTCATATATATAACCTTCTTCTTTCTTTCTTTTTCTTTTCTTTTTTATTCTTTTATTTTGATTAAAATATATGATAATTAAATAATATTAACAAATGATTTTATATTATTAATTAATGAAAATTATTTGTTATTTACATGTATTCTACTTTTAATCTAAAATAAAAGAATAAAGATGATTAATCGGGGATTTATCAATATGCCATGAAATGCACAAGATCAGATACTACTCATGTGTTAAACATTGGTGACATATTCATAAGGAATATAGGGAATGAGCATTGACAGTTAGTTAGGATGTTTCGATGTTTAAGTGGAACATCAAATATTAGCCTCATTTATACAAGTTATTCAGAATGTTTTGATTACTATATATTCATATCAAACTATGCTGCATTTTTTTCTTGGTGGAGATAAATGATAAGTAGGTTTTTTTATTTGGGGGACTTTTGTCACTGGTTGAAAGTCTACATTACAACCTTTAGATAGTTTTTATACAACAGAGGCATAATATATGACAATGACAGAAGCTACAAAATAGCGCCTTTAGTTGAGAGGTTTAGTTGAAGATCTACTACAACATAATATGCCTATCATATATTGTGACAATCTTATCACAATATGCATAGTAACAGATCGAATGTATCACGAGAAGTCCAAGCATATTGATCTTAGGTATTAATTCATCCATTTAAGAAGAGGATTAAGGTAAAGAAAGTTGACTGACAGATAATCGAATTGATATGCTCACCACAATATATCCGAGTATCAAGTTCAAACATAGTGTGGATTTATTTGATGTCAATTCTTGGTTGTAACCCTATGGAATGGATGGTGGCAACAAGTTCAAACACAATCTAATTAACTGGTTACACACACGGTTAATAATCCAATTGAAAGTGGATATTATTGATAATACCTTGAATCCCACTATCTTATTTGAAGTCCTGTGTGATGGAATTCAAAGTTGTGGTTACTTTTGGATGTGAATTCTTATCTGTTTTGGGATTTGTTTGTATAGGAGATAGTATTATATATAATCCCACTAAAAGTTAGTGTTTTTATTGTCTTTTGTACTTCGGTATTTCCATCATATCGAGAGATCTACCATTGTCACTAAGGATGTAGCCCAATTATGGACGAACCTTATGAATCAAGGATTGTGCATGTTTCTTGATAGCTTATCAATGTGTTTGTTTTTGCATCCCATGTCGATTTTACCCAACAAAATATATGTAGTCCAATGGGCAATGATGGATGCACCAACTGGCACGTACGAGAGCATGTGTATGGAACGCGCATCAGTTCTTCGGACACATTGACAAACAACATGATGTATCCAGGCATGTGCGTACAACAACAAAATGCCTTAATAGTTTGGAATCTATCACCAAGCGCAACTTACATAGTTAAAAAATAATATAAAAATGAATACTGTATTTGTGATATTATTTTTTATATTTGAATTTGCAATGAATGGCATATCCAAGGCATATCATTGAAATGATATATGTGACGAAAATTGTCCATTACTTTTATCATCAAAATTTATATTTTTTGATGCTAGTTTCAGGAACAGTAAGTGCAAAATATAATAAGAAAGGCAATGCACATTGGTTGCTATACAAACTATCGTTGAAAACATAAATAACATTCATCGTTAATTTCAAATACAACTAATAATTCTGCAATTGGTAATATTTATTACACTTAGTAAAACAAAAATATGCTCACTTTGATTCAAAATTATCAATATTCATCGGGATAGGTGTCATGTATTGTGTTTGCAGTTATGCATATTATTTGCTGCAACTTCTCAGATCACATGCAACTTAACAAACTTCTAAAAAAACATGATTCTTATATTCTTGGCAAAGTTTATGTTAAATAAAAAGGCTCATGATGATATATTAGTGGCTTTAGATTTATAACGTAGTTCCAAACTACAAATAACATCCCAAAATTTGGAAAAGCAACCCTTCTGTGTGTGTGGGTGTGTAAGATGCAAGCTTTTGAAAAATATCAAGTTGTGAAATTCTCACGGGAAGAGTGCCCGATCCTTTCTTCTTCCTTGGGAAGTGAAAAAATATCTCGGGAGACTTTCCGAATCCACAATGATTAGAGGCCGTAGATCGTCTGAGGACTGATCTGACCTTCCCACGGTAGAAAAGCCAGATTTTGATCAGAGTTTTCGCTTCATCATATCTTGTGAACTTTGTTTTTTACCATAATTCCAATACCTATGTGTCGAGGGAGGGGTCCTTGCTGTCTCCTCCTTTTTATGTGATGCTTATCACCTTCTTCGCTCTTGAATTTTCCTGGAAGCTGAGCTTTTCACAAGTCAAAATCTTTTTCCTTCACCTTTCGAATTTCCAAAGAAAAACCCCGATTTATTTAGTTATTAGGATATTAAAAAGAAGAAGGATATTATGTAGGACAGCACTCTAAATGGGATGCAATATTCGATTCCTTTAATAAAGGCTTATTTTGGCTCTGGATTAAGCCACGCGAAGCGTATGTTGCAACCATTGTTTTTCTCATTTCCGGTTGGAATAAAATTACCATATGTAATTATTATTTTGCTTTGCTTAAAGTTTAATTATTTCTTCTGGAAGTGTTCAACGTGTGCACTTTCAACTATCTTATGATGTAAAACCATAGCAGGTAATATTGTCCCTTTGCAAAATTGCTTTTTTCTTGCAATTTGTAACTAGTGTCACATTCGCTGCTGAATTTTTATATAACGGTTCTCTGTTGGTTTTTTTGTTGATAATTTGCAAGCATAATTGCCAATTTAGCAATGTTCAGAAAAAAAGTCTGCTTTTATTCATTGTTATATGATTCACGGCTAAAAATATAATTTATGAATTTGCTGTTATATATTTAGTAACGGAAATTGCGACATGGCCAACTTTTTTAGCGGTACTTAAGTTTCCATTTTATTATCAAAGTTAAGTGAAGTTTATGCTTTCGGGAATTAAGACCTAGTTGAGGAAATTAAAATCATTTTGATTGACTACCAAAGTCAAGGATTTAGTTGGTTTTTTCTTCTTCGCTTTCTCTCTCTTTTCTTCATTTGTCACATAGAAATATACTTCGATATTTATTTCCTCACTTTTTTCAAGATAGCAACGGAAAGAAAATATGTTATTTCTCCTAAGTTTCTTCTTTATTTTTATATTTCCTTCAGAAAATATGTATAAACTTTATTTCCATCGGTTTTTGATAAAGTAGAAACAACTGATTATGTTCCGTTACACTTTTTGCCGAACCAATTTAAAGACTACAAAATGAACTCCTCAAGTTTCCGAGGAGCACTAAGACACCATAACTATCGCTTTAATATAAACATCTTATTATTTTCCGTTACTTTTTCACAGAAAAATTTTTAAAGACAATATATTGAACTCGTTAAATTCTCGAGGATAACTAGGAAATCATAACTATCATCTTAACACAAACTTATTTCTATCCATGTCACAATATCTAAAGCAAATCCTCTTAAAAGATAGATTATTCTTCCTACAAAAGTTTTTTCCTCCAAAGGTACCCATCAAATACCTTGAAAGCACATGCTGATTAAAAAAGGTATTTTTTATGACTATGCACCTCTTAACTTCTGCAATATCATTTATATTTGTCTCTTTTTTGAAATATCAGTTGTACTCCTATATTTTTGCAGTTCTTTCAATTGTGCCCTTCAGACTAATTGCCATCAATCAACCTCCTTAATGGATGTCAACCTTTGGACACAATGGTAATGAAGTTCAGGACACAAATATTAATTTATGACCACATGCCTAATTGTAAAGAAAAGGAAGAATAGATGTGAAATTTTTTTCCCTTCTTCCATGTCTCCTTTCGTACCCAAATCCCATTTTCATGCCATGGCCCTCCCCACAGCCTCGATGTACTCATGTCACATCAATGACGTGACCTGCTCCACCCTAATCTCCTTTGCCCTGACCTCCTCCGTCAAGCTTCTCCACCTCATATCTCCTCCTCTACCCAAGGTCATGCCACTGCCTCGACCTTCTCAGCCCCAACCTCCTCCACCCCGACCCTCCGACTACGCCACCCCCTCGACCTCTTCAACCCCAACCTCCTCTGCCCTGACGTCCTCTAGCAAGCTCCTCGACCTCCTCAACCCCGAGATCTTCTACCTCAACCTCCTCTCGACAAAGGAACTGTAAAACCCTCTCATTTTGCAGTTGTACGCTTCATATGTTCTTGCATAATTATTACTTCTTCTCTTTTGTTAGTTAGTTGTCAATGGTTAGAACCAAACCTTGATTTATTCTAACTAAGATGTGCTTAAAAAATGACTTATTGTATGTACCCTTACGATTAAAATATTTAGGAAAGGAGGGAGGATGTGCTCTCAACATGGAGCAGATGGTCAACATGCCCTAGAAGTTCGATTGTGGTGGTGGTGGTCACTGGATGCGGACGAGCTCCCTCCAACCCAATCCATTGTGGTCTTCATCGATATTTTTCTGAAATCATCTATAATGATCTTCTCTCTCATTTTGGAGCAAAGGGCCTTCTTCTCTAGCTAGAGATCGGGGTGGAGCAAGGGGCATGATGAGGGTCAGGGTGTGGAGGGAGGGGACATTACTTGGGGAGGGTGGTGCAATGGAGGTTGTGGTGGAGGCCCTGTGGCATAGGAGGGAGAGAGGTAGAGGGGGTGAAGGATGGGGTGGATGAGGAAAGGGGAGGTGGCGGGTAGTGGGGGCGGAGGAGGTCGAAATCAGAGGAGGGGACTTGTGGTAGTAGGGAATGGGTTCATGGAAGATGATCTAGGGTGGAGGTAACTTAGGGCAGAGGAGGAGGTCATGATGGAGGATCATGGGCAGAGGAGGAGGTTAGGATTGAGGAGCATAGAGCTAAGTAGGTTGAGGTGATGGCATGGTTGGAGGAGGTCGAGGTGGAGGATCCTGGACGAAAGGAGGAGGAGGTGGTGGTGGAGGAGCTTGGCAGAGGAGGCCGGAATGGAGGAGCTCGGCAGATGAGGTCAAGAAAGAGGAGCTTGGAGTGGAGGAGCGCTAGGCGTTGACGTGATGGGAATATGTTGAAACAGCGAGGAGGGAAAGGGATAGAAAGATGGGGTTTGGGTATGAAGTAAGGAGACGTGGAACAAGGGAGAAATTTCACATCTATCCTTCGTTTTCTTTGCAATTAGGCTTGTGCTCATAAGTCAACATTTGTACACTAAATTTCATTTCTAATTGCCCTTCTGTCCAAAAGTTAACATCCATTGGGAGGTGGAGTGATGACAACTATCTTGATGGGCAGAAGTGATACAAATACAAGAAGACAATAGCACAAGCGATTAAAATACAAAAAGTAGTGAACAACTGATACTTTAAAAAAGAGAGGGACATAAATGATATTGTAGGAGTTAAGAGGGGCACAATAATTTTTACTTTTTTCTGCTTTGGATGAGTAGAGTGATATAAGCAAGTAGCATCGTTACAATATTACATTAATATAATGCAAAGGTGTTGAAGTAATTGTAGCAAAAACTGAATCCTAAATAATCATATATAGTCCAATCTTGAATAGAAATAAAACAAGTCTGCACAAGATGCCGTTGTTTTAATATAAATCATGAAGGACACAAAACACGCAGCCATTCCAACAAATCATACTAAGATCAAGGCAACAAAGGAATAAAACTAGTTAAAATGGACTCATCAAATCCAATGGGATGGATGCGGTCTCCTCTGCCATGTGTGACATGATATTATCAATCTCAAAATTCGGACCAAGCTGTGATATGGACCCATAAATTTCTACAGAGTCTAATTGGGCCTAGACCAAAATTCGCAAGGCCGAATTTGAGTAGTATCTTCTTAGAACTATATAAAACCAACAAAATCTAATATTACTATTAAGTATCGATTTTCTCTCTCCCGTCTTCTGCTCGGAACTTACAGGATCTGAACTAAAACCTTCGTTTTGAGAGTTTTTTAGTTCTTGCTAGCAAGTATTACCCAATCGTCTGTCTGAAAATAATTAGCAAGTATTATCCGTAATTCGCATTGCAGTGTGTCTACCACTTAAAAGATTAGAGTTCAAACCCTTCCTTGTGGCGGTTATATTTGGTAGTGGACAGGTAGTATAAAAAAGTCAAATCTTTCTACATAGATTTGAGAAAAAATCCATATAGTTGGTCCTACTTACAGTGAGAGAAGGCTTCATCATTACCCGTATTTCGCATCGAGGAAAAAATTATCAATAATCTTTTATTTTTACATAGAGGTTGATAAGTGGGATGAAATTATTTTTGTAAAACAAAATATTTATATTTTATTGTATTTTTATGAATACACAATTCCCTTTATAATCTTACATAGCTAACTTGTATGACCATTCTCCAAGGCTTGCGAAATGAGTTAGCGAAATTATACATGTCAGGGTCTATCATCAAGAGGAGGTCAACTTGGCTACTACCATCCTTATTTTTTTTAGGAATTTTTCGGAATACTAGGGAGATTTCATCCACTTGATGATAATACATTGTGATTCAAACTTCTTGTAAAGCAAGTATTCCCTCCCTGTCACATATTAACAGCGCCACATATTAGCATATAGGATATACAACAGTAACATATTTATAACCCGATTACGGTATGCACACAGGAACCAATAGAACAACAGATAAACTAGTTTAGGGAGAGATCCAAGAAAGACAATGCAATAAACAAATTACGACAAACAGAACAATAAATAGATTATATAAGAGATCATTAAAGCGTCCATAAAATAGACTGTCCTTAAAGAAGATATCGCCCCTACGATACCACTGCGTAAGGTACTGGCGATCTGCTCCCATGATATGAGAGCATACAATTTACATCTACGCACACCAACGAGATCATCTTCGAAAGTACCTCTGAGAACTTGCAGCTGAGAAGAATTAGAAACACAGGTCGCAAATGCGGTGGGAAAACAACCCTAGTCAAAAGAAATCCAAACTTCCTCAATCTTTAGACACTCTCTGATATATATAGATAGCAAAGGTATGATCTTAAAGTGTAGAATGCATTTACAAGAGCAGAATTAAAGCATCACCCCAGGTTCCAGTCCAAGAGATTCTCCCAAGGACCCAACCCTCAACGTTAGTTAATAAACCAGTTAGAGAAATCAATCCACCATCTCTTTAGTTTGTTAGACTTAAAAGTGAATATGAACGATCGATGTATAAGGCAATAGATTTGTGTTAATTCTTCTCTCCCTCTCATTATAAAAAGGAATCGCTCGAGTGCCTTGTTACTCAATACTTACGTATTTTTTGTGTAGATCAGTGCATCCGTCAAGAGAAGTTGGAGTCGTCTGCACTTGTTTTCTTGGGAGGACAATGGATGTGCATTTTTTGAGTATCTAATATACTTTATACCCCCATACTTGCAGCATTTACGATGCAGAGCCTTTTTTGGGTGCTTGCTTGACTCCTGGACCTAATAGTGGTGGTCCAAGTGAATACTTTAAAAAGGTTGGGAGTGCTTGTATTTTGTGGAAGCTTTTTGATATTTAACTTTGTATGGTGAGAGCTTTTCTTTCATTACTTCTTTCTTTTTATTTTCTTCTTGGCTAGCTCCACTACTTTTACCAAGTTGGTGCACACTGATCAATAATTTAAAAGTTTCATCACACCTTGGCACTTAGGCAAATCAAGAGATTGGTACAAGAAAGCTTGTTCTCATACCGACTAATGGCTGGTGACAATCAGGTTTCATGAAGGCTTAATCGATTTTATCACATCCTCGAGCATCATAAAATTAGATCCAGACGCAAATCCCTTATCATAGTCCCTTAGGTGAAACCTCAACTTCTCTCATCATAACTGCAGTCATGCATGTGAAGTACGGGTCATGTACTTAGGGAGGAGACTAAGTACGCAATATAACATACAAATCTTTCAAATCAAGGAAGTGTGAATAATTAAGTCAAAGACCCTAATGACTAAGGTTGATTAACTATAAATCTTAAGACTTCAAAAACCAAGCATCTTTGAACATCACAAGTCTTGTGTGAAAGTCTAAGTGTCAGGAACCAAACCAACTTAGCTTATTAGTTTTTTTCTGCGCTAGAAGTATTACACACAAATCAGACTCATTTTATCCCGATTTTTGGAAATATTTTCAAAAATAATTTCCAAACCATGTCACATAATATATAGATTTTCAAAATATTTTTCAAACAGTTTTCAAAATAAATAAAATCCCCATTTTTCAAACCACTATCAAACATTTTTCAAAATAGTGTAACATAATTAGAAAGAATTTTCAGAACATTTGTATGCAAATCAGTTCAAATATATATATTGTGCATATACTTTAACCATAGCTCATATTTGTCTATGTGGATGGAGGCTATCCTAACGGCTAAGGACATAGATGTACCATATATTTATTATATATATACTTTAGCCATAGCTCATATTTTAAAAATTTTCAATTTTTTTAGGGCTAAACATCACAAATAGTCAACCTCCAACAAGATGTACTCATGTTCTTAGTTATGGGGAAGGGGACCCATAATCTATGCCCCGTGCATCAAAAACATCACACATAATCACTAGTTGCATGGACATCTCATCTCTCTGTACAATTGTTCCTCCCATCCTCTGACAAATCAGGCACGATCATACAAAATCAATAATATCTCTAAATAGGATTGGCCAATACAATCTGCATTGGAGTACCTTGTGAGCGGTTCTCTTCTACGAATGGTGCCCTCTAGATTCAAGAGAATGACAATACGTGAGGACGCTCTGGTAATACTCCTGAGGAATGCACCTTCTCCAAACACAATCTAGCCCTTCAAAGAAAAGGAACAGATCATCCCAGTTGTATCTCCTCGAATCAGACTTCGGTCGATAAATGCTGCTCCAAGTTCAACCTTGGGTAATCTGCTTAGAGAAAAGGAAGTTAACCATGTTGGCATACCATGGGAGTGAGTCAATAGTACAAATTGACTCATCTGGAAAGGTATCTCTAATATACTCATAATTAGGAGAGTCCTTAAGTTCAATCCGGGAAATGTGATCAGCCACAACATTCTTCACTCCAGATTTATCTTTTATATCCAAGTTAACCTCCTAGAGGAGCAAAATCCACCTAAGAAGACGCGCCTTCACATCCTTCTTTTCCATTAGGTACTGAAAAGTTGTGTGATCAGTGTAGATTGTCACCTTAGAGCCCAAAATATAAGACCTGAACTTCTCAAGAGCTCATACTACAACGAGCATTTCCTTTTCAGTCGCGATGTAGTTCTTATGTGTAGGGTCTAATACTTTGCTCGTGTAGTGAATCGCAAATGAGATCTTCTCTCATCATTGTCCTAACACAGCTCTTACAACGAAATCTGAAGCATCAATCATGATTTCAAAGGGGAGAGACCCATCAGGAGCTTGTAGGATAGGTGAGGCACAAATCTTCATCTTCAAGATCTCAAAGGACTCCAAGCACTCTACAACAAACTCTATGTCTTTCCTTAAGAGCTTAACTAGTGGGCGAGCAATCTTTGAAAAGTCCTAAATGAATCTCTTGTAGAATCCATCATGCCTTAAAAACAACCTCACTAACTTCACATTAGTAGGTGGATCGAGTTTCTTGATTACCTCCACCTTGGCATGGTCAACCTACATTCTCATTTTGGAGATGACATGCCCCAACATGATACCCTCTGTCATCATAAAGTGACTCTTTTCCCAGGAGAATACCAGATTCACCTCCCTACTCCACCTGAGGACTCTGTCCAAGTACGCTAAACATGTATCAAATGAATCACCATGAACCGAGAAGTCATTCATGATCACTTTCACGAAATCCCCCACCATCTCAGCAAATATGGCGATGATGCACTGCTAAAAAGTGCATGAGGCATTGCAGAGCATGAATGGCATGTATTTGAATGCGTAAGTATCGAATGGACATGTGAATGTGGTCTTTTCCTTATCCTCAGTGAAGAATATAGAAGAATCCTTAAGTGCATCATGGAAGTGTGAGGATCGCATCATATACGATTGAGAGCGACTAGTCGCACTAGTTGCTCGTTGCGACAGAATTTAAAAAAAAATATTGATGCAACCACATGATCCAAGAACATTTCTTGGATCGTTTCATCTAACCACATAATCGATAAAGGAATACTTCTTCTAGTGTGGTTGTGATCAAGCCTCTAAAAGAAGAGACCTCTTGTCTCAAGTCCGATCCATCGGAGGAGATGCTTGTGAGCGTGGAAATGAGTCACGTGCTTCCCGCAATACAAGTCAATGATCCAAGCAATGGATCTCCTGATCTCATCTCATGAGATCAAATGCCTTCTTCATGAGTGAGACACACCAAAGAAGACGGAGACCCAAGAGTCATAGAAGCAGCAACACAATGGCGACGTGACTATGAAGGTGACCTTCTCTCTTTGAGAGGAGTGGATGACAACTCAAGGAGAAGGAAAAGGTTTGGGATGAGAACGAGAGAGAGAGAGAGTTATTATTGAAGTTGCAATCATCGAGTAAGAGGTGCCTCTTCTTTTATAGGGTTTTGGGAGTCCATGGATCTCAATATGGACAACACAAATTAATGGATGAGATTGATTTGTGTTGATTTCAATAGCCGTGATTTTTATTGTAAAAATACAACAACAATGAATTTAATTTAAATTATTATATATTGATAAATCAATATAATTAATTTATAAATTAAATCATTTTATCTTGGAGATAATGGAGGAAGAGATTGCCTCATCCCCTAAAAAAAGAGAGGGGGGACAACCACCAAATCCCTTTTAAGGCAATGTGGTCGTCCACCCTTTTGACTTGGAATGAGTTAATCTCATTCCAATTCATGAGATTGCATTATCTCATGAAATTTCAGATATTATCTCACAAAAATAATTCATAATTATCTTGTGAAGTTTGCAATCATGCCGTTAGAATTATATGAATCACATTCACAACCGAAAATAAAATGTAATTATATTTTCTATTAATTATCCACTGTGAATCCAATTTACATCACTAAGTAATAAACAAATATAAATCACAATTAGTCTCTCTCTAATATATTATAAATCACATTCACAGTATATATGAATAATTGGATAGTGATATCCACATTATTCATATTCATAATAATTAAATCACATTTAATTATATTGGATCATCATTCTCATGCATTCAAATAATATGAATAAAAATTACATTATTCATGATAATTAAATCACACTTAAGTATCCATTTCTCAATGCTTAGATATAATTCAACAATGAAATTATTCTTGAACTCTCAAGAATAATGTGTTTTCTCTGTATATACTTAGAGATAAGGACAGGGCGATTGTACGTTACAATATAGTAACTTGGATATTGAGATCACATCTCCAATCCATATCTCATGGACCTCTCATAGATGCTTGATTTAATCAACTCCATAAATCCAATCTTCCCATTGCATCTGAATCTCATTCAGATGAATGTCCAATACTTGGACCAAGATCAGATTACTTCTCTACTCAGAGGAGTCACTAAAATCCAAACCTGTTTCATCACTCCCTCGGAAAGGAAGCGTCATGGTTATAGAATCGTTTATGATCACATTACCCTCAAGTATTCCTAATACATGTACATCCTGCATACTGGAAGAACTATAATAAACCCGAAGATATAGATCAATTTTACACAGTCATCTTTTCTCATTCTTAGTCATTGGGAGTTGGTATCGATCATATGATTTCCAAAAGCATATCATACCTTCAAATTCTTATCATGCTTCCAAAGAATGACAACCATGCATGGAATTTGATCGATCTCAATACCTCATGAGTGAACTCATGTCTGGTTCACAATTGAACATGTATGATCCCTTTGAGTGATCGTATTACTCATATGCCCTCATATACATACCCGCTCGTTGGTGTATAGACCTTGGTTAGGTCATAAACCTATTGGTCTGCTAAATGTACATACTTAGACATGTAGTAACACATATGTCTTCAATCAGAGGATGTATGCCTATATCGTGTCAATATATGACATAGGACGTTGGTTGTCTTGATCTCGTTAAGTCAACTCTTTGACCTAACTAATGTGACACCTCCGAATCTCTATTCCTATGTAAATGACCTGCATCAAGAGGTCGGTCAAATATTAGCCTAATGAGAAAGGATTACCATCTCCTACTTAGGATGGAGATCCTCTCTTAATAATCATTTGATGATGCTTGATGAGTCCTCAATCTAACTCTTTAGATATTCATTTATAAACTAGCCTCTACGGTTTAACAATTGAATCAACAGTTATATGATCATTAAGATGACAATGGTACATAACCCTAATTGTACTCAAGGACCTATTATGCAAATTAATTATTCTTCATTTCAAATTAGGGAATGATATTCACAATAACATTTATTGCATAATAGCTCGTTGTGGGCTCGCATGTCCAACAATCTCCCACTAACCCAAAGAGCCATTAATGGGCTAATCTTTAAACCCACACTCTCGTGACAATAATAGTTTGTTTAGAAAAGTAGACATGTAAGCTGATCAGTCATTCTATTCCCGAGAGACTATGCCAAGTCCTTTTACGACACTTGCATATCTCCTAGTAATAGTGCTCGCATCCAATGCGAATGTTTCATCTTATGCAACCTATACTCAATATTGAGGCAGTTATAATGTCTCTAACACTACAACACAATAATCGTTCTAACCAGTATCTAATTTCTATTATCCTTATCATAATGACCTTAGTCCCAGAGATCACTATCTCCTAAGGTATCTGTAGTTAAGACCTTTTACATCACTATCAATAAGATCTTAAGTTCTTGAAGATAAGACATTGAGATCATTATCTCAAAGATCTTTTCATATTTTGAAGGTATTTATATTACTACAATCAAGTGTTTTATCTCCATAGTAGGATAAGTAACAGTTTACTACTCCCACTACATGTCAGACATCTGACTTTTGTATACATCTAGCTTTCACTGAGCTTTCCAAAGCTGATGCACTATGGCATGCAGCATTGGTATTCACATCCTCGACTCTTTGAGGTGATATCCCTTTAGATAGGTCAATACCATATCTTGAGGGAAAGAATCCTTTCTTAGATTTTTTCATAAAATGGAAATGTCCAAGGTATACCACTAATGCCACAATGCCAATAGCCTCTTTTCTTTGCTTTTGAACAACTTCAGAACTAAGATCTAAGAGGTATCCTTGAGATCATATCTCAAGGTATGGAATATCCAGTCTATAAAATACTTATTATTATCCTTATATCATTTCGAATGATTAGGATATCATCTACATTTAGCACGATGAACACAATGGCACTCCCACTAGTATTCACACGGTTCATCAAGATTCGATCTGAAATCATACAATTTATAATTTCATCTAATTTGATGTTCCAACTACAAGAATCTTATTTGAGTCCATAGATGGAGTTCCTTAGCTTGTGCACATTGATTCCCTCAACCATGAAGCCCAGAGAGTAATTGTAAAGGAATGCAATATTGACTTCCATCTTTAATATGTCGAAGTCAAGTTGTGCAGCTATAGTTAATAATATTCTGATGGATTCAAGCATGGTCACTGAAGAGAAAGTTTCATCGCAAGCGATGTCTCTCTTTGATGTTTATCTTGCGGATACGAACCGTGATTTGAAGGTCTCTACCTTCTCATCAGGTTCTCTCTTTCCTTTTGAAGATCCATTTACACCTTAATGGGTCTTACCCATTAGGTGGATCCTTGAGGGTCTATATACAACATTTGTATATGAAGTGTACTCTAGACTTCACTGCTAACATTCATCTTTCCATGTCTTGATCATCAAAAGATTCATCATGTGAAGTCATATCATTTTCAGACATAACTGACACATAAAATCCATCCTCAAATTTATTTGAAGAGGTATTAGTGTTTCATCTTAATTTTCCTTTTAGTTTCTGATGTTTGGTGCCTCAACCCCAAGATTAAATGAGTTCCTTCACTTCATTTTCATCTTGATTCTCAAGATATTCATCATCTAAGAATCGTATCCTTAAAGATGAAATCTTTTAAGAATCTCAAGGTCATAAAATGGGTAACCAATACCATCCTTTATTTTACTCATGAAGTAGCACTCTTTAGTGCTAGATTCCAGCTTAATTGCATCCATGACAAAAATATGGACCAAGCAACCCTAAATCCTCAAGTGTCCAAAACTAGGCTAGGTTCCAAACCATAGCTTATGAGGGTTTTCAGGTTTAGATTCGCATGGAATTTTGTTAATGATATATAATGTAGCATGTACTACATATATATACCTAGAAACTAAGAAATAATTATGCTAAGATTCATCATTGATCATATCATGTCACACATGATCCAATTGTATCTCCCTATAAGTCTGTTGGGTTTAGGTGTATCGAAGGAGTGAGATAGGACATATCTCCATAAGGTATTCCTTGAACTCGTCTAATAGGTACATGCTACCAAAGCTAGATCAAATTCATTTCATCTTCCTTCAAACTTTGGTTCTAAACCAACATTGTGAAATCTTTGAACATTTCAAAGGTTTCTAGGTGAAGGGAAGAAATCACATATCATAAATAATCATCAAGTGATATCCCATACCATCAATGTTTATTATGATACAGATAATCCACATACATCAATATGTATGAGATCTTAAATACTTTGGAATCTTACACCATTCCCAAGGAAGGGTGAACTGGACATTTTCTACTTTGAACACAATATTCAAAAGTATGTAAGATTTTAATTTCAATCGTTCTAAAGGTTCATCTCTTACTAGTCTATTGATCTTATCCTTAGAGATATGTCCAAGGCTTGATACCAGATCATTTTTAAATGATCTTCATCTCCCAATTGATCTTTCAAGATTTAATTTTCAGTATTTAGAAATGTTAATGAATCATTCATTAAATTTCTAAGTTGGTAGAGTCCTCCTGATATCATATTACTATATGAAATATATCCATCATAACTCTTTATGATAGGTATATTTCGAAATTCATGTTTATTTCAACATTTAGAAATAAACAATGAGTGTATTCAAATATCTAGGTCATAGAGACATTCTCTAAGATTAAGGGCTCTCCCACTGAATTATGAAGTCTATCTATCCAATAGAGATTGTTGCAACAATTGCATCAATATCCATGTAGATGATTAACCTTAAGATCAAATTTTCTAGTCTTCTAAAACATATGAAACTAATTGGAAGTGTTATTATAAGAATGAGATATAATTATCAAACTTTGATCTTATCAAATAAGAAAGCCAATTTCAATGATTATACATAGATGTAGATTATTCCGATGCACTATCACAGTCCTTCTCTAAGGATCCTTGATAATCTAGATAGTCACACTATTAGTACATTAGCTAGTGCAATATTAGCATTTATCCAACTTTTTGGATATCATATGAAAGTCAAAGATTTACAGTCAACTCTTTGACTTTATTTCTTACTTGGGTCTGACCCATGCTTCCATTGCGCTCCCTTCATCTATAAACAACCATTGCTCAAGACAAAGGATCTCTTATGTTTAATTCAAAAGATTTCAATATAAGAGTATTTCAACATCTATACATGCTTCATTTAATTCATACAATATGAATATTATAAAGGTTCATGAATGACTTGAGTATAGATAGTAGAATGATGACACTTATTATATCTACATACATCTTAACTCTTAAAGACTTAAGTTCAGGTAGGTACTCAATTATTTTGAATACATCATCTCTTATAGAGCCATCATTCTGCATGATGCAAAGAACCATGTCATTCATGATAAAATGTCGAGAGCACATATATATGCCAGAACATATTCTTTGGTTTTTATAAGGATTGTTTGACAATTACGATCATAGTCGATATGTCACTTCCCAAGTACATTCTATAAGAGATCAAGACTATAGAGACATATAAACCCTATGTTGTTGTCCTATTTCCTATTCAATTATCATTCCTTATTATTATGAGGAAACTTGCACATTGCAACCACATACATTATGTGTCCAACTACAGGTACAATATCTTGATCATGGAACTAATCCATGATATTTTATTGGTTATTATTGAGTATACTTTTGAGTGGGTTTAACGAAGATTATCTGAAATAAGAAATTTTCATATATATATATATATATATATATATATTACATTGATTTAGGAATTTTTATATCAAAGTTGTCTTGCCTTGTCAACATTGAAAGTTCATTTTCTTAATCACTTTCAATGTAAGAGATATACTTACCATTATATCTCAAGCAAGATATGGGATCTCCTTTATCTTTGTCATGTTATAATAATATGAGAATCCATAGCTCGGATAAAAAGAAGCGGAAACACATTCCGCCTTGCAAGTCCAACTTGATTTTCCAAATTTGGTCTTTAACACTCGAGCTCACCACCCCTAAGGTGATGTTGACCCATCGTTAATTGAACCAGCCGTCAATAGGATTAGAACTTACTATGAGCAATACAATATCATCCCAATAATATGAGGACCTGATATTTGGGTCAAAGATCCAGATCCAGATGCGCTTGTATGTAGAAGCTGTCACTTCGGACAGGCGTCTCCTACATACAATCCCTGGTGACGGAACCCTTTGCCTTAACGAGAGACCATAGATGTTACTTATGTGATCCTCCACCTCATATTCAAATTCTAATTAATTATCATGAATCACATTCATATAATTAATTCTTTCAAGGGAAATACATATTTATTCATAATAGAGTGTTGTAATTTAGATATAATTAATTTAATCATATTAAATTAATTATCAATCCAATTTAGTGAACCAACGAACTTGGTTGTTACTTGAAAGGATGGTATTATCTCAAAAATACATATTATTCAAATTTTAATAATTAGAAAACTATTCATGGTCCCTCATGCATTATCCCTTCCCTACGTGTTGTCATGGCCAGTACCGACGGGAGTGGAACAAACTGCTCACGGAGAACCTGCTACCATAATGCTCCTCGACTAGACACCATATCCACCTCAGGTTAGGATAATGTCGATTGATCACTTTGTACTTGAGATGATAAGCAATTTTTCAATCAAAGTTATATCATATAATAATAATCAAAACCATTATGATTTATATTATAAGAAAATTTGTTAAGCAAATTCTTAATCCTATTCAAGCAACTTTGTTTGTTGGAAAGTACATTGAGTAATCAATTTGTGATCTAGATCATATCTAATCAATTATTGCTTAAGAAAATGTCATTTAAAGAAATAATTGTCATCAATTATTTTATATAAATATTTATCCATAATTATTTCAGGAAACTAACCATTAATTTCCCTAATTTTTTAAATTACAATCACAAGGTTCTTTATTAGGAATGTAATTTCCAGCAGTGATCGTCACTCCCTAAAATTATTATTTCTCAATCAATTTAAATCTAAATCATGTAAAGTAAGTTTCAAAAGTTTTCTAATTTTATTTACAACAGAACCAAAGTAATTAGAATGCATTTTCAGGCATTTCAGAATAAACTAACTCTTTAATTACATCAAGATTCGCCATCCCTGAAACAATAGATACATGTTCAATAAAATGATCATAACATGAGCAATCAGATTCTAAATCACGCAAACTCAAATTCTACATTTTTCTTAGTAAATAAGAAACATATTTCAAAATATAATTTTGTGCTTAAACTTTTTAAATAGGGCCGAAAATAATCACAAAATAGGACTGTGTGAATGAAATGCGATAAAATTTTCACAACCCCTAATGAGCCCAAGACTTCTTAAGTTCATGGATCGTATCCAAATCCTCCGACCTAAGTCTCTAATACCACTTGAAGTATATGGAAGAAATCTTAAGTGTATCACGAAAGTGTGACGATCATATCATATATGATCGAGATCAACTAGTCGCATTAGTTACTTGGTGCATCAGAATTTAAAAAAAATATTGATGAAACCACATGATCCGAGAACACTTCTTAGATCATTTCATATAACCACATAATAGATAAAGAAATACCCCTTTTAGTGTGGTTGTGATCAAGAATCTAAGAGGAGAGACCTCCCACCTCAAGTCCGATCCGTCGGAGGAGACAATCCAAGTTGATGATCCAAGCAATGGATCTCCTAATCTCGTCTCACGAGATCTAACGCCTTCTTCACAAGCGAGATGCACCAAAGAAGACGTAGACCCAAGAGTCATCAAAGCGACAACACAATGACGATGCGACGACGAAGGTAACCTTCTCTCTTTGAGAGGAGTGGACGACCACTCAAGGAGAAGGATAAGGGTTGGCATGAGAATGAGAGAGAGAGAGAGATAATTGTTGTCTAAGTTGTGATCCTAAGAGCAAGGGGTGCCTCTTCTTTTATAGGGTTTTGGGAGTCCTTGGATCTCAGTATATAAACAACGCAAATCAATGGATGAGATTGATTTGTATTGATTTAAATGGACATATTTTTTGTTGTAAAAAATACTACAATTAAGAATTTAAGTTAAATTAATATATATTTATAAATCAATATAACTAATTTTGAAATAAGATCATTTAATCTTGGAGATAATGGAGGAAGAGATTTCCTCATCCCCTAAAAAGGAGGGGCATGCATCAAGTCCCTTTAGGACAATGTGGACATCCACACTCTTGACATGGAATGAGTCAATCTCAAGATTATCTCACAAAAATAATTAGCTTGTGAAGATTTCAATCATGCCATTGGAATTATCTGAATCACATTCACAACCCAAAATAAAATGTAATGATATTTTCAATTAATCATCTAATGTGAATCCAATTCACATCAATAATTAATCAACAAATATAAATCACAATTAGTCTCTATACAATATATTAAAAATCACATTTATAATATATATAAATAATTGGATAGTGTTATCCATATTATTCACATCCATAAGAATTAAATCACATTTAATTATATTGGATTATCATTCTCATGCATTCAAACAATATCAATAAAATTCACATTATTCATGATAATTAAATCACATTTAATTATCCATTTCTCAATTCTTAGATATAATTCAACAATGAAATTATTCTTGAACTCTTTCAAGAATAATATGCTTTCTCTATAGATACTTGGATATAAGGACAGGGTGATTGTACGTTCCATGTGTAATGCCTTGGATATTGAGATCACATCTCAAATCCAGTTCTCACGGACCTCTCATAGATGGTTTATTTAATCAAGGCCGTAAATCTAATTTTCTCATTGCATCTAAATCTCATTCAGATGAATGTACAACACTTAGACCAAAATCATATTACTTCTCTATTGAGAGGAGTCACTAAAATACAGACATGTTTCATCACTCTCTCGGAATGGAAGCGTCAATGTTATACAATCATTTATGATCACATCACCCTCAAGTATTCCTAATACATGTACATCTTGCATACCAGAAGAACTATGATAAACCCGAAGATATATCAATTTTACACTGTCATCTTTAGGGGTTTCATCATCAAGTTTCCAAAAGCATATATAATACCTTCAAATTCTCGTCATGCTTCCAAAGTACGACAACCATGCATGGAATTTGATCGCTCCCAATACCTCATGAGTGAGCTCATATCTTCCGATTCACAATTGAACATGTATGATCCCTTTGAGAGATCGTATTACTCATAAGCCCTCATATGCAGACCTTGGTTAGGTCATCAACCTATTGATATGCCAAATGTACATACTTAGGCTTACAGTAATACATATGTCTCCGGTCAGAGGATGTATGCCTATATCATGATAGTATATGATATAGGACTCTTGTTATCTTGATCTCGTTAAGTCAACTCTTTGACCTAACTAATCTGACACCTACAAATCTCATTCCCATGTAGAAGACCTACATAAAGAGTTTGGTCAGATTCAATCTAATGAGAAAGGATTGCCATCTCCTACTCAGGCTAGAGATCCTCTCTTAATAATCATTTCATAGTGCTTGATGAGTCTTCAATCTAACTCTTTAGATATTCATCCAAACAGCAACCTCTATGATTCAACAATTGAATCAACAGTTATATGATCATTGAGATGGACATGGTAGATAATCCTAATTGTATTAAGGGACCTATTATGCAAACTAATTATTCTTCATTTCAGATCAGGGAATGATATTTGCAATAATATTTATTGCATAATGGCTCACCATGGGCATGCATGTCCAACACTCAATGGCTATAATTACCTGGTTTTCATCAGAGTACCCGTTAAGAAAACAGAAGAATGCTTTCCATATGAGTCTCTCCAACATATGATCAATGAATTGTAAGGGTAAGTGGTTTTTCTGGTCGTGACATTTAGGTACATGTAGTCGAAATAGTCGTACCACGACGTGGGTACATGTGTCATGATCTCTACCCCTTTGTCATTGGTGACCATCTGAATTCTTGACTTCTTTGGGACAACATGAAGTAGGGCCACCCATCTGAAGTCAGAAATAGGCTATATAAACCATGCTTTGCACCATTTCTCAGTCTCATTCTTTAATACTTCCCATAGATTGGGGTTAAGTATCCTCTGGAACTCACAGGAAGGTCTCACATTATCCTCATTAAAATGTGGTGTAAGCAGAGAGCGGGGTTAATCCCAATGAGATCCAATACTGTTCATCCTATTGCATTGTGGTTCCTCTCTAAGACTTTTAACAGCCTAGACTCATGTTCTAAAGTCAAGTCTGAACTAAGTAGTTGTTGATTCTTGAGACAATAGTTATGGATACTGATAAGACGTGAGTCTTCACATATTTGTTCAGTTTCTTCCTGCTATTCCTATACATGTGCGTCTCACCCTAACATATTTGTGGAATGCAGGATGGTTAGATACATACTCATCAAATGGCCCTTAACTGTGATATTTTCTATGCCATGTTAGGGTCATCTTTATTAATCTTTTTGATGCACTTTCCTACCATAAGAGCATGTGGGAATGGGATTGAAGTAAGGGAAATAGAAGATGAAGAATCTAAATCATGAACTGAAATATCATTCTTTGCATTAAATGAATAAAGTTCTTTGAAATGAATCTTTTTGATGGAACATGGAATCAAAATCAAAACTATCTACTACAGGCTGTGGAATATAAGTTGTAGTGGTATCTACCACAATCGAAGGTGCAAGGTCCTCCAAGAATGTAAGGTATCATCATGTTGATGATGTTGCTTGTGCTCTCCTTCTCTTCTCGGCTCCCTGATGGGGAGTCCTCAAATGGTGTTGACAGGGCTCCTCTATATACTGCCCATCTTCCTAGTCCTTTAAAGATTCCTCAAGTAGAGATCCATAGGTGCTCCTCTTTGTGTCCCTCGCCCGGTCAAGTACGGTCACAATCCTTCCGCCCCTGAGTGACATATGATTAGCTTGGTCACACGAAAGAATCTCATGTTCAAATATAAGAGATGCTGAATAGTATACTTGACCAAGTGTTGTTGAGAATCAGATCGGTTCATGTTATTAGGATTAACCCGAACTTGGTCTGGATCGAGGTAGTAGGTGCTAGACAAGTAGTTGACATCCACTTGTAAGCTGTGAATTTCATTCTTGTATAAATAGATCTCATACCTATTAATGTATATCCACGTGACTAGACGAAGAAGGAAGGGGATAAGACGAGGAAGAAAACAAGAGGATTGGATCTACTGGTCAGGGTACTACCTCTACTGATGCAGGTGTTGGGGTATCTGTTGAAACTGTGGGCCCCGTTGACCCACCTAGTGATGCCCTTGTAGGCCATACTGCTGGTATTGCTGTCGTTGTTGCTGGGGTGGTTGGAATCCAGTGCTCTATATCGAAGGATGTGGTACGGAGGTGAATGTGGTGTTGTGAAAGGTCAGGGGATGCTGGTAAGTCTGTTGGTCCCCCGTACTTTCCTAACTGATAGGGTCTTAAGTATAACATACTCCATTCACCTTCTAAATCGGTGGAAGCTCCTCCTAAACTGTCTCTGCTGATGGAGGTGGCTGCTGGAAAGAATGGGCATAGGACCGGTCCTCTTCCCACGGCTCGAGTTTCCATGGCACCAGTTGCTCATGAACATGATTAACTCGATACATTGGGGCAATAAATGCAATCACAATGGGTAATATATCTTAGATACCTTCTCAATCAACTCCTCCATCTGTCTTGGTATCTTGGAGACGCTCTTGTCTAAGTCATCAATCCTTCTGTCAATCCTCTCAACTACTGTAAGCTTGTTTGTAAGAAGCCCTATGCTGGGGATCACATCCTGAGAGAGATCGACTATAATTGACTTTTTCCCTCCAGATAAGAGTGAACTAGGGGATTCTGTGTATGCCCTATTGGTGGTTCGTGAGCAGCTCATCTCAGCCATCTGCTCGAATACCTTCCAGACAATATCTGATCCACATGATGTATAGCTTCCTCCACAGGCAATGCTCACTAAACCCTACATCTCAGGGTTGAGACCAGTGAAGAACGATTGGACCAAGATGTTGTCATCTAGACCATGATAAGGACATTTCTGTAGGATATCCTTGTACCTTTCCCATGCATCAAGCTTCATGGGATAGCTAGGAAAAGCTACTGATGTGTGTTCTCACCATGTTGGTCCTACTCTGGGGGTAGAACTTCTTCGAAAAATGGCCCTTGACCTAAGCATATGTCATGATTGTAACTCCATGGTTCTTAACCCAATAGTTGACTTTGCCACCCAAGGCAAACGGAAGGGTTGTGAGCTTGATAATCCTGGCTAACCCTAGGATTTCTAAGATTAGCAAAGATGAGCTCGAAGTCCCTTAGGAATGTGTATGGATCCTCATAAGCATTCCCATTAAAGTGTGGTAGCAAGTTTAGAAGCTATGACTTCAACTCAAAATCTACTTCTTGTTCTATCAGACTAAAAAAATCCGATTTATGCAGTGTCCGGGGTTGTACGCCTCATCCATTGGTAGTTTGACCCCAACATTGAATTGTCCTAACTGAGATCTGAGTAATGCATGTTGCAGCTTAGATGGAGCTAACTTAGCTAGTACCATATGCATAGAATCCTCACGCTAATCTTCCTCTTCTGTGTATTTCTTTGGATGCATTTTCACTGAATGTTCTTTGGTCCCTTAATCAACAATGTGGTCTTGATTAGAAGATGATTTGAAATTAATGTGATCTCACTGAGGCAAAGGTCATCCTCAGTGAGGTGGGAGGAGAAAAAAGAAATGGTTGGTATGTGACCATTCTGAGAGTGAGTGATCCTGGACTCAAGAGGGTCATGAGCATAGGCTGGTCCAGGTCATGAATGGACCTTTGAAGATGTACTCTTTGGAGGGTTCAATGAGATATTTGCAAAGTTTGAATAAATTTACCCCCGCCCCCCCCCCCAAATTAGTCATCTTCGATGTCAAAAAGAATTGTTTAGAACATGAAATTCAATGAGTCACTAACTCTATGATGCACTTAAATGTGCAGAGTAAACTCACACAACACAAACGCAATTGCAAATCCCATTAGAAAGTTCACCAACTCAATATGTAAAGACCGTAAAGATTCGCTGGATTATCTTGTCAATTTTATTTGGTGGTAAAACACTCTTTTAATCCATTACTCACAAGTGTAATCTCCCTAGGGTAGTTATGTGTCTGAGTAGTAAACCACACCACTTTAACATGTGACTACTTCTTCTAATGGTAGGCAAGTTCTTGCAGCAATAACGTGACCCTAAGAGTGAGTCTAAGTGCTTAGGGCACAAGTCCAAGGATTTTCGACACTAATCCTTAGGGCTACGTCCTCACCACTCTGTCTGGAGATAAGTACCTATGATCCAATGAGGGCTTTATGAACCCCTAAAATAAGGTTCTTTTTATTCTGATTTTTGTTTAATCAATCCGCTCTATTTAGTTCTAATTTTAGAGTTTTGGTTGTCATTTAAAAATTAAATGCGAGCACAACAATGTATGTCTTACATTCAATCCCAATTTTCTTTTTAATCCTAAGTTGTAAAACAAGGGGAAAATCAAAAATCAGAATGCAAACGAGAAAGTATGATGCATGTTCAGAAGAAGGTATACTCACAACGACTTCCAATACTCTCCAAGTGTTATGCAGAACTGAATTTTTAAATTTACACTAAATGCATGCAGATCAAGAAAAACCACACCTATGTAGGATACTATTAGTAGGGAAGAATTGAGTTAATATTTGGTTATATAGAACATGTTTATGTGCATCTCATTATGGATCTTATCATATAATGAATCTTCTAATATGTGTGGCCTAAATTACAAATGGCACATAAAAATTTGAATCTACACTACCGTATGTATATCCTTTATTTCTCCACTCAAGTCGGGAAACAATCCCAACACAACCACAAGACAAAAAAATGATGTCCATTCTCTTGTTACACACACGAGTTCTGAACAAGAGCTGTAGGATTAAGCAATTACATAAATTATTAAAATTTATTACAAGAATAATTTTCTAATGCAATTAATTAACTATTTATCTAATTGGCTAAGTCTCTCTACAAATGGTCAAATCGACCCTCTTCAGCTCAGGCTTCAAGCTCGAACCTCCACGTAGCTCCTCGTGAGCCGCTCCACGACCCTAGGAAAATCAAATATAGTGATATAGCTCAAGAGATATTTAGCTAACAATATGAGAAATTAATTAAAATAAAAAACACTCAAACAAATAAGCCTCAACTTTAGTAGCTCAAAATTCACTTAATCATAAAATTTAAACCTAATAAACAGTCATAATCAAGTCGTATCACCGGCAACGAAGCTAATTGATAACATGTTGAATGTGTACGTTAATTCGTACTCATTGTAGCATGACATTTAGCAAATTATGCAAAACCAAGAGAATGATCTCCGTGATTAGTGTTTCGTTAATTTATATCAGGGGGGGTGAACACAGGAACATGACGTACTAACAAATTTTAACTAGGGTTTAACAATGGTGATCAAGCTACTACGAGAGGCTGTCTAGGTTAAGCCATGTCACAATGCACAATAACATAAATGAATGATATTTTTTGTGATTTTTAATGCAAGTTAGGCTAATGAAATAAAATGATGATGACAACATAGACACACAAATGGACCTAGGTTACTACAAAATTTGAGATAATCAAGCTCCTGGAAATCCTAAATCAACAACGGTCTAAATAGCCATGGATCCAAAATTTTCAAGATCTTCATTCATTTCAAAGTCTAGATTATCAATGCAACAAATTTCTCAACATGTTCACTTGAAGCTCAAATTAATCTCCCTAAGTTTCACATAATCAAGAATTAGTAAAAAGCAAATTTCCTATTCAAGTTTCTTGGTTATTTAATAAATTAATAACTAAATCAGGGAGCAAGATGATGCATTTAATCAATTTATCAAGTTAATTAAGTAGATCAATTAAGCACTCTGCATAACCTAGGTTCTCTAAATTTTCATTCTTGCACAATAGATTACAAACAATATGATATGCAGTAAAGAACTTTGGATAAAGGGTGCTCAAGATAATGAGGGCATAAATGAAAGAAATATAAACTTTTTAATTCAAATAGGTCCAAACAAGGAGTATATAACAATAAACAAAAGCCACCTAGGCTGGCGTGCAATTTTCACACTACGTTAATGGGTAGAAATACAATACAGAAAATCCTAGTCTTATCTTGAAAATTTTCCATGCGGTACATGAGCGGTAGGGGCCAAAATGAGAATGTGAGAATGTTGGGTGGAAATTCGAGGGATTTTAATTTAAATTTGTGAAAATGTCATTGCGATCCCCAAAATTCCTGGCTCAAACAAACAATTTTTTTTATTTTTTTCTACCTATTAACCTATATAGTGGACAGGGTCGAACTCAGGGAGGCTACAAATCCCGAGGGTTTTTTAATTAATCAAAAATCAATTAAGAGAAAAACAGGAATCTCAAAGGATAACTATCCTTGGTTTTTCTGATTTTTTATATTTTTAATTTTTTTTAATTTTTAAATTTCTAATTTCTTTTTATTTTCTAATTTTCAATTTTTTAGTGGTTTTTAATTTTGCATTTTTTTATTTTTAAAAATAATGGAGCAGTATTCACAAGATCAAAAATATGCACACCAACTCTTTTTGTAATTTTTCAATTTATCAAAAATACTCATTCAGAGAAAACATTTTTGGGTTTTAAAAGTTTTGAAATGTTCTTGGGATTTTTTGTGGAATTTTCAGATGCTTTTGTATTTTTTAAAATCAAACAGCGGGAAAATGCAAATTGTGCACAACCTGGTGTAATTTGCAACTTAATAGTATTTTAAGTACCTAAAACTCCACGCAATTATTTTTATGACAACCTATATGCAGATATCTATAAAAAGTAGCTGAAATCATTATTTTCGGATTTTTGTAGAATCTTCTGTGATTTTTATAAGATTTTTGGTCTTTTTCATTTTATTGGATTTTATAAATACTTAATGTACGAAATTTGCATAGAAATTAAAAAACAATGAAATAAACCTACTCTATTTTTTTGCAATTTTTGGAGTTATTTTCGAATTTTTATGAAATTTTGAATTTTAGAAAGCGAAACATGACATGTTTTTGATTTTTTTGAATAATATTAAATGAAGACAAAATGAAATGAAATTTTTACACAATGAAGACGCAAACTACATGAGTCTAAATTAATTTTTTGGAATTTTTGGACCAATTAAAACATTTATTTCAATAGAAAAAACATGTAAATTGAAGAGTCTGAAAACTGGGGCTGATTCACAAATAGTTCAAGTTTTAGCATAAAAAATAAAACAAAAATAAATGTGCTGGCTAAAAGTGAAATTTACCAATAAAACGTGCTACACACGTGAGTTGTACTGGAGAATGGACGTTTCTGCAATATTTCAAGTTTCCAGGGGCTTAGATACAATTTTCTCAATTTTTTTGATTAAACCCTATATTTCCTCTCTTGTCTTTCATTCTTTCTTCTCCAAGCAACAAGAGAGGTTGGGGACCGCCGATCTGGAGGGCTGAAATGATGGTCGGGCACCTTCCAGGTGGGTGCAGTGGTGAGGCTTCGAGTGGGCGTGTGTGGTGCTGCGTGGCAGAGGAAACGATGGAGGGGGTGGCTAAAGGCACCTGCCAAGGTCTAGAGGTGGCGCGAGCGACTATGGGCTTTGACAGAGGTTGCGCAAGGGGGCGACACACGCCCCCTGTGGAAGGATATGGGAAGATGCGCGTGGAGGAGGCGCACAAGGGGACAGGCGGATGTGACTTCGCGCGGAGGTGGTGAAGAGGAGCGACAGAGGGTTGTCGATGGAGGTGTTGTAGTAAGTCGATGGAGGGGCCTTGGTTGCGGCTGTTGGTGAAGGTCGTGGGGGGGCGCGATGGTCAGGCGAAGGCCTGCTGGTGAAGAGGGCGGTGTCGAAGAAGGCTGCGGGAGGCCGCGGTGGTCAGGCGATGGGAGAGGCGGCAGCGCATGGAGGGTGGTCGTCCCTCTTTCTTCTTTTTGTTTTTTTTTATTTTTTAAATTTTTTATTACAAAGCTAAAATAGTAATCTGAGATTTTTTTTAAATTCGAAATAGAGGAATTAAAAACAGAAAATAAGACATGTTTTTATTTTTATTATTTTATTATTTTTTATATGATTCTGCAAAAAAGTTAGAGAAAAAGAAAACAAAATTTTTGTATATTTTTTATTTATTTACAAATCAAAAAATGAACGAGGATCCGGCGAAAGTGAAAGGATCAATCTGATTCTCCGACCATCGTACGTGGTCGGAGTTGATAGATCGTGTAAGATACAAAAGAACGCCTCGAGATAGAGATGTGAGATGAAAAAAATCGAGTCGGTGGCGGATCAAATCGTGATGAATTTTTTTTAAGATTTAGAAAAAACGAGATGACGATGAAATAACAATGCGATAAAATAAACTACGATTAAACTAGATAAAAATGAAGAAATAACGATGGATCTCACCTTAGGAGGGGAAAATGATCGTGATCGCCTCGAGGAACGCTGACTCGCTGTCACCAGACGGCTAGGAGGCGAGACACCTTTCTCGATAAGAAGACTCTCAGAGATCAGGTTCCTCTCACAATAGATTGACCAAGTTGGAATGAGGGAGAATGAGCCATATAAATAGAAAAGATAATGGAGATGAAATTTGAATTTTTGACTTTTTGGATAAAGATATAAGAGAGGTGAGAATTGAAATGAGATAAAGATAAAGAGAGATTAAACTATTTACAAAATTAATTAATTTTTTTGAATTTTAGTCACTTTATTTATTTGAATAAAAAATATTATTTTTTTCCTTTTTTATGGTGGTTAATTAAGAATAACAACTATATACATGTACTATATACATATATGACATTATATACATGGGTAAATGAGGAAATTAGTTTTTTTATTTTTTTATTTTTAATTTTTATTTATATTTTAAATAATTAGTAAAAAATATTTACAAATATTTACAAATACAATATGTACAAAATACATGGGAAATTTTGCACAAACCACCCCAGAAACCAACTTTTTACTCGTAACTCCAAAAATTTTGAAAATACAACCATTTTATAGATAATTTAATTTAGAATCCAATGGAAGTGAGCTTGGTTCAATTTGAGTTCCTATGGAGGTGGAATTGGTCTTTCAATTAGTGCTTAGTGGCTTTTCCAAGTGTGGTTTCTTTTATTTTGTATATGATTTAATTTCGCAATTATTTTTATTAATTAGAACACTATTTTATTTACAACATTGGTTTTGAAAGTTATTTAATTTGTAGTCAATTAAGGTACAAATAAAATAGTGAAGTATAGAAATATACACAATTTTGGATTTTCTAATTGAGGATCCTACCCCTACTTTATTCCTGGTCGATCATGTCAAGTCTCGACCTTCTATCAGGGTTCGGACCAGCCTGTATCTATTACATATATACAATCTTCCTTTTTTTCATTTTATTTTCTTTCTTTCTTTATTTTAGGTTAAAATAATATACAAATATACAATATTTACACACATATGCAAGTTAGTAAGAATATGGAGTTAGTGTTATATACATGTGTTTTATAAGGGATTTTAAGCTAAAATAAATGAATAAAGATGACGAATCGTAGATTCATCATTCCCCTATGCTTTACCTTTGCTACTCCCTTAGCAAACATTTTTTTGAAAGAATAAGTGAAGAAAAAGAAAAAGAAAAGGAAAAAAAGAAAGTAGGACAATATTAATATTAAACTTATCTTCATAAAATTGTAGTTTGGAGCTCTATCAGGCCTTTGGATTATTAGTGTATCGGAACCTTAATGGGAGATGGATTTAAAACCTAACAACCTCTAAGTTCCACAGGACTCCTATTCAGGTCTCCTCAACAGTCAGGTCAGAACAAGTCTACATACACCAATTCTTATTACTATGAATCTTTACTTGTATGGTGTAAGTGAGATATAACTCCCCATCTCAGAAGTAGCAAAGAAGCAGCCTCCCTCAACAAGGTAACTCTAGTTCCCCGGTCTTGCAACTCTTTCCTCAAGGAGCGGAGATATTCCCTTCTATGTTCAAGTACAACCAGCTCAAGAACAGGAGGTGGAGAAAAGAATGAACGGTAACCAGTGTAGCTACCACTCCTTGGATGCATGACCAGTGTAGTCAAGTCATCCGCTGCAAGCTTACAAAAATTTGTCTTTGAAGCTCTTATTGTATTACTTTTTTTATCCTTGTATATACACTATGGCAGGCATTTTACTTTTCAATCAGGCCTGTCCACTTTTGGAGATTCTACATTTTTCCATACTTTTTTTTGAAAGCATATACCAGGTGCAGCATGCACATAAGGAGTTTTTCCTCTTGAGCCAGTAGACTATCCCTCTTTTGGAGCATTATTGCAATCCCACAACTCCTGTCTTTAGACCTTAACATCGCTAGACCATGTTGAGATGCACTTGCTTCCCTAGAGGAAGATGAGAGGTTCCACCTAGATGTACTACCCTCGTATAATACCCCAAGCCAAAAGATTATGCCTCCTCACTACCTCATCCATGAAGAGCTACGTGCAGAGTGCTTTGCCCAAGATAAGCCACGGCCTGGAAGAATCATGCGTGTGTTGTTAAATGTTCTACTTAGACTAATCAAGATGACATGTGAACATAGTATTATAAACTCAAACAATTAAGTCATTAGGACCTGAAAAGTCTTAACTACATTTCTTATAAGGTTTTTTTTGGAATTAAGTGGATTAACGCCCAACTAAGCTCCATTCTTCAATTTTATTCCAAATAAAGTTTAATGTCAATACTATCCTGAGAAATGCACATGAAAATGCAAGAAAATATGTGCAATGCAAAGAAAGCATTTTTTTAGAAAATGATGCACATATGGGAAGAACGCATTTTTTAAAACAATTTTCTAATTTTGAACTTTTTATGGATTTTCTTGAGAAAAATGCATATGTAAAAGAAAGTTTTTTTAATTATGCAAGTTTTTATAGATTTTTGGTTTTTATATTTTTTAAGGAAAAAGTGTTAGTAAAATATATATATATACAAGTATATACAAGATTATTTTTGTTTTTGTTTTCTTCTCTTTTTTTGTTTTTTTTTTATTTTGTTTTTTTGTTGTTTTTTGGTTTTTTTTACACACACGTGGATTTTACAAAATTATATACATATCCCCCTCCCAAATAAACATATTTAAAAGTACGAGTTATGTCTAAAGTATATATACAATATATACGACACCCCCTATACTTAGCTCGAACTATGTCCTCATAGTTATCAGAGAGCGACAAAAGAAGACATAACTCGTGCTAAGTATAGAAAGGTGAAAAGACTCCTATGCTACAACGACTCAAAGAAAATATAAAAATAAGAGAAGTTGGTGATCCCCCCATACTTAGGATCAAGTAATCCTAAGTATCATAGAGTGTATAAAAGGAAAAATCGATGAAGAGAATGTACAGACTCAAAAATAAAAAGATACGATATGGACAACATCACCCCCTATACATAGGGTATAGTATCCCTAAGTATAGGCAACAACAAGAGTGATAAACATGACGAATATGAACAACACAAATCCTCCACCCCCTATACTCAGGATAAAGCACATCCTAAGTATAGCATATATACACACGGAAAAGGGGTGAATGAATAAACAGGAGAAGAAAGAGTGAAACGAAAGGATATACAAGAGGAGTGGATGTACAAAGGTCAAGAAGGTCGAAAGAGAACCTTCTTGCGGGACCGCTGAGGTATGGATTTGATAATGTGTAGGTCGATATTCGGATCATCATTAGATATAAACTGAGTAGGATCGACCAAGAATGTATCCTCAGTGGTTTTAGATTGTGCAGGCCTAAACCAATTATTGGAAGTAGTGTGGTCATGTCCTGCCTGGGAAGTCTCGCAAACATCAAAGTAAAATGGCTCGAAATCATTATCAGAAAAAGTAGGATCAATTTCAGCCTGGCGAGCCTCTACTGGATCATCATCTTTATCAAAAGGCCCAAATTCCTTTATAAAAGCAATCAAATCAAATTTGGCATGATCGGTCTCATCTGAATTAGGGTAAATACGAACAGACTTATCAGTGGAAATAGTCAAATCATGCATGTCTTGTCTAGTCTCAGAGTCTGCATTCTGCTCTAGGGTGTTTATCTTGTAAATCCCGCGAATGTCATCAATGCATCGCCACGTACCAGAAGAGGTAACTACAAGGTCTATGCTTCTGAGTCCTCCTACTTGAAGAGGAATTCTCGAGTCTCAGTATCATCCATCATACAACAAAAATATCTGGTATTTATCATCATGGTCAAAGTCCTTGGGGTTGTCTAACACATGCACACTCTCATAGGTTGCAGGTCTCTGGTCAGTAGTGGGTGTAGTGATCAACACATCGCTCCCTTCATTAGAACGGAAGCGAATCTCTCCTGATCCATAATTGATAACGGCTCCTGCAGAGGTGAGGAAAGGTCATCCCAGTATGATTGGAGGGTTCTCCACAAAGGTGGAGGTCTCCATCGGCAATACGACAAAATCAGAAGTAAAGTTCATGCCTTGAATAGGAATGACAATATTTTCTAGAATACCCTTCAGCCTCTTAATAGATCCATCAGAAAATTAAACTATCATCCTGGTTTTCTTGAGAGGCCCATGATGAAGAGATTGTACCATAGAGAAGGGTATTATATTAATTGATGACCCACCATCGAGGAGAGTGTTATCACAAGAATATTCAGATGTGGAGAAACTTACAAGAGGTGTGGCAGTGTTCCCTTTCTTAAAATATGGTCGGTGAGAAATGGCATAGGCAGTGGCCATGGTCAAGATGTGACACTCAGATCTTCTCCTTCGCTTTCTCTTCTTGTGTTGAGAAGTAGATAAATCTGTCATGGCCTGTTGAAGTGGGGCTTTATTTATCTCATGAAGGGTGGCCACCACTTCTGATTCAATCAACATCTTTTTGAATTTTTGGACATCCTCCATACAAGGGAGGAGATCGAAATCAACATATACACAAGGATTACCAAGAGCAGTCTGTACAGTGACATCCTCGGGGTCAAGGTTGGGACATGTTGTATGGGTAAATGATCTCGCATTTGGGTCCTCTCCTCATAAAATGAATCAACAACGTGTCTCCCAAATTCTTTTTGGATTTTTGAAAATTTTCATTTTTTTGTATCTTCGGTGATTTCAAGCTCTCATGATTATCCTCAAGTGAATCCATATCCTCAAATAGTGGAGCAGCGTTCTGGCTCTCATTTATGTTAAATAGATTGGAAATCCTCGAATTCATTTACTCCATCATCTGGTTTAGGGTCTCAAGTGTGGACAACATGAAAGGTGACTCCAAAATCCCAGCATCGGGTGATTGGGGTGGGGTGGGTGAGAATCAAAGTCCTCCGACTCCTGAAATAATGGGTTAGGAGGATATGTACAAAAATCAGAAGGAAGATCCTCTTGAAAATTGGAAGGTGGATCGATCAAAGGGTACGAGGTATTCACGAAAATCAGATTAAAATAACTCCAGTCGGCCATCTTCGAAACAAAAGATTGGATTGGGAGAGCACGAGGGTCAAGTTAAAATATATGGAGAAAAAGGCGCAAATACGCAGAAGGATCTAGTATGCACACAAGCAATCAAACACAATACAAAACCCAAGTTCACCAACTCAACGCAATGTGAAGACCATGAAAGTTCGGTCTCTTAATCATGTCTCTTTTAGAGTTAGGTGATAATCACAAAGTTGTACAAACACTTAGGTTGAATTATGAAATTTGGGCACTAACCTTTAGTGTGTAAGAGAGCAAGTTAAAACGAATACAATGAGGGTGTTACTCTCCCCAAAATAATGATTTTTCTTTATGTTTATTTTAGGGTCGAGTTTTCTTTAGCAATCCCAAATTTTAGGTTGTTATCACTTGGTTAAAATATTTTCAAAGAATCGCCTACTGAGTGTCCAATTTCCTTTTTATCTTATGTGAGTGAAAACATGGAAGGAGATCATAAATGCCAATGCGCGATTAAAACAATGATGCGTATAGAGGTTAGAGATGCGTACCTTGTCGCTGATACTCTACATGCAAGTGATATGCGCAGAATTTAAGTACATAAAAAAACTAACCTATATGATGCAAGCAAACTGTCCTAGATGATAGCTTTGATTAACGGGCAAGAACATGTTAATTTTACTAAGTCCAAATTACGCTCTACTCTATAGGCACAGAAATTCTTATTTAGGGTGTTTCGACCTAATTAATTACCAGACTCAAGAAAATTAGTTAAAGCAATCAAGAGGTAGCTCACAAAACCTGCGGCAAATAAAGAAAAATAAAGTCGATGAAAACAAAAGCGGCGAGGTCCTCCAAGTGCACTGGCACTTGGCGAAACAGACCCCGCAATAAATGAATGTTTGTTTTACAAAGTTTAAATGCTAGAAAAAATCTCTCTCTCTCTTTCTCTTTTTTTTCATCTCCTTCAATTCTTCTTCTCCTCTTCTCGAGCTATCCTGCTGCTTAGTGAAGAATCAAACTTCCTCCACGTCGCTTTGGTGCTTCGGCTCTCCTAGGATCGCCTCCTTCGCTCTGCGAGCACTCGCAAGAAAATGAAAAGAGAATGTGCAAGAAACACAATTATTAAATATGAGAAAAAATGAAATGAATGTAGTGGATACAAAGAACAAAGTGAATGGCGAAAATGTAAACCGATATTTACAACCAAAAATAGCATGTCAAAATAGAAACCAAACTATCCTCGTTGTGCCTCCCCGGAACGGTGCCATTTTGTTGGGCGGAAATTCGAGGGATTTTAATTTAAGTTTGTGAAAATGTCGTTGCACCAAATTTCCAGCTCAAACAAACACTTTTTTTGCTACTTCTTAACCTGTATAGTAGACAAGGTCGAATTCAGGGAGGCTACCAATCCAGAGGGTTATTCAATTAATCGAAAATCAAGTAAGAGAAAAACAGGAATCTCAAAGGATAACTATCCTTGGTTTTGTGAATTTTTTTATATTTTAATTTTTTTTAATTTTTTATTTATAATTTGTTTGTATTTTCTAATTTTCAAATTTTTAGTGGTTTTTTGTTTTGTAATATTTTCAAAAATAATGGAGCAGTATTCACAAGATCAAAAATACGCACACCAACTCTTTTTGTAATTTTGTAATTTATCAAAAATGCTCAAAACAATTTAGATAAAATATTTTTGGTTTTTAAAAATTTTGAAATGTTTTTTGGTATTTTTATGGAATTTTCAGATGTTTTTGTATTTTTAAAATCAAACAGAGGGAAAATGTGAAGTTGTACATAATATGGAGTAATTTGCAACTTAAAAATATTTTAAGTTCTAAAACTCTTGGCAATTATTTTTATGACAATCTATATGCAAATATCTACAAGCAGGAATTGAAATCGCTATTTTTGGATTTTTATAGAATTTTCTGTGATTTTTATAAGATGTTTTGTATTTATAAACATTTAATGTACGAAATTTGCACAGAAATTAAAAACTAATGAAATAAACATGCTCTAATTGTTTTTGGAATTTTTGAAGTTAGTTTCGAATTTTTATGAATTTTTGAATTTCAGACAGCGAAACGTGACATGCTTTTTATTTTTTTGAATAATATTAAACGAAGACAAAATGAAATGAAATTTTTACACAGTGAAGATGCACACTACAGGAGTCTAAGTTATTTTTTTGAGAATTTTTGGACTAATAAAAACATTTATTTCAATTCAAAAATCATGCAAACGGAAGAGTCTGAAAACAGGGGCTGATTCGTAAATAGTTCAAGTTTTAGCATAAAAAATATAACAAAAATAAATGTGCTAGTCGAAGGTGAAATTTACTAATAAAACGTGTCACGCACGTGACTTGTACTGGAGAGTGGGCGTTTCTGCAATATTTGAAGTCTTCAGGGGCTCATATGCAATTTTCTCAAAAATTTTTTTATTAAACCCTAGATTTCGTCTCTTCTATTTCATTCTTTCTTCTCCAAGCAACAAGAGAGGTTGGGGTCACCGATCCAGAGGGCTGAAACGGAGGTCGGGCACCTTCCAGGTGGGTGCGGTGGTGAAGATTCGAGTGGGCGCATGTGGTGTTGTGCGGTAGAGGAAACGATGGAGGGGGTGGCTGAAGGCATGGCTAGTGCGGTGGCCAAGGGCTAGAGGTGGCGAGAGCGACTGTGGGCTTCGACGGAGGTTGCGCAAGGAGGAGACACACATTCCCTGTGGCCAGTGATGGGAAGATGCATACAGAGGAGGCACAGAAGGGGACAGGCGGATGCGACTTCGTACGGAGGTGGTGAAGAGGAGCGGTGGAGGGTTGTCGATGGAGGTGCTGTAGTAAGTCAACGGAGGGGCCTTGACTGTGGTTGTTGCTGAAGGCCACGGGTAGCCGCGGTGTTTTGGCAGAGGCCCGATGGTGGAGAGGGCGGTGGAAGAGAAGGCCGCAGGTGGCCGCAGTGGTCAGGCGATGGGAGGGGCGGCGGCGCCTGGAGGGCGGTCATCCCTCTTTCTTTTTTTGTTTTTTTTATTTTTTTGTAATTTTTTTATTGTAAAGATAAAACTGTAATCAGAGAATTTTTTTATTTTTTTAAAATACGAAACAGAGGAATTAAAAATAGAAAATAAGAAATGTTTTTTTTATTTTTTATACTACAAAACAAATGCTATAGAAAAAGAAAACAATTTTTTTTGTATATTAATTATTTATTTACAAAATGAAAAATGAACGGGGATCCTCCGAAAGTGAAAGGATCGAATATGATTCTCCAACCACCGTGCATGGTCGGAGTTGATATATCGTGTAAGATAGATTAGAACGCGTTAAGATAGAGATGTGAGATGAAAAAAATCGAGTCAGTGGCAGATCAAATCATGAATGAAATATTTTTTTAATATTTATAAAAAATGAGATGACGATGAAATAACAATGCAATGAAATAAACTTCGATTAACTTAGTTAAAAAATGAAGAAATAATGATGGATCTCACCTAAGGAGCAGAAAATGATCGTGATCGCCTCGACGAAGGCCGACTCGTTGTCATCGGATTGCTCGGAGGCTAGACACTTTTCTCGACAAGAAGACTCTCGGAGATCGGGTTCCTCTCACAAAAGATTGATGAAGTTGGAATGAGGGAGAAGGAGCCATATAAATAGAAAAGATAATGGAGATGAAATTTGAATATTTGACTTTTTGGATAAATAAATAAGAGAGATGAAAATTGAAATGATATAAAGATAAAGAGAGATAAAATTATTTACAAAATTAATTATTTTTTTGAATTTTCGTCACTTTATTTATTTGAATAAAAATGTTATTTTTTTATTTTTTTATGGTGGTTAATTAAGAATAGCAACTATGTACATGTATTATATACATATATGACATTATATACATGGGTAAATGAGAAAATTAGCTTTTTTAAAAAATTTTAATTTTTTAATTTTTTATTTTAAATAATTAGTAAAAAATATTTACAAATATATACAAATACAATATGTACAAAAAGACATAGGAAATTTTGCACAAACCACCCCAGAAACCATCTTTTTACTCGTAATTCCAAAAATAATGAAAATATAGACATTTTAAAGATAATTTAATTTAGAATCCTATGGAATTGAGATTGGTTCAATTTGAGTTCCTATCGACCGGAATTGGTCTTCCAATTAGTGTTTAGTTGCTTTTTGCAAGTGCGATTGCTTTTACTCTGTACATGATTTAATTGTGCAATTATTTGTATTAATTAGACAACCTTTTTATTTACAACTTTGGTTTTGAAAGTTATTTTATTTAAGGTCAATTAAGGTATAAATAGAATAGTGAAGTATACAAATATACACAACACACAAATTCTTTTTGTATTTTCTAATTGAGGACCCTATCTCCCCTTACTTTATTCTTGGACGATTAGGTCAAGTACTGACCTTCGCTCAAGGTTTAGGTCAGCCTGTATCTATTACATATATACAGTCTTCCTTTTTATTTTATTTTCTTTATTTTTCCTTTCTTTCTTTCTTTATTTATTTTAGGTTAAAATAATATACAAATATACAATATTTACACACAGATGCAAGTTAGTAAGAATATGGAGTTAGTGTTATATGCAGGTGTTTTATAAGGGATTTTAAGCTAAAATAAATGAATAAAGATAACGAATCATAGATTCATCAGAGAACTGCATGGGTCTTGGTGCAAAATTTGCGGGTCACGTTTGCTCTCTCATGTGGGGAGATGCAGGCTCAAGGCGCGGCTCGGTGACGTGGCATGTCCACACAGGTTAGTTGTTCTCTCAGGTGCCTGATGAATATTTAAACCCATATAATAATATGTATGCATTGTGTTATAGGCACTTCGAGAATCATACAGAACCGAGAGAAGTATCTCTATGAAGAGTTTCTTCGTTTTAATTTATACCTGAGAAGTCTAAGGTGGAACACACGACCACAAGCAATTATATAATTTAATTCAAGTTTCAAATATTTATTTAAATGATCTAAAGGAATCTAGGGTAAGATGATGCACAAACAAAAAGCTAATGCAATTTTTAAAACATTTTTTATGTTTTTAATTTAAATGAGGACAATATTTCTCAAATAAATAGATTTGACAAACACAACAGAGATCCTGTATTAAGCAAGTAATTTAAACCTATAAATCAATGTAATAATGACCCAAGTCTCGGAACAAACAAGATATTCAATTTAAAGCATCAAATCTCATTTTATATTCGTTTCATAACTCTACAATATCAATAAAGATCATAAAGATCTAGTGTGAATTATAAATAAGAAATATGAATTAAACATGCCAAGATGAAGAGCATCAAGTAAGCTTTCCAATGAGACCAAAATCAATCACAATGGATTTATAGATAAAAAAAGATATTAACGTTTAAACCCAGGTGTATAGATGCAACAAAAATACAAAGATTTATCACAAACTAGTCCTTATAAGGACTAAAATGCAAATATAAAAAGATGTTAGGATATGTACATAAATTTCATTTGGTAGGGACTTATCTGCTATTATGGATATCCAATAGGATTTATCTGCGAAAATTCCTTCTATCAAGTGCAAAGAGCACGTGATAAGACTGGGCTCGGAAGCTCTGGTTCCAGTTAGATGTCAGCTTCTTCAAGCTTCGGCTTTGGTTCGGGGAATCCGAACCTTCGGTCAGAATCATTGCCTCGAATAGCAATTTGGCACTCCTAGAACCATCTTATCACACCCAAAGAGGATGATCAAATGATAACTATATGTCATCTCAGCTGCTTCTCCTCCATGGGCAGTGATGCAAGGCCTATGCTCTGGCGAAGCTGCTTTCCCTACACCAAGATCGTCTCGTCTATCTTATGATCGCAGAGCCTTCATGAAAGCTCAACGGAATAGATGGTGCTTAGACGATCCTCTAACATAGGTTGAAGGGGTGATTCGGTGAAGGCTCGTTGGAGATGAAGATTGGGAAATGTATTCTGACGGGCATCCAACCAATGAATACCTGCAGGGGTTTGTTGCAAAGCCAAAGAGTGGACGGATCTTTCTAGATTCTCATGAGGTGAATGGATGGCTATTCGGAGGTGATATATCAAACCCTAGTGTGGGTTCTTCTTTATGAAGAAGAAGAGCATGGATCGAGGTGTACACAATTATGGATAAATGATAAGATATCACAGGATATTATGCGTGAATGATAGATTAGCGATGAAGGTATTCAAGTCTTCAGATCATAAACTAAAGATAGATCTCGGATGGAATAAATTGGTGAAAACAGACAAAAAATAAGATCGAGTAACTTACCTGGAATTGGTGAAGGAATCAATGACAGATTGAAGACAAATCAGTAGCCTATGCGAAGCTTTAAAGTTTAACAAGTCCTCGCTTGAAGTTTCTGGCCTAGAAACTAAGCTCCAGCAACGCAACGTTGGCTACATGATGAATCTGCGATTCATCACTCTAAAAATTGAAAATAGAGCTTTTGTTCCCGAGTAATTAGATGCATATTTCTACTTATATTGCATAATTAGCATTCATGCATGCATTGATAATATCTGCATTTTAGCATTCATATATGCATTAAATGAGAAGCCAAATTCACTTGTAAATATTCACCTGTATATTAGATAAAATACCTTATTTGTATATATTTTATACTGACTCTGAATCCAATAAAACCAACTCCATAATGTATATATGACTAACATTAATAAAGAAAAAATATCAAAAAAAAATATTAACTTGTAAAATCGACCAATAAAACCCCAATCCAAGTTTGAAACCATGAACCTTAAAATGCACATATCTCTCCCATACAGTGTCCGAGGTCTACTCACTTTTAAAGTAATATACATTCAAAGACCTTCGAAACAAGACCAATTTCATTAAAATCGGAGCTCGTATGCAAAACTTGAGTTTTGGGCCTTTTGTATATTGTACATAATGACCGTTTTACCCCTGTATTTTATCATTTTATTTTCTTCACTATTAAAAATCCAAAAAAATTAGATTAAATTGTAAATATTGTCCACATATTTTCTCTATTTTTATTTTGATTTTTCTCTCTTTTAAAAATGACAAAAAATGTAAAAGACAAAAATGTGGTATTTTATACATATAAGGTGCCACCCAAAAATACATTTTGTACAGATGATTTCATCTGATTTTCGGCCCTTCACGAAAGTTGTAGATCTCGTTGAGACGAGCAACTTTCGTGTTGACGACTTTTTGATCTAATCCATTTTGTTTTTTCTTTTTTATTTTCTTTACATTTAATCTTTGAATTTTCTGGGAGAGACATGTGGCAGCTCCAGGAGCCGCCACATGTCACCCCATTTTCTTTATTTTCGAATTTATTTTATTATTTTCGGATTTATTTTTAATTATTTTTGGATTTTATTACTTTAATTATTATTATTTTAATTATTGTTATTTTTAATAGCCTACTTATTTTACTCATATTATATTATATTATTTTTCCCTTTTACCCCTTCTTTTCTTACTCCCTACTCCAAGTCACCACTAACACCACCATCCCTCCATCTTCTCCACCTCTTTTCTAACTTCCCCCCTCCTCTTTATATTCCATCTCCTCCTCCATTATTCATCATCCGCCGTTTTCGAGAGAAGTGAGATCGAGCCCATTTAACCTTCAAGTGACAACTGCAGGAGACGAGTCGAGCGACGACAACCTCAAGGCGAGATCCGCGGCATCACCATTGTCGCGTCGCGAGATCCGATTGGATTTTCTCAGCATCGAAGGACTCTGCCATCCTTCTCGAGGCCACAATCGGAAGCCGCATTCCGTGGCTCCATTTTCGGCGATTCGCAGGTAAGTATCCCTCAACTTTTCCTTGTCATTTTTTTATCTAATATTTTCCTTATTTCATTCACAAATCATTAACAAAAATCACACCATCATTTTAACCATCAACCACCGCCAATTATCATCATACATTATCACCACATTTGTTCCATCAAACAATCACCATCACAATCACAAACATCATCTCATTTCTATCACCTCATTTTCACCACACAACCATCACCACATTTACATCATATACCATTACCACCATCACAATCACCTTTTCTCCATTACATTTGATTTATTTGTTTGTTGTTTACAAAGAAAATACACAAAAAAATTGCAAAAGAAAAAGAAAAAAAATAAAAAAGGCACAGGTCCCAGGCTGGCCGTGCGTGCAACCGCGCCTCCAGTTCGCACGCCTGTCACCACCCTCCAGCCCGGCCTGACCGCTCCTCCACCCCGCCTCAGGGAGCCCCGCGCTGCCAGGCACCCTCAACAGCCCCCGGGCGCGGGCTCCTGCCTCCTCCGCCGGCTGCCACCACCACAGCGCGCCCACGACGCCCGCTAGCCTCGCACCCGCAACCCCCACGTAACGCCGCCGCACCGATCTCCATCACGCACATGTCCTCCCGCAGCCGTGGCCGAGCTCCGTCGTCACCGTCCTTGTGCCTCGCCGCCAGCCACGCGTAGCGGCTCCGCCCCTCGCGCGTCCTCCGCCTCCACCACGCCTGGGGCGACCAGCCGCCCAAGTTCCAGCGTGGCGACGCGCTCCGCCATCGCGGCGCCGCTTCCGCGCGCCTCCTCGTCGCCGCCCGGGACCTGACTGCTCCAGCCACCGCCCTCCACCCCCAACGGCGCCGCAACTGGCCGTACACGCCATCGCCGTGTGCGCGGCCGCCTCGCCACCTCGCGTCGCCCCTCCAGCCACCTCGCCCCTCGATCCTCTCCTCCGCCCGCTCATCTCAGCCGCGTCGGCCGCCGACGCGCCGGTCCGTACGCAGCACGCACCTCGCGCGACCGCCCTTCGCGAGCCCTAGCCGCCCTTGCGCCATACTTGCGGGAGAAGAATAAGCAAAGGTTTATTTTAGTTTTATATTGTGACAATTGCATTTTCATTCTTCCAAGTTTTAGTAATTGCAAAAGTGTCCCTGTCCATATTTTAGTTCATTCAACTTCTGTTTTGTATTGCATGAACAACCCTGACTTTGATCAATAATTTGGAGGTTAGTTTTGCATCAACATTTTACCAAAAAATAGCATTTTCTATATCAATTAAATCTTTATCTCCTGGCTATTTATTTATATTTTTTGAACAACTGACATTTTATTAAAAATCAGAGATTGATAATCATTGATATTTTACTCATTTAAGCTCTGAAATTCGCACATAGTCATTTATTGCTCCAAAAATTGTGAAAAAATTGTGAATGATGCCTCTAAGTGTGCTTTAATTACAGTCCAAATTTCGTTTAATTAGGAGTTGTCATTTGCATAAAATAAATTGTTGGGTGATTTCTGTAAATGATTTTTAATTAATTCCACGAATAACATTTTTGAGAAATTTCAACTCTCCTGGATTATTTATTGAAATATCTATTTTAGATAAATCAATCTCTGGATAATTTGACTTCTTGAATTAATTAGCAATTAAATACCCGCAGTCACTCTATTTTTAGAAAAATATTCATAACAAATCACAAAGTATCAGAAAATTCCAAAAATATTAATGTAGATTCATTTCATCATATTTAGCTTTCAATAAATTTTTCATAATTTTTGCTTATCATTCGAACGAAAAATTGCATAAAAACCCCAAAAAAATTTGCATTTTTAATTTGTGCATTTTAAATCCAAAAATTCAAAAATATACATTTTGCATTCATTGTTGGATCAGGTTTATAGGAAAAATATAATTTGGCCAATTTGGACTAATTTTATATTAAAATTAAAATTGGCTAACTTGTTGATTTTCTTAATAACCTAGTCCATTCATATATTGCATTTGGCATTTATATTGCATTAAAAAATATTAAAAAAATTCCACTTGGAAAATTGTAATCGAATCACTCTAACTTGATCCCGAGTTGTTCCTTTGCCTCCTTGAGTCGACCCTGGGGCTTGCCCAGGCTAAATAAACATAAAACCGCGCTTAATTTCATTAGACGATTAATCGAGTTGTGCGGTTATTTTTTATCGACGCGGATCTATCTGACTGCAACGAAAGAGTTTATCAGACAACTTAAAAGGGTAGGTCATCCGCGGCTTGTCAAATGGCGCCGTTGCTGGGGAGGCAAACGGCTTAGGATCACCTTAGACAATTAGATTTACGTTTTCCAATCACTCGGGTAGTCTGACCCCCGAGCCATCTTGTAATTATCCATTTTTTATTTAATTGCTTTTCTGACCATTTTTGTATATATCTCTTTCTGACATAATTTTTATCTTTTTGTGCGAGGGCCCGGTAGACTTGGAGCAGCTTTCTTGAAGTCGACGCATCTCGAAGTGCATCGGAGGCCGACGATTCTTGGATCAAGTCGGTTGTTAGACGTCAAAAAGATTTTTGTAACTTTAAAAACAAAAAAAAGTGTCTACATTTACAGCGGTTCCCATTTGGGTTCTCGCGTGTGTAAAAATAGTGGAACCGTGTCCCCGTGTGCTGTGTGGTTTGCATTTTAGACTAGGCTTGCACTAGCGGCTCCTCGAGCCACTCTAGGATTTGCTTGTGCTCGTAATTTTCTAGGACCACACATCACTTAAAAGACGCACTTAGACCGCATATCTAATCAAATCAACCTGTGCTTCACTCGCTAATAGAACTGACTGTCTAGGAGCGGCTTTTCATCGATTGCATTCATTTAGTGTAAAAATTTCAATTCAGTACTGCATCATGCATTGTAGAGAGCTGGAGGCACTGTAAGTCTTCTTACTCAAGCATTCATCATCGTTTCTCGATTGCATCAGTTTTTCCGATTCTCTCTCTCTCGGTTTTCTAACCTAGGATAAAGGAATTGGGACCGTACGGTAGACGTGATTGCTTGTGTGGATTAATATCAGTGACAACTAATCTTTAAAATCGAGAATGCTAATTGAATTGGACAAAAAAAACCTGACTAAAATTAACCCTTATTTGCGGGAGAGTAACCCTGACCTTCTTTTCAGGCTGAGTGAGGGTACGTGAGTGTGTGTGAACACCTTAAGGCAGAGCCAAAATCCCCATCTTCCATATCACGGGCCAACTGATCCTAGCAAATATCACGAGTTGGATATTTTTAGATTCACTGACCAGTACCAAGTAGCCTCTGCCTATTCGCGGGTAGTCAGGGGCGAACCAGCGGTACTTCACGACAAGGCCTAGTTTTGTCAGCCTCTGCCTGCTTGCAGGTAGATAGGGGCACAGTCTTTGAGTCCCCAACTCCGGATAGGAGCGAAGAAAGGAAGGACCGGCGGTATCTTAGGCGACAGGTTAAACAGGGAAGACGCATCCGGCTCTGAGCTGACTTCCCTATAGGCCACGTAACTCCTTGCTATCTTGCTTGAAAAATCACACTTAAAATTGACAAGATAAATTGGACTCGGTTTCGGGTCCTTCACCGTGTTAAGTGTAAACTCAGGGTTTGCTCTTGCATTTGTCTTTGTGTCTGTCCGTGTGTGTTGTCCTGTGTAATTGCACATTTTCTACCTCATTCTGCTTACATCATCTCCTCCTCAAGATGTCTGGATATTGGTCCTCATACACCTCTGGTCTTTCCTCCTCGACCATATACCGTTCATCTTCACCTTCTCCTTCTTCCATGTATCCTCTGCCATCCACGGGAGACCCGTACCGGTGGTCGGTTCCACCTCAATCCGATTAGGAAGTCAGAACTTCGACTGACTTCTCCACTTCTTCGCATTTCTAACCTACTCCATATTCTAACACTCCGGATCCACTTTCATCTTGGGCTGACTGTCCTTACTCTCGAGAGCTTGCAGGAATCAAAGAACTGAATGAAGAGCAAGCCGATGTTGAGACAGATGATTGGAAAAATTATATGCCCCTGCATACTTCATTCTCATCTCAAGTAGGGACCATACAACAATCAGCATATACACATCCCAACTTGACCTTGGGGCAAAACATGGTCGATCAAACATACCAAAAGGAGAGGCTTGCACATCCTAATTTTCCAGACTTGATTGACTTTAGTGATCAAGCCTCCATTAACCAGCCCTCATTCGGAGAGCCGATATATTCACAGGAGTGGACTCATGACCTAGACTTATCAGTCCCTGTTTCATTAACTCCATCATATGAGGCTCCGACCAATATTTGCCATTTGTATGGTCCATACTCGACCCAACATTACATGCCAGATTCTAGGTATGTTGAGTATGAGCACCCAAAGTCTCATCAGTACCCTCCACTTGAGCAGAACTCTCCCATGATTTGTCATGAGAATTTTGTGGAGGATGACATCTCTAGACTTATTAAGAAAAATGAATCATTTGGTAACGAGTTAAGAGATGTCATGAATATATTACACTCAATTTCTGCCAGCCTGGGTATAAAAGTGAGAAAAGACATGAGTATTTTTTAGGTTGAAAACAAAGCAAACATCAGGGAACCCACACCGTCTGTACAGCTGGAGTCCATTCTATCTACCTCTTCTACTAACCACTTACCCTCCAATTCAGAGTCTGATCATTCATCCATCAAAAACACCAAAAAAATTGAAAAACCAAAAATTCACATAAAAATTGTAAATGAAAATGATTTAGAAAAATTGGATTCCACCCTAAGGGAAGTACTTGATGAGGAATTGATCTTTAAACTTCCCTTAATAAAGGACATAGATCACTTCCCCGACCTCAAGAGATTTGTAAAGAGTAAATTGATGCCCAAGAGGTCGGGTATTAAGAGAACAAGGACTGAAAGACACATAGTGTCTATGGCCACATCCTTGGTGATGGGTAGAAAGACCAAGAGCCGCAGAGTGAAGCGGTTGCCCCGAGTTGAGTGTGAAATCAAAGACACCATCTTCACCCATGCAAGAATCAATGATGACTCACCGATAAATATCCTCCCGACCTCTGTGTTTGACAAGACCTCAAACTCAGGCCAATCAGAAAGTCGAGAGAGATCGTTCAGCTGGCTGATCAATCCATCAAACTGTCTAGAGGAAATATTTCAGTCATCGTTACTTTCCAAGGTGCTCTACTCCAGGTGGACTTCTCGGTCATTGACATCGAGCACCGAGGAGAGTTTACCCAGTCTCCGATTATTCTCGGGAAGCCGTTCTTAGCCTCAGCTAAAGTGTCTATAGATTGCGAGACTCGGGAGATCGATTTCTCAACATTGGGAGCACTCCGACCTCACCCGTTCTTTGATACACTTTACTCTAAGGTAACCCGCACATCCGCTGACAGTCGTGACCATCGAGAGGTAGATGAGTCCCACCTCTCTACTACACCTGAGAGACCGACTGCCCAGACGACCGTTGGTTCTGAGACTCCCCACACCTCCACTTCATCAACTGCTTGCACCGCCACCATGACATCTTCTAAGGAGGACTCACGACCAGAGGCTACCATTAAGTCGGACATGACCTTTGTTGATTGCCTTGACCATTTTGATGATCCGACACAAGAGGCCAATAATGCCAAGACAACTGAGACCACTAGCACCTTCCGGAGACATGTGCTGGCCCTTCAGGAATATTATAATCTATACGATGACTCGTCTGATGAGGAACCCATGGTCAGCACCACACCACGTCCCGGACCTTCAAAGGAAGCAACCAAGATTAAATTGACTCCACATAAAAACACGGTTGCTCCCTCTTCTAGTCGGTTATCTAGTGAGAGGAAGTCGAGAATTGATTCCTCGAGATGTTCCCCCGAACCTCTCAAGGCGCGTCTCTCTCATCTCCCTCTCAATGATTCAGGTTCTAGAAAACCGACTAAGAAAGTTTCCTTCAACACACCGGAGAAGGAATTTTCTGAGGGGTCTTCATCTGGTCCGGACAAGGTAATTTATATGAGTGAGCTCAGTTCGGCTGTTCTTAAGCCGTTTCTAAGCAAGCAGCTGTGTGTCGACCCTCGTTGGACGATCCCTACACCTCACTATTATTCATCTGAGGACGATTCCGACAGCGACACATATGTATATTATCCACCTCCTCGCGTCCGCAAGAAGGTTCGTCACAAACCTTCTTAATCCTTGTATATTCTCACTCTTTCTTTTATATACTTTTTCTCCCTCCCTCCTCGGTGATTCGAATCACTCGCCCCGACTCATCTCATTTCATTTTAAGACTATATTTAGGATAATCAGATCCTAAGTATAGGGGGGAGAATGACCCGCATCCATTCATTATACATCCTCCAGATCACATTGGTCCTCATACTCACTCCTGTCCTATACTTAGGCTGACCAGAGCCTAAGTATAGGGGGGACCGATGCCCGCCTTGTATATACTCAACCATTTTTTCCTCTTGCCCTCCTCCACCCCATTTTTTGATCTTCTTCTACACTTAGTCTGTCAAGAGCCTAAGTATAGGGGGCGGTGCGACTTCTATACGATTTTTGTAATTTTAGCTCTCCTACACTTAGCCTGAGCTATGTCTTTTTAGTCGCTTTTCGTGCTCTGAGGACATAGCACACGCTAAGTATAGGGGGGTGTGTATATTACATATATACTTTACCAATAGCTCGTACTTTCACGTATGTTCGCGTGTTTTTGTATATATTATGCAATAATTATGGGGTGGGTAAAAATTTTAAAAAAAAAATTTGTATAATGTTGTACTATAATACTTGTATAAAAAATGTAAAATTCTTGTAAAACTTACTTTTGTAAAATTTGTTGTAAAATAGGATGTATACTGGAAAAAAAATTGTATACTATGTATAAACTAAAAACTTGTTGTAAATAATACAAATTGTTGTATACTTATATCAAATGAAATTTCTGTTGAAAATAAGGCTTCTTATTTACTCTTGCATATCATCCTTGCATTTAAAAAAATCTTGCATTTCATTCATAGCATCTCATCTGCACCTCTCATCTGCATATCTTGCATATGCAAGGTGAAAAACTAGTGGGTTCTGAACCAAGTTATGAGTAGATGTTGAGGATGGACTTGATTTGACCTTAATCCACCTAACTTTAGAGGAACCTTATACGAACTGGAGTTAAGATTTTTCAGGTCAAGTGACTTAATTCTTTGAGTCCGCAAGTCTATATTCACATGTCATCTTGATTAGTATAAGTAGAATATCTCGTGCACACGCATGATTCTTTTAGACAGTGACCTAACTTGGACAAGCACAATGCATGTAGTTCTTCATTGATGAGGTGGTGAGGAGGTAGAATCCTTTAGCTTGGAGTAGCACATGGGTGGAAACATCCGTCCTCCTCTAGGGAGGGTAGTGCATCTCAACCTAGTCTGGTGGTGTTGAAGTCTAAGGACAGGACGTTGTGGGTTGTAATAATGCTTCAAAAGAGGGATAGTCTACTGGCTCAAGAGGAAAAACTCCGGATGTACATGCTGCACCTCGTATATAGTTCAAAAAAAAAGAGAAGAAAAAAAGAGAAAAAAATGCAAGAACTCCAAAAAAAATAGACAGGCCAAAAAAAATTTGCTTTTCAGAGTATGTATATTAGCAAAGAAATGCAGCTGGATGACTTGGCTACACTGGTCAGGCATCCCGGGATAGGTAGCTACACTGGCTACCGTCCATTCTTTCTCCACCCCCTCCTCTTGAGCTGGTCGCACTTGAACTTAGAAGGGAATACCCCGCTCCTCGAGGAAAGAGTTACTGGATCGGGTTATTGAGTTACCTTGTTAGAGGAGGCTGCTTCCGAGCCATTTCTGATATGCAGAGTTACATATCACTTACACAGTACAAGTAAGAATCATAGTCATCAGAAATTTGCGTTTGAGGATTTGTTCTGACCTAACTGTTGAGGCGTCTTGAATAGAAGACTTGTGGAACTTGAAGTCTGTTAGGTCTTAAGTTCAGATCCCAATAAGGTTCTGCCACACAATTAATCCAAAGGTCAAGTCAAGCTCCATTTTCAACTTTAGTTCATGACCTTGGTATGCAACCCAAAATCATTTCACTCTTGCATTTCATTTTAGTTGCTCGGGGACGAGCAAGGTTTAAGTATAGGGGGTTGATGAATCTGCGATTCATCACTCTAAAAATTGAAAATAGAGCTTTTGTTCCCGAGTAATTAGATGCATATTTCTACTTATATTGCATAATTAGCATTCATGCATGCATTGATAATATCTGCATTTTAGCATTCATATATGCATTAAATGAGAAGCCAAATTCACTTGTAAATATTCACCTGTATATTAGATAAAATACCTTATTTGTATATATTTTATACTGACTGCGAATCCAATAAAACCAACTCCATAATGTATATATGACTAACATTAATAAAGAAAAAAATATCAAAAAAATATTAACTTGTAAAATCGACCAATAAAACCCCAATACAAGTTTGAAACCATGAACCTTAAAATGCACATATCTCTCTCATACAGTGTCCGATTGAGGTCTACTTACTTTTAAAGTAATATACATTCAAATACCTTCGAAACAAGACCAATTTCATTAAAATAGGAGCTTGTATGCAAAACTTGAGTTTTGGGCCCCTTTTGTATATTGTACAAAATGACCGTTTTACCCATGTATTTTATCATTTTATTTTCTTCACCATTAAAAATCCAAAAAAAATTTAGATTAAATTGTAAATATTCTCCTCATATTTTCTCTATTTGTATTTTGATTTTTCTCTCTTTTAAAAATGACAGAAAAATGTAAAAGACAAAAATGTGGTATTTTATACATATAAGGTGCCACCCAAAAATACATTTTGTACAGATGATTTCATTTGATTTTCGGCCCTTCACGAAAGTTGTAGATCTCTGTGAGACAAGCAACTTTCGTGTTGACCACTTTTTGATTTAATCCCTTTTGTTATTTCTTTTTTATTTTCTTTACATTTAATCTTTGAATTTTCTGGGAGCGACATGTGGCAGCGCCTGGAGCCGCCACATGTCACCCCTTATTTTCGAATTTATTTTATTATTTTCAGATTTATTTTTAATTATTTTCGGATTTTATTATTTTAATTATTATTATTTTAATTATTGTTATTTTTAGTAGCCTACTTATTTTACTCATATTATATTATATTATTTTTCCCTTTTACCCCTTCATTTCTTACTCCCAACTCCAAGTCACCACTAACACCACCATCCCTCCATCTTCTCCACCTATTTTCTAACTTCCCCCCCCCTCCTCTTTATATTCCATTTCCTCCTTCATTATTCATCATCCGCCGTTTTCGAGAGAAGTGAGGTCGAGCCCCTTTAACCTTCAAGTGACATCTACAGGAGACGAGTCGAGCGACGACAACCTCAAGGCAAGATCCGCGGCATCACCATTGTCGCGTCGCAAGTTCCGATTGGATTTGCTCAGCTTCGAAGGACTCCACCATCCTTCTCGAGGCCACAACCGGAAGCCGCATTCCGTGGCTCCATTTTCGGCGATCCGCAGGTAAGTATCCCTCAACTTTTCCTTGTCATATTTTTTATCTAATATTTTCCTTGTTTCATTCACAAATCATTAACAAAAATCAGACCATCATTTTAACCATCAACCACCACCAATTATCATCATACATTATCACCACATTTGTTCCATCAAACAATCACCATCACAATCACAAACATCATCTCATTTCTATCACCTCATTTTTACGACACAACCATCACCACATTTACATCATATACCATTACCTCCATCACAATCACCTTTTCTCCATTACATTTGATTTATTTGTTTGCTATTTACAAAGAAAATACACAAAAAGTTGCAAAAGAAAAACAAAAAATAAAAAAAGGCACTGGTCCCAGGCCGGCCGTGCGTGCAACCGCGCCTCCAGTTCGCGCGCCCGTCACCACCCTCCAGCCCGGCCTGACCGCTCCTCCACCCCGCCTCAGGGAGCCCCGCGTTGCCAGGCACCATCAGCAGCCCGCGGGCGTGGGCTCCTGCCTCCTCCGCCGGCTGCCACCACCACAGCGCGCCCACGGTGCCTGCCAGCCTCGCACCCGCAACCCCCACGTAACGCCGCCTCACCGATCTCCATCACGCACCTGTCCTCCCGCAGCCGTGGTCGAGCTCCGCCGCCACTGTCCTTGTGCCTCGCCGCCAGCCACGCGTAGCGGCTCCGCCCCTCGCGCGTCCTCCGCCTCCACCGCGCCCAGGGCGACCAGCCACCCAAGTTCCAGCGCGGCGACGCCCTCCGCCATTGCGGCGCCGTTTCCGCGCGCCTCCTCGTCGCTGCCTGGGACCTGACTGCTCCATCCACCGCCCTCCAACCCCAACGGCGCCGCAACTGGCCGCACACGCCATCGTCGTGCGTGCGGCCGCCTCCAGCCGTCTCGCCACCTCGCGTCGCCCCTTCAGCCACCTCGCCCCTCGATCCTCTCCTCCGCCCGCTCATCTCAGCCGCGTCGGCCGCAGATGCGCCGGTCCGTGCGCAACCCGCACCTCGCGCGGCCGCCCTTCGCGAGCCCTAGCCGCCCTTGCGCCATACTTGCGAGAGAAGAATAAGGAAAGGTTTATTTTAGTTTTATATTGTAACAATTGCATTTTCATTCTTCCAAGTTTTAGTAATTGCAAAAGCGTCCCTGTCCATATTTTAGTTCATTCAACTTCTATTTTGTATTACATGAACAACCCTGACTTTGATCAATAATTTGGAGGTTATTTTTGCATCAATATTTTACCAAAAAAATAGCATTTTATAGAGTAATTAAATCTTTATCTCCTGGCTATTTATTTATATTTTTGTGAGCAATTGACATTTTATTAAAAATCAGAGATTGAAAATCATTAATATTTTACTCATTTAAGCTCTGAAATTCGCACATAGTCATTTATTGCTTCAAAAATTGTGAAAAAATTGTGAATTCCACGAATAACATTTTTGAGAAATTTCAACTCTCCTGGATTATTTATTGAAATATCTATTTTAGATAAATCAATCTCTGGATAATTTGGCTTCGTGAAATAATTAGGAATTAAATACCCGCAGTAACTCTATTTTCAGAAAAATATTCATAAAAAATCCTAAAGTGTCAGAAAATTCCAAAAATATTAGTGTAGATTCATTTCATCATATTTGACTTTCAATAAATTTTTCATTTTTATTGCATATCATTCGCATGAAAAATTGCATAAAACCCCAAAAAAGTTTGCATTTTTAATTTGTGCATTTTTAATCCAAACATTCCAAAAAATACATTTTGCATTCATTGTTGGATCAGGTTTATAGGAAAAATATAATTTAGCCAATTTGGACTAATTTTATATTAAAATTTAAATTGGCTAGCTTCTTGATTTTCTTAATAACCTAGTCCATTCATATATTGCATTTGGCATTTATATTGCATTAAAAAAATATTAAAAAAATTCCACTTGGAAAATCGTAATCGAATCACTCTAACTTGATCCCGAGTTGTTCCTTTGCCTCCTTGAGTCGACCCTGGGGCTTGCCCATGCTCTAAATAAACATATAACCGCGCTTAATTTCATTAGACGATTAATCGAGTTGTGTGGTTATTTTTGATCGATGCGGATCTATCCGACTGCAACGAAAGAGTCTATCAGACAACTTAAAAGGGTAGGTCATCCGCGGCTTGTCACTACAGCATGTCAGCAAAGATCTAGATCTCATCGGACTAGAATTCTCCGTCAACACAGTCTACACCTCCCAGTTTCTATCACAAAAGGAGGATATATGTTAGGGGTCACTCACTGAAATGGCGGATGCTGTTGGAGATGTAGGATGGATTTTTATGGTAAAGGGAGATGTAGGTCACTGAATCTAGATGGTGGTTTCAACCATCGACAACTGTCGATGGAAGTGGGGATCCGGGGAGTTAGGAGGTTGGCGAAGATGAGGATGATTAAATGAAGAGATTAGAGGTGTTGGTTAGTTGGAAGGCGATAAGAGGAGGTTAGGAAAACTCAGGGAGCTCGGGTGGTTGGCTTAGTCGAAACCTCTGGTGGTTGAGCGACGGGAGATTAAAGGTGGAGGTCGTAGGATCTCGATCTGACGTTCAAGATGCGGGCATGAAGGAGCGATGATGTGGCTCTGACCAAAGATCATACTTTTGATGTTGTGGCGAAAAGGAGTTGATCTCAGCCATATGATCAATTAGTCAAATGACCAGAATAAAGGCAAAATGATATAAAAGGCCGGGCTACGTGAGCACATGTGGAGGTGCCATATGGCCCAATCAGATATGAAATGAATGGTTAAATACAACAAAAATTAAAAATAATTAGTTATAAGATGAATTAAAAAAGTGGCAAACATGAAAGTTGCAGATCTTGATGAGATCTACAACTTTCATGTAGAAGTCAAAGAGAAATATGATCATATATACATAGATAAAAATTAAACAAGTAACTAAATAAGGAAACCATTTTTTTTCCTTTTTTGTATTTTTTATTTATATTTTATGTTATAACAATTATGTATAATTTTATTCTATTTTTATTGGGTTTTAAATAGGAGCAAACTACATAAAATAATAGCACAATAATAGGTATCATAATACTACTTAATTAGTGTTACTTATTTACACCACATGATTGTTTAATTAGTGTTAATTAATAGCGCTATTTAAAGAATTTATTAAGCAAGATAGATAACGAATGGATTTCAAGTTGATAAATTAGGGATTTATCATTGTTTGAAGCATATGTATAAAGTGATGCTGTGGTTAGAGCCTCAAGAGAGATTAGGGCCATCAGATCTGATCGGGATGATTAGATCCAACAGAGGTTGTAGTGTGTGTTCATCTCCTTCCTCTATAGGTGGAGGCAATGTAGAAAAGCTCCGGTGAACATTCTATAGCTCCTCCTCTTGTTGGCGGAGTCATTGTTGGTCAAAGGAGTAGGTTGATACTCCTACAAAGTTGTTGTAGGCATGATGCAGCTCGATGGAGGTCTGAAATGCCCGAGCAGTGCAGTCTCATCGGAGTGAAGGCTCGAGGTCAGAGGTGAGGCTCGGATTCTGACTAATCCACATCGTGTGCTATCTTGTAGGTGTAAGATCAATAAAACCAAGCATGCTCGAGAGTTTGGAGGGGATCTGTGGGCTAATCGAGGGCTCTATGGAAGTGGAGGAATGGAGCACTGAGTGAATTTCAACCTTTGTGAGGCAGGAGGCAGAGCGAGGCATAGGAGGTTATGGAGAAGCGGTGAGGAGCTAATAAGGCTACGCAAAGGTATTAGAGTGACGTCGATGGTATTGTGATGATCGACAGGAGGTGAAGGTGACCATGTGCGTGCCGATAAATATAATAAATGAAATGAAACTAAGAAATAAAGAAAATAAGAAGCTCACCTGAGGAATAAGAAGGTTCATGTATACGAACTGGAGAGGTGGATGATAGGCCTGGATGGTTGACGAATCCGGAATTGCTCTTGTTAAAGATGTGAATTTGTTCATTCGCTTAAAAAATAATGACTTGATTTTGTCATTTCGTTGTAGGCGGCAATCAGAATCAGTCAGGAAAAATAACCACAATTATTTATTCAATTTTATTAGCGTGGTTTTATGTTTATTTTACTTGAGCAAGTCCCAAGGTCGGACACAAGGAGGCAAAGGGACAACCTAAAATTATGTCCTTGAAAGACCGCATATGGAACTTGGTCCCAGTGACAGGGAAGGTCACAATAGAGTTTGATATTCGAGTAGTTGTCGAAGCTGATTATATAGAAAGTGGTTCACGAGGTCTAGACTAGGAGATCTTTCCCGGTGTGGTGTATTAATATGGGTTAATGGCTCTTCTACTTATTAATTATTAACTGGCAGATGGTAAGCACAATCCACTATTTGTTTCGCAGGCTGAAGGCTAACTAGCGCTGGTTAGACTATGCAGGGTTGACCTAAATGGCCAAATTGCATGAGCAATGGGTCTGATGTGTAAGGGGTCCTGTACCCACGACTCAAAATTGCACTACATGAAAGAGGTTTCCAGACATCCATAGAAAGAAGAAGTCAGGAGTACGGAGCCTACCTAGTCAGGATAGGTGCCCAGGTGAGATCAAGGAGCTTGTGGACCTAGTCGCTGAGGAAGAAAAAAGGGAAGACCCGAGGTTGTGGACTATGCATCCTTCCCCTATTTGAGTATGCCTCACAAACCGCTTCTGCGACTACCATGGTCGAGACTGACTCGAAGGATGTCTATCAAAATTCGTATGCAGTTTTCGAGACGATCTTTTTTTGGAATTTTTAATGCAATAAAGGATGCAAAATGCAATTTCGGCCTATTTTAGGGACTAAATGTAAATTACATTCAAACGATGTCCGAGAAATATGAAACATAGCCAAGATGCAAAATATGATGAAATGAATGCAGTGTATTTTTTTGGAATTTTTGGATGTAATATGAATTTTAGCGGCGAGCGACACTCGTTGGCGGTGTAGCGAGGCTATGAAGTTAGCTGAAGAAGAGTTGTCGGAGGAGATGACCGGTGGCGAAGCGCACATCGAAGGGGACGGTTGTTGGAGTTGATGATGTGGATGTTGTCGACGATGGAGATGTATGGTGGAGTTGGAGGCAGCGAAGTCGAGTGGTGGTCATCAGAGGCGAAGCAGGTGGAGATGATCGCCGTAGCGAGGTGCCGATCGAGAGAGAGAGAGAGAGAGAGAGAGGCGAAGGTCAGAAGAAATAAAGGTGAAGAGGAGGATGTACCTGGGTGGAGAGGGGCTCGACGGCGACGTACGGCCGGAGCTGGAGTAGCAGCACTGTGGCGAAGCTGCGACGAGGACACAGTCCTCGGATCAAGCCGACGTTCGGGCTGTCACCACCAAAAGGAGATAAACGGCGGATGGTTCAAAGTTAAGGGGAGGCGAAGCCTTTATAGAGGGAGGTGGTATGCCGGAAGAGGAAGAAGGTCGGGGATTTTGGGTTCGATCGAATATTGATTCTGGGATTCATCGGCGATGAGATTTGGGATCACCGGAGATACCAGATTGCTTGATGGAAATGCGGATCGGAGAAGGGCAGCGACGAGATTTGCGGTGCTATCGCGGGGGTGCCAGAATGGGAAAAGTCAGGAGGTTGAAGGCGATTTGTGGGCCATCCGATCGGCCGAGATCGGACGGTCCATGTTGAGACTTGTGGCGATCAGAGGGGCGTGGGGTTGTGCACGTGTTGGGCGCGTGCCTGGGAGGCACGTACCTCGCACATGAGGTGGCATTGAATTTAATTTTTTTTAATTTTTAAATTTTATAAAAAAATGAATAAATAAAAATGCCAAAAATGGCTGACATGTGGCGGTTCCAGGAGCTGCCACGTGTCAACACCACAAAATTCAAAATATAAATACTTTGTAAAATCGAAAATAAATAGTAAATGACCTCGGATCGAAAAAGTTTCTTCAAAAAATTGCTCGTCTTGATAAGATCTACAACTTTTATGAAGACATCAAAACCAAAATCAAATGCACAAAGTGATTTTTTTTGGTGTATGCCATGTACGTAGAATACCTTGATTTTTGGGTTTTCTAATTTTTTTATCATTTTCAAACTAGATAAAAATTCAGAAAAAAATATGATAAAATAAAAGATAAATATTTACACCTTAATTTTATTTTTTGGAGGTTAAATATGTACATAAAATATCAGGTCAAAAACTGCTAAAATACAAAATGTACAAAAGAGGCCCCAAAACCCAACTTTCACATACGAGCTCCGATTCACTTGAACTTGGTCTTGTTTTGAAGGTAATTGAATGTACATTAGTTCAAAGTGAGTAGGATTAAAAAAAGATACTGGATGGGGAAGATATGAGGTTTTTAGTCCGAAAATCCTGAAACTAGGGTTTGGGTTTTTGGACCACTTATTTGGGTTATTTAATTTTTTTTATTTTCCATTTATTCTTGTTAGTGATATGTGTCATTCGGAGTTAGCATGAATGAGTTAAAAATCCAGGAAGTTAGGCTATTTACAGGTCATTTTTGTCTTGGATTTTTGGCTTCTTATTTTGTGCAAAAATTCATGCTAAAATGCAATTCTTATGAAAACATGCATGAATGCTAGTTATGCATAATAGATGCAGAAATGATGTTAATTTTAAGGGATTTGAACTTAATGAATGAGATTTAGAGTAATGAATCCGAGATTCATCATCCCCCTATACTTAAACCATGCTCGTCCCTGAGCATCAAAAAGAAATGCCATGAGGTGAATGAGATTGGGTTCCATACCAAGACCATGAGCTGAAGGTGAAAGTGAAACTAGACTCAACCTTTGGATTATTAGTGTGATGGAACTTCTGTGAGACTTAGAATTTTAAAATCAATAGCCCTCAAGTTTTACACATCATTGCTACGGTTTCGGCTCAGAAGTCATCTTAGATCAATCCTCTTCCCAAAGCATACCCTATGAACATTGAACAATCGACTCTTCTGTGTGAAAGGTTTTAGATCTTCCCATCCAGAATGCCGGACTACCATGCTCCTCTCCTTTCCAGTAACTCATCCTCGGGGAGTCAGGTATTTCCTTCTAAGGTCTGTCGCGTTGTGTTCACAATCGAATTTGGGGGAGAAGTTAAAAGAAGGGGAAAAGAACTGGAGGGTGTCCAGTGTAGTCACCTCTCCTTGTGAAGCTGGCCAATGTAGCCGAGTCTCCACCAAGATCTGCAGGTTTCTTGAAGCTTGGACCTTTTTGGTCAGATATTTATTTGGTATAATGCTTCTTTGTATTTGGAATTTTTGGTGGTTCTGCTTGGATCTTGTTGTGCCCCTACGGATATAGAATCTTTTTGTTTCCGTAAATTTTTTGGGGTCATAGAAAAAATTGTGCCCAGCCGTCCATTCCTTTTACGAAGCCTTATTTCAACACGTACTCTGGTCTTTAGATTTCCACGCTACTAGAAAAGATACTCACACAATCTTCCAACATCCTGTCTGAGTTGAGCTAAGTGCATAGTGTGAAAGTACAAATTACTTCCCTATTCCAGAGTTATACCCAGAATGAAGAGACCAGGTTAGACACTAAGAGTCAAACGGTGCACATTGGTATGTGAAACTCAAAGAATTAAGTCAAAGACCTGAAGCTTCTAAAATCTTATTTCTCGGTGAAGTTCCTCTGAAAATTAGGTTGATTAAGGTCAAGTCCAGACCACTCTCGATTTCTACTCATAACTTGGTTCAGAACCCAAAGACTTTTCACATATGCGAATGAATGTGATACTACATGAAGTGCAAGTGTGTGAAATGCAGACACATTTTTTCTCTTTTTTATGCAAGGGATTTTTGAGTTTTTTTTTGCAAAATGGATAAGAAGACATTTTTTCAAAAATTTTGGGCACAATCGGTGTTAGTAGCAAAACTCTTTTTTCTTTTTCTGTTTTTTTTCGAAATAATTACCCACCCCTTAAATACATATAGACTTACATGCAAGTACGAGATATGGGTTAAATATATACAAAGTATATATACAGACCCCACTATACTTAGCAAGTGTTGTGTCCTCAGAGCACAAGAAGCGAAAAGAAGACATAGCTCGGGCTAAGCGTAAGAGAGTGAAAAATTGATATACAATGGTCCTCCCCCCTATACTTAGACTGTGAACAGTCTAAGTATAGAAAAAGAGCGCAAAAGAGGTGGTCAGGATATGTAAATGAGGAGAGTATATACAGGTGGGCATCACTTCCCCCTATACTTAGGCTCTGGTCAGCCTAAGTATAGGAGAAGGGTGGAAATGGAGCGATCGAGAGATAGAAGAAGAATGGTATGTACAGATGGCATCAGTCCCCCCTTATACTTAGGCCTTGGCCTAAGTAGAGGAAGAAGCTATACAAGGAGATCAATATGGTTGGGAGGGAGGGTGGGAATGATCTGATGAATCTGTAATGTCCTTGCTCTACGTGAAGTAGATGACGTCAACTTGAACTGTCTGTTCTTTTGGCGATTCTATATATGGCTTCAGCAATTGTCCATTTACTGAGAAAGGTTGTGCATCATTTTTGAGTTCAGCAATATCCACACTTCCATTGGTATGCATATCGTTCACAATGTAGGGACCCGTCCATTTTGATTTTAGTTTCCCATGAAAAATCTTTAACCGAGCATTAAACAAGCACACTTTCTGCCCAGGACAAAGGTTTTATCTCGAGTGTGTCTATCCATCTCTTAATCTTGTCCTTATAGATTATACTGTTGTCATATGCCCGATTTCGGATTTCAATTAGCTCATTCAGATTTAAGTCTCGACATAATTTCCTAAGGTGACAACTCCAACTCAACTTTTTGATCGCCCATTCTGATTTGTAAATCAATTCTGCAGGTAGATGGCATGGCTTGACATAGATCATTCTAAAAGGTTAAGTACCAAGTGGAGTCTTATAGGTTGTCCTATAGGCCCACAGAACCTGGTCCAACAGTTTCGTCCAGTTCTTCCTGTCTAGAAGAACCAACTTCTGAAGAATACCCTTCACCTCTCTATTAGAAACCTCTGCCATGCCATTAGATTGTGGATGATATGGGTTGTCTATTCTATGCTCAAATTTAAACTCTTTAGCCAAAGATCTCATTTCCTTATTCACGAAGTGGCTACCTCCATCAGAAATCAAAACTTTTGGTATCCCGAATCTTTAATGATATTATCCTTGATATACTTACGGACGGTTTTTCTATCTGCGGTTCGGGTTGGGATAGCCTCTACCCATCTTTATAAATAATCAACCTCTAACAACATGTACTCAAATCCATTACTATTGGGAAAGGGACCCATAAAATCAATCCCCCATGCATCTTAAACAGCACAGAAAATCATTGGTTGCATGGGCATTTCATCTCTATATCCTACAGTCCCTCCCATTTTTTTGATAAATTGGGCATGACCGTACAAATTCATTAGCATCCTAAAATAAGGTCCGCCAATAAAATCCACATTAGAGCACCTTGTGCATGGTTCTCTTTCCCGAATGGTGTTCTCCAGCCTCAAGAGAATGACAATGTGTGAGGACACTCTGGTATTCCTCCTGAGGAATACATCTTCGCCAAACGCAATCCGGTCCTTCATAGAAAAGGAAAGGATCGTCCCAATGAGATTTTCTCGAATCTGACTTCAATCGATCAATCATTCTCTTGATCCAACCAAAGGGAACCTTCTTGGAGACAAGATAGTTTACGATGTTGGAATACCATGGGGTTGAATCAATAACGCAAACTGATTCATCTGGAAAAGTCTCCTTAATTGGTCCAGTGTCAGGATAATCATTTTTCTCAATTCGGAAAAGGTGATCAGCAACAATATTCTTTATTCCAAGTTTATCTTTGATCTCCAAATTAAATTCCTAGATTAACAAGATCCATCTCAAAAGCAGTGCCTTGGCATCCTTCTTATCCATAAGGAATCTAATTTCCATGTGATCTGTGAAAATTGTCACCTTGGAGCCCAATATGTATGATCTGAATTTTTCGAGGGCCCAAACAACCGCGAGCATTTCCTTTTCAGTTACCGTATAATTTCTCTGTGCATGATCCAATACTTTGCTCGCGTAGTGAATCGCATACGAAATTCCATCCCTTCTTTGTCCAAGCACTGCTCTGACAGCAAAATCTGTTGCATTAGTCATGATCTCAAAGGGAAGAGACCAGTCGAGAGCTTGTAAAATCGGCGATTCACATATTTTCCTTTTCAGGAGCTCGAAGGCCTCTAGACACTTGTGATTTACAATAAACTTGGTATCTTTTCCTTAAAGCTCAGTCAGTGGGCGGGTTATCTTTGAAAAATTAGTGATAAAGCTTCGATAAAATCCAACATGCCCTAAGAACGACCTCACTGACTTTACATTGGTTGGTGGCTCAAGTTTCTTGATCACATCCACCTTGGCAGGGTCGACCTCCATTCTCTTTTTGGAGATGGCATGCCCCAACACAATACCCTCAGTCACCATAAAGCGACTTTTCTCCCAGGACAGTACCAAATTAACCTCCGTGCATCTCTGGAGGACTCGGTCCAAGTGCACTAAACATGTATCAAATGAATCACCATGAGCCGAGAAGTCATCCATAAAGAGTTCCAGGAAATCACCAACCATTTCGGCAAATACGGCAATCATGCACCGCTGAAATGTGCCTGGGAAATTACAAAGCTCGAATGGCATGCGCTTGAATGCGTAGGTACTGAAGGGACATTTGAATGTGGTATTTTCCTGATCCTCATGAGCGATAGCTACCTGATTATAGCCAGAGTATCCAGAAAACATAAGAATGCTTTCCCTGCAAGTCTCTCCAATATTTGATCAATAAATGGCAGTGGAAAGTAATCTTTCTTGGTCGCAGCAATTAGGCGCCTGTAATCGACATAGATGCGCCACGACGTGGGCACTCGGGTCGCGATCTCTATCCCCTCCTCGTTGGTGACCATCTGGATTCCCAACTTCTTCGGGATGACATGAAGGGGGGCCACCCACTTGGAGTCAGAAATGGGGTATATAAATCATGCTTTGCACCATTTCTCTATCTCTTTCTTAACTACTTCCCAAAGATTGGGGTTTAATCTTCTCTGAATTTCTCGGGAAGGCCTTGCGTTATCCTCAACATAAATTTGGTGCGAGTAGAGAGCGTGATTGACTCCTATGAGATCCGACACAGTCCAACCGATGGCTTTTCGATTTCACTCAAGGACTTCGAGTAATCTAGATTCCTGGTCCAGGGTTAATGATGAGCTAATGATCACAGGGAACTTTTCATTGGGTCCATTTAGAAATGCATACTTCAGTGTGGGAGGCAGTGGTTTTAGCTCAGGAAAATCTGAATCATCAATTAAATCTGGTTGAACGATCTTTGCATATGGCTTAGTGTCGGTTGGTGGTGAATCACTCTGTGATGTGTTAGCTACCAATTCTGAAGAAAGGTGAGTTGGATTGCTATAGTAGTGCGGTAATTCGGCCGAAGCCGCGTTCGACTCGTCATCGATATTTCTTGATTGTCCTGAAGAAGATGGGACTGACACATGCGAAAGGATTTCTGTGTCATCAAGGTTATAAGCATCTGGGTGACTAGATATGTTTTGCAACATCTCACAAACTTCATTGTGCATTGTTTCTTCTTCTATTGTGGTACTTTCAATCTGAATGTCTGGTAGTTGGTCCCACAGACCAGTAGTGCTGATAAGATTGCATTCCGATGTTTCGGAATATTCAGTGGTGGATTCGGAGTTTGGTCTTTGCCACTTTGTTTATTTCATCTGCAAGTCCACTTCTCTGTCTAGAGAGCAGAACTTCATCATTCCAGTACCGTAATCGAATACAGCTTTGACGGCTCTTAAGAATGGTCTTCCAAGAATGATTTGTGATTCCTTCCAATGGTTCGGGGTCTCCATATCAAGGACAGTGAAGTCTACTTTGTATTCCGTACCCTCAATCACGATGATAACATTTTTTACTTCTCCCTTAGGTCTTTTAGTAGATTTATCAGCAAATTAGAGTAAAGATAATGATTTCTTGAGAGGACCTAACTCCAATCTGTAATATAAGGATAAGGGTAGAAGATTTATGGAAGAACTATTGTCGAGAAGTGTGTGTGTGCAAACGCAATGCCGCCAATGTGACTCTCCACATAATGAGCACCCAGATCCCTTTTCTTTCTTGTTAAATGTTGATTTTTGACACATTTGGTAGTGGTAACTGTCAAGATATGAGTCTCCATAAATTGACTTGTTTTCTTTGTACGAGTCCTGGTGGGAGTGTGTTTCACCTTCAAGTACTTTTGAAATGTTGTATTACTGGCCATATACTGATCAAAGGGTACTTTGACTGTAATATTTTGCTAGCAAAAACTTTCCATCACTGGGTCATCCTGAATGTTTTTCTTTTGTTTTCCTTTCTTAAGAGCATGAGGGAAAGGAATGGAAGCATTTGAGTCAGGAGAAAGAGAGCCAGAATCATAAATAAGAGCATCTTTATTAGAATTGGAGTTCTTATTACAATCATAAATTTTCTGATAATAATCATATTGCTGAAATGGTGACAAAGGTATTTTTTGCAACAACTAGAGGTTCAAGGTCCTCTGTAGACTCCATAGATGCTTTTCCTTTATCTCGTGTTGGGATCTTCAGGCGTCCTTATTCTTCATCCTCAGAAGCATCCTCCGGTTGATCTTCCGAGTCTTCATGGTCTGATTCCCTTGTCCGGTCAGGTACGACCACGGTCCTCCTGCTCCTGAGTGATATGGCATTGATATTGTCAAACGAAAGGATCTCATGTTCAGATGTGGAAAAATCTAAATAGTATACCTGTCCATTGTGTTGAAACAATTGAGATTTGTTCAAGCTATTGGGGTTAGCTTGAACTTGGGCAAAAATGGTTGTGGTCGGGGTTGTTTGTTCATCCTTCCAACTGGACAAGCGATTAACATCGACCCGTAGATCGTATAGCTCATTTCGGAAGTTGCGAATTTCTTTAAGCATCTGTCTCTGGATATCTACTGGTTCTTCTAGAGGGTTGGATGATTGAGATGTTTGTTTTGGAGCTTGATATTGCTGACGATGTTGCTGAGATTGGTTATGGCAGTTGTATGGTTGTTGCTACTTCGAGTGTTGGAATGTTGCATTATTCTGAGCGTGCTATGGTGCTGGAAGAAATGCAGCATTATAGAAAGTGGACGGACGTTGATATTGCTGACGATCCCCCATATTACCCTGTCGGGTAGTGTCCTGTGTGTACCAAATGTCGTTTACTTCGAATGTCAGAGGTGGGGCTTCTTCGACTGTCTCGACCGATGGAGGTGACTGCTGGGAAGGTTGGGCATAGGATTGGTCCTGAGCCCATGGTTGTTGTTGTCCTGATCCTGGCTGCTCCTGGACATGATGCACATGATAGATCGGGGCCGTAAGTGAAGTGGGTATCCCTATCTTGAATACCTTCTCAGTTATCTCCTCCATTTGCTTTGGAAACTCGAAGATACTGTTGTCGATGTCGTTCATCCTCTTATGAATTTGATCTACAACCGTCAATTTATCAGCGATGATGTTCATGTTGGGAATCAAATCCTCTGCTATTTTCGCGATAGTTTTCTTTCCTCCTTTGGCTTGAAAAGTATTCAGGGAATCTGTGTAAGCTCTACTGGCGATCTGTGAACGGATCGTCTCCGCCATCTACTCTAGTATTTTCCAAATGGTCTCAGCTACTCATGATATGTAATTGCCTCCGCAGGTAGCGTTGACTAACCCTTTAGTTTCATAGTTGAGGCCAGAGTAGAGTGACTGAACTATGATGTTGTTATCCAGATCATGGCAGGGGCATTTCTGTAGCAGATCTTTAAATCTATCCCATGCATCACAAAGTGGTTCATTAGGCATCTGAGAAAAACTGGTGATGCGAGTCCTCATTTGATTGGTCTGACTCAGAGGGTAGAATTTCTTCAAGAATAGGTTTTTGAACCTATCATAGGTAGTCACAATCACTCCTAAGTTTTTCACCCAGTAATATGCCTTCCCTTCCAAGGCGAAAGGTAGTGCAGTGAGATGAATGTAGTCTTGGCTGACTTGCGGGTGCCTCTGATTAGAACATATCAGCTCCAAGTCTCGTAAAAATTCATATGGTTCTTCATTTGCATTTCCATGGAATTGTGGTAATTGACTTAGGAAGTATGGCTTCAGTTCATGGTGAATCTCTGGTTGAGGTGGCTGCAAGTAATTTCTAACTATGTATTGTCCAGGATTGTATGTAGCTTCCATTGGCAGTTCTCCCCCAGCATTCAACTGCTCTAGCTGCTCCCTCAGTAAAAGTTGATGATGCTCAAACGCGGCTAATCTCACAAAAAGCATTTGCATTGGATCATCATTGGGTTCATCTTCATGATCTTTCTTGGAGGACATCTTAGGAGGCATCTTTTCTGAGTTCTTCTCTTCTTCTTCTTCACCTTCATATTATAATGGATTTGAGTTAATAGAGTGGAAAGAATTTAAACAAGCATCATTGAGGTAAGAGTTCTCCTCGATGTGTTTTGGTGATAGAGAAACAGTGTGAGTTTGTCCTCCCTCCAGAAAGAAGAAGGAATTGTAGAGAGAGGTGTCCCTAAACCCAAGGTGGTCCCGAGTAAGAGTGCCATCGAACCTTTGAGACTGGAAAGTTTGTGGTGGTCAGAGAAGGGTTCGCTGAGTCTGAATAAAAATTACCACAATCTTCCATTCTCGATTTCAAAAGATCAACAAGAGGTTTATGGTTCATGATCTAGGCACAAGTGTGTGGTATTCGATGATTAACCAAGTTTTATGCACAAATCAAACACAATACAAATCTTTGTTTCACCAATTCACTCAGTAAAGGCCGTAAGAGTTCGACCAGTTATCTTGTCAATTTTTAATTGGTGAGAATTCAAATCTTGCAAACTGTTTAACGAGTTGTTAGGTGCCAAATATTTCTTAAAGATTGTCCCGAGTTCGTACGACTAGTTGCATCTACTTTCAGTCAATATAGGTGTAATTACGGACCATAAAATGGCTACCCGTATTACTTAAGGACGGAGCCTTACGCGATGTCCTTTAAACCACCCACTCTACTAAGAAAGTCCGGACCATTTACCGGCTACCCGTATTCCTCACTGAGAAGTAGCTAATCGTTTTTAAAATTAGTAGTCTATATGAAAATCCTGGCTTGACTCTATCCTAGTGTGTGTTTCTCTCCTCACTGCAAGATAAAAGCAAACATTGTCAGGGTTGCTCTCCCGCAAGAATTCTTGATTTTATGATTTCTTAAGATCGGTTATATTTAGCGGTCCCAATTTTAATTAGGTGATCACTGAAGAATATAAATGAGCACAAATATACGTCTACCGTCCAATCCTAATATCCTTTAGAGTTATGTGATAAAACAAGGGAAAGAAGTTCGGGAAATGTTGATGCATGCGAAAAACTATGATGTATGCTCAGTTAGAAGACTTACAGTGAATCCTCGCAATCTCCATGTGAGATGCTAGACAAAAATTGAAAGATTATTCTAAATGAATGCAAGCCGATGAAAAATTGCACCTAGCATAAAGTTCTATTAGCAGGGAAGAAATGAGTTAAATTTTGCTAAATTAAATGATCTATGTGTGTCTCAGTTAAAGTGAAGTGTGGCTTAATTCCTACGAGCACAATCAAGAAAATAAAAATGCTCTGAGAGCCGTATGTGCAGGTTTATATAATCACCACTCAAGTCGGGTCCCACCCTCACCGGAGAGTGAAACAGGCCATGACACACCACTGAAGAAAGTTCAGAGTCTTTTAACACACGTGAGAGTCCAAACGGACACTGTTGTAAATGAGCAATTAATTACAGAAATTTAAAATTTTCAGAAATTAAAAACCTAGACTCTACGCTCTCTCACGACTCGACTCGATATTAAATTAATTGCAGATTTTTAGGAAGTTGGTGAAGATGCTTCGATTTCTTGAAAAATTGCTCCACGTACGCCGTGTACCTCGCAAGAAAAATAAGAGAGAAAATGTAAGAGAGTGACTCAAAAATATAAAATAAGAGAAATAAATGTTGAAAAATAAAATAAAATAAATGCAGAAAAAAATAAAATTTACAATGAAAAATTCAGGGGTCAGACTACTCGAATACGGAAAATCGAACGATAATTTTTAAAAACATAAAACTAAGCCGTTTGCCTCCCTGGCAACGGCGCCATCTGACGAGTCCGGAATTGCTCTTGTTAAAGATGTGAATTTGCTCGTTCGCTTAAAAAATAATGATTTGATTTTGTCGTTTCGTTGTAGTAGGCAATCGGAATCGGTAAAGAAAAATAACAACAACTATTTATTCAATTTTTATTCGCGTGATTTTATGTATATTTTACTTGGGCAAGTCCCACGGTCGAACACAAGGAGGCAAAGGAACAATCTATTCGTGTGCAGTTTTCGAGACGGTCTTTTTTTTGGAGTATTTAATGCAATAAAGGATCCAAAATGCAATTTCATCCTATTTTAGGGACTAAAATATAAATTGCGTTCAAACAATGTCCGAGAAATATGAAACTTGGCCAAGATGCAAAATATGATGAAATGAATGCACTATTTTTTATGGAATTTTTGGATGTAATATGATTTTTTTATGAATTTTTAAATATAAACTGAATGAATTTCAATATTTAGTTATAATAAATATTAAACCTATTTTTTTCAAGGAACAGAATTATCTAAGATCTATCACTAGAAAAATCATAAACCTCAAAAATACTAGTTTCAATACTTATTAAAAATCAAACACAGAAATATGCAAAATGATTTTTATAGGGAAATCTTTGCATGAAAATGCGATTCTTTTTGGGCACAATGTCAAGCACCATTAATTCTATAATATGTGATTTTTCGGGAATTTTTAGAACAATGGTTAATCAAATATAAATTTAAGAACACAAACTGGGAAAAATATGTAATTTTCCATAGAACAATTAATTATTAATTAACCATCAATCACAAAAATATCCACGATATGTCAAAACGTATAGAATTAATTGACAAACAAAATTCTATTTTTGGATAATTAGATGATGTAATGTAGAGGTTTAAAAGGAAGGAGAAAGGCAAGGGTACAAATGCAATAAATATAAATAAAATATGCAGGGGGACCTAGTTGTAATTACCAATATTTCAGAGGGTCTTCTACGAAATTTCCAGAGGGCACGTGCTGAGCGGGGACTTTGGCGCAATATGGAGGAGCTCCAGGGGCTTAGCTGCAACTTTCTCGCAGATCATGTGACCCTTACGTGCGTGTATTAGGTTCGGATGGAGGCTTGGTCCGAAGCTCCACGTGGCAAGCTGGCGTGCTTCGATCTTGGCCTGAGGCTCCTGATCCGGTTCTGAGGCTGAGGAATCGATCCACACCGTTGGTTCTGGGTGATCCGACGATGAAGTATATGGCATATCTGGACGGTCAGATCTGGAGCGTCATTGTTGATCGAACAGTCATGAGTGGCCGACACACGACCAGGGGTCGTCCGAGGAGCGGCGAGCGGCGGTCGTTGGCGGTGTAGCGCGGCTGTGAAGTCAGCCGGAGAAGAGTTGTCGGAGGAGATGACCGGTGGCGAAGCACGCGTCGAAGGGGAAGGTTGTTGTAGTTGATGATGTAGATGTTGTCGACGATGGAGATGTACAGTGGAGTTGGAAGCGGTGAAGTCGAGTGGTGGTCGTCAGAGGCGAAGCAGGTGGAAGAAAGAACGACAGAGCGGAGGAGGGTACCTGGGCGGAGAGGGGCTCGACGGCGACATACGGCTGGAGCTGGAATAACAGCACTGTAGTGAAGCTGCGATGATGACATGGTCCTCGAATCACGCCGACGTTCGGGTTGTCACCACCAGAAGGAGATAAATGGCAGATGGTTCGAAGTTGAGGGGTGGAGAAGCCTTTATATCGGGAGGTGGTACGCCGGAAAAGGAATGAGGTCGGGGATTTTGGGTTTCGATCGAAGATTGATTCTGGGATTCATCGGCGATGATATTTGGGATCACCGGAGATACGCGGATTGCTTGATGGAGATGCGGATCGGAGAAGGGCAGCGCGAGATTTGTGGTGCAATCGCGGGGGCGCCGGAATGGGGAAAGTCGGGAGGTTGAAGGCGATTCGTGGGCCGTCCGAACGGCCGAGATCGGATGGTCCACGTTGAGACATGTGGCGATCAGAGGGGCGTGGAGTTGTGCACATGCTGGACACGTGCCTGGGAGGCATGTACCTCGCACCTGCGGTGGCGTTGAATATAGTTTTTAATTTTTAATTTTTTTATAAAAATAAATAAATAAAATGCCAAAAATGGCTGACACGTCGCAACTCCAGGAGTTGCCACATGTCAGCACCACAAAATTCGAAATATAAATACTTTGTAAAATCAAAAATAAATAGTAAATGACCTAAGATCAAAAAAGTTTCTTTAGAAAAATTGCTCTTCTTGATGAGATCTACGATGTTCATGAAGACATCAAAACCAAAATCGATCAAATGCACAAAGTGATTTGTTTGGGTATCTCATGTACATAGAATACCTTGATTTTTGGGTTTTCTAATTTTTTTGTCATTTTCAAATCAGATAAAAATTCAGAAAAAAAATATGGTAAAATAAAAGATAAATATTTACACCTTAATCTAATTTTTTGGATTTTTATTAATAGGTTAAGTATGTACATAAAATATCAGGTCAAAAACTACTAAAATACAAAATGTACAAAAGAGGCCCCAAAACCAACTTTCACGTACGAGCTCTGATTCACTTGAACTTGGTCTTGTTTTGAAGGTAATTGAATGTACATTAGTTAAAAAGTGAGTAGGATTAAAACAGACACTGGATGGGGAAGATATGAAGTTTTTAGTCCGGAAATCCTGAAACTAGGGTTTGGGTTTTTGATCCACTTATTTGGGTTAGTTAATTTTTTTGTATTTTCTTTTATTCTTGTTAGTAATATGTACATAGTGGATGTGGTTGTGTGTCATTTGGAGTTAGCATGAATGAGTTAAAAATATGGGATGTTAGGCTATTTACAGGTCATTTTTGGCTTGGATTTTTGTGCAGAAATTCATGCTAAAATGCAATTCTTACGAAAACATGCATGAATGCTAATTATGCAGAATAGATGCAGAAATGAAGTTGATTTTGAGGAATTTGAACTTAATAAATAAGATTTAGAGTGATGAATCCGAGATTCATCAATGGTGGAGTTAGAGACTCTGGTCGTCGCTGGAAGGTCTGGAGGCTAAGGGATCTCAACTTGAACAACTTGTACAACTACAACTCACATGCAAGGATGAGGATCTCACCGCCGTTAATTACTCGTTCTCTGTGATCTCTCTGTCACTCTCCATGTCATGAAGGTGGGGTGATGTTGGAGCTTATGTGTGTAAAGGTGGATGTGTGCGAATGAGGGAGAAGGAGCTATAGTTAAGGAGAAGGGAGGTAAGGCTCTAGGTGGTGGATGACGTGGATTTGAGGGGTTCCAGTTGACTGGAGGAGAGGAGAGGAGAGGATTCCAAGTATCACGTGAGGATGCTGGTAGTTGGGGCATGGACATGGCATGGCCAGAAGAGCGAGGGAGTCGACAGAGGCGTGGGGAAAATGGTAAGGGGTGCGTAGTTGGAGACAATGATCATGGGAGATAGAGGGTGGCGAGAGGTAACATACAATGTCTCAACCATTGAATATTGAGATCCAATAATCGAGGATGGGATGCAGGTGAGAGAGGATGTGATCCATCACAGATAAATCATACGACAGAAGGCACACGCAGGTCGAGATATGGGAACAGGTCATGTGGCTCAACCAGAAGGAGCCATGTGTCCCGATGAGATTATTTCAAAATAATACAATCGAAAATAAATAAAAATAGGATGAAAATAAAAAAATTTGAAACATGAAAGTTGTAGGTCTCGATGAGATCTACAAGTTTTATGTTGACTAAAAACACAAAATAAGTTAAACAAAGGTAGAAATATTTTTGAAAGTGTTTTTAAGAAATAAAAACATTTGATTTTTAATTATTTTATTATTTTTGTATTTTTAATTTCATTTTAAACCAGAATAAATAAATGCAGTATTGGTCTGATTCTTTTGGAAACTTTAAATAAAAGAAATAAAAAATAAAAAGGGAAATAAAGTATATACATATATATACACTAACTAGGGTTAATTAATTACACAAAACCAGAGATCAATTTTAGTTAATTATGTACATATTTATAAAATCATTAAAATAAATAAGACAGTGAACGATAATAATATGATGAATTATATATTCATCACCTAAGCTTTCTCTTAAACACATTGGTAGAGCACCTTTGGGTAAATCAACCACTTCTCACGTTCCATTAAGCATAATGGAATCCATCTCAAATTTGACAACTTCCTTCCATTATTTTGCTTCAGATGAAGTCATGGCTTCCTTGTAACTTGGTGGGTTACCCTCGATCTGGTAGACAACAAAGTCACTACCAAGATCCTTGGTTATCCGTGGTCGTTTACTCATCTTTGGATCAATTTCTTCTAAAAGGTCATTAGATTCGGGTTGAGTCTCAACCTCCACATTTATGATCATTCCACTTGATATGGAATAGATCATGATGTGGAGCCAACATCAATGGTTAGATTCTGAGGAATCCCAGTCTTTACAGGGAAGACATCCTCAAATAAGGTAGCATCACAGAGTTTGAAAATAGTGTATCTATGCCCGTTATATCAGGCTGAATCACCAAGAACCTGCATGCATAGCTATTTTCTAAGTAACCTAAGAAGACCGCATCAACAGTCTTAAGATCCGGTTTCTTTCCCTTATGTTTTGGGACTAATACCTTAGTGAGATAACCCCATACTTTGATATAGCTAAATCTTAGTTTTTTATTTCTCCAAAATTCAAAAGAATAGTTTTCCATATGTCTTGGAAGAACCTTATTCATAATATGGCAGGCCATATTCAAGGTCTCTCCCCACATATAGGTTGGATGTTCATAACTCTTTAGGAGAGCATTAATCGTGTCAGTTAAGGTCCTATTTTCCCATTCTACTGTCCCATTTGATTGTTGTGAATATGGTACAATAACTTCATGAATTATGTCAAATAGCTTGCATTGTTCATCAAACAAGTTAGAAGTATATTCACCCCCTCTATCTGACCTAAGGCATTTAAGCAATTTTCCTGTTTGTGTCTCAACATCATTCTTAAATATAAGAAATTTTTCTACGACTTCGTCCTTAGTTGTCATTATATACACATAGCAGTATCTACGACCATCATCTATAAAGGTGATAAATTTTTTCTTATCATCTCTGGCAACCACACCATTAAACTCACATATATATATGTGTGCACTAGATCCAAGATCTCACTATCTCTAGAGATAAACTGAAAAGACTTCATAGGTGATTTTACTTACACACAAATTTTACATTTTTTTTAGTTTTATCAATAGCGTGTTAAGGAATCAACTTAAACTTCATCATTCTTTAATTGAATTCAGGTTCACATGTCCCAATCTACCATATAACAGATCACAAGATTCTAAATTATTAACAACATGAGAAACAAAATTAGAACATTCAGAACTTAAAACGTTCACCGAGTCAATGTTTATTGAATCACATCTAATTCTAGACAAAAAATCAAAATATAGCAAATAGAATTTTCCATAAAAATGTTGTGTCTTAGAATGAGAACTTTTTACATTTAAAGTTCAATTCAAAATCATTTCTAACTAAAATGGAGCTAGTTAAAACATTCTTCTTTATGTTAGGGACATGTAGCATCCTGTGCAAAGTCTAGACACGTCTAGAGGAGAACCTCAAGTTGACTTGTCCTGACCCCGGTACCCTGACCACAAAATTATTCCACATCTTCACAGTCCAACCACTGCAGGTTCGATAAGAAGAAAATAAAGTTCTGTTACAACAAATATGTACATCGGTTCCCGTGTCCACGAGCCATCTCATTCGGATCATGGAAACAGTATAGTTCAACTTTTACAGAGACATGCTCCTCGCTAGCCCCAAGTCTCGCAGTGATCATCTTCACTTGTGGACTCTCATCCATAGCCTTAGGTTGAGCCTTTAAGGACGGACAATCCTTCCTCCAATGACCAATCTGATTACAGTGCCAGCATGGTTTATTCTTTACCTTTTTTCTAGATCTTACCTTTTGGTTTCACTTTATTATTTTTACTATCGTTTCTCTTCTTATCTTTGTCCTTCGAGGTCATAAAATTTACCTTATCCTAAACATCAACAGGAAGCATAAACTTTTGTTTCGTGTATCCCTCCTCTATGGTAATTACCATCATCAAGTCATCCATAGACCCTTCTTGTGTTTTAGGATCATACCAAAGTCTTCTCAAGACTTGGGGAGTTTTTCTATGATGCACATGACCTGAAACTTCTTTGAAAGTTTCCTCTCAGCATCTTCTAGACCATGGAGCAAGAGTAAAAAGTCATGTTCCTATTCATAAATTGACTTCCCTTTGGTTATGAAAAATTTTAAGAACTTAGAGTCATAGTATCTTTAAATACCAAGATCCTCGGTATTAAACTTCCGGTCCAGTTCTTCGCATAACCCCTTTACAATATGCCTAGACGAATAGTATACATCAAATAACGTGTTGGACAGAGCCAACAGGATGCAACCATGACATATACGGTCACGTTCCTTCCATGCAGAATGCATCTTCTAGCTGTCAGGTGAGGGATTTTCCTTTTCCACTGTACACCAGCTTAACTTGGGGAGGTGGTGAGTTAGTAGCAGTAGGCGGCAAAGTAGCTTTGTTACCGATTCCATTAGGAACTGCAGACTTTTTGGTACATCACATTCATGCTTTTACGATCCATGTGACTGTATTGATTCTACTGAAAGGTGTCCTATTTGCTCGCAGCTCACGTTTGATACCTGATAAAGCAAATCTTGGTTTTCGTTTCCCTTGCGATGGACCTGGAAGAGGAGGAACATGTCAAGTATCTGCTTGGGGCCATGTTTTCTTAGGTCTATTCTGGATGTACAATGCAATTTCGGTAGTAATATTCAATTTCAAGCATCGAGATTAACCCTATATTGGCTAGCCAGAATTTCATGTGTTGTTGCCAACACTTGAAATTCTGACCACCGAATTTTTCAAGCGTATCCGTCATATCCAACCTCGATTTAAATATGGTTTCCAATATGCTTTTAAATCCGGTTTTGGATCTCCTCTCTAAGATTTTTGGAAATAGGATTAACCCGACATACATTAAAGGGTAATTATCTGGATTAACACAAATCAAATTAACATCGTCACAAATTAGCAAATAGATACACATTCGTAACATTATTTATAACCCGATTATAGTATACACACAGGAACCAATAGAACAATAAATAAATCAATTTCAGAGAGATACAAGAAAGACAATGCAATAAACAAATTGCGGCCAACAAAACAATAAATATATTAGATAAGAGATCGCCGAAGCATCCGTGAAATGGACTGTCCTTAAAGATGGTATTGCCCCCACAATATCGGTGTGTAGGATATTGACGATCTGCTCCCAAGATACGATAACACATGATCTATGCCTACGCATCAGCCGGAGTCGGAGCCGGTGCTGGAGACGGAGCACGTGCGCGCACATGTGGCCCTGCATTCCTTTGTGGTCGTGCATTCTTTCTCTCTACTATTGTTACAAGAGCTTGAGATGTGAACTCATATATAAGCCCACCAAAAATTTAAAAATACTAGATGTGGAACTAAACTTCCGTCCAAGCCACATCTTATTTCAAATTTAGGAATTCCCAACTTTCCCTTCAAAGTCATTTGATTTCCCAGTTGAGACCAAATTAAAATCTAATGTAATTACATAGGTTTACCAAATTAAAATCTAATTACATTAACTTAAATCCAATGGGTCAATTTTAATCATTGTGAGACCATTAAAAAATGACATGCTTGATGGGTGCGATAAGAGTCTTGAAATAAATGGAATATCTGAATGAAAACAAGGCGTCTTACAGTGATCTAAATACCCCATGTATTTTTAAAAAAATATTTTAAGAAAGAAAGAAAATAAAAGCGATGGTATCCAAGTTAGCTTCTCATTTAGATAGCCTCATTAAATTCTATTATAATTACAGACATTACAAAGTTTATGCTACTTTTGTACAAACTTAATGAAGTATACAAGGGACGGTGCAGAGTGCGGAGAAACCCCTAATGTGCACGCTGGGTTTCGATCTAATCTTAAATCCAAATAGAAGAACAATTTATTAATTTCAACTATGATTGGACCTATTGACCATGTGATGCATACGATACCAAAGGACATATCATAAAATCATAAAATATGGGTTTAGTTTCAATCTATTCCCTGAACTTTGAAGTATCATAGATCATAATAATATCAATTGCTATGTAATCCCATTAAAGCATGGAATCTTAGGTATTATAGCAGATGGATTTCAAATAAAAAAAGGAATATATAGTACACGTTAGTGTTTTTGAAACCGAGTTGGAATGGTCGATCTGACCGGTTTCTACCTGTGAACCAGACAATTTATGTGAGCTAGTGATTTTTTGGTCCAACAACTAGTTCAATTAGTTATCTAGATTCCGATTCAACCAGGGCAACTGAATTTGATACGGAATTCAAATTTGATAGCATGAAAAACTAATTCTTTTTATGAGAGTTGAATACATGAGCTTTAGATTATCTTACAATATTTGTACATAAACTCAATAACAATTTCTTGTTATGGATTGCTCTCTTTATAATTATTCTATTATAAAGTTGCATAATATTTAGTTTAAATAATATATATGTATAATATTTAATGTTGCATATACAGAATATTGTATATATAATATAAGATATTTATGTGATGTATGCTTTTTTAACGGCTATAAATAAAAGTATGAATATCATATATGTGCCCATGTAAACACTGCATATGTCATGTATCTATCTTTATAATATTTTGGTTATTTGCATGTGCATTATATATATATATATATATATATATATTCTTGTGTATGTATTTATAATATATATAGGCGTAAATACGTGTACACACATACAAATACATATTATTAAAAACCAATTTGCATGCTAATATATGCGTTTACAAATTTATAACTTTGCTATCTATATATTGATCTTTCTAAATATACTTATTTATGTCTTTTTATTGGTTCTATCAATTATTTCAATGACATTTAAATATTTATTGTACTTATGATTTTATTTAGTCCGACTTGATTGATTGGTTCAACCATTTTTTCCTCACTGATTTGGTTAAATCCAGTTGAAACATTATGATGTTATCATCCGGTTGAAAATTTTTATGGCGTCGTCTTTCAATTGAACCAGTTTAATTCTATGGTCCATCTCGATTCAACCTTTTCTATTGGGTTTCTTTTTTGTCCTCCGATTCGGATATAAAAATATTGATATGTGTTGGTCCTTCTGCTATCATGTTTCTTCTATAAATGTGTTGATGGAGATTGTAGTAGGGTTGAACATTGGGCCAGGATCGGCCAAGCCCATATTGGCCCAATCCGAGTCCGTTTATATTGGCAGGCCTATGGGCTAGGCTTGAACCTGATATATTTTCAAGAATTCTATCCATACAAGGGCCGACCCATGATTGTTTGGGTCGGGTCTAAGTCGGGCCTGCCCAGTTGACAAAAAGTATATCCACTATTTACTGAAAAATTTGATTTCTTTTAGTTTCAATTATTTAGTTTTTACATATATTCCTAGTTTCAATCCCCACTTTTACTTCTACGAGTTTTGGTATCATTCCAATCCTCGATTCTAGTCATAAAATATTGTTTCATTCCAATCTGAAATGACTCAACATTCTATTTTGTAAACTAAGAATTTCATATGATGATAGTTTAAACCTGATCCTTCATATGAACTCTGAAGCATATCCATCACCTGAAATTGATACACATGAAATCATTTAGCACCTCCAGATCATCTTGACTTGAAGAACAATTTGCAGTGCAAGAAAAGAACCTTCTCTACCTGGAAGGTATCAAAATGACCATAACTGCATGGAGCCAGATCCCTGCGTTAAGCACCGCCTGCACAAGAACACCACCAAATCTTTGCCTTTGATTGAGCAAGTTCGAGCATTAACCATCGCTCGTAGCCTGAAGGAGTAGGAGACCATCGGTCCGTCGTCTTTGTGCAAGAATAACAAAGACAATGTAGAGCAGATCCTTCGATCTGGAGACACATCATCACCACCCATTTCACCTTGTTGAGAAAATGGAAGAGGGTTTCAACATTGCTCCTGCTCGAATGGAGAGGTTAGGAGATGGAGTTGGGGACATGGACGGTGGCAGGAGGGAAGGAGGGGAGTCAACACAACTTGAATGGAGAAGAGAGGAGAGAGGTTGGGGTCGGCTTCTCGTAAGGGCTAGAAGGATTCAATTCAGGTCCCATCCAGGAATAGGATTTTGGAATCAGGCTTGGTTGAGGTCGGACCTGCATCAGAACGTGATTTGGGACTATCTACAGGACAAGCAACCGAGCTTCGGGTCTGGGCTGATTGAGGCACGAGCTCGGCCCGATAAGTGAAACAAAACTAAGACCCAAGCCCACCCATTAAATGGTCGCGCTCGAATTTGGATCAGGTAATTGCGAATCGACCATCGGGCTGGGTCTGGCCAGTGGCGGAGCCAGAAAATTTTTATAGGTGGGGCCAAAACATTTATGTATGATTAATGTCCAAATCATAAAACAAAATTGTCCAATTTGTGTCCGAATCATAAGACACGTTATGATGCCAATTATATGATTGAAAAGTTGATTAGAAATATAAAATATGATAAATATGATATACTGATATGCCCACTATGTAAGAGATGGAAAAGTGCAGTTAGCAGCACAATCATTAAAAAAATATTATTATCAAAAATACAAATGCTATATATGAGGAAAATGGGGTTGCCCCCTTGGTGGAGCTAACTTGGCTCACCCATCCTATTTTTCCTATTTTTATTTTTATGGAAAATAAATTTGTGGAAATTCATCATTATATTCCTATATTATATCATTCAAGATTCGTGCGAAACAGGGGCTTATACAGCTTCCTTCTAGACAGTCACTTTTTAATGGTCGTAGAATTGTTGAAATCGACCACATCTGGATGGAGGCCGCTGGAGCCTCTGTTTCACATGAAACTTGAATGTCATAATTTAGGGATAGAGTAATGAAAATCTATGGAAGTGTTTTTCAAAAAAAATAAAAAACATGGAAAATGAGGTGGGGAGCCAAGTTAGCTCCCCCAAGGGGTAGTCCCATTTTACCCTATATATATATCAATGATATGTAACCAATCCTAAAACAAAATGAGATGGCATATGATTGGATATTCCACATAGGCATATTTAATCAATTTCTAAATAATGATTAAGCTTGGATATCTATACCTATTCTCAATCTTCAATTATAAGTGAATCTAGAATTGTGAATACTGGAATACTGATATTAAGTACATTAACATAAATTTTTAACGATGCACAATGTTTGATCTTGATTTATATAAGGTAAACATAAAATATAGAACTTATATCCGTATATTGGAATATTTACGTAACATAAAAAATCCGAATATATGATAAATAATTGTATCGACGAATGGATGATCGATGTAAATGTAGTCAAGTAAATGGCAAAGTGGACTTTGGACTTTTATTTGCTTCAAGTCGTCGGCGTGCCGACGATGAAACTATGCGGAGCTGCTAACATGCCAGACTGCTTGGACAATGAAATCACACCAAGTCAGACATGACGAACTGCCGTGAAGGAGGCAGAGTAAGTGGGGGCGAGCATTGCTTAAAGAAAGTGTGCTTGCTATCGTGCTAACATTGCTAGACCAATGATTTTTCATGTGAGGAGATGGAGAACAAGTTTTCATGAATGGTAAGGATGAGGTTGGATTGGTTTCAATATGATATGATAGGGCAAGGAGATTTGGAAGGCTGGAAGTTGAGTCATTTCCTGAAAATTTAGAAAATGAGGAATATGAATTAGCAATTCAAATCGATATAAATATATCTATATCCGATAGCTACCGTATCTGTTCTATACATATTTTGATATCTGTATCTGTTTTAAAACATCTACGAATATGGATATCACTTTGATATCTGTAAACCTTCGTATCCGTATTTGTTTATCCATTTTCAAATATAAATATATTTGTAGACTTATTTTTAAGTATATATAACATAATTTCATACATTCTCTCATCTATTTGGTATAAATAATATGATATTAACGCGTTTAATACATTCAAATGATGTGCATCTATCCAATACATGTATATATAAGTTAATTTGTACAATATTTCTAACATTATTTGCACGTGATAAATATATGTTTTACACCTCTATCCATATTTTAAGGATATAGTAATATATTTTTCATATCCATTATAATCATATCTACATCTGTATTCATATTTAAAAATAGACACCGATATAGTAACATCTATATATGTATGCGCTTCTTGCATCTTTAATAGAATTGGTGTGCTTTTACGGAAATTTGAAAACGAGGAAAAAAATAATCATGGTACTTTATGAAAATTATAAAAAAGAGAGGAATTGTTGCCATTTATAAAAATTTCAAAAAGTAAAGGAAATGTGGCTAGAAAGGAAAAATAACATGGATATTAAATAATGTACCCATTTGAGAGGGGGGGCCATGGCCCCTGCCCGCCCCCCTCTCCCTCCGCCCCTGGGTCTGGCCATCCCTATCCAATGCTCAACCCTAAATTGAAGTTAGTCCAATATCAAATTTCTATGCAAAACGAAAGGAATATCGAAGAAGCAGCTAGGAAACAGTAAAGGTATAACAGAAATCAGGGAAGAATTTTCAAGAATATTTGAAATTTGGTGGAATTCTTTTATTGAAATAGATAGGATACATGAATGTGTCAATTCCATCCCTTTACTTGGACAAAGAGGAAATGTAATGTAATGAAATATGAGTATAACATATAAATATCCCATCACAATGTTAGAACATCACATGCCCAGACTTAATCGTAGCCTTTTTCAATTTAAGAGCATTACACCAATTGTTATATATACACACAGATCATTATTTTAGTTTGAATGCATTTGTAGAGATTTTTAGAATGTATTTTAATACGTTACTGCATTCTTTCGTTTTGCACGTACTATCCGTTTATTAATTTAATCGTTCATTGAAGTCAATTGTATTGATAAATATAGAGCATGTAAAAGATGAAGATATAGGAAGTTGAAATTGAACGTAATCGAATGTAAGAGTGTGGTGGACTGGAGGGAATGGAGAGAGACTAAAAAGAGAAAGGACATAAAAATGGTGAAGCCTTCTCCCACTTTAAAATGAAAGAGAAATTTAATAATAGATAGATGCATGGAGGGTATGGGATCTGATCATTTATTGATCAAGCACAAGAACAATAATTGGTTATTCGGTAGAGGAATAAATGAAAGGGATAAGAAGTAATAAGAGGTTATTTCTATTCGATTGGAGGAAGAGGATAAGGAGGGATATGCGGTAGATAAGAGAGATGATAAGAGGGAGGGATGAAAGAGTCATGTTAGATAAGATTGTTAGATAAGTAGTAGCTATTTGTTTTTTTTTTTGCAAGAGAAGCCGATGATGGAGGGATATTTGAACATTATCCCTCATATTGACTCTAGAACAAAAGCATTGATCGTGTATGGCAGGATAAGAAATTGGAGGAATAAGGTAGGATATCCCTCCTTATACTCAAACAAACACTCCTAAGGATGTTTGGTGAGATTTTGAGTTTGAATTAGAGCTTTTCTTAATACCTTTGTTATCTTTATTAAGTTGAGCGATGTCTTCATTGGATTCTTTATATCTTCACATTGGGTATAACAAGAAGATCCAATATCTCGCGTCCTCTTCATAAACTCCCTAAACATCTTTGATGGTTGTAACATTGTTGAGACGAGATCCTTTATGGATTGGCTTATTATGATATGGACAGTCGTCGTCATTCCCAAATATTTCTGTCACAAACAAACAAAAATGTTTTCTTCTCAAGCTGCAAAATTAACAAAAAGCGAATAATGAAGCAAGACAAATTTTTGCTACTTATTTACCTGTATAGCGGACAGGATCGAACTCGGGGAGGCTACAATTCTCGAGGGTTATTTAAATAATCGATAAAAAATCAATTAAGATAAAAGGCAGGAATCTCAAAGGCAAACAATCCTCGAGTTTTGGAATTTTTCTCTTTTTACTTTTTATATTTTTCTATTTTTTATTTTCTGATTTTAAAATTTTTAGTGATTTTAATTTTGCATTTTTTAATTTCAAATAAAGAACAATATGCACAAGATAAGAAAGACGCACACCGAACTCTTTTTGTATTTTTCAATTATATCAAAAAATGCTTAGAAAAATCCAGAGAAAATATTTTTGTGTTTTAAAGTTTTTGATATATTTTTTAAGAATTTTTTAGAATTTTTAGATGTTTTTGTATTTTTCTAAAAATTAAACATTGGCAAAAATGAGAAACAATGCACATCCTGGAGTAATTTACAACTTAAAAATATTTTAATGCCCAAAACTTCTGGAAATTATTTTTATGATAAAATAGGGACAAAAATCTACAAACGGGAACTGGAATCACGACTTTTTGATTTTTGTAGAATTTTCTATGATTTTTATAAGATTTTTGATGTTTTCAATTTTTTGGGTTTTGAAAAGAATTAATGCATGAAATTTGGATAGAGATTCAAAGACAATAAAATAAAATTACTCTATTTTTTGGAATTTTGGATCCATATTCAAATTTTTATGAATTTTTGAATTTCAGGAAGAGAAAAGGGACATTATTTTTTAATTTTTAATAATAAGAAATGATGATAAAATGCAATGAAAAAAATACTAAAAAGATAAGCACATCAGGAACATAGCATGATTTTTGGGAATTTTATTGACCAAAGACAACATTGATTTTAATAAGAAAAGCAAGCAAAATAAAGGTTTGGAATTCAGGGACTAGACTGCAAATATTCAATGTTTGTTCATCAATATATAACAGAAATAAATTTACAGGAGAAAATCATCAATTTACCCAAGAAAGACTTGTGGCGCACGTGATTGGGCTCTGGCAACATGGGATTCTTTTGCAATATTTTCAACTTCCGAGGGCGATTTTGTAATTTTTTTCAATATTTTTTCAAATACCAATTAGGGTTTGATGGTTCTCTTCTTTCACAAGCAAAGGAAGGCACATGAGATGGGGCATGTCGTCGCCCCTCTCTTTTCTTCCAGCAGGCGGGCACGGAGGGCACCGCCTTCCTCGATGTGGTCGGTGAAGGGCAGCTTAAGGCGATGACGGCAGGGCGATGATCTCGCGTACGAGGAGGAGATGACGTAGGGCATCGTAGATGTAGGCTGCTATGTGGTGGAGGATTTCTTCAAGCGGCGGAAGATGCGTACCTCATGCAAGTGGTGGACTCACGGCGGCTTCGGTCTGTTGTGGGGCTTCGCGAGGCGGTGAAGGCGTGCGGTGGAGGGGTTCTTTGACGGCGAGGGGAAGTGTTGGATGGTGGAGTGGCTACCATGGGTAGGTGAAGTCGATGGACGGGGCTCTACTCAGGCAGAGGTCGAGCAATGGGCCACACAGTGTTGCACAGAGATGGTCGACAGTGGTGGTTGCCGCAAGCGGCAGATGAGCAGCGTCGGTGATGCCTGTGTTGTTTTTTTTTGTTTTTTTATTTTTTATTTCCAATTGTAAACAATTAACATTAATCAGAATAATTTTTTTATTTTTTGTAAATCCAAAATAGAGAAATTAAAAATAGAATATAAAAATGTTTTTATTTTTTATTTTTTTTATTTCCAATTGTAAACAATTAACATTAATCAGTCAGCTCATACGAAAGAATTCCAGTGTACTTGAAAAGGGCAGGAGCATCAGCTTTGGATGAGTAGTAGTTAGGAACGGGAGTTGTCCAACGAGAATTAAATTTTGGATCTTTGCAAAGATATGGCTTTAGGACTGCCGAACAGACTTCACTCATGTAGACCACCTTTTCCGGACCTGATGAGGGATCATCAGACGATACCTCTTCCGAAAGGTCAAAGGTGACTTTCTTTTTATTTCGTCGTGAAGGTGTCGGTTCACTTTAATATCCAGATGAATAGCCATTGGAATTCTCCTTGGTCGGTGCTTGGTCTGTGTGCTTGTTCTTAGTCTCCCGAATGTTTGAGCATTCTTGATTTGGGATGATTTGTTCAAGATATTCAGAGAATGTTGCACCAGGGTGTGACCATGCTTATGTCTCGGGATCATAGTAGAAGGATTTGTCTATTTTGAGATACGCGAGAATTGAATTACAGGGGAGAGTCTCTGCATGTTCTTTCTCAATTGATTCGATGTTGGAGCATTCCTGTGTCAAGTTGATGTAATCCATGTAGTCAGAGTGGGTTGACCGAGGGTGTGCCCATGCATAAGTCTCCGGATCATATGATTCATATACATGATTCTCCATGGTAAGAGCAGTTGGGAATGGAGCAGGGGGAGATTTTCGAAACCAATAGTCTCATCAACAACCGTTATCTCAGGTGTGGTTGCAGGGTAGGGCTCTTCTACCGTTTCATGGTTATGGTTTTCGGGGACTTCGTGGGTTGCCTCAGAAGATCGTGGTTCCTCAAAGATATGGTCAGATCTAAGTGCTTCCAATGCTGTGAAATTGATTTCTCGAGTCTCATAATCAATACTCGCCTTGGCCAATGCCAAGAATGGCTTTGCGAGAATGATTGGAGACTGGGTAAATTCTCCTTGATGCTCAATATCTATGATCGTGAATTCTACTTTGAGCGGAGCACCTTGGAATTTCATGATGACAGAAATGGTTCCTCTCGACCGTTTTATTGATCGGTCCGCCAATTGAATAATCTCTCGTATCTTCCGAATCGGTTCGAGTTTGAGTTCGTGTAATACAGAGGTCGGGAGGATATTGATCGGTGCATCGTCATCAATCCGAGCATGGGTGAAGATTGTGTCTTTGATTTCACAGTCAAATCTGGGCAACCGCTTCACTATGCGGCTCTTGGTTTTTCTCCTCAACACCAAGGAGGAGGCCATTGACAATATATGTCTCTCGATCTTTGTTCTAATCCTGCCCGATTTTTTCATCGTTAATTTGTCCATTACAAATCCTTTAAGATCGGGGAAGTGTTCAATGGCCTGTAGAAAGGGAAGTTCAAAAATCAGTTTCTTTCCTATTGCTTCCCGTACAGCAGGGTCCAAATTCTTCAGATCTTCTTTACTTTCAATTTTATGAAATTTTTTGAATTTTCAATTTTTTTGTGATTTTCAAATGTTTCCATTTTTTGGTATTTTCTGGGTGGTGTGGGGGTGTGGTGTGTTCTTCAGATGAAAAGGGGCCTTGATATTCAAAGCGATAGTCATTTCTAGGGGAGTAATATGTATAAGTGATATTGTCAGAATTGTCCCTAGGTTCCTGAATATCCGCAAAATTTTCAGTCTCAGATCCAATTATTTCCTCATTCATTCTCATGTCCGAGCTACCAGAGAATAAAATTAATCGATCGGCAAGTTCTTGAAATCTATCCTCCATTAAATCAAATTTCTTATTCATCCTCAAAATATTCTCCAAAATCTCTTCATGACCAAGTACGGGAGCAGTTGGAGTATGTTTTTGTAATTGAATGTCCTCTTCCATTTTTCTATCTGTACTAGGAGAGGGGTCTCTTGAAATATCCGATATACGATCATCGTTTTCTGAAAGTATCTCCTCAATAATCATGGAAGGTGGTTGCTCATATGGTCTAGGAATGTGGAGTTGGTCCGAGGAGAGTTCAATCCTTTGAGTGGTCGGATCGGCCCAATCCTCTGTATAAGTGAAGAGGGGGTTGTTATGTTCAATCCAAGACAATGATTTTTCACTGGTGTTCAAGATCAATGGAAGAGGCGAAGAAGTGTTCAATTCAATCATGTGGTTATCATCTCCCATGAATGATGGATTGACATTTACCGAATATGAAGGATGAATAGTATGATCAGCGTAAAGAGGATTGATAAATGAGGAAGTAGAGCCCTCAATCATTTGTTGGTTTGTCTGCTCTGAATATAAAGGGTTGTAATTCATGAAACAAGTCGGATTAGCAGAGGGAGATGGATTTATTGGTGGTTGAGGGGGTGTTTTGGGTCTAACCGGTACGAATTCATTTTCATAGTATAGCTCCGATGGATTCTCGGATAATCGTTCGGCTATTTTTGAAAGAGCTGAAAGGAATGAGGGGTTGGGTCTGCAAGAGTTATTGTAGAAGAATTCCATGGTGGATTTTGAATCAAGAAAGGAGAGAGATGATTGCACGGGATAGTCAAGAGAAATTTTATCAAATGTGTGGTTGTTGATCTTTGGTATCGGTTTACGCACACCAATGCAAACACAAATTAAACCCCAGATTCACCAACTCGCACAATGAAGCCGTAAGAGTTCGGCTATTATCTTTTCAATTTTAGTTGGTAATAAATCAATCTTGGCAAAAATTAGCGAGATGTTAGGTGTCGGAGCTTGGCTCTAACCTTAAGTGTCGTCTCTCGCTCACTCAGAAAAATAAAATTATCCAAGGTCGGGGTTGCTCTCCCGCAATAATTCTTGATTTTATGGGTTCTTAAGTTCGGCTATATTTAGCATTCCTAATTTTTAATGAGGTGATCACTGAAAAATTAGATGAGCACAAATACACGTCTACCGTCCAATCCCAATTTTCTTTTAAAATTATCTGATAAAACAACAGAAAGGAGTTCGGGAAAAGCCGATGCACGTGAAAATAATGATGTATGCTCAGTTAGAAGACTTACAGTGCCTCCTCGCAATCTCCATGTGGGATGCAATACAGAATTTGAAAATTTATTTTAAATGAATGCAAGCCGATGAAAACCGCACCTAAACAGAAAGTTCTATTAGCGGGCAAGAATTGATTTAAATTTTTGGCTAAGTTGAACGATCTATGTGCGTCTCAATTAATGTGCAGTGTGGCTTAAGATCCTACGAGCACAAGCAAAAATATAAATGCTCTAAGAGCCGTATGTGCAGGTCTATCCTATTCGCCACTCAAGTCAGGCCCCACTCTCACCGGAGAGTGAAACAGGCCACGACACACCACAAATAAAGTTCAAGGTCTTTTTACACACGCGAGAGTCCAAACGGACACTGCTATAAATGAGCAAGTAATGGAAATTTGGAGAAATTAAAAACCTAGACTCTACGCTCTCTCTCACGATTCTACTCGATCTTAAATTAATTTGCAGCTTTCTCGGATGTCGGTGAAGATGCATCGGTTTCTGGAAAATCGCTCCACGTACGTCGGATACCTCGCAAGAAAAATAAGAGAAAGGATGTCAGAGAGTGACTCATAAAATAATCCAGAACAAAATACTGAAAAATAAATGCTGAAAATAAAGTGGTATTTATAATGAAAATACGGGGGTCAGACTACCCGGATGCGGAAAACCAAACAAAAAATGTCAAAACACAAAACGGCGTCATCTGACGGTTCCGGAAACGTCACGTTAAGGAATTGTTTTTATCTTTGTCGTGTGAAAATAAAAATGTGTCGTTCGTTGTAGGCGGCGATCGGAAACGGTCAAGAAATAACCACAAATAATAATTAATGTCAAACAAGTGGGTTTATGTTTATTTTACTTGGGCAAGTCCCAAGGTCGATCACAAGGAGGCAAAGGAACAACCTAGAGTTGTGTTTATCAAGATTCATGCTCGATTTTCGAGGCGGTATATTTTTGGAATTTTTCAATGCAATAAGGGATGCTCAATGCAAATTCGGCCTATTTTAGGGACTAAAATGTAAACTTTAATGCAACAATGTCCAAAAAATATGAAACTTGGCCGAGATGATATGTATGACAAAATGAATGCATTGTAATTGTTTTGGTACTTTTGGATGCAAAATGAATTTTTTATGAATTTTTAAATGCAAACAGAATGATTTTCAATATTTAATTATGATAAATACTAAACCTACTTATTTTCAAGGACCAAAATTATCTAAGATAGGTGATTGACCTCAGAAAAATCCTAAACCTCAAAAATGTGAGATCTAATACCTATTAAAAATTAAATAGTGAAATATGCAAAATGATTTTTACAGGACAAATGATGCATGCAAATGCAATTCTTTTTGGGCACAATGTTAAGCTTAATAATCTCTACAATGTTTGATTTTTCATGGATTTTTAGAGTTTCGGTTAATCAATTACAAAATTTAGAGCGTAAACAGGGTAAACTTCATAATTTTCCACGGAATAATTAATAATTAATTAACCAACAATCATAAAAGTATCCACAGTATAATAGAATGTAGAGAATCAAATGACAAACATCATGTTGTTTTTAAATAAATAAAATAAGGTCATGTAGAGGTTCGAAATGACTGGGGAACACAGGGGTATATCTGCAATAAATATAAATAAATAAAACTACAGAAGGGTATAGATGTAATTACCGAAACTCAGGGGGAATTCTTGCAATTTTACCAAGAGTCACGTGCTGCGCACGTACCTTTGGCTTGGTGGACTGACGCGCAGATGATGAACTCTCCTGGGGAACTTTTGTAAATAACCCAGGGTCACGTGCAATGCACGTGACCTGAGTGCTAATGTCACGTTGACGTCCCCCCCACACGCACGTGCCTCACACGTGGGGGGTCTCGGCTCTGGAGGCCGGCCTGGCGGAGGGGCGGAGTGGGTCCGACGTTGGTGCGGTGGTCATGGCCGAAGTCGCAGCGGTCGGCGAGGCCCTTTGGTCGAGGCGGAGCGGCTCCTGGAGATGCTCGATGGCGTGGATGACAAAGTTGAAGGTGGTCGATGATGACGTCGTGGCTCGGAGGCAGAGGAGCCACAAGCTCTTGGAGACGTTGTCGTAGCTGCTGGTGGCGCTAGCGGAGAGGTACCGGAGCCTCTGGCGGTTGGCGGAGTGGCGGTGATGTCGGCGAAGTTAGGCGGTCGATGGAGTAGCGGAGTTGTCGTAGTTGATGGTCGATGAGGCGGTGGCTGAGGATGAGGGCGAGTGGGAGATCGGAGAAGCGTTGAGGCAGTGAAGTCGTCAGAGAAGAAAGCGAAGTCTTTGGTGTTGGCTCGATGCTGATGGCGGAGCTGGGAACTAGCGGCGGAGGAAGGGCGCGCTGCAACGAGCATGGAGTGCTCGGATCTCGTCGGAACGGGAGAGGAGGTCGGGCTGTCACCACCGACCTCTTCTCGTTTTTTAAGCAACCGACGGATAGTCGTTGAGGTGGGGCGGCGCCGCTACTTAAATAGGAGAAGGGGCTGTGGTTGACGGCGAGGGATGAGGCGTAGGGGTGGGCCGGAGATCTCGGGGCGATGCGAGGATAGAGGAGGGCGGTTGGCGGCGCGGTCAAAGGGGTTGCGAGGTTTTGCGGGAGCGGCGGTTACGGAGGGCCGGCGAGGAGGCGGTTGGCGAGAACGGCGGCAGTTTCGGGGGGGGGGGGGCTGCGTTAGGTTGAAGACGTTGGGAAGACGACGCACCTCAGCCGCTCGATCGACCGAAATTGGTCGGCTGAGAATGCGCCACGTGGCGAGGGGTGACAGAGGGCGCTTGCACGTGCGGCGCACGTGCCTGGGGGCATGTGCCACGCACGTGCGTTGCCTTTTTAATTTTTAATTTTTTTATAAAAATGAGAAATAAATATGCGAAAAACATCTGACATGTGGCGGCTCCTGGGGCGGCCACGTGTCAGCACCAGAAAATTCAACGAAAAACATTTTGTAAAATCAAAAAGAAATAGCAAATGACCTCGGATTGAAAATGTTCCTTCACAAAAAATGCTCGTCTCAACGAGATCTACAAGTTTCATGAAGACATCAAAGCCAAAATCGGTCAAATGTAAAAAGTGAATTTTTGGGGTATTCCATGTACATAGAATACCTAGATTTTTTGGGTTTTCCAATTTTTTTGTCATTTTTAAACACGATAAAAATCCGGAAAAATATGGAAAATTCAAAGATAAATAAAAGACACTTAATTATAATTTTTTTGGATTTTTATTGATAAAGAAAATATATACATAAAATATAGGTCAGAAAACCGCTAAAATATCCAATGTACAAAAGAGGCCCAAAACCCAACTTTCACATACGAGCTCCGATTCACTTGAACTTGGTCTTGTTTTGAAGATAATTGAATGTACATTAGTTCAAAAGTGAGTAGGATCAAATCGGACACTGGATGGGGAAGATATGTGGCTTTTAGTCTGAAAATCCTGAAACTAGGGTTTGGGTTTTTGGTCCACTTAACAGGGTTAGTGATTTTTTTGTATTTTTTTATTTATTCTTGTTAGTGACGTGCACACAATAGATGTGGTTTTGTGGCATTCGGAGTTAGCATAAAGGAGTTAAAAATGGGGGAAGTTAGGCTATTTATAGGTCAACTTTGGCTTGGGTTTTTGGCTTCTTATTTTCTACAGAAATTAATGCTAAAATGCAATTCTTATGAAATCATGCATGAATGCTAATTATGCAGAATAAATGCAGAAATGCTGTTGATTTTGAGGGATCTGAACTTAATTAATGAGACTTAGAGTGATGAATCCGAGATTCATCAAGATGATACTACAAAACAAATGTTAGAGAGAAAGAAAACAAATGTATTTTTTGTTTGTTATTTATTTATAAACAAATTAGTACACATGTATGATGACATGATCCTAAAATCACATGAAAGATGAGAATGTGTGTGGTTCCGAGGGGAATGACGGATGGAACCGGATCTCCGACCACCATGCGTGGTCGGAGGTGAGAGATCGTACGAGGTAGAAATGAACGTGTAGAGATTGAGAAAGTGAGGTGAAAATTCGAGATCGGTGGTGAGAAATCAAGTTGTGATGTAATCTACAATCTATAAAAAGTGACGATGAAATTAAAAATGTGAAACATTAAACTAAGGTTAATCCAGATGAAAATAAGAGAAGAAAATGATGGATCTCACCTTAGGAGCGGAAAAGACCTTGATCACCTCGACGTAGTCTGACTCGTTGTCACCGGATGGCTCGGAAGCTAGGCACCCTTCTGTGACAAGAAGACTCTTGGAGATCGCGCTCCTCTCTCCAAAGATTTATCAAGTTGAAAAAATGGAGATGGAGCTTTATTAATAGATAAGATGTGATTGAAGTTGAATTTTTTTTTGAATTTTCGATGAGATAAGAGATAAGAGAGAAGAGAGATTGAAATGTGATAAAGGAGAAAGATAAATATTTACAAAAATTACCTAATTTTTTTGTATTTTCGTCACTTTATTTATTGGAAAATTAAATGTTAATTTTTTTATTTTTTTGTAATAGTTGGTTAAGAAAATTAACTATATACGTATGCCATATACAAATATGACATTATCTACATGGGTAAATAAGCAAATTAGTTTTTTTTGTTTTAAATTTTTTATAATTTTTAAATTTTCATTATTTAGTAAAACTATTTACAAATATTTACAAATACAATATGTTAAAATAAGTGGCAAAATTGCATAAACCACCCTATAAAATTGACTTTCAACCGTAACTCCAAAAATTATAAAATCACAACCATTTTAAAGATAATTAAATTTAAAACCCAATGGATGAGTTTGGTTTAATCCAAGTTCATATGGAGCCAGAATGGTTCTTTCAATTATCGCTTAATGGTTTTTCCAGATGTGGTTACTTTTATTATGTACTTGATTTCTTGGTGCAGTTATTTTTAATATTTAGCCCACATTTTTATTTATAACTTTTGCTTTAAAAATTATTTTATTTAAGGTCAATTTATATACAAAGAAAATAGTGTTAGTTTTATACAGATTTACATAATAAGTGAGAAGTATTTACAAAACACTTTTTTTTATTTTCTTATTAAGGACCCTATATCCCTGATGAATACCCATTCATCACTCTTTATTCTTTTATTTTAGCTAGATATTTTGGAAAAACACCATGTATATAATTGTAAATACAATAAGTTGTCAATAAACATGCATTTATTAAATACCAATAATTAGCATGCATTTGTTCCAAAAATAAAAGAATAAAGAATAAATAAAAAGAGGGAAATATTTAGAATAAATATTAAGTGATCTAATCCCAAGAGAGGACCCAACAAGGGCCTGATCGCCAAATAAAATGAGTAGAGAGAGATAGGGACACTCAACCTTGTACATATGCCTTCTATGTATATAAATAATTTATTTGCACAAAAATAAAAACAAAAATCTATTTTTATTACCTTGTATATATTTTTAAAAATAAAACAAAAATGAGAAAAATAAAACAAAAATAAAAACAAAATAAATTTTCTCTCTCCACCTTGTACATACCATGTATATATGTATCTATTCCTATTTATTTGACACTTGTAAATAATCAATAAAAATTATTTTATACTTTAAATTTTATGTTGTAAATAAATAAAATATAAAATTAGAGTATTTATAAAAAAATAAACAAAATAAAAAATAAAATAAAAATAAAAATTTTATATATGCACATAATATAATGTATATACCTTAATTTATTTTTCAAAATAAATAAATAAATATCACCAAAAATAGTTTGGAATATAAGGAACGGTTTCCATGTTGAAAAAAATTTTAAATAAAATCATTTTCGATTTTTAAATTATTTTACAAATCTTTTTAACCTCAGATTTTTCTAATTGGTCCACGGGGGATTGTTGACCTCGGTCAACTGCCCCCCCCCCCCCCCGAGGACCACTTTCACCCGGATTCGGTTTTGCGCCCCATTTCTCATATTTTTCTCGATCGGGTCTTGGCTTCTCCTGCTCCGATTCTTTCGCCCGATCCTTCCCCTTGGATCCCCGACCTTCACGGATCCCTAGGGAAGGTCGGATCTACCTTGGTTCGTGAGCCCGTGCCCGTTCTTTCTTGTTACCTTGGACTAGCTATAAATGCTTCATTTCATTCCCCAGCTTTGGAGCTCATGCCGCACTCCCTCTTTCAACCCTAAAGACCTTCCCCTCGGTGACAGCATTCGGAAGAGACCTTTGGTGGTAGGAATAGGTGGCTGCAGCCGCAGCTCGATGCACGTGGCCGGACCTCCACCGCGTTCGAGCCTCCCCGTCTGCCGCAGCGTGGTCGAGGCGTAGACCTCCATCGACACATCCTCCTAGAGCTCTGGATCAATCTTGGACCATCAGGTACACCTCTAGTCGATCTGAGTTTCCATTTATCTCCGATCTTTCATCTGCCCTCTATCGGCTCCGACCCGATAGTCGGAGCTCCATCAGCCATCGATACCTGTTCTGATGGTTGCCCTGGTCCACCGTCATCCTTCCCCTGCAGCTTGATCACCCCGATCTTGTCTATCCGAGCCAAGTTTAGGCTAGGTTCCATCTCCCGCATCACCGGAACCTCCCTCCGCCTCCCATCGTCGCTTCCCTCTCTTTCTAGACAAATAACCCCGATCGAAGTGTCCCTCCGAGTCGAAGCCTTCATCTACATGTCAAGGAGCACATGATTACCCCCCAGCCCACCTTCATCTAGTGTCGTCGGAGGTCGTTCAGGTTCCAGTGCTCCGCCAGGAGATCTGACCGTTGACGACGTCATCCGAGCCCGCCACCCGACGCGGAGGAGCCCTACGATCGTGTTCCCGCTGTCCGATCGTTCATCGGAGCCATCGATCTTCCTCGGTGCTCCAGCGAACCTCGCCCCGCAGGAGTTCTTCCAGCACACTTCGTAGCCATCAGATCATTCCTCTTCTCCAGATGGCATCCGAGCCATTCATCTCCCGAGCCTGACAGGCTGTTAGATCTGACATCTAACGGCCCCGTACGTCACACGTTCGCCCCTTTGTCAGGACCATTGGATTCGCTAGGTGTCAGCGTCATCACCGCACGTCGCCAGCCATTCCGCTCCCGCCACCTGTCACCTACGTGACCCCGCATGCCCTGCCTGGGTAATTTGCAACTCTATCCCTGCATTTCTCTTATGTTCGTATTTACTCTGTAAAATAAATATAGCAATATGGACCATTTTGCATAGATGCACATGTAGTTTTTGATATTTGCCTTTTAGTCCGCCTTGTATGGGAGCACGTGCATCGTCACATGTCTTTTTGTGACATTGGCATATCTTATCCTTGAATTTATGGATGTTATGGTTTGAATTTATAGTTTTATTATTTACATCCATACCTCTGTGCGCGGTTGTTTTGGACATGTGCTAAATTCATGAGAAAATTATAGTAGGCCCTTGGACTTTTTATGCGTGTTATGCTTTAGTCCCCAAAACTTACTTTCTTTACATATAGGTCCTTGTATGTTGTATGTGTTTGATTGGTTGAAATAACTATCAAATCTCGCCCAAATTTCATGAAATTTCGATAGATGGCCTCTGCCATTGTGTAAAACTTTTCATGAATTTTTGGGCTTGTTTTGTTTTCATTTGATATTTTTAAAAATTCAAAAACACAAAATTTTTCTCTGTTCAGTTTCAAAAATCAACTAAAAACATAAAAATCTTCAAAAATTCCAAAAAAATTGTTGTGTGTTTATTTTTTTGTGCATTTGCTTCTTTCCAAGTTTCGGTGCTTTTGGATTTATAAAAACCCTAAAAATTGAAAAACACTAAAAAACATAGAAAAATCATTAAAAATTATTTAAAAATTAAAAAAATCACAATTTCAGTTTCTTAATTAGATTTTTATTTCTAGTTTACAATAAAATTATTGCTGGAATTTTATAGGCTATTTAGGTATTTTTAAATATCCTTTAGATTCTGCCTGCACAGTAACTTGTATTTTGTCCTTATTTTATTTTTATAAAATCAACTAAAAAACAAAAAAAATCCAAGAAAAATAACATAAATATCTTAATATTTCTAAAATCCAAAAATAATTTTATTCGAATTTTATGAGTGTTTTTGTGGTATCTAACAATTGTTTGATTGATGTTTTATTAGTATTTTTAGCCTTCTTTCTAATATTGAAAAATCAAAAAAAATAAAAACCTAAAAAATCCACCAAAAATACTTGTTTTTGATTTCCGACTACTTCGTAGGTTTACCATCCCGTGCTTATTGAGTTTGACCCTGGTAGCTATACCAGGTTAAATAAATAGCTAGACCGATGTTTTTGACTTGATTTGTTGATTATTGTACTTGGTGATCTTGATTTTTCTTGATTGACTTAGCCTCGTGGTTTGGGTCGCAACGACCTTATTTACACCTTAACCCGAGTAGCTGAGGCGAGTCATCAGAATGGCGCCGTTGCCGGGTGATTAACCGCGAGAAACAAGGGTCTAAATGTCTCACACAAGGCGGAGACAAAGTCATTGCGGCGTCCCTTGGTAAATCCCGATTAAATCAACAATTAACCCACGAATAATATCAAGCAATGGAAATCAAAGTGTTGAGTTAAAATTTATTATAACTCTACAAAATATGTATATAGTGCAAGTATGTAGAGCGTCGAACACAAGGAGCAAACAGGTAGAATGAGGCAATAATGCTCAGAAGTGTGAAAGTGGTTAAATACCTACAAGTGCTTTTTTTGTTTTGAATTATATATTTTTTATTTAATTTTTGATTTTATAATTTTATATTTTGGTTTTTAATTTAATGATTCTGTATTTTCTTTTTATATTTTGTATTTTTATATTTTCTTTTTCTTTTAATAAAGATATAATGTATATAACGAATATATATGTACACTAGAGATAAGACAGGGATAAAAATAGGGGGAAATGCTTAAAATACAGGAAATGGAATGTTTTTATGATTTTTATATTTTTCTAATGTTTTTGTGATTTTTCTAGATTTTTACTAATTTTTTTTGGTATTGTTAAGGGCAAAAACACTGGTAAACAGTAAATACAATATATAGTCAAGACAAAAATATAGAAATACAATAGCAAACAGGACTAAAAATTTTTCAAATTAATTTTTAGAGATATATAATAAGATAACAAAATTTCAGAAACAGAAAACACAACTTTTGGAGTTTCTATGAATATTTTAGATTTTTATGAAGATTTCTAGAATTTTGCTACTTTTAGGGGTTTTCTTTTGTAATATTTAGGGATTTTTGGTCAGAAAATAAAATAAACTAAAAAACACGATATATAATTTTTTTTAGAATTTTTCAAAGACTTTTTATAATTTTTATGTATTTTCTAATGTAAATAGTGACAAAAATATTTGTCTTTGATTTTTAATAAATATGAAAATGCAGTAAAAATGCAAACTAAAAATATGACGTTAAACTACAATGCAACAAGAGCCTATGGTATTTTTTTGGTAATTTTTCGAGTTAAAATGATGCATGAAATAAATGCAAACATCCAAGCAAAAACACAACACTCGCAAGGGCATAGATGTAAATACACAGAAGTCTAGGGGCCTACTTGCAATTTTTCCATAAAATTATAACATTAAACATGATTTTCTAGACTAAAAATAAATATCCAAACCCAGAGGGGGTTCGCTGCAAAATGTCCAAACTCACGCGCACTGGGCACGTGACCTGGCAGGGGTATTTTTGCAATTTTGTAAAGATCCTGGGGCTAACATGGAATTTAACCAAAATATTACAACTTAACTAAAAAGTTCATAGACTGGAACGAAATAAACAAACCCCGGGGGAGTTCGATGCAAAATGCCCCCCACCCCACGTACGTGAGTCACGTGAGGTGTCGTGGCTCGGACCTAAATGCAAATAATGAAAGTACGGGGATCCGGATGCAAATATTACATAAATATTTAAACAACGAATAAAAGTTTATGGACTAAAAATAAAATGAAAAATTGGCGAGGGTGTAGGTGCAAAATACACACGCCTAATATCAATGTGCGTGATCGAACAACTGGGGAGAGCCCACTTGACACGTGGCGCTTCAAGATTGCACGATGACGGTTCGCGTTGGACAGCAGAGATTAGATCTTCCCAAAAGATCTGTCGGTGATGGCGCGATGCGATCCAACGGTGGCTGAGCAAGAACAGGGAAGCAACGCCGGTTTGGTGAGCTTCCCTGAGCTAGATCTCCGTCCTCCGGTGAGAGTTGGGCTCTAAAATTTGGCTGCGAGCTCCTGGGGTCCTCTTCTAGCTGCCAGGGGCTCCAAAAAGCTCCGACAGTGGCCGGAGTTCGCGGGAGAGAGCGGCGGAGCTGGTGGGCTCCTGGACCCTCCGGCGAAGCTCAAAATGAGCTCCAGGCGTGTCTTGGATGTCTCTGGACCTGCAAGTAACTTAAGATCAACGAGGGCAAAATGCCTCGAAGGTCGGTGAAGCGGATGGCGACGGGGATCAGTGGCGCAAGGCGGTGGTCGAAGCCAGCTCCGGCGAAGGTGTTCGATTGGGCGATTATGGGAACGCAACTCGAAGGTTCTAAGGGGGAATTGATCATACATCTACGGGAAAGAAAATGTGCAAAGAAAATTAAAGAAAAGAGAAGACCTCGAAGGTGGTGTACCTGAGGTAAAGGACCTCGACGGCGGTGACTTGCTGGAGGTGGTGGAGTCGCCTCAGACCGTCCTTGACCCTCTTGAAGGTGGGAGAAGGGAGCTGTCACCTCACTCTAGCTCTGGGGCGCAACAGGAGGAGTGGAAAATGGAACAAAGGGGTTCAAATCCAAGCTCGAAGGTGGCGGGTCCATTATGTACAAGGTGGTGGCGTCTCCTTCAAGCGAGGTCCACGTGCGAATGATGAAGATTTTGGAGGATTTTGGTGCTCGGCGAGGATCAGTGATGATCTAGGAAGGAGTCCTCAGAAGAAATCGAGGCTCGAGGGTGAATGGATTGAGCTCCAGAAAGGAGAGAAATCGGGCAAAATATCGGGTGTCGAGGCCGGGGGTCAAAATTATTTGTAAATTCGAAATAAAATAGTAAATGAATGTATTAATTTTGGTTATAAAATAAAAATATTTCTTATTTTATAAACAATTTTATGGTGATTTTTATTTATTTTTATGAGGTATATAATTATAAGTTACCTTTTATGCCCTATATAGGTATGTATATCTATATATTTTATTATTTTATTTTTATTTTGTGTATTTACTTTATTTATTTTGTTTATTACTTTATAAATCTATATAATATTTGTATACACTTAAATATATTTTTATTTGATTTTTCTGATGTATTTTGTACACTTAATAAAATATAAACATTAATTCTATAGGTATATGTATAGGTATTATACCTAGGTACGCTATTTATACAAGTATTTTATTTTGTGTTTTCTTTGAGTTTTTATTCTGATTTAATATACACAATTATTATGAATAACATTTACAAAATTATAAAAATATAAAATTATGAAAATAATGAATAAATAATAAAATGAATATTTTAATCGGTACAAGTATACAGTAGGGGTCCAAAACTCAACTTTCAAACCGTAGATCTTCCAAATGCGAAACCACCTTCATTAAATAGGTTATTTAAAAATATATACAATTAAAGGTGAGTTTGATGCATTTCGAGCTTTTATTTGAGAGATACGGGTCTGGGAAGTTGGTATTTTGGATTTTTATTCAGATCATAACTTGTTATCTGTACATTATTTTTGAGTGAAATAAATTTTGTATTTTTCTTTATTTAATTATCTATATCTTTAATGTACAAAGTTTCATCATTTGAGGTATAAAATGTGAAACCAAAAATAGGTCTCAAAATGAATAAAGAATGAAGGAGATCTTTATCGTATCCTGGCCCTTATCTCCCCCTACTTTATTCCTTGTCGACCTAGTCATCGAGATGCCTAGGTCTCGGGGTTTTGGGTCATAAAATATTTACAATATTTTATTCTTTTTCTTTTCTTTTATTTATTCTATGATTTTGGCTTTAAAAATAGTATTTTATACACTATTTACATGCACATGCATGAATGCTAAAATGCGGGAATTAATGGTATTTACATGCATTTGGCAAGGTTTTTGAGGCCAAATGATAGAATAAAGATGATGAAATGTGGATTCATCATCGGGGAGCATGGCTTAGTAGTCGGTTTTCTCATTCTTTTTCGGCTTTTTAGTTTTGCTTGCATTTCAGCATTCATTTCCATTCCAATATATTTAATTTGATAATAATTGTGGTTTGACACATTTTTGTTTCTGATTTTCTTGCGAGGGCCCGACGATAGAGGGCGGCTTTCCTCAGAGGGCCGAAGTACCCCCGGGATTCGAAGGCGAATTCGTTTCTGCATCGAGCCGTAGGAGGACGCAGGAGGACCAGAGCAGGAGTGCAGAAAGCCGTAGTTTAGTTTTATTTCCTGCATATTATTGTTGTAATAATATAGGGATAGAGACACTTTTGGACTTGGTGTTATCTCAGGGTCTGTTTCGCCGAGCATCGGTGTGCTCGGGGGACCTTACCGCAGATTTTCGCCGGTTTTGTTTTCATCACTTTTTCTTACTGCTTATCTGATTTTTTAGGATTTAGCCTTAGCCTTAGGATTTTCTCTGATTGTGACGTAATTAATTAAGGCCAAACCCTAATTATCTGCATGTGCCTATAGTTCGATAATTAGACTTAATTAATTAAATCACCAAGAAAGAGTCGGATTAATTAGGCTCGAGTCCACATACCGTGAGGAGTCATTTACAGTGCGTACAGGATCCGTTGTGGTGGACACCGAGTGGCTCCCAAGATCGGAGTCCGGACTTAGCTTGATTACCTTACTATTGTGCTTACCGTGTAAAACTGCTTCGTCTAAGGCCGTTTTCCTCATGCATTATATAGGTAGTTTAATTTCTATCTTTATGTTATGTGCGGATCACTCTGCATGTAGAGAGTTGGAGTCAGATACGCATTTCTTACTCTGCATGCATCATCGTGTTTGATCTTGCATCGGCTTTTTTGCCTTCTCCCCCGGTTTTGGGCTTAAAATAACCAGGAGAATCGAAAATTTTGTTAGGCATTATTTGATCTAAAAAATACCTAAAAAACAAAAACTATATAATTGGGACTGCTAAACACACTTGACCCTAAAAGACACTTCACCTAAAAATTTATCTTGGGAGAGTAAACCCCTCATTGTCTGGTTTAAATGAGCGAGAGAGTGACCCACGCACTAGACTAGAGCCACATCCGATTTCCTAGCAGACTACCGGCCTTTTATACGGGACAGTCTGTTGGGAGTATTGGATTCCTATCAGCTCGCTTAATCGCTCTGAAAGACTGATCACCTAATAAATTTGACAAGATAATTGACCGAGCCTTTACGATCTTCTGCTCCACATTGAGTAGGTGAATCAGGGGTTTGCTTTCTCATCTTGTGTGTTTCCAGATCTCATCCGCATTTACTCATCAGATCGAGATGATGGACAGGAGGTCTCTTAGGCAGCCCTTGGATACATCGCTTTACAACACTCCAGCCCGCTCATCTAGATTGGTTCGTGAGAGGTGAGATCCGCTCTCCGAACCCGAGTTTGATTCCACCCTGTTTCCCCTCGACCACCCTTCTACCAGTCCTGAGGTGCCCGAGAAGAGACCGCATCAGATATCATAAGATTTATCGGCACCTGAGTTTGGGTCTTTTTCCTTTGCAGAGACCATGGCCAGCAGCGAGGAGCGCACAGATGGACCCCATATGACAAAGACATATGTATTGGACCAGGGTGCCAACAACAACACCCTATTAGCCTCTCTAAAGACCATGCAGGGTCAGATCAGAGACCAGGGAGCTTTCATGGTAGAGATGCGTCGTAAGATGGAGCGACTGAGAGTAGACAGAGATGAGCCCAGAGCAGCCGGAGAGGGAGACATTCCAGACAGAGACCCTGAGGAGCCAGTCCAGCCAGCGCGACCGATGAGGGAGTTGCACAACCCCGGTTTGACTCTCACCCAGATGGATAGTGCCGCCAGTGATTGTGGGGGACTTTAAGTTCCCTCCTCAGACGATTCAGCTTCTTCCTCGCTTCCATGGGCTTGCTACTGAGGAGACACACCTCCATCTCCAGGAGTTCGAGATGATCTACAGTACTATCCACGATCGGCATGTGGATGAGGACACCATCCAGATGATTGCCTTTCCTTTCTTCCTCGTGGATAGGGCAGCCAACTGGCTGAAGCATCTAGGGATATTTGTTACCACATGGGAGTAGCTCCGAACCGAGTACTTGAACAAGTACTATCCACTCGGTCGGATGAATGCAGCCAGGGCCTTGATCAACAACTTCTCCATGCTCCCCAATGAGAAATTCCATGAGGCATGGGAGAGGTTCAGAGATCTCATAGACCGGTGCCCACACCACGATATATCCAAGCCCAACCTTGTCTAGAGTTTCTTCTGCGGGCTTACACCGGAGTTGCCGGGGCTCGTCAATGCTTCTTGTGGGGGCTCCTATTTCGCCAAGGATGAGGATCAAGTCTGAGCCATCTACGAGGAGATGGCCAAGAACTATACTGTGATGTCCCAGACCAGATTATACACTCAGAGGAAGCCCCACCCACCAGTCGTGTCCTATCAGAGGATAGCACGAGTTGAGGCCAGTCCTTCTACATCCGCAGCAGCCGCGGCGCAGGCGGAGTCTATAGTTGCTGATATGGGGATTATCAGCGAGAAGTTGGACCGGATTGAGCTGATCGGGAAGAAGTAGTGCCAGGGTATATCACAGATGATCAGATGGCACATATGTTGAGTGACCTGAATACCCAGATCATGTGTCTCCAAGAGGCACAGACGGCTTCTCAACCCCGTCTCAGGATAGGGGCAGATCCGAGTAGCAGTGGCAGTTTGTCCCAACACTCTAGCCATCCCAGAAAGGTCCACCATGTTCAGACAGAGTCGTACCAGCAGTCGCAGCAGTTCTACCATCCACCACCATCTCAGGACATTCAGATGGTGGTCTACCAGTTGGATCAGTCACTGGCAGTTCTTCCCCCACCCACGTACGAGCAAGAGCCATTGATGGATGTCAATGGGATCTGGTATGACCGACCTCAGCCTGGGATCCGACGAGACCATCTCAGATTCCATTGGTCGACCGGAGGTACCAGCTCCCAGCAGCAACCTCCAGTTCAGGGTGGCCAGTACGGCCAACAGCGAGAGCAGACCCAGTTCCCACCACAGCAGCAACAGGCACATCCATACCAGCAGTATGGTCCTCGTCCCTATCAACAGGGACAATCTTGGAGGCAGCAGCAACCTCAGTAGTATCACTCCCAATACCCCTCTCACCCTCCTCCGCAGCAGCATCCTCAGTTTTCGAGAGGCCACCCGTTAGGTTCTCATGGGCCCACCTATGAGAACCCCTCTTTGGATGATTTATCCTGCCTCATGTCCGAGCAGCAAGCCACCTTCCAACGGGAGATGGACAAGTTTATACAGGAGATGAGGGAGATTGTGAGAGGGAAGGCCACCATTCCTGTCCAGATTGAGCCCAATCCGAACAACCTGAAGAGGAAGTCTGAGCAGGTAGAGTTCACAGAGATTACCACTTCTGGTGATTCACTTGGTGATGTTTCTACATATCAGTTTGATGCTGATTTTTTTACACTTAGGAGCAGTAGGATGCCAGCAGGCGGTGCCTCATCTGAGCGATGACCACTCAAAGCCTCAGGAGCGCTAAATGAGGAGGAGAGCGGTGCTGATGTCGTTCAAGATGATGATGATGACAGTGGTGTTGTCGCCACCAAGGACGTTGATCCAGCCAGCGGTACAGAGGTCGTCGTTTCACTAGATCCAGGAGGAGGTGGTGCTGATGCCACCTGATGTGATGCTGAGCCAGAGCGTGGTACTGACACCGCGAACCAGGATGTCGTAGGTGGTACTGAGTCCACCATTTCTGTTCCTGTTGCATTTCCAGTTATTTCTATATCTCAGGACTATTATGTGAATAAAGGAAAGGGTTCTTTTTCTTCTACGAGTCCATCTATGATTATTGGTGATGTTTGTATAGATTCGTCGATGCCACAGTAGCAGGGACCTATTCCTATCCCTTCATCTGAGGAGGGTCTAGCCATCCCCTTCCCCCAAGCACTTGGCTTGGTTAAGGGGAATAAAAAAGAAAATTCAAAAAATCTCATCAGATAGAGTTCAGCAAGCAGATGATAGACAGATTCCAGATACATCTGACTCTACAGGAGACCTTGGAGCACATCCCCCTCTTCCAGAGGAACCTTAGAGAGAGGACCACCATTCGCAGGAAGAGGAGGAACCACCAGTCAGTGATCCATGTGCTCACTCATGCCACCTGCTTCGCCATCCAGAACCGTCTACCAGTCAAGAGGACAGATGTAGGAGCTCCCTATGTCAGATGCAACATACATGAGCAGAAGTTCGATCAGACTCTATTAGACAGTGGTTCTTCGATTAACCTACTTCCGGCAGCCTTACTTGACCGCTTCGAGTTTGGACCTCTTAGACAGAGCAGGACGGTCCTTCAATTTGTTGATCAATCTATTAAGAGGCCGAAGGGGTTACTGCAGGACGTGGTCATCACAATTTAGGGCATGCAATTCCACGTAGACTTCGTAGTGTTGGACATGAAGATCCCTGAGTCTGTGACCGATACCCCCATCATTCTAGGACGTCCGATCTTGGCCAAAGTCAAGGCAGTGTCCGACCATGATAGCGGGAAGGTATACTTTCACGTCGAGGGTGAGAGTATACAAATAGAGACGATCGATGAGACTAGAGCGTGAGATTCAGCTTGCTCAGAGCCGCTCACAGATCTAGAGCAGATGACAGAGGCAGAGCGAGATGTCCACCAGGAGTGTGATTTTGTGATCACATATGATGGGGTAGTTTGGATAGACCTTGTTTCACGAGCCATCCTCTCAGATTCAGACCCCGATGATGCGCAGATTCCAGTAGAGGAGAGCTTGGAAAGCACATTCCTGACAGAGGATATTTTTGAGGCAGCAGACCAGGTTCCCAATCACGAGGCAGTTGATTTGTTTGATTCAGATTCAGATCCCTCGGAGTCAGACATTGATTGGGAAGAGTTTGATGATACGATTCCGTGTTTGATTTCCACAGAGCCAGCAGCTAGGGTGGAGACTAGTCCCATGCCGAGCACAGATACACCAGCTGAGCAGTCTTCACCAGATTCTGATTTTTAGAGAGAGTTCTCATTTTCCCATGCAGATTTGGCCGCATTCACTCAGACATTTTAGAGGCCAGATCCGCCAGCTCCCAGTTGCCCAGAGCAGAAGACCTTGCTGCAGTCGCTGAAGCATAGGTTCCTTGCGGGCGAGCATGAGATGCACCCAGTCATTATCTCAGCAGATTTGATTGGAGAGCAAGAATCTCATTTGATAGAGGTTTTTGAAAAGAACTGCAAGGCGATAAGATGGAGCGTAGCCCATCTCCAGGGGATAAGTCTGGCCCTATGCTCCCACCATGTCTATCTCGAGGAGGACGCGAAGCCGTCGCATGAGTTCCATCGGCGACTGAACCCGAATCTTCGAGAGGTTCTCATGAAGGAAATTTCGAAATGGTGGAGCGCTGATTTTATCTACCCCATCTCCGACTCCAAGTGGTTCAGTCCATTACATGTGGTGCCCAAGAAGACGAGCATCACTACAGTTGTGAGTGAGTCTTTAGAGGAGATTTCTACCCGGGTACCCTCTTCTTGGAGGGTCTGTGTGTACTACAAACGATTGAATCAGGCCACCAAGAAGGATTATTTCCCGCTACCTTTTATTGATCAGAATATAGAGAGGCTAGCAGGAAAGAGTCACTATTGTTTTCTTGACGGGTACTCCGGATACAATCAGGTGGCCATTGCGCTAGAGGACCACGACAAGACCACATTTACCTGTCCCTTCGAGACATATGCTTTCAGATGCATGCCCTTTAATCTATGCAATGCTTCGGCGGCATTCCAGAGTTGTATGTTGTCCATCTTTTCGGACATGGTGGGTGAGTGCTTGGAGGTTTTCATGGATGACTTTTCGGTCTACGGCGATGGGTTTGATGCTTGTCTTGAGTGCCTAGACCGCATCCTACAGCGATGCATGAGGTCGACCTTGTTTTATCTTGGGAGAAGAGTCACTTCATGGTGACTCAAGGACGGTGCTTGACCATATCATCTCCAACAGGGGCATGGAGGTTGATTCGACCAAGGTGGATATCATTAAAAAACTCAATCCACCATCCAACTTACGATAGTTATGGTCTTTTCTGGAGCACGTCGATTTCTATCGACGATTTATTTATGATTTCAGCAGGATTTCCCGACCGTTGACTGATTTGCTGACGAAAGACGCCGAGTTCATAGTTGATCATAAGTGCCTTGCATCATTTGAGACTCTCAAGGGTCTAGTTGTTGAGGCTCCTGTCCTCCAGCCGCTTGATTGGTCTCTCCCATTCAAGATCATAACGGATGCCTCCAATTTTGCCGTTGGGGCATGCTAGGATAGAGGAGGGATGGATTGCCTTTTGCCATTCATTACGCTAGCCGTACATTGGATGCCGCACAGCGGAACTACACAGTCACAGAGAAGGAGATGCTAGCCGTAGTCTTTGCCCTAGATAAGTTCAGATCATACATCATTGGATCTAGAGTGACTATTTACACTGATCATATCATCATCAAGTACCTCATGTCAAAGAAGGATGCCAAAGTGAGATTGACTAGATGGATCCTTCTGCTCCAAGAGTTTGATATTGAGATTAAGGATAAGCCTGGATTCAAGAATTTGGTGGTGGAACATCTCTCCCGATTAGAGCATCTTGAGGATTCCGAGCAGATTGATCCTATATGTGAGACCTTCCCAGATGAGGCGATCCTTGCTATCGTCACACACCCGTGGTACGCTGACATTGTGAACTATATTATTGCCAAGAAAGTTCCACAGGGTTGGCTCGGGCAGAGACTTGAGACCTTCCTAGCGAAGGCCAAGTCTTACCATTGGGAGGATCCCATCCTTTACCATGAGGGAGGAGATAGTGTCTAGCGACGGTGCATTCCTCAGGAGGAGCATCATAGCGTCCTCACCTACTGCCACAAGCTGGAGGCAGGAGGACATCACTCTTGGAGTAGAACGGTACAGAAAGTGCTCCAATCCGGCCTATGGTGGCCTACTCTCTTCAAGGATTCTGATGAATTTGTGAAGAGATGTACTGACTGTCAGAGGATGGGCACTTGTGGACAGGGTGATATGATGTTGATGCGGCCCATTCACTTCCATTCCCTAAGAGTGAGGGATTCGAGTACATTATGTTGGTCATTGATTATGTGAATAGTTGGGTTGAGGCCATCCCCGCCCGAACCACAGATGCTAGGACCGTATGCAGATTTTAGGAAGAATATCATTTCACGGTTCGGGGTACCTCGAGTGTTGATTTCTGGCGGGGGCCTCATTTCGTCAGCAACAAGGTAAAGGCCCTTGCTAGCTAATTCAACATAGACCATCGAGTATCAACTCCATAACATCCTCAGACTAGTGGTCTTGCTAAAGTGTCGAATAGGGAGATCAAGACTATATTGCAGAAGTTCGTCCGCCCTGACCGAAAGGATTGGTCACAGCTTTTGGACTCGGTCTTATGGGCATATAGGACGTCCTTCAAGACTCCTTTTGGTACTTCTCCCTTTTGCCTCGTTTATTGAAAGCCTTGCCATTTACCTGTTGAGCTGAGACATAAGTCACTTTGGGTTGTTACAGAGATACTTTTGGATCCAGTGAGTGTAGGAGACCAGAGGAGGGAATAATTGGCAGCCCTGGAGGAGCTTAGAGATGAAGCCTTTTCGAGCAGCCTACATTATAAGGAGAGAGTGAAGGAGTGGCATGATTCTCGTATCAGCCACAAGCAGTTTGAGCCAAATCAGAGAGTATGGTTGTTGATGCCAGGCTTAGATTATTTCTAGGGAAATTGCAGAGCAAGTGGAAGGGGCCATACCTGGTCCGAAAGTTACATGACAATGGAAGCATTGACATATCTGAGTTGTCTTCTGAATCTACCTTTCGTGTTAACGTGCAGCAGCTCAAACCATATCTAGATCATGAGCCGTTGGTCGTTGATGTCGCCCCTATCCATTTTGTGTGAGATGTGATCTTTGACTCACATCTATTGCATCTCATGCCTGATTATCACTGTCTTCCGTCTTATATAGATCCAATTGTCCATATCACTCCATTCTTTAGTCCCACACCCCATCTTCATCTTATGATTATGCTATACTTAAGGTGTACTTTACCCTAAGTATAGGGGGTGTAGGACTCTTGGGTATTCTTTTGATTCTTTCTACCTCTGTTTTGCTTCCTATACTTAGGGATATTTTACCCTAAGTATAGGGGAGGTAGATCCTATACATTCTTCCACTCGAATTTCCCTTCATGTACAGCTTGCTATACTTGGGATTACTTGATCATAAGTATAGGGGGAAACATTGAGTCCTTTTCATTCTATTCTTTGATTTTTCGTTGTAGTATATTATAACTTTTCACTTCCCTATACTAAGCACGAGTTATGTATTCTTCATGGTTCTTGATCCACTCTGAGGACATCGTTCGAGCTAAGTATAGGGGGGTGTCGTATATATTTCATATGTTATTTAGCCATAACTAGTACTTTGTGTGAGTGTGTTAATAAATAAAATGGCTAAAATTCATAAAATTTTAAAATTTTTCCTTGTACATAAAAATTGTTTATTGCACATACATAGCTATTTATAAAAATTATTTTGGTACAAATGTTTGTAAAAATGATTTTGTGTAAAGAGCTTGTATATATTTTGATATCAAAATTATGTATATAGTACAAAATTTTTGTAAAATGTTTGAAAAAAATTACAAAAACATTGTGTAAATGTGTGTAAATATTTTGCAAAACTTCTGCACTCATGCATACATCCATGTTTTCAAACATTTTCAAAAAAAATTCACATTTCCAAAAAAAATGTAAAAAATGCACGTTTGTAAATATGTGTACGGTTTTTCTGAATCTTGATTGACATTTAAACTGGCCTGGAATTAAATTGGAAAATGGAGCTTGGTTAAGGCCTTAATCCACCTAATTCTAAGAGGAATCTTATAGGGCTTACGGTTAAGACTCTTCAGGTCCATGGGACTTAATTCTTTGAGTCCACTACGCTGTGACCATATGTCATCTTGATGAGCCTAAGTAGAACACTTAACAACGCACACATGACTCTCAGAGACAATGGCTTTACTTGCATTAGCACATTGCACATAGCTCTCCACAGATAAGGTGGTGAGGAGGCAGTTTCCTTTGGCTTGGGGTAGCATATGAGGGTAGTACTTCTAGGTGGAACCTCTCTTCTTCTTATAGTGAAGGAAGTGCGTCTCAACTTGGTCTGGTGGTGAGGAAGTCTAAAGACAGGAGTTGTGGGTTGCAATAAAGCTTCAAAAGAGGGATAGTCTACTGGATCAAGAGGAAAAAACTCCTTATGTATATATGATGTGCCATGTAGATATGTTGTACATATGCACATAAAAAATGTGCAAAGAAAGAAAAAAAACTCCAAAAAAAGTGGTGGGTCTGATTGAAAATAAAATACCCACCGGAGTGTATATAGTCAAATAAAGCAAAGCTTATGTTACACACGACCATCTCATGAAGGTTGCAGCGGGAGACTTAGATACACTAGTTGGGCTCCCAAGGATACGTGGCTACACTTGTCATGGTCCATTCTCTTCTTCCCCCACTTCTTGAGCCGGTTGTACTTGAACTTAGAAGGGAATACCCTGCTCCTCGAGGAAAGAGCTACCAGACTGAGGCATTGGAGTTACCTTGTTAAGGGGGTTGTCGCTTTGTCATTTCTGAGGTGAGGAGCTACATATCACTTACACAGTACAAGGAAAGACTCATGGTCATTAGAGTTTATATATGTAGACTATTCTAATCTGGATTGTTGAGGAGTCTTGACCATATATTGGTGGAACTTAGAGGTTGTTGAGTTTTAAGCATACGTCCAAATAAGGTTCCAACAAATTAATAATCCAAAGGTATGACTGAGCTCCATATTTCAATTTAATGAAGGCAAGTTTAATAATCAATCTTGATTTCCCGTCTTTTTCTTTTTCTTTTTCTTGCTCTTTTCACTTCTTTTTCAAAAAAGTGTTTGCTAAGGGACTAGCAAAAGTAAAGTATAGGGGGTGATGAATACCCATTCATCACTCTTTATTCTTTTATTTTAGCTTGATATTTTGGCAAAACACCATGTATATAATTGTAAATACAATAAGTTATAGATAAGCATGCATTTGTTAAATACCAATAATTAACATGCATTTGTGCCAAAAATAAAAGAGTAAAGAATAAAAGAAAAGTAGGGAAATATTTAGAATAAATATTGAGTGACCTAATCCCAAGAGAGGGCCCAACATGGGCCTGATCGTCAAATAAAATGAGTAGAGAGAGATAGGGACACTCAACCTTGTACATATGCCTTCTATGTATATATAAATAATTTATTTGCAATAAAATAAAAACAAAAATGTGTTTTTATTACCTTGTATATATTTCTAAAAATAAAACAAAAATGAGAAATTAAATTAAAATAAAAACAAAATAATTTTTCTCTCTCCACCTTGTACATACCATGCATATATGTATCTATTCCTATTTATTTGACACTAGTAAATAATCAATAAAAATAAAATAAAAATTATTTAAACTCTAAATTTTATGTTGTAAATAAATAAAATATAATATTAGAGTATTTATACAAAAATGAACAAAATAAAAATTAAAATAAAAATAAATAAATATTTTATATATGCACATAATATAATATAATGTATATACCTTAATTTATTTTTGCAAAAAATAAATAAAAATCACTAAAATTAGTTTGGAAAATAAGGAACAATTTTCATGTTGAAAATATTTTAAAATAAAATCATTTTTAATTTTTAAAATATTTTACAAATCTTTTTGACCTCGGATTTTTCTAATTAGTCCATGGGGGACTGTTGACCTCGATCAACTGCCCCCCAGGACTACTTTCGCCCGGATCCGATTTTGCACCCCATTTCTCGTATTTTTCTCGATCGGGTCTTGGCTTCTCTTGCTCCGATTCTTTCGTCCGATCCTTCCCCTTGGATCCACGACCCTCGCGGATCCCTAAGGAAGGTCTGATCTACCTTGGTTCGTGAGCCCATGCCCGTTCTTCCTCGTCACCTGAGAGTAGCAATAAATGCTTCATTTCATTCCCCAGCTCCGGAGATCGTGTTGCACTCCCTCTTTCTACCTGATATACCAAAAATTAAACGGTCTTGTATTCCACACAAGGCGGGAACACAGTCGAAGTGTTAACCACTCAAAATCTGGATTTAATCAACAATTAATCCACACTATAGATCAAGCAATAAGAAACAAATGTGAAGTTAAAATTTATTTTTAACTCTACATAAATGGTGTATAGCAAGCAAGTACGTAGAGAGTTCGAACACAGGGAGCCAAACAGGGTAGATCTACAACATGTGTATGAAGTGTTGTCTACAATATGCAAATGAGAAAAGATTTTTTTGGGTTTTTAATTTTATTTTTTTTAATTTTTAATTTTGTATTTTGATTTTTAATTTTCTGATTTTTATATTTATATTTTATATTTTTTTTCTTTTTCAATATTGGAATTTATAAGCTATATAATACAAGAGGGGATAGAATAGTTAGAAAAATATGGAAAAATAGTCAAAAGTTCAGAAATAAAATCTTTTTGGTGTTTTTATAATTTTTTATTGTTTTTGTGATTTTTGGGTATTTTTCAAAATGTTTTTGTTATTTTTAAAAACTGAAATAAAGAAAACAGTGAATGAACAATCTGGCCGAGACCAAAATGGGAAGGAAAAATGTCAAATGATCTCAAAATTTTCCCAAATCAGTTTTAAAACAAAGAGAACAAAATAAGGAAGAAACACGAACTGAGCTTGTATTTTTTGGAGTTCTCTATGATTTTTTTAGCATTTTTTGAAGTTTTTGAGTATTTTCTAATTTTTAAGGTTTTTCTTTTGAATTTTTTAGTGATTTTTGGACTGACTCTAAAATATGTTCAAATAGACAGTAGATAATTTTTTGGAATTTTTCGAGGTATTTTAATATTTTTTGGTAGTTTCTAAGCTAGAAAGTACTGAAATGACATATTCTTGGTTTTTAACAAATATAAAAATACAACAGAAATAAAATCTAAAAATATGGCGTTGAAGTACAAGTTAATAGTAGCTTAGCATAATTTTTGTGGAATTTTTCAAGTTAAATTGATGCCTTAAATAAATGAGAGAAGCTCACAAAAATGTAAATGCCTGGCAGGGGTAGATATGCAAATACACAGAAGTCCAGGGGCATCCAAGCAATTTTCCACAAAATATAACACTTGATATTTGAATTTATGGACCAAATACAAATGTTCAAACCCGCAAGGGTATCAGCGCAAAGTACCCTCCAGGGCGCGTGACTTGCACGCGCCTGGGAAGGACTGAAATGTAATTTCAAAAACCCTGGGGGCTTACATGCAATATTCCCAAAAGTTTAACACTTAAACTATAACTCCTGGTACTGAAACGAAATAATAAAAGACCGGGGGCCTCTATGCAAAAAGCCCGCTCCTCACGTGAACAGGTCACGTGAGGTGACGTGGCAGAGGACCTATGTGCAAATATGGAAAGTTCGAGGGCCTACTTGCAAATTTTACAAGAATTTTAAACTACCATTTAAAGTTTATGGTAAAATAACATTACAAAAGCACGAGGGGTTTACTTGCAAAATCTCCTCGCACGAGCGTTGATGAACGGCGCGGATGGATCCACTTATCCACGTGGCAGCACGGGGAAGCCCGATGATGGTTCGCGCGTGGATGGCGACGATTAGATCTGGCGATGAAGATCAACGGTTGGGCTCCCTCAGATCCAACGACGGCTGTAGCTTCTGGAGCTCCTCCTCGATACGACGGCGGCGAAGGCTAGAGCAAGAACCGTAGACGAACTGCGGTGAGCCGAGGTTCTCTGAGGTGTTGCTCCTTCTTTGGTGAGTTCTTGGCTCCAAAATGCGGCTGGAGGGTCCCTGAGGTCCGGTCTATCTCCTGAGGGCTTCAAAAAGCCCCGGTGATGGCTGAGGTGCTAGCGACAGGGTGGCGGAGCTGGGGGGCTTCGCGAACTCCGGCGAGCTCTAAAATCGCCTCCAAGTGCGAGTCAACGCTTTTTGACCTGCAAAAATGGTTAGAAGGTCCAGGGCAAACTGCCTGGACCTCGCAATGGCGGAGATGTAGCGTGGAACGGTGGCTAGGAGTACGGCTGGAGGTGTGCTCCGGCGAGGATGATCAATCGGGCGATTCACACGATGGATTTCAAAATTTCTAGCGGGGTTTTAATCCTACGACTAAGGCTAAGCTAATACATGAAAAATTAGAAGGGGAGATGGATTCCTCGATGGTGTTGACCGGAGGGAAGGGTACCTGAACCGCCGGAGTTGGGGGAGGTGGTGGAGACGCCTCCGACTTCCTCTGCCCTGGCTGAATGCACGTCACTGGAGCTGTCACCTCCAGGAAGGCCTGGAGCACGAGCGGAGCGAGGAAGGGTGGACCGAAGGTGTTCAAATTCGAATCGAAAGTGGGGGGGCTCCATATATTTGGTTTGACCCCGTGACTGGCAAGGCTCCTAGATCGATGCATATCTTACAAATCTTGGGTCCAAAGGCTAAGGTTATTCATGGGCGAGCTAGAGGGATGATCGAGGAACGTATTTGAAGAAGGAATCATACTCAAAGGATGAAAGAAGAGGCCTCAAAAAATCCGCAAAGGCGGAGCAAAGACGAGGCTGTCAGAGTCCACAGGGGACTAGGACACCTAGTTGACCAGGGTCAACTAGGGTTTGCGCCTGGTTGGTCCACGTGGACCAACCAGGAAAAACCCTGATTAAAACTTTTATTAATTCATTTAAAAATAGAAGAAGGCTGAATTAAATTATGATTATTAAATAAAAAATATTTGTTATTTTATTTAGTATTTTATTATGATTTTTAATTGATTTTATGAGATATATTTTATAAGTTTACTTTTATACCCCTTATAGGTATAATACCTATATATTATAGTATTTTATTTTTATTTTGGTATTTTTAATTTCTTTAATTTTGTTTATTATTTTATAAAATTATAAAATACTTTTATATACACAAATATATTTTTGTTTTTTTTGATGTATTTTGTATATTAAATAAAATATGAGTAGGTCTTGTATAGGTGTGTATATAGGTATAGTACCTGTATATTTTATATATATTTATTTATTTATTTTTGGTTTTATTTGGGTTTTTCTTCCTGTTTTAATATACATATACATTATACATAATATTTACAAAATTATAAAAATATACAAATAATGAATAAATAATAAATTGAATATTTTAACCAGTACAAGTATACAATGAGGGTCCAAAACTCAACTTTCAAACCGTAGCTCCGCCAAATGCGAAACCACTACCATTAAATAGCTTATTTTATTCTATATATAATTAAAGGTGAGTTTTCTGCATTTGGAGTTTTCCTCTGTGAGATACGGGTCTGGGAAGTTGGCATTCCGGATTTTTATTCAGACCATAACTTTTTATATGTATATTATTTTTCAGTGAAATCGATTTTGTATTTTTCTTTATTAAATTATCTACAACATTCATGTACAAAGTTTCTTTATTTGAGGTACAAAAATTGGAACCAAAAGTAGGTCCCAAAATAAATAAAGAATGGATAAAATGAACAGGTATTTGACCCTTATCTCCCCCTACTTTATTCCTTGTCGACCTATTCATCAAGATGCCTAGGTCTCGGGGGTTTGGGTCATAAAATATTTAAAATGTTTTATTCTTTTTCTTTTCTTTTATTTATTCTATAATTTTGGCTTTAATTACATTATTTTATACACTATTTACATGCACATGCATGAATGCTAAGATGATGTAATTAAGGGTATTTACAGGCATTTACTCTGGTTTTGAGGCCAAAATGATAGAATAAAGATGATTCATCATCCCCCTATACTTTACCTTTGCTAGTCCCTAGCAAACACTTATGCAATAAGTGCAAAAAGAAAAAGAAAGAAAAGAAAAAAAAGAACTTGGATTTAGTTTAATTATCAAACTTGTCTTCACAAAATCAAAGTTTGGAGCTTAAGTCGGACCTTTGGAGTTTTAGTGCGGGAGGAACCTTAATGAGAATCAAATTTGAAATCCAAAAGTCCTTGAGAATCCCAAAACTCTGCTCAAGTCTCCTCAATAGCCAGGTCAGAAATATCTCAATTCATACGCAAACCCTTACGACTATGAATCTGACTCGTACAGTGTAAGTGCTGGCGGCTCTCCTCAACTAGAATGGCAAAGAAACTGACTTCTCCAGTACGACAACCCAATGATTCCCCAATCCAATAACTCCATCCTCGAAGAGCGGGGTATTCCCTTCTAAGTTCAAGTGGCAACCAGCTCAAGAGGAGGGGGTGAAGAGAAGAATGGACGGTAGCCAGTGTAGCTACCTATCCTGGGATGCAAGACCAGTGTAGTCAAGTCATCCTGCTGCAGGCTCACATATTTGACTTTGGAACTCAAGCTTGCTTATTGACTTTACAACATATGTACATTCTTTGCAGGCTTTTTATTTTTGTACATGCCTGAACCTTTTTTTAATACTATATACAACACCATTTACATAAGGAGTTTTTCCTCTTGAGCCAGTAGACTATCCCTCTTTTGAAGCTTTATCGCAACCCACAGCCTCCTGTCTTTAGACTTCCTCATTACTGGACGGGTTGGGGTGCACTTCCCTCCCTAGAGGAGGACAAATGTTTCCACTTGTGTGCGTCTCATACTGGCAAATCCAATCCCCTCACCACTCCAACTGAGTTGAGCCATGTGAAAGGTGCAGGTGTCCAAGTTAGGTCATTGTCAACAAGAGTCGTGTGTGTGCTCCGAAATACTCTACTTAGGCAGTCAAGAATCCATTGAACCAAGTCCCGTGATCCTCAAAGAATTAAGTCAACTAGACCTGAAGTACCTCAAACCCAATTCCTATAAGGTTCCTGTTATTAGGGAGATTTTAAGGTCCAATCAAGATCCAATCTCCGGATTTTACTTAGACTTGTTCAACTATCAAACTCAATCTGAAAAATGCTCATGATAGGCAATGCGATGCAGAAAATATTTTTGTGATGCAATTTTCAAAGGTTTTGAACTTTTTATGGATTTTTGAATAGATGATGCACATGCAATTTTAGATTTTTCAAAAAGATTTTTCAAATGTTTTTGGATTTTAATTTTTGCAAATGTTTTTGGGATTTTTCAAAACAAAAATATTTTGGCTAAAAACTAGGTGAAAACTATGTACACTGGAGTGCTTCTTTATATATACAAGAAGTGGATTTTAAGAATTCACAAGGGTAAGTGATCAATTTTATAAATATATATAGTGGATTTTAATGTGATGTATATATTCCTCAAACTTATTTGACACATGTTTTTCAAAGAATTTTTGAAAACTATAGTCCAAAATAATTTTGACATACATTTTACAAACGTACACGCATTTGAAAATCATTTTGCAAAGGTTTTCAAAACAGTCTATATAGGTTTTTCAAATATTTTTGCAACCATTTTTCAAACCATTTGCAAATCATTTTTCAAACATTTTATTTCACACAAAGAAAAAGAATTTTTACAAACCACACATTTTTACAAAGGTTGAAAACATGCAACAAAATATTTAAAAAATAGTTTTCAATAGATGTTCACAAAGATTTTCAAACTATTTTTCAAACATTTTGCAATAAATATTTTCACCTGATTTATTGATCAGTATATACAAAAATAATTCGAGGAAACAAACACCTTTTTATTAAGGTTTTGAATGAATTTTAAAGAATTGTTAGCCATATTATTAAGAAAATATGAAAGTATGAGTTATGGCTAAAGTATATACGTAGTATATACGACCCCCCTATACTTAGCTTGAGTTATGTCCTCATAGATCGGAGAGAAAAGAGAAGACATAACTCGTACTAAGTATAGGCAAGTCTAAAGAATAAATAAACGAACCAATGAGAAGTTGACCATCCCCCCTATACTTAGGATCAAGTAATCCTAAGTATAGCATACTGTACACAACGCAGGGAGGGTCAAGGGTGGGAATGAACAGATCGTACTCAGATTGCCTCCCCCTATACTTAGGGTAAAATATCCCTAAGTATAGACAAGAAGAGGAGACAATGGAGAGGATTGAAAAGAATAGAATCAACTCGGGGTGCACATCCCCCAATACTTAGGACAAAGTGCATCCTAAGTACAGAAAACTGACAACAAGGGGCGGCACCTTTTTGATAGATAAAGAAAATAGAAAAGGAAAAGAAGAAAATAAGAAAATCAATCAACAGATGAAAGAGTGATATGAACAGATGGATCTGTACAGCGGAAGATGGAATTGATCACCATGTATGAGATGCAGGTGATATGAGTCAAAGAACACATCTCATACCAGAAGAATGGGGGCAACGTCAATGGTCGGTGGATCATGATCTAGATATAGCTTCAGGCGTTGACCATTGATGCGGAAGGTAGAGGAAGATGACGGTTCGGATATGTCAATACTCGCATTGTCATGTACCTTCCTGACCACATATGGACCTTTCCACTTGCTCTGTAATTTCCCTGGAGATAATTTCAGCCTGGAATCAAACAACCATACTCTCTGATCTGGCTCAAACTGTTTATGGCTGATATGAGAATCGTGCCATGTTTTCACTTTCTCCTTGTATTGTAGGCTGCTAGAAAAGGATGTATCTCTCAGTTCCTCCAGGGCTGCCAACTCTACTCTTCTCTATTCTCCTATACTCTCGAGATCTAACAGTAACTCAATGACTGCCCAAAAGGATTTGTGCTTGATTTCCACTGGCAAATGGCATGGCTTGCCATAGACGAGTCGAAAGGGAGATGTCCCCAATGGATTCTTGAAAGAAGTCCGATAGGCCCACAAGACCGAGTTCAAAAGCTGTGACCAATCCTTTCGGTATGGGCGGACAACCTTCTGCAAGATAGTTTTTATCTCCCGGTTCGATACTTTGGTAAGACCATTAGTCTAAGGGTGATACGGTGTGGCAACCCGATGGTCAATGCCGAACTCGTCTGCAAGGGCCCTAACCTTGTCATTGATGAAATGCGATCCCCCATCTGAAATCAAGACTCTAGGTACCCCGAACCGTGAAATGATATTTTTCCTCAAAAATTTGCACATGGTTTTAGCATCTGTGGCTCGGGCGGGGATAGCCTCAACCCATCGGCTGACATACTCTACAGCGAGCAAAATATGCTCGAATCCCTGACTCTTAGGAAATGGGCCCATGAAATCAACCCCCGTGCATCAAAAATCTCACAGAAGTGAATGCGTTGCAGGGGCATCATGTCTCTCACGAACTCATCAGAAGCACCTTCTGACAGTCAATACATCTCTTCACGAACTCATCAGAATCCTTAAAGAGAGTAGGCCACCAAAGGCCGGATTGAAGCACCTTCTGTGCTGTCCTTTTTCCAGAATGATGTCCTCCTGCCTCAAGCTTGTGGCAGTATGTGAGGACGCTATGCTGCTCTTCTTGAGGAATGCACCTCCTCCAGATGTTGTCCCCTCCATGGTACAGGACGGGATCCTCCCAATAATAAAACTTGGCCTTCGCCAGGAAGGTCTCGAGCTTCTGCCAGGGCCAACCTTGTGGGATCGTCTTGGCAACAAGATAGTTCACAATGTCGGCATACCACGGGAGCGAGGTGATAGCCAAGATTGCCTCATCTGGAAACGTCTCTGTAATAGGTGTGCTGGGCTCAGATTCCTCAAGATTCTCCAATCTGGAGAGATGATCCGCCACCACATTCTTGACTCCAGGCTTATCCTTAATCTCAATATCAAATTCCTGGAGCAGGAGGATCCATCTGGTAAGACGTGCTTTGGCATCCTTCTTGGCCATTAAGTACCGGATGGCGGTGTGATCGGTGTAGATTGTTACTCTAGATCCGAGAATGTAAGATATGTACTTATCCAAAGCAAGACTACAGCCAGCATCTCTTTCTCAGTCACAGTGTAATTCCACTGAGCAGCATCCAAAGTCCGGTTGGCGTAGTGAATGGCGAACGGTAAACCATCCCTCCTCTGTCCAAGCACAACCTCAACGGCAAAGTCTGAAGCATCCGTCATGATCTCTAATGGGAGAGACCAATCAGGTGGCTGAAGGACAGGAGCTGAAACAACCATACCCTTGAGAGTCTTGAAAGATGCAAGACACTTATCATTGACAATGAACTCGGTGTCTTTCGTCAGCAGATCAGTAAGCGGTCGGGCAATATGACTGAAGTCCTGAATGAACCGTCGGTAGAAACCGACATGCCCCAGAAAAGACCGCAATTGAAGCAAATTGGACGATGGATTGAGTTTTCTAATGATATCCACCTTGGCCGGATCGACCTCCATGCCCCTGTTGGAGACGATGTGACCAAGGACCATCCCTTGAGTCACCATGAAGTGACTCTTCTCCCAAGACAATACAAGGTTGACCTCTATGCAGCGTTGAAGCACACGGTCTAGGCAGTCAAGACAAGCATCGAACCCATCGCCATAGACCGAGAAGTCATCCATGAAGACCTCTAAACAGTCACCCACCATGTCCGAGAATATGGACAACATGCACCTTTGGAATGTCGCCGAAGCGTTACATAGACCAAAGGGCATCCGTCTGAAAGCATAAGTCCCAAACGGACAGGTGAATGTCGTTTTCTCCTGGTCTTAGGGTGCAATGGCCACTTGATTATATCCGGAGTACCCGTCAAGGAAATAATAATGACTCTTCCCAGCTAGCCGCTCGATAATTTGATCAATGAAGGGCAGCGGGAAATGATCCTTCTTGGTGGCCTCATTCAATCGTCTGTAATCCATACAGACCCTCCAAGAAGTGGGTACTCGGGTAGCGATGTCCTCTCCAGACTCATTCACCACAGTAGTGATGCCTGTCTTCTTGGGAACCACATGTAACGGACTAACCCATTTAGAGTCAGAGATGGGGTAGATAAAATCGGCGCTCCTCCACTTCGAAATTTCTTTCATGACTACATCTCGAAGATTCGGGTTCAACCGTCGTTGGAACTCACGCGACGGCCTAGCGTTATCCTCAAGATTGATGTGGTGGGAGCACAGAGCCGGACTAATCCCCTGGAGATCGGCTATACTCCAACCTATTGCCTTGCGGTTTCTTACAAGAACCTCCATCAGATGAGATTCTTGTTCTCCAGTCAAATCTGCTGAGATAATGACTGGGTGCATATCTGGCTCACCCGCAAGGAATCTATACTTCAGCGACTGCGGCAGAGGTTTTAATTCTAGACAACTGGGAGGTGGAAGATCTGGCTTCTGATATGTCTGTGTGAAGGTGACCAGGTCTGCATGGGAGAACTCTCGCTCTGCATGAATCTCTGAAGAAGGGCAACCTACTGAATCATCAATAAACTGCACTGGCTCGCACTTTGTCATGGTTGTTGGATCAGAAGGAATCATATAAGGCAAATAGTCATCGAAATCATCCCAATCAATGTCTGAATCTGAGGGATCAGAAGAAGATGAACAAGATTGAAAATCATCAGCACCACTCGTCCCAACACTGTCAGCTTCAGGTGTATCCTCGTCCAGAGGTGTGCTCTCCAGACTCTCGACTGCCATAAGTTTTAGATATAATGAATCTGTAGGCAAGGCGAGGGTCGGTGCTACAGGATCTGTCCAGTTGGATTCATCATCTGTCATCATAAAATCACACTCCTGGTGGATGTCTAGGCCCTCCTCTGTCATCTGCGCGGCTTCGCTGGACTGCTTTGAGCATTCTAGTTCTCTGGCTCTTGTTTCTTCGATCATCTCTATTTGTATGGTTTCACCCTCTACACGAAAACACACCTTCCCACTATCATGATCGGTCACCGCCTTGGTTGTAGCCAAGAATGGGCATCCGAGTATGATGGGGGCATCGTACCGACTCAGGGATCTCCATGTCCAACACAACGAAGTCCACGGGGAATATCAGGCCCTGAATGGTAACGACCACGTCTTTCAATAACCCCTTCTGCCTCTTAGTCGACCTATCAGCAAACTGAAGGACTGTCCTGCTCCTAAGAAGAGGACCAAACACGAATCGGTCGAGTAAGGCTGCCAGAAGAAGCTTGATTGAAGAGCCGCTGTCTAACAGAGTGCGATAAAACTGCTGCTCCTGAATCTCGCATCTGACATAGGGAGCTCCTGCGTCTGGTCTCTTGGCTGGCAGTTTGTTCTGAATAGTGCAGCAAGTGGAATGAGTGAGCACATGGATCTGATCTTTGTGGTTCCTCCTCTTCCTGTGGACTGTAGTTTTCTACTTCAAGTTCTTTTTGAAGAGGGGGATGTGCTCAAGTGCTTCTTGTAGAGTCAGCTGAATATGGAATCTGTCCATCATCTGATTGATGAACTCTACCTACTAATCTTTTTTAGGATTTTCTCTTTTATTCCCCTTCGCCCGGCGGAGTGCCTCAGGGAAGGGGATGGTAAGGGCCTCCTCAGATGGAGGGCTAGGAATGGGTCCCTGTGCCTGTGAAGGATTAGAATCCACACAATCATCATCATTCAACACATATGGATCTGTAATTTGAACAGAAACCTTTCCTTTATTCATATTTTTGTTTTTCTTGTTACCACAATCCATGGACACAAAAGGTGGTAACATCACAGAGGGAAGCTCAACAAAAGTGGATGTGGTGACCTCAGTACCACCACCGGCACCTGACTCCGCGGCATCAGCACCGCGCTCTGGCTCGGCATCCAAAATGGTGGCATCAGCACCACCGACTGCACCAGGTCTCACGACGGCCTTAGTACCGTCATCTGGATCTCCATCATTGGTGGCCTCAGCACCACCGTCATCATCATTAGTGGCATCAGCACCGCTACTCTGCGCCTCTGGCGCTCCTGATCCAGCATGTGGATGTCGCTCAGAAGAGGCGCCGCCGGCTGGCATCCTACCACTCCTGCTCAGACTTCCTTTTCAGATTATTCGGGTTAGGTTCAATCTGAGCGGGGATGGAGGCCTTGCCTTTGATGATTTCCCTCATCTCCTGTAGGAATTCATCCATTTCTTGACTGAAGGATGCTCGCTGTTCGGAAAGCAAGCGAGCAAGATCATCGAGAGCTGGGTTCTCAAAAGCGGGGGCTTGAGAACCGGATGGGTTCCCTTGCGGGAAATGAGGTTGTTGCTACTGCTGCTGGTATGGATAGTTCTGGGTCGGCTAGGGATATGACTGCTGACGCTGCTGACGCTGCCTCCACTGTTGTCCCTGATAGGCGGGACGAGGACCCTGCTGGTAATGCTGTTGGGCGTACTGGGGTTGCTGCTGCTGATGTGGTTGCTGGCTGCTCTGCTATCCTTGAGCTGGATTCTGCTGCTGAGATGAGGAGCCACCGTTGCCCCAACGGAATCCGGGGTGATCACGATGAATCCCGGGCTGAGGGTACCGGTCGTACCAAATCCCATTGACTTCCATAAATGGTTCCTGCTCGAAGGAGGGTGGAGGAAGAACTGCTAGTGGCTGCTCCAGCTGATAGACCACCATCTGAGTGTCCTGAGATGGCGGCTGTGCTGGATAGTACTGTAGCAACGGAACAGGCTCTGCCTGGATGTGGTTGACCTGGCGGTACGAGGCAGAGGGTTGGATGGAGTTGCTACTGCTAGGGTCAGCCCATGACCTGGGAGGCTGCTGGGAAGATATCTGTGCCCCTGGATGCAGAGGATCTGCGTCTTGAGGTCACTCATTGTCTTGGAAATCTGGTCCATCTGGGCCATGCCTTGCATCTGATTTTTCTCGAGGATCTCGAGACGGTCCAGTTTCTCACTGATTATTCCCATGTCGGCTGCGGCTGATTCAGCTTGGGTTGCGGCTGCCGATGAAGTGTTAGGATCGGCATCGATGTGGGCGGTCCTCTGAAATGATCCCATTCCTTGCGGGGGCTTATGCTATGTGTAAACACGGGCTTGGGCCATGACGGTTGAGTTCTCTGCTATGCCTTCATAGATGGCCCAAACGTCGTCCTCACCCTTGGAAAAATAAGACCCACTGCAAGAGGCGTTGACAAGCCCCTGCAGCTCCGGTGTCAGCCCACAAAAGAAACTCTGAACTAGATTGGGATTGGAGATATCATGATGTGGACACTGGTCGATGATCTCTCTAAATCGATCCCAGGCTTCATGGAATTGTTCATTCGGGATCATTACGAAGTTGCTGATCATCGCTCTAGCTGCATTAGTCCGGCCGAGAGGATAGTACTTCTTCAGATACGCGGTCTCGAGATTTGCCCAAGTATCGATGAATCGCCCTAAGAGCTTGAGTCAGTATGCGGCTCTGTCAACCAAGGAGAACGGGAAGGCGATCATCTTGATAGTGTCCTCGGTCATCAGCCTATCATGGATGGTACTACAGATCATTTCGAACTCTTGGACGTGGAGGTGTGGCTCTTCGGTCGGCAACCCATGGAATTTAGGTAGAAGTTGAATGGTATGGGGCCGAAGCTCGAAATCTCCATGGATAGGCGGAAGTCTGATCCAACAATGAGTGAGGGATGTTGCGGGATTGTGCAATTCCCTCATGATAGTCTGTGGCGGTCTCTCAGTGTCGGGATCACCTCCTCCTGCATCAGGTCTATCTCCTCCTCCACCACCGCCACTGCCCCCAGGTCGGTTTTCTCTCATCTGTGCTATCTCTCGCATGAGATCACCCATGAAGGTTCCTTGATCGCGGATCTGCCTCTACATGGTCTCCAGGGATGCTAGAAGTGAATTGTTGATGGCAGCTTGATCAATGAAGAATGGCGGGTGCTCATGATCATTAGGATGCTCTCCTTTGTCAGCCATGTCTGGGTTCTTTGCAAAAGCAAACGAACCCATCTTAGGTGCCGTCAAATGTTCTGAGCTCTGCGATGCACTAAATTCTGAAACTCTTGGACTGATGGAAGGAGAGTGAGAGGAGTGGTCGAGGGGGAACAGGGCGGAAGTGAACTCAGGCTAGGAGAGTGGACTCTCCGAGGTTGTCCTAGATGAATAAGGAGGATGCTGGAGAGCGGTGCCGACAAAGTCGGCCTAAGAGATCTCCGTCCCATCATCTTGATTATTGAGAAGAGCAAGGTGAAGAAGAAGAAGAAGAGGGCAAAATTGTGCACGATTGTGCGGTGTTTTTGATCTTGACTTAAAATCAACTAGCAATCAAACACAAAGCAAGGGGATTCACCAACTCAACATGTGAAGCCGTAAGGGTTCGGCTTTTATCTTTGTAGCTTTTAAATGAATTCAGGCATTTATCTTTTAACGAGTCCTTAGAGCGCTACGCCTATAGGAGCGAGAGTACTGCCAGAAAAGTATCTCGTACTTGTCCTCCTCCTTTGTAACATGTAGTCTGCACTTTTTAAAGTCCTTGTAACCCCTTCCTGGATCCCTACTCAGCCAAAGAAATAGAGAAAGGAAGCCAATAGGCAAAACCGATACTTCGGAACTCGCTCGTAACGGAATCACCCGTGAGCGTGCAAGAACCTACTCGGACGTGAGACGATGAGACAGACACCCCCGTGAAGGCGTGGCCTAGGCTCGATACTTCGGACAAGGTCGATGTTCTACACAATAGAGAGCCACCATTGTTGACCAAGCCCTACTCTTCCACGTACGATAGAAGCGCCAATACTTCGGAAATCCAGGTCATACACAAGGCAGCCACAGACTGGGTTTTGGGCTCTAATCCTTACGAAGCACTCAACTCACTAGGAAGGAGACCTTCCCACGCAACATGAAAACAAGTGAGGGTGTGAATCTCCCCAAACAATGAATCCAATTACAAGTTTTATTTACATCAAAGTTTTCTTAGCAGTCCCTTTTTTAATTTTTTTGGTGTTATCGCTTCTTTTGAGTAGATTCAAACAAGTGCCTAACGGTTTTTGTATTTTCTTGATCCTACTTTGTCCAAAAACAGAGGGAGAATAAAGTCGGAAAAGCCGTGCAAGTCGACACCAAGGTGGAAATCTCACCTTTGTGCCTAAATGATGGATGCAAAGTAAGAAGACTTACAGTGAATCCCAGCTCTCTCCATGCAGGATGCAAAGCAGAAATTTATAAACCTAATCTACATGTCGGTATGCAATGCGGAAATCGTCCTAAGCAGGAAATTGCTAGCGTTAAGAACCACAAGTTAATCACCAATCCTCGATCCTAAGAGTCCGGTCTAGACCCCCCTCCTCTTCTCGACACATCGAGTTCAGGAGTAGAGCTTGATGGGGAGGGCTTGCGGTACGGCAGATCTAAGAAGATGAGTTAACTGTTTTAATTAAACTAAGTCCAAATACGATCTATAGGTGCATGCAAAGGTTATTAGTGTGTTTGGACCTAATCTGATCGATCAAGCAAAAGCCTAGAACTAAGGGCTCAATCCACAAAAGAAAGTGAAAATGAAATCAAAATCGAAAAATTACAGCGGTGAAAAACTCGTCAAAATCCGCGGTGAGCCCCCAAGTGAACAAACACTTGGAAATTGGGCCCAGAAGTTCAAGTGTCCAAGTCTTGTATTATTACAAATTAATAATCGCTCTCTCACAAAATAAAATGCAAACTAATCTAATCACTCTCTCAATCCTCCTGCTCTCTCCTACCGGCTTGGCTTAAGAAAAGCCGGCTCCGCTTCACATGGTTGCTCCGGATCCCCTAGGCGATCCGCCTCGCTCCGCGGTCCCTCGCAAGAAGACACAAAGAGATGGTCAGAAAAGTTCAACAATATCTATCAAATTTGCAAGAGAGATAAAATGAAGCAATGGTAGACAAACAAACACAATCAAGCAAAAATGATGATCTACTCGTTGTTGCGCCTCGGCAACGACGCCATTTGATATACCCAAAAATTAAATAGTCTTGTATTCCACACAAGGCGGGAACACATACGAAGTGTTGACCACTCAAAATCTGGATTTAATCAACAATTAACCCACACTATAGATCAAGCAATAAGAAACAAATGTGAAGTTAAAATTTATTTTTAACTATACATAAATGGTGTATAGCAAGCAAGTACGTAGAGAGTTCGAACACAGGGAGCCAAACAGGATAGATCTACAACATGTGTATGTGAGTGAAAGTGAAGTGTTGTCTACAATATGCAAATGAGAAAAGATTTTTGTGGGTATTTAATTTTATTTTTTTTTTAATTTTTAATTTTGTATTTTGATTTTTAATTTTCTGATTTTTATATTTTATATTTCATATTTTTTTTCTTTTTCAATATTGGAATTTATAAGCTATATAATACAAGAGGGGATAGAATAGTTAGAAAAATATGGAAAAATAGTCAAAAATTCAGAAATAAAATCTTTTTGGTGTTTTTTATAATTTTTTACTATTTTTGTGATTTTTGGGTATTTTTCAAAATGTTTTTGGTATTTTTAAAAACTGAAATAAAGAAAACAGTGAATGAACAATCTGGCCGAGACCAAAATGGGAAGGAAAAATGTCAAATGATCTCAAAATTTTCCCAAATCAGTTTTAAAACAAAGAGAATAAAATAAGGAAGAAACATGAACTGAGTTTGTATTTTTTTGAGTTCTCTATGATTTTTTTAGAATTTTTTGAAGTTTTTGAGTATTTTCTAATTTTTAAGGATTTTCTTTTGAATTTTTTAGTGATTTTTGGACTGACTCTCAAATAGGTTCAAATAGACAGGTAATTTTTTGGAATTTTTCGAGGTATTTTAATATTTTTGGGTAGTTTCTAAGCCAGACAGTACTGAAATGACATATTTTTGGTTTTTAACAAATATAAAAATGCAACAGAAATAAAATCTAAAAATATGGCGTTGAAGTACAAGTTAACAGGAGCTTAGCATAATTTTTGTGGAATTTTTTAAGTTAAAATGATGCCTTAAATAAATGAGAGAAGCACACAAAAATTTAACAGCCTTGCAGGGGTATATATGCAAATACACAGAAGTCCAGGGGCATCCAAGCAATTTTCCACAAAATATAACACTTGATATTTGAATTTATGGACCAAATACAAATGTTCAAACCCTCAAGGGTATCAGCGCAAAGTACCCTCCAGGGCGCATGACTTGCACGCGCTTAGGAAGGACTGAAATGTAATTTCAAAAACCCCTGGGGGCTTACATAAAGTTTAACACTTAAACTATAACTCCTGGTACTGAAACGAAATAATAAAAGACCGGGGGCCTCTATGCAAAAAGCCCGCTCCTCACGTGAACAGGTCACGTGAGGTGACGTGGTAGAGGACCTATGTGCAAATATGGAAAGTTCGAGGGCCTACTTGTAAATTTTACAAGAATTTTAAACTACCATTTAAAGTTTATGGACTAAAATAACATTACAAAAGTGCGAGGGGCTTACTTGCAAAATCTCCTCGCACGAGCGTTGATGAACGGCGTGGATGGATCCACTTATCCACGTGGCAGCACGGGGAAGCCCGATGACGGTTCGCGCGTAGATGGCGACGATTAGATCTGGCGATGAAGATCAACGGCTGGGATCCCTCAGATCCAACGACGGTTGTAGCTTCTGGAGCTCCTCCTCGATCCGACGGCGGCGAAGGCTGGAGCAAGAACCGCAGACGAACTCCGACGAGCCGAGGTTCTCTGAGGGCTGCTCCTCCTCCGGTGACGTTCTTGGCTCCAAAATGCGGCTGGAGGGTCCCTGAGGTTCGGTCTATCTCCTGAGGGCTTCAAAAAGCCTCGGCGATGGCTGAGGTGCTCGCGAGAGGGTGGCAGAGTTGGGGGGCTTCGCGAACTCCGGCGAGGCTCCAAAATTGCCTCCAGGTGCGAGTCAACGCTCTTTGACCTGCAAAAATGGTTAGAAGGTCCAGGGCAAACTGCTTGGACCTTGCAATGGCGGAGATGTAGCGTGGAACGGTGGCTGGGAGTATGGCTGGAGGTGCGCTCCGGCGAGGATGATCAATCGTGCGATTCATACGATGGATTTCAAAATTTCTAGCGGGTTTTAATCCTACGACTAAGGCTAAGCTAATGCATGAAAAATTAGAAGGGGAGATGGCTTCCTCGACGGTGTAGACCAGAGGGAAGGGTACCTCAACCGCCGGAGTTTGGGGAGGTGGTGGAGACGCCTCCGACTTCCTCTGCCCTGGCTGAATGCACGCCGCTGGAGCTGTCACCTCCAGGAAGGCCTGGAGCACGAGCGGAGCGAGGAAGGGTGGACCGAAGGTGTTCAAATTCGAATCGAAAGTGGGGGGCTCCATATATTTGGTTTGACCTCGTGACTGGCAAGGCTCCTAGATCGATGCATATCTTACAAATCTTGGGTCCAAAGGCCAAGGTTATTCATGGGCGAGCTAGAGGGATGATCGAGGAACGTATTTGCTGCAGGAATCATCCTCAAAGGATGAAAGAAGAGGCCTCGAAAAATCCGCAAAGGCGGAGCAAAAACGAGGCTGTCAGAGTCCACAGGGGTCTAGGACACCTAGTTGACCAGGGTCAACTAGGGTTTGCGCCTGGTGGGTCCACGTGGACCAACCAGGAAAAACCCTGATTAAAACTTTTATTAATTCATTTAAAAATAGAAGAAGGTCGAATTAAATTATGATTATTGAATAAGAAATATTGGTTATTTTATGTAGTATTTTATTATGATTTTTAATTGATTTTATGAGATATATTTTTATAAGTTTACTTTTATACCCCTTATAGGTATAATACCTATATATTGTAGTATTTTATTTTTATTTTGGTATTTTTAATTTCTTTAATTCTGTTTATTATTTTATAAAATTATAAAATACTTTTATATACACAAATATATTTTTTTATTTTTCTGATGTATTTTGTATATTAAATAAAATTTTAGTAGGTCTTGTATAGGTATGTATATAGGTATAGTACCTGTATATTATATATATATTGGGTTTCATTTGGGTTTTTCTTCCTGTTTTAATATACATATGCATTATACATAATATTTACAAAATTATAAAAATATACAAATAATGAATAAATAATAAATTGAATATTTTAACCAGTACAAGTATACAATGAGGGTCCAAAACTCAACTTTCAAACTGTAGCTCCGCTAAATGCGAAGCCACTGCCATTAAATAGCTTATTTTATTCTATATACAATTAAAGGTGAGTTTGCTGCATTTGGATTTTCCTCTGTGAGATACTGGTCTGGGAAGTTGGGATTCTGGATTTTTATTCAGACCATAACTTTTTATCTGTATATTATTTTTCAGTGAAATCAATTTTGTATTTTTCTTTATTAAATTATCTACAAATTCATGTACAAAGTTTCTTTATTTGAGGTATAAAAAGTGGAACAAAAATAGGTTCCAAAATAAATAAAGAATGGATAAAATGAACAGGTATTTGACCCTTATCTCCCCCTACTTTATTCCTTGTCGACCTATTCATCAAGATGCTTAGGTCTTGGGGGTTTAGGTCATAAAATATTTACAATATTTTATTATTTTTCTTTTCTTTTATTTATTCTATAATTTTGGCTTTAATTACAGTATTTTATACACTATTTACATGCACATGCATGAATTCCAAGATGATGTAATTAAGGGTATTTACATGCATTTACTAGGGTTTTTGAGGCCAAAATGATAGAATAAAGATGATGAAATGTGGATTCATCACTACCCTAAAGACCTTCCACTTGGTGACAGCGTTCGGAAGAGATCTTTAGTGGCCAGAATAGGCAGTTGTAGCCGTCGCTCGACATGGTCGGACCTCCGCCGCGTTCGAGCCTCCCTGCCTGCCGCAATGTGGTCAAGGCGAAGACCTCCATCGACACATCCCTCTGGAGCTCTGGATCAATCTTGGACCATCAGATACACCTTTAGTCGATCCGATTTTCCATTTATCTCCGATCTTTCATCTGCCCTCCGCCGGCTCCGACCTGATGGTCGAAGCTCCATCAGCCATCGATACCCGTTCCGATAGATGCCCCGGTATACTGTCATCCTTCCACCATAGCCTGATGACCCCGATCTTGGCTATCCGAGCCAAGATTAGGCTAGGTTCTATCTCCCATATCATCGGAACCTCCCTCCGCCTCCCACTGTCGCTTCCCTCTCTTTCTAGCCAAATAACCCCGACCAGAGTGTCCCTCCGAGTTGAAGCCTTCATCTGTAGGTCAAGGAGCGCACGATCACCCCCCATCTCGCCTTCATCCAGTCTCACCGGAGGTCTTCCAGGTTCCAGGGCCCCGCAAGGAGATTTGACCGTTGACGACATCATCCGAGCCCGCCACCCGATGCGGAGGAGCCCTACGATCGTGTTCCCGCCGTCCGATCGTTCATCGGAGCCACCGATCTTCCTCGGTGCTCCAGCGAACCTCGCCCCATAGGAGTTCTTCCAGCACCCTTCGTAACCGTCGGATCATTCCTCTCCGCCAGGTCGCATCCAAGCCATTCATCTCCCGAGCATGACGGGTCGTTAGATCCTACATCTAACGGGCCCGTGGGTCCCATGTTTGCCCCTTTGTCAGGACCATTGGATTCGCCAGGTGTCAATGTCATCACCGTACGTTGCCAGCCACTCCGCTCTCGCCACATGTCACCCACGTGACCCCACATGCCATGTTTGGGTAATTTGCGCTTTTATCCCTACATTTATTTTATGTCCGTATTTGGTATATAAAATAAATATAGCATTGTGGACCATTTTGCATAGATACACCTGCAGTTTTTATATTTGCCTTTTAGTCCGCCTTGTATGGGAGCACATGCATCATCACGTGTCTTTTTGTGACATTGGCATATCTTATCCTAGAATTTATGAATGTTATGGTTAGAATTTTTAGTTTTATTATTTACATCCATACCCATGTGCGTGGTTGTTTTGGACATGTGCAAAATTCATGTGAAAATTATAGTAGGCCCCTTGGACTTTTTATGCGTGTTATGCTTTAGTCCCCAGAACTTACTTTCTTTGCATCTAGGTCCATGTATGTTGTATGCATTTGATTGGTTGAAATAATTATCAAATCTCGCCCAAATTTCCTGAAATTCGGATACATGGCCTCTGTCATTGTGTAAAAATTTCCATGAATTTTTGGGCTTGTTTTGTTTTCATTTGATATTTTAAAAATTCAAAAACTCAAAATTTTGCTTCTATCCAGTTTCAAAAATCCACTAAAAACATTAAAAACTCTTCAAAATTTCCAAAAAATTGTTATGTGTTTATTCTTGTGTGCTTTTACTTCTATCCAAGTTTCGTTGCTTTTGGATTTATAAAAACCCTAAAAACGGAAAACGCTAAAAAACTTAGAAAAATCATTAAAAATTATTAAAAAAATAAAAAAAATGCACAGTTTCCTTAGTTAGATTTTTTCCTAGTTTATAGTAAAATTATTGCTGGAATTTTATAGGCTATTTAGGTATTTTTAAATAGCCTTTAGATTCTGGTCGTGTCATCACTCCCCCTACTTTATTCCTGGTCGATTAGGTCAAGTCTTGACCTTCTCTAGGGGTTCGGGTCAACCTTTATTTATTACATATATACAGTCTTCTTTTCTTTATTTTTTCTTTATTTCTTTATTTTTTATTTTAGGTTAAAATAATATACATGTATACAATATTTACACATAGATGCAAGTTAGTAAGAATATGAAGTTTGTATTATGTACAGGTGTTTTATAAGGGATTTTAAGCTAAAATAAATGACTAAAGATGACGAATATTAGATTTATCATCCCCTTATGCTTTACCTTTGCTAGTCCCTTAGCAAACACTTATTTGAAAGAGTAACTGAAGAGAAGAAAAAAGGAAGGAAAAATAAAGAAGTTAGGACAATATTGAGTACTAGACTTTTCTTCATAAAATTGTAGTTTGGAGCTCTGCCAGACCTTTGGATTATTAGTGTATCAAAACCTTAATGGGAGATTGATTTAAAACCTAACAGCCTCTAAGTTCCACAAGACTCCTATTCAGGTCACCTCAATAGTCAGGTCAGAATAAGTCTACATACACAAGTTCTTGTGACTATGAATATTTACTTGTACGGTATAGGTGAAATATAGCTCCCCGTCTCAAAAGTAGCATAGAAGCAGCCTCCCTCAACAAGGTAACTCTAGTTCCCCGATTTTGCAACTCTTTCCTCGAGGAGCGGAAATATTCCCTTCTAAGTTCAAGTACTACCAGCTCAAGAAGAGGGGATGGAGAAAAGAATGGATGGTAACCAGTGTAGCTACCTATCCTTGGATGCAAGACCAATGTAGCCAAGTCATCCGTTGCAAGCTTACAAAAATTGTCTTTGAAGCTCTTATTATTTTTTTTTATTTTTATCCTTGTATATACACTCCGGCAGGCATTTTACTTTTCAATTAGGCATGTCCACTTTTGGAGATTCTGCATTTTTCCACACATATTTTTTGAAAGTATATACAAGGTGCAAGATGTACATAAGGAGTTTTTCCTCTTGAGCTTGTAGACTATCCCTCTTTTGAAGCATTATTGCTACCCCATATCATCCTATTTTTAGAACTCAATGTCGCTAGAAGAGGTTGAGATGCACTTCCTTCCCTATAGGAAGACGAGAGGTTCTGCCTAGATGTACTACCCTCGTATGCTACCCCAAGCCAAAAGATTTTGCCTCCTCACTACTTTATCCATGAAGAGCTAAATGTAGAGTGCTTTGTCCAAGATAAGCCACGGTCTGAAAGAATCATGTGTGTGTTGTTAAATATTCTACTTAGACTACTCAAGATGGCATGTGAACATAGTCTTATGGACTCAAAGAATTAAGTCACTAGGACCTGAAAAGTCTTAACTCCATTTAATACAAGGTTCCTCTGAAATTCAATGGATTAAAGTCCAACTAAGCTCCATTCTTCAATTTTATTCCAGACTTAACTTAAATGTTAATACCATCCTGAAAAATGCACATGCAAATGCAACAAAATATGTACAATGCAAAGAAAGCATTTTTTTGAAAAATGATGCACATGCAAAAAGAACACTCTTTTTTTTAAATATTTTTCTAATTTTGAAATTTTTATGGATTTTTGGAGAAAATTGCAGATGTGAAATAAAGGTTTTTTTAATTTGTAATTTTGAGGTTTTTTAAGGACAAGAGTTAGGAAAATATATACAAGTATATACAAGATTTTTTTGTTTGTGTTTTTTTGTTTGTTTTTATTTTTTTAGATTTTTTGTCCTGTAATTTTTAGGTTTTTTTGTTTCGTTTTTTCTTTTGTTTTTTTACACATGTTGATTTTATAAAATTATATACATATCCCCCAAAATAATTATCTTAAAAAGTACGAGTTATGTCTAAAGTATATATATATAATATATACGACACCCCCTATACTTGGCTCAAACTATGTCCTCATAGTGATTAGAGAGTGACAAAGGATGACATAACTCTTGCCAAGTATAGAAAAGTGAAAAGACTCATATGCTACAATGACACAAACAAAAGATAAAAAGAAGAGAAGTCAGCGATCCCCCTATACTTAGGATCAAGTAATCCTAAGTATAGTGGAGCATACAAAAAGGTAAACTGATGAAGAGAATGTACAAACTTTATGGAAAAACACAAAAAAACACGATATGAACAACATCACCCCCCCCATACTCAGGATAGAGTATCCCTAAGTATAGGCAACAACAGGAATGATGAACAGGACGAATATGAACAACACAATACCTTCACCCCACCCCCCCCCATACTTAGGATAAAGCACATCCTAAGTATAACATATATACACACGAAAAAGGGGTGAACGATGAAACAGGAGAATAAAGAGTAAAACAAAAGGATGTATAAGAGAAGTGGATGTACAAAGGTCAAGAAGGTCGGAAGCGGACCTTCTTGCGGGACCGTTGAGGAATGGATCTGACAAGGTGTAGGTTGATATTAGGGTCATCATTAGATAGAAATCGATTAGGATCGACCAGGAATGTATCCTCAGCGGTTTCAGAATGTGCAGGCATAAACCGATCAGTGGACGTAGTATGGTCATGTCCGGCCTGGGAAGTCTCGCAAATATCAAAGTAAAAAGGCTCGAATTCATTATCTGAAAAAGTAAGATCGATTTCAGCCTGGCGAGCCTCTATTGGATCATCATGTTTATCAAAAAGCCCAAATTCCTTTATAAAAGCAATCAAAGTCGGCCTTATCAGTCTCATGTAAATCAAGGTTAATAGGAACAGATCCATCAATGGAAGTAGTCAAATCATGTCTGTCATGTCTAATCTCATAGTCTGCCTTCCGCTCTCGAGTGTCTATCGTGTAAATCCCGCAGATGTCATCAAGGCATTGCCACGTACCAGAAGAGGGAACTCCAAGGTCTATACTTTCCGAGTCCTCCTCCTTGAAGAGGAATTCATGGGTCTCAGTATCATCCATCATACAACAAAAATCTCTGGTAGTATCATCATGGTCAAAGTCCTTGGGGTTGGCTAACTCAGGCACACTCTCATGGGATGCAGGTCTATGATCATTAATGGGTGTAGTGATCAACACATCGCTCCCTACATCAGAAGGAAGCAAATCTCTCCTGATCCATAATCGATAATGGCTCCCGCAGAGGCAAGGAAAGGTTGTCCCAGGATTATTGGAGGGTTCTCCACAAGGGTGGTGGTCTCCATGGGCAATACGACAAAATCAAAAGTGAATTTCATGCCCTTAATAAGAATGATAGCATTTTCTAGAATACCTTTTGGCCTCTTAATAGATCCATCAGCAAATTAAACTATCATCCTGATTTTCTTAAGAGGCCCAAGATGAAGAAATTGTACCATAGAGAAGTGTGTTATATTGATTGAAGAACCATCGTCAAGGAGAGTGTTATCACAAGAATGGTCAGAGATGGAGCAGCTCACAAGAGATATGCTAGTGTTGTTGGAAATGCGAGCCCACGGCGAGCCATTATGCAATAAATGTTATTGCAATTCACTCCTTAATCTGAAATGAAGAATACATAATTTGCATAATAGGTCCCTTAGTACAATTAGGGTTATGTACCATGGCCATCTTGATGATCATACAGCTGTTGATTCAACTATTGAATCATAGAGGCTGGTGCTTGGATGAATATCTAAAGAGTTAGATTGAGGACTCATCAAGCACCGTCAGATGATTGTTAAGAGATGATCTCCAGCCTGAGAAGGAGATGGCAATCTTTTTCTCTAAAGGCTGATATCTGACCGACCTCTTGATGCAGGTCCTCTGCATAGGAATAGAGATTCGGAGGTGTCAGATTAGTTAGGTCAAAGAGTTGACTTAACGAGATCGAGATAACCAAAGTCCTATATCGTATGCTGTCATGATATAGGCACACATCCTCTGACCGGAGACAGATGTGTTACTATATGTCTGAGTATGTACATTTGGCAGACCAATAGGTTGATGACCTAATCAAGGTCTATACACCGGCGCGCTGGTGTGCATATAAGGGCATATGAGTAATACGATCTCTCAAAGGGATCATACAGGTTCAGTTACTGAACCGGAAGACATGAGCTCACTCATAAGATATTAGAAGAATCAAATTCCGTGCGCACGGTCGTCTCGCTTTGGAAGCTTGACTGAATTTGTAGGTTTGATATATATACTTTTGGAAAATATATGATCAAGACCTAGGTATGATATATGCTTTTGGAAAGTATATGATCGATACCGACTCCCAATGATCAAATGAGAAACTTACTAATAAAACCATGAAGTAGACAGTATAAAGTTGATCGAATACTTCGGGTTTAGTCTGAGTCTTCCAGTATGCAGGATGTACAGGTATTGGGAATACCTGAGGGTGATGTGATCATAAACGATTGTATAACCATGACGCTTCCATTCCTAGGGAGTGATGAAACGGGTCTGGATTTTAGTGACTCCTCTCAGTAGAGAAGTGATCTGATCTTGGTCCAAGTGTTGGACATTGATCTGAATGTGATTCAGATACAATGAGAAGATTAGATTTACGGTCTTGATTTAATCAAGCATCTATGGGAGGCCCGCGATCTGGATTTGAGATATGATCTCAATATCCATGTCACTATATGTGGAACAATACAATCGCCCTGTCCTTATCTCCAAGTATCTGCGGAGAAAGCGCATTATCCTTGAAGGAGTTCATGGATAATTCTATTGTTGATATATGTATCCGAGCATTGAGAAAATGGATAATTAAATGTGATTTAATTATCATGAGTAATATGAATTTGATTCATATTATAAAGAGAGTTATCTTAGATAATTAAATGAGATTTAATTATCAAATATGTAAATAATGTGAATGTGATTCATATTATTTGGGCACAAGAGAATAGAGATCCAAGATGATTAAATATGATTTAATTATCATGGATATGAATAATGTGGATAGCAATATCCATATTAGTCATATATATTATAAATGTGATTTATAATATATAAGAGAGAGCTATTTGTAATTTACATTTGTTATTTAAATGTTAATGTGAATTGGATTCACATTGGACATCAAATTGAAAATGTAATTTACATTTTGTTTTGGGTTGTGAATGTGATTCACAATTTTTCAATGGCATGATTGCAATGTTCACAAAATAAATTGGATTTATTTTTTGTGAAATAATTTGCAACAAAAGTTGTTGCAAATAATGGAGATTACATAAAAGGTGAAATAGCCACCTTTCTAATGGAGGAGGGTGGATGGCCACCACTCCCATTAGGAAAGGGAGGCCGTCCCCCCTCTCCACATGGAAGGAGGCTTTCTCTCCTTTCATTATCTCCATGTATTGATGATTTAATTTTGTAATTAAATTGTGTTGATTTATCAACATATATTTAATTTAAATTAAATTAATTGTTGTTGTGTTTTTAGCAACAAATCATGACCATTGAAAGAAACACAAATTAATTTGGACCATTGGATTTGTGTTGACACATGGATTGAGATCCATGGATCCCAAAACCCTATAAAAGGAGAGGCACCCCATTGCTCTTCTAGACACATAAGTTAAGGCAACAAATCTCTCTCTCTCATTCTCTTTACACGTCCTCTCTCCATCTCTCTCATGTGGTCGTCCACCATGGATGCCCTAGAGAGGTTCTCCATCGCCGCGGCATCGTCGTTATGCTGCCCGATGGTTTGCTCGTGGATCTCCGTCTCCTTCGGTGCACCCCGCTCATGAAGAAGACATCAGATCTCGTGTGTCGAGATCAGGAGATCCGCTGCTTGGATCATCAACATGGATTGCGAGAAGCACGCGGTTCATCCCCGCGCTCGCAAGCATCTCCTCCGTCGGATCGGACTTGAGACAGGAGGTCTCTTTGTTCAGAGACTCGATCGCAACCACGCTTCAAGAGGTAAACCTAATACTTGTTTGTGGTTTATACGAAACGATCCGAGAAGTGTTCTTGGATCATGTGGTTTCGTCGCATAAAATTTTTTAATTTCCGCTGCATAGAACAACTAGTACGACTAGTCGTTCTTCATCGTATTCGATACGACGATCACGCTTCCGTGATGCGCTTAAGGATCTAACCATATCCTTCAAGTGGTATCAGAGCCAGGTTGGTGGTTTTGGATATGATCCATAAACCGAGGATGACTTGGGTTCATTAGGGTTTGCGAAAGTTTTCTTGCATTTCATTTTCGCATCTCTGTTTTGATATTATTTTCGACACTGTTTAAATTTTTTAAACACGAAAATAATATTGGGATTTTATTCCCCATTAAATAAGGAAACCGTAGGATCTGAGTTTGCATGATTTCGATTCCGTTTGCTCTAGATATGCTCATTTTAGTGAACATGTATCCACTGTTTCGGGAACTGCGGATCATGACGTAATTAAGATGTTAATTGCGGATTTGAAACGCCTTGAAATGCGTGCAAATCACTTGGGTTCTGTTGTAAATCAAGTTAGCAAACTTTAGAAATTTACTTTGCTTAATTTGGATTTAAATTGATTGAGATATGGTATTTTTAGTAAGTGAGGGTCACTGCTGAAAATACTTTCCTAATCAAGAACCTAGTGATTGTCATTTAATTAATTAGTGAAATTAAATTGTTTAATTTCCTGGAATAATTATGCATAAATATTTGTGAAATATTTAATGATAATTATGTCCTTAAATGACTTTGCCCTAACCAACAAATGATTAGATGTGATCTAGATCAAGATTGGTTACATGATCTACATGATCAACATTCCAACAAACATGTTGCTTGAATAGGACTTGGGATTTGTTTAGCAAATCTCATTATAATGTTAATCAAAATTGTTTTGATTATTACTATATGGTATAATTTCGGTTGAAGAACCGATGATCATCTCAAGTACAAAATGATCTATTTTGCATTATCCTTTCTCGAGGTGGATATGGTGTCTAGTCGGAGAGCATTGGGGTTGCGGGTTGCAACGTATGTGGTCCGTCCCACTCTCGTCGGTACTGGCCATGACAGCGGGTAGAGTTAGTATAATGCTTAAGAAATCATGATGTATTTCTAATTATTAAAATTCGAAATAATACGTATTTGAGATAATACCATTATTCAAGTAACTATTAAAATGTTTGTTGGATATTAATTGGATCATTACTTTAATATGATTAGATTAATTGGAATCCAATTAAAATTAAAACACTCTATTATGAATAGAGATGTTATTTCCCTTGGAAGAATTAATCATAATGAATATGATTCATAATGATTAATTAGAATTTGAATATGATATGGAGGATCACATAAGTGACATCCATGGTCTCCCGTCAAGGCGAAGGGTTCCGTCGCCAGATATTGTATGTAGGAGACGCCTGTCCGAAGTGACAGCTCCTGCATACGATCCATTTGGATCGGGCTCTTCGCTTCTCGAAAGAGTAAGGACGTATGCGTAGTGACCCCAATATCGGGTCCTCATATTATTGGGGCGATATTGGATTGCGCATAGCGAGTTGTATTCCTGTTGACGGTTGGTTCAATTAATGACGGGTCAACATTGCCTTAGGGGTGGTGGGCCCGGGTGTTAAAGACCGAATTGGGAGATGCAAGTTGGACTTGCAAGGCGGAATGTGTTCCCGCTTCTTTTTATCCGAGTTGTAGGTTCTCATATTATTGGGATGCAACAAAGATAAGGAAGGAGATCCCAGATCTTGTTGAGATATAATGGTAAGTATATCTCTTACATTGAAAGTGATTAAGGGAATGAACTTTCAGTGTTGACAAGACAAGACAACTTTGATATAAAAATCCTAAATCAAAGTAATATATATATATTTATGCAAATTTCTTGTTTCAGATAATCCTTCATTAAAACCCACTCAATGATATACTCAATAATAACCAGTAAAATATCATGGATTGGACTCATGATCCAGATATTGTACTTGCAATTGGACACATAATGTATGTGGTTGCAATGTGCAAGTTTCCTCATAATATTGAGGAATGACAATTAAATAGATAATAGGACTACAACCCTAGGGTTTGTATGTCTCTATAGTCTTGATCTCTCATCGGATGTACTTTGGAAGTGACATGTCGATGATGATCGCAATTGTCAAATAATCCTTATAAAATTAATGAAGATATTCTGGCATACACATGTGCTCTTGACATTTAACATGAATGAGATGGTTCACTGCATCATGCAGAATGGTGGCTCTATAAGAGATGATGTATTCAAATTGTTTGAGTACCTACCTGAACCTATGTTTTAAGAGTTTAGATGGATGTAAATGATGAGTGTCATCATTCTACTATCTATACTCTGGTCATTCATGAAGCTTCATAATATTCATATTGTATGAATTTAATGAAGCATGTATAAATGTTGAAATGCTCTTACATAAGAGATCCTTAGTCTTAAGCAATGGTTGCTTATAGATAAAGGGAGCGCAGTGGAAGCATGGGTTGGACCCGAGTAAGAAGTATAATCAAAGAGTTGACTATACATCTATGACTTCCATATGTCATCCGAAGAGTTGGATGAATGCCAATACTGCAATAAGTTGATGTGTTGATAGTATGACTATCAAGTCTATCTAGAATCCTTAGAGAAGGACTCGAATGGAGCATCAGATTAATCTACATAAATCATTGATAAGATAAAGTCAAATAATTGTATCTCAATCTTCTGATGACATTTGCAATAGGTTGCATATGTTTTAGAAGACTGGAAAATTTGATCTTAAAGGTTTATAGTTATCCACATGGATATTGATGCAATTGTTGCAACAATCTCTGTTGGATTGATAGACTTGTTAATTTCAGTGGGGGAGTCCTTAGTCTTAGAGAATGTCTCTATGACCTCGATATAAGAATACACTCATTGTTTGTTTCTAAATGTTAGAAATAAACATGAATCTGAGATAGAACTATCATAAAGAGTTATGATGTATATATTTCAGATAGTAATCTAATAATCTAGTGGACTTCACTAAATTAGAAAATTAATGAATGGTTCATCAACATTTCTAAATACTGAAATTAAACCTTAAGATCAATAGGAGGATGAAGATCATTTGACAATGATCTAGCATCAAGCCTTGGACATTTGTCTATTGATTTGATCAATAGGCTAGTTAGAGATGAAACTTTAGAATGTCTAAAATTTCAAAGCTTACATGCTTATGAATATTGTATTCATAATAAAATGTCCAATACACCCTTCTTTGGGAATGGTGTAAGGTGATAAGGTATTCGGGATCTCATACATATTGATGTATGCGGATCATCTATATCATAGTAAACATTATGGATATATGATATCTATTAATGATTATGTATGATATGAAATTTCTTCTCTTCACCTGAAGAAACCTTTGAAATGTTCAAAGATTTCATAATTTTGGTCTACAACCAAAGTTTGAAGGAAGATAAAATGAATTTGATCTAATCAAGGTAGCATGTACCTGTTAGATGAATTCAAAGGATACCTTATGGAGATATGAATATCATTTCTATCTCAATCCTCCTAACTCACCTTAACTCAATAGAATTATAGGGAGATACAATTGGATCATGTGTGACATGATCTTATCAATGATGATTTTTAGCATAATTATCCCTTAGTTTCCAGGTATATATGTGTAGTAGAGACTACAATATATATCCTTAATAAGGTTCCATGCAAGATGGAATCTAGCACTTGAGAGTGCTGCTTCATTAGGAAAATAAAGGATGGTATTGGATACCTACTTTATGACCTTGAGATTCTTGAAATATCTCATCTCTGAGAATGTGATTCTTGGAGGTTGAGACTCTTGAGAATCAAGATGAAAATGAAGTGTAGGAACTCATTTAATCTTGAAAAGATAATGAGGCTCCTGAAATTGGAAACTAAAAGGATAATTGAAGATGAAACACTAAAACCTCTTCAAAAGAGTTTGAGGAAGGATTCCATGTGTCAGAGAAATCTGACAATGATCGAACTTCATGTGATGAAGCTTCTGAAGATCATAGCATGGATAGATGGATGTTAGCAATAAAAGTCTAAAGTAGACTCCATATACAAGTGTTGTATATGGACCCTATAGGATCCACCTATATAGGTAAGACCTGTAAAGGTGTAAATGGATCTTCAAGAGAAAGGGAACCTGATGAGAAGGTAGAGACCCTCAAAGCACGGTTCGTAGCCATGAACCACACACCGGAAGAGAAGACATTGCTTGCAATGAGACTTGCTCTTCGGTGACCATGCTTAAAATCATCAGAATGTTGCTAATCTTAGCTACACAACTTGACTATTGCATCTTCAAGATGTAAGTCAATATTGCATTCCTCTACGAATACCTCTTTGAGGATATTTACATGAAGTAGCCCCAGGGCTTCATGGTTGAGGAAAGCAAGGTGTGCAAACCAAGGAATCCATCTATGGACTCAAATAAGCTTCTTGAAGTTGGACCATAAGATTTGATGGAATTGTTATGATTTCAGATAGAATCTTGATGAGCCATGTGAAGCTTAGTGGGAGTGCCTTTGTGTTCATCTTGCTGAATGTAGATGATATCCTAATCATTTAAAATGATATAAGGATAATAATAAGTGTTTTATTCTCTGGTTATTCCATATCTTGAAATATGATTTCAAAGATACCTCTTAGATCTTAGTTCTGAAGTTGTTCAGAAGCCAAGAGAAGAGGATAATTGGACTGTCACATTTGTAGTATACCTTGGACATATTCTATTCATAGAAATTCCAAGAAAGGCTTCTAACCCTTAAGATATGGTACTGACCTATCTTAAGGGATAGCACCTCAAATGGTTGAGGAAGTGAATGCTAGAATTACTTGCCCTTGGGCATCAGTTCTGAGAAGCTGGGTGTGTGCTAGATGTGTACAAAAGCCAGATGGCTGCCATGCAGTGGGAGTAGTAAACTGTTACTAATCCTACTATGGAAATAAAACACTTGGTTGCAGTAAATGCAAAATCTTCATAGATGACAAGATTTTTGAGATAGTGATCTCGAAGTCTTATCTTCAAAAACTTAAGACTTTATAGATAGAGATCTAAAAGGTCTTAATTGTAGATACCTTTGGAGATAGAGATCTTCATGAATAAGGGTATTCTGATAAGGATTATGGAAATACTGGTTATAACAATTATTAAGCTATAGTGTCAAGAACACTACAATAGCTTTAACTAGATTGAGTATTGGTTGCATGAGATGCAACATTCGCATTAGATGCGAGCACTGTTACTGGGGATATGCAAGTGCCGTAAAAGGACTTGGCGTAGTCTCGCGGGAACAGAGTGACTGATCAGCTTACCTAGCTATTTTCTAAATAGCCTATGATTGTCACATGAGTGCGGGTTTAAATGATTAGCCCATCAATGGCTCTTTGGGCTAGTGGGAGATTGTTGGAAATGCGAGCCCACGGCGAGCCATTATGCAATAAATGTTATTGCAATTCACTCCTTAATCTGAAATGAAGAATACATAATTTGCATAATAGGTCCCTTAGTACAATTAGGGTTATGTACCATGGCCATCTTGATGATCATACAGCTGTTGATTCAACTATTGAATCATAGAGGCTGGTGCTTGGATGAATATCTAAAGAGTTAGATTGAGGACTCATCAAGCACCGTCAGATGATTGTTAAGAGATGATCTCCAGCCTGAGAAGGAGATGGCAATCTTTTTCTCTAAAGGCTGATATCTGACCGACCTCTTGATGCAGGTCCTCTGCATAGGAATAGAGATTCGGAGGTGTCAGATTAGTTAGGTCAAAGAGTTGACTTAACGAGATCGAGATAACCAAAGTCCTATATCGTATGCTGTCATGATATAGGCACACATCCTCTGACCGGAGACAGATGTGTTACTATATGTCTGAGTATGTACATTTGGAAGACCAATAGGTTGATGACCTAATCAAGGTCTATACACCGGCGCGCTGGTGTGCATATAAGGGCATATGAGTAATACGATCTCTCAAAGGGATCATACAGGTTCAGTTACTGAATCGGAAGACATGAGCTCACTCATAAGATATTGGGAAGAATCAAATTCCGTGCGCACGGTCGTCTCGCTTTGGAAGCTTGACTGAATTTGTAGGTTTGATATATATACTTTTGGAAAATATATGATCAAGACCTAGGTATGATATATGCTTTTGGAAAGTATATGATCGATACCGACTCCCAATGATCGAATGAGAAACTTACTGATAAAACCATGAAGTAGACAGTATAAAGTTGATCGAATACTTCGGGTTTAGTCTGAGTCTTCCAGTATGCAGGATGTACAGGTATTGGGAATACCTGAGGGTGATGTGATCATAAACGATTGTATAACCATGACGCTTCCATTCCTAGGGAGTGATGAAACGGGTCTGGATTTTAGTGACTCCTCTCAGTAGAGAAGTGATCTGATCTTGGTCCAAGTGTTGGACATTGATCTGAATGTGATTCAGATACAATGAGAAGATTAGATTTACGGTCTTGATTTAATCAAGCATCTATGGGAGGCCCGCGATCTGGATTTGAGATATGATCTCAATATCCATGTCACTATACGTGGAACAATACAATCGCCCTGTCCTTATCTCCAAGTATCTGCGGAGAAAGCGCATTATCCTTGAAGGAGTTCATGGATAATTCTATTGTTGATATATGTATCCGAGCATTGAGAAAATGGATAATTAAATGTGATTTAATTATCATGAGTAATATGAATTTGATTCATATTATAAAGAGAGTTATCTTAGATAATTAAATGAGATTTAATTATCAAAGATGTAAATAATGTGAATGTGATTCATATTATTTGGACACAAGAGAATAGAGATCCAAGATGATTAAATATGATTTAATTATCATGGATATGAATAATGTGGATAGCAATATCCATATTAGTCATATATATTATAAATGTGATTTATAATATATAAGAGAGAGCTATTTGTAATTTACATTTGTTATTTAAATGTTAATGTGAATTGGATTCACAATGGACATCAAATTGAAAATGTAATTTACATTTTGTTTTGGGTTGTGAATGTGATTCACAATTTTTCAATGGCATGATTGCAATGTTCACAAAATAAATTGGATTTATTTTTTGTGAAATAATTTGCAACAAAAGTTGTTGCAAATAATGGAGATTACATAAAAGGTGAAATAGCCACCTTTCTAATGGAGGAGGGTGGACGGCCACCACTCCCATTAGGAAAGGGAGGTCGTCCCCCCTCTCCACATGGAAGGAGGCTTTCTCTCCTTTCATTATCTCCATGTATTGATGATTTAATTTTGTAATTAAATTGTGTTGATTTATCAACATATATTTAATTTAAATTAAATTAATTGTTGTTGTGTTTTTAGCAACAAATCATGACCATTGAAAGAAACACAAATTAATTTGGACCATTGGATTTGTGTTGACACATGGATTGAGATCCATGGATCCCAAAACCCTATAAAAGGAGAGGCACCCCATTGCTCTTCTAGACACATAAGTTAAGGCAACAAATCTCTCTCTCTCTCTCTCTCATTCTCTCTGCACGTCCTCTCTCCATCTCTCTCATGTGGCCGTCCACAATGGATGCCCTAGAGAGGTTCTCCATCGCCGCGGCATCGTCGTTATGCTGCCCGATGGTTTGCTCGCGGATCTCCGTCTCCTTCGGTGCGCCCCGCTCGTGAAGAAGACATCGGATCTTGTGTGTCGAGATCAGGAGATCTGCCGCTTGGATCATCAACATGGATTGCGAGAAGCACGCGGTTCATCCCCGCGCTCGCAAGCGTCTCCTCCGTCGGATCGGACTTGAGACAGGAGGTCTCTTTGTTTAGAGACTCGATCGCAACCACGCTTCAAGAGGTAAACCTAATACTTGTTTGTGGTTTAGACGAAACGATCCGAGAAGTGTTCTTGGATCATGTGGTTTCGTCGCATAAAATTTTTTAATTTCCGTTGCATAGAACAACTAGTACGACTAGTCGTTCTTCGTCGTATTCAATACGACGATCACGCTTCCGTGATGCGCTTAAGGATCTAACCATATCCTTCAAGTGTTCCCTTTTTTAAAATGTGAAGGGTGAGAGATGGCGCAAGCAGTGGCCATGGTCAAGATGTAACGCTTAGATCTTCTCCTTCACTTTCTCTTCTTATGTTGAGGAGTAGATAAATATGTCGTGGCCTATTGAAGTGGGGCTTTAATGATATCTTGAATAGTGGCCACCACATCGGGTTTAGTCAACATTTTTTAAAATGTTTGGACCCCCTCCATACAAGGGATGAGATCGGAATTAGCATATACAGAGGATTGCCAAGAGTAGTATGTACAGTGGCATCCTCGGGGTCAAAGGTGGGACATGCAGTGAATGATTGTGTGGGAAAATGGTTTGGCATAGGTGCCCTCTCTTTGCAAAATGAATCATTAATGTGTCTCCCGAGTTCTTTTTGGATTTTCAAATTTTTCTCATTTTTTTGTATTTTCGGCGATTGTAAGATCTCATGATTATCATCAAGTGAATCCAAATCCTCCAATAGTGGAGCAGCATTTTGGCTCTTATTGATGTTAAATAATTTGGTAATCCTCGAATTCTATGCTCCATCATCTGGTTCAAGGTCTCAAGTGTGGACAACATGAAAGGTGACTCCAAAATCCCAGGATCGGGTGAGTGGGATGAGGGTGGGTGAGAATCAAAGTCCTTCGACTCCTGAAATAATGGGTTAGGCAGATATGCACAAAAATCAAAAGGAAGGTCCTCCTAGAAAAAGGATGGTTGCTCAACTGGAGGGTAAGAGGGATCTACGAAGATCAGATTAAAATAACTCCAGTCGGCCATATCTGAAATAAGAGAAAATGATTGGGAGAGCACGAGGGTCAAATCAAAAGGTGTGAAGAAAAAGGCGCAAGTGCAAAAAGGATCTAGTAAACACACAAGCAATCAAACACAATACAAACTCCCAGTTCACCAACTCAACTCAATGTGAAGACCGTGAAGGTTCGATCAATTATCTTGTCAATTTTAGAGTTTGGTGATAATACTATATATCAGAGCAGTTAAAGTGGAGATTGGCCTAATCCCAAAGTTAGATCTTTCCTAGCTAGTATGAATTGTGGATCGTTTACCGGCTACCCGATCAATTCAATCTATTAAGGATGTCGCGCGCCACTTTATCGACTACCGGAGAGTTCCTCACTGGAGAATGACAAACCCAAGAAAGTAGTCTGAAAGGAGATCGGACGTGGTTCTATCCTAGTGTGCGGGTCGCTCTCTCGCTATATACAAACCAAACAATGAGGGGGTTACTCTCCCCAAAATAATATTTTTTCCTTGTGTTTTATTTTAGGGTCGAGTTTTCTTTAGCAATCCCGTATTTTAGGTAATTGTCACTTGGTTAAAATATTTTCAAAGAATTGCCTACCAAGTGCCCAATTTCCTTTTTATCTTATGTGAGTGAAAACGAGGAAGGAGATCAAAAATGCTAATGCTCGATTTAAAAACAATGATGCATGCAGGGGTTAGAGATGTGTACCTTGTCACCAGCACTCTACATGCAAAATGATCTGTGCAGAATTTATATACAGAAAACTAAATTGTCCTATATGATGCATGTTAATCGTCCTAGATGATAGCTTCTATTAATGGGCGAGAAATTTGACTAAGTCCAAATTACGCTCTACTCTATAGGTACAACAATCCTTGTTTAGGGTGTTTGGATCTAATAAATTACCTGGCTCAAGCAAATTAATTAAAGCAATCAAGAGGTAGCTCACAAAATCCACATGAAATAAAGAAAATAAAGGCGATGAAAACAAATCTGGTAAGGTCACCCAAGTGCACCGGTACTTGGCGAAACAGGCCCTACAACCAATGAATGTTTGTTTTACAATGTTTCAAATGCTAAAGAAATAAAAACTATCTAAGCTCCAAATGAAGGTCTCTCTCAAATTCTTCTTCTTCCTCCTCCTGCGCTCTCCTGCGGCTTTACGATGAATCAAGCCACCTCCGCTTCACCTGGGAGCTTCGTCTCTCCAAGGATTGCCTCCTTCGCTCCGTGGGCCCTCATAAGAAAAAGAAAAGAGAGAATGTCTAAGAAACAAAATTATAAAAATATGAGCACAAATAATGAAATGAATGCAGTGATATGAACAATGAGGTGAATGGCAAAATGTAAACAGTTATTTACAACTAAGAATAGTAGGTCAAAAGAGAAACCTAACTGCCCCTGTCATGCGTCCTCGGCAACAATGCCATTTTATTGAGAGGAGATCATTCAGGGATTAGTTTATTATGATATGAACAGTTGTCGTTATTCCCAAATAATAATACTACAAACAAATAAAAAAATTTTCTTCTCAAGCAGCAAAATTAACAAAAAGCGAATAATGAAGCAAGAGAATTTTTTTCTACTTATTTGCATGTATAACGGACATGATTAAAATCAGGGAGGCTACAATTCCCTAGGGTTATTCAAATAATCGATGAAAATCAATTAAGTGAAAAGGCAGAAATCTCAAAGGTAAACTATCCCCGATTTTTGTGGAATTTCCTATTTTTATTTTTTTATTTTTCTATTTTTTATTTTCTGATTTTCAAATTTTTAGTGATTTTAATTTTGCATTTTTTATTTCAAATAAAGAACAATATGAACAAGATAAGAAAGACGCACACTGAACTCATTTTGTATTTTTCAGTTATATAAAAAATGCTCAGAAAAATCCAGAGAAAATATTTTTGTGTTTTAAATTTTTTGAAATGTTTTTTGGGATTTTTTTTAGATTTTTTAGATATTTTTATATTTTTCTGAAATTCAAACATTGGCAAAAATGAGAAACAATGCACATCATAGAGTAATCTACAACTTAAAAATATTTAAAATGCCCAAACTCCTGGTATATATATTATGATAAATCAGGGACAAATATCTACAAACAGGGACTGAAATCATGATTTTTGGATTTTTGTAGAATTTTCTGTGACTTTTATAAGATTTTTTATTTTTTTTCAATTTTTTGGGTTTTGAAAAGAATCGTGAAATTTGGATAGAAATTAAAAGGCAATGAAATAAAATTACTCTAACTTTTTGGAATTTTTGGACCATATTCAAATTTTTATGAATTTTTGAATTTCAAGAAGATAAAAGGACACTATTTTTTATTTTTTTAAATAAGAAATGATGGCAAAATGCAATGAAAAAATAAACTAAAAAGATAAGCACATCAGAAACATAGCATGACTTTTGGGAATTTTATTGACCAAAGAAAACATTGATTTTATTAAGAAAAGCAAGCAAAATAAAGGTCTAGAATTCATGAACTAATCTGCAAATATTCAATGTTTGTTCATTAATATATAATAGAAATAAATTTCCAAGAGAAAATCGACAATTTACCTAAGATAGCTGTGTGGCGCATGTGATAGGGATCTATAAGCAGGGGATTCTTTTGCAATATTTTGATATTCTGGGGATGATTTTGCAAATGTTTTTCAATATTTTTTTAAAATACACGTTAGGGTTTCTTGGTTCTCTTCTTTCACAAGCCAAACAAGGGCATAGGAGATGGGGCGCGTCGCCGCCCCTCTCTTTTCTTCCAGCAGGCAGTTGCGGAGGGTGTCACCTTCTTCGATGTGGTCAGCGAAGGGAGACTCAAGGAGATGGCGGTAGGGCAGTTATCTTGCGTGCAAGGAGGAGATGATGCGGGGCACTCGCGGACGTAGGCTGCTTGGTGGCGGAGGATTTCTTCAGGTGGCGGAAGACACTTACCTCCGGGGGGCGGTGGACTTGTGGCGACTTCGGTCTGCTATGGGGCTTCGCGAGGCAGTGAAGACGTGCAGTGGAGGGGTTCTTCGAAGGCGAGGAGCAGCACTGGATGGTGAAGAGGCTGTCGCGGGTGGGTGTAGTCGATGGCCGGGGCTTCGCCCAAGCGGAGGTCGTGCGATGGACCACGCGATGCCGCATGGAGATGGAGATTGATCGAGTTGTAATGAGGGAGAAGGAGCCATATAAATAGAAAAGACGGAATGAAATTTGATTTTTGAAATTTTTGGATGAAAAGATAAGAGATGAAAATTGAAATTAATTTTTGAATTTTTTTGGTGGAAGAGATGACATGAGTAAAAGAGATAAACTATTTACAAAATTATTTAATTTTTTTGAATTTTCGTCACTTTATATATTTGAGTTAAAAAATGTAATTTTTTTATTTTATGATGGTTAATTAAACATAGCAACTATATACATATACTATATACATATATGACATTATATACAAGGGTAAATAAGGACATTAGCTTTTTTATTTATTTTTTAAATTTTAAATAATTGGTAAGAATAATTTACAAATATATATAATACAATATTTACAAAATACATGGGAAAATTACACAAACCACCCAAGAAAACCAACTTTTTACTCGTAACTCCAAAAATTATGAAATCACAGCCATTTTAAAGATAATTTAATTTAGAATCTAATGGAAGTGAGACTGGTTTAATTTGAGTTTATGTGGAGACGGAATTGATTTTTCAATTAGTGCTTGGTGGTTTTTTCCAAGTGTGGCTACTTTTATTCTTTACATGATTTAATTGTTCAATTATTTTTATTGATTAGGACACATTTTTATTTACAACTTTGGTTTTGAAAGTTATTTGATTTGGGGTCAATTAAGATACAAATAAATTAGTGTTAGTTTTATACAGATATACACAAAATAAGTGAGAAGTATTTACAACAACACACACACAATTTTTTGATTTTCTGCTTAAGGACCCTTATCTCCCCCTACTTTATTCCTGGTCAATCAGGTCAAGTCCTTGACCTTCTCTCGGGGTTCAGGTCAGCTTGTATACAGTCTTACTTTTTTCTTTTCTTTATTTTTCTTTTCTTTATTTATTTTTTTATTTTAGGATAAAATTAATAAGAAGTGTACAATATTTACACAGATGCAAGTTAGTAAGAATATGGAGTTAGTGTTATATGCATGTGTTTTTAAGGGATTTTAAGCTAAAATAAATGAATAAAGATGATGAATCTCAGATTCATCATCCCCCTATGTTTACCTTTGATAGTCCCTTAGCAAACACTTATTTGAAAGAATAAGTGAAGAAAAAGAAAAAGAAAGGGAAAATAAAGAAAGTGGGACAATATTGAGTAATAAATGTATCTTCATAAAATTGTAGTTTGGAGCTCTGTCGGACCTTTGGATTATTAGTGTGTCGGAACTTCTGGTAGACTTAGAATTTTAAAATCGACAGCCTTCAAAATCTATACATCATTGTCACAGTTTCGGCTCAGAAGTCATCTTAGATCAATCCTCTTCCCAAAGTATACCCTATCAACATTGAACAATTGACTCATGTGTGTGAAAGGTGTTGGACATGTGAGCCCACGGCGAGCCATTATGCAATAAATGTTATTGCGAATATCATTCCCTGATCTGAAATAAAGAATAAATAATTTGCATAATAGGTCCCTCTGTACAATTAGGGTTATGTACCATGGCTGTCTTAATGATCAAACAGCTGTTGATTCAATAATTGAATCATAGAGGCTGGTGCTTGGATGAATATCTAAAGAGTTAGATTGAGGACTCATCAAGCACCGTCAAATGATTGTTAAGATGTGATCTCCAGCCTGAGTAGGAGATGGCAATCCTTTCTCACATAGGCTGATATCTGACCGACCTCTTGATGCAGGTCCTCTGCATAGGAATAGAGATTCGGAGGTGTCAGATTAGTTAGGTCAAAGAGTTGACTTAACGAGATCGAGATAACCTAAGTCCTATGTTGAATGCTGTCACAGCATAGGCACGCATCCTCTGACCGGAGACAGATGTATTGCTATATGTCTGAGTATGTACATTTGACAGACCAATAGGTTGATGACCTAACCAAGGTCTATACATCGGCGCGTTGGTGTGCATATAAGGGCATATGAGTAATACGATCTCTCAAAGGGATCATACAGGTTCACTACTGAACCGGAAGACATGAGCTCACTCATGAGATATTGGGAAGAATCAAATTCCGTGCACGGTCGTCTCGCTTTGGAAGCTTGACTGAATTTGTAGGTTTGATATATACTTTTGGAAAGTATATGATCAAGACCTAGGTATGATATATGCTTTTGGAAAGTATATGATCGATACCAAATACCAATGATCAAATGAGAAACTTAGTGATCAAACCCTGAAGAAGACAGTGTAAAATTGATCTTGATCTTCGGGTTGACCATGGGTCTTCCAGTATGCAGGATGTACAGGTATTGGGAATACCTGAGGGTGATGTGATCATAAACGATTGTATATCCATGACGCTTCCATTCCGAGGGAGTGATGAAACAGGTCTGGATTTTAGTGACTCCTCTCAGTAGAGAAGCAATCTGATCTTAGTCCAAATATTGGACATTGGTCTGAATGAGATTCATATTCAATGAGAAGATTAGATTTGCGGTCTTGATTTAATCAAGCATCTGTGGGAGGTTCGTAAGATCTGGATTTGAGATAAGATCTCAATATCCAAGTCACTATACGTAGAATAATACAATCGCCCTGTCCTTATCTCCAAGTATCTGCGGAGAAAGCACATTATTCTTGAAAGGGTTCAAGAATAATTCATTTGATGAAATTCATATCCAAGCAAGAAGGACTTGATGATTAAATGAGATTTAATTATCAAGCATAATATGAATATGATTCATATTGTGAGAATGATTATCCAAGATAATTAAATGGGATTTAATTATCATGGATTAGAGAATATGGATAGTACTATCCATGATATATGTGTATTATAAATATGATTTATAATACATATATATTGAAGAGAGAAAATTTATGTAAATAGCATTTGTTAATTAATAGTGTGGATTGGATTCACATTAATTAATTAATTGGAAATGTAATTTACAAATTAGTTTGGGATGTGAATGTGATTAACATATCTTCGATGGCATGATTGAAATATTCACAAATTAATTTGGAATTAATTTGGTGGATATTATTGCAATAATAGTTATTGCAATTTATTAAGAAATAATAAGATAAAATAAAAGGAGACAAAATAACCCCCTATAATTTAGGGTGGTTTGTTGACTCCCTTTTTTGTTGTCACATTATCTCTTAATTAGTTAAATTAAATTATGTTGATAATGTTGCAACATATTTTAATTTAAATTAATGTTGTTGGTTTTAACCAACAACAATCATAGCCATTGATTTTGTATGGACCAAGCATGGCCGTTGGATCCATGTGTCCCATGGATTGAGATCCATTGGATCCCAAACTAGTATAAAAGGAGGGCTAGGGTATCCTTCCAAGATACATCATCTAGAGTTGAGGAACTCTATTCTCTCTCTCTCATTCTCGTGGGCTCTCCCTAATATTCAAGTGGCCGTCCACTTTGTGTATTAGGAAGGAGAGCATTTTGGTTTCGCTTCGACGCTTGGGTCTTCGTCAAAGGATTGCGGGAAGGACGCGACTCATCATCGTGCCTGCAAGTGCATTCTCCGTGGGTCGGACTTGAGACAGGAGGATCTCTACTTTGGGATCTCGCGATCACAATCACGCTTCAAGAGGTATTTCTTATACTTTGTGGTTTGATGAAACGATCCGAGAAGTGTTCTCGTGATCATGTGGTTTCATCTTTAAAATTAAAAATTTTAATTTCCGCTGCATCTAGCATCTAGTGCGACTAGTTGCCCCGATTGCATACGATGCGATCGACACGCTTCCGTGATGCGCTTAAGGATTCTCAAAATATCCTTCAAAAGGTTTTAGCTCTTCCCATATAGAATGTCGAACTACCATATAAATCTCCTCTCTAGTAACTCATCCTCGAGGAGTCAGGTATTGCCTTCTAAGGTCTGTCGCACTGTGTTCACAATCGAAATGGGAGAGAAGTTAGAAGAAGGAGAAAGAACTGGAGGGTGACCAGTGTAGTCACCTCTCCTTGTGAAGCTGGCCAGTGTAGCCGAGTCGCCACCAAGATCTGCAAATTTTCTTGAAGCTTGGACCTTTTTGGTTAGATATTTATTTGGTAGTGGCTTCTTTGTATTTGGATTTTTGATGGTTCTGCTTGGATCTTGTTGTGCTCCTACGGATATAGATCTTTTTTTCTGTACATGTTTTGGGGTCTTAGAAAAAATTGTGCACAGTCGTCCATCCCTTTTTCGAAGCTTTATTTCAACTCGTAGTCCAGTTTCTAGATTTTCACACTACCAGAAAAGAAACTCACATAGTCTTCCAACATCCCGTCTGAGTTGAGCTAAGTACGTAGTGCGAGAGTACAAATTAATTCACTATTCCAGAGTTGTACCCATAATGAAGAGACCAGGTTAGACACTAAGAGTCAAACGCTACACATTGTCATGTGGACTCAAAGAATTAAGTCAAAGACCTGAAGCTTCTAAAATCCTATTTCTCGGTGAAGTTCCTCTGAGAATTAGATGGATTAAGGTCCAACTAAGCTACATTCTTCAATTTTATTCCAAATATAGTTTAAATAGCAATAATATACTGAAAAATGCACATGTAAATGCGAAATATGAACAATGAAGAGAGTTTTTTTTTAAAGGAATGATGCACATGTGAAAAGAACCATTTTAAAAGAAAACAATTTTCAAATTTTGAACTTTTTATGGACTTTTGGGAGGAAAAATGCAGATGTGAAAGAAAGTTTTTTTATGGAAAAGGGTTAGTAAAATATATACAAGTATATACAAGAGTTTTTTTTTGTTTTTTTTGTTTGTTTTTTTGTTTGTTTTTTTTGTTTTTGTTTGTTTGTTTTTTTGTTGTTTTTTTTTGTTTTTTTACACACGTGGATTTTATAAATTTGTACACATAACCCCCCAAAATAAACATATTTAAAAGTACGAGTTATGTCTAAAGTATATATACAATATATACGACACCCCCCTATACTTAGCTCGAACTATGTCCTCATAGTGATAAGAGAGCGACAAAGTAAGACATAACTCGTGCTAAGTATAGAAAGGTGAAAAGACTTCTATACTACAATGACTCAAAGAAAAGATAAAAAGAAGAGAAGTTGGTGATCCCCCCATACTTAGAGTCAAGTAATCCTAAGTATAGTAGAATGTACAAAGGGGGAAACCGATGAAGAGAAAGTACAGACTCACAAGGACACGATATGAACAACATTACCCCCCCCCCCATACTTAGGGTAGAGTATCCCTAAGTATAGGCAACAACAACAAGGGTGATAAACAGGACGAATATGAACAACACAAATCCTTAACCCCCCTATACTTAGGATAAAGCACATCCTAAATATAGCATATATACACACACATGGAAAAGGGGTGAATGATAAAATAGGAGAAGAAAGAGTGAAACGAAAGGATATACAAGAGGTGTTGAGATTATGTATCGAACGCAGAAGGTGGAATCAAAAGATCATCATCTGATACCAACGATATAGAATCCACAACGGACAGGAATGTATCAGGATCTAGATATGGCTTCAGCAATTGTCCGTTCACAATAAATGGTTGTGCGTCAGATGACAACCCAGATATGACAAGACTCCTATTGTCACGCACAGCTCTCACGATGAACGGTCTTGACCACTTGCTTTTCAATTTTCCAGGAAATAACTTCAACTTAGAATCAAATAACCAAACTTTCTGATCAGGGGAGAAATTCTTCCTTCAAATGTGTTTATCATGCCAGCGCTTGACTTTTTCCTTATACATAAGTGAGTTATGATATGCAAAGTCTCGGAATTCCAGTAATTTATTCAAATCCAACTTCCTATTCCTTCCTGCCTTCTCATATACTAAATTCCATACACAGAGTGCCCATAAAGATTTGTGAATTAATTCCACTGTCTGGTAGCAAGGTTTTCCATACACCAATCTGTAGGAGGACATACCCACAGTAGATTTGTACGTCGTCCGATAAGCCCATAGAATGGAATCAAGCATCTGGGACCAGGTCTTCCTATCTGGACGTACAAGTTTTTGCAATATCGTCTTGATCTCCCTATTTGAAATTTCTGCCAAGCCATTAGTCTGAGGGTGGTAACGAGACACAACTTTGTGCTCAATGGTGTACTCCATCACAAACTTCTTTACTTCTCTATTAATGAAATGACTTCCCCATCTGAAATCAGTATTTTGAGAATACCGAACCGCGCAATAATATAGTCCTTGAGAAAGGAACACATTGTATAACTATCTGTGGCTCGGGTGGGGATAGCCTCCACCCATCGACTAACATAATCCACGGCAAGCAGGATGTACTGAAATCCCTGACTGACAGGAAATGGGCCCATGAAGTCTATTCCCCAAGCATCAAAAACATCAGAAATCTGTATGTATCTTAGGGGCATGGTATCTTTGGAACCAGCTGTTCCTCCCATTTTCTGACAATCAATAAAACCTCGGACATACTATGTAGCATCCTTAAACAATGTGGACCACCATAGGCCACTCTGTAAAACCTTTGTTGTCGTGTGTTTCCCCGAATGATGCCCACCAGGTTCTTGCTTGTGACAGTGCTCAAGTACACTGGTGTGTTCCTCCTAAGGAATGCACCTTCTCCAGATACAATCCGCACCCTCACGAAATAGGTATGGATCCTCACACTGGTAATAATGAATCTCTGACAGAAATCTATCTACCTTGTACTTCGGCCGATCTTGTGGAACTTTCTTGGAGACAAGACAGTTCACAATATCAACATACCATGGAAGTGAGTCCACAGGCAAAATGGACTCATCTGGAAAGGTTTCAGAAATAAGAATCATGTTATGCTCAGAAGTCTCTGTGTCTATGATACGAGAAAAGTGATCTGCCACAACGTTTTTCACTCCAGGTTTATCTCGTATCTCTAAATCGAATTCTTGGAGAAGAAGGATCCATCTGATTAGGCGTCGTTTGGCATCCTTCTTTTCCTACAAATATCGTATGGCAGTGTGATCCGTATACACAATAACATGTGAGCCGGTGAGGTAAGATCTAAACTTTTCTAACCCAAATGCAACTGCTAACATCTCCTTCTCTGTAACTGTGTAATTCCGTTGTGCTTCATCCAGAGTCTTGCTAGCATAGTGTATAGCAAATGGTATACCATCCCTTCTCTGTCCTAAAACTGCTCCAACTGTGAAATCTAATGCATCCGTCATGATCTCAAAAGGAAGAGACCAATCAGGTGGTTGTAAGACCGGAGCACTAGTAACCATTTCTTTCATCTGATTGAATGTTAGGAGGACTTTCTCATCGACAACAAAATCAGTCTCCTTACACAGAAGCTCGGTCAAAGGTCTGGCAATTTTGCTGAAGTCTTTTATGATTCGCCTATAGAATCCTACGTGTCCCAAAAATGACCTCAACTGCTTCAAATTCTGTGGTGGCTCTATCTTGGAAATTACATCATTTATTGTCGGGTCAACTTCCATACCATGTCTGGAGATGACATGGCCCAATACAATCCCATTAGTCACCATAAAGTGACTCTTCTCCCATGAGAGCACTAGGTTTACCTCACAGCAATGTTGAAGAACTCTGTCTAAATGAGCAAGACATGTGTCAAAACTATCCCTGTAGACTGAAAAATCGTCCATGAATTCTTCAAGAAAATTACCCACAATGTCGGTAAAAACGGCCAACATACACCTTTCAAATGTAGCGGGGGCTTTACACAATCCAAAGGGCATCCGTCTAAAGACGTAAGTGTCAAACGGACAAGTGAAAGTAGTTTTCTCCTGATCTTCAGGAGCGATAGCAACTTGGTTGTATCCTGAGTACCTATCCAAGAAGCAAAAGAACTCTTTCCCTGCCAACCTCTCAATAATCTGATCAATAAAGGGCAGTGGAATGTGATCCTTCTTGGTAGCTGAGTTCAGGCGTCGGTAATCTACACAGACACGCCATGAAGTAGGTACTCGGGTTAGAATCTCCTCACCACGGTCATTCTTTACGATTGTAATCCCAGATTTCTTCGGGACCACATTTAAAGGGCTAACCCATTTGGAATCCTAAATGGGATATATAAAGCCGGCATCACACCATTTGGAATCTCAGATTCATCACCAAGTCACAACAAAACAGGGACTTTATTCAAAAAAATAAATAATAGTAAATGATTTTATTAAATTTTCTTATAAAATAGCTTTTTATTATTTTTATAAATTTAATATGATTTTTATTTTTATGAGTCAATTTATTACAAGGTACTTTTTTACAAGTGTATTTATTGGTATATTGACCTATATTTAGTAGATTTTATTTTATATTTTTGATTTTATTAATTTATTCTCATATTTTATATATTTATAGTTTATTTTATACATACAAATATATTTTTATTGTATTTTTTGATTTTGTTTTTATACTTAAATAAAGAAAGGTATATATTATATAGGTATAACTATTGTATATTCATTTATGTATTTATATATACTATTTTTTGTGTTTTCTTTATGATTTTATTCTATTATAAACATATACATATACTTTAAAAATACAAAATTATAAACATATAAAATTGTAAAAGTAGTAAAGAATAAATAAAATGAATATTTTATTCGGTATATACAATAGGGGTCCAAAATCTAACTTTCACAACTTAACTCCAAATTGCATGAAACCGCCTTCATTAAATAGCTTATTAAAAGTATAATTAAGGTGATTTTGATATATTTTGAGTTTTTATTGAGGATATATGGGTCTGGGAAGTTTGAGTTTTGACTTGTATTTAGAGTAAAAAAAGAACATTGTTTATTATTTTTTGTGCAGACTCAATTTTGTATTTTTACATATTATTATTTACAACTTTCACGTATAAAGTTTTTTTATTCTATGAATAAACAATAAATAATAAAATAGGCCCCAAAAGTGGGTTATTTATGAATAAATGGAAATTTTATTGTATTATTGGCCCTTATCTCCCCCTACTTTATTCCTTGTCAACTAAATCAATTCTTGACATTGTCTCGGGATTTAGGGTCATAAAATTCCTTTGTTATTTTATTCTTTTTCTTTTCTTTATTATATAATTTTGGTATTAAAATTGTATTTTATATGCAATAAATGGAATAAATAACGAATTAATTTGTACAAAATAATGATAATTACATGCATTACCTATGGTTTTTAAGGACAAAATGATAGATAAAGGTGATGAAATGGAGAGTCATCACTCCCTATACTTGTTGTTGCTAGTCCCCAGCAAACAATATGCAATAAGTGTAGAAAATAAAATTAATAAAAGAAAAAGAAAGAAAGTGGATTGAATTTAATTTTGAAACTTGTCTTCTCAAAATCAAAGTTTGGATTTTAAGTTGAACCATTGGAATTTAAATGCAGCCGGAACCTTATTGGGAATTGGATTTGAAACACAATAACACTTAAGAGTCACAAAACTCTGCTCAAGTATTCTCAATAGCCATGTCAGAATACTTCAACTCATATGCAAACACTTATAACTATAAATCTATCTTGAACAATGAGTGAGATATGTAGCTCTCCTCGATTGAAGCGGTCGAAGTCAATCTTCTCCAACATGGTGACCCTAATTCCCCATCTCAACAACTTTTTCCTCGAGAAGCGGGGTATTTCCTTCTAAGTTCAAGTGACAACCGGCTCAAGAGGAGGGGTGGACAGAAGAATGGGCGGAAGATGCTTGACCAGTGTAGCCAAGTCACCAAGTAGCAGGATCACATACATATGACTTTGAAGCTCAAGCTTTCTTATTGACTACAAATATGTATACTCCGGCAACCATTTTATTTTCAATCAAGCATGTCCACTTTTTTGGAGTTTTTGATTTTTTTTGAACTACTATATACAACAACACTTACATATGGATTTCCCTCTTGAGCCAGTAGATTATCCCTCTTTTGAAGCTTTATTGCAACCCACAACTTTGTCTTTAGACCTCATGGCTGCTGGATCGGGTTGGGGTACAATGGCCACAAATGTGTGACTTCAGATGTTTCCATCGGCTTGTGTCTCATGTCGGCAAATCCAGCCCTCTACCACTTCAACTAAGGTGAAAAATGTGAAAGGTGCATGTGTACAAGCTAGGTCATTATCAACAAGAGTCATGTGTGTGCTTTGAAATACTCTACTTAGGTAGTCAAGACGACATTGAACCAAGTCTCACGATTCTCAAAAGTTAAGTCAACTAGACTTTAAGTACCTCAATTTCAGTTCCTATAAGGTTCCTATGATTAGGTAGATTTAAGGTCTAACCAAGATCCAATCTTCAAATTTTACTTAGACTTGTTCATTCATCAAACTTAATCTGAAAAATGCAAATGTTATGCACAAAGCAAAAAATATTTTTGTGATGCAATTTTCAAATTTTAAACTTTTTATGGGTTTTTGGATAAGGTTTTGCAAATTTTTATGCATTTTTTAAAACTATTTTTCAAATATTTTTTAGATTTTTTGAAATAAAAGATTCTTGGAAAAAGAAATAGGTAAAATACTTACACAAGAGTGTGTCACTAATTTACAAGAATCGGGGTTTAAAGGATTTACACATGAGATATGCAATTATTTTTATAAATATATACAATTAGTGAAAAATGGTTATCTATTAAGATGATATATTCCACAAATTTATTTGAAAATAGTTTTACAAGCAACTTTGAAAACTATAGTCCAAAAAAATTCTTGTAAATAACTTTTACAAACCTTTACCAATATTTTAAAATCATTTGCAAAGGTTTTTCAAACAGTATATACAAATTTATTTCAAAATACTTTTGCGACCATTTTCAAAACCATTTGCAAATAGGTTTTCAAAACATTTTATTTCACACAAAAAAGAAATTTTTACAAGCAAATAATTTTACAAAGGTTAAAAACATTTTAAAAAATATTTTTCAAATAGTTTTCAAAGGATTCTTCAAATAGATTTTCAAATTATTTTCCAAACATTTTACGAAACATTTTTACATGATTTAATAATCATTATATACAAAAAGAATTTGAGGAATAATATATCTCTTTTTATTTGTTTATTTCATGAATTGTATCTGTATATATAGAGAATTAGAATTGTATCATACTTATTAAAAATACGAAAGTACGAGTTATGACTAAAGTATATACAATGTGCATACGACCCCATGTACTTAGCTTGAGTTATGTCCTCATAGATCAAAGAGAGAAAGAGAAGACAAAACTCGTACTGAGTATAGAAAATACCGTACTACGACGATTAAAGAATCATGAATAAAAGAGTTTGTCCTCCCTATAATTAGGATCAAATAATCTTAAGTATAATATAGTGTATCTACATGCAGGGAGGGTCAAGGGTGGGAATAAACAAATCATATCTTGGCCTGTCTCCCCCTATATTTAAGGTAAGATATCCCTAAGTATGGACAAAAATGTCAACAAAAGAGAAGATGGTGGATGTAATCACTAAAAGAATGTATAAAAAATAAAATCATTGGGAGAATGTACACCTCACTCCCCCTACATTTGGGTAAAGGAGCCCTAAGTATAGGGAACAATAAAAGTGATGAAACAGAACAAAGAAAGAACAACATAATAGGTGAACCTTCATACACTTAGGACAAAAGTACATCCTAAGTATAGACACACAGATATAGCGAATGATCTAGGGTACACATGACCTACGGGAGAAAGAAGGAATGGAATGACAGAACATACATATACAAGTAGTAAAGAATGGTGAAGTGTAGGATGATATCTGATAGTCAAATACCGTATATTTTTCACCATCTCCCAGTGAAAACAGTGACACAATCAGAAAGATACAAACACCTTAATATGCACTCAAGTGGGTATCAATTGCCAGGGACAAAAGATAAAAAAACTAAACAAGGATCCGGTGGCAGGGAGTAGAACATTGGCACATAAAAAAGGAGTGAAAGATCAAAGCTGATATCATAAGACATGGAGGACGAAGGATCAATACATATTCCTCCATGTCACTCATAGTCTCAGGAAGACATGAAAAGTGATGAACATGATACTCTTTAAACAACTCAATATCAGGTGGATGTAAGGTCGACAGATCAAGAACACATCGAATATCACAAGACACGGCTCAACCTTGAAAGGGTCCTCACGTTATGTAGACTCAAATGAGTCAGGGTCTCAGAAAAATCAGAAGACTCGTCTTCGTGATCCACCGGATCGGAGACTCTAGAAATGGAGCTGAGTACCCATATAAGGATGTATCCTCCCATAGATAACCCTCAGGGATTGATACATACTAAGTAATGAATAATCAAACAAAACTCATCCTTGCAACAGTTTTTAAGGAGAGCAGACTCAAAGGAGTCTGATCCATCAAATGGATCAACAAAAGCGGTCTCGGTAGGTGAGAGATTGGCTACCTAGTAGAAGAGACCTAAAGACCTAAAAATGTCATAGTCTCTCGCACATAACCCTTAGAGAAAACTTACTAGACAGGAAATAATCAGAAGAGTGTGACTCATCCTTACGAGGATTGTCAAGGAGAGAAGCCTCAAAGGAGTCCAGACAAATGGTCTCATGCTTCAACAGATCAGACATACAATTAGACAGTGGGACCAATAGCTCATATAAGATTACTCGGTTTTGCTCCACCAAGATGGACACACAAGAAGTGAGTGAAATTGATCATAAATAAAACGTTGCATTTTCCCACAGATAGTCCTCGGATAAGAGATTATACAGTCATGACCCACGGAATCATCATCAAATCATCGGGAATTAATCACATCCTCAATCTGATGTACGTGATAAAAAATACTCAATAAAGAATCACACCTATAATCGTTCCAAAGTTAGAATTCTTAATAATCTCTGTACACATATTAGAGTTGGATCTATCAAAAATAGCAAACCAATCTCAGCATCCTCAAATCTACCCAGCTTACTCAACTAATTCTTGCGATCAAATCCTTGATGCTAGCCTCATCTAATGGCACAACACTCCTGGGTGAAAGAAGTGATGATACTAAAGGAAACGAGGAGGGTGGGCGAGAATGGCAAATTGAAGACAAAATTGTGGTCCAAGAAGGGAGCCTTCTCGAACTGGACCAAAGATAGGGTGATATGGGCAAGGAGACAACCGCAAATATCGGCTACAAAAAGTGAAGATCAAGACCCGATATCACAATTCAAATAAAGAAGACAATAATACAGACCAAGAAATGGAGGACTCAATAAAAAGAACTTAAAATCTCATAGATCTACCAACTCAAATAATGATGAACGTCAATGCACCCATAGTTACAATCAACGTACAAAGCAACCTCCAGGTTCACCTACTCAACACAATGAAGAACGAAGATTGTGGTCTTTTATCTTTTCTATTTTAGAGTTAGGTGAGCTTCAAAACATTTGTACAAGCACACATGTAGGCCTAGGATTTGGGCACTAATCCTTAGTGTGTACGTATCACAGTAAAGTTCAGAATACAATGAGGGGGTTTCTCCCCCCAAGAAAATGAATCTATTACATTTATTTTAAAATCAGATAGAGTTAGTAGTCCCAATTTTATTTATTTGATCATTACTTTTTTGGTAATTTTCAATGAAACAATCTAATGAGTTTCCAATTCTATTAACATCCTAAGTGATCAAAATCAGAGGGAGAAGGTCAGAAAAGCAATGCAAGTCAGGACCAAAATAAGAGGGATAAGGGTAAAGACCTTCGTGTAGGTTGTGAAGTCGAAGAAGATTAGGCATGCTGATACTGAAGTTGTAGCTTTGAAACCTTCTTCGTGAGATCACTGAGCTGCTGAGGCAGAGATGAGAGTTTCTCCAAATCTTGCAGCGACTGTAAGTCCTAAACTTGTTTCTGAATTACATCCACTAACGTTAATTTCTCGCTAATAAATCCCATGTTGGTGTTGGATTCAGACTCTGAAATATTAACCACACTATGATGCTCTCGGTGATGTGGTGGCTGAGGGGCTTTCTGGAATGCTCGAGTAGAGTCAATGACTCTTGAGTTCTCTGTCATCCCTTCGAAGATGGACCAGACTGACTCGGCATCCTTATTTAGATAGTTGCCGCCACACGCGGCACTTACCAGCCCCAGAATATCGGACTGGAGTCCTCCAAAATAGTTTTGCACAAGAACCTTTATTGGTATCTCATGATGTGGGCATCTCTCCGTAAGATCCTTGAATCTATCCCATGCCTCATGGAAATATTCATTCGATAGCTGCGTGAAGTTGGAGATCTGACTCCTCATCATGTTCGTACTTCCTGGAGGAAAATACTTACGCAGTAATGTGGACTTTAAAATATCCCATGTAGAAATTTCCCTTCCTAAATGACTCAACCAGTATATTGCCTTATATGCTAAGGCGAAGGGAAAGGCATTGAGGCGAATAGCTTCCTGCGTAACTCCTGGATACTTGTCGTACTAATAATCATCTCGAACTGCTACAGAAATGTAAATGACTCCTCTATAGCATTCCCGTAAAACTTGGAAGCGATGAGATGAAGGGCGGTCTCAGCTCGTATGGCCCTTGATTCGGCGGTAGACAAATCCAATGATGTAGTGTTCTTACGCCCAGGTCATACAATTCTTATAAAGTGGCGGGAGCCACTGCAGGCAATAAAGGGTTCTCGACCCCTACTCTTAGCACAGCTAACTCAGCTTGCAACTCATTCTAAGTTCTAAATTGTTCTCGTATTTGCATGTTCATCTGTTGTAAGGTGCTGAGAATTCCTATCGTGATATTTGTGGCTGGATCTGGTCTTCCGTCAGCATGATGCTCCTCTGCTGCTGGCCTCTCCTCTGCTGGTCCTTTGCCATGAGCCATTTGCTTCAGATCTTCTAGAAAATAAAATTTTGTGTAAGAACTCATCGAAAAGTCAGCTGGAGATATAGATGATATTTTGAGGCAAGGGTCTGCCTCAAAAGATTGGTTGGGAGGTGAGGGAGTCTGGGTCTAACTCTCCTCGAGATCAGATGGGACTAACATGGAAAGAGGGTCATCCCGAGCTTGTGAAGATGTACGACGGATACTCACATAATTTGAGCAGAAAAGGCATCGAATCATCATCTTCGTTGTTAAGAGAGTGATCAGGAAATCACGATTGACAATTAAAGAAAGATAAGAAATGCATAAAGCCGTGATAACTCACACCCCGCAAGAAAATGCAAAGCAAAAACTATTTTCACCAACACAACCCGATGATGACCGTAAGAATTTGGTCGTTTATCTTGTCAGTTTTAGGATTGTATTAGCAAGCAAGTATAATCCGATTAACGCGAGCTGATAGGTGCCCGAATTTTCCCTTAATACTGTCCCGAGTCTTTACAGAAAATCACTTTCTCTCAGTCAGTATGGGAGTAAGTAAGGACCGTTTTCGGCTACCCGTGTAGCTTTAGGACGGAGCCTTACGCAGTGTCCTTTAAACCCCCCACTCTGCTAAGTAAACCTGGCCTGTTTCCGGCTACCCGAGCGTACCCACTGAAAAGCGGTGATTAGGTGTATAGACTAAGTAGTATTTCGAAAGAAATACGGGTTTTGGTTCTATCCTTAAGGTTCGTCTCTCACTCGCGCACTATGAGAAGAACTTGTGCAGGGATTACTCTCCCAAATCAATTGAACCTTACGTTTGTTTTAGGTCAGATACCTTAGCAGTCCCGATTTTATTTTTGGGGTTTATATTTTTTTGGGTTTTTTTAGCTAAGCATCTAATGAGTGTCTTTATTTTTTTTATAAGTCCTAAAATCATGCACCTAGGTTGCGAGTCCTAAGACTAACTATGAGAGCGCAATCAGATAGGGAAAAAGAAAAACTCTTAAGCAATCATCTAGCCTCATAAAAAGACGCAGAAAACTGACGATGCGAGAAAAACTGTGGTGGGTGCCCTAATCCCCCGAATGCACGGCACCCGATGAATCAGACCCCGAAAAAATGGGAGGGGAGGTACAAGTCGGGATGCCCTTATGGGGCCCCTTTCTAAGAAAAAAACAACACGGGCAAGTGTCCTTTCTTTATTTTCCTTTTTCTCTTTTTTTTCTTCTTCTTCTTTTTTTATAAAAACAAAGGAAAAGATACAATACAAATCCTAACTATCCTTGCCCTCAGCAACCAAGAATCTCGGTATCTACACTTTCAACTATTTGCGGCTTCCGAGAAAGCCGGCTGAACCTGCAGGCCCTGCAAAGATTATTTAAGAAAGCAACAAAATACACAAAAAAACCGTACATAAAAATTTCAAAAGAACATGAAAAACCATAGAAACCGAAGAAAAATCGTAAATCAAAAATCGAAAGAAAATGAAATTTGTAAAATCAAGAATAATAGAGAAAAATCAGTTCAAAACTGTTGTAAAAACAACACTTCCCCGGCAACGGTGCCATTGTGATAAACATGGTCCCGACTTGCGGTATTTGAGAGGTTGTCGGTTGTAGAGAGGTAATCGCAAAAGGAGGGAACCACGTTTGAATCAAACAAAAATTTACAATAAAACAGAAGATAAAATCCTATTCTACCATTCACTATAATTTAACCAGATGAGTGTGCCTGGGTCGAACATAAGGAAGCAGAATGTTTAAACCACAGTTTTCGAGTCAAGGAATAAATTCCAACAAAATCCTCTTTTATTCTTGATTTTAAAAGAAGAGAAATTGAAGACAAATTCGGCTCAAAACAAACTGAAGAAAATAAAAATCAAAATCATAAAATAAAGCGATGAAAATTCGAGAAAAATACTCGAAAAATAGCTTGGGTAGTTATCAAGCTACCCTAGAAAATTCGCGGAAAAGTGTGAAAAATACGAAGTTCAAATGGCCCCTACAAGCTAGTGGCCTAACTTTAAGAAAAGTACCAAGTTTTTATTACAGAACGGTCCCTTTAGAGACTAAAATGCAAGAGAAAATAAAAGAATTGTGGTTAGGTCACCGCGTAGGGACCTAATTGTAATTTTTTAAAATCTGGAGGCGTGTTTGAATTTCTGTAACTCGGTGGGGGCTTATGATGCAATTTTCCCACCGTTTTGTGTTGAACGATCAGGATTAGATATCAGCATGTGATCTGGACCGTCCATATACGCAATGTGTCGACAGCACGTACACCAGGCGTTATTGAGTGTTCTTGAACAAGTTGCACGACTGATGACGAAGCCTCCTTCTCCGAATAATTGCCAATAAGTGGAGACGATTTGGGTCCTCCGGCGGGGCCAGAGCAGTGACTCCTTCACCCCTCGAGCTCGCCCACGGTGAGCTTGGTCGGAGGTGGTCATGATCGACGGAGATCAGGAGATGAAGTTGTTGGTTCAAATGCTCCTGGAAACTGATGACTGATATGCACCTTCTTCGAATGGTTCATTCATTGCGCTTGAGAGTTCCATTTGCCTTGGATTTGCTCTAGATGAAAGATAGATCTACAAATTACAAGTGTATGTGCTCGATTCGCTCAAGAATCGGCCAAATTATTAATAGTTGCAAGATCAAAGTGGTGTTTCCAGAATAGTTGAAGAATGATGTATGATTAATGGCAAAATGGCGAAGAATTTGGATGAAATGAGATGAAATAGAAGAAGGAGACTCGATTCACATCTCAGATGAAGGATTAATGGACCTAATCGTGGGATAAACTACCCTAATTGAGGCACACTAATCGAGAAATAAAAGATTGAAAGGTGAATGAAATATCTGGGGAGTAGAAGGTATATGACCTCCTGGTGATAGCTCGACGGGGCGGCTTCCCGGAGCTCGACGTTGCGCAAGGCGGCGATGCAAGGCGGTGATGCACCTTGGAACGTGTCCTCCAACAATCTTCTTCCATGCTGGGCTTCTCCTAGGCACTGTCACCACCTCAGATGGCCAAGGCAAGGCTTGGAAGGGAGAAGGGTCAGCTGATGATCTGGAGTTTGGAGTCAGTTGAGGAGAGTTAGTTAATGGCATCAACTTGATGAGATTTTATAGACGGAATGGAGACGATATAAGGAGGATCTAATGGTGGGCATGTAGGAGGTTAGTTAGGAGGAGGAGATGAATGGTTTAGATCGATCAAAGGCATTAGAGGTTAGGCAGGAAAAATCAATGAAAACGGCCGGGCAAACCAGACTCTTCACTGGCTTCTTGAGGAAGAAGAGCCAAGTGATGACACGTGTCAGCACCTGCTTGGCCAGATATGTAAAATGATTATAAATTATGTAATAAATACTAAATGACATTATTTTGAATATGTATTAAAATAAAAAATGTAGATAATTAAATTATCTAAATTATCGTATAATTAGTTTTTATAAAAAATAAGTATTATTCTAAATATAAATATTATATTAATAACTAAATATAAATAATAACTAATAAATATGTATTGAATTTTTAATTCAATAAATAATTAATTATTTGTTAATCTTATATTTTCTTAATTATTAGAATAAAAAATAATATTTTTATGAATTTTTATAGATTTTAATAAAATAATTGGATATATTAATAAATATATTTATAGGTTAGATAGTTCAATTTCATCTATAAATTAGGTTTTTGGATTTTATTAAAATAATAAATAAGATCCAAAAATTCTGAAATAAATCATGAAGAAAATATAATATCATGAAAATAATTAAAAATTGTAAAATTAATAAAACTTTAAATAATTTGTTCTAAATAAAATAAATAGCCCAGAAACCCCTTTGTCATTAGGTCCCAAAACTGACTTTTTGCAAACGGACTCCGATTTTAATGTAACTATCTCTATTAATTAGAGAATATTATTTTATGAACTATAAAGGTGAGTAGAGTGAAATTGGAGTTCTTATAAGGAATTTATGATGTTCGGAAGTTGAGATTTTGATAAATTAAAAGTTGGATTTCTTGGCATATATACAGGCTAATCTTTTTAACTTATTTTTATATTTTTATATATTTTTTAGAAATAATTAGGAAAAGATTTTGGTGAAAAATATATTCATGTGACTTAATTAAAAGTCAATGAAGATTTGATAATTATTTAATAAATAATTAATAATGTGTGGAGTGTTATTTAATTATTTTTTTATGGTTTTCTTCTCTTATCTCCCCCTACTTGTTGTTTTGTCGACCAATCCATGTTGACTTGGTCTCGGGGATTAGGGTATATAAATATATCTTTCAGCTATATTTATGTTATTTGAGTCATATTGTACATATATACATATCTACAATCTGCCTTCTTTTCTTTTCTTTATTTTTTATTCTTTACTTATTTTACATGTTTTTGATGCATAAAATTGTATTTTTATTCATGAATAGGATTTGGATAAAATGTGGGAATTAATGAATATTTACATGTATTTGTTAAGGGTTTTAAGACAAAATGCGACAGAAAAGTTAACGAATCATGAATTCATCACATGCATAGTCAGAAGACATATAGTGCTTCCTAGCTCTCTTCATGCGGGATGCATAAAAGAATTGAAAGCTACCCTATATGAGATGTAAGCCGATAAATCACCCAAAAATAGTAATTGCTAATAATTTGAAGTACTAGATGCTAATTGTCTAGATATGAAACCTAAAGTCTGATCTTGGAGACTCCTCGGTGTTTGCCACAACAGGTACTGCAACTGCGTGGAGCCTCTTGCGGCACGCGATTTCAAGTCTAAATAATCAACATTTAGATTTGACTAAGTCCAAAAGTGAATCTACAGGTACATGCAAATATATTAGGCCTTTGGACCTTAGTCTATCTTCAAGCAAATCCGAAGCTAGGGCTCAATCACGTAAAATAATAAAAATAAAATCACAAAAGAACGAAAAAGAAAGCGATGAAAACACGACAAAAATCGACGAGACCCCCAAGTGAACAATCACTCGGTCACTGGAAGTCTAAGAGAGTCCAAATTATTACAATTATCTGACTTTCTCTTTCTCGCTTTAATTACAAAATAACTAATAAAAAAGTGAAGAGTTCATCTTTAAAAATTCCTCCAAGCCTTCATCTGATGCTCTATCCTACCAGCTAGGTTAGAAAGTTGGCTCTGCCTTGCTAGGGTGCACATGTCCTCCTAAGAAATCCTCCATCGTGCAACGATCCCTCACAACAAAGTCCAACAAAGAGGCTGATTAGACAAGTCAAAATTATATCAAATAAAAATAAATAAATGATAAAATAAACAAGAGTATAAAAACAAATAAATGATTACAATCTATGTGGTGTTGCTCTCCAGCAACGGTACCATTTGATAATAGAGGTTTAGTGAGGGTCTAAAATATCATCACTAAAAAGCGAAGATAGAGTGTCGTTGAGGCGACTGCTCGCAAAATTCTCAATAAATAATTAACCTACAAATGAATATAGAAATTCAAGGTAAAAATGTGGATTTAAAATTTATTATAACTCTACACATATGTGTATAGTGTATAAGCATGTGTTGCGGTCGAACTTAGGGAGCAATGGTAGGTTGTGCAATTTAATGCAAAATTTATCCTTTCCTTTTATCTTTATTATCCTTTTGTGTGTGTCTTCATTTTTATATATTTTTTATTTTATTTAATTTATTTTTTGTGATTATAATTTTATAATTTTATAATTTTCTTTTTTTTCTTTTCTGATTTTTTGTTTCTTGTTCCTTTTTAAATATATAATATAGGCTTATATAAGGCTATATGTATGATATAGGCTAATGTAACTATAAATGCTAATAAAAATATAAAAAATACAGGAAATAAATTTTTTTGTTTTATAAAATTTTATAATGTTTTTATTTTTCTGGAAGTTTTGCTAATTTTTATGTATTTTAAAATAAAAATATCCCAAAATTAGGAATACATAAATAGGAAGAATTGGTTTGAAGATTAAAAATAGCAAACAAAATCCAAAATTTTTAAAATTAATTTTAATAGGTAAATATTAATATAAAGAAAATTTAGAAACAAAAATAACTATTTTTGTGATTCTTGGTGATTTTCTTATTTTTTTATTGGATTTTGAAGATTTTTAATGTTTATACCTTTCTTTTTCTATTTTAGGGGTTTTTTGTCTGGAGACACAAAAAACTAAAATACATCGCATGTTATTTTTTGGAATTTTTAAAAGGGTTTTGTAATTTTTTCGAATTTAAGTCAAATAGGGGCAAAATGTGCTCATTTTGATTTTTATTAAATAGATAAAATGTCTAAAATGCAAATATAAAAATGTGATGTGAAAATACATGCTAACATGCATCTATCCCTCTTTTTACATAATTTTTGTAGCATGGATGCTATTTTTATGAAAATCAAGCACAAATATACATGTACAATCGAGGGAATATTTGCGATTAAAAATAAAGTAAGGTGATTGTGTGCAAATTTCCTAGAAATATACAACTTATATTTAAATTTAATGGACTATTTTACAATTCACAAAATTGCTAGGATAAACATGTAATTTGCCCATCTCATGTGGGGCAACAAGTGAGCTGAGCTGGAATGGAACAAAATGCAATATGAAATAAATAGAAGGGTTCCTATGTAAAGTTTATAATTTTATTTACATTACAAAAATTATTTATATGACTAATAAATAAAGGCTAAAAGCTGGATGTCTAAGTATGTAAATTACCCCCATATGGTGATGGTGAACGGTTGTAATCCTCTCACTTAAACACATGTCATCATCTGGGCGGCTAATACCTCTTCTTATCTGATGTCCACGATTAGATATCAGGAGGATATCCAATGGTTGAGGCGTAGGTTGATCTAACATATCCTGCTGCTCGTGAAGAACAAGGCACGATCGGACGGTCCTAGATGGACCTGGAAGAACTGGGAAGCAGGCTTCCATGGAGCTCATTCGATCGGCCCTAGTTCCCTTCTCTGACCATCGAGCTGTTGAAGTGCTCGAGAGCATGCAGGAAGCGTTCTGCGTTGATTGGCGACCTCAAAAATGTATAGGGCTCACTGATCAAGCTTTGGAGGTTGATTGTACCTGGCTATGTTCTTGAACCTCAAAACCATCCCATATGGGGTCCTTCTAGCATGGAACCTGCACAAATAAAATCAAGGGATCGAGGGCAAAGTGACTCGACCCGATTAGGCATGGAATGAGTAGGAGGTGGAGTGGGTGAAGTGCTTCGATGAAGTAGCGACGGAGGGATCACGGATCTCCAGATTAAGGAGTTATGTGGGTGGCTGGTAAAGGGAGAAAGATAGATAAATAGATAGGGAAGGTGATGGGGTGGTCGGAATGAGTGTAAGTCAGCATGAATAGTGGTAGGAGCTTTAGAGCTCCAACGAGGTAACTAACCTATTCTACGTTAAAGTAGTAATTAAAATATGAAATAAATCGCAAAATGAAACCTAGGAACTACATCTACCAAGAACCTTGCTAGAATGACGAAGGAGCAGGATGGGCCGGAGCTCCATTGTGGGTCGCCTCTCCTCCTCCGTCAACCATGCCAAAGCGTCAGGGGTGCACCATCTATCACCTGGAGACACGCTTGACCGAGGGTAGGGGGTTTTAGGGTCAAAAAGGATCCAATCTTGCGAAGGAGGAAGAGGGTGTTATTTATGAACATGGGTTTCGACCTTATGGACCTAGGGTTAGCGAATGATTATGGCTATGTATAGAGGATCTAAGTAGTCGAAAAGAATTGTAGAAGGTCAAGGATCAGAAGGTGTGAAGGGCTCGAGGGTGGAGGTCTAGTGGAATTAGGAAAATGGGTATAAAGGCAGGACTTGACGTTTCTGTCAAGTTAGCAATCCTATGGAGGAAGTTGACTTGGGTTAAAAATCCTCACAACGTGATTGGTCCACAAAGGACCAAGTCATGACAAAACAGGAGCTTTATTCAACAATAAATGAATAAAAAATACTAAATGATTTTATTTATTTTGGTTATAAAATAAAAAGTATTTATTATTTTATGTAGTAATTTAATATGATTTTTATTTATTTTTATGAGTCAATTTATTACAAGTTACTTTTTAAAAGTGAAATTGTTGGTATATTGACCTATGTTTTGTAGATTTTATTTTTGTATTTTTTTTATTTTATTATTTTATTCTCATATTTTTATATATTTATAAATTATTTTTATTTATATAAATATATTTTATTTTTATGTTGGTATTTGTAGACTTAAATAAATAGGGGTATATATCATATAGGTATATGTATTGTATATTCATCTATGTATTTATATAAACTATTTTATTTTTTGTTTTCTTTATGGTTTTATTCTATTCTAATTATGTACACATAATATAAATATTATTTAAAAATTATAAAAATATAAAATTGTAAAATAATAAAGACTAAATAAAATGAATATTTGATTCAGGTGTATTAAGGTCTAAAACCTAACCTTCACCCCTTAACTCCAAAATGGATGAAACCACCTTTATTAAATAGCTTATTAAAAGTTATATATGATTAAAGAGATTTTGATACATTTTGAGTTTTTATTAAGGATATATGGGTCTGAGAAATTTGGATTTTGGATTTTTATTTAGAGTATAAAAAGAACGTTGTATATTATTTTTAAAAAAACTCAATTTTGTGCCTTTTTAAATATTATTATCTACAATTTTCATGTACAAAGTTTTATTGGTTTTATGAATAAATAATAAAGAATAAAATGGGTCATAAAATTGGGTTGTTGATGGATAAATGGAAAATTTATTGTATTATTGTCCTTTATCTCCACCTACTTTGTTCATTGTTGACCAAATCAATTCTTGACTTGGTCTCGGGGTTTAGGGTCATAAAATACCTTTGGTATTTATTCTTTTTCTTTTCTTTATTCTATAATTTTGGTATGAAACTGTATTTTATATACAATAAATGGAATAAAAAAGGATGTTAATTTTGTACAAAATAATGATACTTACATGAATTAACTAGAGTTTTTAATGCCAAAATGATAGAATAAAGGTGATGAAATGGAGACTCGACACTACTTGACAATTTGTGCTTGAGCATTTTGAGTGGTTTCCAACGAGTCCAATCAAGCCCGAACTCAATAAGTTTTCTGGGCTAGTTTTCCTCAATAACAGACCAGGAACCTAAACACAGGATGTTAGAAATTGTATCAGAGTCAGTTTCCCTCTAATAGTGGAAATGACTACCTAAAAGGTGGAACCACCCCTAAAAAGAGATAGGAGGAAATAACTACCTAGAACGTGCAGCCGCCACTATCATTGGGAATAAGTGATGGGTTATGTCACAACAAGGACATTGAGAATATAAGTGGGGGAGGTTGTAGTACCCATACCCCCAAAGATAGTCCCACATTTAAACTCACAAAGTGTAAGAGTGGGTCATAATTGGTGGGGATTACTACTTGACAACTTGGGCATTAAGCATTTTGGGTGGTTGTCCGTGGATCCATTTGAGCCCGAACCCAACAAGTTTTTAGGACCAGTTTTTCTCAATAATGGACCAGGGACCTACTCCCAGCACATTACAATGGCATGTTGAGTTAGGTTAGTTTATCAATAATTCAAACCAAGCATTTACATTTCAACGATGAGTTGCTTATCTTTTTTTAATACAAGTAACACAAGAGGAACTTGGTTAGAACCCTCGGAGTTTTCTCCTCCCCAGATTTAAATATCATTATAGACAAGTTGGTGGTGTATAACTTGAACTCAACCATGGGAAAGCATTTAGAAATAGCTTCCTCACTTAGTTTCCTGATAAGAGAAATCTTGATTTCGTATTTAGGGTTATTTTGTTCCCATACTGACTCCTAATGATGGACATGTATCCTACAATGAATAAAGTTTTCAGAAAATCACTAGTGGAAAAAAATTATCATTACCGTCAAGAGTTACATGCTAAATTTATCTCATAACTTCATTAATCACCCACCAATATGTGACCATGAAAAAGCCTAAAATCCCCTTCTTGATTTGTTGAATTAGTTGTAGCACGGGATTCAAAGTACAAATTTAAGAACTGTGTAAAAATAAACAATTAGTGATAAGGTCAATTTATTTATTTTACTTGTGCAAATCCCAAGGTCAAACTCAAGAAAATAAAAATATGGGCAAGTTCTCACTTAAGAGAACACATTAATCAAGGTTTCAGGGATATCTTTTTTTAGATTTTTATATTATTGAGGGCAAATGCAAAAAGATGATATATGCAATGTGAATGCAAAATATAATTTTAAAGAAAGAATGTAACAAAAATGAGATATGTTGAATGCAAAATATGATTTTAAAGAAAGTTTGGTATTTTTAATTAATCCAATTTTAATTTGAAATTCCAAATTATCAAGTAACTGATTTTCTTTGAATCCTCATGCAATTAAGAATATAAAAATATATTTTTTATTTTTATGATTAATGAAAAATTAAATATACAATGCATACAGTTTTAGATATTTTTAATTTCAAATATGGAAATGCAATATTTATTCAAACCAAAATTACTGGATATACTAATGAAATGAGCCTATTGTATTTTTTTATATTTAAGATGAATAAATTAATATGAGATATTGCAAGTATTGATTTTGTGTTTTAAATTTTTATGATAGGCAAACCACTTTAAATAAATCCAATAAATTCATACAATATAGAGCCATTTGTAAACAATTTAGATTATTTTTAATTTCTGGAAATAATAAAAAAAATTAACCATAGAAAAAACAAACATAGAAAATGCAATTATTTTATATAGGGTGCAAAACTCAACTAGTTTCAATAAATAAGGTGCTAAAAGTACCCATAATCAAAGACCTAAAAAACTCTTTTTTTTCAAAAAAACAAGTAGGTGAAATGATATCGAATTGGCATGTCTAGAACATAGGTCACATTCAACAATTCATAATATATCCAAATTAAATCATGAACTTAAGCAATTCGTAATATATCGAAATTAAATCAGATCATGATTTACAATATATCAATGGAAAGATCATGAAAAGATCTACAAATATGTACGAAGTTTGTAATTTTGGAAAAGATAATATTCAAAATATTCACATTACAATGCAAGGGATGAAATACAAAAATTCAAAAGGAAATTGAACTCAAAATAACTTGTTGTAGGTTTATATGTAATTCATATAACCTAGAGGGTATGGATGTAAATATCCTAGTAAAAGAGCCTTTCTATAGGTTTAGAAAGTGATGAGATCCTTAGCGTAAAATGCCCACACATGATTGGAGTCACGTGAGATATGACTTGTATCAAGTGGTGGGGAATAATCTCCTCTATTCTGATCTAATTGTAATAATTTCTCCATGCAGCTGCTTACCGTGGTCGATAATGCTTGAATCTAAGGGCATGTTTGGTTGCCATGGTACATCGGAGTACCCTGGCATACCCTCATCTCCAACCCTGCATTCCTGGGGTTGGGATTACTTGTATTGACCACAATATCTTTTCTATAATATTTGTTAACCATGTTCAGATAATATTATTAGCATAAAAACATTTTATCATCATTCTAAAAGTTAATGTAACACATAATCAATATCACATAACATCACAATTATCATTCCAACCATCCTAACCATCCAAACAGATACTATTCACAAGAGGACACACCAACTCAGCCCAACCCAGTTACCAAACATGCCCTAAAGGTATGGATCAAGTGAGGCATCGATCACAACCATTGATCGAGGGGTGCTACAGCCATTGGATTCATACAATCATTGGTTGTGGGCTGAGGGCTCACCAATTGTTCAGATGGAGGTTGGAGAAGTAATCGAGGGGCAACTATAAACTCAAGAACCTACAGCCTATCTTCTTCTTCGTTGTTGGACAACTTGACATGAAGATTTTGGTTAGATTGACCAGTTTCGATGAAGATGCTACTTTGGGAATCACTGCATGAAGATCCTACAGGGGAAAGATTTCTCTATGGTCAAGCCTCGACATGATGGGTAATGGATTGTGGTCGCTCCTCGTCTTCAATCAAGCACATCCATGGATGGAGGAGAAGCAGTGACATTTGATACCATAGGCTCGATGGTGACCTTCGGCTATAGAATGAGGTTAAGGCGTTCGAGCTCTACCCTAAGTGGTGGATACATAGTGAGGTAGTCGTACTCCTATCAATACAAACCCAACGGTTGGGTCACGATCAATGTAATGGAGCTCTAGCTGCTATGCGAGGCGGATATGATAATACTAACTGGTGCAACTGGACTTGCAAATTAAGAGAGGTTAGAGCCTCGCTTGAATTTTGCATTACAAATAAAGGAGAATGGGGACAAAGTTCTTAGCTGAGGTGGAGGATTTGAAGCTTAAGCTCCTATCTTGTTCTTACCAAAGGTGAGAGGTCCTAGAAGAGAAGATGTAGTAAGGGGAGAAGATTGGGTGGGTGATGGTCGTGTCCGACTTGGGTTTTCAAATAAGATGGCAACGATCAAGAAATGAAAAGTAGGAGAGAGAAGAGTATGGAGTAGAAGAAGTAGTAGAAAGAGGAGAAAAAATAGAAAGATAAATAAAATAGAGAAGAGAAGTTATGTGTGAAATACGTTAGAGAAGATCATCTCTTTAGGGAGCCATCCAGTTGTTGCTTCGATTCATTCTCTGGTGGAGTCACCAAGAAGCTTGGTAAATCCGAGCTTGGAGCTATAGTAAAGAGACTGTTGGACATGGGAGTCTGAAGAGCCACTATGCAATAAAAGTTAATGTAAATCAATCCTTTATCTGAAACAGAGTACAATTAAGTTTGCATCTGTAGGTTCCTTTATGCAAACAAGCAATGTACCATGTCCGTATTGACATCATACAATTGTTGATCGAAAAGTTAGATCACATAGATTGATGCAGGATCGTGGATCCAAGGAGTTATATTGAGGACACAACCATCATCACCAATTGATTATCAAGATATGATCTCCATCTTGGAAAGAGAATGCAATCTTTCTCTAAAGATTGGCATTGGATCAACCACTTGATGCATGTCATGTCATGGGAGTATAGAGAATCCAGAGATGTTGGATAAACCAAGTCAATGTGTTGATCAAAAGTCAAAATGCTAACAAGAAGGTCAAATTGTTCATTAAAAGTCAAAATGTTCATCAAAAATTCAAATATTGACTTTGAGTTAAATTGTTGACTCGACGAGATCAAGATAACTCAAGACTTGCATCCTCTACTCGTAGACAGATATGAAAGAATGTCTGACCTCACATATCAAAAAAATACGGAATAAATGAATCAAATTCATAACGAAAACTGTTCATTGTACGAACATTGATGCAATAGTATAATGAAAAACGGATCGCAAATGGAAAACTACATGGTAAAGGAACCACTTTCCAAATTGTTTCACATAAACACAATAGTATTTAGGAAGGCAACTTTTGAATAAAGTTCTATCTAACGAACGCGTGCTCTCGTGGGCATTATGACGACTCGTGGTATTTCTCACAAACTGGAGATATCTCCTCCATCAAGTAGTCCATGTAAATAGAGATCAAGAGTGATCTCTACCTCTTAATTTTTTCATACAATATTGTGTCCTTCTATACGTACACAAAACACAAAGAAGAAGTTGTTTCCTCTCACAATTAGGCAAGCTAATGAAGAAGAATGAGAGGCCTATATGGTGGACATCTAGGGTTTATGTAGAGCTGATGGGGACAACCAAGAAGATAGATTTTAAGAGAGTGGACTCTCCATGTGGATGCAATATTGAAGCATCCAATTTTATTTTGGATGGCTATTATAGAGTACTTCACTCTGAAGTAATTGGCCACAAACTATACTTAATATTTAATTCAATTATCTCTTGATTAATATCAATTGAAATTAAGTTATAATATCAGTATTGAGCAATAAAATATTCTCCCAACAAATGAATCTGATTCATTAGTCCAAAACTAAATATCCGTCTAACCCACATTTAACTATGTCAATCATATTCATACATGTTTTGGATTCAGATAAAAATAATAATTATTATTATAAATATATTTTCATATTATTTAATTTCCCAATAATGCGAATTATATTCACATATACTCATTTTTAATTATATCCAAGATAATAACAATTATTATCTTGATACTTGATATCTTAATGTATGATTTCTAATCCAATTAGGATTCATGAACAACATTCGTGAATACTTGGAGATAATGTCAGAGATATTATATAATCGATGTATACTGACTTGATATCCACTATCAGGGTTTAAAATCATTTTGAGCATATTGATTTTGGATCTATTTGGAACTATTTCTCTGAAGCATTTTATATTCATTCCATTTCCATTTGGTTTCGTTTCTAACATTTGGATCTAGAAATGAAAATTAGAAATGTGTTCTATGATCTGAGATTTGATCTAATTAATTCTCAATCATTTAGATGGAAAATGGAGTCCATAAAATCCACACGGTTTCATCACTCCCTTAGAATGGAAGTGTCATAGTGTGCGATCCATTATGAACACATCGACCTAGAGTATTCCTAATACTTAGACATCCTGCATACTAGAAGATTTTGATTAAAACCGAAGTTTAAACCCTTGTTTGACTTTTTCTTTTAGTATTTATCAATATATTTCTCAATCGATCATTGGACAATAATATTAATCATATGCTTTCCAAAAGTATATATTAACATTTCTCATTTTTTTATCTTTTTTCATAAACAAGGTGAATATGCATAGAATTCAAAGTGTACCAATATCTCATGATTGAGCTATGTCTCCCAGTTCAAAAAGTATGAACCTGTATGATTTCTTTGAGAAATCATACAGGTTCATATCTCCTCATATGTGCACCATCACATGTATATAGACCTTGTATAGGTCAAATTAATAGTCTACCAAATATGCATACTCGGACATACATATGTATATATGTTGCTGGTCAAAGGATGGGTGCATGTTCATGATAGTATTCAAATACATGTCATTAGTATCTCGATTTCGCCAGGTTAACACTTTGACTTAAAGTCAACATTTTAAATTTTTGTTAAACATTTCATCCTTTGTTAACATTTTGGCTTTTGGTCAACATTTGACCCTTAGTCAACATTTTTACTTTCAAGTTAATATTCGACACTTAGTCGACATTTTAACTTCTGGTCAATATTTTTACTTTCAATCAACATCTTGACCTGATTTATCTGGCACCTCTAAAGCTTTTATTTCTATGCAGAGGACCTACATCAAGAAGTCGGTCATAAATCAGTCTTTGGAGAAAGATTGCCATCCTTTTCTCAAACATGAGATCTTTCTTGAATATCACTCGATGATTATGATTGTGTCCTTAATCCAACTCTTTATATCTACTACACTACGTCAACGTCTGTGATCTAACTCTTTAGATCAACAGTCATATGATACTAAGATGACTACGACACATAATCGTAATTGTACTCACGGACCATAATAAAGTGTGAACACGATCGCTTAATTTAGATGATGAAATAAGAAATCTTTTTATTACATTAATGGATCGCCAATGGTTTACAAGTCTAATAGCCTCGCATATACCCTCAGAGCCATTCATGTATAACTCTCAAACTCACATTCATGTGTTAATCATTTGATTATTTTGACAAATAGCGGTGTTGACTGATTAGTCACTCTATCACTAGAGACTATGCCAAGTTATATTACAAACTTGCTTAACATATGGAAATAATATTTGAACCAATGTTGTTGATGTATCTTATGCAGTCAATACTTGCCTTTGTTATATAAGCAGAAGAATTATACTTAATACTACACCTAGATCACAACACTATCATCCAACAAGAATATGAGGTTGACTTCCTATAATCCATATCAGGTTGGAAGCAGAATCTATGTACCGTAAGACTTGGATATCATTACCTCCATAGACCAAGACATAGTCTTGTGTTTTTTAGGTATTTGAAGCTTCTTTTCGCTGCACTCTAGTGTTTTTCTCCATAGTAAGATGAGTAATGACTTTACTACTCCCACACGCATAGCAGATACTTGGTCTTGTACACATTATGGCATACATCATGTTTCCTAGCTCTGAAGCCTAAGGTTATCCAACCATGGCGTTCTTATCCTCAACACTTCAAGGTTCCATCCCTTTTAGATATGTTAATACCATATCTGAGAAGAAAGCCTTTATACTACCAACTAAAAAAATAAAAAAGCTACTAACCTTTTTTTAACATTAATTTTTATGATTATACCAATTTACATATACCTTCTGTTTTATTGATCGGTACTAGTAAAGTAAAGATCAATTACATATTAATTTGATGCTAATGATGAATACGACTTAACCCAATAAGATATTTATATTATAATTATTGGTCAAAACTTTAAAATAATAAAATAAAAAAGAAGTCAACAAAAAAAGAGGTCAAAGTAATGTAAAAAGAACTTTATTTTTTTGTTAGACATATCTATAAAAGAACATATTAAAAATGTAAATGATTCTTTTGCTTCCTTGGGTCATTGGCCATCCGTTAGGAGTTTTGGGTTTAATACCAATATTTTAGCAACAAATCGAATAAATCTTGGAATTATGCATATTGAATTTTCTCTAAGATCCTTTTGATATATCATTGTTGTGATAGTTACAACATCCTCTTCGTTATGTACACCTATACACATTTAAAAAATTATTGGTAATTTGATTTATTCATTTCAATGTGCCTCTCCTTCTAACTAACATTGAACCGATACTAACTTTTGTACAAATTTGTATACTAGATGCTAAACCTATTGTTATATAGTGTTTTTACCTGATGACTGGTGCATACCTTTTTGCACAATACAACAATGAGCTAAGTTTCTTATTCAATTATTTTGAATTGAGATATGTTGATTCCATCTATTCTCAGGTCTCCCTTATTTTGTAAAAGGATCCTCTACTCAACTCTTTCAAGAGATACACAAAGCATAAATTCCCTACTCACTACAACAACTTTTCTCTATTCTTGTGGGATATGCTTGTATGCTCAAAAGAAGATTTCTACTTGTAAAGTGCTCTCAATTCTTAGTGTTCTTCACAACTCTCAGCGTTGCTCTCTCAAAAGCCTTCTGCTTTGAAATATCGATTCGCATTGACATTTTTGTATGCTTAAAATGCTTCATTTAAATAGTTGTATTTTATCTTTACTCTGGGATAAAACATATTTTATGTAAAGACTTTTCTTCCTAAGTAGAAGATAAATCCTTAGTGAGGTTGTGGCGATGTTCTATCTGAAAGCCTTCTTTTTGTGTATAGGACAAGCGCTAGTAAGGACGTGTAACTTTAAGCATTCTCCACGAAAATCCTTTCTTCTTGTGTAGAAGATAAATACACGTGAGTTGTATGCTTTTTAAACAATTTGGACTACACAAAAGTAGTTCACATAGTGAACATTTGTAAGCCTCGAGTATAGGCCAAGCTCGGGGCACAAGATGTAACTCCAAGAAAGGGTGTACCTATATAAATCATTGTATACCATGGTTTTCTTGTTATGGATTACTCAAAGACATAGCTTCCCACCCCTAGTGTTTCTTCATGATTATGTTGGACTATATGAAGGGGAATGGTGAAATATGATGGTCAAAATGGAAGAATACATATCGTAACAAAGGCAAATTAAATTTAGTCAAATTTTGGTTGATGTTCTTGGATACTCTCTTGATATGATCCTCAACCCCTATGTAGACCTAGAATGCGCACCACCCTCTTATACCACCTGCGAAGAAGCTATGATCTAAAGGTGGAACAAATGTACAAATGCCAAGGTGTGGTATTTTGGAAATGGATCAAAGCTTAAATATTAGGTTTTTGGTTGTGGCAACCATCAAATAACATGGGCAAATCATTTGAAGAGCATGTTTGAAATGGGAATGTACTTGGAAGGGGGCTTGGTGGAAGGTAGAATATTATTGCGGTGACACCACCATAATATTCCATGGAGGTTTAAATAAATACTAAATAAGATAAATCATAAAATGACCTTAAATTAGTAAATATTAAATTAAGAAGTGTAAATAGTTTAATGATAACAAATAGTGTGTATATTGATACACGATTTTTTGTATTTTTATTTTTATTTAATTTTTTATGTATAGCACATATATTTTATATTTTATCAAATTGTAACTTAACTTTAGAATTTTAATTTATTTTAAAAGATTAATACATTATGCATCCACACACTATACCTATACAAAGTTGTATTTTTTACTTCATTTTTGTATTTTTAATATTTTTTAATAAACTACAATCTCAGGATAAATAAATGATTAAAATAAAGAAACAATAAAGTAGAGTTTAAATAATGTATAATTGTTTAAAACGCCTTTGTAATTATAGAATACATAGCTAAAATCTAATTTCACATAAACAAATCTTCGAACTATTATATTTTTAGAAAAGTACTTTACTTGAACAACTTTAAAGGTTAGAAGAGTTAACTTGATCTTATTTTCTCAAGTTAGTGGTTAGGAAAGGCATGCATATTTATTTCTATTTCTAGGATTTTATTGTCATTGATATAAAGTATTATTTTTTATTTATTTGTATTTTTTCTATACATTTTATTAGAAGTGTGACAAAACATGGGTTGAAAAGAGTTACATTGAGAATTTAATTTTGTACATATATAGTTGTCACAAATCGATCCAAAACTCGAAGCTTCACACTTTAACCTATGTATTTTTCATTTCTTATAAACTAGTTTTTATTCCAAGATGAAGTTAAAAGGCAAGTTTGAGACATTTAGAGTTTTTTATAAATAGAAAACGCTTGGAAATTTATATGCACACAATTAGGGTTTCAGATTTCTTCTAGGTTATTAAGGCGGCTGATTTTAATGCATTTTTTATCTGTAAATCACTTTGTTATGCAAAAGATAAGACAGAATTATTTAAAGAGTTTCAAATGAAAATTTATTATTAATGTGAAAATTATGTACAGTATATGCAAGTGTTATGCTAATAATGATGTTTTTTAAAATTTGTTTATTTTCCTGCTTGTTTATTTGTTGACCAAATCATTCTGACTTGGTTTTTGGTTAAGATAATAAAAATATAATTTACAATTCTAATTATTCTCTTCTTTCTCTATTACCCTACACATATATACATCCTTCTTTTTTCCTTTTGCTTTAACTTAATTTATTTTTTAATATATTTTTAGTGTTAATAAATAAATATTATTCCTAAGGATATTTGTACTAGAAGATGCCATCAAGTGTTATTTACATGTATCAGTTGAAAATTTTCGGACAAAATGCAAGTATAAAGTTGAGAATCATCATAGATTCATTGATATATGCATAAGCAATCCTATACCGTGATGATCACCACAATGCCTTGCTTTAGGCCTTGATGATTGGATGATACACGGCACTTTTTCATCGGTAGAGTCCACAATGATCCTCAATTAGTCTGATTGTACGATCAGACAATCCCAATGCCAGCAACAAGGCCTATCGTGGCATTTAATCAAACATGGAATAACTCTATTTCGAACACATTTCAACCTACATACTTTAATTTCAAAGCTCTAATTCTCTTGACACGGTCTTAGTAGCATCGTTGAACTTTCTGTTTCTTGAAAAAATATTGTCGAACTTGAATATTAGTGAGCGGTCAAACTCGTGCCATCCCATAATGCTTCGTCAACAATTGGACACATTAATGTGATGGACTACCAACATATTAGTCAGCAAACGGAAGGTAGCATCATTATTATGGAATCTCTGGATCCTTTACCTTTGGATCCTTCTTCAAGAAAGTTATCGCCTTTTCCTTCTTCTGTGAGCCCACTTATCTTCAATGGCACCACCAGACAGATAGGTATGCCTAGATAAAGAAAGGATTCCTTTTTCTTGGTCTCGGGATCCTGTTTCTAGCTTCAAAATGAGATCTTTCCATCAATAGGATGCCGTGTGGTGTCGATGCTTCAGTGTTACTGCTTGATATAAACTTGCGCATACGGAAGGTATACTATTGGCTTGCGCTCATCCCTGACCAATGCTTTTCTTCACCAGGTTAAACTAGATTGTCATAGCTGGGTTTAGATCTGGTCTCCTTTTCCTTTAATCCACATGTTTTGATGCTGTTCTAATGTATATTAATAGCACCTTTACTCGGCATTCTCGACTTGTTTAGGATGGAAATTCGTTGCCGTGGAAGGTGTGCGATCCCCTTGTTGGTGTGCTTGTGGTGTGTCCTCTCAGGTGAGAAAGAATTGGAATTTGGAGTTTGTGAATGATGGGTATTGGTGATTAGTTCCATTATTATAATTTGTTGGTGTTGTATTGTGATGTTTTCAGAGAATATGGTTTGTGGATTTTCGAAAGTAAGGGGGGTTAACTTGGGTGGTTGGCTGGTTGTGGAAGGGTGGATTAAGCCTGAACTGTTCGATGGAATTCCTAATGGGGATTTGCTTGTGAGTTAGACCTCTTATTCGAGTCTTTTTTTAGTTGGCTTTTCCTTAGTTGTTTTCTTTGTCTTTGTTTCAATGGTGATGTGACAAGAATTTGAATGTAGGATGGTACTCAGGTGCAACTCAGGTCAGCAATGCTGCATAAGTTTGTCAGTGCAGCAAATGGGGGCGGAGGCAATGTGACTGTGGATAGGGATGCTGCTTCGTCATGGGAAACATTTAGAGTTTGTCTTGTCTTTTTCTTTCATATTAGTATCACTTGGTTTCCTTATCTTTTAAATCCGTTCACAGTAAGGCCCATTTTAAATTTTTATAAATATTTTCATATAATCTTATTTTCAAGATCTTTGTAGTTATGTAGTCAAAGCAAAACTTGTTTAAACGATCAAATTAGATATTACTGTAAACTTCAATTTGTTAGGAACATATGGTAGGTGTAGTTGTCATTCTTTGCCAAGAAACCGTATATATCCTAATGAATAGCTGCACCTTGAAAACATTTCTAGTAACTGTTTCTTTGTTGTCCCATATACTCTATAAGCTGATTTTATTTATTCTAAACGTAATATGAACTTTTCTGTACATTCAGCTGTGGAGAGTATCGGATACAACATATCAGTTCCGGTGTTTCAATGGACAATTTCTTTCATCTAGTAGTCAAGGAAACATGATCTTTGGGACAGCAGAATCTCCCGATATCACGGAAACATTTTCTATTGAAAGAAATCAAACAAAAGTGCACTTGAAGCTTCTCAGTGGAAACTATTTGCAGGTTGTAATTTAACCACCAATTTTACAGGAAAAAAATATTTTTCTCTTTGTGAATATCATTGCAGCCCATATCATACTTGTTATTTACCATTTTTAAGAGTAATCTCTGCTGCAACAGTATAGGCCACAACACAGAATCAACTCACCAGTGACTTTGAAGTGCAACCTGGATGGGATAATAATGCAGCCACATTTGAGCTGATCATTGCCACAAATAATCTACATGGAGATTATCAGCTTGCTAATGGATACGGACCTGATAGAGCCAAACAAGTTTATATGGTGGGTTTCATTTTATCGGCCATATGTTAGCATGAGACAAATTTCGATTCCTCGTATAGTTACATGGTCACAATGCTTTTAGGCTATTCTACAGTATGATCTTTGCATCACTTGATGCAATCACAATCGCTATTTCTATTTTTGGCTTAGTATTTTTATTGTACCTCATTTTCTGACATGCAGGATCACTGGAATACATTCGTCACAATAGCTGATTTTGGTTTTCTATCTCATCATGGAATTAATACTGTCAGAATTCCAGTTGGATGGTGGATTTCAGATGATCCTAGTCCCCCATCCCCTTTTATTGGAGGATCATTAGCTGCCTTGGACAAAGCATTTTCGTGGGCGCAGTAGGCCCTTCTCCCTCATATTATTCATTTCATAACAAAACAAGTTAGCAGTCTACAGAGAATTCATTTAGTCGTCTGTTACAGGATGTACAACTTGAGGTGCATAATTGATCTCCATGCTGCCCCTGGCTCTCAAAATGGGATGGAGCATAGTGCAAGTAGAGATGGCTCCCCTGACTGGGCCTCAAATCCCAACAATATTTTACAAAGTTTACAAACAATTGAGTTTTTGGTTTCGAGGTGAGTATCTTACAGAATTTGCAGATGAAAATTATTGAATGAACTGTTTGATTTACCGCAAAATATCGTAGTTTAGGTAGGCAAAATATTTTAAAGTTGGGCATCAGCTAGAGGCTTGTTTTCACTCATCAAAAGTTTTTTACTTGAACATGTGAAAGAAAACAAAATAAGATAGCGAGGGTGCTGAAAAATGGTATGTTTTCAACATGTAAAATAAAATAAACAAGGTGATATATGTCTTAACGTAATTATGCTTTTGAAATTTGGCACATAACATAATGTGGAATAAAAGAGATATGGTATATTGATAATGGATGCTAGGCCTGTATATAAGAGGAGGCTAAGGTTGAGGAGAGTACACATGCATACAAAATACAAAACTATTCGTAGGGATTGCTATTCTCATATACTCCAATATTCCCCCCTGAAGGTGGGAGTATGGAAATCTAACATGCTCATCTTGCGACTACATCACTCTCACAAAGCACTAAAGAGAGCCTTCGTAAGCATACATATGGTATGATCTATAGAGGAAACACCCTTTATGAGCATATCTGCGGTATGATCTATACAAAAGACGTTGGAAGTCCTCCTTGGTTGATATCTTTCGTAAAATAGAAATCAACCTCTACATGTTTAGTTATCTCATGCAATATAGAGTAGTTTTTTTGTAAAAACTAAGAGTGGAAATTGGGACGTCGCACCTAAACTCCATTACTTGATCTACTGGAAGATGAAGAACAAAAAGCATATCATGGATCTATTACGTCTCTATTGGTACCTGCATCATTACTCTGTGTATGCTTTTTGCACTCGAGGCGGATACTATCGCATGTTTCTTGCTTCTCCATGTGACATGATTACCCCATAATTCTCTGCACCATAATTGGTTCAACTATGTCTAGAGGTTAATTATAACCCAATGAAGTATCTTGACAATTCGATTTCCTTAGTCACTATTAGAGTTATTTTGTTACTGGGCCATTTCTCTTTATTTATTTATTAAATCATGTAATCCTTTGAGATCCTTTATGCATTTTCTCTTTTTAGCTCTCTTGTTTCACGCTATATAAGAACCCTAGATCACTAGAATAAGACAAGTCATTCTTTCTTTCTCCACATGGTATCAGCGCAAGGGTCTTGGTTCGGGACTTATACCTAAAAGCCACCACCACCATTAGCCTCTGTCCTCCTCGAGTCTTGCGTGGACCCTTCTTCCTTGTCTAAGGGTCCCGCACAAGGCTTCACTATGTCCACAACGCTACCCTATCGATGCCCATGCATTACCTAGTGCCAAGCATGCGCTATCTCGCATCTCATAGACGCTTCTAGGTGCTACCTAGCGCTTCCCAATGCTACCCTAGCACCGCCAACAATCTTTTTAGGGCCTTGCGACATTGTCAGCAACCCGTATATGGCTATTAGAGGTGCAACCAACACCTTGGGGTGTCATCAGCTGATCTCTCGAGAGCTATTGAAGATCTTTCTGCTATGAGCATGCCTATTGAGGATCCTCCTAAGTACAGTTGATATGTCCAGCACTTGCATTGGGATCTTATAATGACAAAGAGGGCGTATGTGCCCTACTCTCATGCACGTTTAAAGTTGTACTATAATCTTTTGATCTCGTTATCAGACCATGATGGCATCAAATCCTACTGAGACCAAATCCATGTACCTTGCATCTTCTATGATGGTACATGGTGCCTCTATCAAACTCAAGGGTACACATAACTACATCATTTGGTCTCGAGCTTTCAAGGTATTTGTCGGTGGTTAGGGGACTTCTGTCACCCATTTGATGAAGCTACTGCATAATTCTACTCCCACTATGACTACATCTACTATGCATCTTGCTACTACCTCGGATATTGCAACCCACTCTATTTCTGCTACATCATTAATCTGGATCATTGACTCTAGTATGTCTACTCAACTTGACTGGAGACAACAGTCTTTTGCCATCTTCTCAACCCTCTTCCACTATGTAGATGGTTTGTGTAGCCAACAATGCCCACTCGACTGTCACCACTATCGGGATGATGGAGTTTTCCTCCAAGCTCAGTCTCTCTAGGGTTTATTGTGCATCAAATTTTCCAATGAGCTTATTATCAATTTATAAGCTATGTGTTGAATTGAACTGTCGAGTCATTTTTGATGAGTATCATTGCTATTTTCAGGATATCCGTACTATGCAAATTTTTAGGGGGCATGAGAAAAATAGCCTTTACTACCGTGATATCCCCGTTGAGTCTACTTTGCTGGTGCAGTCTCCATTTCTGCTGATCCATTCGTATGGCCTTTGCGGCTAGGTCACCCCCTCTACTAAAGCTATATCGCATATGTTTCATGAACTTCCTCATTGAAGCCGTTTGAGTGTAAATCCTGCCATTTCGGAAAATATCATCGATTATCCTTTCTACCTAGGATCGATCCACATTAATTTATCTCTTTCTCCTTCGTCCATTGTGATGTTTGGGATCCCTGCCCGGTCTATACTACTGGTGGTCACATATATTTTGATGTCTTCATGGATAACTATAACAAATCTTCTTGGGTTTATTTACTCAAGGAATTGTCAGATATCAACAAAATTATCAAATCCTTCTTCCAGTTTATTAACACATTTTTCTCTACTTATATTCAGACTATACAGACTGACAATGCGCTTGAGTTTACCCAACGAAACTTGGTGTCTTTCTTTGCCTCTCAAGGAACCCTTCATCAGACTTCATGTCTGTATACCGCTCAGCAGAATTGAGTAGCAGAAAGAAACTTCGCTACCTTCTCGATATATACCGTACATTACTTGCTCACATGAAATTTCCCAAGACCTACTAGGAATGCCATTCTCATTGCTACTTATCTCATCAATAGAATCCCTTCTTATGTCCTAAAGGGGTCCCTCCTTTCTCTCTCTTATATCCTGGTGAGACACCCATTGGGCTCCCATTGAGGATCTTTAGTTGGGCTGCATTTGTTCACAATTTTCAGACTACAAACACATTATCTTCTCGTGCTATCAAGTGTGATTTCCTTGGCTACTCTCACACTCAAAAGGGATACATGTGTTATGACCTTACATCATTGTTATTACATTTCTGCTAATGTCACTTTTTTGAACATACTAGCTACTTTATTCAGGCTGTTAGTGACATACCCTTGGAGCTTTTGCCACCACCCATTGTGTACAAAAGGAAACACACTAGTCATTTTGATATTTTACCTTTACTTGTTCCTTATTTTCAAGATGATGTGCCCTCTTCCAGTATCCCCACTATTGCAGCTCCAGATGCTTAAATAGAACTCCCCTATTTCTCTGCGGTGAATAAAAAGGCAAAGCAACAACAACAACAAAGCCTTTTCCCACAATTAAGTAGGGTCGACTACATGGATTCTTCGCCTCCAATCAGATCTATCTTGGGTCAATCCCGGGCTTATATCCCAAAAATTAAGATCCCTTTATATAGTCTCTTTCCAACACTTCTTGGACCGTCCTCGCCCTCTCTTAGCCGACTCAACATCCCAACACTTGCATCTCCTAACTGGTGCATCAGTTGATCTTCTTTGAAAATGACCAAACCATCTCAAACGGTTTTCTCGCATCTTATCCTCGATCGGAGCTACACCAACTTTCTTTTTGATTGCATCATTCCGAACCCGATTTTTACGTATGTGTTCACACATCCATTTTAGCATTTTCATTTCTGCTATAGCCATTCTTTGCACATGTCTATGGTTCACAGGCCAACATTCAGATCCATAGAGCATAGCAGGTCTCACGGCTGCTTTGTAAAACTTTCCTTTAATTTTTAAAGGAATTTTCTTATCACAGAAAACAACAGAGGCTCCTCTCCACTTTAGCTAGCATGCATTTATTCTATTAGTAACATCTCCATCAATTTCCCTATCACGTTGCAAAATAGATTCCAGATATCTAAAAGAATCTCTCTTCTGAATGTTATCGTCACCAATCTTCACATCGATTCCTTTGCCATTGCTTCCTTCAAAGGTGCACTCCATATATTCCGTCTTAGCCCTACTTATACGAAATCCTTTAGTCTCCAACTCATGTCTCCAGACCTCAAGCTTCTCATTTAATCCATCTTTAGTTTCGTCAATTAACACAATATCATCAATAAATAACATGCACCATGATAACTCATCCTGAATGTGACTTGTCAACTCGTCCATAATTAAAGTAAAAAGAAATGGACTCAAAGCTGAACCTTGATGTAAGCCAATGTTGATGTCAAAATAGCCAGTCTTCCCAGACAGAGTCCTAACACAAGATAAAGCCCTATCATACATTTCCTTTATGAGGTTAATGTATATGACAGGTAGTTGTCTCTTTTCTAAAACTCTCCACAATATCTCTTGTGGGACAGAATCATAAGCCTTCTCCAAATCAATAAAGATCATATGAAGGTTCTTCCTTTTAGCTCTATAAATCTCCATTGTTCTCCTCAGCAAATGGATGGCTTCAATAGTTGAGAGACCTGACATGAATCCGAATTAGTTTTCTTTTATGTTGGAAACTTGCTTCAACCTTCTTTCGATCACACATTCCCAAATTTTCATAGTGTGACTCATTAGCTTGATACCTCTGTAATTTGAACATTTTTGAATGTCTCCTTTATTCTTATAAAGAGGCACTATGATACTCCTCCTCCAATCTTCATGCATTTTCTTGCTTCTCCAAATAACATTGAATAGATTCGTAAGCCAAGTCAAACCATGCTCACCTAAAACCCTCCATACTTCTACAGGGATGCCATCCGGTCCTACACCTTTCCAAGGTCTCATAACCTTCAAAGCCTCCTCTACATCCTTTCTTTGTATCCGTCTATAGCTTGCACGATTCAAGTAGCTTTCACTACTAGCTAGATCACCCAAAGTGATCCCTCTATTTCCTTCCCCAATGAAACGTTTATGGAAGTACTGCTCCCATCTAGTCTCTATATCCTTCTGAGTAGCATGTGACCATCCTCATCCTTAATGCATCTCACTTGAGAAAGGTTTTTGGTCTTTCTTTCTCTTTCTTTGACCAACCTGAATATATCCTTCTGCCCCTCCTTAGAGTCGAGATTTTTATACAAAACTTCATAAGCTTTTGACTTAGCTTCGCTTACAGCCTTCTTTGCTTCCTTCTTTGCTAATTTGTAGTTTGTGACAGTTTCCTCCGTTCTATCCTTATACATAGTTTTAAAGCATGCTCTTTCAATTTTTAGCTTCTCTTGCACTACTTCACTCCACTACCAAGCCTCCTTTTAACCTGGAGCTCCGCCTTTGACTCGCCTAGCATCTCTTTGGCTACCTTTCGGATACAAGATGCTACTGCCTCCCACATCGCGTCTGCACTTCCGCTACAATCCCAAGATAAGTCTTCAAAAACCTTCTCCCTGAAGCTCGATTGCTTCAGTGGAAGATTCCACCATCTAGTTCTAGTGATCTTAGGAACCCTTCTTTTCTTTACCGGCCCTTTTAATTGTACATCCAAAATTAACAAGCGATGTTGGGTTGTCAAACTCCCTCCTGGGATTACTTTGCAGTCTTTACAACACAATTGATCTCTTCTCCTCAATGCAAAGTAATCTAATTGTGTTCTAGTTGGCCCACTCTTATAAGTAATTAAATGCTCCTCCCTCTTCTTGAAGAGAGTGTTTGCAATGAAAAGATCACACGCTGTTACAAAATCCAGAATGACTTTTCCCTCTTTATTTCTATTCCCAAAACCATGTCCTCCATGAACACTAGCATATCTTGAAGCATCTTTTCCAACATGTCCATTAAGATCTCCACCTATGCAAACCATCTCTCTTTGTGGGATTCCTTATAAAATCTTATCTAGATTCTCCCAAAAAGCTTGTTTAGTCCTTTCATCTAAACCAATTTGCAGTGCATAAATTGAGATGATATTCAGAATTTCTTCTTCAAGCACCAATTTTAGCAGAATAATCTGATCCACAAATCTTTGCACCTCAACCATACAATCCTTCGAATCCTTTTGAATAATTACCCCAACACAGTTTCTACACTTATCTTTACCTGAATACCAATGTTTAAAACCATACTTCTCGATCTCCCTTGTTTTCTCTCCAACCCATTTAGTCTCTTGAAGACATAGTATAAGAATATTCCTTCTTTCCATCGTATCCACAATCTCCATCAATTTTCCTATTAAAGTGACAATATTCCAACTACCAATGCACAACTTTCGTTGCAATATCTTTTGGACTAACTTCTTTACTTGCATGCGTCCATTATGCGAGAACCCTTGCAAATTTTGTACTGCATCTGGGCGGTGATGCAGCAGAACTAGCTTAATTACCTGCATGCGTTCTTGATGTGAGAACTGTCAGAGTCAATAATGCTCTGTTATATTATTCCATAGAGCCCTAGGGTCTCTTATATAGAGAGAAAACCCTTAGGTAAATTACATAGACATACATGAGATAAATAAGAAATACGTAACAGTACATCATAACAAAACGTGAACCTCTACATAAACCTCTACACTCCCCCTCAAGATGGAGCATAGATATCAATCATGCTCAGCTTGGAAGAACATCTCTGGAAAGGTCCTCTGAGCAATGGCTTGGTAAATATATCAGCAGTCTGGTTTTCTGAATTGACGTGTGAAGTGGAAATCAAGCCCTTCTGGATCATGTCTCTAGTGTAGTGACAATCTACCTCAATGTGCTTTGTTCTTTCATGAAAAGCTGGATTATTGGCAATGAACAATGCTGCCTGGTTGTCACATTGAAGCTGTATGGGTAAAGAGACATTTACATTCAAATCTTCCAAGACCGCGCAAACCCACATCATTTCTGTGCTTGCTTGTGCCATGGCTCTATATTCAGATTCAGTATTGGATCTCGCCACAACAGTTTGTTTCTTGCTTTTCCAAGAAACCAAAGAGCTTCCTATGAAGATAGCAAATCTTGAAGTAGACTTACGATCCTTTGGGCACCCTGCATAGTCTGCGTCTGCAAAAGCAGAAATGGACAGATCCGTGTCCTTTCTAAATAACAAACCTGCGCCTGGGGAAGACTTTAGGTATCTCAATATCATATACAGGGCTTCCATATGAACTTGCCTAGGCTGCTCCATAAATTGACTCACTCGGTTTACTGCAAAAGCAATATCCGATCGAGTTATGGTGATGTATAGAAGCTTGCCCACCATCTCTCTGAATCTTCTTTTGTCTACCTCTTCAGTATCATTGTCGTAAAGTCTCATACTTGGGTCCATAGGAGTGCTCGACAGTCTGCATCCAACCATTCATGTTCCAACTAGCAAGTTTGTGACATATGTTCTTTGGGTCATTACCATTCGTTGTGCATTTCTCGCAAACTCTATCCCCAGAAAATATTGTATCGTACCTAGATCCTTCGTAATAAACTGACTTCCCAAGAGAGATTTAGTCATCTTGATTCCCTGAGCATCATCTCCTGTAACCAAAATATCATCAACATATACCATGACGACAACAATGCCTCTGGGAGTCTTCTGGATAAACAATGAGTGGTCCGCATTTGATCTTTTGAGCCCCTGTCGTTCAATCAGCTGGGAAAGCTTCTGGAACCATGCCCTTGGACTTTGTTTAAGGCCATAGATTGCCTTGTGAAGTCTACACACCATCTGAGTCTCCCCCTCAGCAGCAAAACCCAGTGGCTGATGCATGTAGACTTCCTCCTGTAGATCACCATACAAGAATGCATTTTTGACATCAAGTTGGAAAATGGGCCAATCACGTACCACAAAACAGATAGTAGAATGCGAAGAGTCGAGTATCGAGCCACTGGTGAAAATGTATCCAAATAATCGACCCCATAGGTTTGGGTGAAGCATCGTGCAACAAGTCTGGCCTTGTACCGATCTAGACGGCCATCTACGTGATATTTTACTGTAAACATCCACTTGCTACTCACCACAGAAGCACCACGAGGAATAGGAACTAGAGACCAAGTCCCTCGAGACTGTAAGGCACGCATCTCCTCCTCCATGGCTAAACGCCAGCTATCAATCTTCATGGCCTCCTAATAAGTTCGTGGGATCTCAACTGTCGAGACAGCTGCTGCAAACCTCTGAAAATCACCAGTAAGGCGATGAAAGGACACGTGAGACACAAGAGGATAGGATGGACATTGCCTCTTTTGCTTCCTATGAGCAATAGGACGATCAAGATCATCATCCACTGTACTGAATGGCGGATCCTCACCCTGTATCAAAGATTCTTGCACTGGTGCATTATCTAACCCATCATTAGTGATAGCATCGGAGCATACCTGAGGCGTGCTGGATGGTTGACGTGTAGCTTGAGCATGCCCTGACCGTCTTTTGTAGAACTTAGGGAATGGTGGAATGAGAGGATATGGAGGAGGTGGTGGTGGTGGTGTAGTGGACTCAGATCGACCCAGACTTGGAGGTAGGGGAACATAGACATTATCATATGTAGATGTGGAGGAAACCAATCTGTCACCTGCATGGGAGAAGTACATAACTGGCTCAAAAAAATGTAACATCAGCACTAACATAGTACTTGTCGTTAATGGGGTCATAGCAACGATATCCTTTTTGTGTCCGCGAGTAGCCCACAAATACGCACTTAACAACTCTAAGAGAGAGCTTGTCAAGTCCTGGAGACAAGCGGTGAACAAAGGCGACAGTTCGAAAGACACGAGGGGTAAGTGAAAACAAGTCCTTTTCAGGAAAGAGAACAGAGATTGGAGCCTTTTCCCCAAGAACGGTAGAAGGCATACGATTGACCAGATAGCATGTTGTAAGTATAGCATCTCCCCAAAAGGCTAATGGTGCACAACTTTGAATAAGTAAAGTGCGAGCAATATCAAGAAAGTGACGATGTTTCCTCTCCGCTACACCATTTTGTTGAGATGTGTAAGCACATGTAGTTTGGTGGATAATGCCCTTAGAGGAAAGAAATTGAGTAAGAGAACGAGCGCAGAATTCCAATGCATTATCCGTGCGCACATATTTAACAGTAGACGAAAAAACATTCTCCACTTAATTGATAAGATTTTGGATAACACTTCCTGCTTCAGATTTATTCTTAAGAAGAAAAGTCCAAGAAACACGAGAGAAATCATCAACCACAACAGGATAAAACCTGTGACCCTGATGATCCGGGACACGACTACGACGCCAAATATCAATATGAAATAACTCAAACAGGGAGCGACTGCTCCGACCCTGACGACTAGGGAAGCTAGAACGATGGTGCTTCCCTAACTGATAAGCTTCACAACGAAATGAAGAATTCGGAGAGATCTGTGGCAGGAGGTGACGCATCTTCCGGAGCGGAAGGTGACCAAAGCAAAGGTTCCATGTATACGGAGAAACGGATCCCTGAGAGTGTAGTGAGACGCCAGCATAGGAGTTCAGTACTAGACGATAGAGGCCATTGTGCTCAGAACCACAGCCAATCACCCTGCCCGTTAGTATGTCCTGAAAAATGACAGAAGATGGGTCAAATATAGCACGACAGTGCAAATCTTTTGTAATCTGGCTAATTGATAATAAATTCATGGAGAACTCTGGTGCATGTAAAACATTCTGTAAGTGCATGGAGGGCAATAAGGAAGTCTCCCCCTGACCCACAATAGAGGAATGAGTGCCATCAGCTATGAGCACGAAACGACCAGACTGAATATCCCTGTAGGACTGCAACATATCTCTATCACGACTGAAATGATGGGCGACTCCAGAGTCAACAATCCAACCTGAGAGATCATGACTATGACGAAAGGCAGAAGTGTTACCTGAGGTACTGGCAGTAGCCGAGGTACTAGATGACGCAGAAGCCGCAACGTCAGATGTATCAGCAGCCTTTGATGATGACTGTGGCATAATGTCACGAAGCCGTACCACAAGCTCCTCGAACCTGTGATCTGGAGTAGATGCTGACGGATCCTGAACATGATCAGCTACACGTGTCGAAGGAGGAAATCCATGCTTGGAATAGCATGTATCCTCGGAATGACTAATGCGACGACATAATGAGCACGTTAAACGCATACGACCTCCTCGGCCACGTCCGCCACCTCCCCGGCCACGAAATAAAGACGAACTACCTCGTCCTCTGGAGACCGCCATTGCCGAAGGAGGTGGAGTCGCTGCGCTGGAGGGGACAGAGATACGACTGAGTCTCCTGTAGACTTCCTCCATTGGAGGAATAGTGGCGTCGGTGAGGATCTGAGAGCGGGCTGCCTCGGACTCCGGATCAAGGGCAGCAAGTAACACGCCCACCATAGTGGCATTGCGAAATGTCTTCTGCTGCTCGGGGGTGGCTGTGAGCGGAATGGTGCTATATAACTTCTCGAACATCCCACGTAGGGACGTGTACAGAGAGTGAAGAGGTCGGCCATTTTGCTTCATGGTAAAAATATCATGCTGCAACTGCAGCATCTTCGTCTCGTTCCTCACTTGAGAATACGTAGTAGCCAGAATATCCCACATCGACATCATTGGCGATCTCCATCGTGAGCGTCTCTGACAGCCAGACCTTGGCATACGCATCATCAGCCTCCCATGAGGCATATATCCCCGTCTTCTCTACCGGATCATCTTTGGTAAGAATGTGTTTCTTACCACATGACTTCATAAGACTCAGGAACTGCATAGCCCAGAGTTCGTAGTTCGTCCCGTCCATTTTGACTATTGGTGCCGAACCTTTAAAGGCACCTATGGAGGGCATATCCACCTTTTGGTCTGACATGTTGCCGGAGAAGAAGACGTTGGGATGATAGACAAATGAACGTTTGTCTACAAAGACTGGATTGGATTCAAGTGCATATGTAGACTTTATGCACTTGAACCCATAGATGAAGAGGTGCTGACCGACGAGGAAGAGAAGCCCGAGGGAGGGCTACGTCAGCCCCGGCGGGAAAGGGAGGTCTCAGCGGCGGGAGCGGGAGGCCTCGGCGGGAGAGAGAGGGCCCGGCGATTAGGGATGAGCATTGGGCTGGGCCGGCCCGGCCCAGCCCGAAGCCCAGCCCAAAAAGCCCGGCCCGGCCCAGGCCCAAATGAACATCGGGCCGGGCTTGGGCCTAATATTTAGGCCCAAATTTTTTTTGGGCCGGGCTCGGGCTTGGCTCGGCCCAGCCCGACCCGGCCCAAGGGCCCGGCCTGAAGAGGGCCCGAACCATTTCCCATATCATACACGCGTGAAAACTCCCACATATTTCATGTACACTCCCTTCTTGTATCTCGTCTTCATACAATGTTTATAAATCAAGAAAGTAAAGTGTGTGACATATGAGTTGATGATCATTGTATTTCAATTCAGTATTAATTTTCCTTAATTAATCTTTTGTTTAGATTGTATTCGTTATTCTTGGATTTGTTAGTATTTATTTTTCAATCAGCATATTTTCTATTATTGAACCTTTACCCAATATGGGTCTTATTCCCATTTTTTAACATGTAAGGTGTGGTACACCTATTGTTAACTGGTTAAGTTTGTTTCACTCTTTCAGGTTATATACATGTGAGACATTCATGGTATTCGACATTGAGTGCACATGTGAAAAATGAGATATCATCGGATTTGGTGGAATAGAATTTTACTTGTTTCACAAGTATTATGACACATGTTTTAAACAAATTTAGCTTGTGTAACTTGAATTGAGATTAACTTGAAACAAAAGACTCGAAGTTAATAGTCTTTAACGGGTGGCGATGGGCCGGCCCGGCCCAAGCCCGGCCCAAAGGAATTGGGCCTGGCCTGAGCTTGGGCCGAGCAAAAAAAAAAGTTTGCGGGCCTAAGCCCAGCCCAAGGCCCGAATTTTTTAAGCGGGCTTGGGCCTGGGCCCTTCAAGGCCCGGCCCAGCCCGGCCCATGCTCATCCCTACCGGCGATGGCTAGAGATGAAGCCTGCGGCTGGGAGGGGGCTTCGGCTGGGGCGGCGCCGGCGGCTGTAGAAGAGGTAGGCGGCGACCGAGAGAGAGGTGGGGGCGGTGGAAAGAAAACCCTAGATTAGGGTTTTGGCTCTGATACCATGTCAGAGTCAATAATGCTCCGTTATATTATTCCTTAGATCCCTAGGGTCTATTATATAGAGAGAAAACCCTTGGGTAAATTACATAGACGTACATGAGATAAATAAGAAATGCGTAACGGTACATCATAACATAACATGAACCTTTACATAAACCTCTACAAGAATCCTTACACATTTTGAACTACATCCAAGTTGCGATGTAGCAGCCCTTGTCAATTTTTCATTGCATTCGGGCAATGCAACGCGTCGCAAGTAGGGAACGCCCCAACGAAATCTGTATGTTTGCTTAAATCCATGTTGAAAAGATTCGACTGTCATGAGGCATCTTCCTAAATAATATTTTTTTTTAAAAAATATCATTTAGGAAGTTATCTCCGTATGTTTTACGCTGGTTGTGGGCTACCTAATGCAACCCTCCTCATTTACTCGGGCTTGGGACCGGCCATGGTTGAGTTATACTATATATCCTGTATCACATGTCACTTCCACTAATAATCTATCTAGATATGAGGTGACTTGCAGATGCTCTTATGTCTATTACTATTCCATGGGATCATTACAATGCATTATAGGACCATGGTTGGAAAAAGGTCATGGATGAGGAGATGGACACATTTACATCCATAGGACATAGGATCTTGTGTCGTGTCCTACAATTTTCAATCATGTTTCTTGCCATTGGGTCTTTACAGCCAAATAGTTTCCTGATGGTTCTATTGATAGGCTAAAGGCCATGTCCGTGGTAAATGGATTCACTCAGCCTTATATACTGGACTACTTTGAGATGTTTTCTCTTGTAGCTAGGATGAGATCAATTCGTACTATTCTATCAGTTGCAACAAACAAGAATTGGCCAATCTTTCAGCTCAATATGAAGAATGCTTTTTTATACGGTGATCTCGAGGAGGAAGTCTATATGATGCATCTACCGAGTTACTCCATCGAGGGGGAGAATGAGTGTTGACTCCATAAGGCCATTTACGGCCTAAAGCATAGTCTAGGAGCTTGGTTTGACATGCTTACCGTTAGATAAGCTCTTTTGTCTTCCACAGGACGATATCTGATTATTCTATATTCATTAGACGACAATCCATTGCCATTGTGATACTGGTTGTCTATGTTGATGATATAACGGTCACTGGTGATGATGAAGTTGGCATTCTATAGATTAAGGCCTTTCTCCAGAAGTTGTTTGTCACCAAGGATCTTGGTCAACTCCGATACTTCCTTAGCAATGAGGTGATACACACTACAGAGGGATTACATTTATCACAATAGAAGTACTTCCTAGATATTCTTACAGAGGCTGGTTTACTGAATGCAAACCATCTAGATCCCACCAGAGTTGCAGAAACATACTACATCCGCGGATCTTGAGTTTGAGGATACTGCATAATATAGAAGCCTAGTGGGCAAACTGATCTACCTCACTGTTACTAGTCCTGATATATCATATGTTATGAGCAGCGCCAACCAATACATGGAGAGACATCTTTACAGTCATTTACAAGATGTTCTTCTGATCCTTCGATATTTGAAGAAATCTACGGGATGAGGCCTTTTCTACAAGGTCAATGGTCACACTGATATCACCACTTATGCAAATACAGATTATGCCAGTTCACCTGAGAACTAGATGATCCCTTACAGTCTACGTTATGTTTGTTGGTTGCAACCTTGTCTCATGGCGAAGCAAGAAGTAAATAACGGTTTCTAGATTGAGTGCATGGGAAGAATATAGGGCAATGGCTCGAACCACTTGTGAGATTACCTGACTAGTCCCATTTATACAGGAGCTTGGACTTCCAGATACTACTCATGTACCTTTATATTGTGACAACAAGTCTGCTACATATATTGCCACCAATCCAATATTTCATGAGCGGACTATGACATTGAAGTTGACTGTCACTTTATTCGATATGTAGTACGAGAATGGAAGATCACTACCCCTGTATCTCCACAGATCTTCAGCTCGCAAATATACTCACAAAGGCACTGCCAAAGAAATGCCCCTTGTTCATGATTTTTAATTTGGGCATGGTCGATCGATATGCTCCAACATGAGGGGGAGTTTTACAATTATTTTGTTATTGGACTATTTCTCTTTGTTTATTTATTGAGTCATGTAACCCTTTGGGGTCCTTTATGTATTTTTCTCTTTTTCGTTCTCTAAGGTTTCACGTATAAGAAATCCTAGACCCTTGAATAAGACAAGTCATTCATTCTTTCTCCACAATCACAAAGTAATATGCAAGTCTGCTTACTTTTCTAATTCCTTGCCCTTTACTTGACATGGTTGTAATGTCTCTATTGATATTTTATTATTTTTTGTTGAGATATTAGTTATCTTTTGTTTCTTTTATGTATTCTCTTTTCTTTTTTGTCTCCTTTATGTAATTTGCCCAACCTGTTTCTTCTCTATATAAGAGAACCCTAGGGCCTCATGAGTAAGAAATTCATTATTTTCTCTCAACATGCTATCGAAGCAACAATCCTCATGGTATTAAAAGGCTAGCCTCAAGGCGGTCGAGGCAGAACGAGGCGGGGCTTTTAAGCCTCGAGGCGTACGCCTCAGATGGAATGGATGAGGCGTACGCCTCAGAAGGTTGAGGCGGTCTGATTCGGTGAGGCGGTCGAGGCAGGGCGAGGCGGTCTGTGAGGCATTTTCTGGAATTTAGAGCATTTTTTAAGGATTTAAATTATCTTATTGGTAGTTTTAGATGCTTATAAATGTATAGTTATCTAGGATATATATTTACAGGATGAATGCTTGAAATTTTAAGTTTGTTCATATTCATATTAAGCATTAAACTTGTCTGATTTTTCCAAGAAATTCTTGATATTACACTTTTAAATACACAATCAATAAAGTTTAAAGAAAAGCTAGTGTTAAGTGAGGTGACATAATGAGAAATGTAATATACCAACTAGAAAAAATAAGATTAAATTCAAGGCATGTCAATGTTGTCATCTTTTATATATTAGTCATGTAACAAATACATCTAATCATAATTTTTTATGCACCGCAATATTTTTTAGTGAAAAATACGTTGTCTTTGATAATTTAATGACAATTATAGCTAATGATTCTATTTTTGATTGGGTAGAAATTTAGTAGATAGGTTTATGGAATTTACATATCCTTTCTTTCACGTTCTTATCTTCATAATTTCGTCATATATTACAATGTTATATATTATATGTATGTCAATTAAGATAATTTCATCATAAATATATTTATTATACTTTTTGTAAGTATTTTTCTACACAAACTGAGGCTTACGCCTCGACCACCTCGAGGCTACGCCTCGCCTCACTTCCAGGGAAAATACCTCGTTCCGCATTTTGTTTTTTAAAACCTTGACAATCTTAGATCGAAATTCTTGTACCCCCCTCATACCCTAGATCCCACCCGTCGCCCTCTCATGTGGTGTACGCCGCCGCCACACCTCCGCGCAACATCTCAACAACGCCTCCACCCCTCCATGCGGTAGCCCAATGCTGCCGCCACTACTGCAGCGCGTTGTAATGCACCTCTGCACAACTCCATGCATTGCCACAGGCCTCTACATGCCTCCCTTATTCTTCCTAGTGCCTCTAACGGCCCCTGTGGCCGATTTTTATCATCCCTGCCGCTAAACTGCAATATGAAATGGTCTGATTTTAACCGAAAAAGGTGATTTCAGATATATAAATCACTATTTCCGATCCTAGTGCAGATTGAGGCTTGATGAGCACGTACAACTCTCTATATAATCGTGTAAACTCGTTCGGATCGTTCTACTTCCGCACTCGAGTTATGTTTCGACGTTCTTTTTCATCATGTCAGAAAAAGGGTGACATCTTCTCTTTGTTTGGTGTCTTCAACGGGCCGACTCCCATCGTGAAGATAGATGGGACCAACTACAAGTTATGGTTCATATAATTTTTGACCCTTATGCAGTGCAATAACAAGGAGCACAGTCTGGCAAAGTCCGAGCTGACAAATAAGACTGGAGACAATGCTTCGTTGAGGCAAGATGATGTGTACACGTGTATTTGGCTCTTTAGGACAATCGCCACAGAGATCGCCACTGACATTTGAACCATCCTACCGCTGAGGTGATGTTAGATGTTCTGGAAGCCATGTATGCCCATGCGAAGAACAAGGACAAGATTCTTCAGCTACAGCTTGATATGTACATGGCCAAGCAGAATGGTCATCCTTTGCATACCTTCTACTCTTCGTTTTGAGGCATGTTTGAGAAGCTTCATACCTTCATACTCGTTACCACTCCCACGGAGTAGCAGATGGTATAGAGGAACTCCACGATGGTTGAAGTTTTCTTAGCAGCCATGGATCTAGAATACGAGGAAGCATGCATACAACTTCTTATAGGCGTCACTAGACCCCCCATGGATGAGGCCTACGGTCGCCTAAATAGGTTTCTTATCCCACCACTTGCCACCACACATACCTCCTCAGCGATGCTGCATCTCGCAGCAAGGGATATTCTACATAATTCAGAGGATATGGTCCCCGTGGCAGAGGAGGTGGACGTCAGTATGACCCATGCACGTACTATCTTCGTCCATATCACTATGAGGATACATGTTATCAAAAGCATGGATACCCCGCATATGCTCATACGACTGAGTAGATTGAGCCTCAAGACAGTTTGACTCCTCAGAAAGATTCATGTCTTGATGATATTGTCTCCCGTCTGAGGACGATAATGACTCATGTTGCCGACACCACTATAGGTTCCCCAAAGTTTCAGTCACTGCTAGAGCCTATTCGAGCTCATCAGGTATAACCTATGCTTTTATCGGTTGTAGCGGGGCAAATATGACATAGTGGATCATGGACTCTGGTGCTTCTCACCATCTATATGGAGATAGAGCACAGTTCAGTTCTTATATATCTATACCCCTAGTAGAGGGGTCGTCATTGCGAACGGGGTTTACTTACCCATCACAAGACAGGGGGGGTGAATTTGATGTCATCCATACGCTTACAAAATATATTATATGCTCATGATTTCCTGACAAATTTGCTTTCTATTAGTCAGATCACGAAGGATTTGCATTGTCGTGCCATTTTTTACCCATCTAATGTTGTGTTTCAGGACGTACTCACAGGTAGGGTGATTAGATGTTGGCCGTAAGCACTGGGGGCTCTACAGACTGGTCCAATCTCCCAGTGTCGTTGCCTTTACAATTCCCACTTGATCAATCTCTACTTACTTGTGGCATCCTCATTTTGGTCACCTTTCTCTACAAAAGTTGTGTCATGTCCTCCCATTGATCTCCATATGCTCTTCCTTCCAGTGCGAGGCTTACCATCTTGGGAAGCATCATCGCCATTGTTTCCTTGGTTGTCAGAGTCGTAGCAGTATTCATTTATTTGAGCTTATTCATCTAGATATTTGGGGTCACAATCGTGTTCCTGATCTCCAGGGACACCGTTTTTATCTTGTTGTTGTCGATGGTTATTGTAGACTTTCTTGGATTTTTCATGTTTGAAGTTGGATTTGTCATTAAATATTTTATTAATGAAATTAAGAATATTTTCTCTGCTAATGTCAAGTTTATTCGTTTTGACAATGCCTTAGAGTTCTGCATATTATAGTTACCTGAGTTTTCAGGTCTCTTGGCATCATACACCAGACCTTGTGCGCTTATACCTCTCAGCAGAATGGTGTTGCCAAACATGAATACCATCATTTACTTGATGTGACTAAGACACTTATAATCCAAAGTCGTACTCCTCACTCTTTATGGGTGATGCTTTCCTCACTGCTTGCTACTTAGTGAACCACATTCCATCTTCTGTCTTAGGAAAGAAGGTCCCGTTCTCGATTGCATTTTCCAAGAAGGACTTGTTCTCCTTTACACTTAGTGTGTTTGGATCTGTTGCTTTTGTTCACTATATGATGCCCGGTCATGACAAGCTCTCTCCTAGAGCTATCAAGTGTATCTTTGTATGATACTCTCGTACCCAAAATGGATATCGACATTTTGATCTAGTTTGACGGAAGTACTATGTTAGGCTAGAAGTCACCTTCTTTGAGTCTATTATGTATTTCGCTCCTACATGTTACATGTTAACTCTGTCTTACTCTAGAGAGGAGGTAACCTCCTACGATTGCATCACCTCCAGTACCTACACCACCTCTATCACCTCCACCACCTTCACTCCACCACTGTTACCACCACCACCCAGTACGTTGGCTTATTTGTTTCCATATTTTTATATTTGTAGGCCTCACACAGCTCCCCTTCTCACGGGCCTTCCCCATTATCCAACATGCCCCAAGTATGTAATAAACACATTGTTTTTACTGATGGCACTAGCGATTAATCCATGCAACAAGATTCTTTATAGGATGAACATGTATCCTCTCAAGAGTGTAGTTTACATGTTTATGAGGAGGCATGCGATCTGAATGTGTGAAGAGGCGATTTTTCGAGCGTTAGGAAGTAATTTTTAGTTTCGTTGTGTGTACACGTGAAATCTGAGATATTCAGATAAAATTTATTCAATTACAAGCCAACATATATTAAAACGTGTATATGACAAGTAGAGGATCGCTCCACATATACTCATACATTTTTACACAATTTTCTATTCTATTTACAAAAGTATTTTAGACGTAATCGACTCAAATCGAATCTTATTTTGATTTTTTTATTTTCAGAACGTTAAAATATATTGAAACCTCAGTCACTAGGTTCTAGATACCATAATGACCGCACATGAATTTTTTGATGTTTTTTGGATTTTTCTGCTATTTTTGGTGATTTTTGGAAGTGTCAGGGGCATATGTGTAATTTTCTGAAAAACTAAGGGAATGAATGTAAATAAAATTTAAAATTAAAGGCGTAATTGCGATTATTGAAAATTATTTGATAGAAATGAAAATGTTCTAATTAAGAATTATTTATCAGGAAAAAGCGTCAAAAAAATTATTTATCAGGAAAATTCCATAAAAAGTAAACAGAAATATAAATTGCAGAATGGTCCCTTAAGGCTGAAATATAAATAACAAAACATGGATATAAAAAGGTGAAAATGTTTTGAAATATGAAATTCATAATTGAAAAAATTGCATAGAATAAATGAAAGTTCCACGAAATTATATTTAGGTCTAAAATTTTAAAAAATAAAGAAAATCTAAATTACGAAGGGGTTCTTGGGACCCCTTCTTCTTCTTCTGTGGGTGGCGGGAGGCGACAAGACGAGGTCGGCAAGGACGATGGTGAAAGCGAGGAGGGGCGTACAAAGGCAGTGTTGTAGGGAGGCAACACATGAAGGAGACGCAGGAGGAGCGACACGGTGGTGGTGGCATTCTTTTTGGAGCTTGGAAGACCCAAAAAAGGGTTATTCTCAGGTCGGCACTCTCCTCCCTCGATGGCTTCCTCCTCCTCCCTCTTATAGAGGTCGGCGGAGAGGATGAGGCGGTGGTTGGAATGGAGGTGAATGGCTACGAGCGGTGGCCGTGGATGCGGGAGGAGATTGAGGGGCACGGGCGACGTCAGCATGAGGAAGAAGGTGGAGATGCGGCTCACATCAGCCCCCCTTTTATTTTTATATTTTTAATGCTGACATCATGATGACGTCATCTAATTTGTTGTATAGCGATTTTTTTTGTAAATGAAGAGATGAGAGGAGAGTGTCCTCCTTAGGCCTCTTCTAAAAAAATATGAAAAAAGAAAAGAAAATTGCTAGATACTTCAACATGGGCCTGAAGCCCCTGTTCAAAAATAAGAATACAACTTTTTTTTCCTTTGTTGATTTATTTTGTGAGGAATGTTATGCACTCTTTATATGATTTTCAATGTAATGAACCTGAAATTTATGAAATGAATATTATATTTTAAATCAAGAAAAATAAAACTGATTACGCATGATTTTTGCTCAATAAATGGTATAAAAATATGATAAATCATGGATTCATTATACCCCCATACTTAACTTTTGCTAGTCTCAAGCCAGTTGGAGTATTTGTTTATATGTGTCACTTATGAGAGAGATGGGTAAATGTATCTCTCCAGGATCCATTTACCCCAGTCCCACATCTACCAGTTTGGAAATGTGGAGGTGGGGGACATATATAGACCCCCACACCCATTGTATTCAGATGAGAAAAAACAATGAAGCATATGACCCTTTGAGACGTTCTCCTGTGGTTTCATCTCGCTCCTTAGGGAGTAGGGTTCCACCTAAAAATCTTGTTATTCATGTTTCATATTTCTTGATTTAGTGCTATGTTTATCAAATCGCTTCCGCATTCCTATTTTCTAACATAGTATCAGATCTATGTTATTTTCTAACATGTTATCAGATTTGATTCTCGCGATTTTCATCATGCTCTTTGACTACATTTGTGATCGATTTGAGAATCGATTTTTTATACTTGAAGACCATTCTATGTTCAATATGGTTCGAAATTTGTGATCAATTATAGGGTTTTTTGAAAACCCTAGATCTTCCAGGAGCAGTGACACATCATCGAAAATTCGCGTGAGCAAGAGTCCATATTTAAGATGCTTTTCTGTAGCAGATTCAGAATAAGTTGTGAGTTTTTCTTCTTCCAGCCTGCTCTCCTCAGATCGAGTAGAGCCGACGCCAGATGATGTTGCTTCCCTCTCTTTCAATCAAGGGCTGTGGTGGAAGCTTGCTGTTTAAAACGAAAAAAATACTTCCGCAGATGCAATCTAACAGCAACAACCACACAATGGGTGCACTATTAGAAAATAGAGAATGCGGAAGCGAATGATAAACAGAGCATAGAATAGAATGATAAAATATGGAAGAACACAAAAGATTTAACATGGAACCCTACTCCCTAAGGAGAGGGATGGAACTACGGGAGAAGCCCTCAAAGGGGTGGATATTGCATTCCTTTTTCTCTCATTGGATACAGGAGGTCTGGGTCTCTTTATATAGCCTCCATAGAGCCTCTAAGTCCCACCATTGGTAGATGTGAGACTAAACATATGGATGGGGTAAATGGATCATCTACAACTCATGGGTGCACAATCAAATACTCTAACACTCCCCCTCAAGCTGGAGCATGCAATGCTTAGCTTGGACAAAAAGAAAGAAACTCAACTCACAGGACATGATACTACAGATAATATCAACTTAACGCGCATAACTGTCAGTTGTTGTCGAGGAAGTTGCTTCTCATGCCGTGCAGGGGAGGAGGACGAACAAGCTGGAGTGTGAGTCTGTTGAATCTCCTCATCAGAGAGCATGTGCTTTGAACTGCGCATGTCAGAGTCACTGCAATTGGAAGTGAGTCTCTTTGTCGGAGTACTCTGACCCGCCACAACATGTGAACAACTGCTCCATCTCTGAAAAGGGTCGAACTAAAAAAAGGCCGTGGAAGTGCAATCCTCGTCGGAGTCCACATCCGCTGGAGAATTGAGTTTGAAAAGTCTCATCGTCGGAGAACAAGGTCTCTCCCATCTGGCACAGAGAATGGTACTTTACTCTGGAGTCCTTATGACACCACATGAAAATTCTTGCCAACATGGCATAGGGAATGTTCCTCTACTCTGGAGTCCCTATAGCTCACATGAAAACTCTGGCCGACAAAACAACAAAAGATGATGGGGACCACAAACAAAAGATGGCAAACATCTGCACATCTGAAAAGACCGTATACTCGTGCGTGTCTGAAACTGACTCGGAATCTGACGTCGATTCTGACAAAATCTCTGTAGAGTATGGAAATCGACTGGTCAGGAGAATATCTGAATCTGACATCTAAATCTGGAACAAGATCTGTGACTCTACACCATACTTCCCGTTTCTCCCTTACTAGTCGGAATATGTCATTGACTATGTTGGGAGAAGACAAGAAAATGGGGAAAATAATACCAAATAAGCCATCACATTCTTCTCGGCTTTCCTTGCAATTTCTTCCTTTTTTTCTTCAGCCATTTCCATTTTTTAATAGTCGTTCTCTTTTTTTACGACTTTTTTTTATTTTCTTTCTTTTTTTTTATTTTTTCTAACTGTGTACGGCTTTTTTTCTTCTTATTTTTGTACGCGCCTTTTTTTACAAAGAAACATGGTCCAATTAGACCGAAAGACAATAAGGCCCAATTGGGCCTACACCTCTCACACTTTCCCCCCTTTTTATAATATCTCCCTCATTTTTCTGCACACACCCCGCAAATATATATATATATATATATATATATATATTAAACACATGGTCCTGTTTAGGGTTCCCAATCGTGAGAACCCCCTTCCCTCAGGGCCTGTTTGGTTGCAGGGTTGGGCAGGGTTGGCCCAACCCTGGTTACTATTCACAAGGGTACTTCCTCCTCACATATTACTATTCACCCATCCCACCCCAACCCAACCCAACCCAGTCCAACCCAGCAACCAAACAGGCCCTAAATGTTGGAAACGCATGCCTGGGGCATCGCGAGGGTTGGGACTCGGGCACACGTGACTGAGCGGAGAGGGAGCCCTACGATGGCTCTGCAGGAGAGGAGGAACCGACTGGGCTCCTGATGTGGCGTCGCCAAGAGAGTCGCGTGTGATGAAGCAGGTGAGCGGGAGAAGCTGGAGACATTTGGAGAGGCGGAGGAGATGCTCCAGCACCGCCTGCACGTGGAGGAGATGCGTACCTCCACCGATGGATTTGAGAGGAGGAGGGAGGTCGTCGCATGTGCCCCGGCTCCGCCTTTAGGTTCCCAGTTGGGAAACAACATCGCCGCTTGCGGGCTTGGGGGGCGGTGCTGCCTGGAAAGCCTCTGCATGAAGGGTTCGAAGATGGCGACATGGAGCCCTTGCGCCGCCTACACGAGGGAACATAAGGTGCCTCCAATCAGGTAACCTGGGATCTCCTAGGATTTGCACTTCCTCTAAGAACAAAAGATCAAGTTGCAAGAAGGTTCGCAGGGCTCATGGCCATCAGCCTTTAGCGTCGCTGCCTACTGATGTCACACACTGGATGAGTCGCAAGATGCAAGATCATTCTGGAACCTCAAGAATGTGTAGTCTCTGCAGATGATGTATTGATGATACAGATCTTATAGATCATACAGATCTTCGAGTAACTGATAAATATCATAATTTTTAGAATAATCTTTAAGAGTAAACACCAAAATCGATTTTTGTACAAAAATAAAGAACATAAACATCCTCGAGAATCGAACCCGCTCTGATACTGTTGGTAGAAAAATTAATTGGGAGAAAAATCAATATTACATTAGAATAGACTGAGGGCTCTCTTATATAGGAGAGAAGCCCTTGGGTTAGTTACATGATAAGAACCTAGAGAAAATAAGACTACATAAGATAGACAGAGAAATATATTTATCTCAACACTCCCCCTCAAGTTGGAGCATATATATCTATCATGCACAGCTTGGAACAACACTTCTGAAATGGAGTTCGAGATAGAGCCTTGGTGAAGATGTCAGCTGTCTGATCTCCGATTGAAATATGAGAGGTAGATATAAGCTAACAATCCACCTCAATATGCTTCGTTTGTTCATGAAATGCAGGATTATTGGCAATAAATAATGAAGTTTGATTATTACATAAAAGTTGCATAGGAAGAGGAACTTCAATGGTAAGATCAGTTAACACCGATCTAACCCACATCATCTCTGCACTCCCTTGTGCCATAACCCTGTATTCAGACTCTGCACTTGATCTAGCTACTACTGTCTGCTTCTTGCTTTTCCATGATACAAGTGAGTTCCCGACAAAAACAACAAAGCCCGAAGTAGACTTTCTGCCCATGGGACAATGTGCATAGTCAGCATCTGCACAAGCTGTCACCTCAAGAGATGCATTCCTGCTGAATAAGAGACCCGAACCAGGTAAGTCTTCAAATAGCTCAAAATCATATATAGACAACATCCATATGTACCTTTCTGGGCTGCTCCATGAACTGGCTAACTTTGCTTACTGCAAACATAATATCTGGCCTGATGATGGTGGCATATAAAAGTTTCCCAACCTGTTCTCTATATATCCTACTATCCACCTCCTCAGTATCATTATCATACAATTTCATACTTGGATCCATAGGAGTAGTAGTGGGCTTGCATCTTGTCATACCTGTCTTAGAAAGGAGATCCATCACAAACTTCCTATGGGTCATCACAAGATCACACTGGTTCCTGGCAAACTCTAACCCCATGAAGTAATGAAGAGTACCAATGTCCTTAGTCACAAACTGTTGGCCTAGGAACTCCTTGGCTATCTGAATGCCTTGGGCATCATCCCTTGTAAGAATGATGTCATCCACATAAACAAGAATGGCAACCGTACTTCTCTGTATCCTCTAAACAAAAACTGAGTGGTTTGCAGTAGACCTCACTAACCCATGGTGCTCAATCAACTCTGATAGCTTTTGGTACCAAGCTCTTGGACTCTACTTCAGGCCATAAATTGCCTTGTGCAGTTTGCACACCTTTTGGGACTCCTCCTCAGCAACAAAACCAAGTGTTTGCTGCATGTAAACTTCCTCCTGAAGATCCCCATGTAGAAAGGCATTCTTCACATGAAGCTGATATAACGACCAATCCCGTGAGATTGCAACAAAAGGTAGAATCCGTAGTGTCAAATGTCTCGCCACGGGTTTAAAAGTGTCCTGATAGTCCACCCCATAGGTTTGGGTGAAACCTCGTGCCACAAGCCTTGCCTTGTAGTAATCCACACTGCCATTTGCATTTTGCTTGACGGTAAATATCCATTTGCAACCTACAATCAACGTACCTTGTGGTGCAGGGACAACACTCCACATCCCTCGTGACCTCAAAGCTGCCATCTCCTCTTCCATGGCACGACGTCACCTGTTGTCTTGTAATGCCTCCATATATATACATGGCATAGTAACTGCGGAGAGTCCCATTACAAACCTCCTGTACTCATCTGAAAGATGATCCCAAAGAAACATGTACAACAAGTGGATATGTGGCACACTTGCGTCGAGGCTTCCTTAGGGTAATAGGAATGTACAGATCATCATTCATTCTGTCTTCTGAACTTAAGTCCTCCTGTGTATCATGGAGAATTCCCATGCCATCAGTAGAAACAATGTTATCATGACATACCTGAGGCGTGGTGGATGATGTGGACGGCCTATGAGAAGAGGAGCGAGTAGAAGACCTGCGAGTGTAAACATGAGGTAAGAATCTCGAAGGGATAGTTGGAGGTGGATGTGGTGGCGGTGGTGGAGGTGATGGTATGGTTGAAGAGACGGAGGAGGAGGAACAACAACATCTTCCCCAGAATTTGTATTGGATAACCTGTTACCTGTAGGAGAGAAATACATGATGGATTCAAAGAAAGTAACATCAACACTCACATAATATTTTTTCCAATAGGATCAAAACATCTATACCCTTTTTGGGTACGAGAATATCCAACAAAAACACAGTTGACAGCTCTAGGTGAGAGCTTGTCACGACCAGGAGTGAAATTGTGTACAAAACCACAGATCCAAAGACTCTGGGTGGGAGAGAGAATAGTTCCTTCTACGGAAACACAATCAAGAAGGGCACCTTCTCTCCAAGAACGGTGGACGACATGCGATTCACCAAGTAACAAGCAGTGAGAACGGCATCCCCCTAGAAAGAATGAGGGGTACGACTCTGTATCAATAATGTACGTGTGACATCAAGAAGGTGACGATGTTTGCGTTCAGCCATACCATTCTGTTGTGAAGTGTAAGTGCAAGAAGTTTGATGAACAATTCCAATAGAACTGAGAAATTCAGGCAAATGTAGTGTTGAAAATTCTAACGCATTATCCATATGAATGAATTTGACATTGGCAGAGAAAATATTCTTGACTTCAACGATGCCCCTGATGATCAGGGACACGACTCGAATCCCAAATATTAAAATGAAACAACTCGAAGGACCGATTACTGTGACGATTCAGACAACTCGGAAACGATGAGCGATGATGCTTCCCAAGCTGACAGGCTTCACAATCCAATGTGGTACGGGTAGATATCTGCGGTAGCACATGACACATCTTCTGTAGAGAAAGATGGCTAAAGCGGAGATGCCAAAGGAATGGTGAACCGACTCCAGATGGAATAGTAGCAATTCCAGCACATGATTGTATAGCAAGCTTATACAAGCCTCTCTGCTCACAGCCATGTCCAATCACCCTGCCAATCAGTATGTCCTGAAACATAAAAGAAGAGGGATCAAAGATGGCACGCCAATGTAAATCTTTCGTAAACTGACTAATTGAAAAAATGTTCATATGAAAGTCTGAAGCATATAAGACATTCTGAAGACTCAGAGAAGGGCTAGAGTAATCTCCCCCTGACCAACAATGGGTAAGCGAACTCCATTAGCAATGACAACTGATCTGTCGGATGAAAGTGCTCTATATGAAGTAAACTGCATCATGTCGCCACACATATGATGGGATGCTCTGGAGTCCATAATCCAATCTGTCAGGTCCGAACATGTACTACTAGTAAACGCATAATGAGTACCTGATGAACTAGACGACGCCATGACAGAAGCCGTTGCCTCTGTGAAACCTGGAGATGGAGATGTAGGAGTACTCATCATGTCACGAAGTCTTGAGACAATGTCATCAAAGCGAGTGTCAGGAGTAGGCGCAGAGGAAGCCTCAGTCTGCTTAGCAACACGTGCAAATGTTGGATATCCATGCTTATGAAAGCATGTCTCCTCAGAGTGACCGGGACGATGGCAATGTGAACACGGACCACGATGTCGGCCTCCCCCTCGACCACGAGGTCCATGACCCCAAAAGTACGACGGCCCGCCCCTGCCTCGAGTAATAGCCATAGCAGAAGGAGTAGTCTGTGCGCTAGTCGCAGATGTAGTAGTAATCCTACTCAAGAGCTTATAGACCTCTTCCATTAGTGGAATGGTCTCTCCAGTCAGAAGTTGAGTATGAGCTGCATCGTACTCACGGTCAAGAGAGGATAAGAAAACTCTAGTCATCGTGGAATTTCGATATGCCTCTTGTTGCTCTGTTATGGTAATGATTGGCATGAAACTGTGTAATCACTCAAACATGCCCCGTAAGTGAGAGAAGTGTGCATGGAGCGGTCGGCCATTCTGTTTGGTTGAAAAAATGCCGAACTGCAACTGAAGAATCTTGCTTTCATTTTTCGACTGCCCGTATGTATCTGCCAGTATGTCCCACATAGCCTTCGCAGTTGTCTGATTCACAATATCATTAGCGATCTCCGTGGGCAGTGTCCCGGAAAGCCATATACGAGCATAGGCATCATCTTGTTCCCATGACGCATTCGCCTCAATCTTGTCCGTCGGCTCAGAATCAGTCAGAATGTGCTCCTTATTGTGGCACTACATAAGGATACGAAACTGCATGGACCATAGCTCATAGTTGGTCCCATCCATTTTCACAATAGGGACAGGGCCTTTGAAGGCACCAGAAGAGGAGAAAACGTCACCCTTGTTCTCTGACATGGTAGGAATGAGCCAAAAACACAGAACGCCGGAGGGAAAGAATCAAAGAGCTTGTCTACAGAATCATAGAGAGGATAGGTTGTATGTGTAGACTCATACAACCATCCCTACTTCTCGCATGAGGACTCGGACCAGCATATAGTACCCGCAAAGAACCTAACATGCACTAGGCACGCGGCCGGGAGGTGCAACGACACCAAGGAAGCCCGGGAGCTGCGCCTGGAAATGTTGGGCCGTGCTTGGGGGCGCTCACGGCGGCGCGGGGAGGAGCCCTGATGGGCTGAGCTGCTCCTGGCGACACACGCAGTACCGCTGGGGGGGTCCCCTGCTACGCGGGGCTGCGCGCAGCTGCACGAGATGGATGGGCGACGACGTCGAAGAAGCTGGGTGGCGAGTAAGCGGCGCCGGAGGTCCTGGGCGACACCGACGGGTGGCGGGGGAGGGGGGCGACAGGTGTAGGGTTAGGGTTCTAGGGTAGGATAAAGGAACCCGGTCTAGGACCGTTGCTCCGATACCATCTCGTGCGACACTACCTTGCAGCAGTAATATCGCCTTGGTAGGAGGTGGTGCCCCTCATCGAGATGGAGCCCCTTGCGAAACAACCCCAACACGCATGCATCTCCAAGAAGTGGTGGTGCACCTCTGCTCGCCACTCGCGTATCTCCAAGCGATGCCTCTTGCTTTAGGCGGAGCACCATCTCCAATAGCGACGACAACATCGTGATTTGAGAAAGGGGTTCCCACGAGGGGAACCCTAAATAGCAACGTCAAGGTTTCATGCCCTTATTATGCTTTGTTTCTATGCCCCAAGTGGTCCGAGAGCTGAAAAAAAGGGTAGAGAAGAGATTGGGCCCAATTATGCCGAAAAAGGGAAATCATGAGTTCAAAAAAAAGGAAAGAAAAATGTGCGTACGAAAAAAAAACAAAAAACGTATGAAAAAAGGAAAAGCCATAAAAAATGATGATTGAACGGCTTATTTAAGAAAAATTTTGAAGTGGTGGCTATTAAAAAAAGAAGAAATAGAAAAAAATAGCCACGAAAGAAAAAAATAAACCATAAAATATATATTTGAGAATGTTTATGTTTTCTCCATAGTCATTTCTTCTCCCAACTTGGTCGGCATCCATGTTTTCTGTCAAGTATGGGAGAAAGGGGGAATATTGTGTAGAGTCACAGATCTTCTTCAGATACAGATTCTCTAGACCAGTCAAATTTCCAGACTTTACAGTTCAGATGTTCAGCCTCTACGTCAGATATTTCCGAGTCTTCAGTTTTAGACTCGCACATGTATGCGGCTTTTCAGTTGTGTACATGTATGCCATCGTTTGTCGTGGTCCCCATCATTCTTGTTCGACCCGAGTTTTCTTGTGAACCATATAGAGGTTCATTCCCTCTACCATATGGGCAAGGGTTTTCATGTGGTATCATAGGGACTCTAGAGTAGAGTACCATTCTCTATGCAAGATGGGTGAGGCCCAATTCTCCGACAAGGAGATTTCTTCAGACTCTATTCTCCAATGACCGTGGACTCCAATGACGATTGCACTCCACAACCTTTTCAGTTCGCCCTTTTTCAAAGATGGAGAAGTTGTCCACATATTGTAACGGGCCAGTGTACTCCGACGAGGAGACTCATTTCAGTTGCTAGTATTTGAAAGAAGATCTGTAACATACTTCCTAAGGGTCATCACAAGACCTCGTTGGTTCCTGGCAAACTCCAGTCCAAGAAATTAACGTAAATTACCAAGGTCCTTGGCTACAAACTGCTGACCTAAGAAGTCCTTGGCAACCTGAATACCCTGCTCGTCATCCTTTGTAACAGTAATGTCACCCACATAAACAAGAATGACAATATTATCTCTCTAGGTCCTATGTACAAACAAAAAGTGATGGCCAGTCGATCGCACAAACCCCTGTTGCTCTATCAAGTCCGAGAGCTTTTGAAACCATGCTCTTTGACTATGCTTAAGGTCATAGATAGCCTTGTGTACCCTTCAAACCTTCTAACACTCCCCCACATCAACAAATCCAGGTGGCTGCTGATCACCATAAAGAAGGCGTTCTTCACATCAAGCTGGTAAAGGGTCCAATCTCGTGTCACAATAACAGAAAGAAAAATATGCAGAGTAGAATGTCTAGTAACTTGAGAGAAATTATCCTGATAGTCCACCCCATATGTATGTTTGGGTGAATCCACATGCCACAAGTCTTGCCTTATAGCGATCCACACTACTATCTGCACGTGTTTCACAATGAACACCAACTTGCATTCCACAACAGATGCACCAACTGGAGCTAAAACAAGACTCCAAGTACCATGCGATTGTAGTACGACCATCTCCTCCTCCATGGCTAACCGCCACGGACTATCATGAAGAGCCTCCTGATGTCCGTGGTATCTTCACGTATGATTGTACCAAGGTAAACCTCCTGAAATCCTCTGATAGTTTGCTCAAGGAAACCTGGGATGGAAAAGGATAAGTAGCACGAGCATGTCTCTGCTTTCGCAGAGTAATCAACACATCAAAATCATTTGCCAAGTCCCAGACATGTAAGTTCCCCTCTTGAGAGCGAACCTGCTTATCCTGTATGGAATCCTTCTATACATATAGCTTAATAATGCTACCAGTTGAAACAATGTGTTCATTACATACCTGAGGCACGTTGGATGATGGGCAAGACCTATGAGCAGGGGGAACAGAGCGAGACTTGCGAGTAAACACACGTGACAAAAATTGAGTCATAGTATGGGGTGGAGCCACATGAGCATGTGTAGATGCATGAGAAGATGTAGGTGGTGGTGGTAATAGAGCAGGAGTAGAGGGAGGTAGTGGTATGATGGTATGAGGTAGAGGCATGTAGATCTTAGCATCGGATTCCGATGGGGCTAGTCTGTCACCAGTAGAAGAAAAATACATGACAAACTCAAAGAAAGTAACATCGACACTGATAAAGTATTTCTGCTTGAGCTGATCAAAGTAACGGTACCCCTTCTGGGTACGAGAGTAGCCAACAAAAATGCACTTCAGCTCTGGGAGAGAGCTTATCATGACCTGGAGAGAAATCATGAACAAATGCAACAGAACCGAAAATTCAAGGTGTAAGAGAGAAAAGATCCTTCTTCGAAAATGCAATCAAGAGAGGGATCTTCTCTCCCAACACAGACGATGGCATGTGGTTCACAAGATAGCATGCAGTGAGGACTGCATCACCCCAGTAAGCATGAGGAGCATGACTCTATATCAATAAGGTTCTGGTCACATCAAGTAAGTGACGGTGTTTGCACCCAATAATACTGTTATGCTCGGATATATGAGCATATGAGGTCTTGTGGACAATGCCAAGAGATCCAAGAAAGTCAGAAAGTTGTAAGGTGCAGAACTCTAAGGCATTATCAGAACGAATATATTTGACATTGACAGAAAATGTATTATTTATCTCATTAATAAACGATTTGATAACATATCTAGCCTCATACTTATTCTTCAATAAAAAGACCCAAGAAAGTCTAAAAAATGATCGACAACAACCAGATAAAAATGGTATCCCTGGTGATCAGGGATACGACTTAGACATGAATATCTAATTGAAGAAGATCAAATAACTGAGAACTACTCCAATTCTGAAATGATGGAAAGGAGAAACGATGATGCTTCCCAAGTTGGCATGCCTTACACTGGAAGGAAGATATTGTTAAAATCTGAGGGAGGACATGATACAACTTCCACAAAGGAAGGTGGCCAAAACGAAGATGCCACAGGTATGGTGAGACTGGTCTAGAAAGTATAGTAGAAACACCAATATGAGGAGGTTGGATCAGTTTGTAGAGCCCTCGCTGCTCACGGTCACTTCCAATCACCCTACCCATGAGTATGTTCTGAAACACAAGAGACGAAGGGTCAGAAATGACACGAAAATACAAATTCTTAGTAATCTGAGTAATGAAAAGTAAAATCATCTAAAATCAGGAGCATATAAAACATTTTGAAGGTCCATGGATGGTGTCAAATGCACCTCCCCCTATCCTGTAATGGGTAAGTGGTTTCCATTAGTAATGACAACCCATCCAGCAGGAGGGATGGTCCTGTAGGACCTCAGCTGTGCTTTGTCTCCACACAGATGGTGGGAAGCACCAGAGTCCATAATCCACTCTGTCATATCTGCACCACTACTACCAGTAAAAGCGTAAGTGATACATGAAAATTATAAAGATGCTTTAGTTGCGGATGCGGTATGTGTAGTGGTGATGCCTGCAACAATAGTCATGATCTCTTGAATACGAGAGACATTATCATCTGTGCGAGGATCGACTTGGGAAGCTAGAGTCTCTGAAGAGTCAATCTATTCTACCACGCGACTAGAAGCAGGATATCCATGCTTCTGGTAGCATGTATCCTCTGCATGTCCTGGTCGACGACAGTAGGTGCAAGGGACACGCTGACGTCTGTTGCCTCTGCCATGAGGGGTGAGGAGTGCATTCTCTGGGCTGGGTCGTCCCTCTCGGCAACGAGAAGCAACCATAGCTGAAGAGGGTGGTTGAGTGGCCTTAGAAGGCATGATAATTCGGCCGAGGCGACTATAGGCCTCCTCTGTGGGAGGTATGGTAGCTTTGATGAGAAGCTGCGTACACGTTGCATCATACTTTGTATGAAAGTCGACCATGGAAACTCCAACCATCGTGGAGTTCCTATATGCCTTCTACTACTACATAGATGTCGTAATAGGCATATAACTATGAAGCTTCCTGAACATGTCATGGAGTGAAGAGTAGTATACTTGCAGAGGATAATCATTTTGCTTGGCCTTGTATCTATCGAACTGTAGTTGAAGAATCTTGGCTCATTATTCGCTTGAGCATAGGTGGATGCTAAATTATCCCACACCGCCTTAGCGGTGGGATAATTAAGAATATCATTGGCTATCTCCGTGGTGAGGGTCCCACATAGCCAGACACGTGCATACGCGTCATCTTGCTTTCAAGAAGCATTGACCCCAGTCGTATCCGTTGGCTTTGGATCTGTCAGGATGTGCTCCTTGTTGTTGCACTACATGAGGGAGAGAAACTGTATGGACCATAACTCATAGTTGGTCTTATCCATCTTTGAGATGGGAGCCGGTCCCATGAAGGCACCAGACAAAAATAAATATCACCTTGTTCTCTGATATGATGATAAAACGATCGAACAATGGAAATCGACTGGGGAGTAGACTGATATGAACAAGTCTACACGGTTATATGGAGGATAGGTTGTATGTGTTGACTCATACAACATCCTCCTCAAACTTCGTTGCGCGATAGAGCCAAAAAACACGATTTATAGGTCCGAAATCATGTTTTCCGATCAAAATCAGACCGTTTCAGGTTGCAGTTCGAACCGCAGAGGTGCACGGAGAAGCGTGGAGGCACGAGGGGCCGGCAGTGGCATTGGACTTGCACGTGGGGGCTGTTGGGCTCAACTGCGCGGGGCTCTGGCAACGGCAGTTGGAGAGGGGTGATGGCCAGGTGAGGCAACGACCGAGGGTGGTGGGGGCGACCGAGGAGGGAAACAACCAGAGGGGGGGGGGTTGGAGGGGGGCAGGTAGGGTTAGGGCTTGGGTGGGTTACGAGAACTCCGGTCTAGGACCGTTGTTCTGATATCATGTAGAACAGAAGAATAAATTGCATTATTGAAAGGCCCTAAGACTCTCACTCTTGTAGAAAGGAACCCACTTAATGGTCTAGTGGTAGTACAGTGTGTTTACCACACAAAAGACCAGGGTTCAAATCCCACTCTTGCAGTGGTTGCGTTAGGTAGTCGACGGCCAGCGTAAAGATAGTCGAATCTTTCAACATGGATTTGAGCAAGAATCCATGTAGCCGACCCTACTTATAGTGAGAGAAGGCTTAGTACATTTTTATTGAAAGGCCCTAAGACTCTCTTATATAGGAGAGAAACATGTTGGGCAAATTACATGAATACAAAAGAAACAGATAATATGAAAACAATAAGAAAGATAAATAATATCTCAATAGAACTTTATCTAATTAGGCGAGCAATTCACTTGTGATCTTATTTGATTGGTGAGCAAAGGGACATAGCTGAATGCAACAAAAAGTTGACTTATGATTTTCAGAAAATTTTTAAATACACATACAAATGCAAGCACCTAAAATACCCAAGTGTTTAGAATAATCTTATAGTGCTTCTGTGATTCCAAAAAATTACGCTTGAAGCCTCTGAATAAGAGATTGAGAGATAGGGAGTCTTTCTTGTAATTTTTACCTGAAAAATAAATAAAGTTAGTTTGCAAAAATAAATTAAAAAGACCAAAATATCAAATTGCGTAAAGTTGTTGACTCCTTGCCAACTACGCCAAAATGAAGACGCGATTTTCCATGTATTAAGAAGTGACTTTTAATGTCGTGTGTACACATGAAAATCGAGATATTCAGATTAAATTTAATCAACTGCAAGCCAACAGATATTAAAATATGTATAAGACAAGTAGAGGATCGATCCACAGGGACTCGAATATTTTTATGCAAATTTTTATTCTATTTACAAAAGCATTTTCGACTTTATTGCTCAAATTGAATATTCAACTACTTGGCAACATAAATTAAAATATGTATAAAGTAAGTGGAGGATCGATCAATAGGGACTCAGATATTTTTACGTAAAATTTTGTTTTATTTATAAAAGCATTTTCAACTTTATTGATTCAAATTGAATCCTATTTTTACTTTTTGTTCATGGGAACTTAAAATGTATGATCTCCGTGACTAGGTTCTAGACATCATAAGGATCATACATAAATTTTTTTGGGATTTTTTCTGCTATTTTTAGTGATTTTGGAAGTACAAGGGATATACGTGTAATTTTCTGAAAAGATAAGGGCATGGATGTAAATAAAATTAAAACTTAAAAGTGTAATTGTGATTATTGAAAAGTATGTTACATGAATGAAAATATTCTAATTAAGAATTATTTAATGGACGAATTGCGTAAAACTAAATAGAAATATAAATTGTAGAATGGTGCCTTAGAGACTGAAAATGTAAATAACAGAACTTGAATATATATAATTGCAAATGTTATGGAATAAAAAAATTCATAATTAGAAAAATTACAGAGAATAAATAAAAGTTCTACAAAATTGCATTTAGATCCAAAACTTATAAAAAACCTAAAGAAAATCTAAATTACGACGGGGTCCCTGGGACCTTTTCTTCTTCGGTGGGCGGCAGGAGGCGGCAGGAGGAGGTCGGAATTAACGGTGAGGAGGGGCGTACGGAGGCGGCGCTGTGGGGAGGTAACACGCAAAGGCGGCACAGGAGAAGCGGTACGATGGTGGTGGTGACATTCTTGCTGGAGCTTGGAAGACCCAAAAGTGGATTCTTCTCAGGTCAGTCCTCTCCTCCCTCAATTGCTTCCTCTTCCTCCCTCTTATAGAGGTCAAGGGAGGGGAGGAGGAAGCAGTTGGAATGGAGGTGAACGGTCACGAGCGGTTGCCGTTGATGCGTGAGGAGACCGAGGGGTGTTGGGCGGCATCAGTGCAAGGAAGAAGGTGGGGGAGGCGGTTGACGTCATGCTGACGTCAACGTTCCCCTTTTTATTTTTATTTTTTTGAAGCTAACGTCATGACGATGTGAGGTAATTTGTTGTATAGCGATTTTTTTTCAAATGAAGAGGGGAGAGGAGAGTGCCCTCGTTGGAACTTTTGTAAAAAAACCTGAAAAAAATTAATAAAGAAAATTGTTAGATACTTCAACATGGACTTGAAATCCATGTTCAAAAATAAGAATACAATTATTTTTATTATTTTTATTTATTTTGTGAGGAATGTTATGCACTCTTTATATAATTTTCAATGCAATGAACATGAAATTTATGAAATAAAAATTATGTATTAAATCAAGGAAAATGCAACTGATTACACATGATTTTTGCTCAATAAAAGGAATGATAAATCATCGATTCATTCATGTACCTATTGCTTTGCGTAAGTAAACACGTATTGTTCTTGCGGCCCATGTTTCCTTGGGCCAACTCTTAGATGACTTCAGGAGATTTGTTATGGGACTGTTATCTATTGAGATACCATAGACATATAAGGATGTGATACAGGATAGTTGGTGGTGTTTTTCCATGGATAAGGAGATGGTCGTGTTATAGTCACATGGCACATGGAGCATTGTTATAGCTCCTACAGAAGCATTTGTTGTAGGATGCAAAGAAGTGTTTACGGTGAAGCAGCAATCATATGACAATGTGGATCGCTAGAAGGCGAGACTTGTGGCACGTGGTTCACCCATACATATGGGGTGGACTATCAGGATACTTTCTCTCAAGTAGCTCCGCATTCTATACTGCGGATTATTCTTCTGTTGCAGTGACACAGGACTGACCCCTATATCAGCTTAATGTGAAGAATGTGTTTCTCTATGGTGACTTACATGAAGAGGTCTACATGCAACAACCACCTGGGTTCGCTGTAGAGGGGGAGTGTCAGAAGGCGATCTATGGTCTTAAGCAAAGTCCAGGAGCATGGTTCCAAAAACTCTCGGATTTGATAGAGCAACAAGGGTTCATGAGATCTACTGCCAATCATTTACAAGTTGTTCAAAAGTCTCAAGGAGGAACAATTTCCATACTTGTTTATGTTGACGATATCGTCGTTATAAGGGATAATGAGGAGGGCATCCAGGCTGTTAAGGATTTCCCATCATGTAGTAGAAACTTGGAACAAACAGTGAATGAGGATCATAATGCTTGAATTAAAATGCCATTCAATCTTTGTTTCATACTTCAATATGATTGTAACGACCACAAGTTGCGTCGCACCAACTATTTTCTTTCTTCTTGATCTGATTGTGTTGTTCCTAAGATTGTAAAGAGACCCAAATCAATCTCAAATGATGCGTGGCCATGTAAGAAGAAACGTAAGTTCTTATTAAGAACAATGTAGGGACATTGTGAATATCCCAGAATGCCATATCGTAGGATCCAAATAGGTATACAATGACGGTCAACTAGACATATACAATGATCTATTAATGGTAAGGGGATATACATTAAAATTTAGGATTGACTACTTGGAGGCTTTTTCGTCGGTCACCATGATCAAGTTAGTTAGGATTGTTCCATCACTAACTATCATGTTTGCTTTGAAGGTACAACAATTGTTCATTAAGAATTTATTTCTAAATAGGGATCCGATGGAAAAGAACTATATGCAAATGCCCCTTAGGAAACTTAAAGAATTCGCTCTGTGGCCTCAAATAATTACCTTGAGCATGGTTTAAGAGGTTGAGGGTGGTGATAAATAACCAACGGTACAAGCAAGGGCAATGGCGACTGTCATATTCCATGATCGAGAATGATCATGCATACACGATAGCGGATGCTCAAGAATGATTGATGAAGCTGACTTCAGGAGAAGTCTAGAGATTCGTGGGTATTACGGAGGTTATCCACGGGAGTCTGGAGTCTCAACTGCACGTGATAATAGAGAAGCGTCACACAAGACACTGGGTCTGTATTAAAGTGTCGTGAAGCTTGTAGCAATGCGAGCACAACAAATACAAACAACAGTGCAAGACATGATAGTGGATGCACATAGCGGGTACGTACATGAGCACAGAAGGGCGGTATGCAGTGAAGTAGTACACATTGATGAGTAATGCGGTACGATCACATAGGCGTATGCACAAAGGCGCACGGTATCGGTACTGATGCGTGGCGATCCACAAAGGCATGGAGCGTTGCATGTGCTGAGTACGAGCATGCTCGGTAGTACGCATACGAGAGTGGTCTTGAGACCACAATAGCGAAGTTCAGGAGGATTTCCCCTTAGCACGCAAAATGCTAAGGAAGGGTTTTCCGCACGAGGGTCTGGAGGCCGCAGATTCCCTTTGGCACAAGACCGAGTGTTCGGTGGTACTTGGTGAATTACAACAAAGCTGCATCAGCAAGCGTTAGAGCACGAGTGTGCTGATGACTGGGCGGTTGATGTGGCGTCAACCATACGGAAAGACGAAAGAACAACAAGGGAGTCGAAGAGACTGGAAGACAAAAGGTTGTTGTGGAACGCGAAACGTTGCCACGAACTCAAAGAGTCTTGAGTCGTCTTTATGTGTCATTATTGTAAATGTAATAATGAGTGTCCTCTGGGTTCCCTTGAGTCTGGTATAAAAGGAGATGTGGTGGCTCATTTGTAAACACACAAGTGTAGAGTGTCATACACCTCACTCCAGAGCAAGTTCCCCCTCTAATAAAGAGAATAGCTTTGTGCCTGTGCTTGTGTGATTGTGTTCTTGAGCATTCTTGAGCGAGTTCTTAAGAGTGTTCTTCAGCGATCCGAGAGTTCGTGCTTGTGCTTGTGTTGGAGCGCCGGTACGTGAGCAAGCAGGAGTACACGAAGAGTTAGAGCGCGTCCGTGACCGTTCTACTCAGAAAGGCTGGGTAGCTACGGGTTAACTAACGCCGCACAGGTCGAAATCGATAGCGGGATTTTGACCTTGTGACAACGACCATGCTCTCTTTGTTAAACATTATCATATATATGTGGTGCTCTTGATTGGCTATGTGAATAATGTTGTCATTATTAATGACGATAATTTATGATAAATCAATTAATTTCACAGTTAGTCTCAAACTTTGAAATACACGATAGGGGGAAAATTAGGATTTTCATTGCATTAAAATTGTGAGATCTAAACAGGATCTGGGTTTCTACTAAAGGAAGTATGTTCTTGATCTAGTCAAAGAGATATGAAATTTTATTTGTTGGCATGCCTTTACCCTAATCAAAGAAAATCACAAATTTATCCTAACAAACGGAATATCCTTGAATGATTGACTGAAGCAATGCAAGAAGCTTGTTGGGAAATTTATCTAACTTGCTTTCACCAAGCCAACCATCTCCTATATAGTAAATGTTATGAGTCAATTTATGTATGCACTTCTGCATGCACATTTGAGTGTTGTACAAGATTATATGCTATTTGTACAAGATTATGTGCTATCTGAGAAAAAATTAGGAAGAGGATTGTTCTTTGTAAAAGTGGCAGGAATTGAACATTAAAACATGTACTGAAACTAACTAGGTAGGGTTTGTTGGTGATCGTTGCTCTACCTCTGTCTATTTCATTTATCTTGGTAGAGAACTCATTATATAGAGGAGCATGAAACAATCTGTTTGTGCTAGATTCTGCTCTTAATTTGAATATCATGCTAAGGCACCTAGGATTGTTGAGATGCTTCAGGTCAAGATCATGCTCAATGATATGACTTTCAATGTTAAACTCCCAGAGAAGTTGTATCGTGCCTCTAGAAATCTCGCAAACAATCCATTTTTCCGTGATCATGTTAAATATGTCAAAGTTGATTGATAACCATGAATAAATGATGCCATACAACTTTGTCTTTCTTTTATCAAATCAGAAGATCAATGTGGCATGCATATTCACCAAATGCCTTCCCACCACACAACATAATACAAATGTAAGAAAGTTGAGCATGGTTGACATATGCCCAAGTTAAGGGGCGGTGAATTCATTTTCCTGTATTTAGTAAATGAGTCTTGGATGTGGATCCTTTTATCCTTATTATATACAAACAATACTGGCCCCTAATTGTTGAGAACTAAAAGATAAAAAACATATGAGAGGCTAAAAGGTGATCGTTCCCGTGGTTTTCTCTGGTATAAGAGGGTTTCCACAAAAAACTTGTATCTGTATTTATTCTTTTGGTTGTATTTTGTTCCACAAAGCCAAAGATTCATAGATTAAACACATAAAATCTAACATGATAAGTGAACCATTGAGGACTTGAACATGCACAAGAAACAAAAGAACCTACAATCATTTGACTCCACAAAGGACGATCTTGCATGTCAAATAATCCTAGATGACAAAAGAATAATCCCTAAATTCTGTTGGGATGAACCCCCGGATATGGATGCGCCGGCATAATCACCCACCATCACGAAAACACACAAACAAAAGCGAACTAGATATGACGATGTTTGGTCACCTCTCGCGACCACTAGAGCAGAAAATCACTAAGATGTATGACGAGTACAACTCTCACCATTTCCTCGCTCTCTCTCTCTTTCTTCTCTTCTCTCCCCTCTCATTTTCTTTTGTGGTATTCCCTCTTGCTATGGTGTAGAGACAATGCCTCCATCCCCCTTTTTATATAGCCTAATTACAACTCAATAGTCTTATTCCCTTTAGGACTAGAAATAAAATACAACTCAACTACTATAAGGATTAGGAGTCCTATCCATTAGGATTTTTAATCCTAATATAGCCCTAATCCTAACAATCTTACCTTGAGATGAATTCCATCACGATCTCTTCATCATCTTGAATTTGCATCGAGCCATCCTCGTCATTTGTAGATCTCGTTAGTAGGAACTCATCGACTATGGGTGATGCACCAGTCATTGGGTGCCCCCTATCGGGCATGCTCGCACAGCTAAGTATTGTGCCTCCTGAGGAACCTCATATCTCTCATGACTAAAGATTCTGTCATCATTCTCTCGTAAAGCGAATCACACTCGTTTTTCCTTGTTGCACACTTCTACAATAGAGATGCTGATAAATTACTCTCCCTCTCTCTCTCTCATCGTACTGATTGTCCTGGGAATAACTGGAGCTCCATCACCTGTCACGACCCTTCCCTCGAGCTTATACACCCTGTTCGACATCCTCATCTCGCGCATCATTAAGCATGCCCCCTTGCTCGCTCTGAGAAGTCCATCTTCAAGGTAACTCGATGTCCTCGTCATTCGATCGTTTCTAATGAAATCATATTCTTCTTGGTTATAGGAATGTGTCCAACACCTGTCATAGTTCGTACTTCTCCATCAAACATGCGGAATTGCATTGATCTAATTCCCTTGACGTGGTGAGACTCTCCGCCTTCAATCTTGATTGTGCCATCATTGCATGCCTGATATGTACTGAACAGTTTCTCGGATGAGCACACATGATCTGAACATGACGAGTCCAGAATCCATTCTGAATCTGTTGTAGTCTCTCTAGAGCATGCTAGCAAATCTCCCTCGTAGCCTACGTTGGAATCCTCTTAGTCGGATTCAGAATCATCACCCTTCTTTCCTTTCTCCTTCTCACGTCACAATCGACTTTTTGTGACCCTCCTTGTCACATTATAAGCATTTGATCGGGTCTCGTGACTTGGATCGATCTTTGAATCCTGTCTCCCTTGATCTTGAACGTCTACCATCAGGTTCCAACACATGACCTTCATCATTCATTGCCTCGTTCGTCGACCTCCATCAAGACTCGATTACAAGTAGTGAAGCAACTGTTTCGTCCCATATGATTGTCTACTTACCATAGAGTAACGTGTCACAATATGATTGTAGGAAATGGAAAGGAACTTAGCAAGATAAGTGCCTTATCTTCCTCCTTGAAGATATAATCTCCTTTCACATTCTTCTCCTCAAGTGTGAGCATATCTGTCAGAATCTTATTGAATTCATATAAATGTACCTCGAGCTGTCCCGTCAGTCATCTTTAGATCATATAACTTCTTCTTCGTCAATAGCCAGTTTGTTAGAGATTTGGACTTGTATATTCCCTCGAGCTTCATCCAGATCTCTGTTGGGTCCTCCAGATCGATGACTTCAAGCAGAGTATTATCTGCCAAGAATAGTTGTATTGTATTGTTCATGAGTTTCGTCATCTCCTTTCAATCTTCCTCTTTCATCTACTCTGGCTTCTTTTTTTATCTTGAAGAGCTTTTGAAAGTCCTTTTCGCATAAGTATATTCTTCAACCGTTGTTGCCATAAGGTGAAGTCATTCTTCTCGTTGAAGGGTTCCATGGAGAATAATGCACTCCTCGATGTGAACTTTCGTCCGATTTGATGTTGTACCACCTGACATGATCTGAAAAATTAGAGCAGAATCCTCCTGATTTGAACCGCCCAACTGGTCTGGAGTGTGTAAAAACCCCTATCTGGACTCCTGGATCACTTCAATTGGACTCCATATGCTCCCATCTCAATGGTTCACTATAATCGTTGGTTCTTCACAACCTCAAGGTGCACTTATCTCTTCACGTCCTCTCCTTGACATCGGACATCTACCTGATCGACCACGTCGTATCCCTTAGTGTCGTCAAACCAAGCTCTTATACCAATTGTGGGATACAAACCAATATCAACTCCGTGAGGCTATCGGTTTGTGAGGACAGACCACCGGATACAGATGCGGATGAGGAATCACCCACCAACGCAAAAGCACGTGAAGAAAAGAGAACTTGATATGATGATGGTCGATCACCTCTAGCAACCACCGGAGAAGAAAATCACTGAGATGTAGAGCAAGTACAACTCTCATCGTTCCATTTCTCTCTCTCTTATCTTCTCTCCCACTCTCTTTCTCTATTGTGGTATTCCCTCTTGCTGTGGTGTGGAGGCAATGTCTCCATCTCCCTCCATATATAGCACAATTACAACCCCGTAGTCCTATTCCCATTAGGACTAGAAATAGAATACAACTCAACTACTATTAATATTAGGAGTCCCATCCATTAGGATTCCTACTCCTAATATGACCCTAATCCTAACAATATCTATTGTAGGGTCATTATACATGACAAATGATAAAAAAGAGCTTTATTGGCCTACCATGTGGGGCAACATCTGAAATTTGAGATGGGGATTTTTAAGTGGAAGACGAAGTGTATGCTGTCCAACCTGAGTTATGGACATAGCTTGCATGATGTGGCAAACTGAGTCATGGACATTCATTATTTGTTTCTACACATGCTATGTAGGGCAATGTAGCATTTAAATCAATTGGCTTCTGTTGTTTGTAATATGGTACGAATCCTTTATGGAAAAGATGTGACATGAAGCTCATAAATTTCTTTATTCAGTGGAGAAAAATAAGATATAATGCACACCATGGAAGACATAAAAGAACAAAATGAATATAGGCTTCATTATTATTTTGATCATTGAAGGATGCCCAATACATAGTTGGGAGGTCTCATGTAACAAAACCTGAAGATTTGGGAGTTCAGAGAGATGGAAGATAAAGATTAAGGACAATGCACGTGGAACACATCCTTGTCATCTAGGGAACCACTTATAGTTCCCTACCTTCGGAGTTTGGACATGGTCAGTTGTAGCCAGGTTGATCAATTTTGCGCAGATCCAGTTAGGCATTAGCCAAGTTTATCACAATCTTCTTAGAGTTGTATCATTCTGACTACAATTATTTGAGAACTACATAACATCTTACAAGAATTAGCAAAATTAGTCTGTATACTCATTCATGAATAATGGTTCACATTCGATTTCTGCATTATTCTATAGTTGCATGACTGCGTTTCACAAATTGCAGGTATGCAAATCATCCTTCTTTATTGGGGATTGAATTATTGAATGAACCGTCTGTTTCAGCTGTTCCACTTGACATTCTGGTATCTTACTACATGAAGGGTTATCAGATAGTTCGCAAGTACTCCTCTACAGCTTATGTTATCATCTGCCAAAGAATAGGCAATGCAGATCCACTAGAACTTTACAAGGCAAATATTGGCCCATCAAAGCTGGTGGTGGATTTACATTATTATAATCTCTTTGATGGGTATTTTAATAACATGAATGCTGTTGATAATATTCAATATATTTACAAGAACAGAGAAGCCCAAATACAACAACTGAATAGTGAAAATGGGCCTCTTCTCCTTATTGGTAGGCTACATTGTCATAGCAATTTATATTTCTTAGTCAGGGAGAAGGCATCATTTTTCATTAATGTTGAAAAAAATAGCAAATGAGCTATACATATTTGGTAGGCAATACTAAAGAAAGCCATGCTGCGATGGCTGCTATTTCATTCTTTGAAATAATGTGAGCATTATGACTATTAATAATCTAATATATAGGATATATTTATGGGAATTACTGAATTTAGACCCTCTATAAACTAAGCAGATTCCCTTTAATTTTATTTTTTAATGAAATTGTACATCATCAATTCGTATCCCTTGCTTCTCATTCTTTTTTAATGTTTGTATGCAAGTTCTAATTTAAATCTCTCCTTGTGAGGGTTGCGTTAGGTAGCTGACAACCATCGTAAAAATAGTCAGATATTTCAACATGGATTTAAGCAAGAATCCGTAGCCGATCCTACTTAAAGTAGGAGAGGTTTCACTATTTATTTATTGAAATCATTGGTTAAGTTGCCATGGATAACAGTAGTTTACAGTGGAATCTTCTGGAACAAATTTTGCTTTTTAGTTGATGATTACGTCTTAAATCACTTGATAACTATTGGATTATAACATTATCCCTTACAATTGACTAGCTTATTCATTCTTTTGTTGGTGTTCATAATATTCCCACTCCTGTTAAGAGAGGCTTGGTTATAGTCTTAGGAAAAGCACTATCGTATGGCATCATAGGCAGGTTTCTAGATGGGGGCTTAAACCCACTTGCCTTCTTTTTCTATTTCTACGTCAGAACAAGATAAAAAATACCTAAACACTAATTATTTTGTTCTTGCCAGGGAATGCAGCTGCCGTTGCCCTTGTCTTACCTTATTGTGTTGCCTCCTCATAGCTGACAATTCTCATGCAGCTTGTGTGTGTTGGGAAAGTTCTCATTCAATATGAGAACTTATCCTAATTTTAACCAATCACGGTCCCAACAGAGATTTGAATTGACAAAATAATATTTGATCAACAATCATCAAATTGAAGATTGAGCGGTGGCTCCTTTGATTATTGATGTTCTCATCTTAAATCTTTCCTAATTGATGAGATTCTTGATTGATTGATACGATTCTCCTAATTTAATTTGGAATTTTCGATGGAGACACAAATTTCTATAGGGATTATAAATTGTTAGAGTCAAAGACTCTCAGTTGTATTATTCCATAGAGCCCTCGGGTCTCTTATATAGAGAGAAAACCCTTGGGTAAATTACATAAACGTACATGAAATAAATAAGAAATATGTAACAGTACATCATGACCTAACTTAAACCTCTACACTCCCCCTCAAGATGGAGCATAGATATCAATCATGCTTAGCTTGGAAGAACATCTCTGGAAAGGTCCTCTGAGCAATGGCTTGGTAAATATATCTGCAGTCCGGTCCTCTGAACTGATGTGTGAAGTAGAAATCAAGCCCTTCTGGATCATGTCTCTAGTATAGTGACAATCTACCTCGATGTGCTTTGTTCTTTCATGAAAAGCTGGATTATTGGCAATGAACAATGCTGCCTGGTTGTCACATTGAAGATTCATGGGCAAGGAGACATTTATATTCAAATCTTCTAAGACCGCTCGACCCACATCATTTCTGCGCTTGCTTGTGCCATGGCTCTGTATTCGGATTCAGCACTGGATCTCGCCACAACAGTCTGTTTCTTGCTTTTCCAAGAAACCAACGAGCTTCCTATGAAGATAGCAAAACCGGAAGTAGATTTACGATCCTTTGGACATCCTGCATAGTCTGCATCTGCACAAGCTGAAATAGACAGATCCGTATCTTTTCTAAATAGCAAACCTGTGCCTGGGGAAGACTTCAGATATCTCAATATCATATACAAGGCTTCCATATGAACTTGCCTAGGCTGCTCCATAAATTGACTCACCCGGTTTACTGCAAAGGCAATATCCGGTCGAGTTATGGTGATGTACAAAAGCTTTCCCACCATTTCTCTGTATCTTCTTTGGTCCACCTCTTCGGTATCATTGTCATATAGCTTCATGCTTGGGTCCATAGGCGTGCTTGACAGTCTGCATCCAACCATTCCTATTTCAACTAGCAAGTCAGTGACATATTTTCTTTGAGTCATCACCATTCCTTGTGCATTTCTTGCAAACTCTATCCCTAGAAAATATCGGATCGTGCCTAGATCCTTCGTAATAAACTGACTTCCCAAAAGAGATTTGGTCATCTCAATCCCCTGAGCATCATCTCCTGTAACCAGAATATCATCAACATATACCATGACGACAACCGTACCTCTAGGAGTCTTCTGGATAAACAATGAGTGGTCCGCGTTTGATCTCTTGAACCCCTGTCGTTCACTCATCTGAGAAAGCTTCTGGAACCATGCCCGTGGACTTTGTTTAAGGCCATAGATAGCCTTATGAAGTCTGCACACCATCTGAGTCTCCCTCTCAGTAGCAAACCCCGGTGGCTGCTGCATGTAGACTTCCTCCTATAGATCACCATACAAGAATGCATTCTTGACATCAAGTTGAAAAATGGTCCAGTCACGTACCATAGCAACAGATAGGAGAATGCGAAGAGTGGAGTGTCGGACCACTGGTGAAAATGTATCCAAATAATCTACCCCATAGGTTTGGGTAAAGCCACGTGCGACAAGTCTGGCCTTGTATCTGTCGAGACGCCCATCTGCGTGATATTTAACCGTAAACACCCACTTGCTACTCACTACAGAAGCACCTGGAGGAATGGGAACTAGATACCAAGTCCCTCGAGACTGTAAGGCACGCATCTCCTCCTCCATAGCTAGACGTTAACAATCAATCTCCATGGTTTCTTGATATGTCCGTGGGATCTCAACCGACGAGACAGCTGCTGCAAACCTCTGGAAATCACCAGTAAGATGATGAAATGAAACTTGAGACGCAAGAGGATATGAGGCACATTGTCTTCTCTGCTTCCTATGAGCAACAGGACGATCAAGATCATCGATCACTGGTTGACTGGCGGATCCTCGTCCTGTAGTAAATGTTCCTGCACCAGTGCATTATCTAACCCATCATTAGTGATAACATCAGAACATACCTGAGGCATGCTGGATGGTTGACGTGTAGCTTGAGCAGGCCCTGACCGCCTTGTATAGAACTTAGGGAATGGTAGGTAGGTGGTGGTGGTGGTGTGGTGGACTCAGACTGACTCAGACTCGACGGTAGGGGCACATAGACATTAGTATCCGTGGATGTGGAGGGAATCAGTCTGTCACCTGCAGGAGAGAAGTACATAACTGGTTCAAAGAATGTAACATCCGCACTCACATAGTACTTGTTATGAATGGGGTCATAGCAACGATATCCTTTCTGTGTTCTCGAGTAGCCCACAAAAACACACTTAACAACTCTAGGAGAGATCTTGTCAAGTCCTGGAGATAAGCGGTGAACAAAAGCGACTGTTCCCAAAGACACGGGGCGTAAGTGAAAACAAGTCTTTGTCAGGAAAGAAAACAGAGATAGGGGCCTTTTCCCCAAGAACTGTAGAGGGCATGCGATTGACCAGATAGCATGCTGTAAGTATAGCATCTCCCCAAAAGGCTAAGGTGCACAGCTCTGAATAAGTAACGTGCGAGCAATATCAAGAAAGTGTCGATGCTTCCGTTCCGCAACACCATTTTGTTGAGATGTGTATGCACATGTAGTTTGGTGGATAATGCCCTTAGATGAAAGAAATCGAGTAAGTGAACGAGTGCAGAACTCCAACGCATTATCAATACGCACATACTTAACCGTAGAGGAAAAGACATTTTGCACTTCATTGATAATATTTTGGATAACACTTCTTGCTTCAGATTTATTTTTAAGAAGAAACGTCCAAGACACTCGAGAGAAATCATCAACTACAACAAGATAAAACTTGTGCCCCTGATTATCGGGGACACAACTCGGACCCCAAATATCTATATGAAACAACTCAAATGAAGAGCGACTACTCCGACCCTGACGACTAGGGAAGCTAGATCGATGGTGCTTCCCTAACTGACACGCTTTACAACGAAATGACGAATTTGTAGAGATCTGAGGCAGGATGTGACGCATTTTCTGGAGTGGCAGGTGACCAAAGCGAAGATGCCATGTATATGGAGAAACAGATCCTTGAGAGTGCAGAGATACGCCAGCATAGGAGTTCTGTACTAGACGATAGAGGCCATTGTGCTCAGAACCACAACCAATCACCATGCCCGTGAGTATGTCCTGAAAAATGACAGAAGATGGGTCAAATATAGCACAACAGTGTAAATCTTTTGTAATCTGACTAATAGATAATAAGTTCATGGAGAACTCGGGTGCATGCAGAACATTCTGTAAGTGCATAGAGGGCAACAAAACAGTCTCCCCCTGACCAACAATAGGGGAATGAGTGCCATCCGCTATGAGTACGGAGCGACCAAACTGAATGGCTCTGTAGGACTGCAGGTTATCTCTATCACGACAGAGATGATGGGTGGCTCCAGAGTCAACAATCCAACCTGAGAGATCATGGTTATGATAGTTGGCAGAAGTACTACCTGAGGTACTGGCAGTAGCAGATGTACTAGCTGACGCAGAAGCTGCGACGTCGGATGTATCAGCACCCTCTGATGATGACTGTGGCATAATATCACGAAGCCGTGCCACTAGCTTCTCGAACCTGTGATGGGGAGTAGATGCTGGCGGAGCCTGAACATGATCAGCAACACGTGCAGAAGGAGGAAATCTATGCTTGGAATAGCATGTATCCTCCGAATGACCAGTACGACGACAGAATGAGCACGTGGAGCGCACACGACCTCCTTGGGCACGTCCACCACTTCCCCTGCCACGAAAAGATGACGAACTACCTCGTCCTCTGGAGACCGCCATTGCCGAGGGAGGTGGAACGCCACACTGGAGGGAACTGAGATACGACTGAGCCTCCTGTAGACTTCCTCCATTGGAGGAATAGTGGCATCGGTGAGGATCTGAGAGCGGGCTGCCTCGTACTCTGGATCAAGGGCAACAAGTAAAACGCCTACCATAGTGGCGTTGCGGAACGTCTTTTGCTATTCGGGGGTGGCTGTGAGCGGGATGGTGCTATATAACTTCTCGAACATTCCGCCGAGGGACGTGTACAGAGAATGAAGAGGCCACCCATTTTGCTTTGTGGTAAAGATATCATGCTGCAACTGCAGCATCTTTGTCTCGTTCCGCACCTGAGAGTTTGTAGTAGGCAGAATATCCCACATCGCCTTGGCGGTGGGTTGATGGAGGACATCATTGGCGATCTCCATCGTGAGCGTGCCTGACAACCAGACCTTGGCATACGCATCGTCAGCCTCCCATGAGGCATATATCCCTGTCTTCTCCGGCGGTTCATCTTCGGTAAGAATATGCTTCTTACCACACGACTTCATAAGACTCAGGAACTGCATAGCCCAGAGTTCGTAGTTCGTCCCGTCCATTTTGACGATTGGTGCTGGAACCTTTAAAGGCACCTATGGCGGGCATATCAACCTTCTGTTCTAACATATCGCTGGAGAGTAAGACTTAGGGATGATAGACAAAGGAACTGGCGTCTACAAAGACCCGGTTGGATTCAAGTGCATATGTAGACGTTATGCACTTGAACCCATTGTTGACGTGACTCCAACTGGGGAAGTAAAGCTGCAAAAGGGGCCCCTGTTGAGGGCTGTAACGGCGCTGGCTGGAGCCTCGGCGGGAGGTGAAAGCCTCGGTAAGAGGCTGACGACGGCGGGACCTGGCGGAGGTGCTAGGGGCTGCTGGCGGAAGGCCTGGGGCTGGCGGGGGGCTGGAACCGGCGGCGGGGCCTGGGGCTGGAGGCGGCGAGGCCTGGGGCCTGGAGGCGGCTGGTGGGAGGGCTGCTGCCGAAGGACGGGGGGGGGGAGGGGCGGGTGGAGAGAAAACCCTAGACTAGGGTTTTGGCTCTGATACCATGTTAGAGTCAAAGACTCTCAGTTGTATTATTCCATAGAGCCCTTGGGTCTCTTATATAGAGAGAAAACCCTTGGGTAAATTACATAGACGTACATGAAATAAATAAGAAATACGTAACAGTACATCATGACCTAACTTAAACCTCTACATAAATCAAGGGGAGGGGGTCAAACCAACCATCCCAACACAAGTTCTCATAGTAAAAGAAAGAAATTAGAGAGAGATAGAAGAATTACGATTTGTGAATACTACACCAAGTTTGGAGGGAACGGTCTTTGGAGTTTCCGTTCTCAAGAATTCTTCTCTATAGTTTGGTAGCCCTAGTGATATTTATCGTCTCTACTATTCTCCATTGTTTGGTGATTTGTACCATTATATAAAAGATTGTCTTTGTGCAAGCCGCTCACGGGGGACTGATATGATTATATTTCTTTGTTTTGGGCTGCGATCAACCTCATGGTTTTCCTCTTATACTGAGGGTTTTCCACAATAAAAACTTTCATGCATCTATCATTTATGTTCCGTGGTCGGAGATTTGTTATTGGTGGTTGTAGTTGATATATCACGTTTGATCTGCTTAAATTTGGTAGTTATAAGCGATTCAATGTATACGAGGAATATATTTCTAACAAGTGGCATCAGAGACAACATGACTGATAGGATGGAGTACAACGCCACCATGATGATTTGCCTGAATAGGACCAACTTCAATTTGTGGAAGGCAAGTTGAAAGGCTTACTATTTGTGAACACCATACACCTTATAATTTTCGCCACCCAAAAGCTCGAAACCAAGAGAGATGAATAATGAAATTTCGGGTGTTATAGTTATTTATTCGATTATTTTTTTATTTATCTCTTTATTGAGTCATGTAACCCCTTCAGGGTTATTATGTAATTTTTTTTGTTGGACTCTAGGGTTTCACGATTTATAAGCAACCCTATACCCCTTGAGTAAAACATTTCATTCATTATCAATTTTAGTATTAGAGAAATGGTCCTAAACCGAGGCCGATCCTCGATTTCCCATAGCCACCATCCAACCAATCTTTGCTCCAATGCCACCGTCGATACCTTGGGGCAATTGCAAATCCTACCAGCCCTTGGGTGGCAATCCAATACATCGTTGGTGGTACTAGGGCACCTGATGACATCACCACAACACTGTTAGGTGTCCCAACGGCAACACCACGTCGCTACAAGCCAAGTAGGCTCCATTGTTGGGTCTCTCCAGCCTCTCCAGTACCGTCAGATCTCTAAGCACATAGCAACATTGCTAGATTTCCAGGTGCACAACACATAGCAATGCTACCACACCTATTCATGCCTTCCGTGGCCATCTTCAGGATCAGGGGAATAACTACTAGGGCATCATGGACCTATCCTAGCCATTGGTGCATAAGATCGTGAGGATATAAAGTCATTGCAACCTTCTCTACAATATTATCTCCAACCATAGTTAGGTAGACTTCGGTTATCCTTCAACTGGATATGCCATGTGCTATATAAACCAAGGACATCGGTTCCAACACATGTTTTGATGCATGAACAAGGGAACTTCCAATCTATTTGATTCTTTCTACCTTTGATCACGATGGCCACAACTTCTACCGAGAGCAAACCCATGTATTTCTACATCCTCTATGATGATTCATGGAATGTCTATCAAACTCAAGGGCGTAGAGAATTATATGCTATGGTCTCTGTTGGAGTATTTGGTTGTGCGCCTATTATGTTGTAGATGGGTAAATGTATATCTCCAGGATCAATTTACCACATCCATATGTTTAGTCTCACATCTACCAGTGGTGGGACTTGGAGGCTCTGTGGAGGCTATATAAGGAGCCTCAGACCTCCTGTATCCATTGAGAAAGTTCAATGAACAAATCAACCCTGTGAGGCGTTCTCCCGTAGTTTCATCCCGCTTCTCAGGGAGTAGGGTTCCACGTAAAATCCCGTGTGTTCTTCATATTTTATCTTTATTTCCGATACATTTCCGCATTCCTATTCTCTAACATGGTATTAGAACGGGTCGATTCTCGAGGATTTTGTCTTTTTAATTTTTGATCGAGATTCGATTTTTCACATTGTTGAAGATCATTCTATGAAGATATTATGTTGCGAGGTTTGATCAGATTATAGGGATTTCTTTTGAAACCCTATTTTTTCAATGATCATTGTGCCCGGAGCTCTGTTCTGTTTCGCTTCTCCAGCCGCAACCCTCAAGCACCTTAAACCCCCCAGTTCTAAGGTTCAACGCCCTCACGTAAGATGAACGAAAGCGATTCCTGTAGTTAATCCTGATATGAGCAGCGCCATCTCCTTTCGTTTCGTACAATGCGCAACAGGGTGCACAGGCGCCTCTCCAGCGCGTGTCTCCACTTTTCTAGATCTGGGGTTCCAGGAGGAACTCCTTACGCCACCCCCGACGATTCCTGGAAGCATCATCTCCTCTGCCATGCCCTCTCCGACCGCTCGCATCCCCCAGTGAGAGCCTCTCCCATCCGAAGCTCTCAGACGAAGCCCTCAAAGGCGATGAAATCTCCGGCATACATCCCAGGCAGCTGTAGACCTCCCAGGAGGAGATGATCCCATCGCCTCCCCCTCGCACATCTTCATGCGAGACAAGGTGGAGCTCCGCGATCTCCTCTCACCGACTCATCGCCAGGCGAAGCCCTGCCTCTTTGCATCGTGCAACCGAGGTGGGCTCAAAGAGTGGAGTCCATTGTCTCCCCTGCGCCATCCACGGTGCTCCTTCATTGCAGCAGGACACCCAGGCTGTAACCCTCTCCTCAGGCCCGAGCAGCAAGCCCTTCGAGTGGCACATCAGACAATGAAGAGCCTCTCCATTACCGATCGACTCTCCTTCAGCGACGAGCAACCCCTCGCGTTCCCGCCTCCATCCTCAACGCCGAACAACGCCAGCGTGCCTAACACCTCCCTCCAGATCCAGCGGCACCGACGTTTGAAGAATAGGGTTCCCAATTGGGAACCCTAGTTGCGTGTGAGAAAAAGGGGCCCGCCTGCTGGCTCTTTTTTTATAAAAAATACTCTGTAGAATCATGTGCCCTGTTTTTTAAAAGAATGAGAGAGTTGGGCCCAAGTGGGCCACTGAAATTTAAAAAGATAGAGAGAGAAAGAAGATTTTTTTTAAAAAAGGCGTGTACGATGAAAAAAAAGCCGTACGCATTTGGAAAAAGCCAAAAAAACAAAAAAAGAGGGAAACAAATTAAAAAAATAATGTTTCAAAAAAAATGTGTGCGATGACTGTTATAAAAAATGGAAATAGCCGAGAAAAAAAGAAGACACAATTTGAGATAAAAAACCGAGAGAAAAATTGTGAGTTCGGCTTATTTTTTTAGTGTTTGTACCCCCCATTTTATTTTCTTCTCCCAAGTTGGTCGAGGATTGTCATTTCGACTAGTATGGGAGAAAGAGGAAGTATTGTGTAGAGTCACAGGTCAGATCCATATTCCATATTCAGATTCTCTAGACCAGTCAGATTTCTAGGCTCTATAACATTTTCAGACTCGACGTTAGAATTGTTCCGAGTCTCCAGTTTCATACACGCGCCAGTATGCGGTCTTTTCAGATGTACACATGCGTGCCATCATTTGTTCGTGGTTCCCATCATCTTTTGTTGTTTCGGCCAGAGTTTTCTTGTGAGCCATAGAGACTCCAGAGTAGAGGATCATTCTCTATGCCATGTGGGCAAGGGTTTTCATGTGGTTTCATAGGGACTCCAGAGTAGAGTACCATTCTCTGTGTCATATGGGAGAAACCCAGTTCTCCTACGAGGAGTCTGTTAGACTCCATTCTCCAGCGATCGTGGACTCCGGGGATTGCACTCCATGGTCCTTTCAGTTTGGCCTTTTTAGAGATGGAGCAGTTGTCCACATTATTATGGCTAGCCAGAGTACTCCGACGAGGAGACTCATTTCAGTTGTAGTGACTCTGACAGGTGTAGTACAAAGCACATGCTTGCCGACAAGGAGATTCCGTTAACTTGCACTCCATTCCATTTGTCCTGCTCACCTGCACGACCTGAGAAGCAACATCCTCGATAGCAGCCGACAATTGTGCATGTTGAGTTGATATTGTATGTAGTGTCATGTATTGTGAGTTGAGTTTCTTTCTGTTTGTCCAAGCTAAGCATTGCATGCTCCAGCTTGAGGAGGAGTATTAGAGTATTTGGTTGTGCACCTATTAAGTTGTAGATGGGTAAATGGATACCTCCAGGATCCATTTATCCTATCCATATGTTTAGTCCCACATCTACCAGTGGTAGGACTTGGATGCTCTGTGAAGAATATATAAGGAGCCCCGAGCATCCTGTATCCGTTGAAAAAGTTCAATGAACAAATCAACCTTGTGAGATGTTCTCTCGTGGTTTCATCCCGCTCCATAGGGAGTAGGGTTCCACGTAAAATCCCATGTGTTCTTCATATTTTTATCTTTATTTATGGTACGCTTCCGCATTCCTATTTTCTAACCGTCTCAAACCTTCAAGGTGTTTATTAAGGGTCATAGGAAGATATCTATTTTTTCAAAGGAACCTTTAAAGGAGGAAGATAAGGACTATGAGTTGTATCTTGGGGACAACTATCAGGTCATGACATGGATGACCAATAGCGTTGAATACCACATTACGGAGAACCTCATGTGCAAGGATGTCGTAAAGGAAATGTGGGAGGGACTGGCACAGATGTATTTGCAACATCTACCAAGTCTCATCTTACTGACATCTACATGTAGATCTGGTCCACATCTCAAGGAAAGTCCACTCTTGTAGAGTACTATCATCACCTCACCGACCTTTATGAGGAGCTTGCCATATTTCAGCAGGCATGTTGCATCAAACATGTGACAGAGAGATTACAATAGCAAATCTACAAATTTCTAAGCATTCTACATCCTCGCTTTCAGAATGTGAAGGAATAGTTCCTTACATCTGATACTCTTCCGTTCATCAAGGTCATATTTGGACGTCTACAATAGATTGAGACCTTTACCGTCCACACTCGTCCATAGCATGTGGAGAAATCTACCTTTATTGTTTTGTTTGGACGAAGAGGTTGTTTTAGCTACCGAGGAGGTTGAGGTTGTGACTCTGGTCATGGCCGTGGTTGTGACTGCATGTCATGTATTCACTATCAGAAGATCAATCACCCATCTGAGAAGTGTTGGGCAAAATTTCTCATGTCCCCACATGCCAATGTTGCATTTGGCTTTGATGCAACAATGACAGAGCGCGTTCTAGTCAGGATCCCAATGGGAAGATAATCTAACTCTCTGTCATAGATTACTCATGCCTGATGCAACTGCTACAATGATCTGATACCACTCTTAGTGAGAGTACGCCTACCCTACAACTCGCTACTAATTTGGGTATAGTAGCCAACTCTACTACTGCCACAGCTCCAACATGGATCATTGACTCCAGTATGTCTATTCATGAAAGAAAGAAGTAAGAAGTCAGCTTCTTTTTGATTTCCATAGTAATGCACGGATAAGCGGGGAATACTTTATTCTCAAAAGCTGTGATCATTTGTCTAAGCCGGGTAAATGATCTGAGCCTCTAATGGGCTCCTGTGCTCTCTAGGGTCCATCTCTTTCCGGAAATAGGTGGATTTCAAATAAGTCACCCAGCCTCTTCTTTGATCCCTTTCCTGAGGCCCCTCATATATAGTATATAGTCTGAATAATGTTCGAGAAACCCGCATTATCAGGAAGACTAGCTGGCACCTTTCCGTCGACCTTCAATTCGTCACTCGAAAGGCAGATCAGGGGCAAGCAATTGCTGACCAGCTAGCTGATCACCTAGCCTCACTCACCCCCGCTCGATCGCAACAGCGTAGACGAGAGTCTATAAAAGAAAGACTTCTCCGGGAATTTCAAAGAAGAATGGCTTCTCAAAGCATATAACCAGGCCCATTGATGAGAAGATCGACCGGTGGGTTGGTGAGTAGCTAAGCTTTTAGCCTAGGTAAGAGCAAAGTCCCTGATGGTCAAGTAGTCCACATGCGCTCATTCCATTCTGTCTCATCTAGGCACGATTCGTCGACTTCCTACTATATATCTAGTAAGTAGAGCGATCGAGGAGGCCTTTTCTATAGTTCCCCTTCGATGACTGCCCAGACCGAGCTCCATTCGCTAGTCAACTAAGGACTTCATACCATACTAACAGACACTATACAACAGACGCCATCACCTACGCTACCACTCGCACCATAGATAGAGACAGGCTTACATGCTATTACGCAGCTTCGCAGTTTCCTTGTCAGCTTGACTTGACCCAAGAGAATCGAATGAGGGATAGGATTGGTGGATTTTCCAGGTTATCCTCCGTCCTTAGCTCCCGAACCGGAGTAGCCCCGTACCACCTGCTAATACTAAGTCCTAGCCTCCTACCTCCGCTGAGGCTCCGTCATTCACAGCTGCTGCTGCTTAGACAGAAACTTCGTATTACGAAGACCGTACCCACTATAGTCTCTGCGCCTCCGTCTCACCTTAGGCCTAGCGGCTCACCTTCGTCCCGAGCCCTGGTCACCCCTCCTTTTGCTTTCCAGGTCTCTAGTTGAGGTCTGAGGCTTTTTCTATCGCAAAGAGCTTCGTCATAGTTTTCGGCTTGGTTCGACCGTGCGCGACCCTAGGACTCGCTCTTAGCCTCCCCTAGTCTGAAAGGTGAGTCCCTTTACGGTGGACGGGCTCTGGTTCGCTCATTCTAGGAGAAGGTAACCTGCTGACCTCCTATCAACCCTCTCCCACTATGAAGTTGGTTCAGGTTACCAGAGGTGCTCATTCTTCTGTTACCACCATTGGGACCATGGAGTTTTCCTCGAAGCTCAGTCTCACTAGAGTTCATCGCGCTCCTGATTTTCATTATAGCCTATTGTTTGTTCATGGGTTTTGTGTTGAGCTAAATTATCATGTAATTTTTTAGAGTTATATTTCTATTTTGGAGTAAATACAAATATTTATGTATTAATTACAGATTAATAGTGAAAGTTAATTTGTACAAGTTAGTTGTATTTACAGTTGTTCAGGTGTTCAGCCAGAGATTTAAATACAAAATAGAAAAATAAAGGTGGATGAATGGTTATTCATCATATATATTTGTTCCCTCCAGTTGCTCAGGGAATAAGGTCCCTAATCAAGAAAAATAGTGATGCATAACATATTTAGACAACTTTATAATTTCGATGCTCAACAAAAGAGCACTGCAGTCAAGGATGAACAATAAATTCTAATAAGATGATAGTGATATCAATATTCAAACAATGGAACTATTTAGATTTTGAGTAAGCAAAACAATGTTCAGATCAGCTACGGGCCGACCTGACCTAGGCTCAGCCCATTCCCTTGCGGACTGAGCTGATTGCAAAACATCAAAAAAAAAACTAGGCCCATGCCTGGCCCGCAAGGCCCGGAATCCTGACCGGGTTCTGGTTGGGCCATACTAGGCCCGATTCGACCCGACTAGATCCTCATCCCTAGCTTCCACAGAGGCCTCTCACCTAATTCTAGAAATTATCAGATGTACTAGAGACTTTAGGTCTCATTCAATCATTAACAAACCATTATTTATTCATACGAATGAATGGAAAAAGAACTGTGGCAATGCTCGTTTATGTAGATGATATCATTGATACAGAAGATAACTCTCATGACATTAAGAAGTAAAAAAGAATTTAGCAGAATAATTTATGATCAAAGACTTTGGGATACTAAGATACTTTCTAGAGATTGAAACAACTAGATCCAAGTGAGGCCCAGTTATGTCACAGGGAAAGTATGCCACTGATCTTCTCCAAGAGACATGGATGCTCGAATATAAACCAACATAGATACCTATGGATCCTGGTAAACACATGAGCTATCAAAGATACATATAGTTACAGGAGATTATTAGGCAAATTACCGTATCTACCCCTTCTATAACCAGATATATCTTTTGCAGTGGGAAAACTGAGTTAGTTCATGGACTCTTACTTCACCCCATTTTGACGCATGCATGATTGTTCTAAGATACATCAAGTCATCTCCAGGGAAGGGCATATTATTTATCAAAGGAAATACCTTTGATCTTGTAGCCTATTCTGACAAAGATTATAGAGGATGCATGATAGATAAAATCTACTACCGAATTCTGCACTTACCTTGTAGGAAGCTTGGTTACTTGGAGAAGCAAGAAACAAGCAATGGTTTCCTGCTCAAGTGCTGCGTTTGAATACAGAGTTATGTCCCAGCAACATCAAAACTAGTATGGGCTTGATCCATACTCAAGGACCTTTATATCACTCTTAGCGACACTACGGAACTTAGATGTGACAACCGAGCAACAATGCATACAACCAACAACTCCATGTTTCACGAATGTACCAGATATATGAAATTCAACTTCGATTACACTAGATACCTAATACACAGATGGTTGCTTCGTACTTTCAGCGTATCTTCTACAATTCACACACCAGATATGTTCACCAATCCACTCACTCGCACATAGTTCAACGAATGCTACAAAGAGATGAGCATGATCGATATGCTCCAGGTTGAAGGGGAATGTTGAGTGCTATTATGTAAACCCTAACTCTAGGGTGACCCTGTCGACTCAATATAAAGTCACGTAATATTTTAACCCTAATAATAGTACTACATATGGTGATAGTAAAGGAAGTAAATAAAAAATTATTTACTACGCATCACAGAAATGTGGAATATTTAGCAAATACCTTTCCAAAATAATCTTAATTCATCGTATGAACTAGAAAATGCAGCATAACAATTTGTGTATTCAGAAATTATAAATTCTAAGGAAATAATTTCCAAAAATAATTTTTGATATTCACAATGAATAAAAGAGATGGATCAAGGTTACATCTTGAAGCGTGAGTTTTTAAATGAAGAAACCTCTTAAATCAAGCCTGATTTGCAGAAGTCTCTCTCGTGGGCGTGGAGATGAATCTGTTGTTTTCCACGAACATGGACGTCGACCAGAGAAACAAGAAGAGGCATATAGTGATGGAGACTTTCAAGACTCTTCTATATCTTAAGGGCACATAATTTCTAAGGGACTTTGCTCTCCAAAATTGTGTTGCAAAAGAGAAAGCGTTGATCTCCTTTTATACTTACACCACATGTTCAACATGTGTGTTTTAGTCCCATGGATTTTAAATCAAAGGCTTAGAGCAAGTCCTGATTCAATAAAGATTAACTCCCTATTATCTTCTATTAATATTAATTAATTAACAATAAATAAGCAACAACTTAGCTTAACTAAAATTAGTTAAAGTTGTTGCTTTTTTATATATAAATTAATGAACTTGATAATCCCATTATCAAAATGGAAGAAATTATGGAATTAATCTTCAAAGCTTATGAATCATATTCATGAAACCAAAATTAAATGCAAATCCGATTTACATCTACAAATTAATATGAATCAAATTCACACAATTTCATGCCTTGGAAATATTATGTAAAACATAAAATGTACTAAGCCTTCTCCCACTATAAGTAGGGTCGACTACATGGATTTTTGCTCAAATCCATGTTGAAAGACTAGACTATTTTTTATGCTGGCCGTCGACTACCTAACGCAATCCCTGCAAGAGTGGTATTTGAACCCTGGTCTTTTGTGTGGTAGACACACTGTACTACCACTGGACCATTAAGTGGGTACAAATATTATGTAAATCATATTTACAAAAAATATTTATATAGATCATATCCATGTAAATATTAATTATAGTGAATTACTATTCATATTAGTTAATGAGATATATTTATGAATCTTATTCACAAAATTGTGATTTATAAAATAATGAAATAATAACTATTGTTACTACAATCGACATCAATAGGTATGAGTTTTAATCCAATTAGAATTCATGAGATACAAATGCAGACACTTGGAGATAATGTCAGGGCATATTATCCATGTATAATGACTTGAAATGTGGATAACTATCCAATTTCAAGGTTTATACCATTTTAACAAAAAAATTGTCACCTACGAATATTGAGCTTGAGCTATAACACTTCACACTCTAAGGGAGCTCAACGAAACGCATCACACTCTCCTTGAGATGCAGAAAGTGTCGGTGAGCGGAATCCAGCTTCCTTGACCACTTGATCATTTCTAATCAAAGTTCAAACCATTTGGAACTAAGAAATGAACTCAAGGAGCTTGTATATTTCTATTTCCATGACCATTTCTGTTTCCAACATTTGAACATTGAAATTGGAATTGGAATTGGAATTAGAAATTGGATTCAAATGAGTTGTGATTTAATCCAATTAAATCATAAATCATCTAGCTAAATGGAGCCACTAAAATCCATATTGTTTCATCACTCCCTCGGAGTGGAAGTGTCATGGTAGATGATCCATTACAACAGATGTAATATTGAGTATTCCTAATACTCATTCATCATTCACACTGGAAGACTTTTCAAACCTTAGTTTGACTGTCTTCTTCAAAATATGTCATAGATTTTTAATTTGATAATTGGGTGACAATATTAGTCATATACTTTCCAAAAGCAATATTAATATCGAGAATTCGTGTCTCATTTCATAAACAATATGACCATGCATGGATTTCATTTTGGCCCCAAGTATCTCATGAGTAAGATCATGTCTTTCAGTTTAGTAAAGAACCTGTATGATCCTTTTAAGAGATCGTATTACTCACATGCCCTTCTGTGCACACTAATTCATCAGTATATAAATCTTGGTTAGGTCATCAACCTAATGTTCTGCCTAATGCACATACTTAGACATATAATAATACATCTGTCTCTGATCAGAGGATGCGTAACTATATCGAGACAGTATATGAGATAAGTCTTTGGTTATCTCGACCTCGTTAAGTCCACTCTTTGACCTAACTTATCTGACACCTCCGAATCTCTATTCCTATGCAGAGGACCTGCATCAATAGATCGGTCAGATATTAGTCTTTAGAGAAGGATTGTCATCTCCTTCTCAGGTTGGAGATCCTTTCTTAACAATCACTTGATGGTGCTTAATGAGTCCTCAATCTAACTTCTTAGATATCATCCAAGCACCAGCCTCTATGATTCAATATTTGAAGTAATAGCTGTATTATCATTAAGATGACCATGGTACATAACCCTAATTATATGAAGGGACTTATAAGTGCATTTATTCATTTAAACTTAGATGTGGTGAAATAAACCAATAACTTTTATTGATATATCAACAAATTATAATAACATTTATTGTAAAAATGGTTCGCTCGGGGCTCGCATGGCTAACAATCTCCACCTTCGTGATGATGATGTCACCGTGCTTTTGAATCTCCCGAATGATGTGATATTTCCTTTCCACGTGTTTGCTCTTTTGATGCCACTTGGGTTCCTTCACCTGAGGTATGGCTCACATGTTATCGCAGAACTGTGGGATGGGAGTATCGGAGGAAACTACGTCATGTTCTAGAACGATCTTACGTGACCGCACCGCCTCCTTTCCAGCATCCAATGCGGTAATATATTTGAGTTCTGTTGTCGAATCAACTGTAGTGTCCTTCTTACTTCTCCAGTTCACAGCATCACTGTTAAACAAAAATACAAACTCTAAAGTTGAATTGTTGTCATCTATATCAGATTGAAAGTCTGAATTTGTGTATCTTAAGACTTGGAGATCTCCATCTCCATAGACCAAGATGTAATATTGTGTCCGTCTTAGATACTTGAAGATGTTCTTCACTGCATTACAGTATTGTTCTCCATAGCAAGATAGGTAACGGCTTACCACTCCCACTGCATGATAGATCCCTAACCTTGTTCACATCATGGCATACATTAGGCTTCCCAAGCCTGATGTGTAAGGGCATCCGGTCATGGCTTTCTTATCCTCAATACTTTGAGTCATCCTTTTAGATAGTTGTATACCATGTCTTAAGGGAAGGAAGACTTTCTTGGAATTCTCCATATGGAAAGGTTACAAGATCTTCTTATTGTATTCATGTATCCAAATCCACTTTTTTCTATTCCCAATGATAAGGATGTCATCTATGTAAATCACGATAAACACAATGATGCTCCCACTAAGCTTCTTGTACGCGTATAGTTCATCTGGATTCTAAACGAAATCGTAACTCTTTATGGTTTCATCAAGTCTTATGTTCCGACTACAAGAAGCTTGTTTAAGCTCATAAATGGATTTATTCAGCTTGCATATTTTGCCCTCCTCATTTATGAAGCCCTGGGTCTGCTTCATATAGATACTAGAATGTAACCCGCGCTTCGCAGCTAATGTAAATTTAAATATTAATTTTAATGTTTAAATTAAAATTATAATTTAATAAAATGATAAAAATAGTAAAAGGAATAAATATGATGTACGAAATTAGGTAATTTTTTAATATATAATTTCCATCTAAAAATTTATGTATTTATAATAAAGATGAGGAAGAATGCGCAATTTTATAAAGAAATGGATCTAGTAGATAATGATATCCTTGTATATTTGATCAATAATGTAGTTCTTTTATTATGAATTAAATGAAATATGTAGTGATCTTTCAAAATGTATCTTCTATGTGCACCCTTTCATATTATATGACACACATTCACATGTGTGCACCCAAATGTACAAAATATAGCTAAAAAGTAAATATTTAAATACATATATATTGTTCCTAAATCCTAACCTGGAATATAAACTCTAATTAAAATCAATGGATTTTGGATAAATGAAACACAATCTAAAGGTAGTAGCTGAAATTTGCAAATGCAACAGAGAGGAACCATCCCAAAGGTGTTGAGGAACCATCCCAAAGGTGTTGATACATGCTGAATTATAGATATTTTTTTAAAAATAAATGAAACTTTCTGCCATTTTTTTGATTGAGAGTTATCTAATAAATAGTTTTTTTAAAAAGTTCCACATCTAAAGAAACAAAGATGCATTTTTTAATGGTTATTAACCAATAGAAATCTTGTATAGGATTTAACATGAAATATTAGAATTAATTTGTCGTTTCAACAAATTATATAACCTTAGAAAATTTTAAATACTTAAAATAATGGATTGGACCGAACCATTATAAAAAGTATATATAGGCATCTATACATTGCACATAAGTGTGATTTCCTTTTAAATGTCATGTGCCGTTTAGTATATTCGTATGTGATACCACATATTACATTTTAAAAAATGTGAAAGAGATGAAATATCAAAATTGATAACTCTTTTTCTTATTCCATTGTACTTATTTCGTCCACGGTTGTTTTACTCATATTTTTTATTGTTCTTTTAAACAACAATACATTAATTAGGAAGGATAAGAAAGATGAATTTACGATTAAAATATAAAAAACAAAACATCCATTTTGGCAAATATTCCTTTCTTCAAATCTAACTTAATAATCGGACTATAATCTGAATGCCAAGCGATGTGAACACACGAATATGTTATTTTAAGGTAATATGTAAGTATCAAAAAACCAATACGTTCTAAAATGTAGTGAAATATATGAGCATCAATGCAAACATTTAATAGATTGGATTCTAAAAAATCAATAAAAATGAATAGGATGTGATTAAGCCAAAATCTAGTCCATTCGAATTCATATGAACCCATGTTTTTTAGAATTCGCATGAACATTGCACGCTATTAGTTATCAGTGATCAAAAGGTGGTGAAATTTATCAATAATTACTCACCCTAAATGGTAGAGTCATGAGCTCACTTCCTCAACTTATCAACTTTAATTGTAATATTTCATACATAAAGATACAGATACATATAACATACCCATATATATATATATATATATAGTGATAGTGCTTTTAGTTTGTTTACTTCAAATATCAAAAAATAAATGGATTGATTAAATATCCAATATTATTTGCATAATATATTATTTAACCTTATCAATTAATTATTATTGTTGTTACGACGTATCTATGAAGCACTTATCAAAAAAATACATTAATTTACATTATATATGAAGCGTAGGAATAGTTTTTTTTAATATTTACATTTTATGTTTCTAAAAATAATAGTTGTGGATAAAAAATATAATATAAATTTTCAAATATCGGTACATCAATATAAAATTACTAAAAAAATATTAAAAAAATTTTAAATAAATAAATAATTATTAAAATATGAATGAAAATATCAAATGAATAATATAAAGTAGATATTAAAAAAACCTTAACGACACTTTTTCCTAACTAATAAATAACCAAAGTATTAAAATAATAAATAAAAACTTAAAAAAATATAAATGAATAAAATATCTTTGAAATAAATTAATCAAGATCCAAAAATAGATACTTTAATAAACCAACTATTAATTAATGATTCTAGCATTAAGAAATTTACATATATTGTAATATGGAACCACTGATTAATTAAAAAGGCAATATATGTATATATGTTTAAGAATAACTAAATAAGGATTTGTTGTTTATATGCAATTTTTTATGGATTTATTTGAAATTGTGTGGATTCTAAAGGTTAATATGTAATATTCATTTTTTATCTACCTAAATAGAAAATGAGCTTAAATTTCATACCTATTTCAATAAAGTATAAGGTGTAGCAATATGTATTTATATGTATTTTTGTTTATTCTTTATTAATGGATTTTATTTAATATAGAATTTATAGCTATTTATTAATATAGTGAATACGGGTATAATTGTAAATAAGCATAAACTATAAGAGAATGTGTGTAATACTAATGAATGGTAGGGATATCATCGCAAAAAACTCCACAATACGCACGTTGTCAGTCATGTGCTCAAGCATCAACATGTATATGTATTTTATATCTGATATTTTGGGGGGCAAAGCGAGTAAAAACCTACTCTGAAAAGAAGGGAGCTTCAACATCTCTGACATTTTGAATAATACCACTAATTCAACGAAAACGAATGAGAGGGGGATGATGAGAGAAATTTTAGTTGATATTTACATATCTTACCATATATTAAGGACCGTGGACATCGTACTATTCACGACATTGTTCATTTATTTTGTAATGGTTTGTTTTGTTTATTGGATGTTAATTTTTTTTGCAAATCGTTATGCTTATTTATTGGATATTACCCTCATCAATGAACACAGATGCTTCTTCCTTTTACTTGGGCCACATGGTGATGGGTTTTTTTACTATCATTATGTTGGGAAATGGAATGGACTTTCACAGACTGAGTGCTTGTGGGATGTTCGGAAATGGATTGAAATATTACGAATCTGGAGCATTAGACTTTCAAAGGGAAGCTAAATCCCATTCGATAGATAAGGATAATCACACAATGATTCATCTTTTAGTGAACGCGAGGACCAAGTAAATTCTTCAATTTTCACATCAAGTGTTATTGCTCTATCGGACATTTTGTCTCGTTCTATTTATAGAAAGAGAGAGGGGGGCGGATGATATTCCATTTATAGAAAGAGAGAGGGAGACGGATGATATTATATTTATAGAAACAGAGAGAGGGGGAGGGACGTGTGTATCATGCATGGAGTGAGAGAGAAAGGGAAAATGGTGGCGGGTTAGCTCGAAGCCAAAAAGGGAGGTGCGGGGAAATGTGAAAATCGGGAAACTAAGAGGAAGCCAGGTGTCAAAAGCTGGGTAAAAAACCCAGCTTTAAATAGGGTATATAGATCCTCGTTGATGTATCCATTGAGCAATGTCGTTTTGATGTACATCTACCAGATGTCGTAGTCAAGATATGCGGCTATAGCTGGCAATGTCTTAATGTCTTTAAGTATAACTAAAAGAGAGAATTGTTGGAATAAAATAATAACTTGTTTATTCCAGTCCCTAGGCTCTCTTATATAGAGGAAGCCTATTGGTAAATTACATAAGGTGGACAAGAAAAGTAAATATAACAAACGAGTACATAAGTACTAGAAATATCTCTACACTCCCCCTCAAGATGGAGCATAGATGTCAATCATGCTCAGCTTGGAAGAGCATTTCTGAAATGGCCCTCTGAGCAACATCTTAGTAAAGATATCTGCAGTCTGTTCTCCTGAACTGACATGGGAAGTAGAGATCAAACCCTTCTGAATCATATCCCTGGTATAATGGCAACCTACCTCAATATGCTTCGTCCTTTCATGAAATGCAGGATTATCAGCTATAAATAATGCTGCTTGATTGTCACATTGTAATTGCATGGGTAGAGGTACATCTATATGCAGATCTTCTAATACAGCTCGAACCAACATCATTTCCGTACTCACCTGTGTCATCGCTCTGTATTCAGATTCAACACTAGATCTAGCCACCACTGTTTGTTTCTTGCTTTTCCAAGAAACTAAGGAACTACCAACAAACACTGCAAAACCTGAGGTAGATTTCCGGTCTCTAGGACATCCTGCATAATCCGCATCAGTACATTCAGAGATAGAGAGATTTACTTCTTTCCTGAACAATAATCCTGCCCCTGAAGACGACTTTAGATATCTTAGTATCATATATACTGCATCCATGTGCACCTGTCTATGTTGTTCCATAAACTGACTAACCCGACTAACCACAAAGGCAATGCCAGGTCTAGTGATAGTAATATAGAGAAACTTTCTCACTGTTAAAGAATAAGGAATATTCCTTATTCTTTTATGGAGAGAAGGATGTTATTTTCTATATATGAATTATCAAAGCATGCTCCTTTTTATATAGTAGAGGAGACAAATACAAGAATATAAACAACCTATAAGGAATAGATACAGAAATAGAAAAGAACTATAATTAAGCAGAAAATATTCTCTATAAGGAATATCCCTCATTTGTTAAAGTATAAGGAATATTCCTTATTCTTTAACACTCCCCCTCAAGCTGGAGCAGAGATATCGATCATGCTCAGCTTGAACGCACATCTATCAAATACAGATCTAGGAAGTGGCTTCGTAAATATATCAGTTGTCTGCTTGGAAGACGAAACATGAGAGGTTGCCACAAATCCTTTCTGGATCATGTCTCTAGTATAATGGCAATCTACCTTTATATGTTTGGTTCTTTGATGGAAGATTGGATTGTTGGCAATAAACATAGCTGCCTGGTTATCACACTTAAGTCTCATAGGAAGAGACACATCTACAAGAAGATCATCCATAAAAGATTTGACCCACATAGCCTCCGTAGTGGCTTGAGCCATAGCTCGGTATTCAGACTCAGCAGAAGATCTAGCCACTACTGTTTGCTTCTTGCTGCGCCAAGTAACCAGACTATCACCAATGAAGACACAGTATCCTGTAGTGGATTTCCTGCCTAGTCGACAACCAACATAATCAGTTCAGTATAGACAGTGACATCTAGGGACCCCTTTTTAAGAAAAGAAGCCCTTTTCCAGGAGCCCCCTTGAGATACTGAAGAACAGTCAGAGCTGCATCCCAATGTACTTTCTTCGGTTTATCCATGAACTGACTGATCCTACTAACGACCAATGCAATATCCAGACGTGTAACTGTAACATACAGAAGCTTGCCAACTAGCCCTCGGTATTGTCTTGCGTCAATATCCTCTGAGTCACTATCTTGAAGACGAACACCTGGATCCATGGAAACATAAGCAGGCTTGGAGCCTAACATCCCGGTCTCCTGTAGCAAATCTGTAACATACTTGAGCTGACACATTACTAGACCCCTGTGACTTCTGGCAAACTCGATGACTAGAAAGTAGCTAAGATCACCAAGGTCCTTGGTGACAAAATGCTTCCCAAGGTAAGCTTTGGTCGTAGTAATGCTTTAAATATCGTCTCTTGTAACAATTATATCATCTACATAGACGAGAAGAATCACTCGACCATGATTTGTCTTGCGCACAAAGAGGGAGTGATCAGATGTAGATCAAATAAATCCCTCTCTCTCTATTATCTCTGAAAGCTTTTGAAACCAAGCTCTCAGACTTTGCGTAAGGCAATAGTTTGCCTGGTGAAGCCGACATACCTTCTAACTATTCTCCCCCTCAGCAGTGAACCCAAGTGGCTGTTGCATATAGACTTCCGCATGAAGATCACCGTATAGAAAAGCATTCTTGATATCAAGCTGATATAGTGGCCAATCCTTGCTGACAGTCCCAATGAGAAGAATACGAACTGTTGGGAGACGAGCGACTAGAGAGCAGGTATCTGTGAAGTCCACACTGTATGTCTTGGTGTATCCTTTAGCCACTAGACGAACCTTGTAGAGCTCAATACTGCCATCGGATGGGTGCTTGACTGTGAAAACCCAACGGCACCCAACAACAGCCGCATCACTAGGAGGTGTCACGAGACTCCAAGTGCCTCTAGACTGTAAGGCATCCATCTCATCCTGCATTGCATTGCGCCATCTGTCATCTCGAAGAGCCTCATGGTGTGTTTGAGGAATTACCACAGCAGAAAGAGCCGACATAAACTGTCAGTAGCTCGGGGTCAATCTGTCCATAGAAAGGTGACCTGAAATAGGATGAGTAGTACACGTACGTTTGCGTTTCCTCAAGGCAATAGGAATATCCAGATCATCAGTAACATCATCTGCAGAAGAGGCATCATCACCTGTAGGAACAACTACCGTGCTGTCAGTAGGAATAGAGTGTTCATGTGATATCTTAGGCGTGGTGGATGTTGACACATGCACTTGAGCAGGGTTTCAGTAGTAGTAGGATTAGTGCATCGGTGGTACACTTGCCCAAATTGATTGTTGTCAATATTGAAATCGGTAGTGGGAGGCGAAGGAAGGTACACCTCCGTATCAGCATCAGTGGAATGTAATCTGGAACCAGTAGTGGAAAAATACGAAACTGACTCAAAGAAAGTCGCTTCTGCACTAATGTAGTAACGTCGAGCAGAGGGGTCATAACATCGATACCCTTTCTGAGTCCTTGAATACCCCAAGAAGACACATTTGACATCCCTAGGTGATAGCTTGCCATGACCAAGTATCAACACATGAATAAATGACACACACCCAAATACTCGAAGGGCAACCGAGAAGGTATCTTTATCAGGAAACAAAAAAGATAGAGGCACTTGCTCATCCCGTATAGTAGACAGCATCCGATTGGTCAAATAGCAGGCTGTAAGGACAACATCCCCCCAATAAGTATGTGGCGCGTTGCTCTGAATCAGAAGAGTACGAGCAACATCAAGAATGTGACGATGCTTACGCTTAGCAATGCCATTATGCTGAGGCGTGTAAGCAATGTCTGGTGAATGATACCACGATCTCTAAGGAAGGTGGATAGTGAGTGGGTACGAAACTCTAAGGCATTATCAGATCGCAAAATTTTCACTATAGCAGAAAACTGAGTTATTATTTCTGTAAAAAAATATCTCAATATATCCTTGACTTTAGACTTTTGCTTTAACAAAAAAACCCAACTCACTCTACTGTAATCATCAACGATGACAAAATAATATCGATGTCCATGTAAGTCAGAGACACGACTAGGACCCTAAACATCACAATACATCAGTTCAAAAACAGACGTACTGCTACGACCATAAACTCTCCTTGGAAAGGATGACCTGTGATGCTTTCCAAGGGCACATGACTCATACTGGAATGTAGACTATGGAGATATCTGAGGAAGAAGCCGACAAAGCTTATGTAAAGGCAGATGACCAAATCTAAGGTGCCAAAAATATGCAGAGGACGTCATTCCCGAAGAAGTAGAAGCATTGCCAGCAAATGGAGAATGTACAATCCTATAAAGACCCCCTTGCTCAAGGCCACAACCAAGCACCCTTCCCGTCAAGTATGTCCTGAAACACAACAGATAAGTGGTCAAAAATATCACGACAGTTAAGTTTCTTTGTTATTTGACTAATTGATAACAAACTAAGAGGAATATATGGTGCTAGACGGACTTTCTGCAGCGGCAACATCGTAGATAACTGAACCTCCCCCTGTCCTGTAACTTGGGAGTGGCTCCCATCAGCAAGGACCACAGATCGTCCAGGAGCAACATGCTGAATAGATTGAAACTGCTTTCTATCTCCGCAAAGGTGGTGCGACGTACCAGAGTCAACAAGCCAATCTACAAAGTCAGATGGTCTACTAGTAATATATGCATGGGCTATACCCGAGGAGCGAGCCATGACAGCAATATCGAAACCAGAAGTAGACTCAGAAGACTTGAACGCAAGCAGACGTTTCATCTGATCAATAATCTCTGCCTCAGTCATCTGTGCAGGAGCAAGAGTAGGAGCAGAACTCTCTGTCTGATCATCTGAATATTCAGCAACATGAGGGGCAGTAGTCGATGGACGACCATGTAGCTTCCTGTAACATGTGCTCTCAGTATGTCCGTGTTTCAGGCAATAGGAACATTGTGGCTTGCCTCCTTTGTGATTGTCACGTCCTCTACCTCCGCGTCCACGGGCACCAGAAAGGCCGCCTCGAGAGCTATAAAACTCTCCTCGTCCACGATTTACCGCCATCGCCGAGGTTGTATCAGTATTAGTCGGAATTGCAATCCGACTCAATCTACTATAGGCTTCCTCAATAGGAGGAATAACTGCTCGTGCAAGCATCTGACTTTTGGCCGAATCATAAACAGAATCAAGTCCTGAAAGAAATATGCCAACCATCATATGATCTCTTTGTGTTTTTTGAGTAGGACAAGGACACAAAGGATGATAACTATGCAACTTCTCAAACATGACCTTTAGGCTAGAGAAGTATGCATGAAGAAGTCGTCCCGCCTATCAGATCTGTTGAATATCCTGATATAGCTCTATGATCTTCGTCTTGTTTTGTTCCTGTGAGTATGTCAAGGCAAGAGCGTCCCGCATATCCTTGATAGTAGGCTTATGAGCAACCTCATTGGCGATGCAACGAACAAGGGTTGATGTGATCCAACCCTTAGCAAATGCGTTATCCCTTTTCCAAGAAGAATACGCAACGCCAGTCTTCTCGGTGGGTTCAAGAGTCTTTAGATCATACTCCTTATCATAGGGTTCCAGAAAATTGAGAAACTGGAGGGACCATAACTCATAATTGGTTCCATCCATCTTCTCGATTGGTGCCGGAGTCTTCATATCATGTAAGGAACCATGAGGAGCACTTGTAGCCTTGGAATCCTCGGCGGAAGCCATTAATCATAACCAAAGAAGACAGAAATCAGATCTAAAAAAATTGATCTTAGATCATAGAGGATTTGTGGGAGAGATCGAGCACCACAAACCTCAATAAATCAAGAGGATTCCAAGAAATCCTCAATAGATGCAATAAACAGGAATCCTTGAGGATAGAAGAACAACAAGGGCAGCTGCTGAGCCCTGCCGACGTTGCTTGCAACTGCTGTAAGGGGCTGATGTTGTGAAAGGGATAGTTAGGGTTTCAAGGAGGGCAGAGAACCAGGGCCTAGGACCGGTGCTCAGATACCATATGGAGAGAAGGATGTTGTTTTCTACATATGAATTATCAAAGCATGCTCCTCTTTATATAGTACAGGAGGTAAGTACAAGAATATAAACAACCTATAAGGAATAGGTACAGAAATAGAAAAGAACTATAATTAAGCAGAAAATATTCTCTATAAGGAATATTCCTCATTTGTTAAAGTATAAGGAATATTCCTTATTCTTTAACACCCACCATTTCTCTATATCTTCTTTTGTCAACTTCTTCTGTATCATCTCCATATAACTTCATACTTGGATCCATAGGAGTAGTGGAGGGTCTACACCCAATCATACTTGTCTCAACAAGCATATCTGTAACATTTTTTGGGTCATCACAAGACCCTATGCATTCCTCACAATTTCCAATCCCAGAAAGTATCGTAGAGTACCAAGATCCTTAGTCACAAACTGATGGCCTAAAATTCTTTTGCCATCTTTATCCCCTGCATGTCATCTCCGGTGACAAGTATATCATCAACATATACCATAATAACAACAATACCTCTGGGATTCTTCTGGACAAACAAAAAGTGGTCAGCATTTGATCTTATAAACCCTTGCTTCTGGATTAGATCTGAAAGCTTCTAAAATCATGCCCGCGGGCTTTGTTTAAGACCATATATGGCCTTATGAAGTCTACATACCTTCTGACACTCCCCCTCAGCAGCAAACCCCGGAGGCTGCTGCATGTAGACTTCTTCATGCAGATCCCCATATAAAAATGTATTTTTAACATCAAGTTGGAACAAAGGCCAATCATCTACCACAACTACTGAAAAAAGAACACGTAGAGTGGAATGACGTGCAACCGGAGAAAAGATGTCCATGTATTCCACACCATAGGTCTCAGTGAATCCACGGGCCACTAGCCTTGCTTTGTATCGATCGAGGTTGTCATCCGCCTTATATTTGACAGTAAAGACCCATTTACATCTAACCATAGAAGCTCCTGGAGGAGCATCAACTAAGCTCCATGTACCATGAGACCGCAGGGCAACCATTTCCTCCTCCATGGCTTACCGCCAGCTGCTTTCTTTTAAGGCATCTTGATAATTCCTTGGTATCTCCACGGTAGATAAGGCAACAACAAATCTCTGAAAATCACCAGTGAGGCGATGGAATGAACCTGTGAAGCAAGTGGATAAGACACACACGTCCTCTTAGACTTCCTCAAGGCAATAGGAACATCCAAATCATCCGCATTGTCCACCTGTGCATTATCAGTCCCATCGTTACTAATAACACTTGGACATACCTGGGGCATGGTGGATGAAGGACGACCTCCATGAGCAGGATGTGTATGGCGGGTATAGAATTTCGGTAAAGGTGGGACTGGTGGTTGCGGAGGTGGTGGTGGTGGGGATGGTGGTGACACGGTAGGAGTTGGTATGTTATCAAACGGACATAGAGGAGGAGGTGGCACATAAATGTCATCATCAGTAGTGGAAGGAGTCATCCTGTCACCTGTAGGTGAAAAATACATCACAGTCTCAAAGAAGGTCACATCGACACTAACATAATATTTATTGTGCACAAGATCATAATAGCGGTAACCTTTTGAGTACGAGAGTACCCAAGAAACACAAACTTGACAGCCCTAGGTGAGAGCTTGTCAATCCTCGGAGTGAGTTGATGAACAAAAGCAACTGAGCCAAAAACACGAGGAGTTAGGGAAAACAATTCCTTGTCAGGAAAGACAACCGAAAGTGGAATTTTCTCACCCAGTACAGAGGATGGCATCTGATTGACCAGATAACATGCCATAAGAACAACATCACCCCAAAAAGAGAGAGGAGCACAACTATGAATGAGTAAAGTCCGAGTTATATCAAGAAGATGACGGTGTTTTCGTTCTGCAACACCGTTCTGTTGAGATGTGTAGGCACACGTTGTTTGGTGAAAATGCCACGAGATAAGAAGAAATGTGATAGAGCACGAGTGTAAAATTCTAAGGTATTATCTGTGCGCACAATCTTCACATTAGAAGCAAAAACATTCTGAACTTCTTTCATAAGATTTTTGATTACATCCCCCGCTTTAGATTTATTTTTCAATAAAAAGACCCAAGATAATCGAGAGAAATCATCAATGGCTACTAGGTAAAGCATGTTTCGCTGGTGATTAGGAACACGACTTGGACCCCAAATGTCAACATGCAACAACTCAAAAGGGGAGCTACTGCTCCGAGACTCACGACGAGGGAAAGTAGATCTGTGATGCTTCCCCAATTGACATGCTTCAGACTGAAAAGAAGACTTTGGTGAAATCTAGGGCAAGATATGTCGTAACTTCAGAAGAGGGAGATGAACAAAATGCAGATGCCAAGTAAAGGGAGAAGTAGTTCCACTGGACTGAGAGGAGACACCAGCATAGGAGGTGCGAACCAACCGATAGAAACCATCCTGCTCATAGCCACAACCAATCACCCTGTCCGTTAGAATGTCTTAAAAAATAAGAGATGATGGGTCAAAAATAACCCGACAATGCAACTCCTTAGTAAGCTGACTAATAGAGAGTGAATTCATTGAGAAACCTGGAGCATGCAAAACATTATGTAGCCATATGGAGGGTGTTAAACTGATCTCCCCTTGTCCAATGATGGGGGAATGAGTTCCATCTGCTATTACTGCCGATCTCCCTGGTGGAACCTCCTTGTTTGATATAAACTTATCTCTGTCTCGACAGAGATGATGTGTCGCACCGGAGTCCATAATCTATTATGAAACATCTGAACTGTAACATGATGTAAATGCATAAACGATACTTGATGTGTTAGCTATGGCTGACGTGCTGGCAAATGCGGAAGTTGCTATATTTAAGTGACCTCCTAGAGAGTCAGTGGTGGCAAGAGGCATGATATCTCGTAGTCTGGATACAAGATCCTCAAACCGTTGATCTGAAGTAGATGTGGGCGTATGCACAACATGCTCGGCTACACGGGCTGATGCTGGAAAACCATGCTTAGAATAGCATGTATCCTCCGCATGACTTGGGCGATGACAGAAGGTGCATGGCTGATGAAATCGACCACCTCGGCTACGAGGTCCACTGCCATGAAAAGAAGAAGATGCACCTCTTCCTCTAGAAGCTGGCGTCGCTGAAGGAGGTGGAGTATTGGCAGTAAAAGGAACTGCGATTCTACTGAGCCGTCGGTACACTTCTTCTACTGGAGGAATGGTAGCATCCGCCAAGATCTGCGAGGGAGCCACATCATACTCCGGGTCAAGTGCCGCTAGTAAGACCCCCATCATTGTAGCATTCTGGAACGTCTTCTGCTGCTCAGGGTTGACATCAAGGGAATGATACTATAGAGCTTCCCAAACATCCTTCGTAGGGATGTATACAATGAATGCAATGGCCGGCCATCTGTTTAACCATAAATTTGTCATGTTGAAGTTGGAGGATCTTGGTCTCGTTCCTCATCTGCGAGTACATCGCAGCTAGAATATCCCACATGGCCTTAGTCTTGGGCTGATGGAGGACATCATTAGCAATCTCCATCATCAGAGTGCCTGAAAGCTAGACCTTGGCATAGGAATCATCAGCCTCCCATGAGGCATAAACCCCAATCTTCTCTGCCGGCTCATCTTCGGTAAAAATGTGCTTCTTACCATTGGACTTCATGAGACTCATGAACTACATCGCCCAGAGCTCGTAATTTGTCCCATCAATTTTGACTATGGGCGTTGGACCTTTGAAAGCATCGATGGAGGGCATGTCGACTTTGTTTTCTGGCATTGTTGCTGGAGGCGAAGAACAAGTGTTTGTAGACCAATGAATAACTGTCTACATAAACGTATATGGAGTTGAGTGCATACGTCGACTTATGCACTTCAAATCCATGAAGACCGAGAAAGAGAAGGGAACGACGTCGAGTTAAGAGGAGTGGGGGGGTCGGCGCCGAGAGTAGAGCGGCGGGGGGGATCCGTAGACGGGCTGGGAGGGGCGGCAACGGGTTGGGAGGGGCGGCTACGAGCTGGGAGGGGCGGCGAGTTGTGGGAGGGGTGGTAGGTAGACCTGGCCAATGGGTTGCGGGCCCGCCCGCCCAGCCCGCTGATGGACGGGGCTTGGGCTTGGAGATTTAGGCATGGGCCGGCCCGCTTGGCCCGCAAAAAATAAAAAATATATAAATATATGTCAAATTATACATGTATTAATATGACATGCTTTAAGTTTTTCATTTGTAACACTAGTTTTAAATAAAATTCAATAGTTGACATGCCAAGTAACATGTAAACTATGTATATTAGTTATATAAAGTATAGTTGGTATCAATAAAATTATTTATATGCATTAAATAGCATTAAATCAATGGAAAAGGAACAAAATGGACCATGGGCCGGCCCATGGGCAGGCTTTGGACAGAGGTTTTTTAACCTCGGCCCGTTTAGCCCGGCCCATGGGCCGGCCCGACCCGTATTTTGGCCAGGTCTAGTGGCTGGCTGTAGTGGAGAGGGTCGACGGCGGGGGCTAGGGTTAGGGTTTTAGGGTGGAGGTTCTGATACCATGTTGGAAGAAAATGAGAACTTATTTATTGTAGGGAACCCTAGGCTCTCTTATATAGAGGAAGTCTATGGGTAAATTACATAAGGTGGAATAAGAAAAGTAAATATAACAGATGAGTACATAAATACTAGAAATATCTCTACAAGAATGTCTCATTGTAGTCGATGCCTTCTCTCTGTGTATAGCCCTTGGCTACAAGCCATGTCTTGAAGGTCTTTACCTTTCCATTAGGTCCCCTTTTCTCTTGAAGATCCATTTACACCTAATGGATTTTACCTCTTTTGGTGGATTCTCTAATGTCCATACATCGTTCTTGTACATGGAGTCTGTTTCAGACTTAATTGCTAGCATCCATTTATCCATGTCTTGGTCCGTAAGTGCTTCATCAAATGAAGTTGGATCATTATTGTAGAGATATTTACATATTTCTATATTGTATATGTATCTTTTCTTATTTTTATTTCTCTGTTTCCACCTTATGTAATTTACTCATAGGCCTCTCCTTTATATAAAAGAGCCTAGGGTTCTCAGAAATAACAATTCACTCATTTCTTCCAACATGGTATCAGAGCGACAGTCCTAGACTGGAGCTCGTATACCTTAACCCTAATCCCTACCCTCCAGCTCCATCTTCCTCGGCGTCATCGCAAGCAGCCCCCCTCCCTTTCTCTCGGCACCGCCACCAAGCCTCCGCTTCCCCTTATCTCGGCACTGCCGCCCCACACCCCAGGCGCGCCGCCTCGCCAGGCCCACCGTTGGCCACTCGCGGGCACCTCCAGCCCACTTCCCGCAACTGCGGGATCCTCCAGCCCACCACCGACAGCTGCCTAGGCTGTCAGCTTCCGGTGTCGTCGGCCCCCGCTTCCGCCCCTCTTCTTTTTCGTATGCCTCAGTTGATGGATTTGATTGCATATGTCTACATATACAATCAAATCCCCACATGTCATTGTAGACATCTATCTATTGGTCTACATACCCTGTGATCTTCATCCGGCGTCATGTCAGAAAACAAAGTCTACGTACCCGCTACAGGTACCTTCAGAGGTCCGGTACCAATTGTCAAGATGGACGGGACGGACTATGGGCTCTGGGCAGTGCAGTTCATGAACCTTATGAAGTCCAACGGTAAGAAACGTATTCTTATCGAAGATGAGCCGGTGGAGAAAACAGGGATTCACGCCTCGTGGGAGGCGGACAACGCATATGCCAAAGTTTAGCTATCAGGGACATTGTCGATAGAGATCGCCAATGACGTGTTACATCATCCCACTGCGAAAGCAATGCGGGATATTCTTGCGGCGACATATTCTCAGGCACGAAATGAGACCAAGATTCTTCAACTGCAGCATGATATTTTTACAGTCAAACAAATGGACGGCCTCTCCACTCACTGTATACATCCTTACGTGGGATGTTAGAGAAGCTCCACAGCTTCATGCGCTTGATGACCACTCCTGAGCAGCAGAAGACATACATGAAGGCTACCATGGTTGGTGTATTCCTTGCTGCACCTGATCCATAGTATGACACTGCTCGCTCTCAGAACCTTGCAGATGCTACTATTCCTCCTATGGAGGAAGCTTTCTGTCAACTTAGTCGGATCACTATCTCGAGCTCTACTACTAGCCAGACGTCTTCCGCAATGGCCGCCTCCAGGGGAAGAGGAGGTTCATCTACCTTTCGTGGACGTAGAACCCGTGGTCGAGGGGGTCGGATTCAGCAGCCCTGCACTTACTGTCTACCATCCTGGCCACTCCGAGGATACATGCTATTCTAAGCATGGTTTTCCAGCATCGGCACGGGTAGCAGAACAAGTTGAGTCTCCTGCACCTTCTACTTCGGATCAGAGATTCGATGACCTCGTAGCCAAAGTGAGGGATATCATGCCTCCTGCCACAGCTCCAAGAGGCCATTCAGATGTAGTCGCCTCTACTTCTTCCAGTACATCCGCTACAACTAGTACCTCAGGTAGTACTTATTCCTTTACATCTTGTTATGGGTCAGAGATTGCAGAATGGATTATAGATTCTGCGGCGACGCATCATTTATGTGGAGACAGGGGTCAGCTTCAAGCATACAAACAGGTTGCCCCTGGTAGAACCGTGGTGATAGCTGATGGGACTCATTCCTCAATCACAGGACAGGGGGAGATTACTTTGACACCTTTGATGCGACTGCAGAACGTCTAACATGCCCCTGATTTTTCTATGAATTTGTTATCTATAAGTCATATTACAAAAGACTTGCATTGTAGAGCTATTTTTGACCCATCGTAGCTTCTTTTTCAGGACATTTTTACGGGCAGGGTGATTGGCTGTGGTCGTGAGCAGAGCGGTCTTTATCGACTAGTCCAGACTCCTTATGCAGGCACGTCTTCTATCTCTACTGGACCAGTATCTCCATTCACTTGGCATCTTCGCTTTGGTCATCTCCCTCACCAGAGGATGTGCTGTATCTTGCCTCAGATCTCTCCAAGGTCCTCCTTTCAGTGTGAAGCATGTCAGTTAGGGAAGCATCATCGATCGCCTTTCCCGAGTCATCCGAGTCGGAGCAGTAGCTCCCCTTTTGAGTTATTCCATGTTGACATTTAGGGGCCGAGTTGTGTTCATGATCATTAGGGACACAAGTTTTATCTTGTTGCAGTTGATGATTATTCTCGTTTGTCATGGGTTTTCTTATTGAAAAATAAATCTGAAGCAAGGGGTATGATCAAAACATTTATGAATGAAGTTAAAAATGTTTACTCTTATTCGGTGAAATATGTGAGAACAGATAATGCCTTGGAATTTTGTACACATGCTCTATCTCATTTCTTTTCCTCTTGTGGCATCATTCATCAAACCACATGCCCATATACTTCTCAACAAAATGGTGATGCAGAGCGAAAACATCGCCATTTACTTGATATCACTCGGACACTTCTTATTCAGAGTCGGGCACCGCATTCATTTTGGGGTGATGCTGTCCTTACACATGTTACCTAGTGAATCACATGCCTTCGTCTATTCTTGGTGAGAAATCTCCTTTCTCCATTGTTTTTTCTGAGGAATTATTCTCACTTACTCCTCATGTCTTTGGTTATGTTGCATTTGTTCATCAGTTAACTCCGGGTCATGGCAAGCTCTCTCCTAGGGCTGTCAAATGTGTATTTGTTGGGTACTCCAGGATCCAGAAGGGATATCGATGTTATGATCCTTTGCAGGAAATATTACATCAGCGCTAATGTGACGTTTTTCGAGTCTGTGATGTTTTTCTCTCCTACAGGAGACAGGTTGGCGACATCGGATTCTAATGATGAGGTGTACATGCCACCTCATCCTACGTCTTTATCTTCTCCTAAGACTGTGCATGTGCCACCACCACCACCACCATCTTTGACCCAGTCTCGCATTGTTCCACCACTACCAAAATTCTATACCCGTTGACCTGGCTCTGCTCATGGTAATTGCTCGTCGTCCAACACACCTCAGGTTTGTTCTGATAACATGATTTGTAATGATGGACTTGAAGATATTTCTGCGTAGGAGTCCTTGCAGGAGACTGATCCATATATTGTTGTTGCTACGGATGACCTGGATGTACCCATTGCATTACGGAAGCCAAAGCGTACGTATGTTACTTATCCACTTGTGTCCCAAGTATCTTTTCATCGTCTGACAGGGGGCTTTCAGAGATTTGCAATTGCTCTATCTGATGTGGCCATCCACGGAATTATTAGGAGGCCCTGAAGGATAGTCACTGGTGTCTTGCTATGGAGGAAGAAATGACTGCCCTGCAATCACGTGATACCTAGACTTTGGTGTCTGCTCCTCCTAGAGCTTTTGTTGTCAGTTGCAAGTGGATGTTTACTGTTAAACACCATGCAAATGGGATCCTTGATCATTACAAGGCAAGATTGGCGGCCCGTGGTTTTACGCAGAACTATGGTGTTGATTATATGGACACGTTCTCTCCTGTTGCTCGTCACTCCATGTTATGTGTTCTTCTTTCAGTTGATGCGGTATGCGACTGACCCTTATTTCAACTTGATGTTAAAAATGCATTCTTGTATGGAGATCTACAGGAGGAGGTCTACATGCAGCAACCTCTGGGGTTTGCTGTTGAGGGGGAGTGTCAACAGGTTTGTAGACACCATAAGGCAATATATGGTCTTAAATAAAGTTCAAGGGCATGGTTTCAAAAGCTCTCAGATCTGATCGAATGACAGGGGTTCAAGAGGTCAAATGCAGATCATTATCTCTTCGTGTAGAGAACACCTAGAGGTACAATAGTTATCATGGTTTATGTTGATGACATAGTTATTATAGGAGATGATGACCAGGTAATCAAGATGGAAAATGAATTTCTAGGCATTCAGTTTGTGACTAAGGATCTGGGTACCCTAATGTATTTCTTAGGGTTGGAATTCGCTAGGAATGCGCAGGTTCTTGTGATGACCCTAAGAAAATATGTTACAGACATGCATGTTGAGACGTGCATGATTAGGTGTCGACCTTCCACTACTCCTATGGATCCTAGCATGAAGTTATATGATGATGATATAGATGAAGTTGATAAGAGGAGATACAGAGAGATGTGGAAAAACTCCTTTATGTTATGAGTCGAGTGAGTTAGTTCATGGAGCAACCTCGACAAGTACATATGGATTCTATATACATGATATTGAGATATCTAAAATCTTCTGCAGGTACAAGACTACTTTTCAAGAAAGGAGAAACTCTCTTGTATCTGTGTGTGTTGATGCAAACTATGCAAGGTGTCCTAAGGATAGAAAATCTACTTCAGGCTTTGCAGTATTTGTTGGTAGCTCTCTTGTTTCTTGGAGAAGCAAGAAACAAACAGTCGTGGCGAGATCAAGTGCCGAATCTGAATATAGGGCTATGGCGCAAGCAAGTACAGAGATGATGTGGGTTCGAGCAGTGCTAGTGGATTTGTATATAGATGTTTCTCTACCCATGCAGTTACAATGTGATAATCAGGTTGCCCTCTTCATTGCAAACAACCCTACATTCCATGAGAGGATAAAACATATTGAGGTGGATTGCCATTACACTAGAGATATGATTCAGAAGGGCTTGATTTCTACCTCTCATGTCAGTTCAGGAGAGAAAACAACAGACATCTTTACCAAGTCATTGCTCAGAGGACCATTCCAGTAGTGTTCATCCAAACTGAGCATGATTGACATCTATGCTCCATCTTGAGGGGGGTGTAGAGATATTTACATATTTCTATATTTTATATGTATCTTTTCTTAATTTTATTTCTCTGTTTCCACCTTATGTAATTTACCCATGGGCCTCTCCTCTATATAAGAGAGCCTAGGATTCTCAGAAATAACAACGCACTCATTTCTTCCAACAATTATCAATATCACCTGACACATGGAATCCATACCTTTCAGGTGGTGCAACCACCCTCATACTCATTCGAAGAGGTACGTGTGTTTCATCTTTATTCACATCTTCAGTTGCTAATTAAGGAAGCTCAACATCTTCAGAGGATTCAATGAGTTCCTTCACTTTATTTTTTATCTTGACTCTTAAGGAAGTCATCCTCCATAATTTTTACATTTCTAGAGATGAAAACCTTTTGAATCTTAGGGTCGTAAAGTTGGCATCCAATACCGTCATTAACATACCTAATGAAATAGCACTCTCTAGTGCGAGATTCCTGCTTACTTGCTTTCACAATCTTTGGATGGATCAAGCAACCGCAAATTTTCAAGTGTCTAACACTAGTTTTGGTTCTAAACCAAATCTCATGGGGGTTTTAGGTACAAGCTTGTTGGGAATCTTGTTTAGGATATAGATCGCAGTCTCTATTGCATATCAGAAACTAAGAGGTAAATTAGCTTTACCCGTCATTGAACGGATCATGTCCATGATGGTCTTGTTGCATGTTTCAGCAACATTAAGTTTGGGAGTTCTAGGAGGAATGAGATTAGATACAAATCCTCACTCTTTGAGGTATTATTTGAATTCATCTGAGAGGTACTCGCCACCTTGGTCAGATTAAATATGTTTAATCTTCTTGTCAGTTTGGTTCTCAACCAAAGCCATGAATCCTTTGAACTTTTCAAAGGATTCAGACTTATGGTACTAAAGGGACCACATACATTGCTATGTGTTAGGTCAAGAATACCCTCACATCGAGTAATTTTGTTATGAAAAGGCTCTCTAGTCATTTTACCTCAAATACAATGTTCACAAGTAGGTAAAGTTTAGACCTTTAAAAAATCTAAGGATCCATCCTTTATCAATCTATTAATCCTATCAACAGATAAATGGCCACGCCTTTGATGTCAAATCATATTGAAATGTTTTTCATCCTCTCTTATTCTTTTAGGATTTTTATTAGTGGTGGTTACATTCATGACAAATTCATCAATGCACAATTGATAGAGTCCATCGGAAGTTAGAATACCATCTGCAATATGTTTATCATAATGACTTATGACAACCTTCTTATAGAATAAGAATAAATATCCATTTCTAGCTAACTTAGATACAAATATTAATAGATACAGATATTAAGTTCCTTCTAACATCTGGAACATAAAGACACTCTTTAAGTACAAGGAATCCTACTAGATAACGATAGTTTGCACATCTCGGTGGCGACTACTTCAATAGTTGCATCATATCCCATCTGGATAACTATCCCCCCGTCATCAAGATTTCTGTTCTCTTTAAATAGATGCAACATATTGCATACATGAACAGAAGCACCTGAATCTATGATCCAACTACTTTCTCGTCCAACAAGAAAATCTGTTTCAGTGATGAAAGTAGATTTTATACATGGCAGGGTATTATCTTTACCCTTCTCTAATGTTTTCAGATAATTTGGACAAACTCTTTTCCAGTGCCCTGGACTTTTGCAGTGATGACAAATATCTTTTTTATTGGATGTCAGAGGTGTCGAAGCTTGAGAGGATGAGTCAATACTTTGACTCTTCTTCTTCACCTATCGGGCCAGACTCTTCCGGAATCCAGGCTTCCGACTGCGCTCTATGCTGTTCGCATCACCTAACTTCTCCTTTAGATTCAACACCATATCATGTGTATTCTCTATGTCCATATGTTGCTTCCAAAACACACTAGACAGTGATCCCATAATATAACATCGAACCAACGATTGGTCCTTATTAAAAATTTCATTAAATTTTAATTCTTCCATTAACATAGGGTTTGTATGCTTTTTCTCAGTGAGCACATAACTGATACGCTCCGTAGAGAGAACAAGCTCCAAACTACGAATCCAATCCAAATAATTTTGTTTGGTCAATTGGTTGACCTCCAGAAGCCTGCTGAGTGGGTTTATGGATTTCATATCTGAGATTAAAAATGCATTATATTAAAACATATAAATGATTAAATATTCAAGATTAAGAAAATGATTAAGGATTTTAATCAAATTAGTCTTGCCTTTTCAATGTTGAAATCTCTTTCCCTTATCCACTTTCAAAGCAAGAGATATACTTACACTATATCTCTAGTAAGATCTGGGATCTCTTTTTTACCTGTGTTACATCTCAAATATATGAGAAATCACAACTCGGATAAAAAAAAACAAGAACTCATTCCACCTTGCAAGTCCAACTTGAATTTCCCAATTAGGTTTTTAACACCCGAGCCTACCACCCTAAGGTGATGTTGACTCGTTGTTAATTGAATCAACTGTATATAGGAATAGAACTCGCTTTGTGCAATCCAATACTACCTTAATTATATGAGGAATCAATATTGGGGTCACTATGCATACGGCCTTATTCTTTTGAGAAGCAAAGATCATGATCCACATGCACTTGTATGTAGGAGCTATCGCTTTAGATAGGCGTGTCCAGTATACAATCCATGAGGACTGAACCTTTCGCCTTGACGGGAGGACATAGGTGATATTTATATGATCCTCTATATCCCATTCAAATTTTAGTTTATGAATCATATTCACATGATTAATTCTTCCGAGGGAATTACATCTTTATTCACAATAGAGTGTTTATTTTAATTGGGTCTAATTTGATTTAATCATATTAAATCAATTTTTAATCCAATCAACCAGCATACATTTAGGCTTTTCTTGATATTACTATATAGTAATAGCTCTCATAAGTTCATATTACTTTTATATTAATAATTAGAGTACAACTTGACTCACTCATATTATTCTTTCCTCAAAAAATGAATCCAGCTAGAATGCTCGAGTTATGTTGGGAGGGAGCTTTTTCTTGACATGGAAGATGTTAATTAAAGAACCAAGGTTTGTTGGTATGCGGTATTCATTCAGTCAGGTGGTTTGAAGTGAGTACGCAGGTAGATGGAAGTATATGCAGAAGTATATACGTATTATACGGTATTGTAATATTTTAATAAAAACTAAATAATAGATATAATAATAATTTCAAATTTTAGAGATGTATGTTACAAAAATATATAATATAGATGAAATACCTATGACGAACTTCTTTTGCAAGTACACCCTCTCAAAGTACCCATATAGCATAGAATATTATATGAGAAAGCATATGTCAAAACCACTTCCAAGTGAACCTACCAATATTACCTCTACCTATGCACTTGCTCAAGTATAAGTTTAAGATCATTTATACCCAAAAAGGAGACATTATCAATATTCCAGAAATTCCAATAAAAATGCATTGAAAATTAACCAGAGTCCACCAAGATCAAATGTAGAATGTAAATGAAAAGTTCTAAAAACAAACAGTTAACCACTGATGTAATTGGTAGTTTTATGTGATGTTTTCCAGGAAAATGAATGCATATGCACTGCACAAATAGTAGGTGATTTAGAAAATATAGCAATCAATTGAACCAAAATTTCAGTTGCATTTTTTCAATAGATATGACAATCAAGTCGACCATAATTAAAAGATATGACATCAATTTATTGTATTTTTTATTTCAGAATAATAAAGTTGGAATCAAAATGAACCACTCATTCGAGAACTGGAGCATAGAGGGTTGGGGATTCGAGGACCAGGGCTCTCATTTATCAGGTGGGGATTTTTAAGGTTGGTCTGGGTTTAGGATTTAATGCAAATGCGGTTGCATATGTCACCGCATATGCCGTATACTCGGCCGCATATGTGCCTTTCCCGAATATTGAACGATATAAGATATGTGGTTCGCTAGAGAGACCGCTTCCACATATGCGGCCTCCTGGCCCGCCTTTCTGAACACCGTAAAGAACCAAGCTAAAATACCCGGTCTAGACACCTTCATCATTCTGATTGAAAACAATACAAAATAATATCAATGTACTTACGCTTTTATCGATCAACTTTGATGACCGACATTATACTATATAGTAACTACTCAGAAGTTTAGGCATCTTAAAACATTTTTAAGACTCTAAATTCCTAAACATATTAAGTAAACATGGTTTTACATGTAAAAGTTGTCCTACAACTATTGTAGGATAAAATTGGATTTTTGTCATGAAACTGCCTTTAAATGGTTGTTGATGTTTAATCAAATATCATCATAAATATTAAGCATCAACTAATCAAGGTAAAATTTTAATTCCTTGATTCTTATTGAATGATAAATACATTTACAAAAGGAAGTTCGATGATCTCATCATCTGAATCATCTCCACTAAATAATATCTAGGGAAAACAGAGTCGGAATCATGCAAAATAAAATCGTAAGGTTTGTTAATTGAATTCTCTACTTGATTAAAGTGTTTCTTTCACATTTCAAGATGGGAAAACGGTAATCGAAAATAATTTTGTTACATATCCGTGAATACATGCAAAACAATGTCACTGCGAGGACTTTTCGAATTTTTATTTATGCACCTTTGGAGCCAACAATTGGCTATTGTTTTGAGACATATTTAGACATTCTAAATATATTTTATTATCCAAAAAACTCGCCCAAAAGTACACTAACATGAGCTTTTCATTTTTAACAAAAAACTATTTAAAACTTGCATCATATGCAAAAACTACGAGTCCCCGCACATCCAATATACGAAACCTTGTTCCCTAAGGATTTGGATCATATCCAAGACCTTTAAGATGGCTCTGGTACCACTTAAAGGAAGTAAATAAATAATATTTTCTACACATCACGGAAACATGGAATATTTAAAAAACGTTTTGTCGAGACAATCCTAGTTCATCGTATGAACTAGAAAATTTAGAACAACAATTAGTGCATTCAAAAACTATAAATTCCAAAGAAATAATTTCCAAAATAATTTCTGATATTCACAACGAATAAGATTGATTATGGTTACCTCTTGAAGCGTGAGTTTCTAAATGAAGAAACCTCCCGAATCAAGTTCAATTTGCAGAAGTCTCCTTTGTGGGCACAGAGATGAATCGTGTTGCTTCCCACGAACATGTACGTTGACTAGAGAAACAAGAAAAGGCGTATGAGTGATGGATACTCAAGAATTCTATATCTCAAGGAGCAGGAAATTTCTAAGGTACTTTGCTCTCCTAAATTGTGTTGTAAAAGAGACGACCTTGCTCTCCTTTTATACTTACATGTTCAACTTGTGTGTTGAAGTCCCTTGGATTTTAAATCAAGGTTTTAGAGGAAGTCCTAATTCAATGAAGATTATGTCCTTATTATCTCAATATTAACTAATTTCCAATAAAAAATAATAACTTACCTTAACTAAAATTTATTAAAGTTATTACCTTTTTATTTATTAATTATTGGTAATCCCATTGTCAAAATTAAAGAAATTACGGGATTAATTCTCAAAACTTATGAATCATATTCATGAGCTCAAAATTAAATGTAAATCCAATTTACATTTACAAAATTAATGCGGATCGAGTTCACATAATTTCATGTCTTTGGAAATAGTGTAAATCATATTTACATAAATCTTTATATGATATCCATATAAATATTAATTATTGTGAATCACTATTCGCATTAACTAATGAGATATATTTGTGAATCTTACTAACAAAATTTCTCTTATAAAATAATGCAATAATAACTATTATTATTACAATATTGACATCAATAGGTATGAATTCTAATCCAATTAGGACTCATGAGATACACATGCACATACTTGGAGATAATATTGGGGGGATCATAATATCCATGTATAGCGACATGAAATGTTGATAACTATCCAATTTCAAGGTTTTTACCATTTTAGCAAAAAAAGAATGTCACCTACGAATATTGAGCTTGACATGTAATATTTTACATTCTCAGTGAGCTCAACGAAACACATTACACTCTCTTTGAGCAAAAGAAGTGTTGGTGAGCTAAATCCAGCTTCCTTCACCATTTCTAATCAAATTCCAAACCATTTTGAGCTAAGAAATGAGCTCAAGAAGCTTGTATATTTCCATTTCCATGACCATTTCTGATTCCAACATTCTAACATTGAAATTGGGGTGGGAATTGGAAATTGGATTCAAATGAATTGTGATTTAATACAATAAATCATATAGCTAAATGGAGTCACTAAAATCCATCCTGTTTCATGATTTCATCACTCCCTTAGAATAGAAGTGCATGATAGATGATCCATTACAATAGGTACAACCTTGAGTATTCCCAATACTCTTTCATCCTTTACACCAGAAGACATTGATAAATTTGAAGTTCAAACCCTGGTTTGATTGTCTTCTTCATAATATATCAATTGATTTCTCATTTGATAATTGGGTGACAATATTAATCATATACTTTTCAAAAACATATATTAATATCCTGAATTTGAGTCTCATTTCATAAACAAGACGACCATGCATGGAATTCATTTTGACCCCAAAATATCTCATAAGTGAGTTCATGTCTACCGGTTCAGTAGAGAACCTGTATGATTCCTTTGAGAGATCGTATTACTCATACACCATTGTGTACACACCAACTCATCGGTGTATAAACCTTGGTTACATCACCAACCTAATGGTCTGCGTAATGTACACACTCATACATATACATATACATCTGTCTCCGGTCAGAGGATGCGTGTCTATATAGTAACAATATACGAAATAGGTCTTTGGTTATCTCGTCCTCGTTAAGTCAACTCTTTGACCTAACATATCTGACACCTCCAAATCTCTATTCCTATGTAGAGGACCTGCATCAAGAGGTCCATTAGATATTAGCCTTTGGAGAAGGATAGCCATCTCTTTCTCATGTTGGAGATCATTTCTTAACAATAACTTGACGGTGCTTGATAAATCCTCAATTTAACTCGTTAGATATCATCCAAGCACCAGCCTTTAGGTTCTACATTTGAATCAATAATTGTATGACCATTAAGATGGCCATGATACATAACCCTAATTGTACGAAGGGACCTTATAAGTGCATTCATTCAGATCAAGAGTGAAATAAATCAATAACTTTTGTTCATATATCAACAAATTATAATAGCATTTGTTGTAGAAATGGTTCGCTCGGGGCTCACATGGCTAAAAATATATTAGTAATATATCATTGATATATCAGTATCGATGGCTTGGTCGTGTCAATATTTCCCATGCATATCGATCAGTGAGATGTCGACGAGATATCAATACATCTATCTGTATCGATCGAAATTTGGACTTTTCAACATAACTTTTCCCAATATTGACAGATATGGACTGATATACCTCGTCGAGGGTACTAATGCATTTTACATTTGATTTTATATGAATATTAGTCCAAATTTATCTTAGTAAGCCGAAATGATGGTGAATTTATGTTAATTTTCTGTATCTAAGGTATTTGAGGATCTGGTGGTAGTGCAGTGTGCCTACCACCCAAAAGACTAGGGTTCAAATCCTCCCTTGTGGGGTTTGCGTTAGGTAGTCAAACTAGTGTAAAAAATAGTCAAATATTTCAACATGGATTTGAGCAAGAATCCATGTAGCCGACCCTACTTATAGTGGGTGAAGGCTTCACCATATTAAGGTATTCGAGGATCTTTCATTCTACCTTCCCTATTGGTATGCCATAAGATGGTGGTATACACTTGAATCACATGAAAGCCTTGCAACCCACCTGAGGTGGGAGCTAGGGAGAGGAGATGGAGATGACAGTGGGTGGGTGCCGTTAAAGCATGATAACCATAATGAGTACCCAAATCTGATACCACAATGAGGGAAAAGACCTTGAATTGTCAAAAGAGAGTCTTGGGTCCTTTCATATAGTGAAATTGAGGAAGTGATCACAAACCTGTTCATCAGGAATATACAAATAGAAAAAAAACCATTTTCTATATTCTAATACAATGGCGAACTTTTTGAGTCTTGGAACACCCAAGAAAGATGATTTTAACTGTTGTTTCTTGAAATAGAATAACCATCAATATTGAAAAATAAACAAACTATGCAACCAAAATATGCTGGACGTTGAATTACATCAGCCTTTAATTGCAACTAGAAGGCCTTAATTTCATAAAATGTCCCTTTTATATGCCCATCCTTGTGGCCCAATACAAGCATCATATATCATCATGCATTCTAATATAAGATAATTGATCAGAAAATATTCTGAATTCCACATTTTCCATATTTAAAGTGAACTTTTCTCTATACGCTGCCTCAGTGAAATTGTGACATTTTCCTTTTTAGGTGAGTGGGTAAACGAGTGGAATGGAACAAATGGTCTCCAGTTAGAGTATCAGGACTATGGAAAGGCTCAGTTACAAGTTTACGGTGCAGCTTCTTTTGGTTGGTGTTTTTGGACCATAAAATGTGCGAAAGTACATTGGGACTTTGAATGGAATATCAGAAATAAATATCTTCTATTCAGTAAGAATACACGTTACCCTGTTGGATAGCCCGTTTTCTGTTGAAAAGAAATTGATCATCTTTTCTGTTTAATTTTTAATTCATTGCTTAGCAGTAGGTAACTGCTTTTAGTTTCTACTTTCTCTTGATGAAAAAGTAAGCTTATTGAGAAAATGTAGACATCAACAAGTTATTATATCTTGTTAATTTAATTGCGGGCCCCACCTTTCTCGCAATGTAACTATTCACAATGAGGTGGAATTAAAAAGATACTGCGTTCACTGAAATCTTTCTACATACAAGCCAACCTAATTATGTTTAGCAGCATCCACCTTCAGCTAATTATGTCAGTTCATGGTTGCATTTTTGGCTTGCTACCATGAGTTTGTCTCCTGGGAAGTCTGCTTAGCTATTTTCATCCAACCCTTGATTTGCCACTCTTCAAGTTTGTCTCTGGAAAAATCTGGTCGGATAATGTTTTGTGGTACAAGGTATATAGAGATCGACAATATTCAACATATTAGGATGGAATGATTGTTAGATTCTGTGCGCATGCTGCAATTATGTTGGTTAAGATAATCTGATAATGCTGGCTGCAGCATGACTTATGCCAGCATGAATGCATAGATGCTTTAATCAAAGCTTCAGACAAGGTTTTCAATGTCCCATGGCTTTGCAAGGCGTAGTCATTTTAATCTTCAATAAAAAGCACAAGTTGAAATTTGGCTGAAATCAAGTAAACGATATCACTTGCAATAGTAGGCTCAGACTGAGTAGATCAATTAGTCGGTCCAACAACACTATTCGGTGGATTGGCCAAATAAATAAGGGCTTGTTTGGTTACCAGGTTACCTAGGAGTAACCTGGTTTACCCCTCTGCATATCTGGGTTGGAATTTCATCACAAACCAATGTGACATCACATCACATTCCTCATTTCAACCGTCTCCAACCCTTCTAACCATCCAAACATCTACTATTCACAATATGTTACTCCAACCCAACTCAACCCAATTATCAACCCGCCCCTAACCAACTGTTGTAATCCTAACCCTAGCTTTTTCCTTTACTCATTGAGAAGTTTAATAGAAAATCTAGTCCTCAGGGCTTTGTCCCTGTAGTGAGATATACACTGTACACCATATCACTTGTATTCTTGTATTTTTTTGTATGAGAGATGATTGGCTTGTATGGGTACTACCAAGCTCATGTTTGGCTTAAGGACATGTCAACCTGCATACATGGAATGAGCTGCTACGTGGTTTGACAAAGGACTACGCCGAGCTATTGAGGATATTGTGGTTTGTGGAGACCTTTTCTTTGATGATCTTCAATGGTAGGTGGCATCACTGCCATTAGACTCGGTGGCTTGGGTCCGCACTCAGTTGTGGAGGCTTTTTCGTATGCTTTCGTGGTCTCTAGAGCTCAATCTTGGGTGTTCCAAGATCACATTTTACAAGATAGTAGGATACATGGTATGGATTCTGATTTTCTAAACACTTTGGAGAGTCTACGTGTCACACTTCCAGCTCTCGATTTTACATGTTTTGCTAACAAGGATATCGTCCCCCCTAAAGTCCAGAACGCTTTGGCGAGTTCCCTTTTTAGCAAAATCATTAAAGAAATGGAAGTTGAGTTTGACACGACTAGTAGACAAAAAGCAATTTTTTGTTGTTTACAAGCTGATCATGCTCAAGATTTCCTTTTTGCCATTCCTATTGAAGGTCTTGGAATGTATTTTTTTATGTCACCCATTGAATATTGTACTATTCTCAAATATCGCCTTATGATTTCTCTATTCCCAACTGATAAGGTTTGTCCGCTATAGCACAAATCCTGCCTAGATGATTTTGGAGAGTATGCAATTCATTCTCATTAACTCCTAGGTTTTAAATATAGACATGATTTTGTCAGGGATGTTCTTTATGATGTACTTGGACATGCTGAAGTTGCTTCAAAGAAAGAGGCACCTTGAATTTTGTGACAGATCCGTAAGAGGGGAGATCGACCACTCAGACTAGCAGTTGTTTTAATATTTAGATGGGCTGGAGGGAAACATGCATGTGTTGATTTGACTGGAGTTTCTCCATTGGCGAGTCCGATAAGGAATAATTTTATTGCGGGATACGCTGCACAGAAAGCTGCCCCTGCTAAAGTTGCTAAGCATGAGGAGGCTTGTATTGACAATCGTCATGTATTCATCCCCTTTGGTTTTGATACCTTCGGATTTTTGACAACTGAAGCGATAGATCTCCTTAAGAGGGTTCAAAAAATTATGCATATCAATGTTATGGTTCCCAAGTCTATGGATGTTGTGTTTTGTAGAATTGGGTTTGCCATCCAAAAGGAATTGGTGGCGCAACTTGTTGCCTGTATTTCACTTATGTAATCTTTTTTCCATGTTTTTATATCAAGATAATTAGAATATGGTCGATTGACGTAAAAAAGGAGATGATTCTCCATTGTAACTCTAACCATACCTTTTTCCTTTGTAAGGAAAGGTGGGTACCTATTCAGAATATAGCAAAGCATTCTTTCATTTGCTAGGGTACCAAAGCTACTTTAAGTCATAAGGCACACCCCCTCTCTGTTGTCGCTCATCTCTCTTCCCTCATCCCCAGTTATAGCAACCTGACTAAGCATTGTCACCCCTTCAGTCTCCTGTTGCTGCTGCTGAAGCCAACTAGTGCTACTGATGTTGACACCACAGCCGAGCAACAACTCCCCCTCCCCCGCCTCTTTTTCCTCTATCACAGTTGCGGAGGGCAACAATTGTTGCTGCTGTTGATGCCACAACTGAGCAGTAGTTTTGGAGCTGCAACATGTTGTTATTGTCGTTTGAAGTCGTGACCTAGCAACAGCCCATCGTAGGATCCATCGGCATCTCTTGTAATTATGACCCATAATATCCTCCTACATCGCCGATGTTGTGGCCGATTATCAGTGTCCAATGATCTAAGTTAATTTCATAATTTATTTCCTCCTTGACTTCATAGATTTTATCTCTTTCCCAGTTTAGTTTTATTTTTATATTGCAATGGAAAATCTATCAGAGGATAATCCATCATTAAGATCCACAAAAGGGATGGATCTATCATCAATCTATGGGTCATGCAGTTTAAGTGCACTTTGGAAAGTGTCAACAAAGAATACATGTTGACACAACCCGAGATGATCGAGAAAATATAAGAGAAAGCATCATGGAAACAAATAATGCATGTGCAAAGGTATGGTTGACATATTCTCTCACTTTACAAAATAGTATGCAGGAAATCTCGGCCACTACTTATTTTTAGGCCATGATTGAGACTCGGATACTTCAACTTCACCATGATATCCATTTCACCGAGCAAGATGGTTGTCCTTTACACACATGTTATGCCACCTTGAAAAGGCATGTTCACAAAACTTCACATGTATCTTATTCCTTGCTAATGTAGTGATTAGAAAACATACATAAACATGTTGATGGGTAAGATTTTATTTGCGAGCGCAGACTGATATGTGATTCACACCAAAATCAGTTGTTCACGAGTGCTACTATACCGTTGATGGAGGATGCTTATAGTTGACTGAGTAAGATTGCCATTTTCCTACCATTTCATAGACATCATATGCCATTGTAACATCTTATAATAGGTGAATATATACTACAAGTTGATGATGCAGGAATAGAAGTATGAATGGAGGTTGTGAAGGACCTTACCCCGACTGCAGTAATACCAGAGACTTGGGAACACATAGGATGCATGCTTGTAGAAGCATGGTAACTGTGATGCCCTACATCTTAAGACTACGATACTCAGCAACCAATCCCACAACATCACATTCACATGCAAACTATGGCAAGCAGATAAGCAGGAGAATGTGCAAAGGAAAAGAAAGTAAATGATGCATTCACTATATCCATTACATTCCACAAGATATAACATATAACAGTATGACTATACACACACACACACATATATACCAAACTGCCATCATAGTATAGTAAAGTAAAGTAAATGTATCACAATTGTCTCTTAGAAGTAAACAAAAGTATATTGGAAGTAGAAATTGTACAAGTAAAACTACTAAAATGTAATCATGCACCCTGTCTGGTGCAATCTAGCACTATAAGGTCCTCCAGTGAAAGTCACTGTTGTTGAGGCATCGGGACCTGAACACCTGTTGGACCACATAGAGAAGGAGTATATGAGCAATTGCTCCATACAGACACTACAATAACCACTAGTGTAAAAGAAAAGTAAACTGTAAGAAAGTACTTAACTTGGTATGCTTACTCTCTCATACGGGTGACCACAAGAAACAACTCCGAACACATCAAAACAATCACTCACAAGTTCTCATGATGTCATTATTTATTACTTTGTTAGCATAATGGATAATTTGTGGTCTTTACCTTGGAAAAATCTCACATTTTGACTCCAAGGTACTTAGTATATTAGGGTGATGCAACTTAACTAAGTTCCCAACATATTCATTTAACTTACCAATTAAAATATTTAATCTATACCTATATAAATGTGTATATTTCCAGAAACCTTCCCATTAATTATACTCATTACCAAGCAACTCTTCTTGCCGGAACACGTATACAGTGGAATATTATTATTCATTTTTACATTTAAGAACATGTCTCATCTCATCGTGACTGACTCCAAAAAGTCAGACAAAAGAAAAACTGTCACGAAACCATTGCGGAAACTTCCCTAGTCCACTATCCATTGGTGAAGTTCTCCGATGGTGTAGGGCATGAGTTAGGTTAAGAGATCACAAGCAATAAATCAGATCAAATACCTTCTTCTAAGGAGTCAAAAAACACATACTACTACCTTTGTTTTTCTTCAAATTTGGGAAACCAATACAACTCCTTCACTAACCACCTCTCGAAACTTCCCTCTTAACACAAGAAAATGAACTCGTGTGATCAACCATAATTGGCTTCTCGTCTTAAGTCGATGTCTTAAAGTGAAGTCTATACTACTAACCATGCATCCTAAAACGTCGTTGTGCAACACCAAAACTGCATCAGTGCATACAAGGACTATGTGTCACCCAGTCAACGTAGTGTTCTATCTGGGGACCCAAGGGTGCATGCCCATCCCTCGTGGTAGTTAACTCCATGTACCCGCCCACCACGGAAAGTCCATTTGTATACAAGACTAAACCTCCACAAAAACTACATCCACGCGAAACACAAAATCCTTGCGGGAACTACATTTGCGGCAATAGACACGATGCAAATCAGATCTGTCAATGTACTCAGATTTGGATATCGGTAGATCATAAAGGATATTCTTCGACTCATAACACTTTCCACATGATAACATTTTGTATGATTTCAAAAATTGGACCTATTTCCATTTCATTTCTTCGAGTAAGTGATTAATTTTTGAGGTCACAGAAAGTAATTATTTGTTATAAACAATCACATCTTATAAAACCTACATGCGTTTATCACATTTGCATATTAATTTTTTCATTTAAACACAAATGGGTCTTAATTAGATCAGAACGGATCGACCATGCACTTTGGTTGATTGATCGGTGTACAATTTGGCTAATATATCAGTATGAACGATCAATCAAATACATTAATTGATCCTACTATAGACAATAAGAAAAACTAAGAAAAATCTTGTTAAATTTTTGTTCCAAATTCAACAATTACTTACACACAATTTCTCCCTGATCAAATTGGCATAATTCCCATGAATTTCCCCTTGATGATGCTCTCAGAAATGAAGAAAAACAATTATGATAAGCTTTATAATATAGGCGTGTGCATAAACTATGACCTAAAATGGACTCTGATCAACACAAATGCGACAAAACAAGGATGTAAGACAGAACAACAAGGCATGGTGTGAAGATTCGAACCTTCAGGGGCGCTCACCCAAATCCCTCCTCCTGCTTGAAAACGTGGTTCTCAAGGCACCGCATGAAATGCATGTGAGACTCATGATGACCTCGTCATCCTCAATGCGTTGGTGCCTTTTGATCATTGCACGTATGTCAAAAAATGTCGTCGACACCGGAGTTCTGGCAAGAGGTGGTAACATTCCAGTGAGGGCCTAGAGATGAGTGAAAACTTAGGCTTTATATGAGCTTGGATCTGGATCCAAAAGTCGTAAACCATATTAAAACTTCAGTAACTTTCTCATACAATGTCTGATTCCGATGTTCTTGAGCGTGTTGGATAGGCCTCGACGAGTATTACAAGATATTGTGTCATTTATCTAACTGGGTATTGGATTAGATCGTAAATTGATATTTAGTGAAATCTGATACTCAAAGGTCTTACAACAAATCACTCCAAATGCATGGCATTATTAAATAGACCAACTTAACACTATATCATAATTGTGATAATTTCTTGTCCCACAGTGGGAGATGATAAGTACTTTGTCTTCTACCCACCATCTGCATCATCTGACTTTGTTATTGTTTTTGGCCCATCAAGTATTGGCTTTTCTCTTACTACTTATAAAAATAATGCATAATAAATAGTTGATTCATGTGCCTCCAGCCATCTCAAAGAAGGAGTCATTGTTATGAGTCTTTGGATCACGATACTACAAGGAGGGGGTGAATAGTAGTTCTATGCAGTTTGAAAACTTTTCATGAAATTAATAACACGTATAGAATAAATATTATTGTACTTGAGAAGATTACCAAAAGTATTTTAATTGCTACAAAAAACTTGAAGACGAGCATGCAATCAGAAATTGCTGACTTGATAACTTTCTTATAGAGCTATCCTTCAGAAAATATTCTCCTTAAAATATTCAAGAACTCAAAGAACAAGAGAGAGAATAGCATAGAATTCACTCAGAGAGCTTATTTTGCTTTTCTAGTGAGAGCAAGAATAATGTTGTGAATTCAAGAATAAGATTCTTTTAGATATCTGGGATCTATTTTGCAATATGATGTGGAAATTGATGGAGATGTTACTAATAGAATAAATGCAGGCTGGCTAAAGTGGAGAGGAGCCTCCGCTGTTCTCTGTGATAAGAAAATTCCTTTAAAAATTAAAGGAAAGTTTTACAAAGAAGTCGTGAGACCTGCTATGCTTTATGGTTCTGAATATTGGCCTGTGAACCATAGACATGTGCAGATAATGGCTGTAGCAGAAATGAAAATGCTAAGATGGATGTGTGGACATACACGTAAAGATCGGATTCGGAATGATGCAATCAGAAAGAAAGTTGGTGTACCTCCGATCGAAGATAAGATGCGAGAAAACCGCTTAAGATGGTTTGGTCATTTGCAAAGAAGGTCAACTGATGCACCGGTTAGGAGATGCGAGTGGTGGGATGTTGAGCCGGCTAAGAGAGGGCGAGGACGGCCCAAGAAGTGTTGGAAAGAGACTATATGAAGGGATCTTAGTTTTTTTTATATAAGTCCGAGATTGACCCAAGATAGATCTGAATGGAGGCGAAGAATCCATGTAGTCGACCCTACTTAATTGTGGGAAAAGTCTTTGTTGTTGTTGATTAAGAACATGGGGTCGTTCATATATGATGCCAAGAGTAGGTTGCCACTGGAAACAAAATAGGTAACAAATCGATGAAGATATTTGAGATGTGATCGATCAGTTCAATGCAATCAATCATGTCAAATGGTGACTGATCATTTCATGACCATTGGGTATTAGAGTATTCAAAATATGACGAAACATGAACAAAAGATGGTCGATTGTAAATGGTTGATTAGTATAAATAGATGGTTGATCATGCTGATCAGTAATAAAAGTGATCAATCATTGTCAAATGCTTTGACATTCTTGATTTAGAAAGATTCTAAGGACGCAACTGAGATTACAATTGTGCCATGCATCAACTTTTGGAAACAATTCAAATAAATTTCTAAGCTTTTTGCAACTTTCTCATTGAAGTTCACTTCATAGAGCTTATGATGCCGAAAATCTCTGCAATCATGCAATCACAATAAACACGTGAGCGACTGTGATATATGTGTGTTATCTTTAAAACAATTTGGAGGAACAAAGAAATAGCAATTTCCTTGAACCATTATATGAATATTTCGTAGCTAGGTTGTTGCTTCCGGGCGAACAAAGTTTGGTATTGTCGAGTAGACATACTCTGAAAAAAGTGATCAATTGTTTCTTCACCATTGTTGCACATGTAGTAGAATGAGACAAGTTCAAGTCCTCTTTTCTCATTACTTCTTAGATCATTAATTTGTTACGGAAAAAGATAATCGAAGTGGCCTACTGAAGGTGGTCTTTTGCACCAAAGGATATTGTAGATGATGTCATTAATTCCCATTTCAGAATGTTCTGATGGTAGACCTAATTTGAAATGATTAGAATCCCAAAAGCGAAAAGAATATGGGCTATTTTGTAGATAGATTTTTTCAAAATCAGCAAGGAAATTTGTTCCTGACAAAGGTGAAATCTTGCAGAGTTTAATTTGAAAGGCTTTTGTCTAATTAAGAATGGGCCTCTTGTGGTAAGGACTTCTTTGATGTTTGCATGTTTATTTCTTAGGATATGCTAATGTTGACTATGCATGTTCTCTAGTGGATAGAACCACTTCAGACTTTACGATGTTACTAGGTGAATCATTGATTACTTGGAAGAGTAAAAAGCAACATGTTGTATCCAGATCCAATGTTGAACCTTAATACATGGCTATGACATGCACACAGTGACTCAAAAGAAATGACATACACAAAGATTCATGTTTCAATGCAGTTATATGGTGACAATAAAGCATCACTATTCATAATTAATAATCATGCCTTACATGAGGCTGAAGGCTAGAGATTACGCCTCATGCATTACAAAAGCATGGAGATCGAAATGTATATGATCTAGGTCAACCGGTCATACTAGTCGATGGTGCAACGGGATTAAATTTTTTTTATGAAACCACATGGCATGTGAGCAATTCTCATATCAAGATCACATGAGTATAAAGGGTTATTTCTTGAAATGTGACAATGATCTTGAAGCCTCTAAAGGAAGAGGCCTCCTGTCTCAAGTCTGATTCGACGAGAGGGAACTTGTGGACATGTGAATGAGACACATGCTTCCTACAATCTAGGGCGACGATCTGAGCAAAGAATTTCCTGATTTCATCTCACAAAATCCGAAGTCTTCTTCAAGAGCACGAGGCATCAAAGAAGATAAAGATCCACGAGCAATCCGTTCGACAACGTGATGATGATCGTAGTCTCCACAAACCTTATGTGGACGTCTATAAGGATTGGAGAGGTAGACATGATTGACGTGCGACGAGAGAGAAAGATTTGTTGTTACAACAACTGCATCAACTAATAGAGCTAGTGTTAGCATTTCTTTTATAGCATAACTGATGGTGGAGATGCACTCCTAATAATGATCAATGGTTGATATTTATTGAGGATGTGAAAATGAAAGTTGTTTATTACGTAGCCCTAGAACCCTCTTATATAGGAGAAAGACTCTAGGGAGAAATTACATAAAAAAGACAGAAAAACATGATAAATATAAATAAAAACAAAGATATATAAGAATCCTCTCAACACTCCCCCTCAAGATGGAGCATATATGTCTACCATGCTCAACTTGGAACAACAACGCTGAAAAGGACCTCTTGAGAGAGCTTTGGTAAACATGTCTATAATCTGTTCTCCTGACGTAACATGAGAGGTGAAAATAAACCCCTTTTGGATCAAGTCATGGGTATAATGACAATCAACTTCAATGTGCTCCGTTCTCTCATGGAAGGTTGGATTATTAGCTATAAATAGAGCTGCTTGGTTATCACATTTGAGATGCATTGGAAGAGGCACCTCAACAACAAGGTCAGTTAGAACAGACTTGACCCACATCATTTTTGTGCTCCCTTGGTTCATAACCCTATATTCTGATTCAGCGCTGGATCAAGCAACAATAGTTTGTTTCTTACTCTTCCATGAGACCAAGGAACTACCAACGAACACTTGCATACAATGAGGATTTAGTGAGGATTTAGATATCTCAATATCATACAAACTGCATCTATGTGAACTTGTCTAGGATGCTCCATGAACTGGCTAACTCTACTCACAACAAATGATATGTTAGGCCTGTTAATAGTAACATAAAGCAACTTTCCTACCAGTTCCGTATATCGTCTCTTATCTATATCCTCAGAGTCATCATCATAAAGTCTAGCATTAGGATCCATTGGTGTAGTAGCAGGTCCGCAGTCTGTCATACCTGTCTCAGTTAGAAGATCAGTAACATACTTCCTTTGCGTCATAATCATACTCTGCTGACTGTGTGCGAACTCCAAGCTAAGAAAATAATGTAATTTGCCTAGATACTTGCTCACAAAGTGTCGTCCGAGGAACTCCTTGGTAGCTTAAATATCCTATTCATCGCTACCAGTAACAACAATGTCATAAACATAAACTAGAACAACAATCGTACCTCACTGAGTTCCTTTGACAAAGAGAGAATGATCTGCAGTAGATTGGACAAAACCATGTTGTTCAATCAACTCTGAGAGCTTCTGAAACCAAGCCCTCGGACTCTGCTTAAGGCCATATATGGCCTTGTGAAGTTGAAACGCCATAGTAGACTCCCCCTCAGCAGCAAACCCCGGTGGTTGCTGCATGTAAACTTCTTCTTGCAGATTACCATACAAGAAAGCATTTTTCACATCCATCTAATATAGTGGCCAGTCACGTACCACATCAACCACAATAAGGATCTGCAACGTGGAATGCCGTGTAATTAGTGAAAAGGTATCCTGATAGTCCATCCCATACATTTGGGTAAACCCACGAGCAACCAATCTGGCTTTATATTTGTCAACTGTACCATCTGCATGGTGTTTCACAGTAAACACCCACTTGCTGCCAATAATAGACGCACCTGGAGAGCATGCACAATGCTCCACGTACCTCAAGATTGTAAAGCCGTCATTTCTTCTTCCATTGCTAGACACCACTGATTAGTCTGCAGCGCCTCTTGATAAGAACGTGGTATCTCTACTGCTGACAACCCCATAACGAAATTCTGAAATTCGTAGGAAAGGCGATCCAAGGACACATGAAAAGTAAGAGGATGCATAGTGCATGCACGCTTCTGCTTCCGTAGATCAATAGACACATCTAGATCTTCACTACTCACAGGAGGTGTAGCATCTTGGATATCATGCAGCTCATGTGGTATATGCAAATCACCATTGCCATTAGAAGAACTTAAATGTTCAGAACATACCTTAGGCGTGCTGGATGACTGGCGAGGCATTTGAGCACGAGGTCGACGCTGATAAATGTGGGGAAAGAATGGAGGTGGTGGAGGTGATCGCGGTGGTAAAGAAGACGTAGGAGGTGATGGAAGTGGTGGCGTTGGTGGAGTAGATATTAGAGGTAGATGCATACATACCTCTTCCCCATCCTCAGAAGAAATGAGCTTGTCACTTGTAGGAGAAAAGTACATAATAGACTCAAAAAAGATTACATCAGCACTAACATAGTACCTTCGTCGAACATGATCGAAGCAACGATATCCTTTTGGATCTTGGAGTATCCAATAAAGACACATTTGATCGCTCTAGGAGAGAGCTTGTCAAGACCAGGGGACATCTGATGAACAAAAGCCACAGAAACAAAAACTTGAGGTGTGAGAGACAAAAAAACCGTCACAGGAAATGCAATCAAGAACGTGATCTTTTCTCCCAGAACAGAAGAGGGCATACGATTAACAAGGTAACAACCAGTTAGGACCGCATCCCCCCAATATGAATGAGGAGCATGACTTTGGATCAAAAGGGTCCTTGTAACATCTAGAAGATGGCGGTGTTTTCTTTCAGCCGCTCCACTATGTTGCGAAGTATAAGCACAAGATGTTTGATAGACAATACCATGAGACATAAAAAATGTGTCAAGCTGATTAGTACAAAACTGCAAAGCATTGTCAGAATGTATATACTTGATTTTTGCAGGAAAAACGTTCTTTATTTCAATAATGAAGGACTGAATAATAGGACCATCATCGGATTTGTTTCTAAGAAGATAAACCCATGGCAACCTTGAAAACTCATCAACAACAACTAGATAAAATCTATACCCCTGATGATCAGGGATACGACTGGGACCCCAAATATCGAAATGAAAGAACTCAAACAAGCCATGACTACTACGACCCTGACGACTCTGGAATGTAGATCGATGATGCTTCCCATGTTGGCAGGCCTCGCACTGAAAGGTAGAGCGAAGGAAATCTGTGAAAGAACGTGACATAACTTTTGCAGAGGAAGATAACCAAAACGAAGACACCATATGTAAGGAGACGTAGACCCTGTCAAATGAAAGAAGCACCAACATAAGGAGATTACACTAGTCTGTAAAGACCTCCTTGCTCACGGCCAGTGCCAATTACCCTGCCTGTTAGAATGTCTTGAAACACAAGAGCAGATGGGTCAAAAATGGCACGATAATGTAAATCTTTGGTGATTTGACTAATAGATAATAAGTTCATTGAAAAATCAGGAGCATAAAGAACATTCTCAAGGCTCATCGCGGGAGTTAGCTGCACTTCCCCCTGATCAGTAATGGGGGAATATGTTCCATCTGCTATCACAACAGATCGTCCAGGCTATGTTGGACCAAAAGCACTAAACTGACTTCTATCACCACAGAGGTGATGGGATGCACTTGAGTCCATAATCCATTCTGATAAATCTGCTCTGCAATAACTAGTAAAGGTATATGTTATATCTGAAGAAGATGCAACAACAAAGGCAATGTCACGACCCTAATTCCGGATGTCGGATCCTCCCATATCCGGATTTGGCTACTCATAAATAATTTATTCAACAATCACAACAAGCATTTAGAAATGGACTGCAATTAAAAATACTCAGAAGAAAGTATTTCAACACTTTTCCATTCACAAAATAAAGTTCACATGCTACGTTTTCCCACTATAACCATTTACATGTACATCAGCTTGAAGAAAATGCACAAAAAGATTACTAACTACCTTACAGAGTAAAGCTATTGTGGCTAGCTGGATGACTATGCTAGTTGGTTGGATTATTAAAGTCCTTGTGCTGGCTCACCGACACCTGTTAGGTTTTCCATAAATCATAGGATAACAATTAGCGAGTGCTAAGGAATGAAGAAGAGAAAAGCAAACAAATGTTTAATTTTTCAAAACTTGTTATCACAAAAAGATTCATTCATTCTCATTAGTTTAATTCTTATTCCTTTCTATTCCACGTCAGGGATTAGTATAGGGAATTACCTCACCATTATATGGACTCCGACGTTGTGGACACTTTGGGATTGGAGATTGCGTTGATCTGGTAAGCTTATACCGTCGTACGTCGTCTCAACTAATCCTTCAATACTACCCTGGCAATTTCCTTTTTCTTTATTAAGCGGGGTCTCAAACCCTCGGCCTGACAAACAGAGGAGCACACCGTCCTCGAAGACTTGGTTTCTTAAAATCTCAGGTTAACATTTAATCATATAACCTAGCAGCTTTAAATACATATTATCGTGATCCAGCTGCTATCCAATTACCTGTGCCTCCACATGGCACGACTACATCTTCCGTCGTTCAACCGAAGATATTGGCACCCGATACCACGCGTTGCAAATTATTTATTTCGTGCGCACTTATCATTACAGGGAAACCATATACCACCTACGTAGGGTCACGCCAATACGGATTCCTTCCGACAAACTTATAGATTGCATGCCCGACCTGTAGTTCTACTTCCAGTCATCCTTAACGTAACAATGATCTAATTCAGGATCCAAAATGATGCACATCAATTCCCATGATGTAATTCTTCCGTTAGGCCTTCAATTTGCATATTCCTCAATATTGAGTATAGATCCCTCCCATATATATATATATATTAATTCATTTATATATACTCATATTTATGCTTATTTTAACTCCCAAACCCTATCTTTCCAAGCCACTGCATCAATTCGATGCTTAAACCTTATTTTAGTGGGAATCACAAAGAAACTTTTCATATTTTCTCAAAAATAGCTAAACTTATGGTTCTTCGTAGCGAAGATAAAATCAGGAATTTCAATAATCACGTATGAAAACCCAACAACAAAAGGAAGGATTTCGTTACCTAATCAAGATCTCTCTCACGTATGCAATGCTTTAACGTGATTATTTTTAAGAAAGGATGATTTATGGCTCCTGAAATGATCGAATTTCATTTTCGTATCGAAAACGCTAAGAACATGCCAAGAACGAACAAAGAACGCGAAGAACATATTTTCTTTTGAAATTCAGCAGAGCTTCCCCTTATACAGGGTGATATTTCTAGGAAAACTTTAGCAGAGTTTCCTCTTATATTGGGACATATTTTTATAAAAATTTCAGTAGGATTTCCCCTTATACGTGACATATTTTTAAAATAAAAACGTAAAGAGTTTCCTCTTAAAATCACCGAGAGGAAAACAACAACGAAACTAAAAGATATAATCAATCAACAAGAGATGGAGAATCGGTAGACATCATGCATCTTAGGTGAGTGAATCTGTGACGAATCGTAGGGTTCACTGACGTGCATAGCCGTCTGGACCTAAGTAGGGTATTACACAGATTTCTTCATTAAAATAACTATAAAAGCGGAAAAGAAAGAATGGAACCATAAGCGATAGAGAATTGGTAGACACCACACATCATAGGTGAGTGAAAGTGTGATGAATCACATGGTTTACTGATGTGTGTAGCCGCCCACACTTAAGTAGGGTGTTACACAGATTTTTCCTCGAACCACAACAGAAAATGGATCGAAAAGAAAGATGAATCGAAGATAAAGCTAGGAAAAGAAGAGGAATCGAAAACCTAACTTACAAAGCAAGCTAAAAGAGGATCATACCTTTCTTCTCCTCGTTCTCCTAGCAGCGCTTCGCTAGCGTTCCTTCCCCACCTCCCTCTCCTCCTCCCGACCTCTCGACCCTAGCCCTTGGGGTGGTGGTAGTAGTGGAAATCGTAGAAAATGAATGGGTAGGAGATATTTTTAGACTCCAGAAAACCGCTAAGCATGGTTAGTAAACCATGGTTTAGACCTTAACCGCGGTTAGCGATCCATGGTTTTTGTCCATGGTTTTGGCCAAATCTTATCCGAAACCTAGGGCTTAAGTTAGAACTTTCCAGAATATTCTGGACTCGCTAATAACGCTTAATTAGAGCTAATCCTGATTAACTTCATTAATCACGATTTAACTCCCACTAATCGTAAGAATATCCTGAAAAACAAGAGGCAATGGGTCAAAAATAGCTCTATAGTGCAAATCCTTTGTGATATGACTAATGGATAATAAATTCGTAGAGAAATCAGGAGCATGTAACATATTCTACAGACGCATCAAAGGCGTTAAAAATATCTAGCCATGTCTAGTAATAAGGGAATGAGTCCCATCTGCAATCACAACAATTCTCCCTGGTGGAATCTATCTCTATGCTGTAAGATGATCATTTTCTCGCATAAATGGTGCGTTGCCCCATAATCCACAATCCATTCAGTAATCTCAGATCCATGGCAGGATGTAAAAGCAAAAGTACTACCTGGGGTACTAGTCAAGGAAGGTCGTATTGATATCGATATCAGTTCGGTCTGCCCGGAAAGGGATATATCAGGATATATCGCCGATATATCGGCGATATCAGTAGAAATGTCTAAAATAGCTCAAAAAGCCAATTTTTTGCCATTTTTCAAAAATTAAGATCATCCAAGATATTAAAACAATAAATAACCTACAAATATACACTTATATCACACATATCGATCATTTATAGACCATATATTGCACATATCAGTATCACACATATCAGTCATATCGAATATATCAATCTTAATGTTGATTTTTGACTTATAAATATTAGATATGGATTTCATTCAAGTTCTTATAACATGAAATACTATAAATATACACTTAGATAACATATATAGATAATTTATGAGGACTATGATCATTATAGTGCACATATCAGTTATATCGAACATATCACTGATATTTTTAGTTGTTGACCTACTATATATATTGAAAATGGAGTTCATCTAAGTTCTTTAATCACTAAATAACTTACAAATGTACTTTTACTCTCTTAGATCACACATATTGAACATCTATGAACCTTATATCACATATATCGATCATTTCGAACATATCAATGTTATTGTTGATTCTTGACACAGACTATAATGTATAGTCATAGATACTTTTTTAAGAATTTACTTGCATATATTATCATATTGGAAATGGATTTCACTTAATTTCTTACAACATGAAATAACTTGCAAATATACACTTAGATATCATAACACATAATTATAGATCATCTATGATAATTATATCACTCGCTCATATTGGTCATTTTAGTCACATGACATAGTGAATGGCATTAAGGAGAATCATTTGATTCGAAAAATGTCAATAATGATTAATGAGACAATGTTTCTTTGATATAAAGATTTATCTATTTACAAAAATAAATAGAAACTATCGAAATCAATGTAACATTGTAAAAGAGATTTCCTAAAACCAATAATTCTGCGGCAGATTTGAATCGCCCCCTTGCCCTGTTGTCTCTCATAACGGATTGTGGATTTAATGAATTCACAATAGTTTTCCCATGGCATGTATGAGTACATGGCCTTATAGTCCATGACATACTGCTTGTATTAATGGTCATCTATCCCTATGAGTATCCCGAGTTGAGGATAAGCATCGTTATATCTGGTATCATGAGGTGCACGATGAGGTTGCAAAGTACTAGCTTGAGATCCTCGGGATGATGACGACGGAGTAGGAGAAGACTCTGCGGAAGAGTACCTGGAGAGGAGCGTAGTACTCATGGAAGAAATCAAAACTATCATCACCAAAGAAGCTACCCTGGCTTTGCTCGGGTTGGCAACCTTGGTAGTTCTCACCGTTGTAGCTGTTATATCCTCCATACCCATTGTTGCAACCATATCCATAAAATGGAGGAGTATAGGACCCAAATTACTTCACCAAAAATCTCATTAAATTGTAGATCTATTATTAAATTTTCGGATTTAATTAATTACACATCTTTTTATAACAAAAATCACCATGAAATCATGTTTCCTATGTCTAAAACATAAGATCCAGCTTCATTCATCCATAACCTAGCTTAATATTTCAACAAAAATAAAAAACCCTAAATTACTTCGATATGTCATTAAATTGTAGATCTATTTTTTTATTTTCAAATTACACACCTTTTGTTAACAAAAATCATCATGAAATCATGTTTACTAAGTATAAAACATGAGATCCAACTTCATTCATCCATAACCTAACTTAATACCTCAACAAAAATCAAAAGCCCCAAATTACTTCACAAAAAAATCTCATTAAATTGTAGATGTATTTATAAAACTTCGGATTAAATTATTTACACATCTTTTGTTAACAATCACCTTGAAATCATATTTCTATGCCTAAACATGACATCCAACAACATTCATTCATAATCTAACTTAATAACTCAACAAAAAACAAAAAGTCCCAAATTTCATGAACAAAAGCAATGGAAGATCTAGTGATTTATTCCAAATTATACAAAAAAGAAGATTATGCGTCAAATAACCACCATGAACAAAATCCCTAACTAATTTTGTATTTTCATACATCAAATAAGAGAAGATCTTACATCAAAATGCAATGGAAGAAGGGACTCCCAAGCTCCTGCAAGTTGCACCGTCGAGATGCTCGAAATCATGGAGAAATGGATGTTTATAGGCGAAATGGGTTCGAAACCTTGGATATTAAGCAAGGAATATTCTCTGTGTCGGCAATATAATTGACGATATATGGTCGACACATGGTAAAAGATATACAATGGGATATCGAGATGCCATGGCTGTCGAAACAGATATATCGCCGATACGTCCTTCCATGGTACTAGTCTTAGTCATGGTTTTACAAAACACACCTCATGGCGCTGAGGCGTACGCCTCAAAACGGTTTTCCAAGAAAACCACCTCGAGGCACCTGCCTCAAGAAGATCATGTGAGGCGTGTCTCTAGATGTTGGGGCGGTTCTCGAGGTGTCGATGCGTTGAGGCGGTCTTGAGGCATCGCCTCAGGTTGCAAAGGTTTGGTAACCTATATTTTATATTTTTATATTTACTTTTATGATATCATTAACATAATATTAATTGTCAACAATTTAATTTGTTATATATTCATATAAATTTATTCTATATTTAAAATTATGCATTATCGTATACCCCATGCTGGTAGGGTATGGTGCGACAGGGGGGGTATACAATGATTCTTCAATTGAGTTTAGCAAATCAGATGGTTAGGATTGAAGACATTTAATATATATGCTAGTTATATAACAAATATAAAACAACATACACATTATATATTGTATATGTTAATAATATATGTTAGTCACATAAGTTTTCTTCATCCATGCACATAAAGGGGAGTGTTATATATCGACAAGAACTTCACCACCAACATTAATGGAGGTCATAATAAGTTTTGTATTTTATATGGATGATAATACGAATTAGGATTCAAAGTAAATCATGTAAATAATATTATATATTATCATGCTCATAGCATATATTGTGAATATGTTGGGAATATCTAAATTTGTGATTTTCTAAATATATAATTATACTTAATTGTATTTTATGTATATTTTCTTATATAAATCAAGGCTTACACCTCGATCGCCTCGAGGCTTACGCCTCGCCTCGTCAAGGGAAGACCGCATCGATCCGCCTCACGTTTTTTAAAACCATGGTCTTAGCTAATGTACTGGCAGATGCGGGGGCTGCTACATCTGAATGGCATCTTGGAGATGATGAAGAAGTAGGAGGCATGATTTCCTGCAGTCTAGCTACGGGGTCATCAAACCTCTGATCAGAAATAGGAGTAACTGGGGACTCAACTTGCTCTGCTACATGGCTGAAGCTAGAAATCCATGCTTGGAATAGCATGCATCCTCAGTATGTCCTAGACGGTAATAGTACGTACATGGCTGACAAATGCGACCTCCTCTACCACGAGGTCCGCGTCCATGAAAAGAAGAAGAGTCTCCTCTTCCTCTAGTAGCCGAAGAAGTCTGGCTAGTGGCTGTGGACGGCACAGTAATCCAGCTGAGCCTACGGAAAGCTTCCTCCATGGGAGGAATAGTGACATCCGCTAGAATCTGGGAACGAGAAACACAAACAGGGTCAAGGGTTGCTAGGAATACACCAACCATGGTAGCATTCCTATATGTCTTCTACTGCTCTGGAGTCGCCGTTATAGACATGAAGCTGTGGAGCTTCTCAAACATCCCACGTAAGGATGTATAAAATGAATGAAGGGGGCGTGTGTTCTGCTTGATAGTGAATATGCCATGCTAGAGTTGGATAATCTTCGTTTCGTTCATCGCTTGAGAATATGTTGCTGCGAGGGTATCCCACATTGCCTTAGTAGTTTGCTGATGTAACATATCATTGGAGATCTCAATCGTCAATGTACCAGAAAGCTGAACTTTGGCATATGCATCGTCCGCCTCCCACAAGGCATTTACCCCAGTTTTCTCTACCGGCTCCTCCTCGGTAAGAATGTGTCACTTACCATTTGACTTGACAAGGCTCATGAACTGCATAGTCCAGAGCTCCTAGTTTGTCCCATCTATTTTGACAATAGGCGTTGGACCTCTGAAAGCGCATGTGGCGGGTACATAGACTTTGTTCTCAAACATATTGCTGGATGTAGAAAACTAGGGTTTTGTATACCAAAGAGTGAATGCCTACACAAACATATGTGGATTTGAATGCATATGTAGACTTATGCACACAAACCCATCAATCAAACAGAGGGACCGACGATAGCGGCAGAGACCGTGCCACATAGTGGCGGTTGGAGAGGTGGCCTCAGGGGAAGGCCGGTGACAACGATAGGGGCTGGGAGGGCCGACTGGAGAGGGCAGCGGTACGCATAAGGGGTGAAGCACGGAGGAGCGGCGGGTGGGAATAGGATTAGGGTATCGGGTACGAGAGCACCGATTTTGGACCGCCGCTCTATACCATGTTGGAAAAAAATAAGAGAGTTGTTTATTCCTGTGAACCCTAAGCTCTCTTTTATAGAGGAGAGACCTATGCATAAATTACACAAGATGAACTTAAAGAAATTAAATAACAGAGAAGGTATCCATAGATGGATTTCTCCAAGGGTGCACACTTTTCCTTTATTAATTATGAAGTCCTGAGTTGTTCTATAAAGATATCTTCCTTGCGACATCTATTGAGGAATGTGGTCTTGACATCCATTTTTCAGATGTCAAAGTCAAGATGTGCATCTATAAGTAGTAGTGCTCTGATGTACTTAGCATGGCCACAAAAGAGAAATCTCTCATCATAGTCGATGCCATCTCTCTGTGTGTACCCCTTTGCCATGAGTCATGCCTTGAAGGTTTTTACCTTCCCATCAGGTCCCGTTTTTCTCTTTAAGATCCATTTACAACCAATGAATTTTACCCCCTTTGACAGATCCTTTTAGATACTTGTGATCTATTTTGAAACATGATGGGGAAATCGATGGAGATGTTATTAATATAATAAATACAGGTTGGATAAACTGGAAAGGAGACTCTATTATTCTTTGTGATAGAAAAATTCCTTTTGAAAATCAAAAGAAAGTTTTACCAGGCAGCCGTGAGGCTTGATATACTCTATGGATTTGAGTGTTGGCCTATAAACCATAGACATGTGCAAAGAATGTCATTAGCAGAAATGAAAATGCTAATGTGTATGTATGGACAGACACAGACGCATGCACGCGTGCACACACACACACACACACGTAAACATCAGATTCGGACTGATGCAACTAGAAGGAAAGTTGGGGTAGCTCTGATCGAGGATAAGATGCAAGAAAACTACGTAAGATGATTTAGTTACAAAGGAAGTTGGCTGATACACCAGCTAGGAGATGCGAGTTTTGGGATGTTGAGCCGTCTAAGAGAATGCGAGGATGGTCCATGAAGTGTTGGAATGAGATTTATACTAAGGGATCTTAATTTTTTGGATCTAAGTCCGAGAGTGGCCCAAGATTGGTCTGAATGGCAGTTGTTGAGAGTATATTTATTAAGAGAATATTCTATAGAGAATATTCTATGTGCCTATTTGTTAAGAGAATATTCTATAAAGAACATTCTATGGCTATTTGTTAAGAGAACATTCTACAAAGAATATTCTATAGAATATTCTCCTTTGAGCACTCTAGGTTTTTGTCCTATATAAGGACCCCTAGACCTCTTGAATAAGACAAGTCTTTCTATTCTTCATATTTTTCCACATGGTATCATAGCAACGGTCCTAGACCGGTGTTCTAACCTAAATCCCTCCTCCACTACCAGCCCCAAGTCCTCCCCAAGGAGCTGCCGCCCACCTGTGGCAGAGCCCGCACCATCGCTAGCGGCTTCAGGCGGCTCAGCGTCGCCCAGGCGTGACGCTTCCACAGTGCCTTAGGGAGCACCGCCTCTGGCCACCAACACCCACACGCCTCCATCACGCCTCGCCTTACGTACTTGACCCCCTCTATGAAGCAACGTGAGCTCTTGATTGCTATGTATTGTCTATTGCTGCAAGCATAGGCACTTGATGTTCGGTTAAAACAAGATACATTCTTTAGGTCACTTCTTCTTAACCTAAGATGCCACCATGACGACCATTGAGACCAAACCCGTGTACCCTACTTCTTCTTTGATGGTACAAGGCTCCACTATCAAGCTAAAGGGGTCTGAAAATTATGTTCTGTGGTCGCGGTTGTTCAAAATATTTATCGGTGGCCAACGAAAAAGCTATGTTCTTACGAAGGCACCGCCTACAGAAACTAACAAAGACAACGACACATAGTTTGTTGACAATTGTCAATTATCACTTGGATGACAAACAATGTCGATCTATATATTGTTGCAAATCTTCTTTACAAAGAAAATGCTAAGACAATGTGGGAAAACCTTGAGCGCACATACTCTTAGAAGATGATCGAGTCTTGTCTTTCTGACATATACATGAGGATCTGATCAGCCACTCAGGGAGATTCGAGTTTTATTGAGTACTACAGGCTTCTTACAAGCCTTTTTGAGGAGCTCCTTATCTTTCAGCCTGCATGTTGTGATAAACAAGTAGGCGAACACGCTGAAGGGAAAGTTTATTGATTTCTATCAGGATTGAATCCAAAATACAAGCCGGTGAAAGATCAGTTTCTAATGGCGAACACTCTACCGAGCCTTCAGAACATCTTTGGACGCTTACAGGAGCTTGAGGCTCCCATTCAGCAATCTACCATCTACACTACTACAGAGACACCAACTCATTATACACCCTCAGGATATAGAGGACGTTAAGGCGGTATGGGTCGAAACTTTGGACGTGGACATGGTCGTGAATCTAGACGGGGGCATGAACGTGGTCATGATTGATCTGTTGCTCTCTATCCAGCTCGTGTATACTGTGGACGTGGGAATCATCCTTCTGACAGGTGTTGGGCAACTTTTGGCATGTAACCTAATGCCAATAATGCCTACGATGACGCATCTGGTGATGTAATTGAAGAGACATCTGCTCAGCGAACTAGAGGGGTACAAACCCCATTTACGTCTTATGAATATACTCATCTGCGACAACTGCTACAAGACTCTGCTTCTGTTGTTGGCAATAATATCACCTCCGCCTCTTCTGCTAGTCTAGATACTATCTCAGGTACAGTAGCAAACTCAGTCTCTACTTATAAACATGCATGTATTATTGACTCTGGAGCCTCTACCCATCTAACGAGAGAGTAAATCTTGCTCACGTCTTCCCAACCGTCCTCATCAGTGGAGACTGTTCGTGTTGCTAACGTGGATCATTCCCCAATAACTGATGTTTGTACTATTGATTTCTCTCCCAATCTGTGATTGACAAATGTCCATTGTGCTCTTGCTTTTCCTCTCAGTCTCTTATCTGTACAGAAGCTATGTCGTGAACTTAACTGTTGTGTTATTTTAGGACATCCGAACGAGGAAGATCTTTAGTGGGGGACATGAGAGGAACGACCTCTATTACCTCGATATCCCTTCTGATTCCAATTTTGCTGGTGCAGTATCGATCTCCGACAATCCTCTTCTATGACACCTTCGTCTAGGTCATCCTTCATCCAAATCTCTCTCCATGATGTTCCCTAAACTTTCGACCCTCAAGCCCTTTGAGTGTGAGGCGTGTTAGTTCAGGAAGCATCATCGAGCCTCCTTTCCTGCACGGACTGAGCCTCGTTGTAGTTCTCCTTTTTCCCTTGTTCATTGTGGTATATGGGGTCCATGTCCTTTTCCAACACTAAGTGATCATAGATACTTTGTTGTCTTTATGGATGACTACATATTATCTTGGGTCTTCTTATTAAAGGAACGATCAGAAATTTATAACATTGTCAAGAATTTCTTTCGTTATGTCAAAAATATCTTCTCCATTACTATTAAAATATTTTATTATGATAATGCCTTGGAATTTACAAACAAAGATCTGATGTCCTTTTTTACTTCTTAGGGCACCATCCATTAAAAAACTTGCCCATATACCTCTCAACAAAATGGAGTAGCAGAGAGAAGACTAAGACATCTTCTTTATATTGCCTGCTCTCTTCTTACCCAAATGAAGATTCCCAAGAATTATTGGGAATATGCTATACTAACTGCTGCCCACCTTATAAACGGGGTCCCCTCGAGACCACTTAACGGCTCTACTCCATTTGGCTTACTATACCCAAATGACTCACCCTTCCCTCTGCCTCTGCGGGTTTTTGGATGCACAACATTTGTTTACAATTTTCATACTTCCAATAAATTATCTCCTCGTGCGATTAAATGTGTTTTCCTGGGCTACTCTCAGACTTAAAAAGGGTACAAATGCTATGATCCTTTTGTCCATCGGTATTACATATCTGCCGATGTCACATTCTTTGAACGAACTTCCTTCTTTACTCAAGACATGTCAGATATACCATTAGACCTTCCTGCTCCACCTATTCTGTATAAAAAGAAAACATGTCTCTGATATTGTTCCTGTTCCTTTGTTGCAGGAGAATACACCATCTTCAAGTGCTCCCACCAATTCTGTCCCGGTTGATCCTCAAGAGCCCATCGCTCTATGCAGAACCAAGAGGCAATGTACACTTCATCCAATATCTCATTTCACGTCCACTAATAGATTATCATACTCTAACAAAAGATATGTAGATGCTCTTATGACAATTTCGGTTCCTATAGATAATAATAGTGCACTGAAGGATTATGGATGGAGAAAAGCAATGGATGAAGAAATGGATGCTCTTAATTCCCGAAGGACATGGGATCTTGTGCAGTGTCCCCATGGAACAAAACCTGTTGCCTGCCGATGGGTTTTTACTACAAAGCAGTCTCCAGATGGATGGTTCAATTGACAGATTGAAGGCAAGACTTGTGGCTAAAGGCTTTATACAAACATATGGAGTTGACTACTTCGAGACCTTCTCACATGTCGCACGAATGGGCTCCATACGGACCATCCTCTCAGTGGCAGTAAACAAGGGCTAGAATATTTTTCAACTGGATGTCAAGAATGCATTTCTATATGGTGATCTAGAGGAGGAGGTTTACATGATGCAACCTCCAGGGTACGAAGTCTAGGGGGAGTATGTGTGCCGACTTCTCAAAGCAATCTATGGCCTGAAGCAAAGCCCGAGGGCATGGTTTGACAGACTAAGTACAGAAATTTGCAGTCTAGGGTTCCAGAGAACTACATCTGACTACTCCGTTTTCATCCGAAAATGATCATATGGTATTGTCAAGTTGTATATGTAGATGATATGGTTGTTACATGTGACGATGATAAAGGGGTGCTGGAGACTAAGGCTTTTCTGCAAAAGACTTTTGTCACAAAGGATCTAGGCCAACTTCAGTATTTTCTAGGCATAGAAGACTTACGTACCAAGAAGGGACTTCATATGTCACAAACGAAGTACTTCCTAGATATACTAACTGAGGTTGGATTACTTGGATGCAAACCTTCTGGTATTTCTGCAGAACCAAGAAACACTCTACCTCTGATGATTCTCCATTTGAAGACACTACACGATACAAAAGCCTTGTTGGAAAATTACTGTATCTTACTTTTACTAGACCAAACATATCCTATGCTGTGAGCAGAGCTAGCCAATACATGGAGAAACCCTGTTACAATCATTGGGAGGATGTTCTTCTGATCCTTTGATATCTGAAGGAACTGCCCGGACGTGGCCTATTCTATGGGGTAAATGGATACACTGATATCGTTGCCTATGCTGATGCAGATTATGCAAGCTCACCTGAGGACCGTCGCTCCACTACGGGCTATGCTATGATGGTAGGAAGAAATCTTGCTAGTTGGAGGAGCAAGAAGCAGACTGTAGTCTCCGATCCAATGCAGGGGTAGAATATAGGGCAATGGCTCATGCTACATGTGAAATTACTTGGCTACTGAATTTTCTGCAAGAACTCATCATTGATATCACCACTCCTGTTCCTCTATACTGTGATAACAAATCTGCCACTTACATTGCCACTAAACATTATTCCATGAGAGAATCAAGCACATCGAGATTGACTGCCATTTCAATATGATGTTGTACGAGGAGGCAAGATTGCTACACCACACATTTCGATAGATCTTCAGCTTGCAGACATATTTACAAAGGCCTTGTCAAAGAAGCGCCTTTCGTGGATTGCTTCCAAGTTGGGTATGATCAATGGATATGCTCCAACTTGAGGGGGAGTGTTGAGAGTATATTTGTTAAGAGAATATTCTATGTGGCTATTTGTTAAGAGAATATTCTATAGAGAATATTCTATGTGACTATTTATTAAGTAAATATTCTATAAAGAATATTCTGTTGGCTATTTGTTAAGATAATATTCTATAGTTCTCCTTTGAGCACTCTAGGTTTTTGTCCTATATAAGGACCCTTAGACCTCTTGAATAAGACAAGTCTTTCTATTCTTTCATATTTTTCCACAGCGGCAAAGAAACCATGTAGTCGGCCCTACTTAATGTGGGAAAAGGTTTTGTTGTCGTTGTTGTACCACTTGTTTCCCCAATGGTTAATGCTTTTTCTGGGTTATCCATCATAGCCGTCATCTTGAGCAGAGCCTTCTCACCTAACAAGTTGTCCAAATAAGAAAATTGGCAGATTTTCAAGCAAGTGTAAAGGATCTCTCTGGCTTTACAAGGAAGCCCCTGGAGGGGTCTTGCGCACAGGTTCAGAGAGGCAGAAGATCCCATAGACGCATAAGGCTACTGAAAGGGGCTGAATGTGAGGGGCTGGCCGGCATAGGACTTGAGGCCCTACATAAGATTGGAGGCCCACACAATGGTCGGGATATCTGTGTAGTGGGATTGGATGCCAGCGATGGGGTTGAACGCCTGCATTATGACAAGGTTTGAGGCTTGCTGCTCATGCAGCGCTGATGAAGGGCCCATGTAATCCTATATGCGTTGGAACAAGCTTGAACCGGTCCTCGCACTGACATGCCTAGCATGGAAGAGCTTATGCAGTATTGGTCACCGGAGATGTGGTAGTGATGTTGGGATTGATGAAGAGAAAAGAAGTTAATTGCTTTATTGTATACCGTAAATTTCATAATAAGCTCGCAAGGCAGGCTAGGATGGTAGAGCCTGCATGGTGTTTGTTGACAGAGGCGTGCTGGAGGTGACGACGGAGTTGAGGAACCTAGTCTGGTAATATGTTGAAATGAGGGGAAAAGAAGTCAGTTGTTTTATTCCATAGCATTATGCTCAATGTAAAGTAGAGACGAAGGGAGAAAAGGGAAAAAATCAACTAGTTTAGGCTAAACTAGTGTTGGAGTATTGTTATGTGCGCTTATTGTGTTGTAGCAGGGTAAATGGATCCTGGAGAAGATCCATTTACCCCATCCTGTGTTTAGTCCCATACCGCCCATTGGTGGGACTTGGAGGCTCTGGGAAGGCTATATAAGGAGCCCCAGACCTCCTGTACTTATTGAGAAAATCAATAGACAAACACGCCCTAGTTGAGGGCTTCTCCCGTGGTTTCATCCCGCTCCTCATGGAGTAGGGTTCCACGTTAAATCCCGCGTTCTTTGATGTTTATCTTTTTTCATGTTTACGCTTCCGCATTCTTCATATTTTATAACATGGTATCAGAGCAGGTTCGATTCTCGAGGAATCGTTATTGAAGTTTTTTTTATTCGAGATTCGATTTTGAGAATTTTTGTGAGAGTTGTATGTCGGTTCTCTGGCTTGTTTTTCCACGGTTTCGTTAGAAACCCTAGTTTGGTTTGTTCTTGAAGATCTGGCTGCGCAAGATCCAGTCCAAGGGTTCCACACCATGGCAGCATCGCAGATCCACAGATCATGGCGTTTTATTCCGTCATTCATGTGCTGCTCGTGAGCACCAAGGCGCACGCCTCTAGGCACAGCGAGGCCGCATCTCGGCTTCTACTTCCAGAGCGATCCAGGCGTGGCGATGACATCCCAAGGGCTCCAGGCGCAACCCCGATGACTCGCCCTTGGTGCCCCCATGGAGGAGCTCCTCCATCTTCAGTTTGACGCATCTGCGGCCCCAGGCGGAGCTCCAGTTTGACGAAGCACCTCCAGCGGCGCGTGACAGAAACCCCAGCCTGTTACGCTTCAGGCACACGCGATCAGGCGGCAAAGGCCGCTTAAGCTCTACGCGCGCACAGGCGCAACATCAAGACGAATCCCCATCGCGTGAAGGGCTCCAGGCGGAGCCATCCTTGGCACCTGTCCTTCAGTTCGCGCGCAAGCAACTCCAGGCGACCACCCGCGCGGGCACAAACCTCCATGGCGGCGCAGAAGCCCTCGCGCGCAGTCCCATCATGCTCCAGGCGGCTGGGCGGCACCATGCATCTCTCTCCAGGCCGAAGATCCTCATGCGCGAGCCACTCCATCGCGCCCTCCTCCTTGAGCGGCCCCTCTAGAGCCTCTTCTGCTTCGTGCGGCGCTGAGGAAAAAGCCCCAATGGGGGCGGTAGCTTTTTGTGAAGGGTTTCCCATTGGGAACCCTAAGTGAGAGAGGGAAAGAGAAAGGGCCCATGTGGGCCGATGCTGTAAAAAAAAGAGGAGGGAATCTCAGTGAGGGTGCGAAAAGAAAGGGGAGGGGAGAACGAGTTGGGCCCAAGTGGGCCACATTAAAAAATTGAAAAAAAGGAGAGAAAAGGCAGGTGCAATGATAAAAAAAAGAGAGCCGCACGTAAGAAAAAAAGAGGCACGTGGAATAAAAAAAGCCACACGTATTTCAAAAAAAAAGAAAAAAAATTGATTGAAAGCCGAAAAGAAAAATGAAACGGCTTTAAAAAATTGTTAAATAAATAAAAAAAATGATGATGACGGCTTAAAAAAAATGAAAAGCCGCAAGCATGTTTTGTTTTCCCCATTGTGTCGTCTTCTCCCAACTTGGCCGATTTCTCTGTTTTCCGACCAGTATGGGAGAAAGGGGGAGTATATGTAGAGTCACATGTCTTATATTCCAGATCCAGATTTCAGATGCCAGTCTCCAGACCAGCCAGATGATCAGACTCTACAGTTCGGTTTCAGACTCGACGATTGTCTTCCGAGTCCAGTTTCAGACACTCACACGTGTGCGGTCATTGTCAGATGAGCATATGTTGCCATCATTTGTTCGAGGTCCCTATCATTCTTGTTGTCAGGCCAGAGTTGTCATGTGAGCCATAGGGACTCCAGAGCAGAGGACCGTTCCCTTGAGGGCGAGGGTTTTCATGTGGTATCATAGGTACACCAGAGCAATGCACCATTCTCTGAGCCAGATGGGAGAGACCCAGTTCTCCGACGAGGAGACTTCAGGCGCAAGTTCAGACTCGATGATCAGATTCTGAGTCTTCAGTTGACTCACACTCCAGCCCGTTCGTCCTCCTCACCTGCACGGCATGAGAAGCAACGTCCTCGACTGCAGCAATGTGCGCGTTGGGTTGATATTGTCCGTAGTGTCCTGTAGCGTGAGTTGAGTTTCTTTCTGTTTGTTTGTCCAAGCTGAGCATTGCATGCTCCAGCTTGAGGGGGAGTGTTGGAGTATTGTTATGTGCGCCTCTTGTGTTGTAGCAGGGTAAATGGATCCTGGAGAAGATCCATTTACCCCATCCTGTGTTTAGTCCCATACCGCCCATTGGTGGGACTTGGAGGCTCTGGGAAGGCTATATAAGGAGCCCCAGACCTCCTGTACTCATTGAGAAAATCAATAGACAAACACGCCCTAGTTGAGGGCTTCTCCCGTGGTTTCATCCCGCTCCTCACAGAGTAGGGTTCCACGTTAAATCCCGCGTTCTTTGATGTTTATCTTTTTCCATGTTTACGCTTCCGCATTCTTCATATTTTATAACAACTAGGTTATAGTAATAGTGAACAATATGGAAGCATTAGTTTCTCAAATTGCCACTAGAGAAATAAGATTAATAAGGTGATAGCTATGAATTCGTGAAGACTTTTAAATGCCTTGAGACTGGTCTAGATTTCAGCCTTTCAATCTGAACTATTTCTCACTGATCTTCAATTTTTACGTACCACCGTTATGAACTATTTCCTTTACTTTTCTCATTTACTCTACCATTCCCTCGTTGGCTTATCCCTTCATTCTTTTGCCGTCCATATTGAAGATAGGATTTTGTTCCAGTATGTAGCAGTTGACAATGGCGTTTATGTTTTCTGCCACTGGGCAATGCAAGCATCCCTCCCCGAGAGGAGATGATTAGGCGTAATGGTGGGCAATGGGAAACATTCAAGCAAAAGTCTTGGATATCTGATTAGGATTTTATGCAATGCTTTCAAAGATTGATGACAAACATTTGAAAGATTGCTTTAATATCATATATGAAACAGTTAGGTCATGTTTGGATTACTGTATGTAAAACATTTCCATGGAATCTTTTTCCGTGCAAACGGATTCTAATGTTTGGCATTCAATGAAATATGTAACTCGATATTAAATCTAGCAGTTTTCTCATTAGATTTTTTTTATGAACTTATTAATTAGATAATGCTTAAATATCTGCATCTATTTATGCATTACCATTAACACGGGGAACTTGTAAACTTGAATGGAATAGAATTATTTTTGCTGCAATAACGTTTGTGCTGGAGTACTGTTCTCATGTCAACTCTCTTTCTTCTCTGGATATAGGTTCATCATTTTGCAACCACATTTCCATGCGGGGTTTATTTCTGGCGCTGACATGCGCTTATTTTTATTTGCAAGAGTTCTTTTGATAGTGACTCGGGCAACAACAGTCTACAAGAATTCCGGGAAGAAGGTTTTATGACATGGCACACCCTCAAAATACTTCATTATCTCTGATAGAGTTCACACAGATATATAGAAACTGAAGTGCCCAAGTGATGGACATCATTTATTTAATAAAGGAGGATAGAATAAATCAAAAACATTGTACAAGATATTTTTACTGATCAATATATTAGTATATATCATTCATTTTGCCCATCATAATGCTGTATTTAATTAGATATCTCTCTGCGGGAATTCTTACAAGTTCTGTGTTTTCTGGCTGGATGCGAGCAAGAGATTTTTCCGGGTGAACATTCATCATAAACTGATATACATGTATTCCTCCTTTTTACAATGCTATTTCTTCCAAGTTAGCTATAAAGAAACAGATGCCCATAGGATTGAGCATGGTTACCTTTAATTTAAGATGTTCAAGATAGCATTGAGTTTGTTACTTTGTAATCCTTACTGTTTACGATCAAATTGCTTGTTGCCACGACCCTGGAGATTCTTTTCTTACCAACAACAGATTTGATATTTGAACAGTGTGTCAGTCTGCATGGGGCACGCAGCTTTTGGATTTTGAATACATCTTGATCACTTACAATTGCATTAAGATGACTCATCATCCAAAAAGGTCATCTTATCATGTGTGAGGAACAACGACATCTACTTGAAGATGAACTTGGTCGAACCAAATTTCTAAATAATCCGATCAACATGTACATCAATTAAAAATTGCACCATCCAAACTAAACCGCAAATTGAATCCGACTATGATTAATTTGTCCAACAAATTGAACCTGATGGTCCAGTATGATTTCAGAAGTACGAGATATTTCATGACCTAAAGTTTTGGATTAGATCCAAATGCAGAAGCGTATCAGAAGCAAAAATATATAAAATATTGGAAGAACATCGGGATTTAACGTGGAACTTTACCCCATAAGGAACGGAATGAAAGCACGTGAGAAGTAGGGTGGAGCATTGGGCTCGACATGGCCCAACCCGGGAAAGCTCGGCCCGAGTCCGTCAATTTTCGTGGGCCTTGGGCCGGGTCGAGGCCGCTTTTTTATCAAATTGAGGACCCGGGCCCGACCCAAGGCCTGCGGGGTCCGGCTCAAGTTCGGGTCGGGCTCGAGTTTGGGCGGGCTTAACCACACTTATTTTGATTCCATGAAATTGCACTTTGATTCCAATTGATTGTTATGGATATAATTCATCCATAACACATGAATATTGATGTATTTTTACAATATAATATTACTATTCATGGATGAAGGAAATATTGAATGTATTGTAACTATAAATCTATGTCCTCTAATTTGGTTCTAATATGATATTTGGAAATATGAGGGCTCGGGCCCGGCCCATTTGTACTTCAAGTTTGGGCCCGGTCCGACCTGAGTATGAAATTTTTGAAAAATGAGGGTCCAGGCATAGATGTCATAGGAAGACATGCTAAGAAGAGACTTGTATGCAGTGCACTAATCCCAAAGAACTAAGTCGTGCAACTATGACCAGTTATCCCTATTAGGTCATACAAGTTTCCGCAGAGTTGTCTTTATCTCCCTATTTGAACATTCATCTAAGCTATTAGACTGTGGGTGATACGACAATGCAACATGATGTTCGTTGTTGTATTCTTTGGTCAGTTTCTTGACCTTTTTGTTTATGAAGTGGCTTCCCCTTATGATATTAGAATTTTTGATATTCTAAACCGCGAGATGATATTGTCTTTAAGAAATCGACAGACAACCTGATTGTCTACGACTCGAGCGGGGATAGTTACCACCCAATGGCTCACATAATCAATGACCAATAAGATGTACTCAAAACCCTAGTTGAGGGAACAAGCCCATAAAATCAATGCCATGCGTCAAAGATGTCTGATATCTGAATGCATTTCAGAGGCATTGCATCTCTCAAATCGATTGTATCGCACATTCTCTGATAGTCAGTGCATCTTTTCACATATTCATCTGCATCCTTAAAGAGTGTTGCCACTAGAGGCCACATTAAAGCACTTTAGCTACCGTTCTCTTTCTAGAATGGTGTTCGCCAGCTTCAAGTTTATGACAATGTTCTATGACACTGATGAATCACTTATTCATCACTTTATTCATTTATTTTAGCTTAAAATATCTTATTAAAAACTTGTAAATATTAATAATTCTTTCTTCTGAATAATCTTCATTCATCTATAAATATTGTATATTTATGACTATTTTTAACCTAAAATTTATAAAGAAAGAAATAAAAGAAAAATAAAGGAAATAAAAGATTGTGTATATGAAATAAATACATGTTAGCCTTGACCCCAAGAGTAGGTCAAGGCTTGACCTAATCGACAAAGAATAAAGTAAGGGGAGATAGGGTCTGTATCCGAAAAATCAAGAAAACCAATCTTCACTTGTGAATATTCATCATTGTATACATATCTTCTACTAGTTTATTTATCACCAAAGTCACATCAAATAAAAATATTTTCTAGGAACTTGTACGCAAAAATAAGTTGTAAATACTAAAATAATTGCAAGAAAAATCATTCTACATATTAAGAATAACAACACTTTGAAAAAGCTGCAAAGCTAAACTTTTCATATCAGTATCTTCTCCACAAAAAAACTCAAAATAAACCAAACTCACTTTTATTGTGTTCAAATTAAATAAGCTTTAAAATGAATGTGAGTTTTATAAAAATTAGAGTCAAGAAAACTATAGGTGATACTATAGGTGCATGCAATTTAGTTAGGTCTTTGGACCTATTCTATCAAGCAAACAAATTCTAAATTAGTGCTCAATCATACAAATCAAAATAAAAAAAGGCGAAAAACTCAAAACACATGAAACAAAGAAAAGAGTGAGAAAACGTTGAAAACACAACGAGGCCCTCAAGTGAACAAACACCCGGGCACTGGACCTCGTAGCATATGTCATTGTTCAATATCCAAAATTATTACAAATTAATTTTACAAAAAAATAAAACACTCTCTCAGTAAATAAAACAAAAATACTAAAAGAGACTGCTCGATCATCCTCTCTCTTTGCTTCCTTCTCCTACTTGCTCCTAGTTGGCTTAGGTGCGTCAACCTCCTAAGAAGTCGTCGTTACCAACTAATACCTCGTAAGAAATATCAACAAAGAAAGTGGTCAGAACAGTTAAATAAATATAAAGAACAAATAGAAGAAAATAAAAGAAGAATAATGTACAAGAATGCTACACTTTGTTGCACCCCAGGAATGACGCCATTTGAAGAGAGTCTTTTTTGCACTAGTCTGCTAATCAAACAAGAGTAACAATCGCTGCTTGACCAAGTGTGCCTCTGATTAACAATCAACCCACAGAAAATTCAAGCAATTAATGTGTGTGTTAAAAATTATTATAACTTTACTATATATGTATATAGGTGTAAGTGTGTGAGTTAAATATGCTTGTTTTTGGATTTTTAAGGCTAACAGGGAATATCCGTGCACTTTTTGATTTTTAGTACGTAAAAAATGCTTAAAATCCAAAGTAAAAAGTATAGCGTGGAAGAAAACTACATCAGATAATTATCTTATTTTTTGTAGTTTTTGGAGCACTGATGTTATTTTTTAGAAAATGAAAAACATGCACAAAAATTAATTGAACCCAGAAGGGTATAACTATAAAATGCCCATCTCACGTGGCGAGCCATATGTGCTAAGCTGTCAAGGACCTAAAAGTGATTTCCAAAAGTTCAAGGGTCTTATTGTAAATATTATAATTTTTTTACAATCCTAGATGAAAGTTTAAATATTAAATATAAATATACAAAAAAGGCAGGGATACTTAGATATTTACGCGATCGTGTAGTTCTGTATTGTCCACTTGGACGCGTAGCAAGTTCTGGGCGTACGATGACGCTTTTGTTCGGATGTCTAGGACTAGATCCCAGATGGAATCCAATGGTGGAAGCTCCTTAGATCCGACGTCAACTACTGCACCTTGCGGCATGTTCTTGATCAGATGGTGTGAAATGGCTCACGAAGAACTCGTCACTTGCAAGTTTGGATTTGATGCAGCCCGCTCCTCCTGGCACCTGCACCACAATTGATTGGCTCTATAGACTCCTACAGCTCCTCGCAGCTCCCAGATTCCTCGGATGTATCCGAGGGCCACTGATTGGCCCATGGAGTCCGAAGCTTTGAAGGAAGGCCTAGGGGTATGTTCTTGATGCATATCGTCCCTTAGATGGGCTCCTCCAGATGCACAACCTGTAGAGAAATCACAACAAAGACAAGACAAAGCTATCTGGGCCTTTATTGGCGAAGGTCGAATGAGAATGGTGATTGGCTGAGGATGTCCAACGTCTGGGATGACATAGACCTTGATGGTCCAAACCAAATGCAATCTGGGTGAAATAGGTGGCATGCATTGTGGAGAAACGAAGAGGCAAGGAAATGAGGGGTGGTTGGGCAGATCAGAACAGGGGAGTCACAACGACAAACGGTGACCATAGCTTGATCACTCCGACAAAGTTCAAACCTTAAATATAAGCTACCTCTATTGATTAGGACCTAACATAAAAAATAAGATTAGGACCTAACATAAAAAATAAAACAAGGCCTAGGATCGAAATCTACCTACGAAGCAATGAAAAGAGTACCTCAACTTGGCCGAAGCCAAGGAGATGAACCTCACAACGGAGTTCATCTGGGAACCACCTCCTATGACGCCCACCTCACTGCAAATCGGTAGGGTGAGTCTCCTGTCACCAAGTTCTAGCCTTAAGGGATAACTTGATGTTGGACATGCGAGCCCACGGCAAGCTATTATGCAATAAATGTTATTAAAATTATCATTCTCTGATCTGAAATGAGGAATAACTAATTTACATAATAGGTCCCTTAGTACAATTAGGGTTATGTACCATGGCCATCTTAATGATCATACAACTATTGATTCAATTATTGAATCATAGAGGTTGGCGCTTAGATGTATATCTAAAGAATTAGATCGAGGAATCATCCAACAACGTCAAATGATTAGGGATAATTACACCCATAACCCTGAGTAATTCCTCAATCTCAATCATAACCCTGCATAATCGCGAATTACATGATAAACCCTATATAGTCATTCCGTCTCACACCTGTAACCCTCCGTTAATTTAAGATGTTAACCCAACCATATGAATGAGTTAATCTAACTCATCATCGATCAATGGTCAGGATTCTATCTATTTGCTTTTAAAAAATGAAAAAAAACTAGCAGGAGGGGTGACGGGAGGAAGGGCGGGGCTTTGCAGGGGCTCCAGGCGTGCGGGAGGGGTGACGGCGGCGGCGAGCCGCTGTGCGGGGTGGGGGCTTCCAGGGAGGCGGTGGGGCGGGACTTCCAGACACGTAAGGGCGCTCTGTCGGGACCCTTGGTGTTTCAGCCATGGGAGGGGGGTTGCAGGCACGCACACGGACGACGCATGGAGAGGAGGGACAAGCAGGAAGTGCGGAGGCGCAGGGGGGAGGGGGCGAGCTTGCAGCTGCGGGCGTGCGAGGGATGGGGCGGGCTTGCAGCTGTGGGGGCGCGCTTGCCGGTGCGGGGGGCTGGGGGCGGGCTTGCAGGTGCCGGGGGGTGTCAAAGAGGGTGTGGTGTGAGGTTGGAAGGGGAGGACACGATGGAGCTCATGGCGGACTCAAAATGGGAGTTTTGCTCCATGGTTTGGTCCCAGTTGACGTGCAGGAGCCCCGGGTGCTGTAGATGGTGGTCGGAGATGGAGAGCGTGGAGCCCATTTCCGACATGGCGAGGAAGTGGTCGACAGGGAGGGCGAAAGGGGGAAGAAGGTTGGGGCTCAGGCGGCGGGAGGAGGGTCGGGGCTCCGATGGGCGGGGGGTTGGAGCTCCGACGGGTGTGGGCCTTCCAAGGGCAACGATGGGAGGGCTTCCAAGTCACAGGCCGCAAGAGGAGGACGGCGGAGGAAGCAGCCGGGGGAGGGCTTCGTGCAATGGGAGAAGGGGGCATCAATTTATAAATATAAAAAGTCCCGAGGGGCAAAATTGTCCATATTTAACCTTTTCCATCTGAGTTAACGGAAATTCGAAACGGAAGTTGACACAGGGCTATGTCGTGTAAAGGTTAAGCATTACTCAGGATTTCTCATGTAATTCGCTATTATGCAGGGTTATGATTGAGATTGTGGAATTACTCAGGGTTATGGGTGTAATTATCCCAAATGATTATTAAGAGAAGGTCTCCATCCTAAGTAGGAGATGACAACCCTTTCTCTAAAGGCTTATATCTAACTGACCTCTTGATGCAGGTCCTCTACATAGGAATAAAGCTTCGGGGTGTTAGATAAGTTAGGTCAAAGAGTTGACTTAATGAGTTTGAGATAACCAAAGACCTATGTCATATGCTGTCACGATATAGGCACGCATCCTCTAATCGGAGACATAAATGTTATTATATGTCTGAGTATGTACATTTGGCAGACCAATACGTTGATGACCTATTCAAGGTTTATACATCGCCACGTTGGTGTGCATACAAGGGCGTATGAGTAATACATTCTCTCAGGGATCATACATGTTCATTTACTGAACCAGAAGATGTGAGCTCACTCATGAGATATTAGGAAGAATCAAATTCCGTGCACGATCATCTCGCTTTGGACTTGACTGAATTTGTAGGTTTGATATATGCTTTTGGAAAGTATATGATCAAAACCTGAGTATGATATATGCTTTTGGAAATTATATTATCGATACCAACTCCTAATAGTTAAATGAGAAACTTAATGATAAAACCCTGAAGGAGATAGTCTAAAAGATATCTAAAACTTCGGGTTTATTCCATGTCTCTTCTAGTATGCAAGAAGTACATGTATTGGGAAAACCTGAGGGTGATGTGATCATAAACAATAGTATAACCATGATGCTTCCATTACTAGGGAGCGACGAAACGGGTCTAGATTTTAGTGACTCCTCTCAGTAGAGAAGTTATCTGATCTTGGTACAAATGTTGGACATTAATCTAAATGTGATTCAGATGCAATAAGAGGATTAGATTTGCGATCATGATTTAATCAAGCATCTATGAGGGGTCTGCAAGATCTGGATTTGAGATGTGATCTCAATATCCAAGTCACTATATTCGGAATAATACAATCGCCCTGTCCTTATCTCCAAGTATCTGCGGAGAAAGAACATTATTCTTGAAAGACTTCGATAATAATTCCATTATTGAATTATATCTGAGTATTGAGAAATGGATAGTTAAATGTGATTTAAATATCATGAATAATGTGAATTTGATTCATATTATTTGAATGCATGAGAATGATGATCCAATAAATGTGATTTAGTTGTTATGGATATGAATAATGTCGATAGCACTATCCAATTGTTCATATATATATATATTATAAATGTGATTTATAATATATTAGAGAGAGACCATTGTAATTTATATTTTTTGATTAATTATTGATGCGAATTAGATTCACATTGGATGATTAATTGAAAATATAATTTACATTTTGTTTTGGGGTGTGAATGTGATTCACATAATTCCAATGGCATAATTGCAATATTCATAAGATAATTATTAATTATTGTTGTGAAATAATTTACAAAAAGTATTGTTATAAATCTTGGAGATTTCATGAGATAATAAGGAGATTACCACCTTCCATCCTAAGAGAGTGGATGACCGTCAACTTCCATTAGGAGTTGGGGGTCGTCCCCACTTTTTGTAGAGATGAGGGAAATCTACTCCCCCTTTATCTCCAAGACTCGATGATTTAATTTGGAATTATTGGATTATCAATATATATTAATTTAAATTAAATTAATGGTTGTGTTTTTACAACAAAATCATGGCCATTGAAAGAAACACAAATCAATCTCATCCATTGATTTTACATTGTCCATGGATTAAGATCCATGGACTCCCAAAACCCTATATAAGAAGAGGCACTCCTAACTCTTCAATGTTACAACAACAACTTTAATCTCTCTCTCATTCTCATTCCAACCTCTCTTTCTCTCCTTGAGTGGCAGTCCACTCATCCCTAGAGAGAAGGTCGCCCCCGTCGTCTCATCACCGTTGTGTTGCCGCTTTGACAACTTTTGGATCTCTGTCTTCCTTGGTGTGCCTCACTTATGAAGAATACGTTCGATCTCGTGAGACAATATTAGGAGATACATTGCTTGGATCAACGATTTGGATTACACGAAGCACGCGACTCAACTCCATGCTCGCAAGTGTCTCCTCTGACGGATCAGACTTGAGATAGGAGGTTTCTTCATTTAGAGACCGATCACAACCACTCTTCAAAGGGTAAATTTAATACTTGTTTGTGGTTTAGATGAAACGATCCGAGAAGTATTCTTGGATCATGTGGTTTCATCGTTTAAAATTTTTAAAATTCCGATGCCTCGAGAGACTAGTGCGACTAGTTGCTCCCTATTGCATATGATGTGATCCTCACGCTTTCGTGATGCGCATAAGGATCTTCCCATATCCTTCAAATGATATCAGAGCCAAGTTAGAGATTTAGGATATGATCTCTAAACTGAAGATGACTTGGGCATTTTTTGATTATGTGATGTTTTATCGCATTTTATTCATGCAACCATGTTTAGTGCATCTTTTTACCCTGTTTAAAAGTTTTAAACACCTGATTATCACTTAAATAGTGTTTTCTATTAAATAGGGAAACCTTGAGATTTGAGTTTGCATGATTTGGAATACGATTGCTCAAGTTATGATCATTTTAATGAACATGTATCCACTATTTTGGGGATGGTGAATCTGACGTAATTAAAGAGTTAATTACAGTTCTAAAATGGCTATAAATATGTGAATATCATTTGAGATCTATTATAAATCAAATTGGCAAATAAAAGAGATTTAGTTTGCTTGATTTGGATTTAAATTGATTGAGATATGCTGATTTTATTAACTAGGAGTCACTATTAGAGATTGTATACTTAATTGTGAACCTTGTGATTGACATTCATATATACTGATGGAAATTAGTGGCTAAGTTCTTGAAATAATTACTGATTAATATTTGTCAAATATTTAAAGATGATGATTATTTCCTTGAATAACATTGGTCATAACCAAAACTTGATTAGATATGATCTAGATCACAATTGGTTACATGAACCGTCCAACAAAAATTGATGCTTGCATAATATTAGGAATTTATTTAGCAAATCTTCTTATAATGTTAATAAAAAATATTTTAATTATTATTATATGCTATAACTTCAGTTGAAAAACTGATTATCATCTCAAGTACAAAGTGATCAATTGATGTTATTCTGACCTGTGACGGATATGGTGTCTTGTCAGAGAGCGTTGGGGTAGCAGGTTGCTCCGTGTGCGATCTGTCCCTCTTCTGTCCGTACTAGCCATGATATCAGGTAAGGAAGGGATATTGTTTGAAGAAATCATGATGTATTTTTCTAATTATTAAAATTCAAATAATATGTATTTTTGAGATAATACCATCCTTCGAGTAACAGTCAACTTTGTTGGTTGATTGATTGGATTGATAATTGATTTAGTATAATTAAATTAATTACATACAATTAAAATTAAAATACTATATTGTTATTTCCCTGGGAAGAATTAATTATGTGAATATGATTCATAATAATTAATTAGAATTTGAACATGATATGGAGGATCACATAAGTGACATCCATGGTCTCTCGTCAAGGCGAAGGGTTCCAAAGAATTAACTATGTGAATATGATTCATAATAATTAATTAGAATTTGAACATGATATGGAGGATCACATAAGTGACATCCATGGTCTCTCGTCAAGGAGAAGGGTTCCATCGCCACGGATTGCATGTAGGAGACGCCCGACCGAAGTGACAGCTCCTACATACAAGTGCATCTAGATCGGGCTCTTTGCTTCTCTAAAGAGTAAGGTCGTATGCATAGTGACCCCAATATCGGGTCCTCATATTATTGGGGTGATATTGGATGGCACATAGTGAGTTCTAATCCTGTTGACACTGGTTCAATTAGTGATGGGTCAACATCACCTTAGGGGTAGTGGGCTCAAATGTTAATACCGAAATGGAAATGCAAGTTGGACTTACAAGGCGGAATGTGTTCCCTCTTTTTTTATCTGATTTGCAGGTTCTCATATTATTGGGATGTGACAAAGATATGAAAAGAGATCTCAGATCTTGCTTGAGACATAATGTAAGCATATCTCTTACAATGAAAGTGATTAAGGGAATGAACTTTCAGTGTTGACAAGGCATTACAGTTTTGATATTAAAATTCCTAAATCGAAGTAATATATATATATATATATATAAATGAAAATTTCTTATTTCAGATAATTCTCATTAAACCCACTCAATACTATACTCAATAATAACCATTAAAATATCATGGACTGGATCCATGATCAAGATATTGTACTTGCAGTTGGACACATAATGTATGTGGTTGCAGTGTGCAAGTTTCCTCATAATAATGAGGAATGAAAATAAAATAGACAATAGGACAACAACCTAGGGTTTCTGTGTCTCTATAGTTGTGATCTCTCATCGAGTGTGCTTTGGAAGTATCATGTCGATGATGATCGTAATTGTAATATAGTCCTTATAAAATCTCATAAGATGTTTTAGCATACATATGTGAAGAATATGGTGAGATCCTTAAGTACATCACGAAAGCGTGAGGATCGCATCGTATGCGATCGAGAGCGACCAGTCGCACTAGTTGCTCGATGTAGGGGAAATTAAAATTTTCATGTGACGAAACCAAATAATTGAAGAACACTTCTCGGATCGTTTCGTCTAAACCACAAACAAGTAATAGGGTTACCTCTTGAAGCGTGGTTGTGATTGAGTCTATAAACGAAGAGACCTCCCGTCTCAAGTTCGATCCGACAAAGGAGACCCTTGCGAGTGTGTTGATGAAACACGTGCTTCTCGCAATCCATGTTGATGATCCAAGCCATGGATCTCCTGGTCTCGACAAATGAGATACGATGCCTTCTTCAAGAGCAAGGCAAGCCGAAGTAGACGGAGATCCACGAGCAAACCATCGAGCAACATAACGACGACGCTGCAACGATGGAGAGTCTATCTAGGGCATCCATGGTGGATGGCCACATGAGAGAGATAGAGAGAGTTGGCATGTAGAGAGAGAGAGAGTTGTTGTCTCACTTGTTGTTCTAACTAAGAAGAGCAAGGAGTGCCTCTCCTTCTATAATATTTTGGGATCCATGTATCTCAATTCATGGACAACACAAATCCAATGGCTCACATTGATTTGTTTTTATTTTAATGGCCAAGATTTGTGTTGGTAAAAACCAACAACGATTGATTTAATTTAGATTAAATATATATTGATTAATCAATACAATTCAATCACCAAATTAAATCATGATGTCATGGAGATCATAGGAGAGAGAGTGCCTCCTTCCATGTTGGAAGGAGGGGACGACCACACATTCCTAATAGGAGTGGTGGCTGTCCACTCCAAGTATATGGAAGGTGGCTCTCATATCTATAATGCAATCTCCAAGATTATGCAACAACTTTTGTTGCAAATTATTCTACAAAAATAATTCATAATTATTTTACAGACATTGTAATCTTGCCATTGAAAAATTTGTCAATCATATTCACAAACCAAAATAAAATGTAAATTACATTTTCAATTTAATGTCCAATGTGAATCCAATTCACATCAACATTTAATTAATAAATGTAAATACAAATAGCTCTCTCTTACATATTATAAATCACATTTATAATATATATGACTAACATGGATATTGCTATCCACATTATTCATATCCATGATAATTAAATCACATTTAATCATCTTGGATCTCTATTCTCTTGTTCTCAAATAATATTAATCACATTCACATTATTCATGTCTTTGATAATTAAATCTCATTTAATTATCTTAGATAACTCCCCTTATAATATGACCAAATTCATATTACTCATAATAATTAAATTATATTTAATTATCAATTTTCTCAATGCTCGGATACACATATCAACAATGAAATTATCCATGAACTCTTTCAAGGATAATGCACTTTCTCCACGAATACTTGGAGATAAGGACATGACGATTGTATTGTTCCACATATAGTGACTTGGATATTGAAATCATATCTCAAATCCAGATCGCGGGCCTCCCATAGATGCTTGATTAAATCAAGATCGCAAATCTAATCTTCTCATTGCATCTGAATCACATTCAGATTAATGTCCAACATTTGGACCAAGATCAGATTACTTCTCTACTGAGAGGAGTCACTAAAATCCAGGCCCGTTTCATCACTCCCTAGTAATGGAAGCATCATGGTTATACAATCGTTTATGACCACATTGATAAGCGTCCCGCACCCTTTGTAAATTCGAGCAAATTAATGTCCAAATTAATGTTAATCGTTCGTTGCAGTCGGATACGAGAGGCTAGTCAAAAACCACTTTAATTAGATTCAAGTTAATTTCAAGCGGTAATTTTTTTTTACTTGGTGAAGTCCAAGGTCGATCTCAGGGAGGCATCTGTCTCCTTAGGTGAATTTTAAGCAAGTATCCAAGTGTGTGATTTTCGGAGAATTATATTTTTTTCTTCTTTTCAATTTCTATGCAGACTTATGCAAAAATGCAGGCCAAATGAACGTTTAATTTAATTAAGATATCAAATGAAGTCCAAAAATTCTAAAACTTGGCCAGATGATTAATTATGATGAAAATGAGGTACCCTAATTTTTTTGGATTTTTCAGACACTAAATGGATTTACTGGGAATTAAATATGCAGACAAGGTGATTTTCAATATTTAATTTTTAATAAATAACAAACCACAATTTTTTTCAAGAACTAAAATTATCCTAGATAGCACAAATGATAAGGAATCCAGGAAAATTGAAAGATATGAATTTCAATGTGAAATGAATTAATTAAAATTTAAATAAGAAAATCACTCAACAATTTATTTAGGCCTCGATATGTGTGCAAATGGTATGAAATTTTTATGACATGTTAGGAATACTGTCCTTAAGCTACTGTGAATTTTTGATGATTTTTGGAAGCTCAGAGAATTAACTACAAATTAAAAGGTGTCACTGGGCAAAGTATTTTAAAAATGTACCAATTAATTCATTAATAATTCCACTGAAATTACAAAAATGTGACACTTGGACCAATAGACAGAGGACAAGTTTCTCAACAAAATGCAATTTTTGGATTCGTAAAATGATGTAATATGCAACCTAGGGATGCGTGCAAACACAAGGGTATAAATGCAATACAGGAAAATAAGAAATACAATAAGCAAATATGCAAACAGGGACTAAAATGCAATTACCTATAATGCGGGGGACTCAAGTGCAATTTCTCCAACAAACACGTGCTCCTCACGTGGGCTCAGCTTCACAGGGACCTTTTTGCAAATATGGAAAGTCCCGAGGGCCTCTGTGTAAATTACCCAGGCCGCACGTGCTCCTCACGTGGGCGACCTAGGCTTGGATGGCTGCGGAGGCTCGGGCTAGGCTCGGTGCTTCTGGAGGTCTGGAGTGAGGCTCGGAGAGGAGGCTCGGGCCGAGGCTACGTGGCAGGCTGAGGACCCTTGGATCGAGCTTGATCCAACGGTGATCTGGGCGTCGATGAAGATGGCGACGTGGCTCGCTGAGGGACCTTGGATCAAGATTGATCCAAGGGGCGTAGGTGCTGACGCGTGGCTTGATTAAAGATCATCAGATCTAGATTGATCTGACGGCTCCTGGCTGCTCCAGATGTCGATGACGTGGAGGGCTAAGCGCCGTTAGATCCGGAAGGATCCAACGGTACTGATGAAGCGCGGCTGAGGGGCGACGTGGCACGAAGTCTACCGTTCGATCCAGGTGATCGAACGGCAGCTGGAGCTTCTCCTTCAACGGGCCTCCACCGCCTGCGGAGGAGATGGCTGGGCTCCGATGAGGTGGCGTGAGCTGCGCCCGTTCCTCCAGATACCGATGAAGCTCTCCGAGGTGTCGGAGATATCCCAGTAGAAGCGTGGCGATGCGGCGAAGGCGCTGATGGTCTCAGGAGCGGGAGAGAGCCGTCGGAGGTTGCTGGCGACGAAGCTCAAAGACTACTCCGGCGAGCTTCCGTTCAATGCGAAGCGGGGCACCTGCAAGTGTTAAAGAAAGAGCCGGAGCTCGTGCGTGCGTTTGTGGAGAAGTGGAGGTAGTCGGCGAGGCCTAAAGCGTGATGGAGATGGGTAGGCGATGGTGCTCCGGCCAAGTGGCGGAGATGGAGCTGATGGAGGTTGCAGTACGTCGTCGGCGACCGTAAAGGTGAATGCGAAGATGAGAGCTTCGACGCGAAGCTCGGTGAGAGGGAATGGAAGCGAGAGGATGATCGGTGGCGGCGAATAAAAATCGAGAAAAACGAAGAAGAAAATAATCGAAGATCGGAGATGGATGGAGGGATTTACCTGGGGATCAGAGCTCGGTCTCGAGTTCCAGGGTCGTCGCTCTAGGGATCGGTAGGGTCCCGAGCTCGTGCAGCTACTCGGAGGAGCGGCTACGACACGGCGGCGGTGCCGTGGATCTCGCCGGAGAAGAAGCCCTTCTTCGCTCAAAGGATCGTCGAATTGCTGTCACCAAATGGAGGATCTGAGCTCAGGGAAGCTCTCTGGGGTGGCGGATGGCTGTGTAATCGGCCGGAGGGCGAGTATTTATAGGTTGAAGTAGCCAGCCGTGCTGGTGATGAAGTGGGGTTCATGGAGTTCATGGAGCGTCGCTGGCGGTCGACGTGGGTAGCGAGGTGTCTGGCGGGGATAAGTAATGAGTGGGGAAGGACGTGGAGGTGATGGTGGTCGTCGACGGTGGAGGGAGCGCTGCTGAAAATAGAAAGGGGCAACCCCTCCCGCAAGGCGGAGATCGTGGGAGAGAGGGCTGCCAGAGGTAGGAGACGAGGTCGTGGCCATTGGATCTTGTGATCCAACGGCCCAGATCTAATCACTAAGGAGCGGGCGAGATCAGATCGAGGCGAGGCGATATGAGGGTCGTGGAGCGACCACGTGGCGTGATGTGAGCGAAGCGCACGCGGGCGGCTGTGATGAGATTAGGGCTTAGATCGGAGGGTTGGAATGCAAGGCGGGATGAGAGGTTGCGATGGAGAGTGGCGTGCATCATCCAAAGGCGTAGCGTGCGACGCGTGGCGCACTGTGGGCGAGGCGTTAATGAGCGGGTCAGATGAAGTCCTGGGGATGATCAGACGGTGGACATTTGAGGCGTACGTGGAGGCGGCTCCACCATTGGATCTGGATGAAGATCAACGGCTGAGAGCGCTGGCGGATGAGTGACGGGGAGCGGGCCGCGTGGCGCAACCAGAGGGCGCCACGTGGCCTGCTGTGAGTGGCTGGAAGAAGATACATGTGTAGAGAGAAAAAGGGGCCGAATTTGGAAAAACTCAAAACATGAAAGTTGTAGATCTCGATGAGATCTACAAGTTTCATGTTGACCAAAGAAGGAGATGAGGTCAAATATGATACATAAATACAAGGATACATATATACATAGATGTAGTATACAAAGTGGCCCAAAAACCCAACTTTCTCATACGAGCTCCAAATTGGATGAAATTAGTCTCATTTTAAAGGTCTTTTAATGTATAGTATTCTAAGAGTAAGTAGACCTAGTTCGGAGTTTGTATGAGGGATTTATGTGCATTTTAGTGTACAGGGGTTCTAGGGCTTTATTGACTAATTTACAAGGGGGAATTTTTGGCATTCCTCCCTATATTATTAACTAAGGAGTACATATTATAAGGAAGAGGTTATTTTAGTGAGTGGAGCTTTTACAAGGGATTTTGGCTTCTTATTTGAATGCAAATGGACTGCTAAAATGAATGTATTATGTGTATATGCATGAATGCTATTTATGCATTATAAAGGGAAATATGCCTCTATTTACTCGGGAACAAGGCTTTATTTTTGACTTTTGAAGTGATGAATCACAGATTCATCACACATCACCCTTAGGTATTCCCACTACTTGTACATCCTGCATACTGGAAGACTCAGAATAAATCTGAATTATTGGATCAACTTCATACTGTCTACTTTAGGGTTTTATCACTAAGTTTCTCATTTGATCATTAGGAGTCGATATCAATCATATACTTTCCAAAAACATATATCATACCTAGGTCTTGATTATATACTTTCCAAAAGTATATATCAAACCTACAAATTCAGTCAAGCTTCCAAAGCGAGATGACCGTGCACGGAATTTGATTCTTACCAATATCTTATGAGTGAGCTCATGTCTTCCGGTTCAGTAACCGAACCTGCATGATCCCTTTGAGAGATCGTATTACTTATATGCCCTTACGTGCACACCAACGCGCCGGTGTATAGACCTTGATTAGGTCATCAACCTATTGGTCTGCCAAATGTACATACTTAGACATATAAAAACACATCTGTCTCCAGTCAGAGGATGTGTGCCTATATCATGACATCATATATTATAGGACTTTGGTTATCTCGATCTCGTTAAGTCAACTCTTTGACCTAACTAATCTGACACCTCCGAATCTCTATTCCTATGCAGAGGACCTGCATCAAGAGGTCGTTCAGATATCAACCTAACTGAGAAAGGATTTCCATCTCCTACCTAGGCTGGAGATCATCTCTTAAAAATCATTTGACGATGCTTGATGAGTCCTCAATCTAACTCTTTAGATATTCATCCAAGCACCAGCCTCTATGATTCATTAGTTGAATCAACAGCTGTATGATTATTAAGATGGCCATGGCACATAACCCTAATTGTATTAAGGGACCTATTATGCAAATTAGTTATTCTTCATTTCAGATTAGGGAATGATATTCGTAATAAAATTTATCACATAATGGCTCACCGTGGGCTCGCATGTCCAACAATATGTGCTCTCAACATTTAATCATGAATGACATGATTCACTCATTATGTAGAATGGTGACTTGATAACAATTGATGTACCTAAATTTTTGAGTACCTACTTGAACCAAAGTTTTTTTTTTAATTTAGATGGATGTAGATACAATGAACCATCATTCTACTATCGATACTCAAGTCATTCATGAAGCTTCATAATATTCATATTGTATGAATTGAATGAAGCATGTATAAATGTTGAAATACCCTTATAGTGAAATCCTTTGAATTCAACATAAGAGATCTTTTGTCTTAAGCGATGGTTGTTTATAGATGAAGGGAGCGCAATGGAAGCATGGTTCTGACCCAAGCAAGAAGGAATGTCGAGGAGTTGACCGTACTTCTGTAATTTCCATATGACATCCATAGAGTTGGACGAATGCTAATACTGCAATAAGCTGATGCACTAATAATGTGACTATCTAGACTATCTTGGATCCTTAGAGAAGGACCCATATAGTGCATTGGAATAATCTATATCTACATATCATCACTGAAATTGAATTACTTATTAGATAATATCAAAGTCTAATATTATATCTCATTCTTTTAATAACACTTGAAATTGGTTGCATATGTATTAGAAGACTAGAAATTTGATATTAAGTTTTAATAGTCATCCGTGGTTATTGATGCAATGGTTGCAACAATCTCTATTAGATAAATAGACTTCATATTTTCAGTGGGAGAGCCATGTCTTAGAGAATGTCTCTATGACCTAGATATTGGAATACACTCATTGTTTACTTTTAAAAAATCTTGGAAATAAACATGAATTATGAAATGGACCTATCATAAAGAGTTATGATGGATATTTTTCAGATAGTAATCTAGCATCTGGAGGACTCTACTTAATTAGAAAATTTAATGAATGGTTCATTAGTATTTCTAATACTGAACATTAAACCTTTAAAGATCAATAAGGGAACCATTTGACAATGATTTAGCATCAAATCATGGACATAAGTTTGTTGATGAGATCAATAGACTAGTAAGAGATGAAATTTTAGAATGTGTGAAATTTCAAATCTTACATACTTGTGAATATTTTATTCCAAATAAAAATGTCCAGTGCACCCTTATTTAGAAATGTTGTTACATGCTAATGTATTCAAGATCTCATACATATGGATGTATATAGATCATCTATATCATAACGAACATTAATGATATGTGATAACAATTGACGAATATTTGTGATATGAGATTTCTTCCTTCACCTTAGAAAGCTTTGAAATGTTCAAAGATTTCACGATTTGGTTTAGAACCAAAGATTGATGGAAGATGAAATGAATTTGATCTAACCTAGATAGCCCATACCTATTAGATGAATTCAAGGAATACCTTATGGAGATATGAATATCATTCCTATCTCACTCCTCCTAATACACCTAAACTCAATAGAGTTGTAAGAAGATACAATTGGATTATGTGTGACACGATTTGATCAATGATTAATCTTAGCATAATTATCTCTTAGTTTCCAGGTGTATATATACGTAGTAGAGACTACACTAAATATAATTAATAAGATTCCATGCGCATCTAAACCAGAAGACCCTCATAAGATATGGTTTGGAACCTTGCATAGTATTGGACACTTGAGGATTTAGGGTTGCTTGGTCCATAACTTTGTCATGGATGCAAGTAAACTGGAATCTAGCATAAGAGAGTGCTACTTCATTAGGAAAATAAAGGATAGTATTGGATACATACTTTATGTCCTTGAGATTCTTAAAAGATTTCTTGTTTGAGAATATGATTCTTAGAGGATGTCTCTCTTGAGAATCAAGATGAAAATGAAGTAAAGGAACTCATTTATCTTGATTAGACAATGAGGCTCATGAAATTAGAAACTAAAAGGACAATTAAATATGAAACACTCATATCTCTTCAAATGAGTTTGAGGATGGCTTCCATGTGTCAATTAAGTCTGACAATGATCTTACCCATGTGATGAAGCTTCTGAAGATCATGACATGGAAAGATGGATGTTGGCAATAATGTCTAAAGTAGACTTCATATACAAGTGTCGTGTATGGACCATGGAGTATCCACCTATAAGGGTAAGACCTGTTAGGTGTAAATGCATCTTCAAGAGAAAGAGGGAACCGATGAGAAGGTACAGACCTTGAAAGCATGACTCGTATCCACAAGATACACACCAAAGAGAAGACATCACTTGTGATGGGACTTGATCTCCAGTGACCATATTTAAAACCCTCATAGTATTGCTAACTATAGCTACATAACTTGACTTTGACATCTACTAGACGGAAGTCAATATTGTATTTCTCTATGAATACCTCTTTGAGGACATTCATATGAATTAGCCCCAGGGCTTCATATTCGATGAAAGCAAGGTGTGTATGCTAAGGAACTCCATCTATAGACTTAAATAAGTTGCTTCTAGTTGGAACACTGGATTTTGATGAAATTATAAATGTAATGATTTCAAATAAAATCTTGATGAACCATGTGAAGCTTGGTGGGAGTGCCATTGTGTTCATCGTGCTAAATGTAGATAATATCCTCATCATTTGGAATGATATAAGGATGATAATAAGTGTTTCATAATCTGGCTATTCCATACCTTAAAATATGATCTCAAGGATACCTCTTGGATCTTAGTTCTGAAGATGTTCAGAAGCAAATAGAAGAGGGTATTGAGACCGTCACATTAAGCGATACACCTCGGACATATTCCATTCTTAGAAAATCCCAAAGAGGGCTCCCTTCCCTTAAGACATGGAACTAACCAGTATAAAGGGATAAAACCTCAAGGAGTTGAGGAAGTCAATGCTAGACCTGCTTGCCCTTGTGCATCAGTTACGAGAAGCCGAGTGTAGGCTAATGTATACAAAAGTTAGATGGTTCATGCAGTGAGAGTAGTAAACTGTTACTAATCCTACTATGGAATAAAATACTTGATTATAGTAATAACAATATCTTCAAAGAGGACAAGACTTTAAAGATAGTTATCTCTCAATCATATCTTCAAGAACTTAAGACTTTATAGATAGTGATCTAAAAGCTCTAATTGCAGATACCTTGGGAGATAGAGATCTCCGTGAATAAGGGTATTCTATTAAGGATAATAGAAATTACATACTGTTTTTAACATTATTGAATAGTAGTGTTAAAGGCACTATAATTAACAAAATTGAGTATTGGTTGCATAAGATGTAATATTCGCATTGGATGCGATCACTGTTAGTAGGGGATATGCAAGTGTCGTAAAAGGACTTGGCACAGTCTCTCGGGAATAGAGTGATTGATAATATTACTTAGCTATTTTTATAAATAGCCTATGATTGTCACATGAGTGATGGTTTAAAGATCAGCCCATTAATGGCTCTTTGGGCTAGTGGGAGATTGTTGGACATGCGAGCCCACGACGAGCCATAATGCAATAAATGGTTATTGTAAATATCATTCCTTGATTTAAAATGAAGAATAACTAATTTTCATATAGGTCCCTTAGTACAATTATGGTTATGTACCACGACCATATTAATTATCATACAACTATTGTTTCAATTGTTGAATCATATAGGCTGGTGCTTGGATGAATATCTAAACAGTTAGACTGAGGACTCATCAAGCACCGTCAAATGATTATTAAGATAAAATCTCCATCATGAGTAGGAGATGGCAATCCTTTCTCTAAAGGCTGATATCTAACAGACCTCTTGATGTAGGTCTTCTGCATAGGAATAGAGATTCGAAGGTGTTATATAAGTCAGGTCAAAGTGTTGACTTAATGAGATCGAGATAACCAATAACTTGTGTCATATGTTGTCACGATATAGGCATGCATCCTCATGCCGGAGACAAATATGTTACCATATATCTGAGTATGTACATTTGGCAGACCATTAGGTTGATGACCTAATCAAGGTCTATTCACCGACGTGTTGGTGTGCATACAAGGGCATACGAGTAATACAATCTCTCAAAGGGATCATGCAAGTTCATTCACTAAACCGGAAGACATGAGCTCACTCATGAGATATTGGGAAGAACTAAATTTCATACACGGTCGTCTTGCTTGGATTTGACTGAATTTGTAGGTTTGATATATGCTTTTGGAAAGTATATGATCAACACTTGGGCATATATATGCTTTTGGAAAGTATATGATCGATACCAACTCCCAATAGTCAATTGAGAAACTTAATGATAAAACACTGAGGGAGACAGTCTAAAAGAGATCCAAAACTTCGGGTTTATTCTATGGGTCTTACAATATGCAGGATGTACACATATTAGGAATACCTGAGGGTGATATGATCATAAACGACTATATAACCATGATGCTTCCATTCCTATGGAGTGATGAAACGAATTTGGATTTTAGTGACTCCTCTCAGTAGAGAAGTGATCTGAACTTGGTCCAAATGTTGGACATTGATCTAAATGTAATTCAGATGCAATGAGTAGATTAGATTTGCGATCTTGATTTAATCAAGCATTTATGGGAGGTCTACAAGATCTGGATTTGAGATGTGATCTCAATATCCCAATCACTATACATGGAACAATACAAACGCCATGTCCTTATCTCAAAGTATCTGCGGAGAAAGCGCATTATTATTGAAAGAGTTCGAGAATAATTCCATTGTTGAATTATATATGAGCATTACAAATGTGATTTATAATGTAATATAGAGGGACAATTGTTATTATATTTTTGATTAATTATTGATGTGTGGATGATTAATTGAAAATATAATTTACATTTTGTTTTGAGGTATGAAAGTGGTTCACATAATTCCAATGGCATGATTCCATTATTCACAAAATAATTATGAATTATATTTGCGAGATAATTTACAATAGGTGTTGTTGTAAATCTCAGAGATTTGACAAAATAATATAATCTCATGAGATAATAAGGAGATTACCACCTTCCATCCTAAGAGGGTGGACGTCCACCAACTTCCATTAGGAGTGGGTGGTCGTCCCCCCTTTTAGGGATGGGGGCAATCTCGTCCCCATTTATCTATAAGATTAGTTGATTTAATTTGTAATTATTTATATTGATTTATCAATATATATTAATTTAAATTAAAGTAACCGGTGTTGTGTTTTTACAATAAATCATGGCCATTGAAAGAAGCACTAATCAATCTCATCCATTGATTTTTTGTTGTCCATGGATTGAGATCCACCGAGTCCCAAAACCCCATATAAGAAGAGACACCTCTTGCTCTTTAATGTTACAACAATAACTTCAATCTCTCTCTCTCTCATTCTCATGCCAACCCCCTCTCTCTCCTTCAGTGGTCGTCCACTCCATCCCTAGAGAGAAGGTCATCCCCATTGTCGCATCGTCGTTGTGTTGCTGCTTCGATAATTCTTGGATCTCCGTCTTCTTTGGTGCGCCTCAGTTGTGAAGAAGACGTTCGATCTTGTGAGATGAGATCAGGAGATCCATTGCTTGGATCAATGACTTGGATTGCGAGAAGCACGCAGCTCATCTCCGCACTCGCAAGCGTCTCCTCCGACAGATCGGACATGAGACAGGAGGTCTCTTTTTTTAGAGACTCGATCGCAACCATGCTTAAAGAGATAATACCAAGACTTGTATGTGGTTTAGATGAAACAATTCGAGAAGTGTTATTAGATCATGTAGATTCATCATTTATTTTTTTAAAATTCTGCTATCTCGAGCGACTAGTGCGACTAGTCACTTATGCTTCCATGATGCGTTGAAGTATCTTTCCCTATCCTTCACTTGAGGGGCTAAGGTGGAGAAAAAGGGAACCAAACACAAAATGGTGGAAGGAGGAGAATGTTATAGACAATGATTGAGGAGGGATGTTCGAGATGGCGAGGGAGATATGGTCGACGTGGATCACAGATGAACATGGAAAGAAAACTCATGAAAGAGGTACATGGCCTCAAGTCTTCTATCATGGTGGAATATATCGAGAAGGAAGGGGTACAACTTTTCTGATAGCCCAAGCATATGGGGTTGAGGAGTTGACCGAAGTTAACAAAGACTCGACCCCCATCGGGCTACATCAGCCTACTACATTAGAAAATAGGGAGATAAATGTTTATTAAATCATTTAATAAATGATTTTAAATAATTTTTCCATAAAACATAGAAAACGTGTATTTTTATGTAGTATTTTAATATGATTTTTATTTATTTTTACAAGTTTATTTATTTTATTTTACATTTTACATGTACATTTATATGAGTACGATTTAACGTATGTTTATTTTTATTTTATATTTTATATTTTATTATTTGGTATACATATTTTATATACTATAATTATTTAAATACACAAATATATTTTAATTGTATTTTTTGAAGTTCATTGTATACTTAAATAAATAGATGTATTTATTATATAGTTACATTCAGTAAAGGTCGTATCGATATCGATATCGTATCGATACAATATTTCGACGATATACCGCCGAAATATCACCCATGTTGACGATCTTTTATGAAGGAAGTGCCTGAAAACTGGGATATATCCCCATATCAGTACCCATATCAGTCGCATCTCGATATCGATATATTGCCGATATATCGCGAAATTTCCTTCCATGGTTACATGTATAGGTAATTCATCTATGTTTTATGTATACTTATTTATTCTAGTGTGAATGGTTTCTCTTATCTAATTATGTATATGAGTTATAAATAATAGTTACAAATTTATAAAAAAAATGAAATCATGAAAATATAAAGAATAAATAAAAATGAATTTTTTATTCCGGTATTATATATAATAGGGGTCCAAAACCTAACATTTGCATCTTAACACAAAATTAAATGAAACCACCTTCACTAAATAACTAAAAAAATAAATACAATTAAAGGTAATTTTAATGAATTTTAATTTCATATGGAGGAGATACAGGTCTGTGATGTTTGGATTTTGCCATTTTGTTCTGAGTATAGAAAGCATAAATATACTTTATTTTTATGTGAAATAAATTTTGTTTTTTCTATGTATTTTTATCTACAAATTTCATGTAAAAAGTTTATTGATTTGAGGAGTAAATAATAAAGAATAAAATAGGTCCCAAAACACACTTATTAGCAAAATAAATTGAGATTTTTATTGTATTTTTGGCCCTTGTCTCCCCCTACTTTATTCCTTGTCGACCCAGTAATCATGATGCATAGGTCTCACGGTTTAGGGTCATTCAATACCTTTAGTATTTCATTTCATTTTCTTTTCTTTTCTTTATTCTATTTTGGTTATACATACTTTTATACAATACTTACACAATAAATAATATATGTTAATTTATGAAAAATAATGTTATTTACATGCATTTATCTAGGGTTTAAAGAACAAAATGAAGGAATAAAGGTCATGAAATGTATATTGATCAACCCTTTAGATGGCGATTTGGATGGAGACCGGCTGAGCTTTAACCGATCGTAGTTCATTAAAGCAGTCATTCATCTGAGTTCTTCCAGAGGCCATATCCAACCATCGATCAAGAATATTGACGCCAAATCACATTGCATCCATTGGTTTAGCCCCAAAATCCGACCATTAGATTAGAGATGTCGATCCAACACGTGCAACACATGCACCTCGGTGAATTTTACATCCTTCACCATGTTCTTTTATTTATTTGTAAATAAGTACTTATTTGGATGTATGTTCATCTGATATAACTTAAATAATTGTAGTGGTACCCTTTGTGGTTTTTATAATTTCATTTAAGTCTGGTATGTACTGAGTCACATGCAAAACACATGTTATTTTTATAAAATTACGTCAAGTGCCTTGTGTTATTCTATTTTTATTTGGCATCTGAAATAAAAATATCTGTATTTAGGTCCCGTCCAATGCATCTCGCATGCGCTAACACGAAATTTTATTGGTAAATTATGTTATCGAGCTTGCATTTATTTAATTTGTTTTTTAGTACTTGGAAATAAAATCTTTGTAGTTTAGTCCTTCCTTATCAAATACTTGTTTTTTCCTTGATAGCATTTAATAATTTACTAATTAATTCAAAAAATTCCTTAAAAATCAAAATAACTTTCTTGTAATAAGTTTTATCACCTCTAATTTTAGTTTACAAATTTATTAGTTTTGTTAATTTAGAAGTTCAAAAACAATTAAAAATTGATCTGTTTGCATTAGAAAATTCATAAATATTCAAAAAAATTTGGAAAATTGCAAAAAATTATGATTATATATTTTGACTTGTTTTATTTTCTATACAAATTTGGTCTCAAAATTCATTGAAAAAAATTCTAAAATCAAAAAATATAGTAAACACTAAAAAATCATAAAAACTCATTGGAAAATAGAAATACATAAAATAGTTTGTTTTAAAGCTTGAACAAATTTTTTAAAAAATAATCTTTATCTTTATTTCCAGTATATTTGACTTTATTTTATATTTTAAAAATCCAAAAAATAGTAGCTTGTTTCTATTTGTGTTTTGTCTGAAGTTTTAATTTATTTTGAAAATTCTAAAAAATCTAAAAAATTACAAAATAATAAAAATCATCTACACCACAACATGATTTTATTTGATTTTGGATTTTTTTTCTATTTTCTAAAAATATAAAACAGTTTTGTTTTGTTTTGTTCACACATTGTTATTCTATTTTACTTTTAAAATTTAAAAAATAGAAATTTACAAAATAAAATTCTGTAAAAAATTCAAAATATGTAAACATAAAAAATTAAAAATAACCAAAAATGTAAAAAATACAAAATTCTTTAAATATATAAAAACATAAAAGAGAAAAAGAAAAAAGAAACTCATTAAATTTTAATTAATTAATAACCCTCAGGTACTGTAACCTCCTTGAGTTCGATCCTGCAGGCTATACATGTAAAATATTAGCAATTCTCTAACTTTTCTCTTTTTCTTTGATTTATTTCTACTAGTGAATAAACTTTGGTTGGAACTATTTTGTGTTGCGACGACCACATTCACATTGTGCGTATTTCCCCTCTTTTTCATTTAAATAAATAAAGTCCCGAAATCGCTCACTAAACTGACATGTAATTTCATCCTGAGGTATGATCTCCATCCTAACTAGTGTATCTATAAACTGGCATGATCGCCATCCTAACTGTGGGCTCTGTGGTCATCAGACACTGTAAATAATCATCAAAGTCTTGCCAGTCAAAATCACGATTTGAGTTTGAGGGATCTGAATCACAAGAAATATAATATACTCCGCTACCCTTATTACAATCATCAACCTCTAAAGTGTCATGTGCCATGAGTGTGCTCTCCGAACTCTCATCAGCTATCATATGCAGCTCTACACTCTTTGAGGGTGTGAAAAGAGCTCATGAAACTGGATCTGTCCATACGGCTTCATCATTTATAATCGCAAAATCACATTCCTGGTGGATGTCTAGCTCCACCTTTGTCATATGCTCTGAATCGATGATCTGCTCCGAGCAAGTTGAGTCTTTTGCTCTGATCTCTTCAATCATCTTTATTTGTCTACTTTCACCCTCGACGTGAAAGTATACCTTCCCGCTATCATGATTGGATACTGAAGTGATTGTATCCAAGAACGGTCGTCCTAGAATGATGGGGGCTTCGGTCACGGATTCAGAGATCTCCATGTCCAATACAACGAAGTTCACGTGGAATTTCAGACCCGGAAATGTGACGACAATTTCCTTTAACATCCCCTTCGACCTCTTAACAGATAGATCTTCAAATTGAAGGACTACCCTACTATGTTTAAGAGGGCCAAACTCGAAACAGTCAAGTAAGGTAACCAAGAAGAGGTTACTTTATCAACCAGGTGCTTCAGTCAATAAGCTACTTTATCAACCAAGGAAAACCGGAAGGCGATTAGTTTGATGGTGTCGTCCACTAGTTTATCGTGGAATGTGTTGTAGATCATCTCAAACTCCTACAGATGGAGGTGGGGCTCTTCGGTGGCTAGCCCATGAAATTTGGGCAATAACTGGATGGTCTGGGGACAAAGCTCAAAATATCCCAAGATTGCGGACAAATAAATCCATCGATGTGTGAGGGCTGCACCAGGGTTGTGCAACTGCCTCATGGTGCGGGCTAGTATGGCTAGGTCTTGCGGCTCGTCCTGGCATCTGTCTCTGTCCTCATCTCTTAGTATTTCTTTACCACTGGATGGATGTTCTAGATCCTCTTGCCCGGCTCAAATCTGTGTGAGTTCCCTCCTCGCCACTGCCATGAATACTCCCTAGTCTCGGATCTGTCGCTGCATGGTCTCTAGGGAAGCTAGCAATGCGTTGTTGATGGCAATCTGATTTAATACAAACGAGGATGTCTGTGGTTGTTCGTCGATTCTTTCCTTATTGCTGGCCATCTCACCGGTCTCTAAAAAGGCACAAGACCCTAGCTCAGGTGCTCTCAAGTGAACAAAGAGATGTGTTGGACTATCGGGCTGTACCTCAGAAGTTGGTGGAGGCAAATTTGGGCTAAGAGAGCAGGCCTAAGCTCTCTAAATCCATCCTAGATGAACGGGTAGGAGTGCTGTAAAGTAGTGCTGCCAGAGGCAACCTAAGAGAACTTCTTCCCATCATCATGATGTGGGGATTTATGAAGATTAGATTTTATATGAAAGCAGGATGAGAAAAAAACCCTCGGTTCACCTACTCAACTCATTGTGATGACCGCAAAGGCCCGATCGTTTATCTTGTCCAATTTTATTTGGGGAAAATTCAATCTTTCAGAGTGGGTTAGCGAGATGTTATGAGCCCGATTCTTCCGGGAGATTGGCACAGATTTCTACGACTAGTTGCACCTATTTCCAGCTAGTATGGGTGTAAGTACGGACTATTTCTAGCTTCCCAATTTTACTTGAGGACGGAGCCTTACACAAGGTCCTCTAAACCACCCACTCTGCTAAGGAAGTTTGGACCATTTATCGGCTACCTGAGAAATCCTCACTGGAGAATTGCTAATCATTTTGAGAATCGGTATTCTGAAGAAAGTTTAGTTATAGCTCTATCCTGGTGTGTGGATCAATCAACTCTCTACAGGAAAATCATACAATGAGGTGGTTACTCTCCCCAAAACTAGAATTTTTGAGTGAAGTTTAGTTTTAGATCAAGTTTGCTTAGCAGTCCCAGATTTAATTTTGTTATCTCTTTGTATGTATTTTTCTGAATAATGCAACATCAAACGAATTTTCTTCCTTTTTAGTTAATTCCAAGAAAACTGGGGGAGGAAGACGAAAAAGTTGATGTGCGATTAAACACAATGATGCATGCAGAGTAAGAAATGCGTACCTTCCTCCAGTACTCTACATGCAGGGTGATCCACACATAAATTAAAAGACCGAATTAAAAGTAATCTATATGATGCACGAGGAAATCGTACTAAGATGAGCAACTTCTATTAGCAAGAAGAGTTGGCATTTAATCAATTAGAGAAGAAACCTGAGTCCGGTATTGGAGATCGCTCGATGCCTGCCAAAATGGGGCTTGCTAGCGCTGTATGCAACCTCTCTCGATGCATGGTTTGTTAGCCAATCAAATTAAATTTTTCTTTATTTGACTAAGTCCAAATACTATCTAAAGGAACGTATAGTCTATTAGGGTGTTTGGACCTTAAATAATTACCGAGCTCAAGTAATAAAACTCCTAAATCTATGGGCCAAATCCTCGAGGATCAAATATAAAATAAATGCAGAAAATCACGAGAAAATACGATGAGGTCCCACGAGTGCACTGACACTCGATGAAATAGACCCCGAATAATGTCAAAGTGTCTCAAGAGTCCAAGAATCTAAATTATTACAATTATTTTTCAAAAATAAGCCCTATCTAAAATAATAAGCTCATGTTGTCTTCATCTCTTCCTCTTGTGTCGGTCCCTCCAAAAATAGATAGAGTCATACTCCAACAATCCCTCATATGAAAAAGCAAAGCAGAATAATGTCAGAAACAATTATAAGAGATAGAGACAAAAGTAAACAAAAAAAATCAAACTACTTAGCCGTGCTCCCCGACAATGGTGCCATATTGATGACCGCCTGATCGACTCATGTTACGTGTGAAATTAAGATGTCTGCGACATATGTAATTATTTTTAGTTTATGGGCCCGTAGAAGAACAACATCTAAAACTACATGAGGTCATTCTGCAATTTGTCCATACAAAACATGTGCATGACATAAACTAGGATAACAAGGTATAAATGCAACTTCTCAAAATATAACATTCATTAAGTAGTAGTTGAAAGGTTCAGGATAAAACTTATAAAACACCAAGAAACACATGCATGCACACATGACTACATCTCAATTGAACTAAAGTTCAAATATAAAAACTATAGGTGTCTATCTGTAAAAGTTCTCAACTACAAATTACATTTATTGGAATAAGATGAAATGGCATAAACGACATGGGAAAAGGGGAATTTACCCTTGTAGTCACGTGGCACATGCGTGATGGATCTCTGACATACGGTCCTGATGTGCTTCTGAAAAAGATCTGACGGTCGAGGTATTGGAACAGATGAGTGGTCAAATCTGACACCTAGGTTTGATCCAACGATTTGCAGATGGAATCTGTCGGGCGGAGCAGTTGAGGGACCAACCTTGATCGGATGGCTAAGGATGGAGCACTCTTAGACAATCCAGATCCAGTCTAGAGCTCTATCTCTAGATCGGATGGCAGGGGAATATGATGGATGAACACAATTGATGCGTGATTCGTCCGAGCATGCAGGGCAATCCACAATTCTGATGAAGGCACCAAAGTGTCAGGTACTGTCGTGAGGGCTCTCGCATTGACTAGGGGGCTCGGATGGAGAAGTGGACGGGAGGATGGTCTGGACAGTGGTGCTCCACTTGGAGGTGCTCCGCCAGAGTAGTGGAGACTTTGATTGGGGACTTCTCGCACACCTGAACCTACAAGGATAATCACAGCTCAAAGAAAAAGCTTCGACCAAGGTTCATTTTGGTTGAAATGAAAGGAAGCAGAAGGGGGTGCTAAATGGCCTCCGACATAAGTGAGGGAGGAGGTGGTTCTAATTTTGCTCTGGTAAGCAATATTCAGGGTGGTAAGAATGCATAAGGAGAATGATGGCGAGTCGGGGAGTCAATCAATGCGGGTGATTGTGAGAGATGGAGCTCCGACTGGCTAGTCGGAGTAGAATAACTAATGACGGAGCAATGGGAGAAGTTGGAATGAAATGGAAAATGCAGGCCATATCAGGTATACTTGGAGGTGCTGAAGGACTCAGAAGCTTCAGGCGAGGTGGAGGATGAGGTCGTGGCCTCAATCGAGCTGCCGAAGACTTGGGATGCTTATCGCGGCGGAGACGTCCGACAGCCAACTGAGCAAGCGCTCCCGGTCACCAAATCAACTTCCTAAAGACACCTAGAGAATCTTGTCATGATGTTGGAGGTGCAAAGTAAAGGAAGGTAGTGCGAGGAACGAGCTACTGAGCTCAGGAGGTGGAGGCAAGTGTTTATAAGCATGTTTTAGAGTCTAGAAAGATCGGCATCGTGCTTGAAACCCTAGGGCGATCCGATTGCGCTTAGGGATCCACGAGGATCATGGATCCTAGGAGAGTGTTGGGAACAAAAATCAAGGCTATTGATGATCAGACCTGATCGAGAAAAAGAGGAGAAGTCATGTCCGACAAAGGCTTGGCGGGTCGGGTCAATTGGGGGAGAAGGTTGACCGCGACCAACAATACTTAGCTGACCAACAAGCATTCATGAATCTACAAAATGAAAGAATAGTAAAAAAAATTAGCAAATGATTTTAAAATAAAAATGAATAAAATAAAAGTGTTTATTTTCAAATTTTTTTGTGATTTTTTATTATTTTTAATTATACAATATAGTGCATTAAATAAAATGATTTTATTTGATTTTTACAATTTGAATGTATTAAATAAATAGGTAACGTATACAATATACACACAAGTGGCTTTTGTAGAATGATCTTCTGGATTTTATGTTTTTTGTGTTTCTTATTTTTATTTTATCTTTATTTTATTATTAAGGCTACATAAAAGTGTTCAAAAATAATATGGTATATATAAAATGTGAAATAAATATAAATATTTATTTGTATAGGTATTATCTACAATGTACCATATCTCCTTCTACTTTTATTCCTTGTCGATTATGCCAAGTTTTGACCTTCTCTCAGGGTTTGGGTCACTCTATATTTATTCTAAATAGGTCCCTCTTTTTTTTCACTCTTCATTCTTTTATTTTTGGAAAATATGTGTTAATTATGCAATTTTAACAAGGTCATGCATAATGATAAGTTATTGTATTTGCATAAATTTATAGATGTTTTTGTTACAAGATAAAGCTAAAAAAAGAATAAAGAATGATAATCGTAGATTCATCAGGCACATGCAAAAATCCCTGAAATATTCATATGCACTAGTAGGAGTATAATTGCAATATCCCAAAAGTTGCTGGCCCTGGTTGCAATTTTCACCACAATATTTCAATGAAATTTAAATTCTTTGGATCAAAAAATAACACAAACCCAGAGGGGTTTAGGTGTAAAATGTCCAGCAACCTCATGTGTATGCGTACGTAAGGTAATGTGGACTCAACCTAGGAAATAAAACAAAAAAGAGGTTTGAAATGAAAATATTACAAAAATATTTAAACTACAGATGAAAGTTTATGGACTAAAGAGTAAATACAAAAGGTGGGGGTATACAAGAAAAATTGCCCCACATGCATTAATCAACTAGCTCGTGTGCATCGCTTAACTACGTGGACAACTCAGATCGTTGGATAACGGTACACGTTGGACGAGGTAGATTATATATGATGGCAGTTTTGACGGTGGCCGGTTCTCTTGATCCAATGACTGTCCTCAAAATTGGAGATGAGTTTGGATTTGATGGTTACTGTTCTTCCCCAAGAACAAGGAAGAACAGTTGTAGATTCGAATTTCGATCCGCAAAACCCTCCTCCTCCAAGCTCCTCTGAAGCTGCTCAGATGCTTTCCTCGTTCATGACGATGGTCCGCAGCCATTGATGCCCTCCAAAAGGTCTAGGACCCAGTGATGGTGTCCTAGTGGCTCGTGAAATGCAAAGGTTCTGGAGGTCCTGTTCTTGTAGCTTTCCAGATGCGGTTTCTGCATAAATAGAAAGAGGATGCTCTGACGATGCAATCTAGGCAATTATGGATGAAGGTCGAAGTCGGGTGGGCCGAGATGGAGAGGTCTCCACTGAAGGTGGAGAAGGGGACCTCGGTGGCTTGATCCAGAGGGGCATCAAGGTGACTAGAGTGTTAGGAAGGTGGAGAAGATAAAAGGAAGTGAAATGGGGATGATTGTAGATCGGAATAAAGGTTGAACCATAAAGTACGATGGCCAAAGCTCGAGAGCTCCAACGAGCTAAAATCGAAGCTTCAAACTAATCTAATTGACTAAATCATAAAACAAAAAATTGGACAAGCTACAGATATATTCTACCTAAAATGCCATGAAAAAGGGCTCGACTTGGCTAGAACAAGGAGCAGAGCTGCGTCACCGGAGCATGCTCAGCAGCACTGGGATATGACCTTCCTCATCGCTTTCCTCCTTATCGACACCTCCGCAAGCTCTGTCCTGTATCCAAGAAACTCAACAGCCTGAGGAGTGGAGGTTCAGATGGTTTGAAAGGGATCAAGTTCAATTGACAGAGGACGATCGGTATATGTGCTTGTGAAGTTTGAATTGGGTCTTTGGCTTGATTCAGTTATCCTCCGACCGATGAGAGATGTGTGTGCGAAAATGTGTAGATCGAGGAACAAAAGACAAGAAGTCATCAAGCTGAAATAGTGCATGGGACAATCATGAAAATTGGGAGAATTGAGGTGGTCTAGCATCGACAGAAGTAGGACCTTGGGGGCGAGGAGTTGACTAGGGTCAACGTGGAAAAGCCTCCCATTGGTCTACTTCAGCATCTAGAAGACAAAACATGGAATAAATCTCTTAATAAATATATTTAAAAATTAAATGAATTTATTATTTTTTAAAACATTAAAAATATTTATTATTTTATGTAGTATTTTATTGTGATTTTTATTTATTTTTACAAGATAATTTATTAGACGTTATTTTTTACATGTATAATTATATGAATATTTAATTATATATGATGATTTTTTTATTTTTTATTTTACATTTTAGTATTTTAATTTTTTGTTTGTAACTTATTGAAATAATTATCCATAAATTTTTATTTTATTTTTCTGAAGCTATTTATTTCCTTAAATAATTGAGTATATGTAATATATAGGTATACTATAAGTATTCTTTACCTATGTATTAAAGTATATTATTTATTTTATTCTATTTTTATGGTTTTATTTTTTATTATATACATGTATTTTAAATAATATTTAAAAATTTAAACTATAAGAAAGTGAAAAATATAAATAATAAATATATTGATTATTTTATATAGGTATCCTGCATAACGAGGGCCCAAAAGTCAACTTTTACATCTTAACTCCAAATTAAATGAAATTACCTTCATTAAATACACAATTTAATTTTTTGAATAATAAAGGAGAGCTGGATGAATTTTGAATTTTTATGGAGAAGATATGGGTCTAGAAAAATTTCTTTACGATTTTTATTATGTGTGTCTCGGGCATACTGTGCATTATTTTTAAATGAAATAAATTTTATATTTAAAAATAAAAGAGGTTCCAAAATACATTTATTCAAGAATTAAAAGTAGGGGTTTTCATGCATTTGTTGGACCTTATCTCCCCCACTTTATTCCTTACCCGCAAGTCTTCATGATGACTGGGTCTCAGGGTTTAGGACCATTCAATACTTTGGTATTCTATTTATTTTTCTTTTCTTTCCTTTATTCTTATATTTTAAAATTAAATCAAATAATTTACACAATATTTACACCATAAATGATGATTGTTATTTGCGCAATTTAATGTTGTTTACATGCATTTAACTAGGGATTTAATGCCATAATGAGAGAATAAAGGTGATGAAATTAGATCCATCACCCCGGGGGAGCCAACTTCGCTACCCCCATCCTTATTTTTCTTATTTATTAATGTATTTTCTGAAAATGCATAGGGTTATTTAGATCATTTTATGACACATCTAATTCAAATTCTGACTCAATTCAAGACTCTTATCTCATCCATCAAGCCTGTCAAATTTTAACGATCTAAGAATTGATGGAATCGACCCATTTTTGATGGATGGGTTTAGAGTGTCTATTTCACACGAATTTGAATGTCACCATTCTTCCATCTTGTTGATTAAATCCCCTAGGTATTTTCAGATTATACTTTAAGAAATAAGAAAAATATGGGTTGGGGCATCCACATTAACCTCTCTATGTATATGAACTACACATTGTATTTTTTAATAAAACAAACATCAAAATTGCACATTATAATACAATATATTTACCTATTTTACAAAAATGCTAATGTTTTTTTAAAAGGAGCCGCCTTTCTAAACTTAGGAAGGGCCATATCCTATCTGAAGTATTATCTCTCGCTCTCTCTCTCTATATATATATACTGTTGTATGTTTATATGTAATATAAGCTTTTGAACCTTCAATGGAATAATAAATAGGCAAGCGTGTAAACATTTGTTGAGAGCTTGAGAACATTGGATGACGATCATATAAACCATACTGTTATTAATTCAATATAATTTTGAGAGATAACCACATAGTATGATCAAAGAGAATAATCAGAGGGCATCATAAATTGTCATGATACCTACATTTATATTAATAAAATGGTAATTTTATATTTTCTAATGGCTCGAAAATGAGCATCAAATCAGCTGATCAGAAAAAATGCATTAATTGGTATAAAAAAAATAAAATTGAGTGTGGTTTGGGCCAAAATTCGAATCTAAAGTAATCTATGTGTGCTCCAAGGCTTCGGTGCTTTCAAAAATTCTAATGTTAGCATAAATTATTTAACATTCCATCGCTTGACGTCCCATGCTTAAGTTCACGTATTGTTACCGACGAAAATTGATTCTGACAACTTGTTAGGTTCGAACTCAATTGAATTCATTGACAACTACAAAAAATGCTTAAACTCAAAAATAATAAACCATATCATTTATATCACACCAAAAATAATAGGCAACTTACCCACTCCATTCTCATTTTTTCTCACTTCTATTTATTTTTTTGAAAAATGCTCTCATGGATTTTCATAACTATATCCCTCTGTTATGTCAATCGAATTTCGCCAGAAATAGAAACTCATATGCCCTCCATCCAGAACAGTGAATTTTAACGGTCTTAGATTTATTGCAATCAACCATTTCTAGATGGAGGGCATAGGAGTCTCTGTTTCTGATGAAATTGGAATGATATATTAGAGGGATATAGTTATGAAAATCCATTGAAGTATTTTTCAAGAAAATGAAAAAAAGTAGCAAAAAATGAGAATGGAGTAGGTAAGTTACTTACTCCATGGAGTAGGATCCCTTTCCTTATATGTACACACATGCACACACACATACACATACACACACACTCACATACATACACATACACACACACATACACACACACACACAGACATACACACATACATACACACACACATACACACACATACACATACACAGACATACACACACACACATACACACACATACACACACACATACACACATACATACACACATACATACACACATACACACACACATACATACACACATACATACACACATACACACACATACACACACTCATACACACACACACACACACAAACACACACACATACACACACACACACATACATACATACATACATACATACATACATACATACATACATACATACATACATACATACATACATACATACATACATACATACATACATACATACATACATACATACATACATACATACATACATACATACGTACATACGTACATACATACACACACACACATACCCCACCACCACCACACCACCACCACCACCACCAACAACAACAACAAAGTCTTTACCCACAATTAAGTAGGGTCAACTATATGGATTCTTCGCCTCCATTCATATCTATCTTGGATCAATCTCGAGCTTATATCCACAAAACTAAGATCCCTTTGTATAGTCTCTTTCCAATACTTCTTTGGCCGTCCTCACCCCCTTAGCCAGCTCAACACCCTAACACTCACATCTTCTAACTGGTGCGTTAGCTAATCTTCTTTGAAAATGACCAAACCATCTTAAGCGGTTTTCTCGCATCTTATCCTCGATCGGAGCTACATCATTTCTTTTCTGATTACATTATCTGAAATCTGATCTTTATGTGTGTGTTCATACGTCCACCATAGCATTTTCATTTCTTCTACAGTCATTCTGTACACATGTATATCGTTCACAGGCAAACATTCAGATCCATAAAACATAGTAGGTCTCACGGCTGCTTTGTAAAAGTTTTCTTTTAATTTTTAAAAGAGTTTTCTTATCACAGTGAACAACAAAGGCTCCTCTCCACTTTCACCAGCCTACATTTATTCTATTAGTGACACCTCCATCAATTTCCCCATAACATTGCAAAATAGATCCAAGGTATCTAAAAGAATCTCTCTTTTGAATTTTATCGTCACTAATCTTCACCTCAATTCCTTCACCATTGTTTCCACCAAAGGTGCACTTCATATATTATATCTTAGCCTACTTATACGAAATCATTTAGTCTCCAACTCATGTCTCCAGACCTCAAGCTTCTTATTTACTCCATCTCTAGTCTCATCAATCAACATAATATCATAAACAAATAACATACACCGAAGTAACTCATCCTGAATGTGACTTATCAACTCGTCCATAATCAAAGTAAAAAGAAATGGACTCAAAGTTGAACCTTGATGTAAATCAATGTTTATGTTAAAATAACCAGTCTTCCCAGACAGGGTCCTTACACAAGATAAATCCCTATCATACATGTACTTTATGAGGTTAATGTATAGGATAGGTACTTGTCTCTTCTCTAAAACTCTCCACAATATATCTCGTGGGATAGAATCATAAACATTCTCCAAATCAATAAAGATCATATGGAGGTTCTTCCTTAGTCTCCAGTGTTCTCCTCAGCAAATAAATGGAATCAATAGTTGAGCGACCTGACATGAATCCGAATTGGTTTTCTTTTATGTTAGAAACTTGCCTCAACATTCTTTCGATCAGACGTTCCGAAATTTTCATAATTGATGAATATGTAATTCATCACTCTCAAAGTTAAAAATAGAGCATTGTTCCCGAGTATGTAGTAGCATATTTCCTTTTATTTTGCATAAATAGCATTCAATAATAAATCCACAATACATGCATTTTAGCATTCATAATTGCATTAAATAAGAAGCCAATTCATTTGTAGAATTCACTTGTAAAGTACTCCCAATAATTCACATAATTATCTATATTTTATATCCCCTCTAAAATCAAATAACACCTTCCTTATACTGTGTATATTACTTGTTAATACGGAAGAAGGCCAAAAAAAATTCCTATCCTGTAAATTGCCTAATAAAGCCCCAAATCCAGTTAATGAACTTAGACCTTAGAATGCACATATACCTCTCATACAAACTCCGAATTAGGTCTACTCACTTTATGATTAATGCATATCCATAGACCTTTAAAATAAGACTAATTTCATTCAAATCGGAGTTCGTATGCAAAACTTGGGTTTTTGGGCCCCTTCTGTATATTATATGTATGTATATTTGTACTCTTGTATTGTTTTGTATCATATTTGACCTCATCACCATTTTTGGTCAACATGAAACTTGTAGATCTCTTCGAGATCTACAACTTTCATGTTTTGAATTTTTCCAAATTCGGTCTCCATCTCTCTCTAAATCCATTTTCTTTTTCCAGCCATTCAGAGCAGGCCACGTGGCGCCCTTTGATTGCGCCACACGGCCCGCCTCATCACGCGCCACACATCCCTTCTCCATCGCCGTCCGATCACGCTCTTTCTCTCCTGATCTGGACCGTTCAAACTGCAAAGCTTCTCAGCCACTCGATCAAACCCTGGATTCAATCTAGACTGCACGCCAGTGCCGCGCCCTCCTTACGCCACGTGGCGAAGTTTACGCCCTCCGATCTTCGCCAGAAGCTCCCAATGCTGGCCATTCACCTCGCTTTGGATCTCCACCATTCGATCAAACCCCAGGGCTTCATCTCCGCCACATGCTAGCACCTTGACCCACGCCCGCCACGTGGTGCACCCTGCACCCTTGATCTCGCCCTCACCGATCTAATCCTAACCCTCCTCTTCCACCCTTCTCCTGGCCGTTGGATCACTCGATCCAACGGTCAAGACATCGTCTCCTACCTCCCGATTGGCCCACACCCCACATCGCCTACCTCGTGCGTGTGCCGCCCCCTTCCTATTTCAGGAGCCACTCCGGCCATCCTCTCCGACTCCTGTCACCACCGTTGCATACCCCACTCGTCCCTCATCCTCTCCGAACCCCTCGAACGCCATGACTTCCACCTATGTCGCCCCAAGACCTCCATCCAATCCACCACTTCATCACCTACACCGTCACCTCCCACCTTTAAATACTCCACCATCGTCAACCTTCAATCCCATCCACCATCACTGAGAGAATCCCCGAGCTCCGACCTTCATCTTGGTGACAGCAATTCGGAGTGCCATTGAGCGACGATCGAGATCATCTCCGGGGAGATACACGGCCATCCCCCTGCTGTGCCGCAGCTTCCCCGTGAGCTGAAAGAGCTCAGGACCATCTACCATCCTTAGAGCGACGACCAGGAGCACGACTTCGAGCTCCAATCCCCAGGTAGATGCCTCCAACTCCCTCCCGATCTTCTTCTTCTGTTTCGAGCTGTTTTTACCTATTTTATTCACCGTCCACAACCGACTTCACCCCCTACTGATCATCCTCCGAGCTTCGCCTCGAAGATGGAACCTTCACGTACGCCTTCATCTTCTCTGACGACACCCTACAACTCCCGCCGACGTGAGCTCCGCCACCTGAGCGGAGCACCATCACCAGACCACCTCAGGCCCATCCCCGCACTCACAGTCATCCCATGAACACATTCGCATGCCTCGTCTATTCAATTAACCCCCTATTGGTACTTTAACTTTGACTGGCTGGAACTTCATAGGAGCTCCTTCGAGCTTCTTCGCTACAACTCTCCAGCGCATTCCAGCCGCTCATGAGACCTCCGGCAGATCCCCGACGCCTCCACAATTCTTCCCAGCCAATTAGGAGCCCCCAACGACCTTCATCGACGGCCAGAGGAGGCGGAGCTAGAGCCTCTTCACTGGAGCGCAGCCACCTCTGCCACTGGAGGTGGCGTGCCGGTTGAGGACGAAGATCAGTAACCGTCTGATCCCCTTGATCGGACGGTCCGCAGCGTGCCACGTTGCCAACCATCCACAACCTTTGATCATAACTTGATCCACGGTCCATAACATGCCACGAAGCACCTCCGAGACTCTTCCCCGATCATCAGGCTTGGATCTCCCGAAGCTAGCCGAGCCTCTATCTGAGCCGAGTCCGAGCATCCAGATTCCCTGAACCTCAGCCCGGGCTTCTGAAGTCATCCGAGCGTGGGACCCCACGTGGTTTTCACATGCGGCCTGGGTACTTTGTAGCGAGGCCCCTGATGATTTTGGAAATTGCATTCCAGTCCCTACTAGGAACCCCACGTGAGGCACATGTGTTCTGTGGGAAATTTGCATACATGCCCCCTCATTATAGGTAATTGCATATTAGTCCCTATCAACATGTTAATTTTTAACAATTTTATTTTCTTTAATTGCAGTCAGGCCCCTTTTTTTGCACGTATCTTTAGGCGTTCATTTGAACTCATTTTTCAAGTTTGAAAATTGCATTGTGTAGATTAATTTATCCTCTCTCATATGTGACACTTTTCATATTTTTATGATAGCAGTGGATTTTATAATTAATTAATTGGTGGAATTTTGTCATATTTTGCCCATTTATGCCTTTTAATTTGTAGTAAATTCTCCGTGGCTCCAAAAATCCTCACAAATTCACATTAGTCTTAGGATAATTGAGTTAACATTGTACCCAAAAATCAAATCACTTGCACGCATCTCGAGGCTGAGTAAATCATTTTATGATTTCCTTAATTAATTTTCAATAGGTACCTTTCACATAGAAATTTAGGTCTATTAATTTTCCTGGATTCTTCACACTTAGATCTATCTAGGATAATTTTTATATCTGAAAATAATGTGTTTTGGTATTTACTTAAAGTAATTTGGTCAAAATCACCTTGCATTCATTTTTTATTCATAGTAAATTCATCTAGTGTTAGAAAATTCTAAAAAAAATTGACTAGCTTAATTTCATTGCATTTCACAATCTGGCCAAGTTTCATAATTTTTGGACTTGCTTTGATCACTTTTCAAAATTAGCTTGTAAACTGGCACGATTTTGCATGTGTCTTTTCTTTCTTGCATAAAATATATTGAAAAATACCAAAAAATATCACCTGAAAATCCGACCTTGGAAATTTACTTAAAATCTACCTAAGGAGACAGCTGCCTCCTTGAGTTCGACCTTGGACTTGCCTAAGTAAAAAAAATTTGCTGTTCGCGATTAACTCATTCTTAATTAAAAGTTGTTTTTGGTTAGTCCTTATTACCTGGCTACAATGAAGACAAGGAATTAATTTGGATCATTAATTTGACTAAATTTACAAGGGTAGTAAGACACTCTTCAAAATGGCGTCGTTGCCAGGGAGGCACGACTTAGGTTAATTTGTAGTTGGTTTTTGAGTGTCTGATTTTCTATCCACGGGTAGTCTAACCCCCGGTTTCTTGTGAATATTTTTCTGTCCTTCAATTTTGTATGTTTTGTGTCGTTCTCTATCTGACCTCAATTTGTTTTTGTGCGAGGAACACGAGGAGTTGAAGACACTTTGAGGAACTTGTATCTTTGAACTTTTCGAGGGATTTGTGAGGAATTGTAATTTTCCTTTTTATTGCATTATTTCCAGCGGTTCCCGTTTGGGTTCTCGCGTGTGTAAACATAGTGGAGTCGTGTCCCTGTCTACTTTGTGGATTGAATTTTTAGACTAGGCTTGCACTAGCGACTCCTCGAGCCACTCTAGGATTTGCTTGTGCTCGTAATTTTCTAGGACCACACATCACTTAAAAGACACACTTAGACCGCAGATCTAGTCAAATTGAACTTGTGCTTCACTCACTAATAGAACTGCCTCTCTAGGAGAAGGATTTTGTCGTCTGCATTTGCATATAGTATAAATTTTCAATTCTGTTCTACATCCTGAATAAAAAGAGAAGGGATCACCGTAAGTATTCTACACTCAGCATAAGCATCATTGCCTTTTCGTTCATCGGCTTTTCTCGATTTCTCTCTCTTGGTTTTTTGAAGTTAAGTAAAAGGAAATTGGGACTAGACGATAGGCGTTCTATGTGGATTGGACTAAACCAATGATAACTTAAAATCGGGATTGCTAACATTATTGACCAAAAAAATTCAATAAAATCGGAAATTCTGCTTGCGGGAAATTAACCCGAACTTTGTTCTCAGGCTTAGTGAGGGTACTTGAGTGTGTGTGAACACCTTAAGGCAGAGCCCAAATCCCCGCCTTCCATATCACATACCAACTGATCCTAGCAAATATTATGAGTTGAATATTTTTAGGTTCATTGACTAGTACCAAGTAACCTCCGCCTGTTCACAGGTAGTCAGGGGTGAACCAGCGGTACTTTGCGACAAGTTGCTAGTAGCCCCTCGAGGTGAAGTTCCAGCCTTGTCAGCCTCCGCCTACTTGTAGGTAGATAGGGGCATGGTCTTCTAATCCATCAACTTGGGATAGGAGCGAAGAAAGGAAGGACGCAGGTATCTTAGGCGACAGGTTAAACAGGGAAGACACATCCGACTTTGAGCCGACTTCCCTCTAGGCCACGTAACCTTTGCTATGTGCTTGAAAATCACACTTAAAATCAACCAGATTAATTAGACTCGGTTTCGGGTCTTTCACCATGTTGAGTGTGAAAATACAGGGTTTGGATTGAACTGCTTGCTCCAGGTAGGAGTAAAATCCTATCTTTACTTAGAACTCCCACTCGCCAATCTAAGATGACTAACTGGGGGGATATCGACTCATTATTCGCCAATCTCTCTTTGAGCCTCCCACGAAACTCATCTGCACCGGCCCAAGCGCAACTTGGACCACCCAGAGCTCATGACCCTCTTGAGTTCTGGATCCCTCACACCTAGGGTGGTTACTCTCAAACCAATCCTTTCATCTCCTATTAGCTTACCGAAGAAGACCATCACCTCGGTAAGAACCCCTTCCTTGATATATCCTCTAACCAAGACCATATTCTTTACCCAGGGATAGAGGAAAATATGCCACCAAAGCAACCTCCGGATGAGGAATAACACAGAGATGACCCGCTCCAACAAATCCTTACTTGCCTCGCCACAGCTGAACAACAGAATGCTTATCTCACAGCAAGGATGGGACAGATCATTACAACAGGGGGAATCGACCGACCAATGGTTGATGTTTATAATCCAGCAGAGAACGAGATGCATAACTGGCTAGTACCCGAGGTCCCCCCTGAAGCATTCGAGCTGAAGCCTCACTTCCTGAGTTTGCTGTCGAAGTTCAATGGGAATGCGAACAAAGAGCCATACACCTTCCTCAGAGACTTCAAGCTGGTCTGCAACAACCTTAGTTACCCTAGGGTTGGGCAGGATTATATTAGGCTGAAAGACACCCCATTTTCCTTAGGAGATAAAGCAGCACATTGGCTAAAGAACTTAGGTATGGCATGTACAACTTGGATGTAATTCAAGGACCTTTTTCTGAAGAAGTTCTACCCAATCACTAGGACTAATCAAATAAGAACAAAGATCGCTAGTTTCTCCCAGGGTCCCATTGAACCATTCCATAAAGTCTGGGATAGGTTTAATGAACTAATTCAGATGTGACCTTGCCATGGCATTTCAAAGGCGATCTTAGTTCAGACCTAGTTCTGTGGCATGACCCCAAAGACGTAGGGGTTAGTGAGTGCCGCATGTGGAGGAAGCTATCTGAACAAGAATGAAGATGCTGTTTAGAAGATCTTGGAGCAGATGGAGGAAACAGGCAGATCTCAGACAACTCGGAGGACTATAACGAATCTGACGGACGACCTTATCCCTAACATAGGGATAATAGCAGATAAACTAACCATGGTCGAGCAGATTCACAAGAGGGTCACTGACCTTGAGGCACTCTCGAGATTACCCAAGCAAGTGGAGGAACTTACTGAGAGGGTACCTAAGATAAAGCTACCTGCCCCTTCTGCACCTCCTGTACCTGTACACCGAGTCCATCTTGTACAGGAACAGGCATTGAGGACTTAGCGTAGCTGGGTACAGGAGTAGACATATACTCATCAGGACCAGCATGCACCCCCATAAGCGGAGACGGGATACGAGGAGCCTCCGCAGCTGTTCGAGATCAATGGGTTGTGGTACAACCATGACCCCGTCGGTAGACAGTCGGGGATAGGGAACGGTCAGCCACACCGACATTCCCTAGCTTACCGGGAAAACGGCTCTGCACCGTGCTTTTTGTTCAGTCCAGGCCCGAACGAGGGTATTAGCCTCAACAGCACCAACAACAGCAACAACGCACGTTCAACTCAGGTCAACAGGCCCCGCCACCTTCCCATCAGCAGCAGCAGTACCGGTATGGCCAGCAGGGCTAGTATAGGACCTCATCCTCAAGTCAGCATCAACCCGTCTGGCCCACCAAATTGGAGTCCCTTACCTTGGCGATCCAGACCCTGACTGATAGGGTCCAACAGATCCAAAATGACTATCTGGATATAAGAACTGATCTGAATCATGTTTCTCGTACCCAAGACCAGCACATGGCACCAAAGACCTCAATTCTCGCCCAGGTTTAGGCCAACCCGAACAGCTTGATTCAAGGCCAGAACTGACCACGAGATCATGTATACTATTCAGATAACTCTTTATCTGAACATGAGATCCTTTCGTATGATAATGTAAACCATATGTCCCTCAAGAGCCGAAGGACTGTGATCGTACTTGATCGAGCACGGGCACCGGAGGAAGAAGCCACCAAGTCTCTACCTGAGGAGAACTTGGAGGCAGAGGAGCAACAACACCACCACCACCACCACCGACAGAATAAGAGGACTTTTGAGTCCTCAAAGAAGCAAGGTAACTACACCAGTAGGGAGTCCACTAAAACCGATGAAGAGCCCGCACCTCCACATGAGGAGGATATTCCAACAGTCGCGGGGAGAGCATCACCGGTTTCACAGCAGCAGTTTTCATTTCCTAGTCAGAGTCCTAGTTTTGTACAAAACTCAGTTCCAGTATTGAATGAAAATCTTTTAGTTTCAGAATCTGAGTTGGAGTCAATAATCCCTTTCCCCCGAGCTTTTAAGGGAGGAAAGAAGAAAACTAAAAAAATTCAAAAAGATGACCCTGAGATGGTGGAGTTTTGCAACAAACATATCAAGATCATGATCCCCTTTGACAAGTTTGTGGAAATGACACCTGCATTTCAGAAATACCTTAAGGTGAGATGCACACCTACTAGGGTTAGAAGGAAGACCAAAAGCTGTGTTGAGAAACACGTCCTGTCAGTAGCCACAACTTGCGTAATAAAGAATTCGTTTCCAAGGAAACGAAGAGACATGGATGCACATTATGTGGTGAGTCATGTCGATGACATTGCGTTTGCACACACTCTCCTACACAACATATCCTCAATCAACTTAATGCCTACATCCCACTATGAGCGGCTTAATCTTGGACCTCTTGGGAAATCCAGAGCTCTCCTTCAGTTTGCTGACAAATCAACCAAGAGGTCCCAAGGAGAACTGAGGAATGTTGTCATCAAAGTCGAGGGTCAAGAATACCTGGCAGACTTCACTGTCCTTGATATGGAAACCCCTCGTAATTGGAGAGATTCCCAGATCATACTAGGCACGCCCTTCCTCAGAATAGTAGGGGCCTTATTTGATTACAAGAATGGGAAAATTCAGTTCCAAACTCCATGCCGAGACGAGGAACTCGAGATGAAGCAGACCAGATGGCAGAGACCAGATTCCGAATCCAGCACCGAGTACTCTTCATCTGAAGCAGACTGCATTCATGTAGACACTCTTGGGCCATGGAGACAGAACCGAGTCGACACAGATGAGTCCCTTCCCTCCGGAGAAGATCTTGTGCATGAGTCAGCTTGCGAGGTCCTTAGAAATGAGTACAGCTCAGAACCTGCATTCCCCTACATCTTCGATGACTTAGAGGCCCAACTTGGCATGTCAGTCCTTCCCTCATTAGGACAATCAGAAGATGAGGATGACGAGTCGGACATGGCTTTTCCCGATTACATGGAAACCTTTAACGATTCGACTCCAGAGATGAATGACTTGGTGGCAACAATTTCAGAGATAGATCCAGCCACTACCAACACTGAACCTAATCTGATTGAGCCAGACTTCCTCGATTATCACACATTACCTGAGCTCAAACCTTTACCCACAACACTTAAGTATGCCTTCCTTGCGGGACAAGAGAAGAAGTATTCGGTCATCATCAGCTCGCGATTGACCGAGGAGCAGGAATCTCGCTTGCTAGAGATCCTGGAGAAAAACCGCAAGGCGATAGGATAGATCATTTCCGATATCTAGAAACTGTGAGTAGGTGACAGACGTCCGCATTGCCCTTCCCTGATTTTGGGGTCTGCATCGGTTGCTTTCCTTCCCGAGTGGAGTTCGCCAGATCCGAGTGACGTGAAATAGAGTCTCGATCAGCCTAGTGCACCAACCACGTGCTACGACTGGGATAAATCCCGCTCTATGTTCGCACCATATCTACTTGGAGAAATAGGCCAAACCCTCTCGTGAATTCCAACGTCGGTTGAATCCAAATTTACGAGAGGTAGTGAAGAAAGAAATGGAGAAATGGTGCAACGTGGGTTTCATTTATCCCATCTCCAACTGCAAATGGGTGGTCCTGATCCATGTTGTCTCGAAAAAGTCGGGAATTCAGACGACCACCAATGAAGACGGAGAGGAGATCGTGATGCGAGTACCCACGTCATGGCGTGTCTGTGTGTATTACAGACGCCTGAATGCCGCGACGAAGAAGGATCATTTCCCCTTACCATTCATTGATCAGATCTTAGAGAGACTAGCAGGGAAAGAATTCTTCTTATTCTTAGATGGGTTCTCAGGCTACAATCAAGTAGCCATAGCTCTGGAGGACCAGGAAAAGACCATGTTCACATGCCCCTTTGGTACCTATGCTTTCAGGCGCATGCCCTTTGGGTTATGCAATTCTCCCGGTACTTTTCAAAGGTGCATGATTGCTGTGTTCGCCAAAATGGTCAGCGAATTCCTGGAAGTCTTCATGGATGACTTCTCGGTCCACATTGATTCCTTAAATTCCTATCTCAGGAATCTGGACCGAGTCCTCAAACGCTGTTGTGAGGTTAATCTGGTGCTCTCATGGGAGAAAAGTCACTTCATGGTGACGAAGGGCATTGTGTTGGGGCATGTCATCTCCAAGAGAGGAATGGAGGTTGACCCTGCCAAGGTGGATGTGATCAGACGACTCCAGCCACCAACCAACGTAAAACAGTTGCGGTCATTCCTCGGGCATGTCAAATTCTATCAGAGATTTATCAAAGATTTTTCTAAGATTGCCCGACCACTAACTAAGATTTTTGGCAAGGACATGGAGTTGTTGATCGCAAATGTCTAGAGGCCTTTAAGCTATTGCAAGGAATGATCATGGACGCTCCGATCCTACAAGCCCCATATTGGTCTCTGCCTTTTGAGATCATGACAAACGCATCAGATGTTGCTGTTGGGGCTGTGTTAGGACAAAGGAGGGATGGTGTCCCGTTTGCAATACACTACGCAAGCAAACTGCTTGATACCGCTCAACGTAACTATACGGTTACGGAAAAGGAAATGCTTGCAGTAGTGTTTGCCTTGGACAAGTTCATATCTCATTTAATCAGATCTAAGGTAAATGTGTTCACTGACCACACAACACTACGATACTTGATGGAAAAGAAGGACGTGAAGGCGCGTCTTCTAAGATGGATTTTGTTTATCTAGGAATTTGATTTAGATATTCGTGATAAACCTGGAAAGAAGAACGTAGTAGCTAATCATCTCTCTCATCTTGAAGATCTTAATACTTTTGAGGATTCCCCGATTCGAGACTCCTTCCCTGACGAGTCGATTTTTGTTGTCGACTCACTCCCATGGTATGTCAATTTCGTGAACTATCTTGTCTCCAAGAAGGTTCCTGAATATTGGCCGAAGAGCCATATAGACCGACTCAAGTCGGATTCTAGACATTACCATTGGGAGGATCCGATCCTTTTCTTTAAAGGACCGGATTGTGTATGGAGACGGCGTATTCCTCAGGAGGAATACCAGAGTGTCCTTTCTTTATGCCACGGCTTGGAGGCAGGAGGACACCACTCCAGGAAGAGGACCGCATGGAAGGTGCTTTAATGTGGCTTTTACTGGCCGACTCTGTTTCGCGATGACATCACCTTTGCGAAGTCGTTCCCAGTATTCCAGAGAGTGGGAGGAACCGTTGGTTCAAAGGATGAGATGCCGATGCAGCCTGTCATCATTTGTGATGTCTTTGACGCCTGGGGCATCAACTTCATGGGCCCATTCCCTGTTAGCCACGGATTCGAGTACATCCTTCTTGCGGTAGACTACCTGTCCAGGTGGGTGGAGGATATCCCAACCCGAGCCGCAGACAGCATGACTGTCTGTAAATTTATTAGAGATCACATCATCTCTAGGTTCAGGATCCCCAAAATGTTGATATCAGATGGGGGTAGCCACTTTGTAAACAGAGATGTGAAGAAACTCTTGAAGGACTACAACATCGAACATCGTGTCGCTAGTCCTTACCACCCACAGACTAATGGTATGGCTGAGGTGTTGAATAGGGAGGTGAAAACTATATTGCAGAAGCTTGTCCGCCCAGACAGGAAGGACCGGTCCCAGATCTTGGATCAAATCCTGTGGGCTTATAGGACAGCTTACAAGACACCGTTAGGAACCTCCCCATTCCGAATGGTATTCGGAAAGCCGTGCCATTTGCCTGCAGAATTAGTGCACAAATCCTAATGGGCAATCAAGAAGGTCAATTGGAACACACACCTAGTACAGAATCAAAGAGAAATGGATTTTAATGGGTTTGTGGAAGTCAGAAACCGAGCATACAACAACAGTTTGGTGTACAAGGACAAAGTGAAGCGATGGCACGATAAATATATCAGATGAAAGACCTTTGTTCCTGGACAGAAGGTATGGTTGTTCGATGCAAGGCTGAAAGTCTTCCAAGGCAAGTTGAAGTCCATGTGGACGGGCCCATTCATTGTCCGTACGGTGCATGATAGTGGATGTGTCGAGATCTCAGATCTCGCAGATGACTCACCGACATTCCTAGTAAATGGGCAACTGTTGAAACACTTCGTCGAACCCAATGAACAGTTAGTCTATGTTGAGGAGATTGTATTCATGCACGAGACAGATTCAGCAGATACACATAAAACCGCGTATGGGACCATGCAACATTGAGCTCTTGCCATCAACAACATCTGGAAAGATTCACCCTCCCTCCCGCAATTCTAATCGCTCACCCAACTTCATATATTCTCATCTACGACTATGCTTAGGATGACCAGATCTTAAGTATGGGGGGGGGTGAGTCGACTGAGTCTGTTCGCTGTACATACTCTAGATCACATTGGTCCTCATACTCACTCTAGTCCTATACTTAGGCCGACCTGAGCCTAAGTATAGGGGGACCGATGCCCGCCTTGTATATATTCATCTATTTCTCTTGACCTTGTCCACCCCATTTTTGATCTTCTTCTACACTTAGGCCGACCTGAGCCTAAGTATAGGGGGACCGATGCCCGCCTTGTATATATTCATCTATTTCTCTTGACCTTGTCCACCCCATTTTTGATCTTCTTCTACACTTAGGCTGACATGGCCTAAGTATATTCCTAAGACTTAATCCACCTAATTTCAGAGGAACCTTATAGGAGCTGGAGTTAAGATTTCTTAGGTCAAGTGACTTAATTATTTGAGTCCGCAAGTCTATGTTCACATGTCATCTTGATTAGTCTAAGTAGAATATTTCGTGCACACACATGATTCTTTTAGATAGTGACCTAACTTGGACAAAGCACAATGCACATAGCTATTCGTTGATGAGGTGGTGAGGAAGTAGAATTCTTTAGCTTGGAGTAGCACACGGGGGGAAACATTCATCCTCCTCCAGGGAGGGTAGTGCATCTCAACCTAGTTAGGTGGTGTTGACATCTGAGGAGGGATGTTGTGGGTTGCAATAATGCTTCAAAAGAGGGATAGTCTACTGGCTCAAGAGGAAAAACTCCTGATGTACATGCTGCACCTTGTATATAGTTCGAAATAAAAAATGGAAAAACTCCAAAAAAATTCAGACAGGCCCAAGTGAAAATAAATTACCTGTCGGAGTATGTATATTAGCAAGAAGTCTGCAGCTGGATGACTTGGCTACACTGGTCAGGCATCCCGGTATAGGTAGCTACACTGGCTGCCATCCATTCTTTCTCCACCCCCTTCTCTTGAGATGGTCGCACTTGAACTTAGAAGGGAATACCCTGCTCCTCGAGGAAAGAGTTATTGGACCGGGGAATTAGAGTTACCTTGTTAGAGGAGGCTGGTTCCGAGCTATTTCTGATGTGGAGAGCTATATTACACTTACACAGTATAAGTAAGAATCATAGTCATCAGAAATTTGCGTTTGAGGATTTGTTTTGACCTGGCTGTTGAGACGTCTTGAATAGAAGACTTGTGGATCTTGAAGTCTGTTAGGTCTTAAATTTAGATCCCAATGAGGTTCCGCCACACAATTAATCCGAAGGTCGAGTTAAGCTCCATTTTCAACTTTTGTTCATGACCTTGGTATGGAACCCAAAATCATTTCACTCCTGCATTTCATTTTAGTTGCTCAAGGACGAGCAAGGTTTAAGTATAGGGGGTTAATGAATCTGTGATTCATCACTCTCAAAGTTGAAAATGGAGCATTGTTCCCAAGTATTTAGCAGCATATTTCCCTTTATTTTGCATAAAAAGCATTCATGCATAAATCCACAATACATGCATTTTAGCATTCATAATTGCATTAAATGAGAAGCCAATTCATTTGTAAAATTCACTTGTAAAATACTCCCAATAATTCACCTAATTATCTATATTTTATATCCCTCTCTAAAATCAAACAACTCCTTCCTTATATTGTGTACATTACTAGTTAATAAGGAAGAAGGCCAAAAAAAATTCCCATCCTGTAAATTGCCTAATAAAGCCCCAAACACATTTGGAGAACCTAGACCTTAGAATGCACATATCCCTCCCATACAAACTCCGAATTAGGTCTACTCACTTTCAGATTAATACATATTCAGGCATCTTTAAAATAAGGCCAATTTCATTCAAATCGGAGTTCGTATGCAAAACTGGGGTTTTTGGGCCCCTTCTGTATACTATATGTATGTATATTTGTACTCTTGTATTGTTTTGTATCATATTTGACCTCATCATCATTTTTGGTCCACATGAAACCTAGATCTCTTTGAGATCTACAACTTTCATGTTTTGAGTTTTTCCAAATTTGGTCTCCATCTCTCTCTAAATTCATTTTCTTTTTCCAGCCATTCAGAGCAGGCCACGTGGTGCCCTTTGATTGTGCCACGCGACCCGCCTCATCATGCGACACACATCCCTTCTCCATCGCCGTCCGATCAGCTCTTTCTCTCTTGATATGGACCATCCAAAATTTAAATCTTCTCAGCCACTCAATCGAACCCTGGATTCAATCTAGAACGCTCGCCAGCACCGTGCCCTCCTTGCGCCACGTGGCGACGTTTACGCCCTCCGATCTTCGCCAGAAGCTCCCAATCCTGGCCATTCACCTCGCTTTGGATCTCCACCGTTCTATCAAACCCCAGGGCTTCATCTCTGCCGCACACTAGCACCTTGACCCACGCCCGCCACGTGGTGCACCCTACACCCTTGATCTCGCCCTCGTTGATCTAATCCTAACCCTCCTCTTCCACCCTTCTCCTGTCCGTTGGATCACTAGATCCAATGGTCAAGACATCGTCTCCTACCTCCCGATTGGCACGTGCCCCAAGTCGCCTACCTCGCACGTGTGCCGCCCCCTTCCTATTTTGGAAGCCACTCCGGCCATCCTCTTCGACTCCTGTCACCACCGTTGCATACCCCACTCGTCCCTCATCCTCGCCGAACCCCTCGAACGCCATGACTTCCACCTATGTCGCCCCACGACCTCCATCCACTCCATCACTTCGTGACCTACGCCGTCACCTCCCACCTTTAAATAATCCACCATCTTCAACCTTCGACCCCATTCGCCATCACAGAGAGAATCCCCGAGCTCCGACCTTAATCTTGGTGACAGCAATTCAGAGTGCCGTTGAGTGATGACTGAGATCATCTCTGGCGAGATCCACGACCACCCCCCGCCGTGCCGCAGCATCCCCGTGAGCTGCAAGAGATCAGGACCATCTATTGTCCTTCGAGCGACGACCAGGAGCACGACTTCGAGCTCCAATCCCCAGGTAGACGCCTCCATCTCCCTCCCAATCTTCTTCTTTTGTTTCGATCTTTTTCTCCAATTTTATTCGCCGTCCACAACCGACTTCACCCCATACTGACCATCCTCCGAGCTTCGCCTCGGAGCTGGCACCTTCACGCACGCTTTCATCTTCTCCGACGAAACCCTACACTTCCCGCCTATGCGAGCTCCGCCACCTGGGCGGAGCACCATCATCGGACCACCTAATACCACCTCAGGCCTCTCCCCGTACTCAACGTCATCCCACGAACACATTCGCACGCCTCGTCTATTCAATTAACCCCCTGAAGGTACTTTAACTTTGACTAGCCGGAACTTCATCAGATCTCCTTCGAGCTTCTTCACTACAGCCTTCCAGCTCATTCCAGCCCCTCCTTAGACCTCTAGCGGATCCCCGATGCCTCCACAATTCTTCCCAGCCACTTGGGAGCCACCAGCGACCTTCATCGACGACCAGAGGAGGAGGCCGAGCTAGAGCCCCTTCACCGGAGCGCAGCCACCTCCGCCACAGGAGGCAGCAGACCGGTTGAGGACGAAGAGCAGTAGCCGTCCGATTGTTGGACATGCAAGCCCACGGTGAGCCATTATGCAATAAATGTTATTGCACATATCATTCCCTGATCCGAAATGAAGAATAAATAATTTACGTAATAGGTCCCTTAGTACAATTAGGGTTATGTACCATGGCCCTCTTAATGATCATACAACTGTTGATTTAATAATTGAATCATAGAGGCTGGTGCTTGGATGAATATCTAATGGGTTAGATTGAGGACTCATCAAGCACCGTCAAATAATTATTAAGAGATGATCTCCAACCTAAGTAGGAGATGGCAATCCTTTCTCAGTTAGGATGATATCTGACCAACCTCTTGATGCAGGTCCTCTGCATAGGAATAGAGTTTCAGAGGTGTCAGATTAGTTAGGTCAAAGAGTTGACTTAACGAGATCGAGATAACCAAAGTCCTATATAATATGCTGTCACGATACAGGAACGCATCCTCTGACCGGAGACAGATGTGTTACTATATGTCTGAGTATGTACATTTGGCAGACCAATAGGCTGATGACCTAACCAAGGTCTATACACCGGTGCACTGGTATGCATATAAGGGCATATGAGTAATACGATCTCTTAAAGGGATCATACAGGTTCAGTTACTGAACCGGAGGACATGAGCTCACTCATGAGATATTGGGAAGAATCAAATTCTGTGCATGGTCGTCTCACTTTAGAAGTTTGACTGAATTTGTAGGTTTAATATATAATTTTGGAGAGTATATGATCAAGACCTAGGTATGATATATGCTTTTGGAAAGTATATGATGGATACCAACTCCCAATGATCAAATTAGAAACTTACTGATAGAACCCGGGAGTAGATAGTGTAAAGTTGATCTAATACTTTGGGTTTATTCTGAGTCTTCCAGTATGCAGGATGTACATGTATTGGGAATACCTGAGGGTGATGTGATCATAAACGATTGTATAACCATGACGCTCCTATTCCTAGGGAGAGTGATGAAATGGGTCTGGATTTTAGTGACTCCTCGCAGTAGAGAAATAATCTGATCTTGGTCCAAATGTTGGACATTGATCTGAATGTGATTCAGATGCAATGAGAAAATTAGAATTGTGGTCTTGATTTAATCAAGCATCTATGGGAGGCCCACGATCTGGATTTGAGATATGATCTCGGTATCCAAGTCACTATACATGGAACAATACAATCGCTCTGTCCTTATCTCCAAGTATTCGCGGAGAAAGCGCATTATCCTTGAAAGGGTCCAGGATAATTTCATTGTTGATATGTGTATCCAAACATTGAGAAAATAGATAATTAAATGTGATTTAATTATCAAGAGTAATATGAATTTGATTCATATTATAAAGAGAGTTATCTAAGATAATTGAATGTGATTTAATTATCAAAGATGTGAATAATGTGTATATGATTCATATTATTTGGGCACATGAGAATAGAGATCCAATATCATTAAATGTGATTTAATTATCATGGATATGAATAATGTGGATAGCAATATCCATATTAGTCATATATATTATAAATATGATTTATAATATATAAGAGAGAGCTATTTGAAATTTACATTTGTTAATTAAATGTTGATGTGAATTGGATTCATATTGGACATTAAATTGAAAATATTATTTACATTTTATTTTTGGGTTGTGAATGTGATTCACAAATTTCCATTGGCATGATTGCAATATTCACAAAATAAATTGGATTTATTTTTGTGAAATAATTTGCAACAAAAGTTGTTGCAAATATTGGAGAGAATCATGAGATAATGTAATCTCATGTAATAGGAGAGAGACATCCACCGTCCATATAGGAAGAGTGGACGACCACAATTCCTATAAGGAATGTGGTGGCCGTCCACCCTCCTCATGGAAAGAGGATTGTCTCCTTCCTATTTTCTCCAATGGAGATTGATTTGATATAAATCAAATTATATTTAATATATATTTTATTTTTATTAAATTAATTGTTGTTGGTTTTTTTACCAAAAAAATCTTAGCCATTGAAAGAAACACAAATCAATGTGAGCCATTGAATTTGTATTGCCCATGGATTGAGATCCATGGATCCCAAAATATTATAAAAGGAGAGGCACCCCTTTGCTCTTCTTGACACAACACACAAGAGAACATAAGTCTCGCTCTCTCTTTCTCTCTACACATCAGCCCTCTCTCTTACTCTCTCATGGCCGTCCACCATGGATGCCCTAGAGGGAGTCTCCATCGCCGCGGCGTCGTGGTTATGCTGCCTGATCGATTGCTCGTGGATCTCCGTCTCCTTCGATGTGCCTCTTTCTTGAAGAAGACATCGGATCTCGTGTATCGAGATCAGGAGATCCACTGCTTGGATCATCAACATGGATTGCGAGAAGCACGCGATTCATCCCTGCGCTCGCAAGCGTCTCCTCCATCGGATCGGACTTGAGACAGGAGGTCTCTTCATTTAGAGACTCGATCACAACCACGCTTCAAGAGGTAATCCTATTACTTGTTTGTGGTTTAGATGAAACGATCCGAAAAGTGTTCTTGGATCATGTGGTTTCATCGTATGAAAAATTTTAATTTCCGTTGCATAGAACAACTAGTGCGACTAGTCGTTCTTCATCGTATTCGATACGATGCTCATGCTTCCGTGATGCGCTTGAGGATCTCACCATATCCTTCAAGTGGTATCAGAGCCTTAGGTCGGTGGTTTTGGATACGATCCATTAACCAAGGACGATTTGGGTTCATTAGGGTTTGCGAAAGTTTTCTTGCATTTCATTTTCGCATCTCTGTTTTAATTATTTTCGGCACTATTTCAATTGTTTTAAGAAAATAATTATTGTATTTTGTTCCCCGTTAAATAAGGAAACCATAGGATCTGAGTTTACGTAATTTGGATTCCGTATGCTCGAGATATGATCATTTTAGTGAACATGTATCCACAGTTTCGGCGACTGCGAATGTCAACGTAATTAAAGAGTTAATTGCGGATTTGAAACACCTTGAAATGTGTGCAAATCACTTAGATTCTTTTGTAAATCAAATTATCAAACTTTAGGAACTTACTTTGCTTAATTTGGATTTAAATTGATTGATATATGATATTTTTATAAGTGAGGGTCACTGCTGGAAATACTTTCCTAATCAAGAACCTAGTGATTGTCATTTAATCAATTAGTGAAATTAAATTGTTTAATTTCCTGGAGTAATTGTGCATAAATATTTGTGAAATATTTGATGATAATTATTCCTTTAAATGACATTGCCTTAACCAATATTTGATTAGATGTGATCTAGATCACTAATTGGTTACATGATCTACATGATCTACATTCCAACAAACATGTTGCTTGAATACGATTTGTGATTTGTTTAGAAAATATCATTACAATGATAATCAAAATTGTTATTATTATTATTATATGGTATAATTTTGGTTGAAGAACCGATAATCATCTCAAGTACAAAGTGATCTATTTTGCATTATCCTTTCCCGAGGTGGATATGGTGTCTAGTCGGAGAGCATTGGGGTAGCAGGTTGCAACGTATGTGGTCTGTCCCACTCTCATCGGTACTGGCCATGACAACGGATAGGGTTATTATAATGCTTAAGAAATCATGATGTATTTCTAATTATTAAAATTTGAAATAATACGTATTTGAGATAATACCATAATTTCAAGTAGCAGTTAAAATGTTTGTTGGATATTAATTGGATCATTAATTTTATATGATTAGATTAATTTGAATCCAATTAAAATTAAAACACTCTATTATGAATAGAGATGTTATTTCCCTTGGGAGAATTAATCATAATGAATATGATTCATAATGATTAATTAGAATTTGAATATGATTTGGAGGATCACATAAGTGACATCCATGGTCTCCCATCAAGGCGGAGGGTTCTGTCGCCATGGTTGTAGGAGATGCCTGTCCGAAGTGACAGCTCATGTATGCAAGCGCATTTGGATCGGGCTCTTTGCTTCTTGAAAGAGTAAGGATGTATACGTAGTGACCCCAATATCGGATCCTCATATTATTGGGGCGATATTGGATTGCATATAGCGAGTACTATTCCTGTTGACAGATGGTTCAATTAATGACAGGTCAACATCGCCTTAGGGGTGGTGGGCTTGGGTGTTAAAGACCGAATTGGGAGATGCAAGTTGGACTTGCAAGGTGGAATGTGTTCCCGCTTCTTTTTATCCGAGTTGCAGATTCTCATATTATTGGGATGTAACAAAGATAATGAAGGAGATCCCAGATCTTGCTGAGATATGATGGTAAGTATATCTCTTACATTGAAAATGATTAAGGGAATGAACTTTCAGTGTTGACAAAGCAAGACAACTTTGATATAAAAATTCCTAAATCAAAGTAAAATATGTATATATATAAATATATACACTTATGCAAATTTCTTATTTCAGATAATCCTTCATTAAACCAACTTAATGTTATACTCAATGATAGCCAGTAAAATATCATGGACTGGACTCATGATCCAGATATTGCACTTGCAGTTGTACACATAATGTATCTGGTTGCAATATGCAAGTCTCCTCATACTAATGAGGAATGAAAATTAAATAGATAATAGGACTACAACCCTAGGGTTTGTATGTCTCTATAGTGTTGATCTCTCATCGAATGTACTTTGGAAGTGACATGTTGATGATGATCACAATTGTCAAATAATCCTTATAAAGACATAAGAAGATGTTCTGGCATACACGTGTGCTCTCTTGACATTTATCATGAATGACATGGTTCACTGCATCATGCAGAATGGTAGCTCTATAAGAGATGATGTATTCAAAATGTTTGAATACCTACCTGAACCAATGTTTTAAGAGTTTAGAAGGATGTAGACATGATGAGGGTCATCAGTCTACTATTTATACTCTAGTCATTCATGAAGCTTCATAATATTCATATTGTATGAATTTAATGAAGCATGCATAAATGTCGAAATGCTCTTACATTGAATTCTTTTTAATTTAACATAAGAGATCCTTAGTCTTAAGCAATGGTTGTTTATAGATAAAGGGAGCACAATGGAAGCATTGGTCAGACCCAAGATGAGAAGAATAGTCAAAGAGTTGATCGTACTTCTATGACTTCCATATGACATCCTAAGAGTTGGATGAATGCCAATAATGCAATAAGTTGGCGTGTTGATAGTATGACTATCAAATCTATCTAGAATCCTTAGAGAAGGACTTGGATAGAGCAACAGAATAATCTACATAAATCATTGATATTGACTTGCTTATTGAATAAGATAAAGTCTTATAATTGTATCTCGATCTTCTAATGACACTTGCTGGTTGCATATGTATTAGAAGATTAGAAATTTGATCTTAAAGGTTAATAGTCATCCACATGGATATTGATGCAATTGTTGCAACAATCTCTATTGGATTAAAAGGCTTCATAATTTCAGTGGGAGAGCCCTTAGTCTTAGAGAATGTCTCTATGACCTAGATATTAGAATACACTCATTGTTTATTTCTAAATGTTGGAAATAAACATGAATTCTGTAAGAAATCTATCATAAAGAGTTATGATGGAGATATTTCAGATAGTAATCTAAAATCTAGTGGACTCCACTAAATTAGAAAATTAAGGAATGGTTCATTAACATTTCTAATACTGAAATTAAACCTTAAAAGATCAATAGGAGGATAAAGATCATTTGATAATGATCTGGCATCAAGCCTTGGACATTTGTCTGTTGATTTGATCAATAGACCAGTGAGAGATGAAAATTTAGATTGCCTAAAGGTTCAAATCTTACATACTTGTGAATATTGTATTCAAAGAAAATTGTTCAATACACCCTTCTTTGGGAATGGTGTAAGATGTCAAGGTATTCAGGATCTCATACATATTGACGTATGCGGATCATCTATATCTTAGTAAACATTATGGATATATGACATCTATTGATGATTATGTATGATATGATATTTCTTCTCTTCACCTAAAGAAACCTTTGAAATGTTCAAAGATTTCATTATTTTGGTTTACAACCAATGTTTGAAGGAAGATAAAATGGATTTGGACTAATCTAGGTAGCCTGTACCTGTTAGATGAATTCAAAGGATGCCTTATGGAGATATGAATATCATTTCTATCTCAATCCTCCTAACACACCTTAACACAATAGAGTTATAGGGAGATGCAATTGGATCATGTGTGACATCATTTGATCTATGATGAATTTTAGCATAATTTTCTCTTAGTTTTTAGGTATATATGTAGTAGAGACTACATTATATATCCTTAATGAGATTCCATGAAAGTAAGCTGGAATTGAGCACTAGAGAGTGCTGCTTCATTAGGAAAATAAAGGATGGTATTGGATACCTACTTTATGACCTTGAGATTCTTAAAAGATCTCGTCTCTGAGAATGTGATTCTTAGAGGATGACTCTCTTGAGAATCAAGATGAAAATGAAGTGTAGGAACTCATTTAATCTTGAGAAGATAATGAGGCTCCTGGAATATGGAACTAAAAGGACAATTAAAGATGAAACACTAATACTTCTTCAAATGAGTTTGAGGATGTATTCCATGTGTTAATTAAATCTGACAAATGATTGGACTTCATGTGATGAATCTCCTAAGGATCATGACATAGAAAGATGGATATTAGCAATAAAGTCTAAAGTAGACATCATATACAAGTGTTGTATATGGACCCTCGAGGATCCACCTATATGGGTAAGACCATAAAGGCGTAAATGGATCTTCAAGAGAAAGAAGTCAAGATTGCATTCCTCTATGAATACCTCTCTGAGGATATTCACATGAAGTAGCCCTAGGGCTTCATGGTTGAGAAAAGCAAGGTGTTAAAGCTAAGGAATCCATCTATAGACTCAAATAAGCTTCTTGAAGTTGGACCATAAGATTTGATGAAATTATAAATGTTATGATTTCAGATAGAATCTAGATGAGCCATGTGAAGCTCAGTAGGAGTGCCTTTGTGTTCATCATTCTAAATATAGATGATATCCTAATAATTTAAAATGATATAAGGATAATAATAAGTGTTTTCTAATCTGGTTGTTCCATAACTTGAGATATGATCTCAAGGATACCTCTTGGATCTTAGTTCTGAAGGTGTTCAGAAGCATATAGAAGAGGGTATTGGGACTGTCACATTAATGGTACACCTTGGACATATTCCATTTACTGGAAAATTCCAAGAAAGGCTTCCATCCCTTAAGATATGGTACTGACCTATGTAAAGGGATAACACCTCAAAGAGTTGAAGTGAATGCCATAACTTCTTGCACTCGTGCATCAGTTACGAGAAGCTGAGTGTATGCTAGATGTGTACAAAAGCCAGATATTTGTCATACAGTGGGAGTAGTAAAGTGTTACTAATCCTACTATGGAGATAAAACACTTGATTGCAGAAATAGAAATATCATCAAAGATGAATTAAGACTATATTGATAGTGATCTAAAAGGTCTTAACTTTGGATACCTTAGGAGATAGAGATCTCCAGGAATAAGGGTATTCTAATAAGGATTATGGAAATACTGGTTATGATAATTATTAGGCTATAGTGTCCAGGACACTATAACGAACAATATTGAGTATTGGTTGCATAATATTCAACATTAGCATTAGAAGTGAGCACTGTTACTGGGGATATGTATGTGCCGTAAAAGGACTTGGCGTAGTCTCTTGGGATCAGAGTGACTGATCAGCTTACCTAGCTATTTTCTAAATAGCATATGATTGTCACATGAGTGTGGTTTATATTATTAGCCCATTAATGGCTCTTTGGACTAGTGGGAGATTGTTGGACATGCGAGCCCACGATGAGCCATTATGCAATAAATGTTATTACACATATCATACCCTGATCTGAAATGAAGAATAAATAATTTGCATAATAGGTCCCTTAGTACAATTAGGGTTATGTACCATGGCCATCTTAATGATCGTACAGTTGTTGATTCAATAATTAAATCATAGAGGCTGGTGCTTGTATGAATATCTAATGGGTTAGATTGATGACTCATCAAGCACCGTCAAATAATTGTTAAGAGATGATCTCCATACTGAGTAGGAGATGGCAATCCTTTCTCAGTTAGGATGATATCTGACCAACCTCGATGCCGGTCCTCTGCATAGGAATAGAGATTCAGAGGTGTCAGATTAGTTAGGTCAAAGAGTTGACTTAACGAGATCGAGATAACCAAAGTCCTATATCGTATGCTATCACGATACAGGCATGTATCCTCTGACCGGAGACAGATGTGTTACTATATGTCTGGGTATGTACATTTGGCAGACCAATAGGTTGATGACCTAACCAAGGTCTATACACCGGCGCGCTGGTGTGCATGTAAGGGCATATGAGTAAAACGATCTCTCAAAGGGATCATACAGGTTCAGTTACTGAACCGGAAGACATGAGCTCACTCATAAGATATTGGGAAGAATCAAATTCCGTGCACGGTCGTCTCACTTTGGAAGCTTGACCGAATTTTTAGGTTTAGTATATACTTTTGAAAAGTATATGATCAAGACATAGGTATGATATATGCTTTTGGAAAGTATATAATCGATACCAACTCCCAATGATCAAATGAGATACTTACTGATAGAACCTTGAAGTAGACAGTGTAAAGTTGATCTAATACTTCGGGTTTATTCTGAGTCTTCCAGTACGCATGATGTACAATATTGGGAATACCTGAGGGTAATGTGATCATAAATGATTGTATAACCATGACGCTTCCATTCCTAGGGAGTGATGAAATGGGTCTGGATTTTAGTGACTCCTCTCAGTAGAGAAGTAATATTATCTTGGTCCAAATGTTCGACATTTATCTGAATTTGATTCAGATGCAATGAGAAGATTAGATTTGCGGTCTTAATTTAATCAAGCATCTATGGGAGGCCCACGATCTGTATTTGAGATACGATCTCAGTATCCAAGTCACTATACGTGTGATGAATCTGCGATTCGTCATCTTTATTCATTTATTTTAGCTTAAAATCCCTTATAAACCACCTGCATATAACACTAACTCCATATTCTTACTAACTTGCATCTGTAAATATTATACACTTCTTACTAATTTTAACCTAAAATAAATAAATAAAGAAAAGGAAAAAAGAGGAAGACTGTATACTGGCTGACCCGAACCCTGAGAGAAGGTCAAGACTTGACCAGATCGACCATGAATAAAGTAGGGGCAGATAAGGGTCCTTTAAGCAGAAAAAAAATGTGTGTGTGTTTGTAAATATTTCTCACTTAATTTGTGTATATTTGTATAAAACTAACACTAATTTATTTGTGCATTAATTGACCTTTAATCGAATAACTTTCAAAACCAAAGTTGTAAATAAAAATGTGTCCTAATTAATAAAAATGATTGCACAATTAAATCATGTAAAGAATAAAAGTAGCCACACTTGGAAAAAAAGCCACTAAGCACTAATTGAAAGATCAATTCCGGCTCCACATGATCTCAAATCGAACCAATATCACTTCCATTGAATTCTAAATTAAATTATCTTCAAAATGACTGTGATCTCATAATTTTGGAGTTACGGTTGAAAAGTCGGTTTTCTGGGGTGGTTTATGCAATTTTCACATGTACTTTGTGTATAGTGTATTTGTATATATTTATAAATATTTTTACTAATTATTTAAAATAAAAATAAAAATAATAAAATAATAAAATTCTTAAAACAAAAAGAAGGCTAATTTTCTCATTTACCCTTGTATATAGTATATTATAGTTGCTATTTTCAACTAACCATCATAAAAAGATAACATTTTTAATTCCAATAAAAAAGTGAGGAAAATTAAAAAAATTAGTTACTTTTGTAAATAATTTTATCTCTCTTATATTTTATCTCCTCTCTCATTTCATCTCTCTAATCTCTTCCACCAAAAAAATTCCAAAATCCATTTCAATTTTTATATCTCTTATCTTTTTATCCAAAAAATTCAAAAAATCAATTTTCATTCCATATTTTCTATTTATATGGCTCCTTCTCCCTCATTTCAACTTGATCAATCTTTAGAGAGAGGAGCCCGATCTTCGAGAAAAATTTCGTCGAGAAAGTTGCCTAGTCTCCAAGCCGTCCGATGACAACGAGTAGGCCTTGTCGAGGCGATCATGGTCCTTTTCCGCTCCTAAGGTGAGATCCACATTTTTCTTCTTATTTCATCTTAATTTATTCGTAGTTTTTTCGTCGAATTTTTTTATCATCATTTTGTTCTTCTAGATCAAAAAAAATTTATCACAATTTTTGATCCGCCACTGACTCGAATTTTCATCTCATCTTCGCGATCTCTCCGCCTTCAATCTCTACCTCCCGCGATCTATCAACTCCAACCACATACGGTGGTCGGAGAGTCGGATTCAATCCTCTCATTTCTACCGAATCCCCGTTCATATTCCGCTTTGTAAATAAATAAAAAATTTCTTTTTGTTCTCTAACATTTGTTTTGTAGGATCATATAATAAAAAAATAAAAATAAAAAAAATAAAAATAAAAAATTTCTTTATCCTTTTTCTTTCCTATTTTTTCGGTTTTACAAAAAAATAATATAAAATAAAAGAAAATAAAAAAATGCTACAGGCTGTGGTGACATCACCCCCTACCGCCCTTCCTCCTCCGCCAACGCAGCAGTGCCGCCAAGCAGAGCCTCCGCGCCGCCTCCAGATCGCCAGCGGCAGTACGCCGCACCTCCGCGCGTGTGGGCAACCGACGCGACCTGCGCGAGCCCGCTCCTCCCTTCTCTGCCTAGGCCCGCCCGCGCCATCCACCGTGAAGCCGTGAGACCTCCAGACTTGTGGCGCTCCACGCGCCTTATTCTGTCGTGCCCCCAGAGCCTTCGCGCCACTGATTTGCCCGCGCGGCTCCGCGGTTCTCTAGCAGCCCTCTTTCTGCCCTCCTTCATCTGCGGCAGTACGGCCCGCCGCCTGTGCTCGTGAGGTGGCCCAGCCTCGCAACCACTCCCTCCTCCTCTAGCGCGCCACCGTGATCCGCCCGATGATAAGGCTAAAAGAATCGAGTTTCGCGGCTTTCTTTTTATTTGATGAAGAAAGAAGTCGGTTCTAGTCGAAAACCGTGAAACAAAATTTTCGGTTCTTGAACCTATCAAACAATTACAGTTTTCTGTTGGAAAACCGTTCACTAATTATTTTACCAAGCAAGTGTTCCTGTGTCGAACTCAAGGAGGCAGAATAAATTCCCTAGATTCTTCTCTTCGTAATCTTATTTTAATTCTTCTCTAAGTCAAAACATTTTTTTTGATTTTTTTATTTTTATGATTTTTATTTGATTTTATTCTTTTAAAATTTATATTTAATTTTCAAAAAGGGATATTTTTCAAGAGATTTATTTATTATATAATAGGCGGATAATATGTAGGTGATACTATATAATAGGGTGAACGAGGTTCGAGCCGCGAACTCGAACTACACAAGAAAACAAAGCAAAACGAGGCGACTTTCGATAGAATCAAAACACGTAGAAAACTCATCAAAAAGCCACGAAAACTTTATACTAAGTAGCTGGGGTAGTTGTGTAACTACCCTCAAGAAATCGTCGAAATCCGAGGTCACAAGAATAAGAAACAACCCCTACAGCCCAGGCGTATAAGCGCAAGAAAAACTAATTAGAACTGTTTGCAAAATGGTCCTTGAGGACTGTTCTGTAGAAAAACTAAACAAATGTTTACATTTAGGTCCCCGCGGAGGGACCTAAATGCAACGATGAAAACCTTGGGGGGTGGATATAAATTCTGAAGACCTGGTTGGGCTTAAGCTGCAATTTATCCACTGTTTCGCATTCAACGGCCACGATTAGATTCGTCAGGCACAGATTGGATGGCTCAGCAGCTGACACGTGTCGCGAGCCTGTAGCTCCTATGTTCTTGAGGTTGTTGCAGCTGCTAGCGACGGCCGTTCTTCTCCGATCTACTCCGGTCGGCTGGTGATGACTTTGGCGCACCTGCGGGGCCAGAGGGGTGCCTCTTCCACCCCTCGAGCTCACCCGCTGAAGGGTTCTGGCGGAGGCTGCTCGGAGTGGCAGTGAAGTGGTGACGAAGACGACGGTCTCGTCCACCTGGAGCTGATGCAGTTCTGAGGTCCGACTTTTGAAATGGCTTTAGATGATGATCGAAGGCTTCCAGATGATGAAAAGTAGATCGCGATGAAGACGAACCTGCATTGAACAGAAATATATGCTCGATTCGTATCGAATCGGCCAATGGGTGATAGATCTTAAGCTCCAAAGACGATGAAAAATCTTAAGGTTCCAGCCAAACATCCAGGTACGTGAAAATGGCGATGAGAAGATGAATGATTTGGAAACAAATTGGGAATGAATCGCGATGGATTTCGAAAGGACGTCTAAGCCTAATGATTAATCTACCTAGATCGTGGATTAGTGTCGCTAATCGATGCACGCAAACCGAGAAGAAAATTGAAGCAAAAGTGGATGAAGAGGCCTGGGGATTCCAAAGTGTATTACCTGGAATGGCTGCTCGACGACGACCCTTGACCGGAGCTCCGACGCGCGCTGGGCGGCGATGCAAGGCTGATCAAGCCATGGAACGATCCTCCGACGTGCCCTCCTCCCCGCGAGCTCCTCCACGGCGCTGTCACCACCACGATGCGGCTGGAACGAGACTTGGAAGTAGGGGGGTCGAACAACCTGTTGCTGGGCTCTGGGTAGTTGGAAAGTTAGTTGTAATGGCGGACCTTGGAGGCCTTATATAGGAGAGAAACTTGGGCTCCAAGTCGAGATGAAGTGCTGACGATGGAGAGGGTAGTTGGGGGAAGAAGTTGGATGGATCAGATCGGTTGGAAGTCTCTAGAATCGCACGGGATAATGGGTTGAAGTAGGCCAGTCAAACAGCCTGGGTGAACAGCTTCTTGGAGAAGAAGACTCCAGGTGCTGACAAGTGTCAGCACCTGGTTCGTCCAGAGGCTAAAATATCTTATAAATTAGATATAAAATAGTAAATTACATTATTTAAGATAGGTATAAATACAAGAAGTGTTAATAAATTAATTTCCTAATTTATGACGTAATTACTTTTAATAAATAATAAATATTATTTAAAATATAAATATTATATTAATACATATGTATTTATAAATAAATTTTAGATTTTTAATTTAATAAATAAATAAATAAAAATTAATTTTATATTTTCTTAATTATTAGAGTATTAAATAAAGTTTATACGAATTTTTAGAGATTTTTATAAATTAATTTACATATTTTAATAAATAGAGTTAGTATCTAAATAGGTCATTTATACATATATTTTAGGGTTTTTGATTTTATGAAAATAATAAATAGTCTCCAAAAATTATGAAATAAATTATAGTGAAAATACAAGGTCATGAAATAAATTAAAAATTATAAAATTAAGAAAATGATAAATATTGTGTATTACATTAAATAAATAGCCCAGAAACCCTGTTGTCTTTTGGTCCCAGAACCGACTTTTTGCAAACGGACTCCGAATTCGATGAAACCACCTTTATTAATGAGAGAATATTATTTTATGAACTTTAAGGTGAGTATAGTGAAATTGGAGTTCGTATGAAGAAGTTATGATGTTCGGAAGTGGAGATTTTGACAATTTGCATGCTGGGTTTATTGACATATATACAGGGTAATATTTTTAACTTATTTTTATATTTTTATATACATTTTTAAGAATAATTAGGAGAAGAGTTTGGTGAAAAATATATTCATATGGAATAATTAAAATTCTTTGAAGTTTTGTATTTATTTTATAAATAATGAAGGGTGTATTTGTGTGTTAAATTATTTTTCTTTGGTTTTCTTTCCTTATCTCCCCCTACTTATTGGTTTGTCGACCAATCCATGCTGACTTGGTCTCGGGGGTTAGGTTATAAATATATCTTACAGCTATATTTATATTTAAGTCATATTTCATATATATACATATATTCAATCTGCCTTTTCTTTATTTTTCTGGTTCTTTATTTATTTACATGATTTTAGTGGTTAAAAGTGAATATTTACACATGAATATTGTTTTGTTAAAATATGAGAATTAATGAATATTTACATGTATTTGTTAAGGGTTTTAAGACAAAATGCGACAGAAAAGTTAATGAATCATGGATTCATCAACCCCCTATACTTAAACTTTGCTAGTCCCTTAGCAAACACTTATTTTGAAAAAGTAAGTGAAAAAGAAAGAAAGTTAGAATGAATTTGTTTTCCTAAACCAATTCATGAGAACAGACAAAGGACAGAGCTCGATCGGGCCTAAAATAAACATTTTGTCGGAACCTTAACTAGGATTAGGATTTTATCCTGAACAGTCCTCAAGCTCCATAATCCTTACTCAAGATCACTTCATCGGCTAATTCAGACTCACTTATTCATATCGCAAACTCTATCATCCTTGAAGTCAACTTGTACAGTGTGTGAATTGATTTAGCTCTTCCTGCTTAGAGAACCGCAGAAACCGTCCATCCCGGCTGTACACTCCTATGGCTTCCTCATCTCGCTACTCTTTCCTCGGGGAGGGAGGTATTCCCTTCTGAGTTCAGTTCTGCTATGTCCACAATCGAATATAGGGAGAAGTTAGAAGAATGAGAAAAGAAGTGGAGTGCGACCAGTGGATACGCATCTCCTTGTGAAGCCCAACCGGTGTAGCTGAGTCTCCACTAAGATGTGCATGCATTTTTGGTGGAAGCTTGGACCATTGTGGTCATTTTTGGTGGAAGCTTGGACCATTGTGGTCTTATTTGGTGGCTTCTGCTTTGCTTTGACTTTGTAATTTGCTTGCACTGCATTCATCTTTTTGTGCCTCGACGGATATAGCATCTTTTTAGTCCGTCCCTTTTTTGAGGTCTTAGAAAAATTGTGTCAGCAGATCCTTCCCTCATCCGAAGCAACTATCGCAACCCCAATCTCTCCCGTCTTTAGACGTCAATGCCGCAAAGATAAGGATAGAAACGCATTACCAAGGTGTACTGCCCTTCAGAACTCCATGCAAGTCGAGCTAAGTGCAGAGTGCATGTGTTCAAGATTGGTTCACTGGTGTAGAGTTATACGGATGACTCCAAATGGTCTACTTAAGCTCAGATGACTTGATTTCCCGAATATGGTCTTACGGAACCCAAAGATTTTAAGTCGGTAGACCTGAAGAGTCTAAATTCCAGTTCCTAATCAGGCTCCTTACAATGAACGTTAAAGGCCGTAATCAAGCTCCATCCTTTAGACTAGACTCAGTCCTTAGCTCCAGAAATCAAAATTATTCTGAAAAATGCGAATGCAAATGCAACCATGTTTTTGTGAAGTGTATTTTCTGAATTTTACTCATTTTTATGGATTTTAAGAATTTTGTAATTTTTCTGAATTTTAGGACTTTGTATTTTTTTATGGATTTTATGATTTTTATAAATAAAATTTTATTCATAAATTTTACAAGATATATTTTATTTGAGTTAAATATCTAATGTATTTTACAAATTTTATCTTCAAAGTATTTTACAAGGATTGAATGGTCTTTACACATGTTTTAATAAATAGGATTTTAACTAAGTATTATACAAATTTTAAGTACAAATTTTAAATACAAATTTTAATTACAAGTTTTAAACACAAGTTTTAATCATATTTTACTTATTTACAAGGATTTTATAAATAAAAGAGTGGATTTTAAATTAACCCGTACCCACTTTTTATGGATTTTATAGATATAGAAAATACATAAAAGTACGAGTTATGGACGAAAGTATATATACAATATATACGCACCCCCTATACTTAGCTTGTGCTATGTCCTCATAGCGTCAAAAGAGAAAAAAAGAGGACATAACTCGTGCTAAGTAAAAGTGGGTGAAAAAGGATATCGAGTATAAGTCAGTCAACCCCCCCTATACTTACGATCAGGTCATCGTAAGTATCACGTGATAGCAAAAACGGGATGGCTGAATAAAAAGGATAAATAACGAAAGTTCAAAAGGAAAGGAATACGAAATCATCGAAATCACTCGGTCCCCCATATACTTAGGATAAGGCATCCTAAGTATAGAAAAGAGTGTAGCCAAAAATTGGGGACTAGTGATTCGTGAGAAAGAATGGCTATACAAAAGAATCAGCACAAAAAATAAAACGTAAATCAGCGGGCAATCGTTCCCCCCTATACTTAGGATCTGGTATCCTAAGCATAGAAGACGAGCAAAAACGGGGACGATTGTGGTCTACGAAGAATGTACAAGAGTTGTGAATCTCCAGAATGGCTCAAAAGAATTTGTACAGGAAGAAGTGAAGGAATGATCATGATTCCTGTACAAAATAGATCACTTCAGTATGGGCCAGATGATCAGTAGTCTCTACGAAGTGCTTCAGCATCTGCCCGTTAACCACGAACGGCTCTGCACCAGGTGACACATCTGATATCGCAATACTGCCATTGTCATGCACCGTTCTGACTACGTACGGTCCTTCCCACTTGCTTTTCAATTTGCCTGGAAAAATTCTTAATCTTGCATTGAACAACCAGACTTTCTTCCCAGGGACAAAGCTCTTATGTAGAATATGTCTATCATGCCATTTCTTCACTTTGTCCTTATAGATGAGTGTGTTCTCGTATGCTTGATTTCGAATTTCTACCAGCTCATTCAGATCTATCTTTCTCTTGGCTCCTGCTTTCTGTTCATTCATCAGTATCTCTCGAAATGCCCACTCAGATTTGTGCATGATCTCTACGGGCAAGTGGCACGGCTTTCCATAAACTAGCCTGAATGGTGAAGTACCTAAGGGAGTCTTATACGCAGTACGATATGCCCAAAGAACTTGATCTAGAAGAAGTGACCAGTTCTTCCTATCCGGTCGTACTAGTTTCTGGAGAATTGATTTCACCTCCCTATTTGAAACTTCAGCCATGCCATTCGTCTGCGGGTGGTAAGGAGAAGCTACTCTATGATCGATGCTGTATTGTTTCACTAGATTTTTTACCTCCTTATTAATAAAATGGCTACCCCCATCAGAGATAAGAATACGAGGGATCCCGAACCGCGAAATAATGTGTTCCCTTAGGAACTTGCAAACGGTCTTACTCTCTGCGGTTCGTGCGGGTATAGCCTCCACCCATCTGCTAACATAGTCTACAGCAAGAAGAATGTACTCAAAGCCGCTGCTAGAAGGGAACGACCCCATAAAATCTATGCCCCATGCGTCAAAGATCTCGCAGATAATAACAGGTCGCATCGGCATTGCATCTCTGGCACTGACTGTCCCTACAACTCTCTGACAATCTGGACAACTCTTCACGAATGTGCAAGCATCTCTGGTAAGAGTCGGCCACCATAATCCGCTCTGTAGTACCTTCTGCGCTGTCCTCTTCCCTGAATGACGTCCTCCTGATTCTAGAGAGTGACACAAAGTGAGGACACTATTATATTCCTCCTGAGGAATACATCGCCTGTAAACACAATCCGGTCCTTCACGAAAAAGAAGCGGATCCTCCCAATGGTAGTATCGTGCCTCGGAAACTAGTTTCTCAACTCTGTTCTTCGGCCAACCCTGAGGACTTTTCTGTGTGACCAGAAAGTTCACTATGTCTGCATACCACGGAAGTTCTGTAACCACAAAGATGCTCTCGTCAGGAAATCTCTCTGCGATCTCTGGCGTGTACTCATCTGAAGGATGATCTGACTGTAATCGAGAGAGGTGATCAGCTACCACATTCTTTACTCCAGGTTTATCCTTGATATCCAAATCGAATTCCTGAAGTAAAAGAATCCATCTAAGAAGGCATGCCTTGGCGTCCTTCTTTTCCATTAAAAATCTGATAGCTGAATGATCGGTGTATACGGTGATTTTCGAGCCAAGTAGATATGATCGAAACTTGTCTAGTGCAAACACTACTGCCAACATCTCCTTTTTTGTCACTGTGTAGTTTCTCTGAGCATCATCTAAGGTTTTGCTGGCATAGTGAATAGCTACGGTAAGTCCATTCCTCCTCTGCCCTAATACAGCCCCGACCGCAAAATCTGATGCATCCGTCATGATCTCGAAGGGTAGAGACCAATCAGGTGGCTGTAGGACAGGAGCACTGATTATTTTCTCTTTCAATGTGAGGAAGGCATTAAGACATTTGTCATTTAAAATGAACTCGATGTCTTTGCCTAACAATTCAGTTAACGGTCGGGCAATCTTGGAGAAATCTTGGATAAATCGTCGGTAAAAGCCGACATGCCCCAGAAATGACCGTAACTGTTTGATGTTGGATGGTGGCTCGAGTTTCTTTATGACATCCACCTTGGCAGGGTCAACCTCCATGGCTCGCTGGGAGATGACGTGCCCCAACACGATCCCGTGAGTAGCCATAAAATGGCTCTTTTCCCAGGACAGAACGAGATCTACCTCACAACACTTTTTCGAAACCTGGTCTAGGTGCGCTAAACAATCGTCAAAGGACTCACCATAGACCGAAAAATCATCCATAAAAACCTCTAGAAAATCACCGACCATGTCCGCAAAAATAGCAAGCATGTACCTCTGGAAGGTCGCAGGAGCGTTGCACAATCCAAAGGGCATCCGTCTAAAGGCATACATGCCGAACGGACATGTAAAGGTGGTTTTCTCCTGGTCTTCAGGAGAAATTGATACTTGGTTGTATCCGGAGTAACCGTCAAGGAAACAGAAGTACCCCTTCCCTACCAACCGTTCTATAACTTGGTCTATAAAAGGCAAAGGGAAGTGGTCCTTCTTCGTCGCGGTGTTCAGCTTTCTGTAATCAACACATACTCGCCATGACATGGTTACTCTCTTTGGAATCTCCTCTCCACTCTCGTTTTTCACCATCTGAATTCCCGACTTCTTCGGGACAACATGTAATGGTCTAACCCATTCGGAGTTGGAGATGGGATAAATGAACCCTGCGTCGCACCATTTCGTAATCTCTTTCTTGACAACTTCTCGTAAAACCGGATTCAGCCTACGCTGAAACTCTCTGGAGGGTTTGCTGCCATGATCGAGATAGATATGATGTGAACAAAAAGCAGGATTAATCCCACGGAGATCGGATACAGTCCACCCAATGGCCTTGCGGTTTCTTTCTAGAATCTCCATCAGACGAGATTCTTGATCATCGGTCAAAGTTGAGCTGATAATGACCGAAAACCGTTGATGTGGACCCGCAAGGAAGGCATATTTCATGTTTGGTGGCAAAGTTTTAAGTTCTGGCAAGGTAGTATCTGTATCTGCCGAAACATCATCTGTAATTGTTTGGGGATCTGTGCCGGTTGTGGATTTGTCGACATTCTGATTATCCACCATCTCTATGTGCTCTAGAGTCGGACTACAGAAGATGTTCAAGACATCATCCGACTCCTCAGATTGATCAGAAAAGAATAAGTCAGCTAGATAAAATTCTGAATCATCTGAGACAGAGGAATTGTGTAGAGTTTCTGATTCTGAAAGATATGCATTAATTTCGTCAGAAGTCTGATCCCTTTGGTTCTCATCATCCAGACTAAAATATAAGGTCCCATCTGAAGAATTACCTCCTGAGGTCTCGGACCCATCCTCTGTCAAACATTCTTGGGTCTCTACCTGATATCTTTCGAGGTCGTCAAGATGAACCTCATCCATGTAATCACAGGAGGCCAAAGAACTCAGAAAATCCGAAGATGCATCACTGAAGGTATTCGACTCTCTCGCCATCTCTATATGTACCTTTTCGCCCTCGGCACGAAAAGATACCTTCCCTGTATCATAATCGAAGAGGGCCTTTGCGGTTTCCAGAAAAGGCCTCCCGAGAATGATCGGGGTAAGGTGTAACTGTGCGGGGCAATTCATGTCTAGGACTGTAAAGTCCACTGGAAATTGCAGACCCTGCACGGTTACGATAACGTTCCTAAGTATACCCTTAGGTCTCTTTACAGATCTATCAGCAAACTGAAGGATCGCGCGGGATTTGTAAAGAGGACCTAACTCGAGCTTATCGAGTAAGGAAGCGGGTATCAGATTGATCGAGGAACCGTTATCTAATAGAGTGCGGTCGAACTCGGCTTTTGCGATCTCGCATCTGACATAATGTGCACCTGAGTCTTTCTTCTTCTTCGGTAGCTTATTCTGTATCGCACAGGATGTAGCCTTAGTCAGAACATGTTTTTCTGTTTGGGATCTCTTTTTCCTACGCGTGGTGCATCTGTTTTTCAATTGATTCTTGAGCGTAGGAAATTGATCTAAGGCATCATGGAGAGGGATCTTCAGAAAGATGTGATCTTTGAGTAACTTTTTGATCTGTGGAGATTCAGGATTATTTTTGATCTTTTTCTTTCCTTTTCCAAATAAAGCATCGGGAAAAGGAATAAAGTCAGGATTCAGAAAATCAGAAGTTTTATTCAACTCAGAATCAACATTTACATCGAGAGTCTCAGAATTATCTACAAAACTCTCTAAAACAGGGGAAGAAATGTTTTTGTCCAGGCTTTCTGCCTGATCTGGCGTGATATCATCGTCTGAGTCGCCAGTATCCATATCTGATGAGTTGGCATTGCTCCCGTCTCTCGATTCTGCATACTGGTCCTCATCCTTTTGCGGTTTCTCCTCCTCGGCTTTTGGATCATGCTCGTGCTCCTCTGGTGTCCTCTCCTCTTCTTCAGCAGGTGTTTGCGGTGATCTACCGCTCTTGAGACGAATAAAGTTAGATAAAAATTCAGGAAAGGAGATCTTACCTGTAGTATCTACCTGGTCTGGATGCCTCCTCTTATTATTCGGGTTCATCTGAGGCTGGGCTGGGAGAGTGGTCTTCGGCACGGTTAACTCGTCTAGACGACGGTTAACCTACTCCATCTCTGTCTTGTGCGTGATCTGGAGCATACTCAGCATATCCATGATCTGGTTGAGCGCCTGGGCCTGTGAAGACATCTTCGGTTCAGTGTGGTGGCCCTGGCTTGCTCCTCTCTCCTGCCTTGGCGTGAAATGCTGAGAGGTGGAAGGCTAGGAGTAGCGCTGAGGTGTGGAGGAAGACTGCTGCGGCTGCTGAAAAGAATAATTCGGTGAAAACTGGGCAGGGTGCTGATATGAAGGCTGCGGTCTCTGATGGTAGACATTCGGATGAGACTGCTGCTGCGTGAAGCTCTGACGGTGCTGAAATTGCGGACGTCCATGCTGCGGATGACCGTACGGCTGCTGCGGCTGCTGGTTCGGTATACTCAGCTGCTGCATCGGAGTATACCAAATCCCGTTGATCTCGAAAGTGGATTGCGGCTCCACCTCCATCTCTGCGGTACTGGTGATCTGGCCGGGATTGGCATGAGACTGATCCTCATGCCAATTGAGCTGCGGAATCTCGGACTCGCTCTGGATGTAATGGATCTGACGGGTGGGTGGAGCGGGTGCAATCCTCCGTGCTGGTTGCGCATTCGAAGAAGTCTGGCTCTGCTGGTATTGGATCTGAAGTTCAGCGACCTTCTTCGATAGATCACTCAGCTGTTGAGGTAGAGATGAGAGTTTCTCCAACTCTCGCAGCGACTGTAGGTCTTGGACCTGCTTGTGAATCACATCCACCAACGTCAATTTCTCGCTAATGAAGCCCATGTTGGTGTTGGATTCAGAGTCCGAGATGTTTGCCACCTTGTGATGTTCTCGGTGATGTGGTGGCTGTGAGGCTTTCTGAAATGCCCGAGTAGAGTCTACAACTCTTGAGTTCTCGGCCATCCCTTCGAAGATGGACCAGACTGACTCGGCATCCTTGTTCAAGTAACTGCCGCCACATGCGGCACTGACTAGCCCCTGAACTTCCGGCTGGAGTCCTCCGAAATAATTCTGTACGAGCACCTTCATCGGGATCTCATGATGCAGACATCTCTCCGTCAGGTCCTTGAATCGATCCCATGCCTCATGGAATGATTCGTGCGGCAGTTGCGTAAAGTTGGAGATCTGGCTCCTCATCATGTTCGTCCTTCCTAGAGGAAAATACTTGCGCGGGAATGTGGACTTCAGGTCGTCCCACGTAGAAATTTCTCTCCCCAAATGACTCAGCCAATAAAGGGCCTTATCGTCTAAGGCAAAGGGAAAGGCCTTGAGGCGTACGGCTTCCTGCGTTACACCTGGATAACAAGCCGTTCCGCAGATCATCTCAAACTGTTGTAAAAACGTGAACGGCTCCTCTGCGGCATTCTCATAGTACTTGGGAAGCAAAGAGATGAAGGACGGTCGGAGTTCGTATGGCCCTTGATTCGGCGGTAGCCGAATCCAATGGTGGAGCGTTCTTGCGCCCGGGTCATACTCATCCCGTAAAGTCGCGGGAACCGCAGGCGGTAACTGGTTCCCGGCCCCTGCTCGCAGCGCAGCTATTTGCCCTTGTAATTCCGTCTGAACTCGGAATTGTTCTCGAATTTGTAGATTTATCTGCTGAAGTGTATCGAGAATCCCAGTAGTAATATCTGCAGCTTCTGATCTTCCGTCATCTTGCTCCTCGGCTGCTGCCCTCTCTTCTGCTGCTGGTGCTTTACCGCAAGCCATCGGCTTCGAGTCGTCTGGAAAAGAGAAGCTCTCGTTAGCACTCAGTGATAGTTCAGCTGGAGATGATTTATTGAGACGAGAGTCTATCTCAATTTTCTGGCCAGGAGGTGAGGGAGTCTGGGTCTGACTCGCCTCGAGATCTGATAGGACCGGCTTGGAAAGAGAGTCATCCCGAGCCTGTGAAGACATATGTTCAACGGCGGACTGTTGAAAGCTCACAGAGTCTAAGCTGAAAAGCCGTTGAGACGTCATCTTCGATGTCAAGAGAAAATTCGGGAGAGCACGTGTACGATTCAAGAGAGAGAGAAATGCGAAAGCCGCGGAAACTCACGCCCCGCAAGCAAACACAAAGCAAACCCCGTTTTCACCAACTCAACCCTGATGAAGACCGTAAGAGTTCGGTCTTTTATCTTTTCGGTTTTAGGGTTGTAATTAGCAAACAAATTATTGCGATTTATCGTGCGCTATGCGAGCTGATAGGTGCCCGATGTATCTCCTGCGATACTGTCCCGAGTCCTTACAAAGAACCACTTGCTCTCAGCCAGTATGGTGGAAAGTACACGAACCGATTCCGGACCGCGTTACTTGAGGACGGAGCCTTACGCAGTGTCCTCTAAATCCCCTACTCTGCTAAGTAAACTCAGACCGTTGCCGGCTACCCGAGCGTACCCACTGAAAAGCAGTGATTCGGTGTATGAACTAAGTAGTATTTTGAAAGATTTCGGGATATTTATTAAGTGTCGTCTCTCGCTCGCGCACTCTGAGAAATGTGCGGGGGTTACTCTCCCAAATCACTTGAGTCGATTTACGGTTTTTAGTCAGATAGATTTAGCAGTCCCGATTTTAGTTTTGCGATTTTTATGGTTTTTTTCAGACAACGTCTATTTTTTTCTTTTTATTTAGAAACCCTAGAGCAAGCACCTAGGTTGCAAGTCCTAGAACTAGCTACGCGGCACAAGCAGATAGAGTAAAAAAACCTAAACAAGTATCTATAAAAACCGCGGAAAACTGATGAGCGATAAAAGCCGCGGTGGGTGCCCTGATCCTCGGATACACGGTATCCGGCGAATCAGACCCCGAAGAAAATGGGGAGGGGGTTTGTTTATTGTCTATTACAACTCTCTCCCTTTCTCTCTCTTTTATAAACAAAAGTGTACTAACTACTCTGCTCCTCTGCAGTCGACTCGTGAAGAAGAAGCCGACCTCTGCTCTTTCAACTGGCTCGGCTTCCGAAGAAGCCGGTTGATCCTGCAGGCCCTATAAAGATGGTTAGCAAAGAAAAGCTGATCGAGAAAGCCGCGGAAACCACGAAGTCGAGAAAGCCGTAAGAAAACAAAAGAGAAACTCGAAAAACAGAACACGAAAAAGCCGTACGAAAAACGAAACAAAGAGAAGAGAAAAAAAATAAAATCACGAAAAACGAAAAATCAAAAGAATCTAACGCCTCCCTGGCAACAGTGCCATTTTGATAAGGCTAAAAGAATCGAGTTTCGCAGCTTTCTTTTTATTGAAAGAAGAAAGTAGTTGTCGGTTGTAGACGAAAGCCGCGAAACAAAATTTTTGGTTCTTGAACCTATCAAACAATTACGTTTTTCTGTCGGAAAACCGTTCACTAATTATTTTACGAGGCAAGTGTTCCTGGGTCGAACTCAAGGAGGCAGAATAAATTCCCTAGATTCTTCTCTTCGTAATCTTATTTTAATTCTTCTCTAAGTCAAAACATTTTTTTTGATTTTTTTATTTTTTTTGATTTTTATTTGATTTTATTCTTTTCAATTTTTTATTTAATTTTCAAAAAGGGATAATTTTCAAGAGATTTATTTATTATATAATAGGCGGATAATATGTAGGTGATACTATATAATAGGGTGAACGAGGTTCGAGCCGCGAACTCGAACTACACAAGAAAACAAAGCAAAACGAGGCGACTTTTGATAAAATCAAAACACGTAGAAAACTCGTCAAAAAGCCGCGAAAACTTTATACTAAGTAGCTGGGGTAGTTGTGTAACTACCCTCAAGAAATCGTCGAAATCCGAGGTCACAAGAACAAGAAACAACCCCTACAGCCCAGGGGTATAAGCGCAAGAAAAACTAATTAGAACTGTTTGCAAAATGGTCCTTGAGGACTATTCTGTAGAAAAACTAAACAAATGTTTACATTTAGGTCCCCGCGGAGGGACCTAAATGCAACGATGAAAACCTTGGGGGCGGATATAAATTCTGAAGACCTGGTTGGGCTTAAGCTGCAATTTATCCACCGTTTCGCATTCAACGGCCACGACTAGATTCGTCAGGCGCGGATCGGATGGCTCAGCAGCTGACACGTGTCGCGAGCCAGTAGCTCCTATGTTCTTGAGGTTGTTGCAGCTGCTAGCGACGATCGTTCTTCTCCGATCTACTCCGGTCGGTTGGTGATGACTTTGGCGCACCTGCGGGGCCAGAGGGGTGCCTCTTCCACACCTCGAGCTCGCTCGTTGAAGGGTTCCGGCGGAGGCTGCTCGGAGTGGCAGTGAAGTGGTGACGAAGATGACGGTCTCGTCCACCTGGAACTGATGCAGTTCTGAGGTCCGACTTTTGAAATGGCTTTAGATAACGATCGAAGGCTTCCAGATGATGAAAAGTAGATCGCGATGAAGATAAAACTGCATTGAACAGAAATATATGCTCGATTCGTATCGAATCGGCCAATGGGTGATAGATCTTAAGCTCCAAAGACGATGAAAAATCTTAAGGTTCCAGCCAAACATCCAGGTATGTGAAAATGGCAATGAGAAGATGAATGATTTGGAAACAAATTGGGAATGAATCGCGATGGATTTCGAAAGGACGTCTAAGCCTAATGATTAATCTACCTAGATCGTGGATTAGCGTCGCTAATCGATGCACGCAAACCGAGAATTGAAGCAAAAGTGGATGAAGAGGCCTGGGGATTCCAAAGTGTATTACCTGGAATGGCTGTTCGATGGGGACCCTTGACCGGAGCTCCACGCTGGGCGGCGATGCAAGGCTGATCAAGCCCTGGAACGATCCTCCGACGTGCCCTCCTCCCCGCGAGCTCCTCCACGGCGCTGTCACCACCACGATGCGGCTGGAACGAGACTTGGATGTAGGGGGGTCGAACAACCTGGAGCTGGGCTCTGGGTAGTTGGAAAGTTAGTTGTAATGGCGGACCTTGGAGGCCATATATAGGAGAGAAACTTGGGCTCCAAGTCGAGATGAAGGGCTGACGATAGAGAGGGTAGTTGGGGAAAGAAGTTGGACGGATCAGATCGGTTGGAAGTCTCTAGAATCGCGCGGGATAATGGGTTGAAGTAGGCCAGTCGAACAGCCTGGGTGAACAGCTTCTTGGAGAAGAAGACTCCAGGTGCTGACAAGTGTCAGCACCCGGTTCGTCCAGAGGCTAAAATATCTTATAAATTAGATATAAAATAGTAAATTACATTATTTAAGATAGGTATAAATACAAGAAGTGTTAATAAATTAATTTCCTAGTTTATGACGTCATTACTTTTAATAAATATTAAATATTATTTAAAATATAAATATTATATTAATAAATATGTATTTATAAATAGATTTTAGATTTTTAATTTAATAAATAAATAAATAAAAACTAATTTTATATTTTCTTAATTATTACAGTATTAAATAAAGTTTATACGAATTTTTATAGATTTTTATAAATTAATTTACATATTTTAATAAATAGAGTTAGTATCTAAATAGGTCATTTATACCTATATTTTAGGGTTTTTGATTTTATTAAAATAATAAATAGTCTCCAAAAATTATGAAATAAATTATAGTGAAACTACAAGATCATGAAATAAATTAAAAATTATAAAATTAAGAAAATGATAAATAATGTGTATTACATAAAATAAATAGCCCAGAAACCATGTTGTCTTTTGGTCCCAAAACCGACTTTTTGCAAACGGACTCCGAATTCGATGAAACTACCTTTATTAATGAGAGAATATTATTTTATGAACTTTAAAGGTGAGTAGAGTGAAATTGGAGTTCGTATGAAGAAGTTATGATGTTCGGAAGTTGAGATTTTGACAATTTGCAGGCTGGGTTTCTTGACATATATACAGGGTAATATTTTTAACTTATTTTTATATTTTTATATACATTCTTAAGAATAATTAGGAGAAGAGTTTGGTGAAAAATATGTCATATGAAATAATTAAAATTCCTTGAAGTTTTGTATTTATTTTATAAATAATGAAGGGTGTATTTGTGTGTGTTAAATTATTTTTCTTTGGTTTTCTTTCCTTATCTCCCCCTACTTATTGGTTTGTCGACCAATCCATGCTGACTTGGTCTCGGGGGTTAGGTTATAAATATATCTTACAGCTATATTTATATTTAAGTCATATTGCATATATATACATATATTCAATCCGCCTTTTCTTTATTTTTCTGGTTCTTTATTTATTTACACGATTTTAGTGGTTAAAAGTGAATATTTACACATGAATATTGTTTTGTTAAAATATGAGAATTAATGAATATTTACATGTATTTGTTAAGGGTTTTAAGATAAAATGCGACAGAAAAGTTAATGAATCATGGATTCATCACCCGACCATCCACCAACTTGCCGCCTCCCTCGCCGCCCGCGCGTGAGGGGAAGGAAGAAGGGCAGCGGCCCTGCCCCTGTTGTCTCCCCTTGAAATTGCGTTGAAACGAAAAGCCCAAACCCTAGGGTTATATTATTTTTTTATATACTTTGGGTAAATTTCATAAAAAGCCCTGAGATGTTTCAGTAATCACAAAGAAACCCCTGCAGGAATCAAGTCACGTGCATGGCACAATCATACTGGGTAAATTGCACATTGTTTCTCTCTGTTTACTTTTTTTATTTATTTTATGAAAAACATTGAATCTTTGCATTTTAGTCCCTCAATTGTAGAACAATAAACTCGCTTGCTCTTTTAGAATGAAATAAATGTTTTTATTAGTCCAAAAATTCACAAAAAAATAATTTAGACTCCTATAGTATGCATCTTCATTGCATAAAAATTTCATTTTATTTTGTCATCATTTTTTATTATTAAAAAATAAAAAACATGTCGTTTTTCCCTGTTTGAAATTCAAAATTTCATAAAAATTCAAATATTGTTCCAAAAATTCCAATAAAATAGAATAGTTGTATTTCATTGTCTTTTAATTTCTGACCAATTTCATGCATTAATTATTTATAAAATCAAAAAAAATTGAAAAACATCAAAAGTCTTCTAAAAATCATAAAAAGTCTACAGAAATCCAAAAATTGTGATTTCAGTTCCTATTTGTAGATATTTGCCTCTAGTTTGTCCTAAAAATATTTATATGGAGTTTGGGCACTTAAAACATTTTAAGTTGCAAATTACTCCAGGTTGTACACATTTTCTTATTTTCTCACTGTGTGATTTTTAGAAAAATACAAAAACATCCAAAAATTCTACAAAAATTCTCAAAAACATTTAAAAACTTTTAAAACCCAAAAACATTTTCTTTAGATTGTTCTGAACATTTTTGTTTAATTAAAAAAATACAAAAAGAGTTTGTCTGCGTATTTTTAATCTTGTTCATATTGTTCGTTATTTTTGAAAACTAAAAAAAATTGCAAAATCAAAATCACTAAAAATTTGAAAATCAGAAAATACAAATAAAATTAGAAAAAAAAGATAAAAAATTCACAAAAACCAAGGATAGTTGTCCTTTGAGATTCTTGTTTTCTCTTAATTTATTTTCGATTAATTGAGTAAACATCGGGAATTGTAGCCTCCATGAGTTCGACCCTATCTGCTATAATGGTTAGTAAGTAGCAAAAATAAAAAAAAAACAATTTTTTGTTGTCACGGGATTCTGGCGGACAACAACGACACATATTTTTATCAATTATTTTCCGTCCCTAGAAAAACGTGATCAACAAAATGGCACCGTCGACCTCGTCCCCTGTATGGATGAGGTTCAAAAATTCAAAAAAATGTTGACTAAACCCGAAGTGATGGCCACCCTTCATGAGATCATTAAAGCCCCACTTCAACAGGCCATGATAGATTTATCTTCACCTCAACACAAGAAGAGAAAGCGAAGGAGAAGATCTGAGCGTCACATCTTGACCATGGCCACTGCCTACGCCATCTCTCACCGTCCATATTTTAAGAAAGGGAACACAACCACACCTCTTATGAGTTGCTCCATATATGAATATTCTTGTGATAACACTCTCCTTAACGGTGGTTCGTCAATCAATATAATACCCTTATCTATGGTACAGTCTCTTCATCTTGGGCCTCTCAAGAAAACCAAGATGATAGTTCAATTTGCTGATGGATCTAACAAGAGGTTGAAGGGTATTTTAGAAAACGTTGTCATTCTCATTCATGGCATGAATTTCACTTCAGATTTTGTTGTAATGCCCATGGAGACCTCCACCCCTGTGGAGCACCCTCCCACCATCCTGGGATGACCTTTCCTCGCCTCTGCGGGAGCCGTTATTTATTATGGTTCAGGAGATATTCGCTTCCGTTCTGATGTAGGGAGCGATGTGTTAATCACTACACCCCCTACCGTCCAGAGACCCGCATCCCATGAGAGCCTGCCCGTGTTAGACAACCCCAAGGACTTTGATCATGATGATACTACCAGAGATTTTTGCTATATGATGGATGACAATGAAACCCAAGAATTCCGCTTCAAGGAGGAAGACTCGGAAAGCATAGACCTTGGAGTTCCCTCTTCTGGTACGTGGCGATGCATTGATGACATCCGCGGGATTTACATGATAGATACCCTAGAGCGGAAGGCAGACTCTAAGTCAAGACAGGACAAACATGATTTGACTATTTTTACTTATAAGTCCGTTCCTATTGACCCTGATTCAGATGAGACCGATCAAGCCAAATTTGATTTGATTGCTTTTATAAATGAATTTGGGCCTTTTGATAAAGATGATGATTTGGTAGAGGCTCGCCAAGCTGAAATTGATCCTACTTTTTCTGATAATGATTACGAGCCATTTTACTTTGAGGTTTGCAAGACTTCCCAGGCAGGACATGACCACACTACTTCCAATAACCGGTTTATGCCTGCACAATCTGAAACCGCTGAGGATACATTCTTGGTCGATCCTACTCAGTTTACGTCTAATGATGATCCTAATTTTGACCTACACCTTATCAAATTCATACCTTAGCGGTCCCGCAAGAAGGTTCGCTTTCGACCTTCTTAACCTTTGTACATCCGCTCCTCTTGTATATCCTTTCGTTTCACTCTTTCTTCTCCCGTTTTATCATTCACCCCTTTTCTGTGTGTATGTATATATGCTATACTCAGGATGTGCTTTATCCTAAGTATAGGGGGGTGAAGGATTTGTGTTGTTCATATTCGTCATGTTTATCATCCTTGTTCTTGTTGCCTATACTTAGGGATACTCTACCCTAAGTATGGGGGGGGGGGGGTAATGTTGTTCATATCATGTCTTTGTGAGTCTGTACATTCTCTTCATCGGTTTTCCCCTTTGTACATTCTACTATACTTAGGATTATTTGATCCTAAGTATGGGGGGGATCACCAACTTCTCTTCTTTTTATCTTTTCTTTGAGTCGTTGTAGCATTGAGAGTCTTTTCACCTTCCTATACTTTGCACGAGTTATGTCTTCCTTTGTCGCTCTCTGATCACTATGAGGACATAGTTCGAGCTAAGTATGGGGGGTGTCGTATATATTGTACATATACTTTAGACATAACTTGTACTTTTAAATACATTTATTTGAGGGGTTATGTGTACAATTTTATAAAATCCATGTGTGTAAAAAAACAAAAAAAAACAATAAAAAACCACAAAAAAAACAAAAAAATCACAAAAAAAAAAAAAACAGACACAAAAAAAGAAACAACAAGAAAAAAAGAAAAGTAAAAAAAACTAAAAAAAGTCTTTTATATACTTGTATATATTTTACTAACCCTTTTTCCTTAAAAAACTACAAAACCAAAAGTCTATAAAAATTTGCAAAAAAAACTTTCTTTCACATCTGCATTTTCCTCCAAAAATCCATAAAAAGTTACAAAATTATAAAATTGCATAAAAAATGTTCTTTTCACATGTGCATAATTCCTCTTCTTCTTCTTCTTCAAAAAAAACTCTCTGCACTGTTCATATGTTGCATTTGCATGTGCATTTTTCAGGATAGTATTGATATTTAAACTATGTCTGGAATAAAATTGAAGAATGGAGCTTAGTTGGACCTTAATCCACCTAATTCTCAGAGGAACTTCACCGAGAAATAGGATTTTAGAAGCTTCAGGTCTTTGACTTAATTCTTTGAGTTCCACATGACAATGTGCAGCGTTTGACTCTTGGTGTCTAACCTGGTCAACTTCATTCTGGGTACAACTCTGGAATAGGGAATTAATTTGTACTCCCGCACTATGCACTTACCTCAACTCAAACAGGATGTTCGAAGACTGCGTGAGTTTATTTTCTGGTAGCGTGGAAATCTAAAGATCGGAGTACGGGTTGAAACAAAGCTTCGGAAAAGGGTTGGACGTCTGGGAACAATTTTTTCTAAGACCCCAAAACATGTACGGAAAAAAGATTCTATATCCGTAGGGGCACAACAAGATCCAAGCAGAACCACCAGAAATCCAAATACATAGAAGCCACTACAAAATAAATATCTGACCAAAAAGGTCCAATCCTCAAGAAAACCTGCAGATCTTGGTGGAGACTCGGCTACACTGGCCAGCTTCACAAGGAGAGGTGACTACACTGGTCACCCTCCAGTTCTTTACTCCTTCTTCTAACTTCTCCCCCATTTCGATTGTGAACACAGTGCGACAGACCTTAGGAAATACCTGACTCCCCGAGGATGAGTTACTGGAGAGGGAGATTTGCATGGTAGTCCAGTATTCTGGATGGGAAGATCTAAAACCTTTCACACACATGAGTTGATTGTTCAATGTTCATATGGTATACTTTAGGAAGAGGATTGATCCAAGATGACTTTTGAGCCGAAACTGTGACAATGATGTGTAGAACTTGAAGGCTGTTGATTTTAAAATTCTAAGTCTCACATAAGTTCCGACACACAAATAATCTAAAGGTCCGACAGAGCTCCAAACTACAATTTTATGAAGATAAGTTTAGTATTCGATATTGTCCTACTTTCTTTATTTTCCCTTTCTTTTTCTTTTTCTTCACTTATTCTTTCAAATAAGTGTTTGCCAAGGGACTAGCAAAGGTAAATCATAGGGGGATGATGAATCTACGATTTTTCATCTTTATTCATTTATTTTAGCTTAAAATCCCTTATAAAATACCTGCATATAACACTAACTCCATATTCTTACTAACTTGCATCTGTAAATATTGTACACTTCTTACAAATTTTAACCTAAAATAAATAAAGAAAGAAAGAAAGGAAAAATAAAGAAAAGAAAAAAAAGAGGAAGACTGTATACAGGTTGACCCAAACCCTGAGATAAGGTCAAGACTTGACCTGATCGACCAGGAATAGAGTAGGGCGAGATAAGGGTCCTTAAGCAGAAAATAAAAAAAATGTGTGTGTTGTTGTAAATATTTCTTACTTATTTTGTGTATATCTGTATAAAACTAACACTAATTTATTTGTGCATTAATTTACCTCAAATCGAATAACTTTCAAAACACCAAAGTTGTAAAAAAATGTGTCCTAATTAATAAAAATGATTGCACAATTAAATCATGTAAAGAATAAAAGTAGCCACGATTGGAAAAAAGCCACTAAGAACTAATTGAAAGATCAATTCCGGGTCCACATGATCTCAAATCGAACCAATATCACTTCCATTGAATTCTAAATTAAATTATCTTCAAAATGGCAGTGATTTCATAATTTCTGGAGTTACGGTTGAAAAGTCGATTTTCTGGGGTGGTTTGTGTAATTTTCACATGTACTTTTTGTATATTGTATTTGTATATATTTGTAAATATTTTTACTAATTATTTAAAATAAAAATAAAAATTAAAAATAATAATATTCTTAAAACAAAAATAAGGCTAATTTCCTCATTTACCCTTTTATATAATGCCATATATGTATATAGTATATGTATATAGTTGCTATTTTTAACTAACCATCATATAAAATAAAAAAATCACATTTTTTAATTCCAATAAATAAAGTGATGAAAATTCAAAAAAATTAGTTACTTTTGTAAATAATTTTATCTCTCTTCTATTTTATCTCATCTCTCATTTCATCTCTCTTATCTCTTCCACAAAAAAATTCAAAAATCCATTTCAATTTTTATCTCTCTTATATTTTTTATCCAAAAAACAAAAATTCAAATTTCATTCCATCTTTTCTATTTATATGGCTCCTTCTCCCTCATTTCAACTTGATCAATCTTTAGAGAGAGGAGCCCGATCTCCGAGATAAATTTTGTCGAGAAAGTTGCCTACTCTCCAAGCCGTCCGGTGACAGCGAGTCGGCCTTGTCGATGCGATCACGGTCCTTTTACGCTCCTAAGGTGAGATCCACATTTTTCTTCTTATTTCATCTTAGTTTAATCGTAGTTTATTTTGTCGCATTTTTTTATCGTCATTTTGTTCTTCTAGATCATAAAAAGATCGTCACGATTTTTGATCCGCTACCGACTCGAATTTTCATCTCATCTTCGCGATCTCTCCGCCTTCAATCTCTACCTCGCACGATCTATCAACTCCGATCACGCACGGTGGTCGGAGAGTCGGATTCAATCCTCTCATTTCCACCGAATTCCCGTTCATATTTCGCTTTGTTAATAAGAAAAATTTCTTTTTGTTCTCTAACGTTTGTTTTGCAGGATCATATAAAAACTAAAATAAATTAAAAAATAAAAAATTCTTTATCCTTTTTCTTTCATGTTTTTTCGGTTTTACAAAAAAAATAATATAAATTAAAAAAACAAAAAAATTTTGTTACAGGCTGTGGGGACATCACCCCCTGCCGCCCTTCCTCCTCCGCCAACGTAGCGGCACCGCCCAGCGAAGCCTCCGTGCCGCCTCTAGATCGCCAGCGACAGTGCGCCGCACCTCCGCGTGCGTGGGCAACCGATGCGACCTGCACGAGGCCTCTCCTCTCTTCTCCGCCTGAGCTCGCCCGCTCCATCCACCGTGAAGCCGCGACGACCTCCACACTTGCAGGCGCCTTATTCCGCCGCGCCCCCAGAGCCTTCGCGCCACCGATCTGCCCGTGCGATGACACGGTCCTCCAGTAGCCCTCTTCCTGTCCTCCTCCATCTGTGGTAGTACGGCTCGCTGCCTGTGCTCGTGAGGTGTCCAAGCCCCGCGGCCACTCCCTCCTCCTCTAGCGCGCCACTGTGATCCGCCAACTCACCGCCTCCCTCACGCCACCCGTGCGTGAGGGGAAGGAAGAAGGGCGGCCGCCCTGCCCCTGTTGTCTCCCCATGAAATTGCGTTGAAACGAAATGCCCAAACCCTAGGGTTATATTATTTTTTTTTATATACTTTGGGTAAATTGCATAAAAAGCCCCGGGAAGTTTCAGTAATCACAAAGAAGCCCCTGCTGGAATTAAGTCACGTGCGTGCCACAATCATACTGGGTAAATTGCATATTATTTCTCTCTATTTACTTTTGTTATTTATTTTATGCAAAACATTGAATCTTTGCATTTTAGTCCCTGAACTGCAAAACAATAAACTTGCTTGCTCTTTTTGAATGAAATAAATGTTTTCATTAGTCCAAAAATTCTCAAAAAAATAACATAGACTCCTGTAGTATGCATATTCATTGCATAAAAATTTCATTTTATTTTTTCATCATTTTTTATTATTAAAAAATAAAAAACATGTCATTTTCCCTGTTTGAAATTCAAATATTCATAAAAAATCAAATATTATTCCAAAAATTTAAAAAAAATAGAGTACTTGTATTTCATTGTCTTTTAATTTCTAACTAATTTTCACGCATTAATTATTTATAAAACCCAAAAAAAATGAAAAACATAAAAAATCTTCTGAAAATCATAAAAAATTCTACAAAAATCCAAAAATTGTGATATCAGTTCCTAGTTTGTCCTAAAAATATTTTTCAGGAGTGTTGGTCACTTAAAGCATTTTTAAGTTGCAAATTACTCCAGGTTGTGCACATTTTCTTATTTTCTCACTGTGTGATTTTCAGAAAAATACAAAAATATCTGAAAATTCTACAAAAATTCTCAAAAACATTTAAAAACTTTTAAAACCCAAAAACATTTTCTTTAAAATGTTCTGAACATTTTTGATTAATTAAAAAATTACAAAAAGAGTTGGTGTGCGTATTTTTAACCTTGTTCATATTGCTTGTTATTTTTTAAAATTAAATAAATTACAAAATCACTAAAAAATTGAATATCAGAAAATACAAAAAAATCAGAAAAAAAGATAAAAAAGATAAAAAATTCACAAAAACCAAGGATAGTTGTCCTTTGAGATTCTTGTTTTCTCTTAATTGATTTTCGATTAATTGAATAACCCTCGGGAATTGTAGCCTCCCTGAGTTCGACCCTGTCCGCTATACATGTTAATAAGTAGCAAAAATAAAAAAATATTTTTTTGTTGTCACAGGACTTTGGGGGACAACAACGACACATATTTTTATCAATTATTTTCTGTCCCTAGAAAAACGTGATCAACAACGTGGAACATTACAATCGCCTTGTCCTTATCTCCAAGTATTCGCGGAGAAAGCACATTATCCTTGAAAGGGTTCAGGATAATTTCATTGTTGATATGTGTATCCAAGCATTGAGAAAATGGACAATTAAATGTGATTTAAATATCATGAGTAATATGAATTTGTTTCATATTATAAAGAGAGTGATCTAAGATAATTGAATGTGATTTAATTATCAAAGATGTGAATAATGTCAATATGATTCATATTTTTTGGGCACATGAGAATAGAGATCCAAGATTATTAAATGTGATTTAATTATCATGGATATAAATAATGTGGATAGCAATATCCATATTACTCATATATTTTATAAATATGATTTATAATATATAAGAGAGAGCTATTTGTAATTTACTTTTGTTAATTAAATATTGATGTGAATTGGATTCACATTAGACATTAAATTGAAAATGTAATTTACATTTTATTTTGGGGTGTGAATGTGATTCACAAATTTCCAAAGGGATGACTGCAACAATCACAAAATAAATTGGATTTATTTTTGTGAAATAATTTGCAACAAAAGTTGTTGCAAATATTGGAGAGAATCATGAGATAATGTAATCTCATGTAATAGGAGAGAGACATCCACCGTCCATATAGGAAGAGTGGACGGCCAAAATTCCTATAAGGAATGTGGTGGCCGTCCACCCTCCTCATGGAAAGAGGATTGTCTCCTTCCTATTTTCTCCAATGGAGATTGATTTGATATAAATCAAATTATATTTAATATATATTTGATTTTTGTTAAATTAATTGTTGTTGATTTTTTACCAAAAAAATCTTAGTCACTGAAAGAAACACAAATCAATGTGAGCCATTGGATTTGTGTTGTCCATGGATTGAGATCCATGGATCCCAAAATATTATAAAAGGAGAGGCAGCCATTTGCTCTTCTTGACACAACACACAAGAGAACATAAGTTTCTCTCTCTTTATCTCTACACGTCAGCCCTCTCTCTTCCTCTCTCATGGCCGTCCACCATGGATGCCCTAGAGGGATTCTCCATCGTCGCAGCGTCGTCGTTATGCTGCCCGATCGATTACTCGTGGATCTCCGTCTCCTTTGATGCGCTTCACTCATGAAGAAGATGTCGGATCTCGTATGCCGAGATCAGGAGATCCGCCGCTTGGATCATCAACATGGATTGCGAGAAGCACGCGATTCATCCCCGCGCTCGCAAGCGTCTCCTTCGTCGGATTGGACTTGAGACAGGAGGTCTCTTCGTTTAGAGACTCGATCACAACCACGCTTCAAGAGGTAATCCTATTACTTGTTTGTGGTTTAGACAAAACGATCTGAGAAGTGTTCTTGGATCATGTGGTTTTGTCGTAAGAAAAAATTTAATTTCTGCTGCATTAAACAACTAGTGTGACTAGTCGTTCTTCATCGTATTCGATATGATGCTCACGCTTCTGTGATGCACTTGAGGATCTCACCATATCCTTCACCGATCACCTTGAATGGGCGATCCGTAGTGCGCCACATCGCCAGCCATCCACAGCCTTTGATCATAACTTTATCCCTGGTCCATAATGCGCCACGAAGCACCTCCGAGCCTCTTCCCCGATCATCAGGCTCGGAGCTCTCGAAGCTAGCCGAGCCTCTATCCGAGCCGAGTCCAAGCCGGATTCCCCAAACCTCAGCCCGAGCCTCTGAAGTCATCGAGCCTGGGACCCCACGTGGTTTTCACGTGTGGTCTGGGTACTTTGCTGCAAGGCCCCTGAAGGTTTTGGAAATTGCATTCCAGTCCCGCCAGGAACCCCACGAGAGGCACACGTGTTCTTTGAGCAATTTGCATACATGCCCCCTCATTATAGGTAATTGCATATTAGCCCCTGTCAGCATGCTTAAGTTTTAGCAATTTTATTTTCTGTAATTGTAGTTAGGCCCCTGTTTTTGCACGCATCTTTAGGCGTTAATTTGAACTCATTTTTCAAGTTTGAAAACTGCATTGTGTAGCTTAATTTATCCTCTCTCATATGTGACACTTTTCATATTTTTGTGATAGCAGTGGATTTTATTATTAATTAATTGGTGGAATTTTATCATATTTTGCCCATTTATGCGTTTTAATTTGTAATAAATTCTCTGTGCCTCCATAAATCCTCACAAACTCACGTTAGGCTTAGGATAATTGAGTTTACATTGTACCCAAAAATCAAATCATTTGCATGCATCCCGAGGCCTGAATAAATCATTTTGTGATTTCCTTATTTAATTTTTAATAGGTCCATTTCACATAGAAATTTAGGTCTATTAATTTTCCTGGATTCTTCACACTTAGATCTATCTAGGATAATTTTTATATCTGAAAATATTGAGTTTTGGTATTTATTAAAAGTAATTTGGTCAAAATCACCTTAGATTCATTTTTTATTCACAGTAAATTCATCTAGTGTTAGAAAATTCTAAAAAAATTAGATTAGCCTAATTTCATTGCATTTCACAATCTGGTCAAGTTTCATAATTTTGGACTTGCTTTGATCACTTTTCTAAATTAGCATGTAAACTGGCCCGATTTTGCATGTGTCTTTTCTTTCTTGCATAAAATATAATGAAAAATACCAAAATATATCACATGAAAATCTGACCTTGGAAATTTGCTTAAAATCTACCTAAGGAGACAATTGCCTCCCTGAGTTCGACCATGGGCTTGCCCAAGTAAAATAATTTTACCGCTTGCGATTAACTCATCCTTAATTAAAAGTGGTTTTTGATTAGTCCTTATCACCTGGGTACAACGAAGACAAGGAATTAATTTGGATCATTAATTTGACTAAATTAACAAGGGTAGTAAGACGCTCTTCAATAATGTTACTCATTAACTTGATATCTCTGTAATTTGAAAATTTTTGAATGTCTCCTTTATTCTTATAAAGAGGCACCATAATACTCCTCCTCCAATCTTCAGGCATTTTCTTGCTTTGTCAAATAACATTGAATAGATTCGTAAGCAAGTCAAACCATGCTCACCTAAAACTCTCCATAATTCGATAGGGACGCCATCTAGTCCTACACCTTTTTCATGTCTCATAACCTTCAAAGCCTCTTCTATTTCCTTTCTTTGTATATAGCGTGCGTGATTCAAGTAATTTTCACTACTAGCTAGATCATTCAAAGTGATCTCTCTATTTCCATCCCCAATGAAAAGTTTATGGAAGTAATGCTCCCATCTAGTTTCTATATCCTTCTGAGTAACAAGCACGTGACCTTCATCATCCTTAATGCATCTCACTTGAAAAAGATCTTTGGTATTTCTTTCTCTTGCTTTGGCCAACCTGAATATATCCTTTTGGCCCTCCTTAGAGTTGATAAAAAACTTTTGTAATCTTTTGATTTAGCTTCGCTTACATCATTCTTTGCTTCCTTCTTCATTTTTTTTGTAGATTGTGATAGCTTCCTCTTCTCCATCCTTAGACATAGCTTGAAAGCATGCTCTTTTAATTTTTAGCTTCTCTAGCACCCCTTCACTCCACCACCAAGCCTCCTTTTGACTCACCTAGCATCTCTTTGGCTAGCTTTCGGATACAAGATGCTACTACTTCCCACATATCATTTTCACTTCTACTACAAATCCAAAGATAAGTCTTCTAAAACCTTCTCCCTTAAGCTCTATTTCTTCAGTGGAAGATTCCACCATCTAGTTCTAATGATCTTAAGAACTCTTCTTTTCTTTACTGGCCTTTTTATTTGTATATCTAAGACTAACAAGCAATGTTGGGTTACCAAACTCTCTCATGGGATTACTTTTCTGTCTTTACAATACAACCGATCTCTTCACCTCAATGCAAAGTAATCTATCTGTACTCTAGTTGGTCAACTCTTATAAGTAATTAAATGCTCCTCTCTCTTCTTGAAGAGAGTGTTTGTTGTAAAAAGATCATATGTTGTTATAAAATCCAGAATGACTTTTCCCTCTTCATTTCTATCCCAAAAATCATGTCCTCCATGAACACTAACATGTCCAGAAGCATTCTTTCCCACATGTCCATTAAGATATCCACCTAGCAAATCATCTCTCTTTATGGGATTCGTTGTAAAATATTATCCAGATCCTCCCAAAAAACTTGTTTAGTCCTTTCATCTAAGTCAATTTGCAGTGCATAAACTGAGATGATATTTAGAATTTATTCTTCAAGCACTAATTTTAGCAAAATAATCTCATCCCCGAATCTTTGCACCTCAACCACACAATCCTTCAAATCCTTATGAACAACCACTCCAACATCGTTTCTACCCTTATCATTACATTAATACCAAAGTTTAAAGCATGTCTTCTCAATCTCCCTTGCTTTCTCTCCAACCCATTTAGTCGCTTGAAGACATAGTATATGAATCTTCCTTCTTTCCACCGCATCCACTATCTCCATCAATTTTCTAGTTAAAGTATCAATATCCCAACTAAAAATCTATAACTTCCGTTGCAATCTCTTTTGGACTAAATTTTGTACTCGCATGCATCCATTATGCGAGAACCCTTGTAAATTTTAGACTGCATCCGAGCGGTGATGCAACAGAACTAGCTTAATTACCCGCATGCGTTCCTCAAGCGAGAACCCTTGCAAAATTCGAAATCCAAGCTGCGATGTAGCGACACTTACTAACTTTTCATTGCATTTAGGCGATGCAACACATCGCAAGTAGGAAATACCCCAATGAAATATGTATGTTTGCTTAAATCTATGTTGAAAAGATCCGACTGTTATGAGGCAACTTCCTGAATAGTATTTTTCTAAAAAAGTATTATTTAGTTATCTCCGACTATTTTATGTTGTTTGTTGGCTACCTAATTAACCCTCCTCATTTACTCAAGTTTGGAATCGGCTACCTAAACCCTAAACCCTTTTTGGTATTTTTTAAAACACCACATTCAAATAATATCTAGTTTTGTACTGGATGACACTATGTGGGGTAGATGTTTGTATCCTCACTTATGTTTTTTGTAAAATACATGCTTCCTTTTGTAACAATTATATGATTTTTGTAAAATCTGTGGTTCATTTAAAAGTCATTTGTTTTCTTTGTAAATTTTGTATGATTTTTTGTAGAATACAATTGATATTAGCAATTAATGCATTGTTCTTTGTAACAATTGTATGATTCTTTGCAGAATAAAAATTGGTTGGTTCTTTGTAAAAATGAGTTAGTCATTAACGATTAATCGATGAGAACATACAAACCAAATATGTATAATAAATATCCAAAATGTATAATGCACCTCCAAAATGTGTAATGCATATCAAATATACAAGATATATAAAAAATTACAATTTTTATTTATGTAAAAATACATAATACATTTGTATAATACATATCAAAATTGTATAATGCACATCACATATTGTATAATACAAAGGAAATAGTAAGATATAATGCATGGCCTCCTTGTGTTACCACCACCATGCTACATGCGCCACCGTCGATTTACACGATGTCAGTGCTGCCTACATGAAGATCTACACACATCATCATTTTTTAACACTGTTGTCGATCCACTTCTGCCTTGCCATGAGGCTACGCATGACTGTGGGAATTGCTCATAGAAGCGCTTGATTATTATCTTAGTATCGATGATTCCCTCGTTACCATCATCTGCAACATCGTCAACGACGCATGAAAGGACCGGCTGCCCTCATCAATTACGCTCACGAATCGCCATCTTCACCTCTGCTCACGGGTTGCCGTTGTCATATTCGCCCAAGTGCCACCGTCGTATGCATCCTCCATAAATATGGGTAAGGATTTTGAAATTTATTGGAGCAAATTAGGAGTGAGATTAAGGGTTTTGAAATTTACTTATGCAAACTAGGAGGGAGATTAATGACATAGATATTTTAGTTGGTTTCATACTATATTTATATAATGAACAATGGTCAAAATATGATTTTGATTAATTAAATACTAATATTAACATACCATTAATAACAACCATCATATTAAATATATATGAATGAGATCGTTGATCTTCATTAGGGATGGATGGGCCAAGTCCTATTGGAAGGATATGCTCTCTCTCTCTCTCTCTATGTGCGTGTACAGGAGTTATCCAATGGGCCATGTCTCCATTAGCGTCTTGGCGGGAAACAATTCTAGGCCATACACATGTATTAGCAGTAACTATATTTCTAATTATAGGCTGACGTGTATTTAACAACTACTATATTTTCAATTATATAATGTCATTAAAAAGGAAGATGGTTTTGGAAAGAAAAGCTTCAAAGCAATGATTCTGTGGATATGATTAAAATACAAATGCTAGGATAGTAATATATATTTCTGTCAAGTAAATATTTATTGTGAGATCAGTAATATCAAAGTAATAATCAGTAAATTTACATCCAAATTATTACCTTGTACAAAATTTGATAACATATATACAATGATCAAGTAAATGTGTGTTGCGAGATCAGTAATACCATTGTGTACGTAGTGAGCATTGCATTCACTTCTATGATATTTTTTCCTTTTTTCGTCAATGAAGCATTCCATTTATTTTACTAATTCATTTTTCCTTATATGCATGTGTTTGATAACTTCTTTTTGAAGGATCCATTTCCATATTTATTGTATAGGAGAATATGTTATTGCTTATATGTTGATCTTTTACTTGAGCAAATGCCCATATCTTACTAACCATTATTTTATTATTACTAATCTCATAATAGTAATTAATTGAGAATTGTATATATTACTGAACCTATGATATAAAACATAGGTATATACAATACTGAACACACAACAATAATTTACTTAAGAACTGTATATATTACTTGAGTATTGTCTCTAAATTACGTATCATGTTCAAAGTAATAATACATATGGAAATTACTGACCATTTGTTCTACTTTTACCAACTTCACAACAAGCACTACTTCACTAGTGTATACATATTATTGAATTATGTACCGTATAATAAAATGAATGTAAATTACTGACCGTTGATTGTTTATTCTTGATCTTGCAACAACCATTTTCTTTAGCATTGTGTGTATGTGTTCTATATATATATAAGTGAACTGAGTATTTGGATCTCAATTTTCTACAAGAAATCATTGATTTTAATATTTTCTTTCCAAAATGTTCTTCTTTTTTTAAGGATACTTAATTGTTAAATTGCCATGCATATTAATATTCTTCCAAAAATGACATCTTCCAAAATAGGTAACCACTCAATTGGTAATACACGAGTATGACTATAATTGATGCTCATAAAGACGCTAATGGGCATATGGCTCATTGGATAAAATCATACACACACATAGAGAGAGAGATATTTCCATATCTTTATATGTTTTTCAATATGAATATGGATTATAGGTATTACCATATTTTTATCTATTTTTAAATATGAATATGGATGTGGATACATATAGTGATGTATATTAAGACTGAAGGATATGGTTAGATCCTCAAGCGCATCACGGAAGCGTGAGCGTCGTATCGAATACGACGAAGAACGACTGGTCGCACTAGTTGTTCTACGCAGCGGAAATTAAAAAAAAAATCATGCGACGAAACCACATGATCCAAGAACACTTCTCGGATCATTTCGTCTAAACCACAAACAAGTGTTAGGGTTACCTCTTGAAGTGTGGTTGCGATCGAGTCTCTAAACGAAGAGACCTCCTGTCTCATGTCCGATCCGACAGACGAGACACTTTCGAGCTCGGAGATGAACCGCGTGCTTCTCACAATCCATGTTGATGATCTAAGTGACGGATCTCCTGATCTCGACACACGAGATCCGACGTCTTCTTCACGAGCAAGGCACGCCGAAGTAGACGGAGTTCCACGAGCAAACCATCGGGCAACATAACGACGACGCTGTGGCGATGGAGAACCTCTCTAGGGCATCCATGGTGGACGGCCACATGAGAGGGAGAGAGAGAGAGAGTAGGCGTGTGAAGAGAAAGAGAGAGAGAGAGAGACTTGTTGTCTCACTTGTTGTGTAAAGAAGATCAAAGGGATGCCTCTCCTTTCATAGCATTTTGGGATCCATGGATCTCAATCCACGGGACAACACAAATCCAATGGTCGTCATTGATTGTGTTTCTTTCAATGGCTAAGATTTTGTTGGTAGAAAACCAACAACAATTAATTTAATAAAAATCAAATATATATATAAAATATAATTTGATTTATATTAAATCAATCTCAATTAGAGAAATAGGAAAGGAGCCAAGCCTCCTTCCATAGGAAGGGTGAACGGCCACCGCATTCCTTATAGGAATTGTGGCCGTCCACTCTTCCTATATGGAAGGTGGATGCCTCTCCCATTATATCAGATTGCATTATCTCATAAAAAAATAATTATCTCTAATATCTTCAACAACCTTTGTTGTATATTATTTCACAAAAATAAATCCAATTTATTTTGTGAACATTGCAATCATGTCATTGGAAATTTGTGAATCACATTCACAAGCCAAAATAAAATGTAAATTACATTTTCAATTTAATGTTCAATATGAATCCAATTCACATAAACATTTAATTAACAAATGTAAATTACCAATAGCTCTCTCTTATATATTATAAATCATATTTATAATATATATGACTAATATGGATATTGCTATCCATATTATTCATATCCATGATAATTAAATCATATTTAATCATCTTGGATCTCCTATTCTCATGTGCCCAAATAATATGAATCACATTCACATTATTTTTATCTTTGATAATCAAATCACATTTAATTATCTAAGATAGCTCTCTTTATAATATGAATCGAATTTATATTAATCATGATAATTAAATCACATTTAATTATCCATTTTCTCAATGTTCGGATACATATTGTCAACAATGAAATTATCCTGAACCCTTTCAAGGATAATGCGCTTTCTCCGCGAATACTTGGATATAAGGACATGGTGATTGTATTGTTCCATGTATAGTGACTTGGATATTGAGATCATATCTCAAATCCAGATCGCGGGCCTCCCATAGATGCTTGATTAAATCAAGACCGCAAATCTAATCTTCTCATTGCATCTGAATCACATTCAGATCAATGTCCAACATTTAGACTAAGATCAAATTACTTTTCTAGCGAGAGGAGTCACTAAAATCTAGACCCGTTTCATCACTCCCTAGGAATGGAAGCGTCATGGTTATACAATCATTTATGATCACATCACCCTCAGGTATTCCCAATACCTATACATCCTGCATACTGGAAGACTCAGAATAAACCCGAAGTATTGGATCAACTTCATACTGTCTACTTCATGGTTTTATCAGCAAGTTTCTCATTTGATCATTGGGAGTCGGTATCGATCATATACTTTCCAAAAGCATATATCATACCTAGGTTTTGATCATATACTTTCCAAAAGTATATATCAAACATACAAATTCAGTCAAGCTTCCAAAGCGAGACGCATGAAATTTGATTCTTCCCCATATCTCATGAGTGAGCTCATGCCTTTCGGTTCAGTAACTGAACCTGTATGTTCCCTTTGAGAAATCGTATTACTCATTTGCCCTTATATGCACACCAACGCGCTGGTGTATACATCTTGGTTAGGTCATCAACCTATTGGTCTGCCAAATGTACATACATAGACATATAGTAACACATTTGTCTCCGGTCAGAGGATGCATGCCTATATCATGACAGAATACAATATAGGACTTTGGCTACCTCGATCTCATTAAGTCAACTCTTTGACCTAACTAATCTGACACCTCCGAATCTCTATTCCTATGCAGAGGACCTGCATCAAGAGGTCGGCCAGATATCAACCTTTAGAGATAAGGATTGCCATCTCCTACTCAGGCTGGAGATCATCTCTTAACAATCATTTGACGGTGCTTGATGAGTCCTCAATCTAACCCCTTAGATATTCATCCAAGCACCAGCCCCTATGATTCAATAGTTGTATCAACAACTGTATGATTATTAAGATGGCCATGGTACATAACCCTAATTGTACTAAGGGACCTATTATGCAAATTATTCATTCTTCATTTCAGATCAGGGAATGATATTCGCAATAACATTTATTGCATAATGGCTCGCCGTGGGCTCGCATGTCCAACAATCTCCCACTAGCCCAGAGAGTCATTAATGGGTTAATCATTTAAACCCGCACTCATGTGACAATCATAGGCTATTTAGAAAATAGCTAGGTAAGCTGATTAGTCACTCTGTTCCCGGGTGACTACGCCAAGTCCTTTTACGGCACTTTCATATCCCCAGTAACCGTTCTTGCATCTAATGTGAATGTTGCATCTCATGCAACCAATACTCAATCTTGTTTGCTACAGTGTCCTTGACACTACAACTTAAAAGGTATCATAACCAATATTTCCATAATCTTTATAGGAATACCTTTATTCATGGAGATCACTATCTATTATGGTATCCCCAATTAAGACCTTTTAGATCTCTATCTATAAAGTCTTAAGCTTTTGAAGAGAAGACTTTGAGATCACTATCTCAAAAATCTTGTCATCTATGAAGATTTTGTTATTACTACAACCAAGTGTTTTATTTCCATAGTAGGATTAGTAACAGTTTACTACTCCCACTGCATGGCAGCCATCTGGCTTTTATACACATCTAGTACACACCCGACTTCTCAGAACTGATGCCCAAGGGCAAGTAGTTCTAGCATTCACTTCCTCAACTCTTTGAGGTGCTGTCCCTTTAGATAGGTCAATACTATATCTTAAGGGATGGAAGCCTTTCTTGGAATTTTCCATAAAATGGAATATGTCCAAGATGTACTATTAATGTGACAGTCCCAATACCCTCTTCTCTTTGATCCTGAACAACTTCAGAACTAAGATCTAAGAGGTATCTTTGAAATCATATTTCAAGATATGGAATACCCAGTCTATAAAACACTTATTATCATCCTTATATCATTACAAATGATTAGGATATTATCTACATTTAGCACGATGAACACAAAGGCACTCCCACTAAGGTTCGCATGGCTCATCAAGATTCCATCTGGAATCATAACATTTATAATTTCATCAAATCTTATGATCCAACTTCAAGAAGCTTATTTGAGTCCATAGATGGATTCCCTAGCTTGCAAACCTTGCTTTCCTTGACCATGAAGCCCTGGGGCTACTTCATGTGAATATCCTCAGAGAGGTATTCATATAGGAATGCAATATTAACTTACATCTTGAAGATGCAATAGTCAAGTTGTGTAGCTAAGGTTAGCAATATTCTGATGATTTTAAGCATGGTCACCGAAGAGCAAGTCTCATTGCAAGCAATGTCTTCTCTTCCGGTGTGTAGCTCATGGCTACGAACCGTGCTTTGAAGGTCTCTACCTTCTCATCAAGATCCCTTTCTCTTGAAGATCCATTTACACCTTTACAGGTCTTGCCCATATAGGTGGATCCTCGAGGGTCCATATACAACACTTGTATATGAAGTCTACATTAGACTTTTATTTCTAACATCCATCTATCCATGCTATGATCTTCAGAAGCTTCATCACATGAAGTTCGATCATTGTCAGATTTCTCTGACACATGAAATCCATCCTCAAACTCATTTGAAGAGGTACTAGTGTTTCATCTTTAATTGTCCTTTTAGTTTCCAATTTCAGGAACCTCATTATCTTCTCAAGGTTAAATGAGTTCCTATACTTCATTTTCATCTTGATTCTCAAGAGTCTCAACCTCTAAGAATCATATTCTCAGAGACGAGATATTTTAAGAATCTCAAGGTCATAAAGTAGGTATCCAGTACCATCCTTTATTTTCCCAATGAAGCAGCACTCTCAAGTGCTAGATTCCATCTTGCATGCATGGAACCATATTAAGGATATATATTGTAGTCTATATAGACCTGGATACTAAGAGGAAATTATGCTAAAATTCATCATTGATCAGATCATGTCACACATGATCCAATTGTATCTCCCTATAACTCTATTGAGTTAAGGTGTGTTAGGAGGATTGAGATAGAAATGATATTCATATCTCCATAAGGTATCCTTTGAATTCATCTACCAGGTATACCTAGATTAGATCAAATTCATTTTATCTTCCTTCAAACCTTGGCTGTAAACCAAAAATAATGAAATCTTTGAACATTTCAAAGGTTCCTCTAGGTGAAGAGAAGAAATCTCATATCATACATAATCATCAATAGATATCACATATCCATAATGTTTACTATGATATAGATGATCCGCATACATCAATATGTATGAGATCCTGAATACCTTTACATCTTACACCTTTCTCTAAGAAGGGTGTATTGGACATTTTTACTTTGAATACAATATTCATAAGTATGTAAGTTTTGAAATTTTAGACTTTCTAAAGTTTCATCTCTTACTAGTCTATTGATCAAATCAATAGATAAATGTCCAAGACTTGATGCTAGATCATTATCAAATGATCTTCATCCTCCTATTGATCTTGAGGTTTAATTTCAGTATTTAGAAATGTTAATGAACCATTCATCAATTTTCTAATTTAGTGGAGTCCACTAGAGGTAGAGACCTTCATGGCATGGTTCGTACAAAGAGAACTTGCGATAATAATTTCTCTCTAATAACCATGTTTATACCATCAAAATACTGCTAAATATAGCTACACTTGATCATTGCATATAGAAGATGGAAGTCAAGATTGCATTCCTCTGTGAATACTCAACGAGGATATTCAAATGAAGTAGCCCAAAGGTTTCATAGTCAAGGTAAGATGTACAAAACAAAGTATTTCATCTATGGACTCAAAATAAACTTCTCATATTTGGAACATCAAATTTGATGAAATTATAAATGTTATGATTTCATACAGAATCTTGATGAACATGTGAAGCTTAGTGGGAGTGTCATTGTGTTCATCGTGCTAAATGTAGATATAAGGATGATAATAAAGTATTTTATAATCTGGTTATTCTATACCTTGAGATAAAAGATCTCAAGTATGCCTCTTAGGTCTTAAGTCTGAAGTGTTCAGAAGCAAAGAGAAGAGGGAAATGGGAACGTCACATTACTGGTACATCTTCGATGTATTCCACTTTGGAAGTTTCCAAGGAAGGTTCTTTCCCTTAAGATATGGTACTGACCTATTTAAATGGATATCATCTCAAAGTATTGATGATGTGAACGATAAAGTTGCATGCCATTGTGCATCAACCATTAGAAGCTCGGTAAACGCTAAATGTGTGCAAAAGGCCAGATGTCTGCCAAGTAGTGGGAGTGGTAAATTTCTACCAAATTGACTATGGTATAAAACACTTAGTTGCAGTAATTACAACATGTTCAAAGACAAGATATTTGATATAGTGATCTCAAAGTCCTATCATGAACTTAAGACTTTACTTATAATGATCTAAAAGGTCTTACTTGCAGATAACTTGCAACACTTATGCATGTGTCTTAGTCTAAGGAGATAAAGACCTCTAGGCATAAGGGTATTCTGATAAGGATAAATCCCTTTCTGGTTATAAAAGTTATTAAGTTGTAGTGTCAAAAGCATTGTAACTGCTTTAACAATATTGGGTATTGGTTTCATACAATGCAACATTCACATTAGATGTGAGTACTGTTACTAGGAGATGTCCAATTATGTAAAAGGACTTAGCATAGTCTTTCGAGAACAGAGTGACTAGTAAGCTAACCAAGCTATTTTATAAATAGCTTATGATTAATAAAGGAGTGTGGATTTAAAGATTAATCCATTGATGGCTCTTTCATCTAGTAAGAGATTGTTGGACATGCGATCCCACAACGAGCCATAATGTAATAAATGTTATTTCAATTCACTCCTTAATATTAAATGAAGAATTACTAATTTGCATAATACGCCCCTTAGTACCACTAGGGTTATGTACTATGTCCATCTTTCTATCATGCAGCTATTGATCCAAAGGTTGGATCATAAAGGATGGTGTAGGGTTGAATATCTAAAGAGTTAGATTGAGGACTCAACCACGTCGTTAAGTGATTATCAAGGAGGGATCTCCATCCTAAGAAGGAGATTGCAATCCTTACTCTAAAGCCTGACATCTGACTGACCACTTGATGCAAGTCCTCTATACAGGAGTGGAGACTTAGAGGTGTTGTATGAGTTAGGTCAAAAGAGTTGACCTAAGGAGATCGGGATAACTAAGACCTACGTCAAATGTTGTCACGTATAGGCACACATCCTCTGATCAGAGACATATGTATTGCTATATGTCTGAGTATGTACATTAGATAGACCATTAGGTTAATGACCTAATTAAGGTCTATACAATGGCGAGCAGGTGTACATACAAGGGAATACGAGTAATACGATCTCTCAATGGGATCAAACATGTTCCCTACTAAACCCGAAGACATGAGATAACTCATGAGATATTGGGATAAACCAAATTCCAACATTGGTCATCTTGTTCATGATATATGCTTTTGGAAAGCATATGATCAATACCAACTCCCAATGATCGAATGAGAAACTCAATGATAAAACCCTAAAGACAGTTCAAAAGTGACCAAAACTTCAGGATTATTATAGGTCTTACAGTATGCAAGACGAATGAGTATTAGGAATACTCGAGGGTGATGTGATCTTGATCGATTGTGTAACCATGACACTTCCATTCCAAGGAGTGATGAAATAAGTTTTGATTTTTTGACTACACTCAGTAGATTGATTATACAATCCTAGTTAAAATGTTGGACATTTATATGAAAATGATTTAGATGCAATGAGAAGATTAGATATTCTGTCCAACTTGATCCGATATCTCTATCAGGTATATGAGATTGGATCTCACTATCCAAGTTACTATATCTGGAATATATATATATATATATATATTGTCCTTATCTCCAATTATCGACATAGAGGCATGTTATTCTTGAACGAGTTCAAGAGTAATTCTGTCAATATCTAAGCATTGGAAAATTGATGATTAAATATGATTTAATTATCACTAATAATGTGGACATGATTCAAATAATTTGGACACACACACATACACACACACACTCACACACACACACACAGATATATATATATACACAACTAAGATTATTAAATTAAATTTAGATATCATGGATGTGATTAATATGGATAGAACTATCCACAATAATCATAAGTAGTATTATGATTCATAATATTATAAGATAGATTTAATTGTAAATATGATTTATAGTAAGTTAATGCAAACAAGATTCACGTTATACAATTAAATGTGAATTGGATTCACATTGTATAATTAAATGTAAATGGGATTTACATTTAATATTATATGGATGAATAAGATTCGTAGTTATCAATGGCATGATTAGAATTGTCATAAAATAATTTAGAATTATTTTGGTGAAATTCAAGCAACAAAAGTTGTTGCAATCATGTGGAAAATATGGTGAGATTTGAGAATCTCATCCACAAGGAAATAAGAGGGCTCCATTCCTCATATGGAGTTGATGGACGTATGGAAAATGACTCCATGGTGGCTGTCCACCCTAATGAGGAAGGAGGATCTCCTCCTTTCTATTATTCCACACGAAATTGATTTAATGGAAATTAACTTTATTGAATAAATTCTTTAATATTATTTATTTCTTTAAATTAATTTAATGGTGTTTCAAATTGTTGCAACAAAAATCTATTCCATTTATTTGAAAGAACACATTAATCTATACCATTGATTATGTGTGCATTTGGATTGAGATCTATGGGAGTCTAATTTGTTATAAAAAAAGGCTAACCATAGCCCTTAGAAATTGTATGGAATTCAATGGTTGCATGAATCTCTCTCCCTCTCTCTGTCCATATTCACATCCATAGGTTGTCAATATCAACCCCAGGTGGCCGTACACTCTAGAGTTCATGGAAAGTATCATCATCGTCGAGCTACCGTCATGATGCTGGATCGACTACTTGTGGATATCTACCTTCTTTAGTAATTCATTCTCATGAGGAATATGATGGATTTCACGTGATGAAATCAGGAGGTTCTCGGCTCGGATAATCACCAAGGATTGCTGGGGAGCACACATTTCATCCACACACCCGCAAGGGTTGTCCATGTCGGATCGGACTTGAGACAGGAGGTCTCTTCATTTAAAGATACGAGGATACTGACCACATTTTAAGAGATAATCCTGCTACTTGTTTGTGATCAAGATGAAACTGCATGGGAATGATTACCATGTCATGTGGTTTCCTCATTTTTTTAAATTCCGCTACCTCTTTATGAATCTCCATTTCAATACCTTTATTCTTTCGTTTATACATTAAAACCCTAGATGAATGCATGTATATATAATCAATTTATCAAAATAAACAATTTATTATTTGCATAAAATACTGTATTAATTATTCAATAAATATTGCATGTATTGCCAAAACTAAAGAATAAAAAAAGAAAAAGAATGCAGTATCGAGGACACTGAATGATCCTACCCTACGAGACGTGGTCATCATTATGACTTAGTTGACAAGGAATCAAGTAGGGAGAGATTGGGAAGATAAATTGTACGAAAATCACTTCAAAAATCTCATATTTGTTTCATCAATAATTCACTTTTGGGAGCTATTTTTGTTCACTATTGATTCATCAAATCAGGAAACATTGTACATACAATTTTAGATAAAAAACACAAAGAAAAAAAATATTTCATACAAAAACCAACATAAATTTACATGTTATACTCTGAATAAGAATCCAAAATCCCAACTTCCTAGACCGATATCTTCTCAATACTCAAAATACATAAACATCACCTTTAATTGTATAAGACTTTTAATTAACTATTTGATGAAGGTGATTCCACTTTATTTGGAGTTAAGGTGTAAAAGTTAGGTTTTGGACCCCTATTGTATGGTTTAGTTGAATAAAATATTTCTTTTATTTATTTTTTACAATTGTTATAATTTTATATTTTTACAATTTAGTAAGTATTATTTATAATACATATTTAGAATGGAATAAAACAATGAAGAAAATACAAAAATAAAATATTCTATAAACATAGATGAAATACCTATACACCTATATAAAGTATACCTCTATTTATTTAAGTGTACAAATAACATCAAAAATATAAAAAAATATTTATGTATATAAAAATAAGTCATAAATATATAAATTATGAGAATAAAATAATAAAATCAAAAGTACAAAATAAAAATAAAATATACACAATATATGTAAATATACATATAAATAAATCCATAAAAAGTAACTTGTAATAAATTAACTCATAAAAAAATCATTAAAAAATTCATGAAATAATAAACATTTTTTACAACTTAAATTTAATTAATTCATTTTTTATTTTATTTATAATTATCTCTTATTTTCCAGGATATTTTGTCCTATAGAGGCCTATGTGGACTAATCACATCCCGTCAACCTTTGACTCTACATCAATAGCCTCCACTCTCTTGCTCGTGTCGCCAGTCTGTCAGGACCCTTGTTTTCACCCTTTTTTCCGCTAGCGCTCATGATTCCGTGGTTAGGTGTCATGCACGTTTCATGGAGATTGAACATCCTTGAATCACACCCTAGCTAAAGATAAAATAGTAGCTCCTCGATTGAGCCACAACTTCTCGATCAATAAGGACCATCCAACATGTCTATAAATAAACCTCTTTTCCTCCCTTCATAGTTAGATCCCTCTTCGAGCTCTGTAATCTTTCCAACCATGTGTACGTGAGTTCTATGATGACAGAGGAAGCTTCCTCAAGGTATGGAGCATCACAGGAGGAGGAGATGAGGTCCATATGACGCTCCAGTAGTGTCTTGCTCCTTGGCTTCTCAACCAGGTAGGAGCTACATTTTAATTTCATAGCTAGATTTTCTTTCCACAATTTCAATTGTGTATTAACTTTGGTAGTAAGATCTTTAGTGTAGCATAGATCTCAATTCTTCAGTTTGTTGGAGCCATTAAAATTCTTGCCATTTTACTATGATCCGACCCTCATTCTGATATGCCAACTATCCCATCTCCATCCTCATCCACTTCTCCATCAATACAACCCATCTAGAACCCCTAATCTTGAGTAGATCAGTCCCTTGGTGTTCCATCATCCATGAGACATAGTAGCACCTTCATTCCCCTTCAAATCACCACAAACATTGCCAATAACAACCCAAACATGATCGCCTCTGTGTTACAAAGCTTTCCTTCATCTTTGTAGGTCTGGATGACCCCATTTAAGGGGACTTCAAAGCCAAGGACTGAGCCCCTAGTGCCCTATTCTCCAAACCCCGTCCATCTCGACTCTCACTTTTTGAAGCCTCCCCATGCTACAGAATGTACATGCGAACATTTAGAGATCATCAGTATCACAAGAGGAGGTAGGTTCAGAGAGGAGGAACAGATTGAACCAACTAAGCAATATTGCTCTCGGAGTGTTCTTCATGGACACTCCAGGACCTTCCGATGAAGAACACTGCCTAGATGAAGCATATGATGCGCGATCAATCGAGCCTCAGCCGCCTGATCTCATCTCGAGATCTAATCCCAGCAGTCATCAATTGAACAGTCATCGTGTGTTGTAGGGTTGCCTGATGAATCTCTGTTTCATCATCTTTAATCTATCATTTTGGCCTTAAAAACCCTAGTAAATGCGTGGAAATACCCTTAATTCATGCATTTTATCATTCATGCATTTATGTGTAAATATTGTATAAAAAGAGGTTTTAAAATCCAAAATTATAGAATAAAGAAAAGTAAAAAAATAAATTATTGAAAATATTTTATGACCCGGAACCCCGAGACCTAAGCATCTCGATGACTAGGTCGACAAGGAATAAACTAGGTGGAGATAAAGGCCAAAACACAATAAAAATCCCTTTTATTTAATTCATTCTTTATTAATTTTAGGGACCTATTTTTAGTTCCACCTTTTATACTTCAAATAAATAAACTTTGAACATAAAAGTTTTAGATAATAAAATATAGAAAGTACAAAATTCATTTCATACAAAAATAATATACAATGTATAAAATATACTCTAAATAATCTTCCAAAATCTCGAATTCCCAAACCCATATCTCTCAAATTAAAACTCAAAATATATAAGAATCACCTTTAATTGTATATAGCTTTTAATAAGCTATTTGATGAAGTTGGTTTCATATTTTGGGAGTTACGGTTTAAAAGTTGGGTTTTGGACCCCTATTGTATACTTATACCGATTAAAATATTCATTTTATGTATTATTCATTATTTTTATAATTGATATTTTTATACCTTTGTAAATATTATTTATAATATATGCAAATATTAAAACATGAAAAAAACATAAATAAAATGTAAAAATAAAATACTTGTGTAGAATACATAGATGAATTACAAATAAGTATACCTACAAAGATAATACAACTTTTATTTAATTGTGTATTTCACATTAGAAAAATAAAATAAATATACATATATATAAGGTTATAAAATTAATTTATAAATTTATAAAATAATAAATTAAAAAATAAAATAAAATATACAAAAAAATTAAAAACATAAAAACATAGATGAATATACCTATATGTAACCCCTAAAAGGTAACTTGTAAATTTAAACCTCAAAAAAATAAATAAAAATCATAATAAAATACTTTGTAAAATAATAAACATTTTTTCTTTTAAAACCTAAAATTAATAAAATCATTTATTATTTTAAATCGAAGTTACAAATCTTTTTGCCATGGATTTTTCTGGTTGGTCCACGTGGACCAACCAGATTCGTCCATTGGTTGACCTCGGTCAACTCTCTGACCGAGGTCTGTCCTTTGTAAGACGTTGTTTTGTCCCGACTTCGTGGATTGTTCGAGGCCACAGGGGATTGGAGAATTCATTCGCTTGATCTCCCTCGTCATTTGGAGCCATCCAGCCACTTGTTCAAACCACCCGCCGATTTTCCCTATCATTTTTGAACCTTTTGTACCCTTGTTTGGACTCCGTCTTGGTACATCGGAGCAACGTCGGTGACATGGGCATCTCCAGCTAGTTGAGGTGAGCTCAGGCGAGGGCGGAGGAGGCTTCCACCTCCATCTTTGGCAGTCTGCGTCGTCGTGAGGTTCCATCTCTGGTCATCCGGCCATTGAGATCTTCTTTATTGCTTTTCCTTTGCATTTTAATTCCTGCATCAATTTTTAGTTTAAAAGTAATGTTTGATCGCACATTCTAGTCGTAGATCCGCCCATTCAAAGTTCGCCGAAGCTGAGCTCCGACGAACCTCCACCACATTCCACCTCGCACCCCATATGCCTATTCCACCTCCCGGATCTCCTCTGAGCTCCGTATTTTTGGTATAACTCCTTCGCAGGTACCCGGAGAAAAAGACTCACCTGGGGGCCGCAAGAGGCACCTGGAACCTCCTCTATTCTCCTACGTCGTGGAGGATCTCCAGTGGTCCCCATCGTGTTTTGTCGCCACCAGTCATCAGGAGTCGGCTCGGCTATTTTGAAGCTCACCGGAATGTCAGTGGAGGGAGGATTGGACTGAGGAAGCTCGCCTCGCCATAGCTTCCTTCCCGTTCATCCAGCTTCTTCCCTAGACGCTACGGCCTCTTTTCGATCAAGAATCCTCCAACCGTTTGATCACCCATGCATGTTCTAATCTAGGCCACTCGTGACCAACAGGTATCAGGCAGTCTCAAAGTGCCACGTGGATAATTGAAAGTGTCGCAGCCATTGGATCCATTGAGTTGGGTATTTTGCATTCCAAACCCATCTAATTTTGTAATTTATTTTAGAGGACTTAAACTTTCATTGGTCATTCAAAACTTTTGTAATATTTGTACAGTAGGGCCCCGTACTTTTAATATTTGCAGATTGGTCCAGGCTACATCACCTCACGTGACGCTTCACGTGAGGGGACTTTTTATAGCTAGGCCCTCAAGATTTTGGATATTAGTGTTTAGTCCACAAACGTTTTTAATGCAATTATGACTTTTTGGACATTTTGCAATTTAGCCCCATTAATTTCTTGTAATTTCATTTTGACCCTAGCTAGGGACACACATGTTCACATACGTTATCTTAGGAATTTTACAGTGAAGCCTCGTAGCTTGGTTTATTTTTGTCTGGTCCATCAACTTTTTGTATGCATTATATTTTTATGTGAAATTTGCACTTTTGTCCCTACACTTTATGCTATTTACAAAATACCCTTGTTAGGAGTGTAGTTTCTTTTTATTGTACCTATTTATTTCATGCATCTATAAAACTCGAAAAAATCTCAAAAAATAGCCATAGCTTCACGTTGCATTGTAATATTTTACATTATTTAAGCATTCTAATATTTATAAAAAAAGAAAAAGTCACTTTTTACACCTAGTTGCACTAAAAAATCCATAAAAATTATAAAATATTTTTTTAAAAAAAATCAATTTTTTAGTATTTATAAGCTTTCTGCATCTCCAAACCAAAAATAACTAAAAAATATAAAGGAAAAGTCATAAAAAATGAAATACCTCTAAAACCTTTATAAAAAATATAAAAATCTTTAAAAAATCCCAAAAATATAGTTCCTATCTCTAAATTTTTTATATATTATTATCTTTATATAAAATTATTTGGGAAATTTTTTTTACTGTTTGATATTTTTTATCTCCAATTTAATTTCGTCTATTTATTTTAAACCCTGTTTGGGGTATTTTTAACTTTAAAATTTATATAAAAATCAGGAAAATATGGAAAAATCACCAAAAATAGTAAAAAATTATAAAAATCCAAAAAATATTTTATTCCCTGAATTTTGACTATTTTGCCTATTTTTTTGTATATATATCATCCCTCTCATAGCTCTATTGTATATATCTAATATATAACTTTCTATATATTTTCAAAAGAAAAAGAAAATATAAAAATATTGAATACAAAAAGAAAAATACAAAATCAAAAAATTAAAAATCAAAATATAAAATAAAAAAATTTAAAAAATCAAATAAAAAATATAAAATTAAAACCCACAAAAAATAGCGCATTTATAGACAGATACATCACATTCATTTTTTAACATTGATTTGCCCTGATCTACCTGCTTGTTCCCTGTGTTTGACCTCTACATTACGTGTGCTATACACATCTTTTGTAGAGTTATAATAAATTTTAACTATGCATTTGCTCGTTTCATTGTTTGATCATATGTTGTGGGTTAATTGTTGGTTGAATCAATGTTTCTTACTGGACACCATAGTGACCGCATCTCCGCCTTATGTAAGACATACTTTAGACCCGTGAAGAACCTTGTTCAACAAATGGCACCTTTGCCGGGGAGCAATAATGTATAGATTGTGATTCATTTTTTATTGTGATTATTTGTTTATTTTTTAGCTCTATTAATTTGATATTATTGTTTGACTTGTCTAATCTCCCTCTCTTATTGACATTGTACGAGGTACCGCAGATTGATGGAGGCACTCTACCCTAGGCGCCTATGCACCCACATGAAGGTCGTGTGAGGTTTCTGACCTAGCATCAAAGGAGGATTGGAGGGCTTGGGAAGACAGTCACGTTTTAAGCATTTCTGTATTTATTTGTGTAATTTAAGTGAGAGAAACCCTTATTAATTGTAATAATACAGGTACTCTAGACTTTGGATTGGCGGGCCTAATTTCCAAGTATTTATTCACATGGGGCTCACCGCGGTTTTCTGATGTTTTCATTGCCTTTTTTTCCCTTTATTTCTCGGTTTCATTTTCTTTATTTTTTGTGATTGAGTCCTTAGTTTTAGGAGTTGCTTGATGATAGAGTAGGTCCAAACACCTAATTATATTTGTCTATGCCTATAGTAACATTTGGACTTAGTCAAATCTAAACTGCTTATCATTTAGTCTCAGAACCCCTACACCACGAGAGTTCTCCATATAGTGCCTGCAGGATCCATTATGGTGGGCATCGAGGAGAGTCCAAGATCAGACTCTTAGGCTCCATTCTAAGTCATTAGTATTATTTCTTCACGATAATAGCATTTCTGATCTTAGGGTGATTTCATCATCTTGCATTTGCATATAGTGTAGATTTTAATTCTGGTGAGCATCTTTGCATGTAGAGTACTGGAGGCAAGGTGAGCATTTACGCTTTAGCATACATCACGGTTTTACCTCTAGCATTGCTTTTCTGACTCTCCCTCTAATTTTGCCAACATAGATGCTAAGTAAAATTGACTCCTCACTAGGCTCGTGCATTTCCTACTAAAAATCCAAAAAAAGTGATAATCAAATAAAATTGGGACTGGTAATATTACTTGACCCTAAAAAAGTCCAAAAAGAAAAATCTTGTCTTTGGGCGACTAATCCCCTCATTGTCTTCATTTTACATTGCTCACGCACACACTAAGGTTAGTGCCCAAATCCCATATAAGCCAATCTAAGTGTTTGCACAACTTTTGGATTTCTCACCTAACTCTAAAATAGACAAGATAAAAAGACTGTGTTTTTACGCTCTCTACCGAGTTGAGTAGGTGAATTGAGGGTTTGTTTTGTGTGAGTTTTCTTGTGATTGGTTTGTGTGCCTTCTAGATCGCCTTTGCACATTTATGCCTTTCTTCTCACTTCTCTTGATTTGATCATCGTGGTTTCCCGATCATTTTCTCTTATTTCAGAGATGGCCGACTCGAGCATATTTTATATGGACTTTGCAGATCCCTTGTTCACTCCAACCTGTCCGTCTCTCTTTTTCCAGGAGGACTTTGCTCCTGATTTTTGTACATCCGATCAACCCACTATTTCATGATTCGAACTTTGACCTTCACCAATCATTTCCACCACCATCACCCTCACATTTCGAAAACCCGCTCTTCCTTGAGTATCCTGATCTAGATTGTGATTTTTGGCCATACCGCCACCCACGTCCGACTCACCAGGCCTGAGATTTTGGAGTCACCTTTCATGATGTCCACACTTGAGACCATGAATCTGATGATGGAGCATATGAACTCAAGGATAAATGATATGTTTAGCATAAATAAGATCTATCTTGCTGCTCCATTCTTTGAGGATTCAGATTCATTTGAGGATTATCATGAGATCTTGCAATCGCCCAAAATACAAAAAAATGAGCAAAATTTAAAAATACAAAAAGAGTTTGGGAGACACGTGATCGAGTTAGTCTATGAGGAGAGGGCCCACTTGCCAGATCCTTTGACCACACAGCCATTCACACCTAGTCCCATTCTTGACCTCGAGGAAGCTGTTGTACAGACTACTCTTTGCATTCCTCGTTCATATGTTGATTCCGACTTCCTCCATTATATGGAGGAGGTCCAAAAATTCAAAAAAATGTTGACTAAACCTGAAGTGGTGGCTGCTTTTCATGAGATCATTGATGCCCCACTTCGCTCGGCCATGACCTAATTATTTGCTCCTAATCATAAGAAGAGAAAGAGGAGGAGCAGATCTGAGAACCATATCTTGACCATGGCCACTACCCACGCCATTACACATCGTCCTATTCCTAAGAACAAGAACACTACCACACCTTTCATTAGATGCACCATCTCTGACCTTACATCTGATTACAATCTCCTTGACGGTGGTGCTTCAATTAGCATATTACCCTTCTCGCTGGTACAACCTCTTCACTTAGGGCCTCTAAATAAAATCATGATTATCGTCCAGTTTGTTGATGGATCAATGAAAAGGTCGAAGGGGATCCTTGAAAATGTCATTATTTCGATCCTGGGCATGAGGTACAATGCCGATTTTATTGTATTGCCCATGGAGACCTCTATAGGGGAGCACTCTCCAATCATCCTGGGACGACCATTCCTTGCCTCTATGAGGGTCGTTGTTGATTACGAATCAAGAGAGATTCGCTTCCGTTCTAATCTCAGGAGCGAAGTATTGATCATCGCACCCACTACAGATCAGAGACCTTCACCTGATACACCTTCACCTATCTTAGATGACCTCGGGGACTATGACCTTGATGATACGATCAGAGACTTTTTTCCTATTGGATTCCACTAAGATCCAAGAACTCCACTCGAAGGAGGAAGACTTGGAAAGCATGGACTTCAGAGTTCCTTATTCTGGGACTTGGCATTATGTTGATGACATCTATGGGATTTACACGATTGATACCCTAGAGCGGAGGGCAGATTCAAAGACTAGACAACAAGGACATGACTTGATTACTTTTACTAATGAGTCTCCTCCTATTCACTTAGATTCAGATGAGACTGGAAAGGCCGATTTTGATTTGGTTGCTTTTATTCACAAATTCAGGCCTTTTGATGAGAAAGATGATCCGGCTGAGATTCTTGAGGACAAACATGATTCGACTACTTCCACTGATGAGTTAGTGCCTTTTGGTTTTGACCTATATGAGACCTCGTAGGATGATACTGACTACACTTCTTCTGATGACGATAATGAGTTTGTCCCTTTTTACTTTGATATCAACGAGACTCCCAAGGCTGAACCTACCTGTACTTCTTCCACTGACCTGTCTGTGCCTCTTCACCCTAGGGCCACTGAGGACCCTCACTGTATCGACCCTGATCAGTTTGCATCCACTGTGGACCCTAGTGTTGACCTGCACTATATCAGAGCTATCCCTCAGCGATTCTGCAAGAAGATTCGCTTTCAACCTTCTTGATCCTCTGTACATCCATCATGTTGTATATTCGTTTTTGTTTACCTCAATATATCTCTTCCTTCGCTCATCCATCCCATTCTCGTGTGTGCCTTTCTTAGGACGTGGTTTTCCCTAAGTATGGGTGGTGGATGAGACGAGTGTTCATTCGTCGTTTCGTTTATCACTCCTGTTGTTGCCTATACTTAGGGCTTCTTTTACCCTAAGTATAGGGGGAGTGATGTGTACATCCTATTCTATCTCTCGTCGTCCGTATTCTAATCTCTGTTCTCTTTTCTTCTTTTCTTCTTTTATTTCTCTATCTTCTTTTTCTATCGAAAAGGTGTCTCCCCTTTCTGCCAGTCTTCTATACTTAGGACATACTTTCTCCTAAGTATGGGGGGGTGTGCACCACGAGTCCTTCTATTCTTTGATCCTCTCCATTGTCTCCTCTTCTTATATATATTGAGGGATATCTTACCCTAAGTATAGGGGGAGACAATCTGAGTGCAATCTGTTCATTCCCACCCTTGATCCAACCTGCTTTGTGTACAGTCTGATGTACTTGGGATTATTCTATCCAAAGTATAAGGGGGACGATCAACTTTTCATTCCATCATTCATTCTCCATTCGTTTATTCTTTAGAATTTTCTGTACTCAGTACGAGTTATGTCTTTTCTTTTTCTCTCTGATCTATGAGGACATATCTCAAGCTAAGTATAGGGGGGTCGTATATACTTCGTATATACCTTAGCCATAACTCGTAATTTCATATTTTTACTACTAATTATGGCTAACTACACCTATAAAATTCCTTAAAAACCTTAATAAAAAGATGTTTATTATTCCTAAAATTCTTTCTATACTTATTAATTAATAAATTAGGTGCAAATGTTTTTGCAAAATGTTTGAAAAATAGTGGGAAAATCCTTTTGAAAAATCATTTGAAAACTATTTTGAAAACATTTTGTTACATATTTTCAACCTTTGTAAAATATTTTTTTTTAAATTTTTATTTTGTGTTAACTAAAATATTTAAAAAACTATTTGCAAATGGTTTGAAAAATGGTTGCAAAAATATTTGAAAAATCTATATATATTGTTTGGAAATCCTTTGCAAAATGATTTTCAAATGCGTGTACATGTTTGTAAAAAGTGTTTGTAAAAATTATTTTGGACTATAGTATTCAAAAATTATTTCAAAACCCTTTTCAAATAAGTTTGAGGAATATATACATCTTACTAAAATCCTTTATATATATTTATAAAATTGACCACTTTCCCCTTATAATTTCTTAAAAACCTTAATTCTTGCAAATACAAGATGCATCCATGTGTAAATATTTGTACCTAGTTTTTTATCCAAAATCTTTTATTTTAAAAAATCCCAAAAACATTTGCAAAACTAAAAAACACCAAAAACATTTGCAAAATATTTTTGAAAAAATACAAAAAATGCATATGCATCATCCTTTTCAAAAATCCGTAAAAAGTTCAAAATCTTTGAAAATTGAATCACAAAAATGATTGCCGCATTCTGCATAGCATTTGCATAGCATTAGCATTTTTTTGATTGAGTTTAATGATTGAACAAGTATAAGTAAAATCTGAACATTCGATCTTGGTTGGATCTTAAATCTACCTAATTAACATGAACCTTATAGGAACTGGAATTGTGGTACTTCAGATCTAGTTGATTAATTCTTTGAGGATCATGAGACTTGTTTAATGGATTCTTGACTACCTAAGTAGAGTATTTCGGAGCACACACATGACTCTTGTTGATAATGACCTAACTTGCACACCTGCAACTTTCACTTGGCTCAACTCAGTTGGAATGGTGAGGGGATTGGATTTGCCCGTCCGAGACACACACAAGTGGAAACATTTGTCCTCCCCTAGGGAGGGAAGTGCACCAAAACTCGTCCGATGATGATGAGTTTTGAAGACAGGAGAGTGTGGATTGCAATAAAGCTCAAAAGAGGGATAGTCTACTGGCTCAAGAGGAAAAACTCCTTATGTAAATGCTGTTGGGAATAGTATTTAAAAAAAGCAAAAATCAAAAACTTCAAAAAAGTGGACAAGCATGTATAAAAATAAAATGCCTACTAGAGTGTACATATTTGTATATCGATAAGCAAGCTTGAGATTCAAAGTAAAATTATGTGAGCCTGCAACTGGATGACTTGACTACACTGGCCTTGCATACTAGGATAGGTAGCAACACCGGCTACCGTCCATTCTTCTCTTCACCCCCTCCTCTTGAGCTAATTGCCACTTGAACTTAGAAGGGAATACCCTGCTCCTCGAGGAAGGAGTTATTGTATTGGGGAATCATTGGCTTATCACACTGGAGAAGTCAATCTCTTTGTCATTTCAGTTGGGGAGAACCACCATCACTCACAATGTACGAGTCAGATTCATAGTCATAAGGGTTTGCGTATGAGTTGGGGTATTCTGACATGGCTATTGAGGGGACTTGAGTAGAGTTTTGGGATTCTCGATGGCTGTTGGATTTCAAATCCTATTCCCACTGAGGTTCCGCCTGCACTAAAATTTTAAAGGTCGGACATAAGCTCCAAACTTCGATTTTGTGAAGACAAGTTTGATAATTAAAGTAAATCCAATTTCCTTCTTTTTCTTTTCTTTATTTTTCTTTTCTGCACCTATTGCATAAGTGTTTACTGGGTACTAGCAAAGGAAAGTAAAGGGGGGTGATTATTCTATGTTTCATCATCTTTATTCTACCATTTTGGTCTTAAAAACCCTAGTAAATGCATGTAAATACCCTTAATTCATGCATTTTATAATTCATGCATTTGTGTGTAAACATTGTATAAAATGTGATTTTAAAGCCAAAATTATAGAATAAAGAAAAGAAAAGAAAAATAATAAAATATTAAAAATATTTTATGACCCGAAACCCCAAGACCTAGGCATCTCGATGACCAGGTCGACATGGAATAAAGTAGGGGGAGATAAGGGCCAAAATACAATAAAAATCTATTTTATTTAATTCATTCTTTATTCAATTTAGGACCTATTTTTAGTTCCACTTTTTATACTTCAAATAAATAAAATTTGATCATGAAGTCGTAGATAATAAAATATAGAAAATTAAAAATGTTAGTTCATAGAAAAATAATATAGAGTGTACAAAATATACTCTAAATAAGATTCCAAAATCTTAATTTCCCATACCCATATCTCTCAAATTAAAACTCTAAATATATAAAAAATAACCTTTAATTATATAACTTTTAATAAGCTATTTAATGAAGGTTGTTTCATATTTTTTTGAGTCAGGATTTGAAAGTTAGGGTTTGGATTCCTATTGTATACTTATATTGATCATAATCTTAATTTTATTTATTATTTAGTACTTTTATACTTTATATTTTTATAATTTTATAAATATTATTTATAATATATGTAAATATTAAAATATTAATAAACATAAACAAAATGTAAAAATAAAATACTTGTAAGAAACACATAAACGAATTACCAATAAGTATACCTATTTAAATAATACAACTATTTATTTAGTTGTTCATTTCACATCAAAAAAACAAATTAAAAATATATTAAAGTTTATAAAATTAAGTTATAAATTTATAAAATAAAAATTAAATTAAATAAAAAATATACAAATAAAAATAAAATACATAAAAGCATAGATGAATATAACTATATATATAAGCCATAAAAGGTAACTTTAAATTTAAAACCTCAAAAAAAAATAAATAAAAACCATAATAAATACTTTGTAAAATAATAAACATATTTTTATCTTATAACTGAAAATTAATAAAAGCATTTATTATTTTAAATCGAATTTACAAATCTTTTTGCTAAGGATATTTCTAGTTGGTCCACATGGGCCAACCAGATTCGTCCATTGGTTGACCTCGGTCAACTCTCTGACCGAGGTCTACCCTTTATCATACGTGGTTTTGTCCCGACTTCGCAAATTTTTCGAGGCCACATCTTCCACAAAATTGCCCCGCTTCCTTCATGACTTTTTTCTCCTCGTGGAATGCTCTTACATGCCCTAGCATTTTTTTGGGGATTGGAGCATCGATTCTCTTGATCTCCCTCATCCTATAGAGCCATCCAACCACTTGTTCAAAACCCCCTTCGACTTTCCCTTTCATTTTTAAACCTCATGTACCCTTGTTTGGACTCCATCTTGGTGCTTCGGAGCGATGCCGGTGACAGGGGCGTCTCTTGCTAGTTGAGGCGAGCTCAGGTGAGGGAGGAGGAGGCTTCCACTTCCATCTCAAGAAGTTTGTACCATCGTGAGGTTCCATCTTTGGCCGTCCAGCCATTGAGGTCTTCTTCACTGCTTTTCCATTGCATTTTAATTCCTACATCGATTTTTAGTTTGAAGTTAATGTTTGCTCGCGCATTCTAGCTGTAGATTTCGAAGTTCGCTGGAGCTAAGCTCCGAAGAACCTCCGCCACATTCCACCTCGCTCCCCCTACGCCTATTCCACCTTTAAGATCTCCTCCGAGCTCCACATTTTTGATATAACTCCCTTTGTAGGTACCCGGAGCAAAAGACGCACATGGGGGCCTTTTTGGCTTCTCGTCGGAGGCACCTAGAACCTCCTCTCTTCTCCAACATTGTGGAGGATCTCCAATGGTTGTCGTCATCTTTTGACGCCACCAGTCATCAGAGGGCTCTTACAGGAGTCGACTCGGCTATTTTGAAACTCACCAGAATGTCGGTGGAGGGAGGATTCGACGGAGGAAGCTCGCCTCGCCAGAGATTCCTTCCTATTCATTCTGGACCTCCCTAGGTCATCGGATCCAACCACTACCCTAGACGCTACAACCTCTGTTCGATCAAGACTCCTCCAACCATTCGATCGCTGACACATGTTCAAATATGGGTTGCTCATGACCAACGGGTATCGCGCAGTCTCGCAGTGCCACGTGGATAAGTGAAAGTGTTGAAGCTGTTGCATCCACCGAGTTGGGTCTTTTGCATTCCAAACCCAGCTCATTTTGTAATTTATTTCGGAGGACTTAAACTTTCATCGATTGTTCCAAACTTTTGTAATATTTGCGCAGTAGGCCCTTATACTTTTAATATCTGCAGGTCAGTCCTGGCAACGTTACCTTATGCTTCACGTGAGGGGACTTTTTGCAGCCTTGCCCTTGGGCTTTTGGATATTAGTGTTTAGACCACAAACTTTTTTTGCAGTTATAACTTTTTGGTCATTTTGCAATTTGGCCTCCTTAATTTCTTGTAATTTCATTTTGACCCTCGTTGGGGATGCATGTGTTCAAACACGTGATTTTGGGAATTTTGTAGTAAAGCCCTCGCAGCTTGTCTTATTTCTGTTTGGTCCATTAATTTTTTGTATGCATTATATTTTTTATGAAATTTGCACTTTGGCCCCTGCACTTTATGCTATTTACAAAAATACCTCAGATAGGAGTGTGGTTTCTCTTTGTTGTATCTATTTATTTCAGGCATCTATAAAAGTTAAAAAATATCAAAAAATAGGCATAGCTTCCTATTGCATTGTGCTTTCACATTATTTTTTTATTTTACATTTTTGAAGCATTTTCATATTTATAAAAAAATAAAAAACATCACCTTTTACCCCTATTAGCCCTAGAGAATCCATAAAAATAATAAAACCTCTTTGAAAAATCCAAAAAAAATATTTTTTTATTTATTTAATATTTTGCATCTCCATACCAAAAAAACACTAAAACATATAAAGGAAAACTCAAAAAATTGAAAATATCAAAAACCTATAAAAAAATGAATAATATATCCCAAAAATATAGTTTTGGTCTCTAAATTTTCTACATATTATTATCTTTATATGAAAATTAATTTGAAGATTTTTTATTACTATTTGATATTTTTATCTCCAATTCAATTTCAGCTATTTATTTTAAACCATGTTTTGGTTCATTTTGACTTTAAATATTATATAAATATTATAAAAATTTTCAAAAAATCACAAAAAAAATTATTAAAAACTCAAAAATATTTTATTCCCTGAACATTGACCATTTTTACTATTTTGGTATATATTATCACTCTCTTACCTCCGTTGTATATATATCAGAAATTTTACATTTTTGAAGTATTTTAATATTTAAAAAAATGTCACTTTTACCCCTGTTTGCACTAGAAAATCCATAAAATTATAAAACCTTTTTGAAAAATTTCAAAAAAAAATATATTTTGTATTTACTTAAGCATTTTCCATCTCCAGACTAAAAATCTCTAAAACAATATAAAGGAAAACTCATAAAAATTGAAAAATGACTAAAACAATTTATAAAAATGTAAAAAAATCCATAAAAATTTCAAAAATATTGTTTTTTTCTCCAAATTTTATATATATTATTATCTTTATATTAACATTAATTTGAAGATCTTTTTTTACTGTTCGATATTTTTTATCTTCAATTAAATTTTGTTTCTTTATTTTATACCTTATTTTGGGTATTTTTGACTTTAAAATATATATGAAAAATAGAAAAATTTGGAAAACCCCACAAAAATAGTAAAAACGTATCAAAAACCCAAAAATATTTTAGTCTCTGAATTTTAACTAATTTTTCCTATTTTGTATATATATTATCTCTCTCCTACCTCTGTTGCATATATCAATGATTTTATATTTCAAAGCATTTTCATATTTATAAAAAATGAAAAACGTCAATTTTTACCCTTGTTTCCACTAGAAAATCCATAAAATTTATAAGAACTTTTTCAAAAATTCCAGAAAAATATATTTTGTATTTATTTAGGCATTTTGCATCTCCAGACCAAAAGTCACTAAAAAATATAAAGGAAAACTAATAAAAATTGAAAAATCTATAGGACCTTAATAAAAATATGAAAAATCCATAAAAAAATCCCAAAAATATTGTTTTTGTCTCTTAATTTTCTATATATAATTATCATTATATAAAAATTAATTTGAAGAATTTTTATTACTATTTGATATTTTTATCTACAATTACATTTCGGCTATTTATTTTAAACCTTAGTTTGGGTATTTTTGACTATAAAAATTATATAAAAAATTATAAAAGTTTTGGAAAAATCACAAAAATAGTTAAAAATAAAAAACCAAAAATATTTTATTTCATGAATTTTGACTAATTTTCCCTATTTTTGTATATATATTATCTCTCTCCCACCTCTATTGTTTATATAAAAAATTTTACATTTTTGAAGCATTTGAATATTTATAAAAAATCAAAAACATCACTTTTTACCCCTATTTGCACTGAAAAATCCATCAAATTATAAAAACCAATTTGAAAAATTCAAAAAAAATATATTTTGTATAAGCATTTTGCATCTCCAGACCAAAAATGGCTAAAAAATATAAAGTAAACTCATAAACATTTAAAAATATATAAAACTTTTATAAAAATATAAAAAATCCATAAAAACTCCCAAAAATAATGTTTTTATCTGTATATTTCCTATATATTATTATCTTTGCATAAAAAATAATTTGAAGAATTTTTATTACTATTTGATATTTTTATCTTCAATTAAATTTCGACTATTTATTTTAATCATTGTTTTGGGTATTTTTGACTTTAAAAATTATATAAAAATTAGAAAAAAATTGAAAAAACACAAAACAGTAAAAAAATAAAAACCCCAAATTTATTTTATTCCCTGAATTTTGACTAATTTTTCCTTTTTTGTATATATATATTATCTCTCTCCCACCTCTATTGTATATATCTTATATATAGATTTATATATTTTAAAAAAAAGAAAATATAAAAAATACAAAAGTCAAAAAGAAAAATATAAAATAAGAAAATTAAAAATCAAAATATAAAAATATAAAAATATAAAAACATATAAAAATATAAAATTAAAACCCACAAAAAATAGTGCATTTATAGACAAATACATCGCATTCATTTTTTAGCATTGATTTGCCTCGATCTACCTGCTTGTTCCATGTGTTCGACCTCTAAATTACTTGCACTATACACATCTTTTGTAGAGTTATAATAAATTTAAATCTACATCTGCTTTTGATTGTTTAATCATCTGTTGTGGGTTAATTGTTGTTTGAGTCAGGGTTTCTTGCATGCCACCACAGCGACTACGTCTTCGCCATGTGTGAGACGCATTTTAGACCGATGAAAAACCATGTTCAACGCTGCCTCATGTTTAAGTGAGGATATCTCAGCACGCAAATAAGGGGTAATTTTCACTAAACCTGCTCCACATTTTATTATTTCTTTTAGCATTAAAAATATAGTTTGAAGTTTAAATAATATTTTGAATTTTACAGTGATCACCAATTATTTCCTGATATTGCATTTATGTCCATGCCATCTCAAATCATGTGGCTTGCCACATGAGTTGGGAATTTGTGGGTGTACCCTTCATATTTTATGTATATATTTTTAATGCATAAAATTGTACATTCAGTGTTAAAATTTGTGGAAAAATATATGGGACCTGAAAGTTTTATATATTTACACAAATGTCCTTCCAAGTCATGTTCAATTTATTTTAAGGAAAATTTCATGTATGCCCCTGGATTTTGTAAAATGGTTCTGAAATGCATGTATACATCGTTTTAATTGCTAATAGGTCCTTGCTAATATCTTAAATTTTATGTACTTGTTTATTTTTGTTAAAAATTCCTCCTATTTGTATTTAATTTTGGAAAAATGCACGTAAATGCCTTGGATGTTATAATCTCATGCTTCATTTTTTAATTTGCATCTCTTGGCTTTAACGTATTTATTAAAATTCAAATAATGAGCATTACTTCCATGTTTAGCTTTAAAAATTCCAAAAAATATAAAATTATGTTTAAAATGACAAAAAATATAGAATGCATATTATTACCTATAGTGACCCTGACCAAAAATATCTAAAAATATAAAAAGAAAAGTATAAAAACTAAAAATATCCCAAATCTTGTAAAAAAATAGGAAAAATCACCGAAAATCCAAAAAAAATATTTTTTTTCACTAAATTTTCTTTATATTATTATTTCTGTATTAAAATTAATTGCAAGAATTTTTGATACTTTTTATTATTTTCAACCTTCAAATCAATTCGGCCTATTTAGTTAATCCCTATTTTGGGATATTTTTGTCATTAGAAACATATAAAAAGTATGAAAAAAATCCAGAAAAATAACAAAAACATAGGAAAAATATATAAAGACACAAAAAATATTTTTCCAGGATTTCTAGATATTTATGATATGTATATACATATATGTTTTGTATATTTATATTATGTGCTTATATATTCTAATTGAATATAATTTTATTTTGTTTTCAAAAATAAAAAAGAAATAAAAAATTTGTAAAACTAAAACTTGGAAATTCTTTTAAAATCCTTAAAAAAGAAAACTGGATCTTATTTATATTGGAATCTCTTTCTCTCTTATACCCCTACCGATTTGTATATATATACATATATTAATGTTTATCTATATTATTATTATTTTTAATTTACCTATATACATACATTCACTATTGACTTAATTATAAATTAAATAAAAAAATTATAAAACCAAAAACCCACATAAAAGAACTTAAAGATAATTATGTACATATTTCACATTATTAGCACTAGTCATAGGCTACCTAGCTTGCTCTTTGTGGTTCGACCTCGACATGCTTACACGCCATACATTTTTGTTTGTAGAGTATAATAAATTGTGCCCCACTTCTTTGGCCATTCGTTGCTTATTAGTACATTGTGGGAACTTATTGATTGACTAAGGGGATTTCTTGTGGGTTGCCTCAACGACAACTTATCCTAGCCCTCTTTGAGTACTTTTTATATATTGCATGAAAAACACTTGTCATCAAATGGCACCCTTGCCGGGGATTAATGCGTATAGCCAAATTTGTATATATTTTTCTTTTATTTATTGATTCATTTCTTTGTAAAAAAATTTCTATCTCTTTCTTACTCTTTATACTTCATTTCTTATTTTTCTAGATACATTTATTTAATTAATTGTGCTAATACACCTCTCTTGTTGTGTTTGTTGCGAGGGCCCGCTACACGAGGACGACCTCTTAGGGGTTGATGCGTCAAGCAAGTTGGATACCAGTCTTCCTAACATGAGTATTGGAGAGGTAGCAAGCATAGTAAAGAGACCAATTAATATATATTTTAGCTTAGTATTTTATTTTAGTGAAAGGGTGATTCATTTTTTTTCATTATTATTTGTAATAATCTTAGAACTTGGACACTACTCTACTTAACGAGGTTCATTGCCCAAATGATTGTTCACCTGGGGCCTCGTCATATTTTTTTGGAGTTTTTATCGCTTTGTTTTATTTTTTCTCGATGTTTTGAGTTATGCCTTTCTTTTTATTTACTTTATGTGCATGGAGCCCTTAGAATTTAAGATTTCTTTTATCTGTAATTAGGTCAAAATCCTAACAAGAATTATGTGCCTACAGTCTCTTACATTTAGATCTAGGCCAATTAGTAATGGTTAGTTATTTAGACTTAAACCCACACGCCGAGAGAGTCATCATACAACACTAGCAAGACCTTAATGCGGGCATCGAGATGTCTCCAAGATCATAACCTAGGATTTATTATGGTTCTTTACGACTAATAGAAGCTACTATTAAGGATGTTTTTGTCGATTGCACACAAACATGTATATAGGTTAAAAAATTATATTTTACATACCACATGGAGAGAGCTAGGAAGCATTGTAAGTCCTCTAACTCTACATGAATCACTATATTCAATGATGAGATTTACATCATCAAGTCAACTTGGACAAATTTTTCGCTATCACCCTATGATTTTGAACACTAAGGACTTAAATGAAAATCTACAATATCGTTAGGTGCTTTATGCAAAATATCCAACATAGTGAAACCCAAAAATAAAAAACAAGGGGATTGATAAATAAACTTTGACCTTAATTAAAATATGTGATGGATTTCATTGCTTTGCATTCATAAAGCCCTCGTTGTTTTCAGGTACCTTAGGAGGGGATCAAATCACCTTCCATGAGCGAGGTGCGGCCCGCTAAGGATTAGATCCCAAAACCTAGTCTGTAACTGCCTTATGTGTTGCTTGATTTCTGAAGTATTGAAGCTTCTATTGTATGTGACCGAATAGGGCCCAGTCACCAATGGTGTTCTTGCCTTGTGTGGAACACCGACTTGGTCTGAAGTATTGAGCTTAAGCCATGCCCTCACGGGTGTGTTTGTCTCAGTGGTTTGCGTCCGAGTAGGTCCTTGCATGCTCATAGGTGATCCCCTTACGAGCAAGATCGGTTTTGCCTATCAACTTCCTCCCTCTTATTTATTTGGCTAAATAGGGATCCATGAAGGGTTACAAGGACCTCAAAAAGTGCAAAGTATAAGTTACAAAGGAGGAGGACAAGTACGTGATACTCTTCCTGTAGTAATCTCACTCCTATAGGGTTAGCATCTAAGGACTTGTTAAAAGATATACTTGAAATAACAATGCTAAAAATGAAAAGATAAAAATAGACGATCCTTTATAGATTTACATTGTGTCGAGTTGGTGAACTCAATTTTATTGCATTTGTATGGATCTAGATTAAGGTTCAAAGATCAAGTACTGCATACCTATGCAAAATTTTGTCATTTGTGTCTCCTATTTGAACCCTTGCTCGTTTCGAGCCTTTCTACTATTTTACACTCCTTCTATTCCTCAACCATCGTATCCTTCTTCCTGCATCAATCATCTTTTGCTTCACGATGTCGATCCATGGATGGTTCAGTAGGGACTCCACCAACACCTCAATCGATTCCATAGACCCAGCATCGTCAGTAATTCAAGGCAATTCCAAAGAACCCAATCCAAACTTTACAAACGATCTTCAAATTTGTTGTTTTCTTCCTTTCCCTTTATCTCCTAATAAATCGGGACCACTATTATCCCACTTATACCTATTATGAATGGAGGTTGATTTCAGTCCACATATATTACTTCATTCACAACCATCTGGGATTGACCATAATATCGGATTCATCACTGCATCTTGCATTAAAATTCAAGTGGTATCATTGGGATTATCTTACATTGTAGACAGAAGCCAATTCAGGATCCCAATCCAGAATTCATTTCTTTAGACTCATACCATCAATGGATCCTCAGGGAAAGGGAAAAGGATAGCAGCGGCCCAACCAGAACAAGGCCAAACTCCAGATCAGAACCAGGTGAATGCTCATTTGCAAGATTCCACTCAAGCTATCTAGCAACAATTGACTGAGAAAGCACTTGTGTAAACCACATTTCATGATATGTTGAACAACATGAGGAACAGACCAACAGGAGGAGGAGGAGGTGAAAGACCCCATGATGATCCAGAAGAAGAAGAGACAAGGAATGAGAAACCCAAACCAACGCTAAAAGAGACATACAATCTTGGAGATAGCTACATGACCGAGTAGATCTCACCCCCCAGTGCACGCTCACTTCAAGCTCAAACCTCACTTCCTTTCTCTTCTACCCTCATTCCACAAGAATCAATGAGGAGTCGTACATTCACCTACAACAATTCTCTTGCATATGTAGAACCATGCACTCCCCTAACATCATGTTAGGTGTAGTTTAGATGATTCAATTCCCTTCAGTATCCAGGACAAGGCCTTATACTGGATCAACCATTTTGGGAAGGTCATGGCGACCTGGGAGGAACTTAAGTATGCATTCCTTGACAAGTTATACCCACTCGGTCAGCTCAACCAGATGCGAGTTAGGATTAGAAACTTCTCCCTAGGCTGCCCAAGAGTCCACCCATGAAGCCTGTGAGTGATTCACCGATCTGCAAGAGAAATGCCCCTACCATGAGATCCCGAGGACCAACTTGGTCCAACACTTTTTTGGGGGCATGAATGTAGAGAGCCATATATTAGTCAACACTTCTTGTGGGGGATTCTACTTTAACAAGGATGAAGATGTAGTATGGCATATCTTTGAAGAAATGGTCGAAGGAGAGGCCACCCTCTCTTCATCCTGTGCATATCAGAGACAACCCCAACTCCTCCACAAGCCAGTCCACATGGCAACATCCTGTAGGGTAGATAGTGAGAGCTCCAACCTTATCATCAATGGGGGCCATCTCTAAAAGGTTGATATTATCGAAAAACGATGACAAGATGTGGAGAAATTAGTTGTGATCGAGCAAAGGACCCAGAAACTGGACAAAATTGATCAAAATTACCAAGCAACTGGAGTTGTTGGTAAGTACCATCAGTTCTTATCAGTCTACGACTCCACCGCCTAAGAATCCCATTGAGAAGAAGGATGAGCCAGCACTTCCACAACAACCTCAGCAACAACTGACAATTCAACATGTGTACTATGTGCAAACTCCTGACCAGGAACCACGGCAGCTTCAGTTGGTGGTCTACCAACCAGATCCCCTATCTTCCTATGAAATATTCTTGCCTCCACCACCTCTCATTCAGGAGGTGAATGATGTATGGTAAAATGACACACAATTGTCATGTCGAAACGGACCTCAGCAGGATTAGCCTACTGATTCTCAATCGTTCCCTCAACATCGAGGGAGATTTGCCCATCCCCAACCTTAGCCTCGTATTACCACCACCAGTTTCCACAGTTCCGCAATAATTAGAGATAGTCATAGTAGTACCCGCTCACCAATTGTACCACCAGTACTCTGCTCCACCTCAGCATAAGTTTTCTCCTCCTCCTCCTTATCAGCATCAATATCAGCTTCCTCCTCCTCAGGAACAATGCCAACATCACCCATCTCAGCTTCCACACCAGCATCCCCTACGTCAGCGGCATGCTGGACCTCCAAGGTAGTTCCCGTGAACCCAAGCCTCGATTGCTTGACCCAATTGGTAAAGGGTTTAGCAGAGATGACAAGGAAGTTGGATGATCTGATAGCCACCAAAACACCAAATTCAGTCTAGGTCGAATCCAACCCTCATAATTTTAAGATAAAAGAGAAATAGAGTGTGATGATCCATCTACTCTTATAGAGTCAGATGATTGTGATTTTGCTTTGTCTATTGTTGTTACTCTCAAAATCGGTAGGACTTTGCCTCGGTCTACTAGTGCCAGGGGAAAGAATAAAGCTTCATCACGTAAATCATCGTCTTCTGCATCAGTCGTACCAACTACAGGCTCGGGTGAGAAAGAAGAAGGAGGACTCATGCCAACTGTCACCCACCACCATCTCCATCAGAAAAAGAACAAAAAATAAAAAAATAAAAAAGACCAAAAAGACGATTGTAGTCGAAGTAAAGTCACTCTAGTCATGGAGGATACAACACTAGCAGTTGATCCAGCACCAACCGACGGAGTGGAGAACGTAGTTTTTGCACGTCCATTAGCAGTAGCATCATCATTTCTAGAATGTACACCTTTTTGCACTCTGGATGTATAGAATATTGTGGACAAGAAATTTGTTGTAACTAAGAATAATGCTTTTAATTTTAGTTCTATAAGTATTCCTTTTCTTGATGCAATAGAAAAATCCAAAAAAAATGCAAAAAGAAAAAGTGTATTATCTGATCTAGATGATGTGTATGTTCTCAACAATTTGACTATTGAATTGTTGTTGATGCAAGACACAGAATACATGCTCGTTGTGAAGAATGAATTGAAAGAGGCAAACATGATCTAGCATCGATTGAACTGTAACAACAGATGCCAACAAGTCGAGAAGCATGTCCTCACAATGTCTATATTTGCAACCATCAACAACCTCCCTTAGAAAAAAACCAAACAAAGGAGTACCTTTTGATCAATTGTGAGATTTTTGATCAAGTCTTCAAGCGAAGACTGCCTGAGAGTGACTCTTCCATCAACCTCCTACCCTCATCATTGTTGCAAGAATTCGAGCTTGGTCCACTCAAGCAGACACACTTGAATCTTCAATTCATTGATCGATCCATCAAGTGAACCCGAGGTCTGTTGGAAGACATTGTCATAAAGGTACAGGACATGCAATTTCTTGTTGATTTTGTAGTCCTTGATATGGACTCTCCTACACAATTACTTCAGATTCCAATTATTCTTGGATGACCATTATTGCGAACTGCAGAGGTCGTGGTTGACTGTGGGTCTGGGAAGATCTCGTTCAGCTTGAGCAACCATAGAATTACCATAGGCATGGTCAGTGAGCCGAAGTCGTATCTGATTAAAGTCAATCAACACCCCCATGAAGGAGACTGTGACTATATGGTAGAAATCAGAGATACAAAACTCTCTTTGAATGACACTTGGACTTGGGAAATCCTATCTACTGAGGAGGATATGAAAAGCACAATCAACTCAAGCTTCAATTTCTCTTGGGAGATATATTCCAATTTGTTTATGTCTCTATTTGATTTAGAGGATTCATACCAGTCCCAACTGAAGGATAAGGTGAGATCCTCAAGTGCATCACGGAAGCATGAGCATCGTATCGAATACATCGAAGAACGACTAGTCGGACTAGTTGTTCTATGCAGCAGAAATTAAATTTTTTTTATGTGACGAAATCACATGATCCAAGAACACTTCTCAGATCGTTTCGTCTAAACCAAAAATAGTAATAGGATTACCTCTTGAATCATGGTTGCGATCGAGTCTCTAAATGAAGAGACCTCCTGTCTCAAGTCCGATCCGATGGAGGAGACACTTGCGAGCGTGTTGATAAAACGCGTGCTTCTCACAATCCATGTTGAAGATCCAAGCTACGGATCTCCTGATCTCGACAAACGAGATATGACGTCTTCTTAACGAGCAAGGCACGCCGAAGTAGACGGAGATCCACGAGCAACCCATCGGGCAGCATAACGACGACGCTGCGGTCATGGAGAACCTCTCTAGGGCATCCATGGTGGACGACCACATGAGAGAGAGACAATGGGCGTGTAGAGAGATAAAGATAAAGAGAGACTTGTGTTCTCCTGTGTGTAAAGAAGAGCAAAGGGGTGCCTCTCCTTTTATAATATTTTGGGATCCATGGATCTCAATCCATGGACAACACAAATCCAATGGCTCTCATTGATTTGTGTTTCTTTTAATGGCCAAGATCTGTGTTGGTAAAAACCAACAACAATTAATTTAATTTAGATTAATTATATATTTATAAATGAATATAATTCAATCACCAAATTAAATCAACTAACATTGGAGATAATGGAAAGGAGGCTCCTCCCTTCCATATAGTTAGAGTGGACGGCCACCCTTTCCTTTAGGGATTCGTGGCCATCCCCCCTCTCCTACTAGGAAAGGGGGAATCTCAATGCAATCTCAAGATTGCATGATTCCATATGTCTCCAATTATTTACAACAACAATTTTTGTAAATTATTCTACAAAATAGTTCATAATCATTTTGTGAATATTGTAATCTTGCCATTGGAAATTTGTGAATCATATTCACAACCCAAAATAAAATGTAAATTACATTTTCAATTTAATGTCCAATGTAAATCCATTTCACATCAACATTTAATTAACAAGTGTAGATTACAAATAGCTCTCTCTTATATATTATAAATCACATTTATAATATATATGATAATTAAATCACATTTAATCATCTTGGATTTCTATTTTCATGCGCCCAAATAATATGAATCATATTCACATTATTTACATCTTTCGTAAATAAATCACATTTAATTATCTAAGATAAATATCTTTATAATATGAATCGAATTCATATTATTCATGGTAATTAAATCACATTTAATTATCCATTTTCTCAATGCTCGGATACACACTATCAACAATGAAATTATCCTGAACCCTTTCAAGGATAATGGGCTTTCTCTGCGAATACTTGGAGATAAGTACAAGGTGATTGTATTGTTCCACGTATAGTGACGTGGATATTGAGATCATATCTTAAATCCATATCGTGGGCCTCCCATAGATGCTTGATTAAATCAAGACCACAAATCTAATCTTCTCATTGCATCTGAATCACATTCAGATCAATGTCCAACATTTGGACCAAGATCATATCACTTCTCTACTAAGAGGAGTCACTAAAATCCAGACCCGTTTCATCACTCCCTAAGAATGGAAGCATCATGGTTATACAATCGTTTATGATCACATCACCCTCAGGTATTTCCAATACCTGTACATCCTACATACTGGAAGACTCAGAATAAACCTGAAGTATTAGATCAACTTTACATTGTCTACTTCAGGGTTCTATCAGTAAGTTTCTCATTGGATCATTGGGAGTTGGTATTGATCATATACTTTCCAAAATCATATATCATACCTAGGTCTTGATCATATACTTTCCAAAAATATATATCAAACCTACAAATTCAGTCAAGCTTCCAAAGAGAGACGACCGTGCACGGAATTTGATTTTTCCCAATACCTCATGAGTGAGCTCATGTCTTCTGGTTCAGTAGTGAACCTGTATGATCCCTTTGAGAGATCGTATTACTCGTATGCCCTTATATGCACACCAGCACGCCAGTGTAAAGACCTTGGTTAGGTCATCAACCTATTGGTCTGCCAAATGTACATACTCAGAATATAGTAACACATATGTCTCCGGTCAGAGGATGCGTGCTTGTATCGTGACAGCATATGATATAGGACTTTGGTTATCTCTATCTCATTAAATCAACTCTTTGACCTAACTTATCTAACACCTCCGAATCTCTATTCCTATGCAGAGGACCTGCATCAAGAGGTCAGTTAGATATTAGCCTAAATGAGAAAGGATTGTCATCTCCTCCTCAGGCTGGAGATCACTTCTTAACTATCATTTGACGGTGCTTGATGAGTCCTCAATCTAACTCTTTAGATATTCATCCAAGCACCAGCCTCTATGATTCAATTATTGAATCAACAGTTGTATCATCATTAAGATGACCATGGTACATAACCCTAATTGTACTAAGGGACCTGTTGTGCAAATTATTTATTCTTCATTTCAGATCAGGGAATGAAATTCACAATAACATTTATTGCATAATGGCTCGCCATGGGCTCGCATGTCCAACAATCTCCCACTAGCCCAAAGAGCCATTAATGGGCTAATCATTTAAACCCACACTCATGTGACAATCATAGGCTATTTAGAAAATAGCTAGGTATGCTGATCAGTCACTCTGTTTCCAGGAGACTTCGCCAAGTCCTTTTACGACACTTGCATATCCCCAGTAACAATGCTCCCATCTAATGCGAATGTTGCATCTCATGCAACCAATACTCAATCTTGTTAAAGTAGTTATAGTGTCCTGGACACTACTACTAAATAATTATTATAACCAGTATTTCCATAATCCATATCAGAATACTCTTATTCATGGAGATCTCTATCTCCAAAGGTATCTACAGTTAAGACCTTTTAGATCACTATCTATAAAGTCTTAAGCTTGAAGATAAGACTTAGAGATCACTATCTATAAAGTATTGTCATCTATGAAGATATAGTTATTACTGCAATCAAGTGTTTTATCTCTATAGTAGGATTAGCAACACTTTACTACTCCCACTGGCTTTTGTACACATCTAGCATACACTCAGTTTCTCGTAACTGATGCACAAGTGCAAGCAGTTCTAGCATTCACTTCCTCAACTCTTTGAGGTGATATCCCTTTAGATAGGTCAGTACCGTATCTTAAGGGAAGGAAGCCTTCCTTGGGATTTTCCAAGAATGGAACATGTCCCAGGTGTACTACAAATTTGATGGTCCCAATAGCCTCTTTATTTTCTTCTGAACACCTTCAGAATTAAGATCCAAGAGGTATCCTTGAAATCATATTTCAAGATATGGAATAGCCAGCCTATAAAACACTTATTATTGTCCCTATATCATTCCAAATGATTAGGATATCATCTACATTTAGCACGATGAACACAAAGGCACTCCCACTAAGCTTTACATGGCTCATCAAGATTCTATATGAAATCATAGCATTTATAATTTCATCAAATCTTATGGTCCAACCTCAAGAAGATTATTTGAGTCCACAGATGGATCTCTCCAGCTTTCACACCTTGCTTTCCTTAACCATGAAGTCCTGGGGCTACTTCATGTGAATATCCTCAGAGAGGAATTCATAGAGGAATGCAATCTTGAGTTCCATCTTGAACATGTAAAGTCAAGTTGTGTAGCTATAGTTAGCAATATGCTGATGGTTTTAAGCATGTCACCGAAGAGAAAGTCTCATCGCAAGCAATGTCTTCTCTTCTGATGTGTAGCTCATGGCTACGAACCGTACTTTGAAGGTCTCTACCTTATCATCAGGTTCCCTTTCTCTTGAAGATCCATTTACACCTTTATGGGTCTTACCCATGTAGGTGGATCCTCGAGGGTCCATATACAACATTTGTATATGAAGTCTACTTTAGACTTTATTGCTAACATCCATCTTTCCATGTCATGATCTTCAGAGACTTCATCATATGAAGTCAGATCGTTGTCAGACTTAATTGACAAATGGAATACATCCTCAAACTCATTTGAAGAGGTATCAGTGTTTCCTCTTTAATTGTCCTTTTAGTTTCCGATTTCAGGAGTCTCATTATCATCTCAAGGTTAAATGAGTTCATATACTTCATTATCATCTTGATTATCAAGAGAGTCATCTTCTAAGAATCATATTCTCAGAAATGACATCTTTTAAGAATCTCAAGGTCATAAAGTAGGTATCCAATACCATCCATTATTTCCCTAATGAAGTAGCACTCACTGGTGCTAGATTCTAGCTAACATGCATGAAACCTAATTAAGGATATACATTGTAGTCTCTACTACACATATATACTTGGAAACTAAGGGATAATTATGCTAAAATTCATCATTGATACGATCATGTCACACATGATCCAATTGTATCTCCATATAACTCTATTGAGTTAAGGTGTGTTAGGAGGATTGAGATAGAAATGATATCCATATCTCCATAAGGTATTCTTTGAATTCATCTAACAGGTACATGCTACCTAGATTAGATCAAATTCATTTTATCTTCCTACAAACTTTGGTTCTAAACCAAAATTATGAAATCTTTGAACATTTCAAAGGTTTCTTAGGTGAAGAGAAGAAATCTCATATCATACATAATCATTAATAGATATCACATATCCATAATGTTTACTACGATATAGATGATCTGCATACATCAATGTGTATGAGATCCTGAATACCTTGACATCTTACACCTTTCCCAAGGAAGGGTGTAAGACATATTTTACTTTTGAATACAATATTCATAAGTATGTAAGTTTTGAAATTTTAGACATCCTAAAGTTTCATTCTTACTTGTTTATTGATCAAATCAACATGCAAACGTCCAAAGCTTGATGCCAGATCATTGTCAAATGATCTTTATCCTCCTATTGATCATTAAAAATTTAATTTCATTATTAGAAATGTTAATGAACCATTCATTAATTTTCTAATTCAGTAGAGTCCTTTGGATTTTAGATTACTTTCTGAAATATATCCATCATAACTCTTTATGATAGGTCCATTCTAGAACTCATGTTTATTTCCAACATTTAGAAACAAACATTGAGTGTATTTTAATGTCTAGGTCATAGAGACATTCTCTAAGACCAAGGTCTCTCCCACTGAAATTATGAAGTCTATTGATCCAATGGAAATTATTACAAGAATTGCATCAATTCCAACATGGATGACCATTATACCTTAAGATCAAATTTCTAATCTTCTAATATATATGCAACCAATTGCAAGTGTCATTAGAAGATTGAGATACAATTATTGGATTTTATCTTATCAAATAAGAAAGACAATTTCACTGATTTATGTAGATTATTATGATGCTTAATTCGAGTCCTTCTCTAAGGATTCTAGACAGACTTGATAGTCAAACTATCAACACATCAATTTATTGCAGTATTGGTATTCATCCAACTCTTTGGATGTCATATGGAAGTCGTAGAAGTACGATCAACTCTTTGACTTTCTTTCTCATCTTGGGTCTGACCCATGCTTCCACTGCGCTCCCTTTCTCTATAAACAACATTGCTTAAGACTAAGGATCTCTTATGATAAATTCAAAAGAATTCAATTTAAGAGTATTTCAACATTTATACATGCTTCATTCAATTCATACAATATGAATATTATGAAGCTTCATTAATGACTAGAGCATAGACAGTAAAATGATGACACTCATCATGTCTACATCCATCTAGACTCCTAAAAACATTGGTTCAGGTAGGTATTCAAACATTTTGAATACGTCATCTCTTATGGAGCCACCATTCTGCATGATGCAGTGAACCATCTCATTCATGATAAATGTTAAGAGGACATATGTACGCTAGAATATCTTCGTTGATTTTATAAGGATTATTTCACAATTGCGATCATCATCGACATGTCACTTCCAAAGTACATCCGATGAGAGATCAAGACTATAGAGACATGCAACTCTAGGGTTGTAGTCATATTATCTATTTAATTGTCATTCCTCATTATTATGAGGAAACTTGCACATTGCAACCACATATTATGTGTCCAACTGCAAGTATAATATCTGGATCATGGGTCCAATCCATGATATTTTACTAGTTATTATTGAGTATATTATTGAGTGGGTTTAATGAAGGATTATCTGAAATAAGAAATTTGCATAAATATATAAATATATATTTTACTTTGATTTAGGAATTTTCATATCAAAGTTGTCTTTCCTTGTCAACACTAAAAGTTCATTCCCTTAATCACTTTCAATGTAAGAGATATACTTACCATCATATCTCAGCAAGATCTGGGATCTCCTTCCTTATCTTTGTTACATCCCAATAATATGAGAATCTGCAACTTGGATAAAAAGAAGCGGGAACACATTCTGCCTTACAAGTCCAACTTGCATTTCCCAATTCGGTCTATAACACCCGGGCCCACCACCCTAAGGCGATGTTGACCCGTCATTAATTGAATCAACCGTCAATAGGAATAGTACTCGCTATGCGCAATCCAATATTGCCCCAATAATATGAGGATCCAACAGTGGGGTTACTACGTATACAACCTTACTCTTTCGAGAAGCAAAGAGCCCGATCCAGATGCGCTTACATACAGGAGCTGTCACTTCAGACGGGCGTCTCCTACATACAATCCCTGGCGACGGAAGTCTTCGCCTTGACGGGAGACCATGGATGTCACTTATGTGATCCTCCATATCACGTTCAAATTCTAATTAATCATTATGAATCATATTCATTATGATTAATTCTTCCAAGGGAATTGACACATCTATTTATAATAGAGTGTCTTAATTTTAATTGGATTGCAATTAATCTAACCATATTAAATTAATGATCCAATTAATATCCAACAAATATTCTTAATTGTTACTTGAATTATGGTATTATCTCAAATACATATTATTTCGAATTTTAATAATTAGAAATACATCATGATTTCTTAAGAATTATACTAACCCTACCCGTTGTCATGGCCAGTACCGACGGGAGTGGGACAGACCGCACACGGTGCAACCTGCTCCCCCAGCGCTCCCTGACTAGACACCATATCCACCTCGGGAAAGAATAATGCAAAATAGATCACTTTGTACTTGAGATGATCATCGATTCTTCAACCGAAATTATACCATATAATAATAATCAAAACAATTTTGATTAACATTATAATGAGATTTGCTAAACAAATCCCACATACTATTCAAGCAACATGTTTGTTGGAATGTAGATCATGTAACCAATTAGTGATCTAGATCACATCTAATCAAATATTAGTTAAGGCAATGACATTTAAGGAAATAATTATCATCAAATATTTCGCAAATATTTATGCACAATCATTACAGGAAATTAAACAATTTAATTTCACTAATTGATTAAATGACGATCACTAGGTTCTCGATTAGGAAAGTATTTCCAGCAGTGACCCTCACTTACTAAGAATATCATATCTCAATCAATTTAAATCCAAATTAAGAAAATTAAGTTCCTAAAGTTTGTTATTTGATTTACAACAGAATATAAGTGATATGCATGCATTTCAAGGCGTTTCAAATCAGCAATTAACATTTTAATTACATCATGATCCGCAGTCCTCGAAACAGTGGATACATGTTCACTAAAATGATCATATCTCGAGCATATGGAATCCAAATTACGTAAACTCAGATCCTACGATTTCCTTATTTAATGGGGAACGAAATACAATTATTATTTTCGAAACAATGCTGAAAATAATCTCAAAACAGAGATGTGAAAATGAAATGGAGGAAAACTTTTCGCAAACCCTAATGAACCCAAGTCGTCCTTAGTTCATGGATCGCATCCAAAACCTTCGACCTAAGGCTCCGATACCACTTGAAGTATATGGTGAGATCCTCAAGCGCATCAAGGAAGCGTGAGAAACATATCGAATACGACGAAGAATGACTAGTCGGACTAGTTGTTCTATACAGCGGAAATTAAAATTTTTTTATGTGACGAAGCCACATGATCCAAGAACACTTCTTGGGTCGTCTCGTCTAAACCACAAACAAGTAATAGGATTACCTCTTGAAGTGTGGTTGCTATCGAGTCTCTAAACGAAGAGACCTCCTTTCTCATGTCCGATCCGACGGAGGAGACGCTTGCGAGCGTGTTGATGAAACACGTGCTTCTCATAATCCATGTTGAAGATATAAGCCACGGATATCCTAATCTCAACAAATGAGATAAAACGTCTTCTTCATGAGCAAGGTACGTCGAAGTAGACGGAGATCCACGAGAAACCCATCGGACAGCATAACGACGACGCTGCGGTGATGGAGAACCTCTCTAGGGCATCCATGGTGGACGACCACATGAGAGAGAGAGAGAGAATGGGTGTGTAGAGAGAGAAAGATAAAGAGAGACTTGTGTTCTCTTGTGTGTAAATAAGAGCGAAGGGGTGCCTCTCCTTTTATAATATTTTAGGATCCATGGATCTCAATCCATGGATAACACAAATCTAATGGCTCTCATTGATTTGTGCTTCTTTTAATGACCAGATTTGTGTTAGTAAAAAAACTAACAATTAATTTAATTTAGATTAATTATATATTGATAATCAATATAATTGAATCACCAAATTAAATCAACTAATATTAGAAATAATGGAAAGGAGGCTCCTCCCTTCCATATAGGAAGAGTGGACGACCACTCTTTCCTTTAGGGATTGGTGGCCGTCCCCCCTCTCCTATTAGGAAAGGGGGAATCTCAATGCAATATCAAGATTGCATGACTCCATATATCTCCAATTATTTAAAACAACAATTTTCGTAAATTATTCTACAAAATAATTCATAATCTTTTATTGAATATTGCAATCTTGCCACTGGAAACTTGTGAATCATATTCACAACCAAAAATAAAATGTAAATTATATTTTCAATTTAATGTCCAATGTAAATCCAATTCACATCAACATTTAATTAACAAATGTAAATTACAAATAGCTCTCTCTTATATATCATAAATCACATTTATAATATATATGATAATTAAATCACATTTAATCATCTTGGATCTATTCTCATGCGCCCAAATAATATGAATCATATTCACATTATTTACATCTTTGGTAATTAAATCACATTTAATTATCTACAATAAATCTCTTTATAATATGAATCAAATTCATATTATTCATGGTAATTAAATCACATTTAGTTATTCATTTTCTCAATGATCAGATACACGTTATCAACATTGAAATTATCCTGAACCCTTTCGAGGATAATGGGCTTTCTCCACGAATACTTGGAGATAAGGACAGGGCGATTGTATTGTTCCACGTATAGTGACTTGGATATTGAGATCATATCTCAAGTCCAGATCGTGGGCCTCCCATAGATGCTTGATTAAATCAAGACCGCAAATCTAATCTTCTCATTGCATCTGAATCACATTCAGATCAATGTCCAACATTTGGACCAAGATCATATCACCTCTCTACTGAGAGGAGTCACTAAAATCCAGACCCGTTTTGTCACTCTCTAGGAATGGAAGCGTCATGGTTATACAATCGTTTATGATCACATCACCCTCAAGTATTCCCAATACCTGTACATCCTGCATACTGGAAGACTCAGAATAAACCCGAAGTATTAGATCAACTTTACATTGTCTACTTCAGGGTTCTATCAGTAAGTTTCTCATTTAATCATTGGGAGTTGGTATTGATCATATACTTTCCAAAAGCATATATCATACCTTGGTCTTGATCATATACTTTCCAAAAGTATATATCAAACCTACAAATTCATTCAAGCTTCCAAAGCGAGACGACTGTGCACGGAATTTGATTCTTCCCAATACCTCATGAGTGAGCTCATGTCTTTCGAGTTCAGTAGTGAACATGTATGATCCCTTTGAGAGATTGTATAACTCATATGCCCTTATATACACACCAGCACGCCGGTATATAGATCTTGGTTAGTTCATCAACCTATTGGTATGCCAAATACTCAGACATATAGTAACACATCTATCTCTGGTTAGAGGATGCGTGCCTGTATCGTGATATCATACGATAGAGGACTTTGGTTATCTTGATCTCGTTAAATCAACTCTTTGACCTAACTTATCTAACACCTCCGAATCTCTATTCCTATGCAGAGGACTTGCATCAAGAGGTTAGTTAGATATCAGCCTAAATGAGAAAGGATTGCCATCTCCTACTCAGGCTGGAGATTACTTCTTAACAATCATTTGACGGTGCTTGATGAGTTCTCAATCTAACTCTTTAGATATTCATCCAAGCACCAGCCCCTATGATTCAATTATTGAATCAACAAATGTATGATCATTAAGATGACCATGGTACATAACCCTAATTGTACTATGGGACCTATTATGCAAATTATTTATTCTTCATTTCAGATCAGGGAATCAAATTCGCAATAGCATTTATTGCATAATGGCTCGTCGTGGGCTCGCATGTCCAACACCAACATGATGACTTCATTGTAGATTTGTTCAACACATTATCAGTTGAAATGCAAGTCACAGAGGCAAGAAACACCTCTGAAGTCATGACAGATCATCTACCCTATAGTTCAGTTTCTAAAGTGATCGAGAAGCATGCTAGATCAGAACCAGAATTAAAGCCACTTCTGGAAGGCCTTAAGTATGCTTTCCTTGCAGGTGTAGAGAATATGTATCTGGTCATCATCAGCATCAAGTTGATCCCATATCAATAATCTTGACTTCTCGAGGTTCCAAAAAAATTGTAAGACACTTGGTTGGCACGTATCAAACCTTTGGGGGATAAACCTTGATCTGTGCTCACACCATATTTACATAGAAGAAGATGAAAAGCAGTCCTGAGAGTTTCAAAGAAGACTGAACCCAAATTCGTGGGATGTAGTCATGAAAGAAACCATGAAATGGTGTGAATGCTTCATCTATCATGTCTCCAATTCAAAATGGGTGAGCCCTCTGCATGTAGTTCCCGAGAAATCATGTCTTACTGTGGTGACAAATGAAATAGGAGTGGAGATTTCTACTCGAGTACTGACATTCTGGTGTGTATGTGTTGATTACTGCCACCTTAATGCCTCAAAAAAGCACTACTTTCCCTAGCCTTTTATTGATCAAGTCTTGGAAAGATTGGCCGGCAAGGAGTTATTCTACTTTCTGGACGGATACTACGGGTATAACCAAGTGGCAATCTGCCCCAAAGATCAAGACAAGACTACCTTCACTTCCTCATTCATTACCTATGCTTTTAGAATAACGCTCTTTGGTCTATGTAATCACCTACCACATTCCAGAGATGCATGCTCGCAAATTCCACCAATATGGTTGGCAATTTTCTTGAGGTGTTCATGAATGACTTCTCCTTCCATGGTGTCAGATTTGATTCATTTCTTCAGCACCTAGACAAAATACTTCAGAAGTGTCGAGAAGTCAATCCCGCATTATCTTGGAAGAAGAGCCACTTCATCATTACAGAAGGGATTATGTTGGGCTACGTCATTTCCAAATATGGCATGGAAGTCAACCCGGCCAAGGTGGATGTGATTTCCAATCTAGAGCCTCCTTAGAGTATCAGAAATGTGAGGTCATTTCTGAGGCATGTGGATAGGATATTCATCAGAGATTTCAGCTGCATCGTCCGACCTCTTACTGAGCTACTCTACAAGGAGATCGAGTTTCATGTTGATCAGCGGGTTCTCCTTTCATGCAATCAATTAAAGGAGCTAATCACTCGAGCTCTAGTCCTACAGTCACATGATTGGTCTCTACCCTTCGAGATCACGATGGATGCGCCATATTTTTCAGTTGGCGTTGTGTTAGGTCAAAGAAAGGACAAATCACCCTATGCATTTACTATACCAGAAAGACATTAAACGAAGCTCAATGTAACTACACTATTATAGAGAAAGAGTTTCTAGTCATGGTTTTCACCCTCAAGAAGTTTAGATCCTATCTGCTTGGATCTAAAGTCGCTATTTATACTGACCACTCTACTATTCGGTACTTATCGCAGAAGAAGGATGCCAAGACCAGACTAATCAGGTGGATCCTTCTCCTCTAGGAATTTGATTTGGAGATCAAAAACAAGGCTAGAGTTTCAGAATTTGGTAATAGATCAACTCTCCAGAATCGAACAATTAGAACCTCTACTGAGAAGTACACCCATCACATACACCTTTCCAGAAGAGTCAATTCTGATCGTGGATTCTCTCCCTTGGTATGCCAACATTGTGAACTACCTCGTTTTTGATGTAGTCCCACAAGATCGGATGAAAATCAAGAAGGAAAAGTTCTTATCAACTATTTACTTCTACCAATGGGAAGACCCACTTCTATTCAGAGAAGGAGCAGACTGCATTAGACGACGATGTATACCTCAGGAGGAGCATCATAGTGTCTTCAAGCATTTTCACTCGCTTGAATCTTGTGGACACCACTCTGGAGATAGAACGATAGCAAAAGTATTGCAGTGTGGCGTTTGGTGGCCTACACTATTTAAGAATGTCGCAACATATGTAAAGCACTACATTAATTATCAATGATTGGGAGACACCCTTACAACTAAAGATTCTATGCCCCTGAAGTTCATTAAGATTTTGGATTTATTCGATGCTTTGGGCATCGATTTCATGGGAACCTTTTCCAACAGTCAGGGGTACGAGCACATCCTTCTTGTTGTTGACCACGTGAGTCAACAGGTTGAAGCTATTCCTGCTCGATCCACAGACAACCGTACAGTTTGTTGGTTTCTGAGAGAGAGAAACATTTCATGGTTTGGGATACCAAAGATCCTCGTATCAGATGGGGGGGGGGTAGTCACTTCATTAATAGAAAGGTTAGAAAACTAATGAAGGAGTACAACATCGAGCATCAAGTCGCTTCTCCCTATCACCCTTAGACCAATGACATGGCAGTAGAGAAATCAAGATGATCGTGCAGAAACGTGTACATCTAGATAGGAAGAATTGGTCCCAACTCTTGCACTTCATCCTTTGGGCATACTGAATCACTTACAAATCTCCCTTGGGCATGTCGGGGTATCGTATCACATATGGGGAGCCCTGCTGTCTACTTGTGGAACTGATCTATAAATCACTATGGCCAATCAATATATGTAACTTGGACCTAGGAAAAGGTAGTCAGCAAAGAAAAGAGGATCTAAATAAGCTCATGTAATTCAAAGACTATGCTTAATATAACACCTTGATGTACAAGGAAAGGATAAACATTGGTATAAGCAGCACATTAGATGAAAGACCTTTGAGACTGGACAAATAGTGTGATATTTGACACAAATTTGAAGATATCCCTGGGCAAATTAAAGAGTAAATTGATAGAGCCATTCAGAATAAAAGAAGTGAATGACATTGGAAGATTTTGACATCAGATTTATTGCCTGACGCATAACCATTCATTTTCAAGGGTCAGTTACTGAAGCCATACCTTGAACATGATACTTTCCCAACTGTTATCAATGTAGTTCAAGTAGTCATTAATGAATCCTCCACAACCAACGTTGCAGCAGAAGATTCGGATAATGTCCCTCAAAAACTCTTCCTTTAGTTTTGTTCTTTTTTGTTGTATTTTATTTTTTTGTGTTGTTTTCCTCATTTATTGCCTCTATACTTAGGATATGCTTCATCCTAAGTATCGAGTGTACGAGTGACTTCATATGTTCATTCCTAGTCTCATCACATGTCTCCTCTTTGGTTGATATTCTTATCTATACCTAGGGATATTTTACCCTGAGTATAGGGGGAGACAGGATGAATTGTTGAGTTGTTCATTCCCACCCTCGACCCTCCCTACATGAAGATACAGCCTGCTATACTTAGGATTATTTGATCCTAAGTTTAGGGGAGACGGTTCTCTTTCTTCTGATGCTTTCGTTCAATATTCTTTACTTGTTGTAGTATAGGCTCTCTTATACTAGGTATGGGTTAGTTCTTTTCTCTTAGTTCTATGAGGACATAGCTCAAGATAAGTATAGGGGGGTCATGTATACGTTGTATATACTTTCATCATAACTCGTACTTTCATATTTTCAAAAAAAATATAGCAGAAATACTATATATATACAATCATTAAATAAATAGACAAAAAGATGTATATTATTTATACAACTCTTTGTATATATACTGAGTAGTAAATCAAGTAAAAATGTTTTGCAAAAATGTTTGAAAAATAGTTTGAAAATCTTTTTGAAAAATCTTTCAATAACTGTTTCAAAAACATCTTGTAAAATGTTTTCAACCTTTGTAAATTTGTTTTGTTTCTAAAATGTCCTTTCTTTATGTAAAAAATGTTTTGAAAAACTTTCTGCAAATGATTTTGAAAATTATTGCAAAAAATTTTGAATAATCTCTATATATTATTGAAAAATCTTTATAAAATAGTTTTCAAATGTCTACAAGTGTTCGTAAAAATTATTTCCAAAAATATTTTTGGACTATAGTTTTAAAAATCATTTTAAAAATCACTTCAAATAAGTTTGAGAAATATGTATCATCTTAATAAATAAACATTTTCCTCCAACTCTCTCTCTCTATATATATATATATATATACACACACACACACACACACACACACACACACACAACTAACTCTAGTGTAAATCCTTTAAACCTTAATTCTTGTAAATTACTAAGATGCACTCCAGTGTAAATATGTGTACCTATCTTTTATTCAAAAATTTTTTTGTTTTAAAAAATCCCTAAAAATTTGCAAAACCAAAAATCCCAAAAACTTTACAAAAACCTTTTTCTAAAAATTGTATAAAAAATTGTAAAACCTTTTTAAAAAATCCATAAAAGTTCAAAACAAAAAAATGCATCACAAAAATATTTTTCTTGCATTGTAAATGGAATTCACTTTTTTCGAAATAACATAAACAATTGAACAAGTGCAAATAAAGCCTGAAGATTAGAGCTTAGATTAGACCTTATTACACTTAATTTCAGAGGAACCCATTGAGGACTGGAATTGGAGATATTTCAGGTTACCTTGATTTATTTATTTAGGTTCCATAAGACTATGTTTGTGAGTAAATTCAATATTCTTAAATATAACCCTTCATATCATCCATAAGACTCTTGAGACAGTGACTTGACTTGAAACCTCACACCTAGCTCTTAGCTCAACTCAGATGGATTGTTGAAAAATCTTGGGGTTTAAGTCAGGACGATGCAAGGCCGTTTCGTCAATGGTGGCTCAGGAAGCATTCTGGGGGATTGTCAACACTAGCACTCTAACCCACTTCTTTTGGTAACAATGATATCAAAAAATTGGAGACGGATTGAAATAATGCTTCAGATGAGGAATGCTCTACAAGTCAAAGAAAATATCCATAGAAGCCTATACCAAAAATTCCACAAAAATTTAAGCTTCGTAAAAAGCCTGCTTCTTGGTGAAAAATCGGTTACACTGACCCACTTCACAATGGAATGAAGACTACACTAGTCCATTCCCATTTCTTTTCATATTCTTCTAAATTCTCCCCCATTCGGCTGTAAAGACCGAGAGCACCAGACCTTATAAGGGAATAGTTGTTTCTACAAGGATGAGTTACCAGAAGAGCAGACACCTTGATGGTTCTCTGGGGAGAGCAGAACAAACGCACACACATGGTTCCATCACTTCAAGGTAGCAAGAGATGTGACTAAGAGGATGGTTCTTACCTGGGTGTGAATTGAACTAGATGATAGGAGTATGGAATCAAAGGGTTGTTATGTTACACTTCCCGACTTCCATGTCGTTCCATATACATCATTAATCCAAAAGCCTTTTTGAGCAGCAAACTTTGACTTTATTACGACAAGTTTAAAAATCAACAATTATTCCAAGTTATTTCTTTTTCTTTTCTTTATTTCTTTTTTGTGTTTATAGGAATAAATGTTTGCTAGGGGCTAGCAAAGGCAAGTATAGGGGGTGATGAATCTCCATTTCATCACCTTTATTCTTTCATTTGGCCTCAAAACCCTAGCTAAATGCATGTATATATCATCAATTTGTCAAAATAAACAATTCATTATTTGTACAAAATTTTGTATTGACGATTGAATAAATACTACATGTATTGCCAAAATTAAAGAATAAAGGAAAGAAAAGAAAAAGAATGAAGTGTCAATGACATTGAATGACCATATCCCTTGAGACCTAATCATGACGATGACTTAGTTGATAAGAAATAAAGTAAGGGGAGATACAGATAAATTGTACAAAAATCTCATTCTGTATTCATCAATAATTCACTTTTGGGACCTATTTTACTCTTTACTGTTGATTCATCAAGTTAAGAAACATTGTACATGAAAGTTGTAGATAAAAACACGAAGAAAATACAAAATTGATTTCAAACAAAAATAATATAGATTATACATGTTATACTCTGAATAAGAATCTGAAATCTCAACTTCCCATACCCATATCTTATCAATAAAAACTAAAAAAATACATCAGAATCACCTTTAATTGTATACAACTTTTTAATGAGCTATTTAATGAAGGTAATTCCACTAAATTTGGAGTTCAAGTTTGAAAGTTAGGTTTTGGACCCCTATTATATAGTTATCTTGAATAAAATATTCATTTTGTTGATTCTTTAAATTTTTATAATTTTATAATTTTGTAATTTTGTAAATATTCTTTATAATATATATGTTTAAAATATAATAAAACCATGAACAAAATATAAAAATAAAATAATCTATATAAATACATAGATGAAATGCCTATACTTATACCTATATAAAATATACCTCTATTAATTTAAGTGTACAAATAACATCAAAAAATACTAAATATAGATATATATAATTAGATATAAATATATAAATTATGAGAATAAAATAATAAAATACAAAATACAAAATTAAAATAAATGTACACAATATAATATACATATAAATAGTCCCTAAAAAGTAATTTGTATTAAATTAACTCATAAATATAAAAAAATCATAATATAACACAAGATGAAATAATAAATATTTTTTATTTTACAACTTATATTCAATTAATTCATCAATTATTTTATTTATACTTATCTCTTATTTTCAAGGTTGTTTTGTCATGTAGTGGCTTATGTGGACATTCAAAACCCGCCAGCCGTTGCTCTAGGTCAACAGTCTCCTATCTCTTCCTCGAGTCACCAGTCTGTCAAGACCCTAGTTTCACCCTTTTTTCCACTGACGCTCATGATGCCAAGGATAAGTGTGATTTGCATTTCATGGAGATTGAACATCCTTGAATCACGCCCTAGCTAAAGATCAAATGCAAGCTTCTCGATTCAACCACAACTTCTCGATTAATAAGGACCAGCCACCATGTCTATAAATAAATTTATCTTCCTCCCTTCTCATTTAGATATTTCTAAGAGCTCTCTAGTCCCTCCAACCGAGTATACGTTAGTTCTCTTGTGATAGAGGAAGCTACCCCGAGGTTTGGATCATTGCAACAGGAGGAGAGGAGGTCCAGGCAGTGCTGCGACGGCATCATGCTCTCTCATTTCCCAACAAAGTAAGTGTTGTGCATTTTATTTTCTTAGGTAGATTTTCTTTCTGCAAGTTCAATTATGCATTTAGTTTGGTAGTTAGATCTTTAGTGTAGTGTAGATTTCAGTTATTCAGTTCGCCAAAACCATTAGGGTTCTGACTGTTTCACCATGATCCGACCCTTGTTTCAACGCGTAAATCATCCCATCTCCATCCTCATCCACTTCTCCATCAATTCGACCTTTCCAGAACCAATGATCTTGCATAGATCAGTCCCTCAGTGTTCCCTCCATCGCACATTGGAGCACCTTCATTGACCTTCAAATCACTGCAAACCTCTCCAATAATAGCCCAAACTTGATCGCCTCCATGATGTGAGGCTTTCCATCGTCTTTACAAGTCTAGAGGACACCATTTGAGGGGTCTTAGAAGCCAAGGACTGAGCTCCAGGTGCCCTATGCTACAGACCATCTCCATCGAGTCACGGGCCTATTTGAAGCCTCCCTAGGTTGTGGAACATCCATGCGAACATTTAGAGCTCATTAGTAGCCCAGGAGGAGGTAAGAGCAGAGAGGAGGAGCAGATCGAACCAAATTGTAATATTGTTCTTGTAGTGTTCTTCCAAGACACTCCAGGACCTTCTGATGTAGAATGCCACTCCAAATGAAGAAGATGACCAATCGAGGCTCAGCCATCCCATCTCAATCAGAGATCTAATCCTAGCCATCATCACTCAAACCGCCATCGTGCGTTGTGGATCTACCACGTGTTTAAGTAAGGAGATCTCAGCCTTCCGCCCATATGCAAATAAGGAGTAATTTGCAGTAAGCCTCCTCCACCTTTTATTATTGTTTTTAGTATATAAATTAAAGTCTAAAGTGAAAATTATTGTGAAATTTACAGTGAGACCCCTATCGTTTCCAGATATTGTGTTCATGTCCACAACGGCTCAACTCATGTGGCTTTTGCCACATTAGTTGGCCTTTTTGTGGGCGTACACTTTCGATTTATGTATTAGTATTTAATGTATAAAATTGTATATTCAATGTTAAATTTTGTGGAAAATATTTATATGGTACCCAAAAGTTTGTATATTTACGTAAATGTCGTTCTAGGGTGCGTTTAATATATGTATTTTATGGAAAATTACAAGTATGTCCCAGGATTTTGTAAAATGGTCCTGAAATGCAAATATACTTTGTTTTAATTGTAGATAGGTCCCTGATAGTACCTTAAATTTTATGCACTTTTTAATTTTTGTTAAAAATGCCCTTTTGTTTGTATTTAATTTTGGAAAAATACACGTAAATGCTTAGGATGATATATTTTCATCCTTTAATTTTTAATCTGCCTTACTTGGTTTTTATGTATTTATTAAAATTCAAATACTGAGCATTAATTCACTGTTTAGCTTTCAAAATGCCAAAAAATATCAAATAGCCTTTAAAAATCACAAAAATTATAGTGTGATTATTATTACATATATTGACTCCAAAACAAAAATCCCTAAGAATAAAATCAGAAAAAACACTAAAAATTTGAAAGCTCCAAAATCAAGTAAAAATAGGGAAAATCACTAAAAATACGAAAATATTTATTTTTATTCCAAAATTTCTTTATATTATTATTATGTATTAAAATTGATTCGAAGAATTTTGAGACTTTTTGCTATTTTTAACCTTCAAATCATTCTGCCTATTTAGTTAATCTCTATTTTGGGATATTTATGATTATAAAAACACATAAAAATATGTAATGATTCCAAAAGAATCACAAAACCATTAGAAAAATATAAAAATCCTTAAAAATATTTTTCATGGATTTCTGAACTATTTATAAATATGCATATACCATCTACAGTATATATTATCTATATACTTATATTGTGTGCTAGTATATTCTCTATGAATGTTCTTTTATTTTATGAAATAGAAAAGAACATAAAATTTATGAAGTTAAAAACATAAAAAATGTTCAAAACCCTTAAAAAGAAAAAATAGTCCTTGCTTGTATTTGATTATCTCTTTCTCTATTATATCCCTACCTATTTGTATGTGTATACACATATATATTAATATATCTATGTTATTATTATTATTAAATTTCCTATATACGTACATTCAATATTAATTTAATTAACAATTATTCAAATATATAAGTGTATACACATATATATTAATATATCTATTTTATTATTATTAATAATAAATTTCCTATATACGTACATTCACTATTAATTTAATTAACAATTATTCAAATAGAAAATTTATAAAACCAAAGACCCACATAAAAAGACTTAAACACAATTATATACATATTTCACATTGATTAGCAATAATCATAGGCTATAGCTTGCTCTCTGTGGTTTGACCTCTACATGCTTACATGCTATACATTTTTGTTTGTAGATTATGATAAATTGTGCCTCACATCTTTGACTATTCATTGATTATTTATACACTGTGGGTACATGTTGATTGATCGAGGGGATTTCTTGTGGGTAACCTCAACGATAATTTATCTTCGCCTTCTGTGAGGATATTTTCTAACTCCCGTGAAAAACACTTGTCATCACCCCTCTCGACTAGTATGACTAGTTGATCTAGATTTCTTATGATGTGATCTCCATGCTTTCGTGGTACGCGAGTCATTTTTTTAATCGACTCTCTTCACTTTCAGATTTAGCATCATATTCTTCTATCTTAGTGATGCTATTCTTTATGCTACTATTGTTTCTTAACTAGTGCTTATAATTGTAATATAATTTTAGTGCTCACACTTGTGATTCTACATGTGCAATTATCTTATGCTATTATTCTTAGATATTTTTGATCTTATAATTGAATTTATCTAATATCTTTATGTTATATTATTGTTGCTGCTCGTTATTGCACATATATTTCATATTCTTAGATTACCTACTTATTTACAACTTTAGGTGCTTGATCTTAAGTTTGTAGAGAAGATCTTGGATATGAGAAAATCAAGTAAGTCAAAAGAAAGTCAAAGATCACCTATTCTCCTATGGTTGCTACAATGTCTGACATGTAGCGTTGACTTTGGCGTGTGATCCTTAGTTGTGAAGCTTATCGCTTTTAGAAGATTTACATATTGTTGTAACTTCAATATGGTATGTGAGGGATACTAACATTCGATCTTGGAGGCCTTGTAGTTCCGATAAGTCGTATTCGACAATTGTTGTATTGACTCCTCACTCGATTCTCAGATATCAACTCCCAGATGAATCAATAATCATCAAAACCCACAGAGTGTTTGTGTGAAGAGATCATGTAGGTTTGTGAGTTATGAAATTTATGTAACTCTACATGAAATGCATATAAGGCAAGTAGGTAAAGTGCCATCCACAGGAGCAAATATGGATAGAACACAAAAGTAGAACCAAATTGAAACAATTAAGCTAAGTGTTTTTATTGGTCTTGGTGTCTTTTAAGGTTTTATTATTTTTGTGGGTTTTAATTTTTATGATTTTTATGTGATTTTTAAATGGATTTTATATTTTTATAAGTTTTTAATTTTTGTAAATGTTTTTTAGTTACTTAATATTTATATTAGATATATAGTAATATACGTGAGAGATATATAGAAAAGAGATAAAAAGGGAGTCTTTTTTCATTTAAAATATAATAAATAAACTCAAAATGCGAAAAAAAATAATTTTGGATTATATATTTTTCCTTGTTTATGGTATTTTAAGGCATTTTTTATATATGGCTTTTAAAATTTTAAGTACATAAAATAAACCCAATCAAAACCCATGAGCATAAAATGAGCCAAATGAATATCTATTAGATCAAAAATGACACAAAATTAATTTTCCTGCATAGTATAAAAAACAAAGAAATTTTGGAGCTTTAAAACATATTTTTTTTATTTTTTTGTGATTTTTTATGTTTTCTTATGTTTTTCTGTGTTTAGAAATTTTTAAGGTTTCTATTTTATATTTTCAATGAATTTTGGATATGTTGTAAAATACTATAAAAATACACCTACTATATTTTTTAGTCAGAGCTATATTTGATTTTTTAGACTGTTATAAATCAAAAAAATAAAATAAAATTTGCTTTAAGATTTTTATAAATAGGAAAATAGTAATAAACATCTTAATAAAATTATATGTGGTATAATATCATATGAGTTAAATTAATTTTCTTAGAAGTTTTGGAGTTAAGTAATAAATATTCTAATTAAAATAAAGACATGTAATTAATGCAATAGTACATGGACCATTTAGCAAATAAACAAACCTTAAGTATAGATAATTAACAAAATAACAAATTCCAAGGGGTTTTCATCAATTAACCCAATTTAATTCGCATTTAAAAGCACCTGGTAGGGGTATTTATGCTATTACAATAAATTTCTAGGGCACTAATGCAAAAATCCCAATTAAAATGAATTTTATTTGATTTAAGAGGGACCTTTTTGCAATATTCAAGAAAGTTTCTTGCAGTTGTTATCATTTAACAAAACCCAGGTGTATAGCAAGAAAAATCACCAATATAGCAACATTTAATATTCAACGCACATGGACATTTTTGCAGTTAATTAAAAACTTCAATTTTCATAACATTCCCAAGAAAATGTAGGGTGTACCCTGCAATTTACCCACAAAAACCCTCATGTAGTATGGCAGGTGAGGTGACCTGGTATGGACTAAATAACAAATAGCTAAAAGCTTAGGGTTAAAGTTACAAAATATCCAACGTTTTTAATATTATATTAAATATTTACAGGACTACATTGTAAATGCAAAAATGTAGGAGGGTTCAATAGCAAAATACCCACATCCGCGCGCTCATCAAGAGCCTATATCAAATCACTTAGTACACTGGATGGTTGTGATGGCTCCATATTGCTTTGCCATCTGAGAGGTCTAATCATATCATCAGCTGAATCAACGACCGAGGGACCTCCGGATCAAATGATGGCTTAATCAACTGGGCGATGCAACTGATCCAATAGCTTAGAGGGTGTATGCAAGAACATCGATGAAACACCGCTTGATCGAGATTCCTCTGGTTGGATCCTCCTCGTTTAACGGTCTATGAAGCTGCTAAGATGCTCAATGGACTCTAGGTGGTGGTCTACAACTATTAGAACGCTCAAGGGTGTCCAAGCCTCATAAATGGAGGCTTCGAAGCTTGGGGAAGCATAATGCCTTAGAACAAACGTGGAGGCATCGATTGCCTCTTAGATAAAGATTCTTCACGCTTGATGAATGTGAAAAATGCCTCATTAATAGTGTTGTATTATTGTAGTACATGAGACATATTTCGATTCAGCAAATACCATAACTTCGAATGTGTGACAATTATTTTTTTACATGGTAATTGTACCAAGGTTAAACAAAGGGACACGAGCCTCTTTGTCTATTTATCAAAAACTATCGATTAATTTTTAAGTAATTAAATTCATCAGTTTAGGTCTTCGTAAGCATATGCAGATGCAATGCACAACACATAATGACATACAAATATATCATGTAAGTAAAATGATGCAAAAACAGAGTAGTATGATGCATACACTTTTTCTTTGATTTTAAATGCAAATAAATGAAATGCATGGTGAATGATATCTTACATCTTAATATGCAAACAATAATATGTACATGTGCCCAAAAGTTGTCAAATCATTGAGCAAAAAATTATGGGTCAATTTTAGAGGCAAATGGAGGGTATAAATTGAGGTCAAGCATCTATGAGTTGCAAATATTTATACAACATGAGACATTATAGATGATTAAAAATTATTGCATTTAATTCAATGTCAAACCATGAAATAAACATTAAATAGAGGATAAAAATAGTAACAAAATGGAACTAAAATCAACTGAAATGGAGTACGAATGCTCAAGATATGAATAAAACAGTGCAAAGCAAATAAATGTAATAAAATGCATAAAAATAAAGGATAATTACTACAAATAGTCATGTAGAGGGACCTATCTGCAAAATGCAAAAGTCTGAGGTGCCCAATTGTAAATTTCCCTTATGAACGTGGGCCTTTATACAAATTTATAAAGTCGGAAGGGCCTCATGTATAATTTATCCCAAGCGTGCACATGAGGCACACGCTTGAGGACCTGAATACAAATTCTGGAAGTTGTAGGGATGTATATGAAAATAGCTCAGCCACATACGGGCTAGGCTCGGTTGGCTGTAGAGGCTCGGACCACATGACGATTTGTGCAAGGCTATATGGATGGCTCAGTGGTCCCGATCCTGGATGTTCGTCCAGGTGACATGGGAGTCTTAGAACCATTAGATGGACACCAGAGGGGTTCCTAGACATCCTCGAGTCCTCTCCTCCATCGTACAATGTTGACGCTATCAGGTCTCTGGTGAAGGCATGTGAGCTCAACTGTGCTCATAGGAGGCTTCTGAGAATCCCTGGAGCAACCTGACATGCTGGCAATGAATATCGAGCTACTGCAGAAGAGAGGGCGCTTCTGGATTGATCAGGGGTTGACGGCTTGGATGGACTAATGGATTTCATCCTATGGTAGGGAGGAGAGAAGCTACATGGGCACTATTGGAGCGTAGGATGGGAGGCAATCATGCGGTTGAGATGAAGGAGGAAAAGAGTGGTTGAGGTTGAATCATGAGGCTTGATCAGACTGCTGAGGTGGAAGAACCAAAGGACGGTTGTAATTTGAGGTAGGGAGAGGGGATCCAAGGGTGGAGGAAGGTGGCGGGTGGCTGAAGGGGGTGCAGCCACGTAGGCGGCCCAAAGGACACTCCATGACTAAACCCGATTTTTAAAAAATAAGAAAACAAGGAAAATTAAAAAAGAAATAATTATAGGCTTATTTGCAAAAATTCAAAACATGAATTTGTCGATCTCGATGAGATCTACATGTTTCATGTAGACCAAAGAGTAAAAAAAGTCATTTGTACAAGGCACAAAGCAAGTTTTTTTAGGTAATTAAAAACAATTATTTTCAAGGTTTTATATTTTATTTGAATTTTTAATTCCTTTTTAAAGGCAAAATAAATATATACAATATTTACCCTAATTTTTAGGGATTTTTAGTAATAAAGAAAATAAATAAAATGTTAGTGATAAATACAATAAAACTAGGATTGGTGTTAATTATAGGTGAATGATTTATTTGACAAGGATGCAGAATTAACGAAGATTCCCCACGAAGTTCTTATTTTTCAAGGATAAAAAGAGAGAATAATGATGATCCAATTGGTATTCATCATACCCCTATACTTAAGCTATGCTCGTTCTCGAGCATCTAAGAATGAATGACTTAGTTGGAGAAATCCCTAATTGTGCATGTGAATTTTCAAGGCTCAATTCATCGAAGACCCTTAATTTGAGTGATCTTAAAATTATAGGCTCAAACATGCTTTAGTCAAAAGGAATCCAACTTTTGTATTTATCATATTGTATGTTCATACATGTAAATACAAGGATATGACTTTAAGTGTATTGCATTCATGAGTGTCAAGTTGAGATGTCACCCAAGGTCCCAATCCAGGAGACTTTCCTCTTGACCCAATCCCCACACTAGGGAAAAAGTTGGTTCTTTCATTCAATCCACTGTCTCATTAGTTTGTCAAACTTGAAAGTGTAGATGGACGACCAGATGATGGAGGGCATAGTATTGTGCATTTTCTTCTCTCCCTCCCATAGGAACAAGGGTCCTCTCGAGTTCCTTATTACTCAACACATGTATATTTTTGTTAATCAATGTGTCTGTCATGAGAGTTTGGAGTAGAATGCATTTGTTTTCTTGGGAGTACATCGGGGTGTATCTCTTTTGAGTATCTAAGATACCTTCGACACCCAAACTTGTATCACTATACAATGCAAAGCCTTTTTTTTGGTGCAAGTCCTACTCCTTGATCCTAATAGAGTTTGGTCAAAGTGGACAATTTTAAATGGTTGGGAGAACTCTCCTTTGGTGGAATCTCTTTTGAATTTGTGGTTGTAATGATAGAGCCTTTCTTTGTGTGAGAGAACTTCTCTCGAATTTCATTTCGTTGATTTTTGTCTAGCTTTGCTGCTTTTACCAAAAGTTGGCGTACACTGATCAACAATTATTTAGATTTCATCACACCCTGGCACATAGGTAAATATCAAACGAAGCATGCGAACTTGTTCACATACTAAATAGGGTTTGCTAACAATCAGGTTTCTTGAAGCCTTCATTAACTTTATTGCATCCTCGAGCATCATTAAATCAGGTCTAAATTTTAAATCTCTAGCCCTAGTTCCTCACGTGATTACTCAATTCATCTCATCAATCATGTAGTTATGAAAGTGATGTGCTGACATATTATTATAAGGTAGATATGAAGAGTGCAATATAGCACTCAAATCTTTCAAACTAGGGAAGTATGGATTATTAAGTCCAAAACCCTAATGATTAAGGCATGTTAACTCAGATTCTCAAGATCTTAGAAATCCAATGTTTTCAAATCCTTCAACCATGAGTGATGGTGAATGTGTCAGGAATGCATCAACTCCAAAGTTAGTGAATTTTTTTATTTTTAGCTTTTGCAATTTTAATGATTTTTTTAATCTCAAGAGAAATAATGACTGGCCCAAGATCATATGAATAGTTGCATCCATTTCCATCCAGTATGGGTGTAAGTACGGACTGTTAGACGGCTACCCGTATTACATCAATATGGTGCAATTCGCATTGTCTTTTCACCATCCACTATGCTAAGGGAGATCGCAGTTCCCTTTTTGAGAAATGTCTACTCATTTCTAAGATCAGTAGTCAGAATCACTGCTCAAGAAAAGATTTTAATTTTTCAATTTTTATGGAAATATTAATAATAAAATTTACAAAACAGTTTGGCCCTCAATTTTTTTGAAACGATTTTTACAACAATTTTAAAAAACCATTTCACAAGAATACTATAATCCTAGTCTAGAAATAGTTTCAGAAAATCAAAATAGAATACGAGCAATGGCTAAAGTATATACAATGTATACGTTATCCCCCCCCCCTCGCTTATACTTAAGTTTTGTTATGTCATCATACAACAAAGTGATATGGAGCTATGGCTTAGGTTAAATATGAGGTGATATAGAGGAAATGACTCAGATGTTCCTCCTATACTTGGGTCAAACGGACTAAGTATTAGAAGACAAGAAGATGGAAGAATGACTCGAGTCCCCCTATATTCAGGTTGTCAATCACCTAAGTATTGGATCTATAATGGGGATGGGGAGACCCAAGGTGAGTGATCGGTTACTATACAAGATTCCCCCTAGACTTAGGATGAAGAGTAGCCCAAGTATCTAGATGTGGAAATCAGGCTGGGGAATAAGAGTTGGGTTAGGGTTAGAGGGAGAGAGGTGGACCTATAGAAATCGGGTGTGGGAGTTTTGGGGGGGGGGAGGTGTGAACGCATTGAGATGGAAGGATGGAGAGGGGGGTAGATCATCGAGTGACATTCTATTTCTTTTCCTTAATTTATACACGCAAGCCCTCAAACCAAGACCGTTAGAAATGCACAAATTTTTTTCTTTTTCTTTTTCTTTTTTACAACAAATGCGTGAATGAAATGTTGACTCAGTTCCTTGAATATTCCCGAATTTCCTCTGCGCTCCTCGCAGCGAGAGTTCCCAACTCCATGCCTCCATGCAGATCGAGCATCCCCGATCTCCATGGGCCCTACCACAAAAGAAAAATATCAAAAAAATAATCAACACATGATGCAAAAACAATGTGGAGATTTTAATTTCTGAAAATAATAACGTCAAAAATAATATAACAAAATTCAACAAACAAACAAAGATGAGTCGTGTCCCTAGCAAAAGTGCCATTTGATGAACGTAAAAATACATCATTAATAGTGTTGTATTATTAGAGTAGATGAGACAGATTTCAATTCAGCGAAGACCACAACTTCGAATGTGTGGCAATTATTTTTTTACTTGGTAAGTGTATCAAGGTCGAACACAAGGACACGAGCCTCTTCGTCTATTTATAAAAAATTATCAATTAATTCTAGAGTAATTAAATTCATCAATCTAGGTCTTCGTATGCATATGCAATGCATAACACATAATGATATGCAAATATATCATGCAAATAAAATGATGCAGAAATAGAGTAGTATGATGCATGCACTTTTCTTTCATTTTAAATGAAATTAAAATGAAATGCATGGTGAAATACATGCTACGAATGAATATGCAAACAATAATATTCACATATGCCCTAAAAGTTTCAAATCATTGAGCAACACATTAAGGGTTAATTACGGAGGCAAATGGAGGGTAAAAATTGATGTCAAGCATCTATTAATGGCAAATAGTTATAGAGCAGAAGACAATATAGATCATTAAAAATTATCACATTTAATTCAATGTCAAATCATGAAATAAACATTAGATAGAGAATCAAATTAGTAACAAAGTGGAACTGAAAACAACTAAAATGGAGTACGAATGCTCGAAATATAAATAAAATAGTGAAAGGGGCATAAATGCAATAAAAATGCATAAAAATAAAGGATAATTATTACAAATATGCTCGTGGAGGGACCTATTTGCAATATGCAAAGTCAAAGGATCCCAATTGTAAATTTCCCTTACACGTGTGGGCTTTTCTACAATTTTGTAAAGTCAACGGGTCCTATTGTATAATTTACTCAAAGCGCACACGTAAGGCATGCGCCTGGAGGACCTGAATGCAAATTGTGAAAGTTGTGGGGATGTATCTACAAATATCCCAACCCACTATCTCCTAGCACACGCACAGGCTAGGCTCGGGGGCTGGTGACGCTTTGTGCAAGGCTTGGTGGATGGTTCGGTAGTCCCGAGCCTGGAGGTTCGTGGGGGCAGCATGGGAGTCTTAGAACCGTTAGGTGGACATCGGAGGGGTGCCATCTGACAGCATATCTACTTCCTGGGGTATTCTCCTCGACCGTGCAATGGTGGCGCTATAAGGTCTCCAATGAAGGAGTGCCAGCTCTGCCATGCTAATAGGATGTGTGCTATGAAGATCGTGCTACTACAGAAGAGAGGGCACTTCTGGATTGAGTTGCCGATGAACCCATGCCAAAGGCAGAGAGGATGACCGAAGCAGTCTTGCAATGTCCGATCATTGAAGCATTCACCTGCAATGGGGTTAGTGGACATTGTCGAGGCAAGTGTATGGGTGAATGGAGTGAACAGAGGATGTCGGAGGCAAAAAACATGAATGCCCTAATGGGTCTTCCTTCACCACAGGTGGAGGAAGAATCTTGGAGCGGGAGAGATCATAGAGGAAGGGAGAGGGTGCTCGTAGAATGCTGTAAGGATGGAGGTTTGATGGCAGAGCTAATCGTGTGGTTTGTGATTGATGAGGGTGAGGGGGAGTGTGGGATTAATTAGGAGAAAAGTCAAAGGAAATAAGTAGGAGTTCCTGATTGAAGGAGAGTACCAGATGGAGGAGGATGCTTGGGCTGAGATTCTGAGTGAACCTCTAGTCATCACTCGAACATGGCAGTTGGTGCACAGAGCTCAGCGAAGCCAGATGCAGCCGCAACATGTTCAAGTTGACCATGGGTTAATAGTGGCTTGAGGCTCCATTATGGACCCTCATCTGACCTCCTTCTATCATAGCGAGGCGACGAGGGACTAGGGCTCTAGACGTTGAATGGTGGACGAGGAAGAAGTGTGGTGGAGGTGGCGGCAATATAGGGTGGCAGGCGACGGTTACATGTGATGAAGGAGGCAAATGCAAAGGTCAGCGTAAGGGATTGGAGTGATGACATGGTGTGTTAAAGGGCATGCAAGAGTAACAAAAGACGATGCTACGTGGAGGGATCGGTTAATTGAGGAGAGGGGGATCAAGGCAATGGCCAAAATAGGAAGGGTGCAGGGTTGTCGTGAGGTGTAACTGCTGGAAGAGTGGGAGACCAGGAGAGGAAGTTGAAGCTCCACCATTGGATCGAGTGATCCAATGACTGACACTGAAGCGCAGATGAAGGGCGAGGATCAAATTAGCTGATCTAATCCAGTGGCTGAGGTTTGAGCGGCGTTGAATGGATTGGATGGATTGATGGCTTTCATCCTATGGTAGGGAGGAGAGTGACTACGTGGGCAGTGTTGTAGTGCAGGATGGGAAGCGATCGTGCGGTTGAGATGAAGGCAGAAGTGAGTGTTGAAATTGAATCAGGAGGCTTAATTAGAGGGCTGAGGTGGAAGCGATAGAGGACAATTGTGATTGAGGTGGGGAGAGGGGATCCAAGGGAAGGGGAAGGTGGCGGGTGGCTGTAGGGGGTGTGGCCACATGGACAATACAAAGGGTGTCACATGGCTACACCGGATTATTTAAAAAAATGAGAAAATAAATAAAATTCAAAAATAAAAAGTAAGAGGCTTAATAAAAAAATTCAGAAAATGAAACTCATAGATCTCAATGAGATCTACAAGTTTAATGTTGACCAAAGAGTCAAAAGAACTCGGTTATACAAGGCACAATTTTTGCAAGTATTTTTAAGTAATTAAAATACTTATTTTAGGGTTTTATATTTTTCTCAGTATTTTTAATTCTTTTTTAAAGTAAAAATAAATATATACAATATTTAACATAAATTTTGGGGATTTTTAATAATAAAGAAAATAAAGAAAACGTTAGTGATAAATACAATAAAATTAGGGTTAGTGTTAATTATAGATGAATGGTTTATTTGACAAGGATGCAGAATTAATGATTTCCTATGTTCTTATTTTTCAAGGATAAAAAGAGAGAATAATAATGATCCAACAGGAATTCATCAACGTTGCAACCTACACGATTAGAACCAAGATGCAAGGGTGATCCTTAATTGCCCTTTGCTTGGTGGAATCGAATAAAAATGAGAGTGAGCGGAAGGTCTCCAAAGATGGGTGGTGGAGGGAGACCGTGGACTCGATCCATGATGAATCAAGAGTATCTAGATGTAGAGGGAGATGGAGGAGGCGTTGGGGAAGAAAATGAGGGCGAGAGCATGGTCGGAACATGTGGTATGTGCAGTGGAACGAAGGTCGGAGCCTAGTTCTCTGGCGTGCTTAAACTATGGGGAGATTACACTAAAATGAAATAGTAAGCAAGAAATAAAAGCCTTAAATCTATGTCTGAAAAGAAAATAACATTGACAAGCCTAGGAAGACCTGGAGGTACATTTGTCAGAGGTAAGCTCGGAGTGAAGGGATAGTCACTGTAGAGGCGTTCTCCACACCGTGAAACTCCTCCTGTCACTAGAAGCAATGGGGCTCAAGGGTATCTTGGAGTTAAAATGCTCCAGAATGAGTTGAAGAACAAAGGAGAAGAAGGTGCAGCTTATATACAATCCGAAGAAAAAAGATTTCTGATTTAGGGTTTCAGCCAAACGGGTGAGGGGATCCGGATGAGAAGATTTGGACGAGGAAGAGCATGATCTAGTGAACAAAAAGAAATAAGAGGTTGAGGCCAAAAATAGAAAGGATTTAGCGGAAATATTTGGAGAAAAGGGGCGACCGACAAACTCTAACAACATACGGGGTGTTGACCAAGGGTCAACACTCCCAAGCACATGATTGGTCGATGTCAAAAGTCACTCCAGCAACAAAAGACAAATAGAAAATGAAAATAAAAGACAATTTAAAATAAAAAATTGATTTTATTCATAAAAACTTAAAACATAAAAAATGTTTTGTATTTAATGAACTATTTTGTAGTAATCTTTATTTATTTTTACAAGTTAATTTATTAGGTGTTAGTTTTTACATGTATATGTATAAATAAATATATATGATATATTTTATTTTTATTTTGCATTTTATATTTATTATTTTATACATGTAATTTTTATACTAGATTTAAATACATATGTACATATTTTTCTTTTATTTTTTTGAAGTTATTTATGTAATTAAATAATCATATATATGTATCATATAGGTACATTATAAGTATTCTTTACATATATAGTAAAGAATATCATTTATTTTATGTTATTATTGATTATTTTATTTTACTTTGATTGTGTACATGTATTTCAGATAATATTTAGAAAAAAAATATAACAACCTCAACAATATAAAGAATATTTTATACAAGTAAACTGCACAATGAGGGCCCAAAAGCAAACTTTTACATCTTAACTCCAAATTGAATGAAACAATCTTCATTAAATAGATAATTTATTTTTATGAACAATAAAGATGATTTTGGTTAATTTTGAGTCAGTATGGAGAAGATACGGCTCTGGGAAGTTTTCTTTGCAACTTTTTATTCTGTGTCCCAGGTATACTGTGCATTATTTTTTAATGAAATAAATTTTGTATTTTTCTTTAGATTTTTATGTACAATGCTCATGTTCAAAGTTTATTGATTTTAGGTATACAAATATGAAAATAAAATAGGTCCCAAAGTGTATTTATTAAAGAAAAAAATTGGAGTTTGTGTGCACTTATTAGCTCTTATCTTCTATACTTTATTCCTTGTCATCCAAGTCATCATGATGACCTGATCTCGAGGTTAGGGTCAGTCAGTATCTATGATACCTCATTTATTTTCTTTTCCTGTATTTATTCCTTCATTTTAGGGTTTAATTACATGTTTTTATACACAATGTACATGTTATTATTCAAGTGTTAAGTCATGCATGTTATTAGTATTTAAACGAATTTATCTGGGAACTTAAACCTAAAATGGATGAATAAATTTGCATGAATGGAAATTCATAACATATTTGTGTGAAATATCTCAAAGCTTTATAGTGAAGCATTTGGTTGGCTTGGGCTAGCTGGAAATCTCGAGTCAGGTGACTTAGATCATGGTTTTTACCCAAATGGATTAACACGTAAGCATCTTGTATAGTGTGTCGATTGCTTGTTTTCTTGGACATTCTATGCTTGTGATTAATTCTGCAAGAAAATTTCTAACTACCTAAAATTATTATTGATTCCCCTAGTGGTGTCGCAATTCATAACTAGTCAGTGGTATCAAACCAAGGTTCAATGTTGTGAAGTAACACCTCAGAAGTATATATAGCAACTACAACAAGTACAAGCTACAAAAGCCGAAATGTCAAGTCAAACCTCTACACTTTGAATAGACTTACTCAATTCAGTCTCAATTTTAGAGTAAAGGTTACGACTTGATATTAATGTGAGCACAAAATACATGCATATTGTTCAATCCATTTTCTTGTTAAGACTTGGGTTATAAAACCAAGAGAGGAATCGAAAATAGAACGCAAGCGAGAAACTACGATGAATGCTCAGAAGAATTTTTACTCATAGTGATTTCCAATAATCTCCATACGTTATGCAAGACATAATTTGCAAATTTACACTAAATGCATGCAATTCAATGAAAAGCTGCATGTAAACAGTATACTATTAGTGGAGAAGAATCAGATTTCAGTTTGGATAAAGCATACATGTTTAAGTGTATCTAAATAGTGAATCTTTAATAATGTAATGAATCTTATTTGATTAAAATGTAGCCAAAATTACGAAGGGCACAAACATCTTTGTTGTCACACTACCATGTGCCTAACATAATTTAGCCACTCGAGTTAAGAACCACACTCGACACAACTACAACAAGAATAAAAATAATAGTGTCCACTCTTTGATTACAAATGCGAGCTCTCAAATAAGAGCCATTGTAAAAGTGTGATTGCCTAAATTATTACACAAATAATTATAACAATAATTACACTAAATGCAATGATATTCTCTATTTATCTAAGTAGCTTAATTTCTCTAATGTAGTTGATCTAACCTTCTTCAAGTTGAGCACCGAGCCCGAACCTTGGCATCACTCCTCGTCGACTTGCTTCACATGCCATAGTCAAAGCAACAATGGTCTTACAAGCTCAAGAGAAATATAACTATCAAGATAAATACTTAAACAACACAAGACAATGACAAAAACAAACACCAAACACGCTTAACTTAAATAGATTAAATTTCACTTAGTCACAAGAAATAAGCCTAATCAAATAATCTAAACAAATTGTGTCCTCGAAAATGGTGCCATCTGATGAATCGATTTTTAATATCTTTAAGAATATCAAATTATTCTAGTATAGGAGGTGGAAAATAATTCGTCAAAGACCACCGTTTTGAATAGGTGGAGAATTCAACTTGGCAAATATAACAAGATCAAACACATGAATACTAGTGATTGAATTATCTAATTGGATCCTAAATCAAATGACTAATTACTCTAAGGATTTATTTAAACTAAGTGTGCACAATACAATGAGATGGATGCATGATTTTTAGTTGATTTTCAGATGCAAATATTTTATGCAACAAAAATGACAAAAATGTTGGTACGCTCACATGAATAAAGTATCACAACTCAGTTATTGATCTCAATGATTAATTGAATCTAAATAACATGCTTAAAATTATACAAAGAATACATAAATTAATTTATGATTCAATTCATGTAAAATTCAAATTTGAACCAAAGACCAATTAATCACTTAAAGGGTTGTACTCCCTAAATTGATATAATATCAGGAAATGTCAAGCAATGCACATCAATCAAGCTCTTAATTCTTGCAAAATAATTATAAAGTATGAAAGGGGTTCAATTTAACATGAACACACAAAATCAAGAAATTTTCAATTTATCATATCAAGTTTAAAACATACCATATCTATTTTAATTTTAAATCAATCTCAACAAGTCATATCACAGAATTAGATATATATGATGAAAGGGCATGAAGCAAGCTTTCCACCAAGACTAATTCACTAAATTTGGACTTAAGATTCATAAGATATTAATCATGCAATAGAGGACTTATTGTAAGAAAAACATGAGAAAATATAACAAAATGTTATATGATTGAAAAGTAATATTCACAAACCGTTGGTATATGTGTAAATTACCCTATGTTGGGGTAAAAATACAATTAAGAAAAGTAACCAGCGCTTATCTGCAATTTTCTTCAGGCAACACACGCTTTGCACGTGCTATACCTAAATGCAATTATTTAAAGTTTGGGCCCAGGAGCTGCAATTTGCCAAGTCACGTAATGTAACTCACTTTGGGCTAAGCTCGGGTGGACAACTGCTTTGGGCGATCTGGCACACTCTAGAGCTTCAACGGGTGGTTCGGATTCCCAAACCTCTAGCTTGAATCACTGCTCTGGACCCAAGGATGGAATATGATCACGGTTGTTGGATCAGATCAGATTATCTGATCCAACAATACATGTGCATCTGGTTCATCCTTCTCCTCCACACAAGGCAGTGAATGGGCGAAGCTCTAGTGAGTTTGAGTTGTCTCCTCCTCATTCTGATAGTCAACCTCAAGGTTTTAGGAGGATCATGTGTGCCTAGCAAAGATTCTAATGTGGAGCTTGAGGGATGAGGGTAGATGAAGCTCTGTGGTAGTGAAGTGAAATCAGACAAGAAGCTTGACGTTGGATCTCTCTTGAAATTCCAATCAATGAAGCCTCTTGATCCCTCTTGTAGGTGTTATCAACAAAAACACATACACACAAGGAGAATCTACTGAGATGTAAATGAGGGTGAGATGCAGTCTTTGTGAAGGAGGAGGAGTTTGAGCCTGATGGGTTCCCAGTCCTATGCAAGGGTTGAGAAAGATCGAGGGGTCAAAATGATGGATAAGCGGAGGGAAGAGGTGAAGCGATGTGTGAATATGTCTAAGGAAGGGTGAAGGTGCTCAAATGATCAGGTGTCGATATGTATATAGGCCTGGAGGTGAATATCGAATCCTCTGTTGTCGCTTGACCAGATAGGCTATGTCTAGATGTTCCAGTAGCTCCGGTGATGGGCTGCAACACAACGAAGTATTATTGTGGATCATGCCAGAGTGAAGTCCCTCTTTTCTCACTAACTAGCCGACTCTCTATCACATTCTGAAAGATAGGCTCAAGGGTTCTACCATGTAATGGTGGATCCATTCAAATTGCATCGGAGGGGGAGTATTTGAAGGAGAAGAGTAGCAGTTCCTCATGGTGGAGCATTGATGTTCAACCGCCTCCCATGACCAACGGTTGGGGGATAGTTGAGGGCCAGGTGGCACTCGTGGATGATGAAACGTAGATCAACAACGGAATGATGGAAAGAAGTGGAGAGATTGATCGTAGGAGTGGGGGGAATGGGAAGAAGATGGGCATTTGCGACGTTGGGTATGTAGACGAAGGGTGGACTGGAGGTTGAAGATGGAAGGTAGCTGTTGGATCAGGGGATCCAACGGTTGTGAGTGGGTTGTGTGTGAACGGCCTTTATTAGATCAATCAGGGTCATTGAGAGGCTGAAAAGGCAGGCGGGTGGCAAAAGAAGCGAGCCATGTGGGCAGAACAAGTGGCGCCACGTGGTCCCATAAAAGAAAAAAATAAAAAATAAAATAAAAATATGAAATAGATATCTACAAACCTCAAACTAAAAAGTGTTCAACATAAAAGTTGTTGTTATTTTTAGATCTACAACTTTCATGAAGAACTCAAAATGAAATAAACAAAATGTACGAGATATAATTGTTGCAAGTATTTATAAGTAATTAAATATTCTTAATTTTATATTTTGTGATTTTTTGGTGTTTTGTTTTATAAAATAATTACTAAACATATGTGTACAATGTTAAACTAAATTTTTATGGTGATTGTAGTATTAATAAAGTACAATAAATAAAAAAATCAAATGATGTTGTTAATTATGTACACATAATCATGGTTAGTTAATTGCAATGGGTTAGATTGTAATATTAGTAAATTAATCAAGTATAAGTAAGAGGGATAATAATCGGATAATATGATGATAAATCATGCATTTATTAATAACCAACATAAAATTGGTGCTGCTAGGCAAGTTGACATAATAAACTTGGAATCAAACCTACATTATACTATGGGAGAGAAATCCCCTCATTGCTCACAGGTACTAAAACTCTAGATAGAGTGGGTGAGGATGCATGCATAAGGACAGAGCCCAAATCCCCAAAGATGCACCATAAGTCGACATTTCCAACCTTCGTGGATTTGGAAGTTGCAAGTGCTTGCCTCTGAATTTTGATAGACGTTTTGGTTATGTAAGCATGTTCATCTCTTTAAAGGTGTGGTATTGAACCAAAAAAATCAGGAAAACCATCCTTCTACATGAGAGCAAGTAGGAGTACTGATGGGCGTCAGGTGACTCATTATGAGTAACAAACAACAAGGTTGTACTCTTACCAATTAAAATTTTACAAGATAATCCGGTCAAACTCTTACACCTTCACGTGTGAAGTTGGTGAATTCAAAGGGATTTGTATTGCGTTTGATTTGTGGTAGTTAATTCTCACACATTCAAGAGCATTCTTGTAAGACCTCATCTCCTTGATTCAATTCGTGCTCATAACATATTCTTTTGAAATCGCATATGAGTATTTGGATAGATATTTGTTTGCACTTCGTGAACCTCTCCTTGAACCATCCAAATTCTAAGTCTTTCTATGTCCACAGTACTTTACTTCTTGGACCTCCCTTAACTCACGATGACCTTTTTGAGCCAGGGATCATTCCCTTAAGGGATGGTCACACATTGACTAATCCCTTTTTCTCTTCCCTTCTCATCAAGAATGACCTTCGCCTCGGTGAGCTCGATTTGATTTCAACTTTCTCATCTCACCTTACCATATTTTCTAATGAAGGTATTTTAGAAGATTTATACATCATTCCTCCAAAGAAACACCTTGATGAATCTCCATTTCATCACCTTTGCTCTTTCATTTTAACCTTTAAAACCCTAGCTAATGCATGTAAATATTATTATTTTATATAAATCAACATTTATTATTTTTCCATTTATTGTATATATTAGACATTTTTTAATCCCAAAATTATAGAATAAAGAAAAAATAAAAAAATAAAATGCCAAAGGTATTTTATGACCCTAAACGTTGAGAACTAGGCATATTGATGATTGCGTCGACAAGGAATAAAATAGGGGGAGATAAGGGCCTATATTCAGCAAAAATTCCATTCTTTTATTCGCCAATAAATCATTTTTTGGACCCATATTATTCTTTATTCTTATGCCTCGAATAAAGAAACTTTGTACACGAAAGTTGTACATAATAATATATACAAAAAATACAAATCGAGTTTGCATAAAAATAATATAAAGTAAACATTTTATGCTCAGAATAAAAGGCCAAAACCCTAAATTCCTAGGCTTATATCTCTTCAATAAAACTCAAAATGCGTTAGAATAATCTTTAATTTTATATAACTTTTAGTAAGTTATTTAATGAAGGTAGTTTCATCCAATTAGCATTTAAGGTTTGACAGTTAGGTTTTGGAACCCTATTGTATTATAGCTATATAAAATATTCATTTTATTTATTTTTTATTATTTCTATAATTTTATATTTTTATAATTTTGTAAATATTCTTTATAGTATCTGTACATATTTAGAATAGAATGAAATAATAAAGAAAACTCAAAAATAAAATAGTATGCAAAAATAAATAGATGAAATACTTATACTTACCTATATAATATATACCTATATTTATTTAAGTGTACATACTATATCATAAACATATAATAAAAATCTCATTATATATATTATAAATATATAAATTGAGAAATAAAAAATAAAATAAGAATACAAAATAAAAAATGTATAAAACATCGGTCAATATACCTATAAGTATATTTGTAAATAATAGCTTGTGATTAATAATACATAAAAATAAATAAAAATATATATTAAACACTACATAAAATAAAAAACAATTTTTATTTTATAACCAAAATTTAATAATTTTTTTTGTTATTTACTATTCATTTTAAATGGAATTTCAACCCTGCACTTATATGGTTGGTCCACATGGACCAACCAGATCCTTTCTTCTGTTGACCTCCAGTAAACTACCCCCTGGAGCCTCTAAGCCTTGTCAGAAGTGTCGAGTCCCCGATTTCCTCTATCTTCTTGGGCATCTCATTGATTCTTCACGCCAGCATCTACCTCAATCATCGGCGATTCATGCCGAAACTCCAGATCCGTTGTACATACTTAGGATTCGCCCCAAACCCTAGGCCAATAAGGGTGCCCATTGTGTTTATAATTAGGAAACTCATCTTCCTTAGTAAATTTGGTCATTTTCCAAGCCCTGAAGCCCTTCCTTATTGGTCAGGAGTATCATTAGGTGACTGCCGACGTGACCATGAAGCTCTAGAGCGGCTGAAGGAGGAGGGAGGTGCACCCTCAACGACGCTCTTGTGATGTCCTGCTTCTTGGCCTCCCGTCCAAGTTCGAACTGTGCCCTTATGTTTACTAGGTAGTTGTAGCCTGTAGGTTTAATTTCATCCATTTTATTCTGTGTTTTAATCAATGCATTAGCATAACTTAGGTTAATTAGTTCATCAGAGCTCTCGAGCTCTAGCCTTGTTTTCGCCGAAACCAGCCACCATTCTGACTTCTTTCCCATTCCATTTTCTTCCCCTCGCCTTTCTCCACCTTCGACAACACCCATTCACCCTCAGTTCGCTCTGGATCTAGGAATCGAGGTCCATCCACCACCTCCTCACTAGATCTCACCACTATCACCCATTTCGCCCAGATCCTCCACCAAACAAAGGTCAATACCCTCACCTTTGCTTGATAGCATTTTTAACCTTTTTGCATGTTTGGAAGGGGGCTTTTGTGCCCTGTTTTGCCTGAAGAAGACCCTCCAGGTACATTTTCCCTCAAAATCTCTTCCAACGAGCTTCTAAACTCGTTAAGGTGTCCAGCAGGTTTGTGGCAGTTACAGGAGAAGAACGAGCCACTCGGAGGCACGTGAGGTAGTTGGAGACGTACACAGTTCCTGATCCAAGCTCGCTTGAGGCGAGTTCTTCCCCGTTCTTCCACCACCTTCCGCCACCGTCTGATGATGAGCCACGTTCCAGATTCTATTGGAGACATCCGATCTTCAGAGCCTTAACCATTGGATCTCCTCTCAATCTCTAATCTCTGACATGCATAGACGAACCATCATCAAGCCTCTAGGGTGTGCCACGTGTATAACAGAAATGGTCTCCATCATCCAGGAAGCGCCTTTAGTGGTAAATTACATATCTAGCCCCTGCCATTTTGGCTTTATTTATTAGTTGTGTAAATAATTTTTGTGATGTCAATAAATTTGGAAATTTTACATAGGGACCCTTGTATTTATTTAATATTGCATTTTGGTCCATTCTAGCTTAGCTCACGTGTCGTCCCACGTGAGTTGGGCAAATTACATAGATGTCTTGGTGATTTTGAACATTGTAAAATAGTTCATTAAATTTAAATATAAGTTGTATATTTGTGGGAAATTCGCACATGTGTCCCTGATTTCAATTTTAATTGCAAATATGCCCTCGCTAGGACATGTATTTTTTGTGTTTGTATTTCATTCATTAAAAATAGCATCTACGTTCCAAAAATTATGCAAAAACAGGGATAGATGCTTGCCATCGTGTATTTTCATGCACATTTTTGGATTTGCATTTTAGGCATTTTATCTATTTATTAAAAAGTAAAAAAACAGCGTATTTTGGCTTCGTTTGACTAAAAATCACCAAAAAAATATAAAACAAAAAAAATAGCATGTATTTTAATATACATTAAAAATATACATTACATGTATATTAATATAATGTATCTAAAGACCAAAAAAACTAAAAATAGCAAAAGAAAAGGCATAAAATTAAAAATTCCAAAATCCAGTAAAAAAGATATGAAATTCCCAAAAATCCCAATAATATTTATTTTAGTTTCTAAATTTTTTTATTTATATTTATATATTAAAATTGATTTGAAGAATGTTGGACTTTATTGCCTATTTTTAATCTTCAAATCAATTCTTTCTATTTATTTATTCCCTATTTTGGGATTTTAAAAATGCATAAAAATAACACAAATTCCCCAAAAATCACAAAAACATTAGAAAATTGTATAAAATTCAAAAACATTTTATTTCATGTATTTTTCTTATTTTTATTAGCATTTATAGTTATGTTATCCTATATTGTATATATAGCCTTTTATAAGCTTATATTATATATTTAAAAAGATAAGAAACTAAAAATCAGAAAATATTAAATAAAATAAAAAGTATAAACTAAAAACACAAAAAATATACAAAGAAATTAAAATCCAAAAAATACAAAAATTAAAACCCGCACAAAAGGAGAATAAAGACAAGAGAAAAGATCAAAATTTGCATGTATTTGCACAATCTTCCGTTTGCTCCCTGAGTTTGACCTCTACTCATGCTTACACTCCATATACTTTGGTTGGAGTTATAATAAATTTGAAGTACACATTTTTGCCTTCCATTGCTTTATTTATTTATGGGTTAATTGTTTATTAACTCAGGTTTAGTGAGTGGTTTTCTCAACGACAATTTGTCTTCGCTTCTCATGAGGATAATTATTAGACCCTCGCTAAATCTTAGTCTTAATAATTATTTCATTACCTTTATTCTATCATGTTGGCCTTAAAAAGCATAGCTAATAACATTATTTTGTATAAATTAACAATCATTCATTGTTCCATTTATTGTGTATAAATTATAGTTTTTAATACCAAAATTATAGAATAAAGAAAAGAAAAGGAATAAAATGCCAAAGGTATTTTATGACCCTAAATCCGGAGATCTAGGCATCTTGATGACTAAGTTGACAAGGAATAAAGTAGGGGGAGATAAGTGCCAATAAATCTATTAAAATTTCATTCTTTTATTCTTTAATAATCATTTTTTGGACCTATTTTGTTTTCCATCTTTTATACCTCAAATAAAGAAACTTTGAACGTGAAAATTGTGGATAAAAATACAAAGTTGATTTCATACAAAAATAATATACAATGTACTTTTCGTACTCAAACTAAAAAGCCAAAACCCATACTTCCCATACCCATATCTCCTAAATAAAACTCAAATGTATAAAATCACTTTAATTGTATATAACTTTTAATATGATATTTAATGAAGGTGGTTTCATATTTTTTGTAGTTAAGGTGTGAAAGTTAGGTTTTGGACCATATTGTAGGATATACCTATATAAGATATTCATTTTTCTTAGTCTTTATTATTTTTATAATTTTATATTTTTATAATTTTATATTTTTATAATTTTGTAAACATTATTTACAGCATATTTACATATTTAAAATAGAATAAAACCGTACATAAAGAATAAAAATAAAATATGTATACAAAATACATATATGAATATACAATAACTACACCTATACTTATACCTATATAATATACACCTATATTTATTTAAGTTTAAAAATTATATTAGAAAAATAAAACAAAAATATACTTATATATATAAAAATAAGTTATACTTTTATAAAATAAAATAATAAAATAATAAATTCAAAAATACAAAATAAAAAAAATACTTAAATAGATGAATATATCTATAAATATACACTCAAAAAGTAACTTGTAATTAATAACCTCAAAAAAATAAATAAAAATCATATTAAAATACTACAGAAAATAATAAAAAATTGTTTATTTATAAACTAAAATTAATAAATTAATTTAGCATTTATTATTGATTTTATAATCATTTTGGGCTAGGTTTTTCCTTATTGGTCTACGTGGACCAACCAGATGGCTTCGAGTGTTAACCTAAGTCAACTGTCTGACTCGCCTTCTAGACATGTAAGAATAGAGTATAAACCTTTCTTCTCGGATTTCGAGCCCTTGATGCACCTCTTGAGGAGGTTAGGTCTCTTCATAGGATTTTCTCCCTGTACATCCATGATCCTGCCTCAATCCATTCTTAGGGTTGAATCGCTTTGATTCGCCAGGACCATCCCTCAAACCTCTCCTCGTCTCCATCGTGCACATATACCCTTCTCCCACTTCTTTGATTTTTTGAATCACTTATAGCTGATTTTCTTCCCTTCTTTTGTGCCTGGGGGCTTGAGATTCGTGACAGGGATCTTGCCCTGCCTTAGGAGGATAGAGAAGATGACGTAGGGGGTGATCTCCATATCTCCGGTGACCTCCGACGCCGTGAGGTCATCTCATCAGTTCAGAAGGACTCGATGTTCTTTTACTTGTTATGTAGCTTAGTTTTAGTTTCTATATTTATTTCCTGCATTTATATTAAACTTTTATTGCGTGAATTAACATAAATCTGCCTCCTTGTAGTTCGTCGGAGCATTGGTATGGCTTGTTTTTATCTCTGCCCTTGTTTTTCGTCATGCCTTCCACCTTCACTCTATTTCCCATCGCCTTCTCCATCATCTTCCACCTTCATTCCACCTCGAGTCTAGTCGGATTGAGATAACAATGATCATTCCTCCGCCTTCACTAGAGTATATACTGCCATGCCCCATTTAAACTCATTTCCCAATCGGGAGCTCCCTAGAGCTCCTACTCTTTGTGCCTAACATGTCCATGCATGAAAGATCAACAAAGGAGTCCTCTTCGAGCCTCTTTGAGTTATAGGAACAGGCTCCAAGACAACCTTCCCCGTCAATCCGATCAGTGAAGTCTTGAGCCATTTTTGAGCCCTCTTTAACCGCAGAGATATTCCACAACTGTTTTGAGCCATTCAGCCACGGAGTTGATGCCCTAGAAAGAGAGATTTGATCGATCGAAGAAAAGCAGCCATGTGTTCTTCATGATTTCATCCAAGAGCCTTCACAACCGTTCGATCTGACCTTGTTCTTCACAAAGCACATGCGATGTCCGATTGAAGAGAGCATGAACCGTTGATCTATTCTCAGATATGAAATCTTAGACATCACCCACAAAGCATTATCAGGGCCCCTCGTGCTGACGCTTGTCCAAATGAGTGGAGTTGCATCGTCCGATTATGCCTCTTTAAGGGTATTTTGCAGCTTTCACTCCCTTAGCTTTGTATCTAATATTTAGTCTATAAGGAATCATCTTCCTTTATTATATTTTTTAATATTCATAAAAAGATCCTCATGAGGTAGGCATTTTGCATATAAGCTCATGCAGCTTGTTGTATTTAATTTTAGTACTCAAACTTTTGTTAGAAGTTCAAAAACATTGGGATATTTGCAGTTAGGCCCACAAGCTTATTTTATTTGCATATATGATCCTATTAATTCATTGATTTTTGCATGTTTATTTCTATTTATTAAATATATCGTTCGTGCTCTCAATCATCTCAAAAAATAGGGTTAATCTCATGTTCACGTTATATTTCTATTTTTGTATTTTAGGACTTTTACCTATTTAATAAAAATAAAAAAGAAATAAAAATTCCTTATTTGACTTAAAAACCCATAAAAATAAAATATTTTGAAAAACTCCAAAAAATATTTATTTTGTTTACAAATTTATTTTACAACTCGAGAACCTAAAAACCTAAAAATAGAAAAATAAAAATCAAAAAACTTAAAAGCCCAAAAGAAACATTAAAAAAACTAAAAAACTCTAAAACTATTCATTTCCATTTATAACTTTCTTAATATCAATATTACATATTAAAATTGATTTGGAAAATTTTAGACATCATTTGTTATTTTTAGTTTCCAAATTAATTCGACCTATTTAATTAATCCCAAAATTGGATATTTTTTACTTTAAGAATATATATAAATTAGAAAAATGAATTAAAAAATCACAAATTGAAAAAAATGAAACCCAAAAACACTTTATTCTGCACTTTTTGTTTTTTAATTTATAATTATATTAATAAATATTGTATATATAGCCTTATATCCTTGTATTATTATATTTTAAAAAGAAGAATAAATTAAAAGTCAGAAAATATAAAAATAAATAAAAAATACAAAAATAAAAACAATTTTAAAAATATAAAATTAAAAACACAAAGGTGTAGAAGGCTCGGATCCTTACGGTGATGTTGGATGCAGGGCTGCTCCAGTTGAGGGCGAAGTAGGTGATGAAGGAGATGGTCATCGCCCGGTCGACACATGACCGAGGCTTTGTGGCACAAAGTTGGTGATGAAGGGCAAGGTTATGTAGGGGAGCCAAGGCGGTCTAGGTCAACATGTTGTATGTCCATAACCTAAAGCGGAGTTGATGTCGAGGGTGATTGGTCGTGCATCAGTGAAGATGGTTGTGGCAGACGAGTCGATAGGATGAAGATGATCCTGAGGTGGAAGAAATGAGGCGGATGAAGCAGATGAATATCAATGTGGATTGGTTTTTGAAGGAGGAGGGAGTAACAGAGAAAGAAGGAGGAGTGGCCAAAGGGATCTACCTGGAAGGTGGCATAGTTCGAAGGAGCTTCTTAGTCTATGCCTCAAGTGCGGGGCAGAGCACGCGAGGCTGAGCAGCTAACTCTGGATGTTCCTACTACAGAAGAGGAAGCCCCTTTTATATCTCACCACAGGAATTGGTGGCTGATCGTCTCTCACTTGAAGCACCTTCACGCTGTCACTAGGAAGGAGTCGAGGGATGTAGCTCCCACTCTCGTCAGTGGCTGATGATGTGCAGCAAGTGACCGTAGGGGTCTATATATGAGAGGAGGGTCAGGTCAGCGAGAGGATAAGGGGCCGACGAGTGCAGAGGTTTGTGAGGTTAACGAGATGGGAGAGATAAGGGTGGAGGATGGCTGACCGAAAGTCGGCGACGTAAAACGGGAAGCGTGGAGATTGCGTAGGTGGGTAGCAGGGAGAGGAAGGAGAGTCCTCATGTTCATGCACGTGTGGAGGAGGAGAAAAAGAAGTCACGTGCTAAGCACGTTACTGGGAGAAGAAGAGGGGGGTCACGCTTGGCACATGGAGAGAGAGAGATAGGAGGGGAGGCACGTTGCTACCCCAAGAGGCGCCACATGTCGCTTTGGAAAAGTTTCAAAATTAAATATAATAAAAAATAAAAAATAAACAAAAGGAGACCTCATATCGGAAAGATTTCTTCAAAAGTTGCTCATCTCGATGAGATATACAATTTTCATGAAGGGAACAAGAGCAAAAGAGGTCATCTGTGCAAAATGAAATTTTTGGTGGTACCCGGTGTACATTGAATACCATAATGTTGGGGTTTTGTGTTTTTGTGTTTTTTAATTTAAAATAAAAATAGGGAAAAAGTATGATAAAATAGAGGACACATATTTATATATTACTCTAATTTTTTGGAATTTTAATAAATAAGAAAATACGAAAATAAAATAAAATGGAAAAAGGAAGACATTTGTACAGACTTACAAGGGATACTCGGACTCGGTCATTTTCTTTGATTTCAGTCTTATTTTGGATTTAGATTTTCGTGCATTTTAATAAACTTTTCATCACGGAACATAAATGCAAAAGAAATGAAATAAAAAGGGTTAAGTATTTACATAAAATATTAGGTCAAAATCGTTAAAATACACAATACACAAAAGTGGCCCAAAACCCAACTTTCACATATCAGCTCTGATTTTTGGAAATTGGTCTTGTTTTGACAATCTTTGAATGTATATTACTTAAAAAGTGAGAAGACCACAATCGGACACTTTATAAGGAAGATATATGTGTTTTAGTCTATATATACTGAAATTAGGCTTTTATCTCACATGTCAATTATTTGAGTTAGCATTTTTTGTATTTTTCCTTTAATCTTGTTAGTAATATGTACGCAATGAAGTTGGTTTCATTTAAATTGGAGCTACCATGTTTTAATTAAAAATGCATGAAGTTAGGTGAAAATATGGAGATGATTATGAATGAAAATATGCATGTATGCTAAAATCCATATGTTAATTCTAAGTGGATAAATGGTAAAAATACGGAATAAATGATGAAATGAATCTAATTACATAGGGAAAATGTCTATTTTCAACTTTTAGTGTGATGAATCACGAATTCACCAGCTCGCAACTACTTATTTAAACCCCCTATGTATCTCGTCAAGCCCTGGATTCATTTCTCTCCATTTTTCTCCCTAAGCTTGAGTCCTGTGTAATGTATTGGTGACATAAATCAATTCACCACGAGTGGGAGCGCGAGAGAGTGCGCGAGGAGCGCGATCCATCATGTCTCCAGAATTGTTCGACGCGACATCCGAGTTCCTTCAATTTGTCGTAATTGGATTGAGGAGAAGACCATTTCACCCCATGTAGGTAACTTAGGTAGTATACCTTTCAATTTTGTTGTTTATTTTGCATTTAATTCTCATATCAGTATAAGATCTGATCATTTTCATGTACCTCTGATCTTCCCGACCGGAGGTGTTCCGTTAACTGATCTTCTACTTCGACCATTGCTTCACGTTCGCCAACCATTCTATATACTCCTTCTAGATTATGTTCACCTCATATTGCTATAGATATAAGATTTGTCTTTCCTATCCAACCACCGCCAGCAAAAGCTATCCATCCACCTTCATTCTCTTTCGATTTCACCTAATAAGGAAGGCTAGAGCTCCGCCTCCAAGCACTGAACACATTGCAGGGTCTAGGAGTGCATCTAGGATTAAGGAGCAAGATCTAGAGGTTAGATGAGAAGCAGATACTTGACCCTCCAAATCATGATTGAGACACCACCGATTTTCATCGCCATAGCTGATTGATAGAGGACTATTGCAGGAAGCTGTGAAACCTTCAGGAGAAGATTGGGATTGAGATCGAGCAAGATCTTCTCGATTGAAGGTCGTCGGAGTCATCCTTCTTCTGAGTTCTTCCAACAGCATTGAGGAGCGTCCGATCAATAATAGGTCTTACATATCAGGTCTGAGCCATATCCAAATCATCCAAGCACATACACATCTCAATCGTTCATCCATCCATGTGTATCAGTAGTAATATTGCATTCTGAGCCCTTGCATTTCCTTTTAATTATAAATAAGTGCCAGTGAGACACTTGTCTTAATATAGTGTTCAGATTATTAGCATTGGAGCCCTTCATGTTTATTTTAACTACATTTTAGTCCTGTGGTTTTGCATAAGTGTACTTAGCACGTGAGTTGTAGTTAAATTGCATAATATATCCAGTTATTTTCCAATTACTTTTCAGTTTCCTATAAATAAAAATACTCCCTTAAGATCCTTGCCAATGCATCTCGCGTGCATCGGCATGCCTCTTTTAGGGTAAATAGCATGTTTCATCCATGCATTTCTTGCTTTCTTATTAATTCAGTATATTGAATAAAAATAATTACATCCATGCCCTTGTGAAGAAGAATATTATATTATAGTATGATTGCATGGATTAGTTAGTTAATTATCTCTAAAAATTCCTTAATAATTCACAGAAACTCATGCTACATAGATTTATTAGCCCTATTTTTCTTAATTTTGTTTAATTTTATTATTTTTAAAAATTCAAAAACAACCCAATTTATATTGTTTGTAGAAAATAAATTCATGTATGTTTACATTGGTGTGTTCTAATTTTTGTATAAATTTAATCATTAAATTCCCTATAAAACCATAAAACTTGCAAAATACTAAAAACACATAAAAATTCATATAAATCACATCAACATACAAAAAATCATAAACAAACATTTTTGAAAACTTTGAAAAATACTCTCTATTTCTATATATTTTACACATTATTAATCTATTTTCTATTTTAAAATATGATGAATCCATGATTCTTACTTTTTATTTTTTTTTATTTTAGCTTTTCTTTTTGGTAAAAACACCTCGTAAATACTAGTAAGAACAATAATTTAGCATTTTGCAGGGCATTGTTAATATTGCATACTTAGCATTTATTTTGCAAAAATAAAAGAATAAAGGAAAAGAGAAAGATGATGTATGTAGAATAAATACAGAGTGACCCAAATGCCAAGAGAAGGTCAAGTCTTGACCTGATCGCAAAAATAAAATAAGTAGAGAGAGATGGGGTCTACTATGATTTGTACATATCACATAGACTTTTACATATTATTTATCTATTTATTTTTGATAAAACCTAATTATTTTATACTTTCAGACCCTTGTATATAGTGTTAATAATATTAGCAAAATAAAATAATAATCAAAAAATACAAATAAAAATAAGAAAAAAATATCCAACCCTTGTACAAAATACACACACATACCACATTCACTATTTATTTTACACCATTAAATAACTTATAAATAAAATTGAAATTATTTTACACTCATAAAATCGTGTTGTAAGTAAATAAAATATTAAATAAAATTATTTTTGTAAAAATAATAAAAAAATACATGTATATAATACATAGTATATTATACATGTATATAATACTATATACTTTATATACCGTATTTTATTTTTTATAAAAATAATTAAAAATCATAGAAAATATTTTGAAAAATAATAAACACTTTCATTGTATACACTTTTTATTTTTAAATTCATTTGTTATTTTTAATTCTATTTCTTTATTCCGATTGGTCCAGTTAGGATTGTTGACACTAGCTTCCACTTGTCTATCGATGAAGTATAGATTCCTTGCAGCCAGAGATGCTCCCAGTCATTATCTTAGCAGGTTTGACTGGAGATGAAGAATCTCGTTTGATGGAGGTTCTTGAAAGAAACCGCAAGGCTATTGGATGGAGCGTAGCTGATCTCTAGGGGATAAGTCTGGCCATGTGCTCCCATCACATTTATCTCGAAGAGGACGCCAAGCCATCACGTGAGTTCCAGCGACGGATGAACCTGGATCTTTGAGATGTGGTCATGAAGGAGATATCAAAGTGGTGGAGCATCGATTTTATCTACTCCATCTCCGGCTCTAAGTGGGTTACTCCAATACATGGGGTATCCAAGAAGACGGATATCATTACAGTTGTGAGTGAGTCTGGAGAGGAGATAGCTACCGGATGAATCTCTGATTCTCAATCTTTATTCTTTTATTTTAGCTATCTATCTTGGCAAAAGCATTATGTAAGTAGGTGTAAATATAATAAGTTGGCATTGTGCATGCATTTGTCAACATTGCATAATTAGCATATATTTGTGCAAAAATAAAAGAATAAAGGAAAAGAAAAAGGAAGGAGGTATTCAGAATAAATACAGAGTGACCCGAGCCCCAAGAGAAGGTCAAGACTTGACCTAATCGCCAAACAAAATAAGTAGAGAGAGATGGAGCCTACTCTATATTGTACATATTACTTATGTATATAAATAAGTATTTTAGCTAAAAAATAAAATAGTCTTTTTACCTCCTTATGGGCATCCCAAAAATAAAAAAAATAAAATAAAAGGTAGAAAAATTTAAAGGAAAACAAGAATAAAACCTGTGTTACTTGTAAAAAATACAGGTATACATATAGCATCCCACATTTATTTCAAAATTGTACATAACTCTTAAAAATAAAATAAAATTTATTTTAGACTCCTTAAAATATGTTATAAATAAATAATTTGCAAAATGGGAGTATTTGTGTAAAAATAACAAAAACAATAATTGTAGAGAATACATGTATATTATACTTGTATATAATACATTATATTGTATAAAGATTAATTTATTTTCATAAAAATAATTAAAATCATAGAAAAATAGCTTGAAAATAATAAATATTTTTCATGTTATACACTTTTTATTTTAAAGCCATTTACTTTTTTATTGATTTTTTAAATATTTTATACATTTGAATTATCTTATTAGTACAACTCACTTTGTTGACTCGGGTCAACACCCTTTTCCAGGCTTGACCCAACCCGACCATGTTCGTCGAACCAATTTCTCCCATTTTTACTAGTCGGGACATGCGTCTTTCTGATCCAAATCTTCACCCGCACCGACTCCTTGGATCTATGATCCTCGCAGATCCTTAGGAAGGTGCGGATCTACCTATGGTTGCGCACTTTTGCCCTATCATCTCTCACCCCTAGGAAGCCTATAAAGCATCTCCTTCAACCTCTTGTCATCGCAGCTCATGCCTCGTCCCTCCTTCCAGCCCTAGTCACCTCAGATTGAGTGACAGCTTCCAGAGAGACCCTTCAGATTGGAGTTTGGTGGTGTATTCACGTTGCTCAAACTACGTGGCCGGAGCTCCGCCACGTCCAGCCTCCCTGCCTTCCGTAGCAAGATTGAGGCCAATAACTCGTCGACCACCTTTGCTTGGAGCTCGGGCATCCTACGAGAACTTAAGGTATCCATTCTATCTCCCACTTTTTGCCTTTCGATTCATCCTTTTCATTCCGCTCCACCGCAAGTTCACTTGCTCCGACCAGCTGGTTGGAGCCCCGATATCCAAACCCATCCATTCAGATCGACGCACCGCATCACCCTTCATCTACTTCCGCAACCTGTTTACCCTGTAGCTCAACCATCGGGTTGAGATTAGGCTCGGTCTCCTTTCCTCGCATTCGTCGGAGATAAACCACGCACTTCATCGTCGCTTCTTTTCCTTCTCGCCCCAATAACCCAAGTCGGAGCATAGACTGGAGTCCTGGCTTTGTATTTCAGGTACCCTTGTGTGCAGGAAAACCCTATCGACCCTCTCAATGCTCGACGGAGCAGCTCCAGCTAAATCTCAGGCGTTCCGTCCATCCGACCGTCCTTAAGCCAATCAGACTCCACTATTTGACGCGGAGCACCACTCCGGAGTGCTCGATCTTTCGGAGGCTTGATCAACTCAGAGGATGTGCACCCATCCTTGATCGAAGCTCGCCAACCCCCAGTTCATCCACCATCCACCATCACTGTTGGAGCTCCAGTTCCGATCTGACCCATCCAGTGCTGTAGATTTTCATACAATTGATCAGATTTGACCCACACATCGCTGACATTCTACAGACTGTCAAATCATCAGCAGGGGATGATCAGAGCCGTCAGAAGCCATCACACGCTTGTCACGTGCTTAGGATTATATTGCACTATTTCACCTGCAGTTTCTGCTATTTATTTTCATGTCCATTAAATAACTTTGTAGTTCAGATATCTTGAATGTGGACCCTTGCTCTTTTTAGTATTTACATTTCAATTCAGTTGAGTTGAACTCATGTGCCATCCCACGTGGTGTTGTGGTATTTTTGCAGTATCTACCCTAGACTTTATGTATGTTATGAGTTGAACGGAAATTTCGAATATTTGCATTTATGCCCCTGTGCGTTGTGATTTGAGCATTTACGTGAATTAATAGGATAAATTGCATATTGAGCCCCGAACTTTTAACGTCTGTTTTATTTTGGCATGCAACTTTTCAATAACTGCAAATAGGTCCTTATGTGTTGAGCGTGTTATTTTTAATCAAATAATTATTAAATCAATCCAAAATGCCACAAAAATTACATTTAACTCCTTCTAACGTGTAATATTTATGATAATTTGTGTGACTTGATTTAATTTTATTTGATATTTTCTAAAAAACAAAAACATTAAAAAAGTGTTCTGTCTATTTTCTAAAATACAAAAAAATATAAACATTATCTGCAAAATTCCATAAAAATTTATGTCTGCTTATCTTTGTGTGTTTTCATTCCAGTATAATTTTTGTTGCATTATCTTTCGTAAAAATTCTAAAAGCTAAAAACTCTAAAAATCTTATAAAATTCATTAAAAAACAAAAAATAAAAAAGGATTTTAGTTGATGTGTGTAGCCCTTTTTATTTACTTTATCATAAAAATCATAAGCAGGACATTTAGGCGATTTTAATATTTTAAATTTGCCTTCTGGTCTAGGTTATACATTGTTTTCCTTTTTTATCTTTCTCTCATTTTTGTAAAATCAGAAAAAATCTGATAAATACCATAAAATCACCTAAAACATCTGCATATTTAAAAAACACAAAAATAATTTTATTTCCTATTTTTGAGCATTTTTTAGTCTTAATAAAATTTCTTAAGTTTGCATAGCTTTATTGCATTGCTTTGTTTTCTTATTTTGAAAATATAAAAAAAATACAAATTCAAAATCACAAAAATATGCCTTTATTTTCTGATTAGGACTACTTCGTAGGTTTTACTCATTCTCCTTGAGTTCGACCCTGGTCGCTCTACCAGGTTAAATAAATAGCATAGACCGCCAACATTTACGTATCTTGAGCTTGATTGATTTATGTGGTCTTGATTTTTCTTGTTGAGTCTGACTGGTTGATTGAGGTTGTAATGACCTTTGATATTACTTAACCTTGATCGCCCGATCGCTTCATCATTACTCGGGTACCCACTTCTTGGAGAGTCTGTATGGACTACATACGATTGAATCAAGCCACCAAAAAGGACCATTTCCTACTGCCATTTATTGATCAGGTTATCAAGAGACTAGTTGGGAAGAGTCATTAATGTTTTCTTGACGGGTACTCCAGATATAATCAGGTGGCCATAGCACCCAAAGATCAGGAGACATTCATCTGTCCCTTTAGGAAGTTTGCCTTTAGACGGATGCCCTTTGGTTTATTTAATGCCCCAGCTACATTTCAAAGGTGCATGCTTTCCATTTTCTCGAACATGGTGAGTGATTTCTTAGAGGTCTTCATGGATGACTTTTTGGTCTACAACGACGGGTTTGATGATTGTCTTGACTACCTAGATCGTGTACTTCGGCGTTGTATAGGGGTCCATCTTGTAATATCTTAGGAGAAGAGTCACTTCATGGTGACTAAAGGGATGGTACTTGTCCATATCATCCCCAACCGGGGCATGGAGGTCGATCCAGCCAAGATGGATATCATCAAGAAACTTGATCCACTATCTAATTTGCGACAGTTACGGTCTTTTCTGTGGCATGTCGGTTTCTATTGACGATTCATTTGGGATTTTTAGTTGTATTGCCCGATCGCTTACTAATCTGCTGACGGAAGACACCGAGTTCACTGTAGATGATAAGTGTCTAGCATCATTTCAGACTCTCAAGGGACTAGTTGTCGAGGCTCCTGTCCTTCAGCCACCCCATTGATCTCTCCCATTTGAGATCATGACGGATGCTTATGATTTTGCCATAGGGGTTGTTCTAGGACAGAGGAGAGATGGATTTTATATGCCATTCACTACGCTAGCCAGACTTTGGATGTCGTTCAGCGGAAATACACTGTGATTGAGAAAAATGCTAGTCGTAGTATTTGCTTTGGATAAGTTTAGATCATATATTCTTAGATCTAGAGTGACTATTTTTATAGACCGCGCTACCATCCGATACCTCATGACAAAGAAGGATGCCAAAGCTAGATTGACCAGATGGATCCTTCTACTCCAGAAGTTTGATATTGAGATTAAGGATAAGCCTGGAGTCAAGAATATAGTGGAGGATCACCTCTCCAACTTAGAGAACCTTGAGGATTAAGATCAGATTGCACCTATTACAGGGAAATTTCCAGACAAGGTTATCCTTGCTATCACCTCTCTTCCATGGTACGCCGACATTGTAAACTATCTTGTTGCCAAGAAAGTTTCTTGAGGATGGCTCCGACAACAACTTGAGACCTTCCTAGTGAAGTCTAAGTTGTACCATTAGGAGGATCCCACCCTTTATCATGAAGGAGGGATAGTGTCTGGCATCGATGTATTCCTCAGGAGGAGCACCATAGCATCCTCACATACTACCACAAGCTTGAGGTAGGAGGACATCATTCTGGGAGGAGGACAACATAAAAGTGCTCCAATCCGACCTATGGTGGCCAACCCTCTTCAAATATTCCGATGAATTCATGAAGAGGTATACTGACTGTCAAAGGATGGGCACTTCTGAACAGCATGATATAATGTCGATGTAGCCCATTCACTTCTGTGAGATTTTTCACGTATGGGGCATCGATTCCTTGGGTCCATTCCCTGAGAGTTAAGGATTTGAGTACATTCTGCTTGTTGTAGACTATGTGAGTTGTTGGGTTGAGGCCATCCCCGCTCGAAACGCAGATGCAAAAACTGTATGTAGATTTTTGAGGAAAAATATCATTTCACGATTCGGGGTACTGTTGAAGCGGATTTTTGGAGGATGGAAATTAAAGGTGAATAAATTATGTCATTGTTGCTTTTGTTATCCCCAAAATCCCGTGACAACAAAAAATATATTTTTTTATTTTTGCTACTTATTAACCTGTATAGCGGACAGGGTCGAACTCAGGGAGGATACAATTCCCGACGGTTATTCAATTACAGAAACTAATTAAGAGAAAACAAGAATCTTAAAGCAACTATCCTTGGTTTTTGTGAATTTTTTTAATTTTCAAAGTTTTTTTTAAATTTTTAGTGGTTTTGATTTTAATTTTTTTTATTTTCAAAAATAACATGAAGCAATATTCACAAGATCAAAAATATGCATACGAACTCTTTTTGTAATTTTTCAATTTGTCAAGAATGCTTAGAAAAATCCAGAAAAAATATTTTTGGGTTTTAAAAGTTTTGAAATGTTTTTGAGAATTTTTGTGGAATTTTCAGATGTTTTTGTATTTTTCTAAAAATCAAATAGTGAGAAAATACGAAAATGTGCACAACCTGAAGTAATTTGCAACTTAAAAATTTTCTAAGTGCCCAAAACTCGTGGAAATTATTTTTAAGACAAACTAGAAGTAATTATCTACAAACAGGAACAGAAATCATAATTTTTGGATTTTTTGTAGGATTATTTATGATTTTTAGAAGATTTTTGATATTTTTCAACTTTTTTAGGTTTTATAAATAATTAATGCGTGAAAATTGGTCAGAAACTAAAAGACAGTGAAATACAACTACTCTAATATTTTGGAATTTTTGGGATAATATTTGAATTTTATGAATTTTGGAATTTCAAACAGAGAAAAATGACATGTTTTTGATTTTTAATAATAATAAATGATAACAAAATGCAATAAAAATTTTATGCTAAGAAGATAATCACATCAGAAGCATAGCACAATTTTTGCAAAATTTTTGGGTCATAAATAACATTTATTTCATTCAAAAGAGCACATAAATGTTTGTTCTACATTTCAAGGACTACTTTGTAATTAGTTCAATGATTTGGCAGTAAATAAATAATAAGAATTAACAGAGAAATTTTTTTTGCAGTTTACCCAAGTAATGCATGCTGCGCATGTGATAGAGCTAGCAGGGGCGTACTCGCAATTCCTGAAATATCTGGGGGCTCAACTAAAATTTTCTCAATAAAATAATAAACCCTAGGGTTTATTGGCTTCGTAGCTTTCAAAATGGAACCAACAGGGAGGAGAGGTCGGTCATCGCCTTCTTTCTTCTTCCTCAACGAGATGGCAAAGCGGCGTACGGCAAGGAGCGGATAGCGCCCGCGGGCTGGTTGGCATCTACCGAGGGGGGGCACGCGGAAGGGACCGAGAGAGGCAGAGCTTGCGATTGAGGGGGCTCGCGGGGCAGGCATTGGCCAGTGGCGAGGCGGGATGCGGGGCATAGCTCCGCCTAGGCGGAGGAGAAGTCCACGTCTTGCGCGGGAGAGGCGCAGCCTGGGGTGGCGCAACGCGAGAGGAGATAGTGCGGGGGGTGATGGGGGATCTGCTCAGGGGGCAACGGGCCCACACGGAGGAGTTGGAGATCGCGGGCGGCTCCGTGCAGCTGGAACGACCGGGCGACGGCCATCGGGGCGGACGTGAGGGCCGCGCAGCCGCCTGGAGGGGTAGAACGTGGAAGGGCCGGCGGCGGGGGGTTGCGCGCAGGGTTGAAGATAACTTTCGAAATTATTTTTTTGTTTTTTATATTTTATATTTTTATTTTAATGTAAGAAGAAATAATAATAAAGATTTTTTTCAAGAAGGAAATGTAATCAGAAATATGAATATATTTTTTGTTTAATTTTTTATTTGATCCTGCAAAACAGAAGTTAGAAATAAAAATAATTTTTTTTATTTTTCCTGCAAAACAAAGGTTAAAGAAAAACAACCAAATATTTTTTTATTTTTGTAAAAAAATTATTATTTTATTATAAACAATGAATGAAAGAAAAAACTTTATTAATTTTTTTGTAAATTCGAAAAATAAGAAAGAAAAAAATGAGAAATATTTTTTGTGTTTTTTTATTTTGATTCTCCTGTAAAATAAGGGTTACACAAGAAAAACAATTGTATGGATTTTTTTATATTTTCTTATTTATTTACAAATCAGAAAATGAATGGGGATTCGGCGAAAGTGGAGGATTCGAATCCAATCTCCGGCCACCGTACACGGCCCGAGTTGAGAGATTGTGGACGGTAGAAATGGAACGTGTGGAGATCAAGAAAATGAGATGAAAAAAATCGAGTCGGTGGCGGATCAAATCGAGATGGATTTTTTTAAGATCTAGAGAAAACAAAAATGACAACGAGATAAAAAAATGTGAGAAAAAACTATGATTAACCTAGATAAAATAAGAAAAATGTGGATCTCACCTTAGGAGCAGAAAAGGACCGTGATCGCCTCGACAAGGCTGACTCGTTGTCACCGGACGGCTTAGAGACTAGGCAACTTTCTCGACAAAATTTTCTCAGAGATCGGGCTCCTCTCTCTAAAGATTAATCAAGTTGGAATGAGGGAGAGGGAGCCATATAAATAGAAAAGATGGAGATGAAATTTGAATTTTTTTTTGAATTTTTTTTAGATAAAGAGATAAGATAGATGAAAATTTGAAATGAGCTAAAGACAAATAGATAAAACTATTTACAAATTATCTAATTTTTTGGAATTTTCGTCACTTTGTTTATTTGAATTAAAAAATGTTATTTTTTTATTTTTTTATGGTGGTTAATAAAAAATAGCAACTATATACATATATTATATACATATATGACATTATATACAAGGGTAAATAAGGAAATTAGCCTTTTTTGTTTTAAGAATTTTTTTATTATTTTGATTTTATATAATTAGTAAAAAATATTTGCAAATATATACAAATACAATATGCACAAAATACATGTGAAAATTGCACAAACCACCCCAGAAAACCTACTTTTCAACCGTAACTCCAAATATTATGAAATCACGGTCTTTTCGAAGATAATTTAATTTAGAATTCAATGGAAGTAATATTGGTTTGATTTGAGATCATGCGGAACCGGAACTGATCTTTCAATTAGTGCTTAGTGGTTTTTTCTATGTGTGGCTACTTTTTTACTGTATATAATTTAATTGGGCAATCATTTTTATTAATAAGGACACATTTTTATTTATAACTTTGGTTTTGAAAGTTATTTGATTTGGGGTAAATTAAGACACCAATAAATTAGTGTTAGCTTTATACATATATAAACAAAATAAGTGAGAAGTATTTACAACAACACACACACATTTTTTCTTTATTTTCTGCTTAAGGACCCTTATCTCCCCCTACTTTATTCCCGGTCGATCAGGTCAAGTCTTGACCTTCTCTCAAGGTTCGGGTCAGTGTGTATACAGTCTTCCTTTTTTTCTTTTCTTTATTTTTCCTTTCTTTCTTTATTGTTTTATTTTAGGTTAAAATTAGTAAGAAGTGTACAATATTTACACGGATGCAAGTTAATAAGAATATGGAGTTAGTTTTATATGCATGCATTTTATAAGGGATTTTAAGCTAAAATAAATGAATAAAGATGACGAATCACAGATTCATCATCCCCCTATGCTTTACCTTTGCTAGTCCCTTAGAAAATACTTATTTGAAAGAATAAGTGAAGAAAAAGAAAAAGAAAGAGAAAATAAAGAAAGTAGGACAATATTGAGTATTAAACTTATCTTCATAAAATTCTAGTTTGGAGCGCTGTTGGACCTTTGGATTATTGGTGTGTCGGAACTTCTGTGACTTAGAATTTTAAAATCGACAGCCTTCAAGTTCTACACATCATTGTCACAGTTTCGGCTCAGAAGTCATCTTAGATCAATCCTCTTCCCAATGTATACCCTATGAACATTGAACAATCGACTCATGTGTGTGAAAGGTTTTAGATCTTCCCATCCAGAATTTCGGACTACCATGCAAATCTCTTCTCCAATAACTCGTCCTCGGGGAGTCAGGTATTTCCTTCTAAGGTCTGTCGTGTTGTGTTCACAATCGAATTGAAACAGAAGTTAGAAGAATGAGAAAAGAATTGGAGGATGACCAGTGTAGTCACCTCTCCTTGTGAAGCTAGCCAGTGTTGCCGAGTCTCCACCAAGATCTGCAGGTTTTCTTGAAGCTTAGACCTTTTTTATCAGATATTTATTTGGTAGTGGCTTCTTTGTATTTGGATTTTTGGTGGTTCTGCTTGGATCTTGTTGTGCCCCTACGGATATAGAATCTTTTTTTCCGTACATGTTTTGGGGTCTTAGAAAAAATTGTGCTGAGCCGTCCATCCCTTTTCGGAAGCTTTGTTTCAACCCGTACTCCGGTCTTTAGATTTCCACGCTACCAGAAAAGAAACTCTCACATTCTTCCAACATCCTGTCTGTGTTGAGCTAAGTGCATAGTGCGGGAGTACAAATTAATTCCCTATCCCAAAGTTATACCCATAATGAAGAGACCAGATTAGACACTAAGAGTCAAACGCTGCACATTGTCATGGAGAACTCGAAGAATTAAGTCAAAGACCTGAAGCTTCTAAAATTCCTATTTCTCGGTGAAGTTCCTCTGAGAATTAGGCGGATTAAGGTCCAACTAAGCTCCATTCTTCAATTTTATTCCAGACATAGTTTAAATATCAATACTATCCTGAAAAATGCACATGCAAATGCAACATATGAACAATGCAGAGAGTTTTTATGCACATATGAAAAGAACATTTTTTTTGAACTTTTTATGGATTTTTGGAGGAAAAATGCAGATGTGAAAGAGAGGTTTTTTAATTATTCAAATTTTTATAGATTTTTGGTTTGTAGTTTTTTTAAGGGAAAAGGGTTAGTAAAATATATACAAGTATATACAAGAGAATTTTTTTGGTGTTTTTTTACTTTTCTTTTTTCTTTTCTTTTTTTCTTCTTTTGTGTTTATTTTTTTGTTTTTTGTGTTTGTTTTTTTTTGATGATTTTTTTATTTTTTTGTGATTTGTTTGTTTTTGTTTGTTTTTGTTTTTTATTTGTTTTTGTTTTTGTGGTTTTTTTACACATGTGGATTTTACAAATTGTCCACATAACCCCCCAAATAAATTTATTTAAAAGTACGAGTTATGTCTAAAGTATATATACAATATATACGACAACCCCTATACTTTGCTCGAACTATGTCCTCATAGTGATCAGAGAGCGACAAAGGAATACATAACTCGTGCTAAGTATAGAAAGGTGAAAAGACTCCTATGCTACAACGACTCAAAGAAAAGATAAAAAGACGAGAAGTTGGTGATCCCCCCATATACTTAGGATCAAGTAATCCTAAGTATAGTAGAATGTACAAAGGGGAAAAACTGATGAAGAGAATGTACAGACTCACAAGGACGCGATATAAACAACATCACCCCCCCCATACTTCGGGTAGAGTATCCCTAAGTATAGGCAACGATAACAAGGGTGATAAACAGGACGAATATGAACAACACAAATCCTTCACCCCCCCCCCCCTATACTTAGAATAACGGACATCCTAAGTATAGCATATATACATACACAGAAAAGGGGTGAATGATAAAACGGGAGAAGAAAGAGTGAAACAAAAGGATATACAAGAGGAGTGGATTTACAAAGGTTAAGAAGGTCGAAAACGAACCTTCTTGTGGGACCGTTGAGGTATGGATTTGACAAGGTGTAGGTCGATATTGGGATCATCATTAGACATAAACTGAGTAGGATCGACCAAGAATGTATCCTCAGTGGTTTCAGATTGTGCAGGCCGAAACCGGTTATTGGAAGTAGTGTGGTCATGTCCTGCCTGGGAAGTCTTGCAAACCTCAAAGTAAAATGGCTCGTAATTAGAAAAAGTATGATCAATTTCAGCTTGGCGAACCTCTACCGGATCATCATCTTTATTAAAAGGCCCAAATTCCTTTGTAAAAGCAATCAAATCAAATTTGGAATGATCGGTCTCATCTGAATCAGGTGAATAGGATTATCAGTGAAAGTAGTCGAATCATGTCCGTCTTGTCTAGTCTTAGAGTCTGCCTTCCGCTCTAGGGTGTCTATACTGTAAATTCCGCGGATGTCATCAATGCATCGCCACGTACCAGAAGAGGGAACTCCAAGTTCTATGCTTTTCGAGTACTCCTCTTTAAAGAGGAATTCTCGGGTCTCACTATCATCCATCATATAGCAAAAATCTCTGGTAGTATCATCATGGTCAAAGTCCTTGGGGGTTGGCTAACACGGACGGGCTCTCATGGGATGCGGGTCTCTGGACGGTAGTGGGTGTAGTGATTAACACATCGCTCCCTACATCAGAACGGAAGCGAATCTCTCATGTACCATAATCAATAACGGCTCCCGCAGAGGCGAGGAAAGGTTGTCCCGGAATGATTGGAGGGTGCTCCACAAGGATGGAGGTCTCCATGGGCATTACAGCAAAATCCGAAGTGAAATTGAATGAGAACGACAGCATTTTCTAAAATACCCTTCGACCTCTTGATAGATCCATCAGCATATTGAACTATCATCCTGGTTTTCTTGAGAGGCCCAAGATGAAGAGACCGTACCATAGAGAAGGGTATTATATTGATTGACGAACTACCGTCAAGGAGAGCATTATCACAAGAATAGCCAGATATGGAGCAACTCACAAGAGGTGTGGTCGTGTTCCCTTTATTAAAATACGGATGGTGAGAGATGGCGTAGGCAGTGGCCATGGTCAAGATGTGACGCTCAGATCTTCTCCTTCGCTTTCTTTTCTTGTGTTGAGGAGTAGATAAATCTGTCATGGCATGTTGAAGTGGGGCTTTAATGATCTCCTGAAGGGGGCCACCACCTCAGGTTTAGTCAACATTTTTTAAAATTTTTGTACCTCATCCATACAAGGGAGGGGGTCGGAATCAGCATATACATGAGGATTGCTAAGACCAGTCTGTACAGTGGCATCCTCGGGGTCAAAGTTGGGACATGGTTGTGTGGGTAAATGATCAGGCATTTGGGTCCTCTCCTCACAAAATGAATCAACAACGTGTCTCCCGAATTCTTTTTGGATTTTTGAATTTTTTTTCATTTTTTGTATTTTGAGTGATTTTAAGCTCTCATGATTATCCTCAAATGAATCAATATCCTCAAATAGTGGAGCAACGTTCTGGCTCTCATTTATACTAAATAGATTGGAAATCCTCGAATTCATATGCTCCATGATTTGGTTCAATATCTTCAGTGTGGAAATCATGAAAGGTGACTCCAAAATCCCAAGATCGGGTGAGTGGGATGGGGGTGGGTGAGAATCAAGATCCTCCGACTCCTGAAATAATGGGTTAGGCGGATATGCACAAACATCAGGAGGAAGATCCTCCTGGAAAAGGGAAGGTGGATCGTCTGGAGAGTACAAGGTATCTGCGAAGATCGGATAAAATAACTCCAGTCGACCATCTTCGAAACAAAAGATGAGAGAGCACGAGGGTCAAGTCAAAAGATATGGAGAAAAAGGCGCAAATACACAGCAGGATCTAGTATGCACACAAACAATAAAACACAATACAAACCCACAATTCACCAACTCAACGCAATGTGAAGACCGTGAAGGTTCGATCTATTAATCTTGTCTGTTTTAGAGTTAGGTGATAATCACAAGAATTGTACAAATACTTGATGATTATGGGATTTGGGTACTAACCTTAGTGTGTACGCGAGCAAGTTAAAACAAATATAATGAGGGGGTTGCTCTCCCCAAAACAATGATTTTTCCTTGTGTTTTTTTAGGGTCGAGTTTTCTTTAATAGTCCCAAATTTTAGGCAGTTATCACTTGGTTAAAATATTTTCAAAGAATCGCCTACCAAGTGTCCAATTTCCTTTTTAACTTATGTGAGTGAAAACAAGGAAGGAGATCGGAAATGCAAATGCGCGATTAAAAACGATGATGCATGCAGGGGTAGAGATGCGTACCTTGTCGCCGGCACTCTACATGCAAGTGATCCACGCAGAATTTAAATAGAAAAATAAACTAACCTATATGATGCAAGTGAACCATCCTAGATGATAACTTCTATTAACGGTCAAGAACAAGTTAATTTGACTAAGTCCAAATTATGCTCTACTCTATAGGCACAGAAATTCTTGTTTAGGGTGTTTGGACCTAATAAATTACTTGGCTCAAGCAAATTAATTAAAGCAATCAATAGGTGGCTCTCGAAATCCGCGGAAACAAAGAAAATAAAGGTGATGAAAACAAAACCAGTGAGGTCCCCCAAGTGCACCGGCACTTGGCCAAACAGACCCTGCAACAAATGAATGTCCGTTTACAAGAGTTCTAATGCTAGGAAAAAAATCTCTCTCTTTTCTTTTTCTCTCTCCTTTTTTCCATCTTCTTCACTTCTTCTTCTCATCTTCTCATGTTATCCTGCGGCTTGGTGAAGAATCAAGCCGCCTCTATGTCGCTTGGGTGCTTCGGATCTCCTAAGATCGTCTCCTTTGCTCCGCGGGCCCTTGCAAGAAAAAGAAAAGAGAATGTGTAAGAAACACAATTATCATATATGAGAAAATGAATGCAGTGGATATAAACAATGAAGTGAATGACAAGAATTATACAACCAAGAATAGCAGGTCAAAAGAGAAACCTAACTAGCCTCACTGTGCCTCCCCGGCAATGGCTCCATTTTGTTGAAGCGGATTTTTGGAGGATGGAAATTAAAGGTGAATAAATTATGTCGTTGTTGCTTTTGTTATCCCCAAAATCCCATGACAATCAAAAATATTTTTTTTCTTTTTGCTACTTATTAACCTGTATCGCGGACAGGGTCGAACTCATGAAGGCTACAATTCCCGAGGGTTATTCAATAAATCAGAAACTAATTAAGAGATAACAGGAATCTCAAAGGACAACTATCCTTGGTTTTTGAGAATTTTTTTAATTTTTATTCTTTGTTCAAAGTTTTTATAAAATTCTAATGGTTTTGATTTTGATTTTTTTTAATTTTCAAAAATAACACGAAGTAATATTCACAAGAACAAAAATACGCATGCCAACTCTTTTTGTAATTTTTAAATTTGTCAAGAATGCTCAAAAAAATCCAGAAAAAATATTTTTAGGTTTTAAAAGTTTTGAAATGCTTTTGAGAATTTTTGTGGAATTTTCAGATGTTTTTGTATTTTTCTAAAAATCAAACAATGAGAAAATACGAAAATGTGCACAACCTGAAGTAATTTGCAGCTTAAAAATATTTTAAGTGCGCAAAACTCCAGAAAATTATTTTTAAGACAAACTCAAAGCAATTATCTACAAATAGGAACTGAAATCATAATTTTTAAATTTTTGTAGAATATTTTATGATTTTTAGAAAATTTTTGATATTTTTCAATTTTTTGGGGTTTTATAAATAATTAATGCGTAAAAATTGGTCAGAAACTAAAAGACAATGAAATACAACAACTCATTTTTTTGGAATTTTTGGGATAATATTTGAATTTTTATGAATTTTGGCATTTCAAACAGAGAAAAATGACATGTTTTTGTTTTTTTAATAATAATAAATGGAGTCAAAATGCAATAAAAATTTTATGCTAAGAAGATAATCACATCAGGAGTATAGCATAATTTTTGCAGAATTTTTGGATCACAAATAGCATTTATTTCATTCAAAAGAGCATACAAATGTTTGTTCTGTAGTTTAGGGACTACTTTGCAATTAGTTCAATGTTTTTGCAGTAAACAAATAATAAGAATAAACAGAGAAATTTTTTTTTACAATTTACCCAAGTAATGCGTGTTGTGCATGTGATAAAGCTGGTAGGGGCATACTCGCATTTCCTGAAATAGCCAGGGGCTCAACTGAAATTTTCTCAATAAAATTTGGCTTCGTAGCTTTGAAAATGGATCCAATAGGGAGGAGAGGTTGGTCGCCGCCTTCTCTTCTTCCTCAACGAGATGGTGGAGCGGCATGCAGCAAGGTGGATCGGGTGGCGCCCATGCGGCTGCACGGGGCAGCGACTATGGGACCGAGGGAGGCGGAGCTCGCGGTTGAGGGGGCTCACGGGGCGGGCTTTGGCCAACGGCGAGGCGGGATGCGGGGCGTAGCTCCGCCCAAGCGGAGGAGAAGTCCGCGTCTTGCGTGGGGGAGGTGCAGCCTGGGGTGGCGCAACGCGAGAGGAGATAGTGCGGGGGGCGACAGGGGATCTGCTCAGGGGGTGAAGGGCACGCGCAGAGGAGTTGGAGATTGTGGGCGGTTCCGCACGGCTGGAGCGGCCTGGCGGCGGCCGTCGGCGCGAAGGTGCGGACGACGCGGCCGCCTGGAGGGGCGGAACGTGGAAGGGCCGGCGGGGGGTTGCGCATAGGGTTGAAGATGACTTACGAAATTAGTTTTTTGTTTTTTTATTTTTTATTTTTATTTTAATGTAAGAAAAAATAATAATAAAGATTTTTTTATTTTTTTTCAGGAAGGAAATGTAATCAGAAATTTGAATAGATTTTTTTATTTTTTTTTGTTTAATTTTTTGTTTGAACCTGCAAAACAAAAGTTAGAAATAAAAATAATTTTTTTATGTTACCTGCAAAACAAAGGTTAGAGAAAAACAACCAATTTTTTTATTTATTTTTGTAAATTTTTTTATTGTTTTATTGTAAACAGTGAATGAAAGAAAAATTTTTTTAATTTTTTTTGTAAATCTGAAAAATAAGAAAGAAAAAAAGGAGAAATATTCTTTTTTGTTTTTGTATTTTGATTCTTCTGCAAAACAAGGGTTAGACAAGAAAAACAATTATATGGATTTTTTATATATATTTTTTATTTATTTACAAATCAGAAAATGAACGGGGATTCGGCGAAAGTGAAGGATTCGAATCCGATCTCCGGCCATCATACGCGGCCGGAGTTGAGAGATCGTAGACGGTAGAAATAGAATGCGTGGAGATAGAGAAAGTGAGATGAAAAAATCGAGTCGGTGGCGGATCAAATCAAGATGGATTTTTTTAAGATCTAGAGAAAATAAAAATGACAACGAGATAAAAATGTGAGAAAAAACTATGATTAACCTAGATACAAATAAGAAAAATGTGGATCTCACCTTAGGAGCGGAAAAGGACCGTGATCGCCTCGACAAGGCCGACTCGCTGTCACCGGACGGGTTAGAGACTAGGCAACTTTGTCGATAAAATTTTCTCGGAGATCGGGCTCCTCTCTTTAAAGATTAATAAAGTTGGAATGAGGGAGAGGGAGCCATATAAATAGAAAAGATGGAGATGAAATTTGAATTTTGTTTTGAATTTTTTTGGATAAAGAGATAAGATAGATGAAAAATTGAAATGAGCTAAAGATAAATAGATAAAACTATTTACAAATTCTCTAATTTTTTTGAATTTTCGTCACTTTATTTATTTGAATTAAAAAATGTTATTTTTTTATATTTTTATGGTAGTTAATTAAAAATAGCAACTATATACATATACTATATACATATAAGACATTATATAGAAGGGTAAATGAGGAAATTAGCCTTTTTATTTTACGAATTTTCTTTATTATTTTTTTTATTATTTCGATTTTAAATAATTAGTAAAAAATATTTATAAATATATACAAATACAATATGCACAAAATACATGTGAAAATTGCACAAACCACCCTAGAAAATTGACTTTTCAACTATAACTCCAAAAATTATGAAATCATAGTCATTTTGAAGATAATTTAATTTAGAATTCAATGGAAGTGATATTGGTTCGATTTGAGATCATGTGGAGCTGGAACGGGTCTTTCAATTGGTGCGTAGTGGTTGTTTCAAGTGTGGCTACTGGTCGGGGACTTCGTGGGTTTCCTCAGAAGATCGTAGTTCCTCAAAGACATGGTCCGATCTAAGTTCTTCCAATGCTTTAAAATTTATTTCCCGAGTCTCACAATCAATATTTGCCTTAGCCAATGCTAAGAATGATTTTCTGAGAATGATTGGAGATTGGGTAAATTCTCCTTGATGCTCAATATCAATGATCGTGAATTCTACTTTGAGGGGAGCACCTTGGAATTTCATGATGACAGAAATAATTCCTCTCGACCGCTTTATTGATCGGTCCGCCAATTGAATAATATCTCGTATCTTCCAAATCGGTCCGAGTTTGAGTTCGTGAAATACAGAGGTCGGGAGGATATTGATAGGTGAATTGTCATCAATCCGAGCATGGGTGAAAATTGTGTCTTTGATTTCACAGTCAAATCTGGGCAACCGCTTCACTATGCGGCTCTTGGTTTTTCTCCTCAACACCAAGGAGGAGGCCATTGACAAGATATGTTTTTCAGTCTTTATTCGTATCCTACCCGACTTTTTATTCATTAATTTATCCATTATAAATCTTTTAAGGTTGGGGAAGTGTTCAATGGCCTGTATAAAGGGAAGTTCAAACATCAAGCATTTTTCCAGTGCTTCCCGTACAGTCGAATCCAAATTCCTCAGATCATCTTCAGTCTCAATTTTTATGAAACTTTCTCGATTTTCAATTTTTGTATTTTTCAAAAATTTCCATTTTTTGGTATTTTCTGTGTGGTGTGTTCCTCGGATGAGCAGGGCTTCTGGTATTCAAAGTGATAGTCAGTGGCATAGTCATTTCTAGGGGAATAATCTGCAGAAGTTATATTGTCATAATTGTCCCTAGGTCCCTGAATATCCTCCGAATTTTCAATCTCAGATCCAATCATTTCCTCATTTATTTTACTGTCCGAGCCACCATAGAGTGTGATTAATCGATCGGTGAATTTTTACAATCTATCCTCCATTGATTAAAATCCTTTATTCATCCTCGAAATATCATCCTCAAAATTTTGTTCATGATGACTAATGGGAGCAGTCGATGTGTGTTTTTGTGATTCAATGATTTCATCTTCCATTCTGTATATGATTTAATTGGGCAATCATTTTTATTAATAAGGAAACATTTTTATTTACAACTTTGGTTTTGAAAGTTATTTGATTTGGGGTCAATTAAGACACAAATAAATTAGTGTTAGTTTTATACATATATACACAAAATAAGTGAGAAGTATTTACAACAACATACACACATTTTTTTTTGATTTTCTGCTTAAGGACCCTTATCTCCCCCTACTTTATTCCTGGTCAATCAGGTCAAGTCTTGACCTTCTCTCGGGGTTCGGGTCAGCCTGTATACCGTCTTCCCTTTTTTTCTTTTCTTTATTTTTCCTTTCTTTCTTTATTTATTTATTTTAGGTCAAAATTAGTAAGAAGTATACAATATTTACACATATGCTTAATAAGAATATAGAGTTGGTGTTATATGCAGGTGTTTTATAAGGGATTTTAAGCTAAATAAATGAATAAATATGACGAATCGCAGATTCATCAGGTACCTAGAGTTTTGAAATGCTATGGGGGGACTCACTTTATCAACAATAAGGTAAGGGCCCTTGCTAACGAGTCCAGCATTAACCATCGATTTGCCACTCCATATCACCCTTAGACTAATGGTCTTGCTAAAGTATTGAACAGGGAGATCAAGATGATATTACAAAAGGTTGTCTGTCCGAACCGAAAGGACTGGTCACAGCTTTTGGACTCGGTCTTGTGGGCCTATAGATTTCCTTCAAAACACCTTTGAGTACATCTCCCTTTCATTTTGTTTATGGCAAGCCATTCCACTTTCCTGTGGAGATCAAGCACAAGTCACTTTGGGCAGTCATTGAGTTATTATTGGATCCCAAGAGGATAGGAGATCAAAGGAAAGTGGAGTTGGCAGCCCTGGAGTAGTTGAGAGATACAACCTTTTCGAGCAGCCTATAGTATAAGAAGGGAGTGAAGATACGGCATGATTCTCATATCAACTATAAACAATTTGAGTCGAACCATAGAGTATGTCTATTTGATGCTAGGTTGAGATTATTTTCAAGGAAGTTATAAAAGCAAGCGGAAGAGACCATAGTTGGTCAGAAAGGTGCATAGAAATGGAAGCATCAAAATATCTGAGTTGACATTCCACCTTTCGCATTAATGGTCAGCGCCTGAAGCAATATCTTGATTATGATCCACTGATCGTTGACGTCACCCCTATTCATTTTGCATGCCATGCGGTCTTTGACTCACATCATTTGCATCTCATGTATGATTTCACTTTCCCTTCGCAGTTGTAAAGATCCAGTTGTCCATATCATCCATTCTTTTGTCTAATCCCCATATTCATCTTGCAATTATGCTATACCTAGGGTGCACTTTACCCTAAATATAGGGCGGTATCAAACGTTTGATTATTCATTTGATTCTTTTTACCTCTGTTTTGCTGCCTCTACTTAAGGATACTTTACCCTAAGTATAGGGAGGTAAAACCTGCACATCCTAGCCTTCGATTTTCCTCTTATGCATAGTCTTCTATACTTACGATTACTTGATCCTAAGTATAGAAGGATTACTGACATCTATTCATTACATTATTTTAATTCATCATTGAAGTATGACATTCTTTTCATGTCCCGATACTCAGCACGAGTTTTGTCTTCCTTTCATCGCTCTTTGATCACTCTGTGGACATCTTTCGAGCTAAGTATAGGGGGGTGTCATATATATCGTATATATACTTTAGCTGTAACTCGTACTTTGAGTACTTTGTATATAAATAACATGGCTAAAATTCACAAACCTTAAAAACCATAAAAATTTTAAAATTTTTCTTGTACATAAATTCTTTTGTAAAAGCTTTGTATAAAAATATTTGTAAATAGCCTTTTGTAAAAATGTTTGTAAAAATGTGTTGATTGTAAGTATTTTTTGTACCAAAATTATTTATATTGTACAAAAAAAATTTTAAAATATTTGAAAAATAAAAGTTTGCAAAAATCTGTTTATAAATAATTGTAAATATTTTGCAAAACTCTTCCTTCTTCTTTACATCAAAAATTTCCATAAAAACTTGCATATTTTGAAATTTTTTTCAAAACTGGATTTACATATTTGCTTGCATATTCTTCTGAATCATAGTTGACATTTAAACTTGTCTGGAATTAAATTGAAAAATAGAGCTTGGTTAAGACCTTAAATCCACCTAACTTTAGAGGAACCTTATAGGATTTGGGGTTAAGACTTTTCAGGTCCATTAGTGACTTAATTTGTTGAGTCCACTGGGCTATGTTCACATGTCATCTTGATGAGCCTAAGTAGAACATTTAACAACGCACGCATGACTCTCAGAGAGAATGGCTTGACTTGGACACGAACCTTACACGTAGCTCAACACGGAGGAGATGGTGAGGAGGCAGAATTCTTGGCTTAGGGTAGCACACGGGGGTAATACTTCTAGGCAGAATCTCTCATCTTCCTCTAGGGAAGGATGTGCATCTCAACCAGGTCTAGTGGTATTGAGGTCTAAAGGTAGGAGTTATGGGTTAAAATAATACTTCAAAAGAGGGATAGCCTATTGGCTCAAGAAGAAAAACTCCTTATGTATATGTTGCACCATGTAGGTATGTTGTACATATGTACATCAAAAAAATTATGCAAAATTAAGAAAGACGCCAAAAAAGTAGACAAGCATGATTAAAATAGAATGCCTGTCGGAGTGTATATAGTCAATAAAGCAAAGCTTATGTATTACACCTTCTCATCTCATGAAACTTGCAACGGGAGACTTATCTACACTAGTTAGGATCCTAGGGATACGTGGCTACACTAGTCGCAGTCCATTCTCTTCTTTCCCCCTCTTCTTGAGTTGGTTGAACTTGAACTTAGAAGGGAATACCCCACTCCTCAAGTAAAGAGTTTCTAGGCTGGGGAATTAGAGTTACCTTATGATGAATCTGTGATTCATCACTCTAAAAGTTGAAAATAGAGCTTTGTTCCCGAGTAATTAGAGGCATATTTCTATTTATATTGCATAATTAGCATTCATGCATGCAATCATAATATCTGCATTTTAGCATTCATATCTGCATAAAATAAGAAGCCAATTTCACTTGTAAATATTCACCTGTATATTAGATAAAATACCCTATTTGTATATATTTTATACTAACTCCAAATGCAATAAAACCAACTCTATTGTGTATATATAACTAATACTAATTAAAGAAAAATATCTAAAAAATACTAACTTGAAAAATCAACCAATAAAACTCCAATCCAAGTTTGAAATCATGAACCTTAAAATGCACATATCTCTCTCATGCAGTGTCCGATTGAGGTCTACTCACTTTTAAAGTAATATACATTCAAAGACCTTCGAAACAAGACTAATTTCATTAAAATCGGAGCTCGTATGCAAAACTTGGGTTTTAGGCCCCTTTTTACATTGTACATAATGACGATTTTACCCCTGCATTTTATCGTTTTATTTTCTTCATTATTAAAAATCCAAAAAAATAAATTAAGTTGTAAATATTCTTTTCATATTTTATCTAACCTTATTTTATTTTTTTCTCAGTTAAAAATGACAAAAAAATTGCAAAAGATAAAATGCGGTATTTTATATCTATAAGGTACCATCCAAAAATACATTTTGTACAGATGATCTCGTTTGATTTTCGGCCCTTCACGAAAGTTGTAGATCTCGTCGAGACAAGCAACATTCGTGTTGATCACTTTTTAATCTAACCACTTCTATTATTTCTTTTTTTGATTTTTGTTGTGAATTCTTCTCGGAGCGACATGTGGCTACTCCGGAAGCCGCCACATGTCAACTCCATAGATTTTGGCTACTAATTAAATAAATGCCACATGGTCGCACCCTAGCGCACCAAGTGGCATCATCTCTCTCCTCTCTACCCATTCCTCCCCACTCTCCCTTAACTTAAGGGAGAGGATTCTTCGACACCTTCCATCCCATCCCATTTTCTCCACTCCTTCTTCCATCTCTCCCACTCACTCCATGCCCTCTCCAACCTCCACCTTCTCCTCTTTATAATCTCCTCTATCCCTCCATTCATACCCATCCGCCTACAGTGAGTGAAATCCCCGAGCTCCCTATCCATACTCAGTGACAGTGAGAGTGAGACCAAGGTTGAGCGACGACGGCCCTCTGGCGAGATCCAAGGGATCAAGGTCCCTTGTCGCAGCTCAAGCGTGAGCTGCTCGAGCTCTGCATTGCCGCTGCATCAAGCAAAGACCTGAGACTCCACTAAGAGCCTCTTCCCCAGGCATCCCACCCCATCTCGAGGTATTCTTCTTCATCATCTCTTCTTCTTCCTCTTCAACGCCCATTCTCTCTCTCCTTGATTCACCTACATCTACTCATCAAATCGCCAAACAAATTATATTTCCACGGATAAATCACACATTGCGAACGCAGCGGTGATTTTTATTTAATTTTTGGAAGCAATTTCATCAATCGATTAATCCAACATTTAAGCCACCTAAACAAATGGATGAGAACAGGGGAGGTGGTGAAATTCCCCCACGTTCTCTCTCTCCTTCTCTTCTTCTTCCTCCACCTTAGCACCACCATCCTAGTCCTCCCACGCCCCTTCCCCGACGACCCTTGGCCGTGTGTCGGCCCTCCTCCACCACCTCGACGCCGAGCTCCGCGGACAGCCTCAGCATCATAGAGGAGCCACAGCACCACCAACACCGGCCACATCACGTGCACGCCAACGCCGCTCGCGCACGGCTAGCCGCCGACCACCGTCTGCCCTCCTGCCTGATCGCGCGCTGCGCGCTTCACCGCAAGTGGCGGTGGGTCTGCCACTTCTCCAAGCCACGACCAGGCCGCCAGCTCCACTTCATCCACCCGCGGCCACCTCCTCCACATCGTGCCCCCACACGGCCGCGTCTCCCACTTGCCCCATCGCCAAGCAGCAAGCCCGCGCTCACCTCCACCGCACGCCGCTCGCCGTCAGCCTTCAAGGCCGTTGCCATCCACGGCCAAGCTCCATCCACCTCCTCTGTGTTTGAAGGCAAGAAGCAGAGGAAGCAAGCGGACAATAAAGAATTGGGTATTTGCAAAGGGGACACTTGCACCCCTTTGCAAGTTCTTAAAAAAATTTCAAGTTTCTAGAAATTGCTTGTAAGTCCGTGTTCTCCATTTAAGTTCATATTTCGATTTGTGTATTCCATTCATACCCTTACATTTGCACGTTTATTTTATTGTCATTCTGTCATTCATTTTTAATTCCGAAAGTTGCACTGTGTAGTATACTTCTTTTTCTACCATCATAGCACTTATTTGTATTTTTTTGATTTGCAGAGTATTTATTGAAATTAATTTGGTGGAAAATTACAATATTTTGCCCATTTTGATTGTTTAATTTATTGCGCATTGTCTGCTTATTGAAAAATCTCCAAAAAATCGTAATTGGTAGATCTAAGTTTATGCTACAACATATCCAAAATTCATATCATTTGCACATGTAGTTTGTCATAGAAAAATTATTTAGTGAAAACCTTAATCGATTTTTAATTAATAAACCGTGAAATGTTTTAAGGAAATTCAAGTTGATTTGGATAGCTCTTAATTAGATCTATTTGGATTAATTTTATTTCTGAGAAATATCATCGTTTGGTAATTATTAAAATTGGTTTAGTCATTTTCACTAAAGTCTGCATATTTTATTATCCGTGTATTTAAAAATTACAAAAAAAATTAGAGTAGCTTAATTTCATCCCATTTCATAATCTGGCCAAGTTTCATAATTTTTGGAATTAATTTGACCATCTTTCTGAATTAACATTTAATTTGGCCTGATTTTGCATGTGTATTGCATAGAAAAGCCGAAAAAGACCAAAAATATATTCCCCGAAAATCTCACACTTGGATTTTGCTAAAATTTGACCTAAGGAGACAGCTGCCTCCCTCAGTTCGACCTTGGACTTCACCAAGTAAAAAATTTTGCCGCTTGAAATTAACTCAAATCTAATTAAAGTGGTTTTTGATTAGCCCTATCGTATCCGACTGCAACGAACGACATCTAATTAATTTGGACATTAATCTGACCGAATTAACTAAGGGTGCGGGAGCGGTCTATCAAATGGCGCCGTTGCCGGGGAGGCAAACGGCTTAGGATCATTTTAGACAATTAGATTTACGTTTTCCAATCATTCGGGTAGTCTGACTCCCGAGCCGCATTGTAATTATCCATTTCTTCTTTAATTAATTTTCTGACCATTTCTGTATATATCTCTTTCTGACATAATTTCTATCTTTTTGTGCGAGGGCCCGGTGGACTTGGAGCGGCTTTCTTGAAGTCGACGCATCTCGAAGTGCATCGGAGGCCGACAGTTCGTGGATCAAGTCGGCTGTTGGATGTCAAAAAGATTTGTGTAAAAAAAAGAATTTCTGCATCATTTCCAGCGGTTCCCGTTTGGGTTCTCGCGAGTGTAAACATAGTGGAACCGTGTCCCCGTCTGCTGTGTGGCTTGAATTTTAGACTAGGCTTGCACTAGCAGCTCCTCGAACCACTCTAGGATTTGCTTGTGCTCGTAAATCTTTAGGACCACACATCACACATAAAAGACGCACTTAGATCGCAGGACTTAGCCAAATCAACTTGTTCTTCACTCGTTAATAGAAATGCCTGTCTAGGAGCGGCTTTTCATCGTCCGCATTCATTTAGTGTAAAATTTCAATTCAATCTTGCATCCTGCATTATAGAGAGCTGGAGGCACTGTAAGTCTTCTTACTCAAGCATTCATCATCGTTTTTCGATTGCATCGGCTTTTTCCGATTCTCTCTCTCTCGGTTTTCTAACCTAGGATAAAGGAATTGGGATTGGACGGTAGACGTGATTGCTTGTGTGGATTAATATCAGTGACAACTAATCTTTAAAATCGGGACTGCTAATTGAATTGGACCAAAAAAATTGACTAAAATTAACCCTTGTTTGCGGGAGAGTAACCCCGACTTTGTTTTCAGGCTGAGTGAGGGTACTTGAGTGTGTGTGAACACCTTAAGGAAGAGCCCAAAATCCCCACCTTCCATATCACGGGCCAACTGATCCTAACAAATATCACGAGTTGGATACTTTTAGCTCATTGACAAGTACCAAGTAGCCTCCGCCTGTTCGCGGGTAGATAGGGGCGAACCAGCGGTACTCTGCGACAAGGCCTAGCTTTGTCAGCCTCCGCCTGCTTGCAGGTAGATAGGGGCACGTCTTTGAGTCCCCAACTCCGGATAGGAGCGAAGAAAGGGAGGATCGGCGGTATCTTAGGCGACAGGTTAAACAGGGAAGACGCATCTGGCTCTGAGCCGACTTCCCTATAGGCCGCGTAAATCCTTTCTATCTTGCTTGAAAAATTACACTTAAAATTAACAAGATTAATTGGACTCGGTTTCGGGTCCTTCACCGTGTTGAGTGTGAATTCAGGGTTTGCTCTTGCGTTTGTCTTCGTGTCTGTCCGTGTGTGTTATCCTGCGTAATTGCGCATTTTCTACCTCGCTCTACTTACATTCATTATCTTCTCTTCAAGATGTCGGGATATTGGTCCCCATACCCTGAGACCTCTCGTCATTCCTCATCGATCATATACCGATCATCTTCACCTTCTCATTCTTCCATGTATCCTCCGCCGCCCACGGGAGACCCTTACCCGTGGTCAGCTCCACCTCAATCCGATTATGAAGTCAGAACTTCGACTGACTTCTCCACTTCTTCGCATTTCTCACCTACTCCATATTCTAGCACCACGGATCCACTTCCACCTTGGGTTGATTGTCCTTACTCCCGAGAGCTTGCAGGAATCAAAGACTCGAATGAAGAGCAAGCCACTGCTGAGACAGATGATTGGCAAAATTATATGCCCCCACATACTTCACCCCAAGTAGGGACCATACCACAACTCATATATACACATCCCGACTTGAACTTAAGGCATAACACGGTCGATCGAACAAGCCGAATGGAGAGCCCTGAACATCATGATTTCCCAGACTTGATTGACTTTAGTGATCAAGCCTCCATTAACCAGCCTTCATTTGGAGAGCCTATACATTCACAAGATTGGGCTCATGACCTAGACTTATCAGTCCCTGTTTCATTGACTCCGTCATATGAGGCTCCGACCGATATTTGCCATTTGGATAGTCCATACTCAACCCAGCATTACATGCCAGAGTCAAGGTATGTTGAGTATGAGACCCCAATATCTCAGCAGTATCCTCCACTTGAGCAGAACTCTCCCATGATTTGTCATGAGAATTTTGTGGAGGATGACATCTCTAGACTTATTAAGAAAAATGAATCATTTGATAACGAGTTGAGAGATGTCATGGGAATATTACAATCAATTTCTGCCAGCCTGGGTATAAAAGTGAGAAAAGACATGAGTAGTTTTGAGGTTGAAAACAAAGCAAACATCAGGGAACCCACACCGTCTGTACAGCTGGAGTCCATTCTATCTCCCTCTTCTACTAACCACTTGCCCTCCAATCAAGAGTCTGATCATTCATCCATCAAAAACACCAAAAAAATTGAAAAACCAAAAATTCACATAAAAATTAAAAATGAAAATGATTTAAAAAAATTGGATTCCACCCTAAGGGAAGCACTTGATGATGAATTGATCTTTAAACTTCCTTTAATAAAGGCCATAGATCACTTCCCCGACCTCAAGAGATTTGTAAAGAGTAAATTGATGCCCAAGAGGTCGGGTAAGAAGAGAACAAGGACTGAAAGACACATAGTTTCTATGGCCACATCCTTGGTGATGGGGAGAAAGACCAAAAGCCGCAGAGTGAAGCGGTTGCCTAGGGTTGAGTGTGAAATCAAAGACACCATCTTCACCCATGCAAGAATCGATGATGACTCACCGATAAATATCCTCCCAACCTCTGTGTTTGACAAACTCAAACTCAGGCCAATCAGAAAGTCACGAGAGATCGTTCAGCTGGCTGATCGATCCATCAAACGGTCTAGAGGAAATATTTCAGTCATCGTTACTTTCCAAGGTGCTCTACTTCAGGTGGACTTCACGATCATTGACATCGAGCACCGAGGAGAGTTTACCCAGTCTCCGATTATTCTCGGGAAGCCGTTCTTAGCCTCAGCTAAAGCGTATATAGATTGCGAGACTCGGGAGATCGATTTCTCAGCATTGGGAGCACTCCGACCTCACCCATTCTTTGATACACTTTACTCTAAGGTAACCCGCACATCCGCTGACAGTCGTGACCATCAAGAGGTAAATGAGTCCCACCTCTCTGCTACACCTGAGAGACCAACTTCCCAGACGACCGTTGGTTCTGAGACTCCCCACACCTCCACTTCATCAACTGCTTGCACCGCCACCAGGATAGCTTCTAAGGAGGACTCACAATCAGAAGCTATCATTAAGTCGGACATGATCTTTGTTGACTGCCTTGACCATTTTGATGATACGACACAAGAGCCCAATAATGCCAAGCCAACTGAGACCACTAGCACTTTCCCGAGACATGTGCTGACCCTTCAGGAATATTATAATTTATATGGTGACTCGTCTGATGAGGAACCCATAGTCAGCACCACACCACGTCCCGGATCTTTAAAGTAAACAACCAAGATTAAATTGACTCCACATAAAAACACGGTTGCTCCTTCTTCTAGTCGGCTATTTAGTGAGAGGAAATCGAGAACTGATTCCTCGAGATGTTCCCCCGAACCTCTCAAGGCGCGTCTCTCTCATCTCCCTCTCAATGATTCAGGTTCTAGCAAACCGACTAAGAAAGTTTCCTTCAACACACCGAAGAAGGAATTTTCTGAGGAGTCCTGATCTGGTCCGGACAAGGTGATTTATATGAGTGAGCTCAGTTCGGCTGTTCTCAAGCCTTATCTAAGCAAGCAGCCGTGTGTCGACCCTCGTTGGACGATCCCTACACCTCACTATTATTCATCTGAGGACGATTCTGACAGCGACACATATGTATATTATCCACCTCCTCGCATCCGCAAGAAGGTTCGTCACAAACCTTCTTAATCCTTGTATATTCTCACTCTTTCTTGTATATACTTTTTCTCCCTCCCTCCCCAGTGATTCGAATCACTCGCCCCGACTCATCTCATTTCATTTTATGACTATACTTAGGATAACCAGATCCTAAGTATAGGGGGGAGAGTGACCCGCATCCATTCATTGTACATCCTCCAGATCACATCGGTCCTCATACTCACTCCTGTCATATACTTAGGCTGACCAGAGCCTAAGTATAGGGGGGACCGTTGCCCGCCTTGTATATACTCAACCATGTTTTCCTCTTCCCCTCGTCCGCCCCATTTTTTGATCTTATTCTACACTTAGGCTGCAAGAGCCTAAGTATTGGGGGGCGGTGCGACTTCTATACATTTTGTAATTTTAGCTCTCCTACGCTTAGCCCGACCTATGTCTTTCTAGCCGCTTTTCGTGCTCTGAGGACATAGCACACGCTAAGTATAGGGGGCGTGTATATATTACATATATACTTTACCCATAGCTCGTACTTTCACGTATTTTCACGTATTTTTGTATATATTATGCAATAATTATGGGGTGGGTAAAAATTGAAAAAAAATTGTATAATGTTGTACTATAATACTTGTATAAAAAATGTAAAATTCTTGTAAAACATACTTTTGTAAAATTTGTTGTAAAATAGGATGTATACCGAAAAAAATTGTATACTATGTATATTATGTATAAACTAAAAACTTGTTGTAAATAATACAAATTATTGTATACTTATACAAAAAAAATGTGTTGAAAATAAGGCTTCTTATTTACTCATGCATATCATCCTTGCAATTAAAAAAAGAGTCTTGCATTTCATTCATGGCATGTCATCTTCACCTCTCATCTGCATATCTTGCATATGCAAGGTGAAAAGCTAGTGGGTTCTGAACCAAGTCATGAGTAGATATTGAGGATGGACTTGATTTGACCTTAATCCACCTAATTTCAGAGGAACCTTATAGGAACTGGAGTTAAGATTTCTCAGGTCAAGTGACTTAATTCTTTGAGTCCGCAAGTCTATGTTCACATGTCATCTTGATTAGTCTAAGTAGAATATCTCGTGCACACGCATGATTCTTTTAGACAGTGACCTAACTTGGACAAAGCACAATGCACGTAGCTCTTCATTGATGAGGTGTTGAGGAAGTAGAATCCTTTAGCTTGGAGTAGCACACGGGTGGAAACATCCGTCCTCCTCTAGGGAGGGTAGTGCATCTCAACCTAGTCTGGTGGTGTTGAAGTCTAAGGACAGGATGCTGTGGGTTGCAATAATGCTTCAAAAGAGGGATAGTCTACTGGCTCAAGAGGAAAAACTCCTGATGTACATGCTGCACCTTGTATATAGTTCAAAAAAAAGAAGAAAAAAAGAAGAAAAAAAATGCAAGAACTCCAAAAAAAGAGACAGGCCACAAAAAAATTGCCTGTTGGAGTATGTATACTAGCAAGAAGTCTGCAGCTGGATGACTTGGCTACACTGGTCAGGCATCCCGGGATAGGTTAGCTACACTGGCTACCGTCCATTCCTTATTCTTTTCTCTACCCCCTCCTCTTGAGTTGGTCGCACTTGAACTTAGAAGGGAATACCCCGCTCCTCGAGGAAAGAGTTACTAGACCGGGTTATTGAGTTACCTTGTTAGAGGAGGCTGGTTCCGAGTCATTTCTGATGTGGAGAGCTAATTATCACTTACACAGTACAAGTAAGAATCATAGTCATCAGAAATTTGCGTTTGAGGATTTGTTCTGACCTGATTGTTGAGGCGTCTTGAATAGAAGACTTGTGGAACTTGAAGTCTGTTAGGTCTTAAGTTCAGATCCCAATAAGGTTCCGCCACACAATTAATCCAAAGGTCGAGTCAAGCTCCATTTTCAACTTTTGTTCATGACCTTGGTATGGAACCCAATCTCATTTCACTCTTGCATTTCATTTTAGTTGCTCGAGGACGAGCAAGGTTTAAGTATAGGGGGTTGATGAATCTGTGATTCATCACTCTAAAAGTTGAAAATAGAGCTTTGTTCCCGAGTAATTAGAGGCATATTTCTATTTATATTGCATAATTAGCATTCATGCATGCAAGCATAATATCTGCATTTTAGCATTCATATTTGCATAAAATAAGAAGCCAATTTCACTTGTAAATATTCACCTGTATATTAGATAAAATACCCTATTTGTATATATTTTATACTAACTCCAAATGCAATAAAACCAACTCTATTGTGTATATATTACTAACACTAATTAAAGAAAAATATCTAAAAATACTAACTTGTAAAATCAACCAATAAAACTCCAATCCAAGTTTGAAATCATGAACCTTAAAATGCACATATCTCTCTCATACAGTGTCCGATTGAGGTCTACTCACTTTTAAAGTAATATACATTCAAAGACCTTCGAAACAAGACTAATTTCATTAAAATCGGAGCTCGTATGCAAAACTTGGGTTTTGGGCCCCTTTTTACATTGTACATAATGACGATTTTACCCCTGCATTTTATCGTTTTATTTTCTTCATTATTAAAAATCCAAAAAAAATAATTAAGTTGTAAATATTCTTTTCATATTTTATCTAACCTTATTTTAATTTTTTCTTAGTTAAAAATGACAAAAAAAATTGCAAAAGATAAAATGTGGTATTTTATATCTATAAGGTACCATCCAAAAATACATTTTGTACAGATGATCTCGTTTGATTTTCGGCCCTTCACGAAAGTTGTAGATCTCGTCGAGACGAGCAACATTTGTGTTGATCACTTTTTAATCTAACCACTTCTATTATTTCTTTTTTTGATTTTTGTTGTGATTCTTCTCGGAGCGACATGTGGCTACTCCGGAAGCCGCCACATGTCAACTCCATAGATTTTGGCTACTAATTAAATAAATGCCACATGGCCGCACCCTAGCGCGTCAAGTGGCATCATCTCTCTCCTCTCTACCCATTCCTCCCCACTCTCCCTTAACTTAAGGGAGAGGATTCTTCGACACCTCCCATCCCATTTTCTCCACTCCTTCTTCCATCTCTCCCACTCACTCCATGCCCTCTCCAACCTCCACCTTCTCCTCTTTATAATCTCCTCTATCCCTCCATTCATACCCATCTGCCTACTGTGAGTGAAATCCCCGAGCTCCCTATCCATACTCAGTGACAGTGAGAGTGAGACCAAGGTTGAGCGACGACGGCCCTCCGGCGAGATCCAAGGGATCAAGGTCCCTTGTCGCAGCTCAAGAGTGAGCTGCTCGAGCTTTGCATTGCCGCTGCATCGAGCAAAGACCTGAGAGTCCACTAAGAGCCTCTTCCCCAGGCATCCCACCCCATCTCCAGGTATTCTTCTTCTTCATCTCTTCTTCTTCCTCTTCAACACCCATTCTCTCTCTCCTTGATTCACCTACATCTACTCATCAAATCGCCATACAAATTATATTTCCACGGATAAATCACACGTTGCGAACGCAACGGTGATTTTTATTTAATTTTTGGAAGCATTTTCATCAATCGATTAATCCAACATTTAAGCCACCTAAACAAATGGATGAGAACAGGGGAGGTGGTGAAATTCCCCCACGTTCTCTCTCTCCTTCTCTTCTTCTTCCTCCACCTTAGCACCACCATACTAGTCCTCCCACGCCCCTTCCCCGACGACCCTTGGCCGTGTGTCGGCCCTCCTCCGCCACCTCGACGCCGAGCTCCGCGGACAGCCTTGATGAATACTCATTCATCACTCTTTATTCTTATATTTTAGCTACAAAAACTTTTGCAAATGCATGTAGATATATGTAAATACAAATAATTACCAAAAGCATGCATTGTGTAAAAATCTATAATTAGCATGTTTTTGTGCAAAAATAAAAGAATAAAGATTAAAAAGAAAAAGAGGGAAATATTTAGAATAAATATTGAGCAACCTAACCCAAGGGAGGGCTCAGCATGGGCCTGACCGCATAAAAGCCAAAGTAGAGGGAGATAGGGGCTCATGTGTAAGTATTTATGTAAATAAAATAAAGATATTTTCCTCACCAAAAAAATATGCTTGTAAATACTTGTACATATTTATAAAAATAAAAGAAAAAGTTAAAAATCAAAAAAAGAACAAAAACACCCCTTTTCATCTTGTACATAAACCACTTCTATGTATTTATTTAACCTTGTAAATAAATAAAATTAATTTCCAAACTTTTTGTAAATATTCTATGTTATATATTGTAAATAAATAAAATAAAAACAATTAAAACAAAAGCAAAATAAAAATAGCAAAATTAAAAATACAAAAATATATTGCACATATACCATGTATATAGATGTATATATGTATTTATTTTACCTATGTAAATAAATAATAAAAATAAAAATATCTTTTTATTCCTTATTTTATAATGTAAATAAATAAAATATAAAAAGGGAATAAAATTGTACAAAAATAACAATTAAAAAAATCAAAAATCAAAACCCTATATATTGTAAATATACCTATGTATAGTACTATATTGTATATAGCTTATTTTTATTTCGAAAAAATTATTAAAAATCACCAAAAAATAGAAAAAAATAAAATAAAAATCATTCATGTTTTAACTTTTTGCAAAATCAGCCATTTGCTACCTTAATTTTCACCTTCAAGATACAGCCACGTGGCCGATTCCTGTTGGCTCCTGGGGATGTTGACCGCTCGGTCAACTACCCCCCCCCCCCCAGGACCACCTTCTGCGGATTTAAGCGCCCGACCCGACTTCCCTAATTTCTCGCGCCTAACCCCGATTGAATTCCACCTAAACCCCGGGTCCGTTTCACTCCTCCCACATCCGACATCCTCGCCGGGCCATCCACCTCGGGATCCGCGCGCCTCCACGCCCTACCCGAGCCATCTTTCCCGGACCCCTCCAGCGTACATAAGCGAGCTCCGCCACCCCCATTTCACCATCTTTGGTCACTTGTCTCCACCCCCAGGGAGCTCCAGAGAGTCCGCTAGAGTGACTACTTGTGTCTCGGCCTGTCGAAGCGAGGAGAGGGAGCTTGGCCATCGATCCGGCGAGCTACGCCGCCGCTGCTCCGCCACCTGCGTGAGCACCGAGCCTCGGAGGGAGACGATTCTTGAGGCGACGACCAGGAGCTTCAGCAGCTCCTCCCCAGTCTCTCCGACCACCCAGGTAGCCCCTTAGGCTTTCCTTTTTCATCGATTTCCATTTACGCCCAAATCGCGCCGCCGCCGTATTTCTTCGATTCCGACCACTCCATTACCCCTTTCGATCATCGGAGTCGACCATCGCATTCGCCTCCTTCCGATGCACCTTCTGCACCCCTCCGTTCAACCCAGCTCGCACAGGAGCTGGGAACCGAGCTCCTCCGTCCACCACCTTCGCCGGAGCTCGCCATTCCGACCCACCGTTCACCGTCGCTACGCCTAACCGGGTCGAGGCAATTTGCCCTCGACCCGCAAGTCTCCTGAGCTATTTTGCAGGTGCTACCAAGCCCATCTGAGGGCTTTGGTCATTCAGGCCAGGAGGCCCAGCTCCGCCGACCTCGCCCGAGCTTCTCGGAGCTCGGCTCGATCATCGGAGCCTACCGGCAGACGCGGGAGACCTCCACGATTCTTCTCCGATATTCAGAGTGCTCCCAGGAGGTCAGCAGCGCTCGCACGAGGCCGGCGAGTCTCGCCGGGGACCTGTTCTTCCAGCATCCTCCATCGCCGTTCGATCAGCCTCCTGCTCCAGGCGCCATCTGGACCGTTCGTCCTTGGAGCTCCCTTCGACGTCAGATCTGAGGAGTCTGATCCCAGCCGTTAGATCTACACGTGGCTCGGCCCCGACCGTTGGATCAGTCCGAGAACCCCAGCGCTGGCGTGCCACTTGATTCAGACCGTAGATCCCTCCACGTGGCAGCCATCCAGCCGCTCCGCTTAATAAAGGGTAATTTACCCTTAGGCCCCCTTGCTTATTTTATTTCGCTTTAGTCCTGTAATTAGTTATTTCAGTTGTTTAGTTTTAGGGTTATTTGCATAGTGGACCCCGTACTTTAGTTTATTTGCATTTATACCCCTGTGCGTTGTATGCCACGTGCTTCGTCACGTGTTTATCTGGTTTATTTGCAATAGAGACCACTGTAGTTCTGGTTGTTCTTGAATGAATGAAAGTTTTATTCTATTTGCATTTATACCCATGTGTGTGGTTTATTTGAGCATGTGCGTTATATTTTGGGTATTTTGCAGATAAGCCCCTAGACTTTTGGTACATGTTACCAATAAGTCCTTGGGACTTATTTTTATTATATTTGGGTCCCTGAGTGCCCCAGGCACGCGCGTGGTACGTGTTTTGCTGGGTATTTTGCACCAGACCCCCCAGAACTTTGGGTATTTGCACTTTGGTCCCTGTGCACTGTGCCCCCTCTTTATTTTTGAATAAAATAGCAAAACACCTCCAAATCCAACGAAAATTGGACACATGGTTCCTGCCATGGTGTAAAATTTTCGTGGATTTTTGAGGACATTTTTGATTTCGTTTGATATTTTTAAAAATTCAAAAACCTTTAATTTTGCTACTGTCTAATTTTAAAAATCACAAAAAAATATTAAATAGTGTCCAAAAATTACAAAAAAAATTGTCTACTGTTTGTTTGTGGTGCTTGATTTCCTAGCCAATTTTGGCTATTTTTCACTGCAGAAAACCACTAAAAATTGAAAAACACCTAAAACCTTATAAAAATTCCAGTAAATAAATTAAAAATCCAAAAACAATAAAATTGGTGCCTAAATTTTCCTTGTTTTGTTCTCTTTACAGGAAAATTACCTCCCAGCTATTTTAGGGCTTTTAGATATTTTATCTAGGCCTGTTTAGCTCGGCTGGACAGTACCATTTGTTTCAGCTACTGTTTGATTTTTAGAAAATTCAATAAACATCAGAAAATTCTCAAAAATTTACCAAAAACACTAAAAAATATAAAACACATAAAAACATTTTTGTTTGAATTTATGGTTGACTTTTAGTGCATTTAATAATTTGTTGAAGTGCGTGCTTGGTTGCTTTTCTCATTTTCTTAATAAACAAAAGTTCCAAAAAATATAAAATATTCAAAAACCACCAAAAATATTTTCTCCTTTTATTTTATCTCTTCTGTGACTACTTCGTATGCCGAGAGGCCAACCCGTGCTCCTTGAGTTCGACCCTGGGTGCTATACCAGGTTAATCCAATAGCAGGACCACTATTTTGAGTTTTGACCGATTTTATCTATTCTGAGTGGTTCATTTTTCTTGATTGACATCGTCTGATCGCTTGGGTCGCAACGACCTATTTAGTACCTTATACCCGAGTGCTCAGGCGTGACATCAGAATGGCGCCGTTGCCGGGGTGCACGGCTTAGTAGTCACTTTTTGAGTTTTTCCACGCCTTTTTCTTTTCGCGGCTTTTTGTATAGATTTCTGTAGATATACATATTTTTCCTGACATTTTTATAATAATTTGTTTGTGACACCTGCTCTTTTTCTTGCGAGGGCCCGAGGACCGAGGCGACCGATTTCGAGAAGCCGACGCAACCGCGAGACTCGGAGGCGGCTCCCTTCTGCACGGAGCCGCAGGAGAGAGCAAGAGAGAGAGTTGAGTGGGTGAGGTTAGATTAGGTTTCATTTGATCATTACTGTTGTAATAATACAGGGACACTCAGAGACTGGACTTGGACTGTGTTTGACCTAGCGGGTCTGTTTCGCCGAGCACCGGTGTGCTCGGGGGACCCTTAGGAGTTTTTCACGGCTTTTTACGCGGTTTTGTTTTCCTTTCTTTTTACTGCCTTTTCCGGTGTTTACGCGGTTTTTGATCGAGCCCCTAGCCGTAGGATTTTCTGCTTGATTGTGACGTAACTCATAGGATCCAAACACCCTAATATAATTGCCTGTTCCTATAGTGCGGTAATTGGACCTATAATAAAAATAATAATAAAATAGCCGTTCCATTACCTCCGAGCCTACGCGCCGCGAGCCCACCCCGTCAAGCGCTACTCCTGAACTCGACCTGTCGAGAAGAGGAGGGGTGGGTCTAGACCGGACCCTTTGGATTGGAGGCTGGTGGTCGGCTAGCCGTTCTTTCGAGTAGCACTGCTGTTTAGGGCCTCGGTTTTCCGCCTGCATCATTTAGGTAGTTTATTTTCTGTCTTTACATTTATGCGCGGATCATATTGCATGTAGAGTGCTGGAGTCAGGTACGCCTTCCTTACTTTGCATGCATCATTGATTTATCGTGCATCGGCTTTTTCGTCTTCTCCCCCCTGTTTTGGACTTAATAACCAGGAGAACCGAAAAATTCGTTAGGCGTTTGTTTGCTATTTGAAAAAATATTAAAAAGAAAAATCATAAAATTGGGACTGGATAAAACTATTGACCCTAAAAGACACTCACCCTAAAAATCTGTCTTGGGGAGAGCAACCCCCTCATTGTATGGTTTGGATGCGCGAGAGAGTGACCCGCACCCTAGGTAGAGCCCTCCGGTGCTATTTCTAGCTGACTATCGACTCTTCCGTGCGAGCCAGTTAGTTGGGGTAGCATTGGGTATCCTAACAGGTCACGTAAGCGCTCTGATATTTTGTGTGTTCACCTAATAAAATTGACAAGATAATTTGACCGAGCTTTTACGGTCTTCAGCTCGCGTTGCGTTGGTGAACCGAGGGTTTGCATTCTGATCATAGTTTCTCCAGATCTCATCCGCACTACTCGACAGATCAAGATGATGGGTAGACGCTCTCTTAGGCAGCCTCTGGCTGCACCGCTTTCGGGCACGTCTACCCGATCATCTAGGTTGGCCCGCGAGAGCCGAGACCAGCTTTCCGAGCCCGAGTACGACTCCGCCCTGTTCCCCCTCGATCCCCTTTCTTTTGGTACTGAGAGACATGAGCCCGAGGAGAGATTAGCAGATTTGACAGCACCTGAGTTGGGCTCATTTGATTTTGTAGACGTCATGGCCGGCAGTTCTGAGGATCACCCCGGAGGTCCACGAGGAGATCAGCATTTTGTCCTGGACCAGGGAGCGATCAACTCCACCCTGATCGCCTCTTTAGAGACCGTTCAGCAGCAATTGAGAGATCAGGGAGCTTTTATGATTGAGATGAGGAGAGAGTTGGAGCGACTCAGAGCAGAGAGGAGATTGCTACACGAGTACCCACCTCTTGGAGGGTTTGTGTTGACTACAGGAGACTCAACCAGGCCACCAAGAAGGACCATTTCCCCTGCCTTTTATTGACCAGATCATTGAGAGACTGGCAGGGAAGAGCCATTATTGCTTCCTAGATGGGTATTCGGGCTACAACCAGGTGGCCATCGCTCCTGAGGATCAGGAGAAGACCACCTTTACCTGTCCCTTTGGTACATATGCCTTTCGACGCATGCCTTTTGGGCTATGCAATGCCCCTGCGACTTTTCAGAGGTGCATGCTGTCGATCTTTTCGGACATGGTAGGGGAGTGTTTGGAGGTCTTCATGGACGATTTCTCGGTCTACGGCGACGGATTCGACTCCTGTCTTGACTGCCTAGATCGAGTACTCCAGCGATGTATTGAGTACCATTTGGTTCTATCTTGGGAGAAGAGTCACTTCATGGTGACTCAAGGGACGGTGCTTGGCCACATCATCTCCAACAGGGGCATGGAGGTTGATCTGGCCAAGGTTGATGTCATTAGAAAACTTGCACCACCGTCCAATTTGAGGCAGCTACGGTCATTCCTGGGGCACGTTGGATTTTATAGGAGATTTATTCAGGATTTCAGCAGGATTGCCCGACCGTTGACTGACCTCTTGACGAAAGACACCGAGTTCCTTGTCGATGACAAGTGTCTCTCGTCCTTTGCAACTCTCCAGCAGTGTGTTATTGAGGCTCCTGTCCTCCAGCCGCCTGATTGGTCTCTCCCATTCGAGATCATGACGGACGCCTCCGATTTTGCCGTAGGGGCAGTGCTGGGACAGAGGAGGGATGGAGTTCCATTTGCTATCCACTACGCTAGCCGCACATTGGATTCCGCCCAGCGGAATTACATGGTCACAGAGAAGGAGATGCTAGCCGTAGTGTTCTCCCTAGATAAGTTTCGATCTTATATCATTGGATCTAGAGTGACTTTGTACACAGATCACACCGCCATCAGGTACCTCATGGAAAAGAAGGATGCCAAGGCCAGACTGACCAGATGGATCCTTCTACTCCAGGAGTTCGACATTGAGATCAAGGATAAGCCTGGAGTCAAGAATGTGGTGGCGGATCACCTCTCCCGTTTAGAGCAGCCTGAGGAGTCTGAGCAGATTGATCCCATTCGAGATACCTTCCCAGATGAGGCGATCCTTGCTATCGCCTCACTCCCGTGGTATGCCGATATTGTGAACTTTCTCGTTGCTGGGAAAGTCCCACAAGATTGGTCCAGGCAGAGGCTTGAGACCTTCCTTGCGAAGGCCAAGTCCTACCACTGGGAGGATCCCATCCTTTACCACGAAGGAGGGGATAGCGTCTGGCGTCGGTGCATTCCTCAGGAGGAACACCATAGCGTCCTCACTTACTGCCACAAGCTTGAGGCAGGAGGACATCATTCTGGGAGGAGAACGGCACAGAAAGTGCTCCAATCCGGCTTGTGGTGGCCTACCCTCTTCAAGGACTCTGATGAGTTCGTGAAGAGGTGTACTGACTATCAGAGGATGGGCACTTGTGGACAGCGTGATATGATACCGATGCAGCCCATTCACTTCTGTGAGGTTTTTGGCGCATGGGACATCGATTTCATGGGTCCATTCCCTAAGAGTCAGGGATTTGAGTACATTCTGTTGGCCGTTGATTATGTTAGTCGTTGGGTTGAGGCCATCCCCGCCCGAGCCGCTGATGCGAGGACAGTTTGCAGATTTTTGAGGAAGCACATCATCACGCGATTCGGGGTTCCACGAGTTCTGATTTCTGATGGGGGGTCTCATTTCATCAACGACCAGGTGAAGGCCCTTGCTAGTGAGTTCAGTATAGACCATCGTGTTGCTACACCTTACCATCCACAGACGAATGGTCTAGCCGAGGTCTCGAACAGGGATATCAAGACTATTTTGCAGAAAGTCGTCCGCCCTGACCGAAAGGATTGGTCACAGCTTTTGGACTCGGTCTTGTGGGCATATAGGACTTCTTTCAAGACACCATTGGGCACATCTCCCTTTCGCCTCGTATATGGCAAGCCGTGCCATTTACCTGTTGAGCTGAGGCACAAGTCACTTTGGGCAGTTACAGATATCCTTATGGATCCAGATGGTGTAGGAGACCAGAGGAGGGCAGAGTTAGCTGCCCTGGAGGAGCTTAGAGATACAGCTTTCTCAAACAGCCTACAGTATAAGGAGAGAGTGAAGGAGTGGCATGATTCTCATATCAGCCACAAGCATTTTGAGATTGGACAGAGAGTATGGCTGTTTGATGCGAGGCTTCGTTTGTTTCCAGGGAAGCTGCAGAGCAAATGGAAGGGACCCTACTTGGTCAGAAAGGTACACAACAATGGTAGCATTGATATATCCGAGTTGTCTTCTGAGAGTACCTTTCGAGTGAGCGGCCAGCGGCTCAAGCCATTTCTAGATCATGAGCCGCGGGTCGTTGATCTTGCCCCTATTCATTTTGCGTGAGATGTGGTCTCTTGACTCACATCTTTTGCATCTCACGCCTGATTGTCACTGTTCTTCCGACTTGTATAGATCCAGTTGTCCATATCATTCTATTCTTTAGTCCCACATCCCTTTTCTCATCTTATGATTATGCTATACTTAGGGTGTACTTTACCCTAAGTATAGGGGGGATGTAGGATCTGCGGGTATTCTTTTCATTCTTTCTGCTCCTGTTTTGCTGCCTATACTTAGGGATATTTTACCCTAAGTATAGGGGGGCAGACTCTGTATCTTCATTACTCGGATTTCCCTTCATGTACAGCTTGCTATACTTAGGATTAGTTAATCCTAAGTATAGGGGGAAACCACCTAGTTCCTCTCTTTCTATTCATTTATTCGTTTCTGTACTTAGCCATTCCTTTTCACTTCCCTTTTACTAAGCACGAGTTATGTCTTCTTCATCGCTCTTGATCACTCTGAGGACATCGTTCGAGCTAAGTATGGGGGGTGTGTATATATTTCATATATACTTTAGCCATAACTCGTACTTTGTGTGAGTGTGTTAATAAATAAAATGGCTAAAAATCACAAAAATTAAAAAATTTTCATATACATAAACTTCTTTTATCACGCACATACATAGCTAGTGTACAAAGTATTTTTGTAGAAATGATTTCAAAAATCTTTTGTGTAAAGTTTGTGTAAATATTTTCTAATCAAAACTATGTATATAGTACAAATTTTTTCCAAAATGTTTTGAAAATCAAAAGTTTGCAAAAATCTTGTGTAAATGTTTGTAAATACTTTTGCAAAAACTTGCACTTCATGCATCCATTCATCCATGATTTCAAAACATTTTTCAAAAATTTTGCACGATTGTAAATATTTGTAAATAGCATCTTTGTACATATATGTATATAGTTTTTCCTGGATGAGAGTTGACATTTAAACTAAGCCTGGAATTAAATTGAGAAATGGAGCTTGAATAAGATCTTAATCCACCTAACTCTAAGAGGAACCTTATAGGGCTTAGGGTTAAGGCTTTTCAGGTCCATAAGGACTTAATTCTTTGAGTCCACGAGGCTATGAGCATATGTCATCTTGATGAGCCTAAGTAGAGCACTTAACAACACACGCATGACTCTTAGAGACAATGGCTTGACTTGCACCAACACTTTACACATGGCTCTCCACGGATGAGGTGGTGAGGAGGCAGTTTCCTTTGCCTTGGGGTAGCATATGAGGGTAGTACTTCTAGGCGGAACCTCTCTTCTTCTTCTAGTGAAGGAAGTGCGTCTCAACTTGGTCTAGTGGTGATGAAGGATAAAGACAGAAGTCGTGGGTTGCAATAAAGCTTCAAAAGAGGGATAGTCTACTGGCTCAAGAGGAAAATTTCTTGTATATATGCTGCACCATGTAGATATGTTGTATAGAAGCACTTGAAAAAAAGTTGCAAAATGCAAAAAGAACTCCAAAAAAAGTGGTGGGTCGGATTGAAAATTTAATAACCCCACCGGAGTGTATATAGTCAAATAAAGCAAAAGCTTACGGTATCATGTTACATCTCATGAAGCTTGCAGCGGGAGACTTAGCTACACTGGCTGAGCTTCCAAAAGTCTATACTTCTTCCCCCTCTTCTTGAGCCGGTTGCACTTGAACTTAGAAGGGAATACCCCGCTTCTCGAGGAAAGAGTTGCTAGACCGAGGCATTAGAGTTACCAGGTTGAGGGAGGTTGTTTCTTTGTTACTTCTGAGTGGGGAGCTACATAGCCCTTACACTGCATGGAAAGATTCATGGTCATTAGAGTTTGTGTATGTAGACTTGTTCTGATCTGGTTTATTGAGGAGTCTTGCCCATAGATTGGTGGAACTTAGAGACTGTTGAGTTTTAAGCTTAAGTCTAAATAAGGTTCCGACACATTAATAATCCAAAGATCTGATCGAGCTCCATAATTCAATTTAATGAAGGAAAGTTTAATGTTCAACATTGATCCATGTACATTCCCCTCTTTTTCTTTTTCTTTCTTTCTTTTTCACTTCTTTTTCAAATAAGTGTTTGCTAAGGGACTAGCAAAAGTTAAGTATAGGGGGTGATGAATACTCATTCATCACTCTTTATTCTTATATTTTAGCTACAAAAACCTTTGCAAATGCATGTAGATATATGTAAATACAAATAATTACCAAAAGCATGCATTGTGTAAAAACCTATAATTAGCATGTTTTTGTTCAAAAATAAAAGAATAAAGATTAAAAAGAAAAGGAGGGAAATATTTAGAATAAATATTGAGCAACCTAACCCAAGGAAGGGCTCAGCATGGGCCTGACCGCATAAAAGCCAAAGTAGAGGGAGATAGGGGCTCATGTGTAAGTATTTATGTAAATAAAAAATATGCTTGTAAATACTTGTACATATTTATAAAAACAAAAGAAAAAATTAAAAATCAAAAAAAGAACAAAAACACCCCTTTTCATCTTGTACATAAACCACTTCTATGTATTTATTTAACCTTGTAAATAAATAAATTTAATTTCCAAACTTTTTGTAAATATTCTATGTTATATATTGTAAATAAATAAAATGAAAACAATTAAAACAAAAGCAAAATAAAAATAGCAAAATTAAAAATACAAAAATATATTGCACATATACCATGTATATAGATGTATATATGTATTTATTTTACCTATGTAAATAAATAATAAAAATAAAAATATCTTTTTATTCCTTATTTTATAATGTAAATAAATAAAATATAAAAAGGGAATAAAAATGTACAAAAATAACAATTAAAAAAATCAAAAATCAAAACCCTATATATTGTAAAAATACCTATGTATAGTACTATATTGTATATAGCTTATTTTTATTTCAAAAAAATTATTAAAAATCACCAAAAAATAGAAAAAAATAAAATAAAAATCTTTCATGTTTTAACTTTTTGCAAAATCGGCCATTTGCTACCTTAATTTTCACCTTCAAGATACAGCCACGTGGCCGATTCCTGTTGGCTCCTGGGGATGTTGACCGCTCGGTCAACTACCCCCCCCCCAGGACCACCTTCTGCGGATTTAAGCGCCCGACCCGACTTCCCTAATTTCTCGCGCCTAAACCCGATTGAATTCCACCTAAACCCTGGGTCTGTTTCACTCCTGCCACATCCGACATCCTCGTCGGGCCATCCACCTCGGGATCCGCGCGCCTCCACGCCCTACCCGAGCCATCTTTCCCGGACCCCTCCAACGTACATAAGCGAGCTCCGCCACCCCATTTCACCATCTCTGGTCACTTGTCTCCACCCCCAGTGAGCTCCAGAGAGTCCGCTAGAGTGACAGCTTGCGTCTCGACCTGTCGAAGCGAGGAGAGGGAGCTTGGCCATCGATCCGGCGAGCTACGCCGCCGCTGCTCCGCCACCTGCGTGAGCACCGAGCCTCGGAGGGAGACGATCCTTGAGGCGACGACCAGGAGCTTCAGCAGCTCCTCCCCAGTCTCTCCTACCACCCAGGTAGCCCCTTAGGCTTTCCTTTTTCATCGATTTCCATTTACGCCCAAATCGCGCCGCCGCCGTATTTCTTCGATTCCGACCACTCCATTACCCCTTTCGATCATCGGAGTTGACCATCGCATTCACCTCCTTCCGACGCACCTTCTGCACCCCTCCGTTCAACCCAGCTCGCACAGGAGCTGGGAACCGAGCTCCTCCGTCCACCACCTTCGCCGGAGCTCGCCATTCCGACCCACCGTTCACCGTCGCTACGCCTAACCGGGTCGAGGCAATTTGCCCTCGACCCGCGAGTCTCCTGAGCTTTTTTGCAGGTGCTACCAAGCCCATCTGAGGGCTTTGGTCATTCAGGCCAGGAGGCCCAGCTCCGCCGACCTCGCCCGAGCTTCTCGGAGCTCGGCTCGATCATCGGAGCCTACCGGCAGATGCGGGAGCCCTCCACGATTCTTCTCCGATATTCAGAGTGCTCCCAGGAGGTCAGCAGCGCTCGCACGAGGCCGGCGAGTCTCGCCGGGGACCTGTTCTTCCAGCGTCCTCCATCGCCGTTCGATCAGCCTCCTGCTCCAGGCGCCATCTGGACCGTTCGTCCTTGGAGCTCGCTTCGACGTCAGATCTGAGGAGTTTGATCCCAGCCGTTAGATCTACACGTGGCTCGGCCCCGACCGTTGGATCAGTCCGAGAACCCCAGCGCTGGCGTGCCACTTGATTCAGACCGTAGATCCCTCCACGTGGCAGCCATCCAGCCGCTCCGCTTAATAAAGGGTAATTTACCCTTAGGCCCCCTTGCTTATTTTATTTCGCTTTAGTCCTGTAATTAGTTATTTCAGTTGTTTAGTTTTAGGGTTATATGCATAGTGGACCCCGTACTTTAGTTTATTTGCATTTATACCCCTGTGCGGTGTATGCCACGTGCTTCGTCACGTGTTTATCTGGTTTATTTGCAATAGAGACCACTGTAGTTCTGGTTGTTCTTGAATGAATGAAAGTTTTATTCTATTTGCATTTATACCCCTGTGCGTGGTTTATTTGAGCATGTGCGTTATATTTTGGGTATTTTGCAGATAAGCCCCTGGACTTTTGGTACCTGTTACCAATAAGTCCTCGGGACTTATTTTTATTACATTTGGGTCCCTGAGTGCCCCAGGCACGCGCGTGGAGCGTGTTTTGCTGGGTATTTTGCACCAGACCCCCCAGAACTTTGGGTATTTGCACTTTGGTCCCTATGCACTGTGCCCCCTCTTTATTTTTGAATAAATAAGCAAAACACCTCCAAATCCAATAAAAATTGGAAACATGGCTCCTGCCATGGTGTAAAATTTTCGTGGATTTTTGAGGACATTTTTGATTTCGTTTGATATTTTTAAAAATTCAAAAACCTTTAATTTTGCTAGTGTCTAATTTTAAAAATCACAAAAAAATATTAAATAGTGTCCAAAAATTACAAAAAAATTGTCAACTGTTTGTTTTGTGGTGCTTAATTTCCTAGTCGATTTTGGCTATTTTTCACTGCAGAAAACCACTAAAAATCGAAAAAGACCTAAAACCTTATAAAAATTCCAGTAAATAAATTAAAAATCCAAAAACAATAAAATTGGTGCCTAAATTTTCCTTGTTTTGTTCTCTTTACAGGAAAATTAGCTCCCAGCTATTTTAGGGCTTTTAGATATTTTATCTAGGCCTATTTAGCTCGACTGGACAGTACCATTTGTTTCAGCTACTGTTTGATTTTTAGAAAATTCAATAAACATCAGAAAATTCTCAAAAATTTAAAAAAAACACTAAAAAATATAAAACACATAAAAACATTTTTGTTTGAATTTATGGTTGACTTTTAGTGCATTTAATAATTTGTTGAAGTGCGTGCTTGGTTGCTTTTCTCATTTTCTTAATAAACAAAAAAATCCAAAAAAAATATAAAATATTCAAAAACCACCAAAAATATTTTCTCCTTTTATTTTATCTCTTCTGTGACTACTTCGTAGGCCGAGAGGCCAACCCGTGCTCCTTGAGTTCGACCATGGGTGCTATACCAGGTTAATCCAATAGCAGGACCGCTGTTTTGAATTTTGACCGATTTTATCTATTCTGAGTGGTTCATTTTTCTTGATTGACATCGTCTGATCGCTTGGGTCGCAACGACCTATTTAGTACCTTATACCCGAGTGCTCAGGCGTGACATCAAGCCTCAGCATTATAGAAGAGCCACAGCACCACCAACACCGGCCACATCACGTGCACGCCAACGCCGCTCGCGCACGGCTAGCCGCCGACCACCGTCTGCCCTCCTGCCTGATCGCGCGCTGCGCGCTTCACCGCAAGTGGCGGTGGGTCTGCCACTTCTCCAAGCCACGACCAAGCCGCCAGCTCCACTTCATCCACCCGCGCCCACCTCCTCCACATCGTGCCCCCACACGGCCGCGTCTCCCACTTGCCCCATCGCCAAGCAGCAAGCCCGCGCTCACCTCCACCGCGCGCCGCTCGCCGTCAGCCTTCAAGGTCGTTGCCATCCACGGCCAAGCTCCATCTACCTCCTCTGTTTGAAGGCAAGAAGCAGAGGAAGCAAGCGGACAATAACGAATTGGGTATTTGCAAAGGGGACACTTGCACCCCTTTGCAAGTTCTTAAAAAAATTTCAAGTTTCCAGAAATTGCTTGTAAGTCCGTGTTCTCCATTTAAGTTCATATTTCGATTTGTGTATTGCATTCATACCCTCGCATTTGTACGTTTATTTTATTGTCATTCTGTCATTCATTTTTAATTCCGAAAGTTGCACTGTGTAGTATACTTCTTGTTCCACCATCATAACACTTATTTGTATTTTTTTGATTTGCAGAGTATTTATTGAAATTAATTTGGTGGAAAATTACAATATTTTTCCCATTTTGATTGTTTAATTTATTGCACATTGTCTGCTTATCGAAAAATCTCCAAAAAATCGTAATTGGTAGATCTAAGTTTATGCTACAACATATCCAAAATTCATATCATTTGCACATGTAGTTTGTCATAGAAAAATTATTTAGTGAAAACCTTAATCGATTTTTAATTAATAAACCATGAAATGTTTTAAGGAAATTCAAGTTGATTTGGATAGCTCTTAATTAGATCTATTTGGATTAATTTTATTTCTGAGAAATATCATCGTTTGGTAATTATTAAAATTGGTTTAGTCATTTTCACTAAAGTCTGCATATTTTATTATCCGTGCATCTAAAAATTACAAAAAAATTAGAGTAGCTTAATTTCATTCCATTTCATAATCTGGCCAAGTTTCATAATTTTTGGAATTAATTTGACCATCTTTCTGAATTAACATTTAATTTGGCCTGATTTTGCATGTGTATTGCATAGAAAAGCCGAAAAAGACCGAAAATATATTCCCCGAAAATCTCACACTTGGATTTTGCTAAAATTTGACCTAAGGAGACAGCTGTCTCCCTGAGTTCGACCTTGGACTTCACCAAGTAAAAAATTTGCCGCTTGAAATTAACTCGAATCTAATTAAAGTGGTTTTTGATTAGCCCTCTCGTATCCGACTGCAACGAACGACATCTAATTAATTTGGACATTAATCTGACCGAATTAACTAAGGGTGCGGGAGCGGTCTATCACCTTATCGAGGGAAGTTGTTTCTTTATCATTTCTATGGTAGGGAGCTACATATCACTTACACAGTACAAAGAAAGATTCATAGTCATTAGAGTTTGTATATGTAGACTTGTTCTGATCTAGTTTATTAAGGAGTATTGACCATAGAATTGTGAAACTTGAAGGTTGTTAAGTCTTAAACCTAATTCGCAATAAGATTCTGCCAAAAAAATAATCCAAAGGTCTGACTGAGCTCCATATTCCAATTTAATGAAGATAAGATTAATAATCAACCTTGACTTTTCGTCTTCTCTTTTTCTTTTCACTCCTTTTTCAAATAAATGTTTGCTAAGGGACTGGCAAAGGTAAAGTATAGGGGGTAATGAATCCATAATTCTTACTCTTTATTCTTTTATTTTATCTCTTCTTTTTGGTAAAAATACGATGTAAATACCAATAAAAACAATAACTTAGCATTTTGCAGGGCATAGTTAATATTGCATAATTAGCATTTATTTGCAAAATTAAATGAATAAAGGAAAAAAGAAAGAGTGATGTGTTTAGAATAAATAAAGAGTGACCCAAATCCTAAGAGAAGGTCAAGTCTTGACCTGATCGCAACATAAAATAAGTAGAGAGAGATAAGGTCTGCTATAAATTATACCTATCACCTATACTTTTACATAATATTTATCAATTTATTTTTGCTAAAACCAATTATTTTATTCTTTCAAACCCATGTATATAGCTTTAATAATATTATAAAAATAAAATAAAAATCATAAAATAAAAATAAAAGCATCCAACCCTTGTACAAAATACACACATACATACCACATTCACTATTTATTTTATACCATTAAATAACTTATAAAATTAAAATAAAAATTATTTTATACTCCTAAAATCGTGTTGTAAATAAATAAAATATAACATAAAATTATTTTTGTAAAAAATAATAAAATAAAAAACATGTATAATACATAGGTATATTATACTTGTATATAATAATATATATTGTATATACCTTTATTCTTTATAAAAATAATAAAAAAATCCCAGAAAAATAGTTTGAAAAATAATAAACACTTTTCATTTATACACTTTTTATTTTAAATTTATTTGTTATTTTTAATTCTATTTTTTTTGAATTTTGTAAATTCTTTATTCTGATTGGTCTAGTTGGGATTGTTGGCCCCGATCAATATCCCCTTTCAGGCCGGGTCGTGTCGAATACCTTTCACCAGAGATTTATCCAAAATTTCATGCCCAAACCCGACCTCCTCCTGCCTTGATTCATGTGTCCGATTGAAGCTTGATGATCCATGATCTTCGCAGATTCCTAGGCACAGCCGGATCTGTCTAGGGTTCCACGTATCATCCCGATCTTCTTGAACCCTGTGCAACCTATAAATAATCTCCTCCAGCTTCCACAGCACAGTAGCTCGTCCCTCAACCACCACAAACCGTGATCTATCTTCCTCGTAGTGACAGCTGCAGGAGGAGTGCTTCAGGACTCGTGCGGAGGTGTGTGGAGGCGTGTAGCTCCCTTTATGGTTGAAGAACCGTTGCGAGCAGCCTCCCAACCAGCCGCAACTCGGTTGAGGCCAGGACCCCGCCTTGACCTTTGCCTGGAGCTCAAGAATCCATCTAGACCTCCAGGTATGTACCCTTTCTCCCATATCTCCTTGTTCGATCGATCTTCTCTATTTCGCTCCCCCGTTGTCACCTTTGCTCCGACCAGCTGGTGGGAGCCCCGCTACCCACTCATGTCCGCTCAGATCACATCCTCGACTCGCCCTCCATCTTCTTACGTGACATGTTCACCCTGAATCTCGACCAGCAGGTCGAGATTAGGTCGAGTCTCCATCCCACGCGTTCGTCGAAGACCCAAACCCCATTCCCCGTCGCTTCCCTTGTTCTCTTGCTTAAATAACCTCTACCGGAGCTTCGACTCTGAGCATAGGATCCTTTGAAGGTACTTGCATGCATTTGTAGCGCCATCTGACTTTCAGCGGCTCAGGAGGATTAGCTCCAGGAGAGCAGCCACTTCCACGCTCATCCGGCCATCATCGCCTCCATCAAAGCCCCTCGTTCAAAGTGGACCACTTCCACGATCCTGTCGGAGCCCTTAGATCTTTCATCGGAGCTTCGGATCCTCTTCGATGCTAGGTTGAAGTCACTAGAGACGAGTTCTTGTAGACCTTCTCTCGCCCATTGGATGAGACATCCCTCTGCCAGATAGCATCCCAGTCACCCGACCGTGCAGCCTTTTGGCCATTGGATCATATCATCTGACATATCTATCCCACACATTCCAGACATTCCATGAACTGTCAGATCTGTAGTTGCGGTTGATCAGAGCCATACGACAGTGTTATCTCCAGCGTGCGCCACGCACCCATGCTTGGGTATATTTCTCTTTCTACCCTGCATATTTGTGTTTTTATGTTTAGTGCATTAAATAAAAGTTACAGTTAAATACATTTATAGTTTGGACCTTGCGGTTTATGTTATTTGCATTTTAGTCCCTTATAACTTGAAGCACATGTATGCTTACGTGAGTTTTTGGGTTATTTGCATGTTCTGTCTTGAACTCTACTAGTGTTAGTTCATGAATGTTAAGTTTTTAGAATTTGCATTTATACCCCTATGCGTATAATATTGAACAGGCGCAAAAATTAAGTGGACTTTTTGCATATTGAACCCTGAGCTTCTATATTTTATTACTCTTTGGTCAAAAAATTTAACGTAATTACAAATAGGTCCTTGTGAACTGTTCTTAATTGGTAGGCTTTGATTTGGAATTAATAAATATTAAATTAATTCGAAAAATTACATAAAATAACCATTGGATCATGTTAGTGTGTAATATTTAATGTAATTTTGTTGAATTGATTTATTTGCATTTTTATTTTTAAAAAAATCGAAAACCCTTAAAAAGTTCACGTTTCTCTTATAAAAATCTTAAAAATTCGAAAAATATTTTAAAATTTCACAAAAATTACTATGTGTGCCTTTTATTGTGTTTTAAATACTATGTTAAAATTGTTTGAAAATTTGTCATAAAAATCCTAAAAATTACAAAACGTTCAAAAACTTATAAAAATCATATAAAATCACAGAAAATTCCAAAAAAATCCATTCCCAATTACTGTTTGTATCTTTTTATCTCTACTTTAGCATAAAATTGATGATTAGGACCTTAGGGTATTCTAGATATTTTTAATTTACAATTCGGTCATGGTTGTGCACTATTTTGATTTTTGAGCACTAGTTGATTTTTATAAATTCATAAAAATATCTGAAAAACATATCGAAAAATTAGCAAAAATACTTGAAAGCCCTTAAAACCCAAAATATTTTTATCTTAATTTTCTGAATATTTGTAGCCTTATTGAAAAATCCAAAAAGATTGTTGTGCTTGTTTTCTCGATTTTGTGCTTGCTTGCCTTATTTAAAAAACTAAAAATTTGAAAAAAAAACCACTAAAAAATTATTTTATTTCTGAAATTTGACTACTTAGTTTTATATAATCATGCTCCTTGTGTTCGACCTTTGTGTCTATACATGGTAAATAAAAATAGCGAACCGCTTACATACCTTGCTTGATTGATTGATTTTTGAGTGATTTTATTTTCTCGATTGAGTCGACCAATTTGTAGGGGTCACAATGACCGTTGATTTATCTTGATACTTAACCCTAGTTGGTCGGACGCCCATCAAAACCACAAAATCTTTTTCGTTGTTTTCTATTTGTTGTCCACTATTTTTCATAGTTATAAAAATCTTAAAAAATCTAAAAATACTTTAAATATCGCAAAATAATATATAAATATAAAAATCCAAAAAGATTTTTATTTGAATTTTCTATATAACTTTTGCTTTATTTTCAAAATACAAAGTTGCCCTTCGTTACTTTTCTTTTTATTTCTTCTCATTTGTTTTATTTTCTTTTATTTTAAAAATATAAAAACATATGTAAAAATAAAAAATCATTGAAAAAATACAAAATCAGAAAATCATTAAAAAATAAAAATAAAAAAATTATCAAAAATTAAAAAATGAAAAATCTACAAAAATCAAGAGTAGTTTGGTTTGAGTTTCCCTCTTTTATTTCATTTCTTTACCTTTGATTTAAATAGCACTCACGATTCATTGTTGCCTCCCTGAGTTTCATCATGTACATTATACATGTAAATAAATAACAAAATTCATTTCTCTACTTACACATCTCTTCTTTTTGTGTGCTTGAGAGTTGTAGATAATAATTAATAATTGTTGTTTGATTTGGGAATTTCTGGGATTGCGATGACATCTAAGTTATTAAATAAAAACCCTTGAAAAATCTCTTTTCAACACTAGGTGGAGACAATTTGCATGAGGATCTTGCAAATGTTGAAGATGGTTGAATGCAGAATCAAGATGATGTGCACATTCACAATCAACTCAAGGGATTATTAGGATAGATCATAACATGTAATGTTTGAATGAATAAGATTTGATTAGAAGGCATTAAATTCCACGGAGAATTTTTCGAATTGATTGAGATTATTTTTTTGTTTGTTAATAAATTTTATTTAATTACAAAGAACTGTTGGGAGACGGGAAACAAGCCGTGCCGCCAATCCCTTTTGGATGGCAAATCCAATTCTTCGAAACACAACATCCATAGACCTGGGAACCATAGCATTACTATGCATAATTTTCTGGATTCTCTTAAGGAGCTCTACAGCTTCAGACGCCAAGAACCCAAAGGTATCAAACCCGAAAGGGATGAAGACATGTTGATTGCCAATACAAGCCTTCTCATGTTTAGCAACTTTGGCTGAGGCGGCTTTTTGTGCAGTGTATCTTGCAGTAAAATCACTTTTTATCAGAACAACTAATGTAAGACTATATTAAGCATATATAAGAGAGGCGGGTGGTCGCATAACTAGAGGTGTTCTTGAAGCGAGTATCCACTCCATTTGCATATGACCCGACTGTAACCATTTAAACAGGTCAATAGATCTACTAGCTCCAATTGAGGTGATTCATAAATGGATTAGATACCCAATATACTAAGTGGATCATGGATTACCCACATGTCCATGGATATATAATGGTAGCTTCTTTTAAATGATAATAAAAAAACCAAACCTAATCACACAATCATTCACTTGTTAATTTATTAAATCAAATATTTAATAAAATTGATTAATACATAAATGACTAGCCAAAACAATGATAAGTCAATTCTTGTCAGCAAACTAGAGTAAAAGTTTCCAACAATTGGTGTTATCGTAATAAGAAGAAAATGAAAATAAGGACCGAGCATTGAAACTGCAATCATCTTCTCATGGATGTTTTTTTTGGTGAAAACAGAAGAGTTCGACACCCAAAAAAACACAAATGACCCAAACTTAATCGAGGGGCAGAATGGTCAAAACACTAACCCTCCATACTTGTCGGCGTCGGCGAAGAGGGAGAAGCGGTACTAGCGGAGCACGTTGATGAGGAGGAGGGCGGCGACGCTCGACGGAAGAGCCCCCCATGTGACTAACGAGTTCGCTTGTAATTCTGAGATCTGTAAGACTCCTCTTCCCCGCCAGTCCCAGCTAGCATGTGTACGTCGCCTACTAAAATCCTGAAAATGCGCTCAAAGGGCCGATCCCACAGCCTGATCCCCTTGCACCACAACACTGTCAATGGATAATGCATGTGTAAAACTCATGTGCCTTCTCCCGCTTCCTCTTTCTTGTCTTCCAAATGGATCTCGTCCAAATTCTTACCTCTCTCTACCACCTCTTCTCCCGTCAAGAACCTCTCATCTTCAAGTCGGCCAAGCATGCACACCTCCTCTTGGGCCCTCATCCTTCTAGAGCGACATTGAAATATGTTGTTCTTATTAAACTCCATCAGATGCCTCCTAAGAGACACCAGCTTGCTCACCAGCCTACAAGTCGTTGACCTGTGTGGTATGCATCCATCTCGAAAGGTTGTGATAGACTCGTGAAATCCATCCTTAAGAAACCAGGACCTCTCAAATTGGAAGAACGTTCTGCAGAGCTCAGAAGCTCTGCCACGACGTCGGCGACTGACTGCCCCTTCTCTCCCACCAGGAACGGCCCAGCAACCACCATGCCCACCACCACTGTAAGTAGCGCCCCATGCAGCGGCGGCCCCTCCTCTGTCACGGCCATTCGCGTGGGCAGATTGTCCGTCAAAATTCGAGTGGGTGAGCGAAAATCGGGTGGGGTGGGAAGAACCGGATCAACCCATGGGTTTTTCACCCAATCCTGATGGGGCAGCACCATCGAGAGTCGAATCGCAAGCAATGGGTACCCGAATCCGGATGTGTGAATGGTACCCCATAACCTAGGGGTTGGGTTGACATAGACATTTATACTTTTTATTTTTTTAGTGATATTTTTATCTTGTGATCAACTACAGTCATACTAGTAGTTTCTTTTTCGCGTGCTTCCTCGGGCTGGTTGGTTGCATATCTATAGATTTTTATCCCTGATAAAGCTCAGTGAAGGTTTCTTGCGGACAAGTGAGAACATGAACATAGTGAATGTTACACTTGGTTGCGAATCGAGGGCGTAGGGGAAGTTTCAAGGATAAATGCATCACCGTCCTGAAATAGTACATTCGTCGAGTTCATGACACAAATATTGAGTATAAAGCGGTTAAAATATAAAAAATATCTCTTTAGAGAGGTATATGGGTAAATGTTCAATTAATACGTATTCTCCGAGGCACACAAAGAGCAAGCACAGGTTGGTTCACGATTACTCGCATGCAATAGCTGACATGGGATGCAAGGGGACGTTCCGTTATGCTTCCACCGCCTTCACAACTTGCCCGTGTGCTCTCCACCCAAGTGATAGATCAACCCAACAGCTGCCCAGCAGCTTTTGACAGCCAGGAAACATTACGTCTCTGCAATAAAACGATTTCAACCAGGAAAACAATTGAGGTCTTTTTACATCCATATCCCTCCAATTTGTTCGTCGCCTGATCTCCTCTCCTCGCCGACAAAAAGCCGAGTTCTCAATTACTTGTTCCCCAAGGAACAACTGGAGTAAATAAAAGAGCAAGTAAAAACAGATGCAAGAGAGCAGGGTTATTCAAGCAAATATCCCCCCACACAGCTACATTCCATCCCACTCATCACCAGTCAATCCGACGTGGTACTTCCTCGCGATGACGTCACCACCCTCCCCCACTATATAGCAAAAATTCCACTTCTGCGATCCCCAATGGCTCCTACTTCATCTCCGCCGCCGACCCGCTTCCTCCTCCCCCTCCTACTGATGGCAGCGCCCACTCTCCTCTCTCATCCACCGGATCCTAACTCTCCTCCTCCATCAGCGATAGACGGCGTCGACCTGCGCTTTAACCCGTCTATGGCCGTCCTCGTCGTCGTCGTTATGACTGCCTTCTTCTTCGTCGCCTTCTTCTCTGTCTACATCCGCCACTGTGGCCGTGGCATCCCAGACCCCCTCTCCCCCGCCGCCAACCGCCCACGCCGCCCCGTGGGGCTAGACCCTTCCGCTATCGAGTCCCTCCCGACCTTCCTCTACTCTGACGTGATGGGGCTGAAGCTCGGCAATTCCCCTCTGGAGTGCGCCGTCTGCCTCTCCGACTTCGTACCCGACGACCTCCTCCGCCTCCTTCCTCACTGCAGCCACGCATTCCACCCCGCCTGCATCGACGCCTGGCTCTCCACCCGTTCCACCTGCCCCGTCTGCCGGCACGACCTCTCTGCCCCTCCCGACCTCGTTGCGGTCTCCATGCCGCCGCCACCTCCGCCGCCTCCGGATCGCGATCGTGCGGCCGCAGCATCGGAGGAGGAGGATGGAGAGGACACTCGTGAATGTAGGGTTTGGGACAGGTACACGCTGAGGTTACCGGAGCACGTGCGGAGGGAGATGATTGCGGGGGGGCTGCACAGGTCGGTGAGCATGATGGTGTTACCGGACGGTGATGGAAGCACAAGGAGAGGGGTGCGAAGGCTTTGGGGGACTAAGTCGGACCGGTGGGCTTTCCTGTCTCGGCCGTTTTGGGAGGGTTCGACCAGGAGGGGAGATGGCTCGATCAAGAAGGGGGCAGGGGAAGGAGGAGGAGGGGAGGGCTCCACCAACAGAGGGAAGGTCTTGGATTGCATTGGAGGCGGTGGATTGCCTAAGGAGGAGGGTTCCAACAGGAGCGGTGCTCACCAGTGTTGATCGAACATGGTACTAAGCACCAATCTTCGTTTTCCGTGTTCGCTAATTATACTTGGTTTTTATTTTAATTATTTGGTTATGCGTACAGTTTCGTTCTTCTCAATCAACTTGAGATCCTTTTGTTGGTGGTCTGAGTGTTGATTTTGTTCGCTTGTATGTATATTTTCCTCTGTGCATGAGTGAATTTGTTTGTGGTTAGACAAAGGTATCAATCAAACAGCTACGCAAGGACAGGTACACTGCGCTTAAATTTTTTTGATATAGGCACACCTCATCTCCGTGCCCTTCCCCAACTTCCCAGCCGAATAGAGAATTGTATTTGTCTCCCTTTCCATTTCCTGCAACGGTGTATTCTGTCGGTGAACACAGAACGGAAAAAAGGGGAGGGAATAAGGGATAGGAAAAAGGAGCGGCTGTGGAGCTTTGTACACTGTCAGCGGAAATTATAGGATTCTGAGCAACATGATTCTGATTCATCTCTATACAAAGAAGCCTATTTTTTCGTACGTTGGTAGTTCCAGTTGTGACACGGGCCTCCCACTACGACCGACCTAGTTTTTTGGAACAGGCGAATGGCACACGCATTGCTCTGAATCAGCTTTCCATTAATTGCTTCTGTATTGTGATGGGTACCAGCTCATTCTAAAGTCCAATATTGTTCAACCGTAATATCTTTATCTTTTCTACTTAAAGAGAACAATTGCCTTTTCTCACCTCTAATACGTTTACCACTTCCGCCTCAAGTAAGTTTCGGAATGCTCTGGACGTTTGAGGACCCGTTTCATTTTTCTTGCCATTTCCTGGTGCATGTAAAATTTTAATGATGGACTTGGTGTTACTGCAATGAATGTTCAAGCATGAGTTATATAAAAATTAAAATGATGGGCTTGGTATTACTACAATAAATGTTCAAGCATGAGTGAACATGGATCGAGTTTCACATCCATACCCTTCTTTAATGGTCAGTAATGAACAGTCTATGGACGCCTTAGGAAAATGCTTATGCTAACTTTTCAAAAATGCATAAAAATATAATTTTTCTTACGATAATATGATGGAATATAAGTCATAAAAAATCAATTAAAAATAGTTCAATAGTTATCTCAAGCTATCATTTACGAACAAAATTTAATAAAAATGAAAAGTATCAACTTTACGTAATCTAGTTTTTAAAGTCTATTTGAATTTTTTTTCTTGTATTACATATGCTAATGGTAATTTTGAATTTCATATCAATAACAATTAACTATTTCTATTAGGAAAGTAATAGTTAGGTTTATACTTCAAATATCTCGCCTCGCTCCTTATCTCCTCTAATTAGCACTACCTCTCTCAGTCCACCCATCCTCGCTAGGAAGAACATGGTTGGATATGAATACAAATACATTTGTTATCATATCTTTTATAAATCTGAACATGAACACGAATAGAATATCTCAAGAATGTGTAAAATGCGAAATCATATCCTCAAAATGCAAGCACAGATGCAAAACATATATTAACAATTTGGATACAGATATTTCATAAACTAATACGTTTATGAATATTAGCATTTTTGACTTACAAGCTATATGCATTTTAGGTTTACAAGTATTTTCAATACATAGAAATATTAAATATTCAATAATGAATAACTATATAATAAAAATAACTTACAAATAATTAAATAATAAAAGAAAGCTTATAAGTCATTTGTATGCGCAACATATTAGTATTGGTATCATCCATAATTGGAACATTCATAATAGTATCAATTCGTATTTGTATATATATTTGTATCCTACAAAAATGAATGTGTATTCATATCCTTGAAATTTTGAATATTCATATATATATATATATACTAATCAAAATTAAGGACATCATATTCATATGTTAAATGTTTGTATTTGTGTTTGTATTCGCATTTTATCATATATGAAAAATGATATCTATATCCTCTTTTTTACGAATGTGAATACGAACAAATATAAATATATTTATATTCATTTTCATTCATATCTTCTCCGTTTCTCTCTACACGTCAAGAGTTCAATCTTCTTCTCTTTCCCTATTTGTTTAATAATATTTCCACATTTATTAAAAGATATCATCTATTCAAATTAATATAGTTATTGAAAAAAATATTTGTATTCATTTCATCTCATTTTATGTAATCAATTGAAGTTTATAGATTCTAATATTGCAAATATTATATTTTATAAAAATATTTCATATATATTTTCTATTTTTATATATTTTAAAAAATTAATCATGATAATACAATATATTTAATTCTTAAAAATAGTGATTTTTAATCCTCCATAACTATTTGGGTAATTGCAAAAAAAGCCTCAACCATTTCTCGATTCGCAATTAGGGGGCTCGTCTTTCACATGTAACAAAGTGGGGATATATTTATCAAAATACTAAGGTTTAGCGTCGATATAAAAGGGTTGTAAAAGCTAACAGAGACCTTTATTTGAGACAAAAAAATTAAGATCATGCCCCTTTTTGTTACATTTGATGAGGCTCGTAATTGAGAATTGATGCATAGTTGAGGTCATTTTTGTAATGTGCCCTAATATTTTTGCATAGTTGAGGTCATTTGTCTTTAATACCCATTCTAAAAATCTTATTTAGGCTTTGAATGCAACACTATTAATTCATTCAAACATATACATTTAAATATAAAGAATAAATAAATATGATCACAAATATGATCATTTAATTCCATGACTATAAGTAATATGTGATGTGAATATAATTCTCAGCATATGCAAACACAAAAACATCATACATAATAAAATGTATCTTCTTGGAGTCTATCAAATAGATAAAATATATCATTTTGTCATATTGAAATAGTTGAAAAATTAATTATTTATATGAGAATACCAATTAGATCTTCATGAATTTACTTCATGCAAAAATCTAAAATAAACACTTCTTTTTTTCAAGAGTTTAAATATAATAGAAAAATTGGCATATTGATTTGAATGTCCACTACCATGTCTTCTTTATTTTAAATTTTAAATTTAAATATAGGATGATATTCAAATATGTTTGGTTTAATTGTTTTTAATCATTTCGTAGTGAGACAATGTCAATCTAAGTATAATGAAAATATTCGAGGACAAAATGATGAGATTTTGATGAGAAAAATAATTAGTTGGAACGAACAAAAAATTTTCGTGAACCACATAAATTTGAGAATTATAATGAAAATCTTTAGAGGAAAGATCCTGGATATAGATTCTTCCAGCCTCTATCTCAACATGATCTCGAGCAAATAATCTTTATGTCACTAAGGTGATCTCTTTGTTACATTGTTCGGATCAAATTATAATTGAAATTCCCATCGAACTTAGGGTCAAACTTGAATCTCTTATTAAGGACAATGATTGTAATAGCGGAAGTTCTGATAATGATTTGTCTGAAATAATTATTGATCATGAGGCTAATGTAGAGGCTAAAAAATTTTTGATTGTAATGAATCACATGATTTTCCTGAAGATGCATGGCATGATCCCTCCTTAGTCTAATGAAATTCTGATCGAATTATCCAAGTTGTCTAGTATGTTTTTGACCTCATATTCTGATTCTTGGATGATGAATTTTGAGGATGGCGCTAATAATGAATCTAGAGATGAATCTAATAATAACAATGAAATGGATGCTGTGAATATGTCTGAGAATGAGGTTAAATATGAATCTAAGGATGATTTGGAATTTGAGAAGGAACATGAGGTCTAATGTTGGTGAATCTTGGGTTGAATTTTAAAATGATAGCAACATCGACACTGATAACAAATTTGAGAATGATTTTGAATCTAATTATCAACATGAGGATACCAATAAACTTGAAGACAAATACTACAATGAAATTGAACCAAATTTTGAGCTTGAAGATAATGTTGAGAATTCTGAGCTTGAGAGAAAGATTGAAACTGAACTACCTTCCACCCCCGATGAAATGTAGAAAAACACAATTTTCCATTACGATCCCAAAACCTCTAGTGAAGATAACCAATCTTGGTTGGTCTTTCACTCTCTAAGTGCATCCCCTGATATTAGCATGAATTTCAATCAAGATGACTCTTTATCTCTTGATAATTTTTGGGTTGGAATTGAAGAGCTCCTTAAGAAAATCGAGGATGAATGACAACCAACCACATAAAATCTGCAATGGCAAGAACCATCTTCTTGGTTGATTGAAATTGAAGCACCAGGAAAAGAAACATTTGCTTCGAATGATTTGGATGATTCACATACAGACAATGAGCATGAGCAACTGTTAAAGTTGAGTGTGCACGAACCCACCCTCCCACCCTTGGGCTTTCAAGTTAACAAAGATTTCACAGAAACTATTCAACGAAATGATCAAATCTCTGACCTTTATGACACAAAGGAGGCCGTTGAGGTGGAAAATGTTAGTATTATGGGTAGAAATATCAAGGAATCATTTGTTGTGTGATGAGCCGAAAATCCCCCAAAACCCGGGAAAGGTAAAATCAATCAAGGGTCGTTGCGACCCGGATCTCAGAGATCGGACTCAACAAGAAAAATAGACCACCAAAAGAGAATAATCAGTCAAAAGCTGAATAAGCGGTCTCCCTATTTATTTTACGTGGTATAGCGACCAGGGTCGAACTCAAGGAGCACGGGTTGGCCAAGTATCCTACGAAGTAGTCAAAAATGAATAAAATATTTTTGATGGATTTTATGAATTTTTAAATTTGTTTGTATTTTTAATTATGAAGAAAATGTGGAAGAAGGCTAAAAAGAACTCAAACAACAATTTCTTCAACACACAAAGACAAGCCTGAAAATTAAAATAAAATTATTTTTGTGTTTTATATATTTTTAAGTTTTTTGGTAATTTTCTCATATTTTTGTGATTTTTAGTTGATTTTCGAAAAATAGAAAAAGGCAAAAACAGTGAACTAATGTGCAGCCAGATTTGAAAGGCTGTCTAAAAATAGATAAATAGCCTAATAAAATATGGAGACAATTTTTATGCAAACTAGAAATGAAAACTAAGCTACAGGAACAAAAATTCCATTTTTTTGAATTTTTTAGAATTTTTAATGATTTTTATAATATTTTTATGGTTTTTCAGATTTTAGGTGTTTTATATATCCAAATGCAGTAAAAACTGGTCCGAAGCAAAAAAATACTAAAATAAACAAACTATACCTGATTTTTTTAGAATTTTTGGGTGGTTTTTAATATTTTTAATGGATTTTCCAATTCAAGCAGTAGCAAAAATAGAGGTTTTTTATTTTTTAAAAATAGCAAACAACACTAAAAATGTCCCAAACAATTAGTGAAATTTTTACACATCGGCAGGACCACGTATCCAAATTTCACCAAATTTGGATTTGATTTGCTATTTTATCCGACCAATATAAAAGCCACAGCACATAGGGACTTAAACGCAAGAAAAATAACTTTCAGGGCTAAACTGAAACACATGCAGAAAGTATAGGGGCTCAAGTGTAAAATGCACAAAAATTTCAACACGTTCTCAAAATTATCTACGCACAGGGGTATATATGTAAATATCTGAAACTAAACTTTCATTCCATAACAGTCATAAAAACCCAGCCCTAAACATGCAATTAACTAAAACCCCACGTGGCGTTGTGCGTGAGTCCACACAGTAAGGATTGAAATGCAAATAACATAAACTATAGGTCCTACTATGTAAATGTTCCAAGTGTGCAAATTTGTTTAATAAACTAAACAGAAACTAAAATAAAATGCAGGGGATCGGGTGCAAGTTACCCAGTCACAGCGCGTGCGGGGCGCGTGAGGGGTGACCAGGAGGTGAGTGGCTAGCGTGCGTACGACTCTGATGACGCCTCCTGGAAGATCCAACGGTTCTGGCACAAGGGCGAACGTGGGGTGCACATGGTCGTCAGATCGTGGATCTAACGGCCTGTCAGTGGTAGGCGACGAACGGCTCAGATGATAATTGGAGGCGACGTGCGATCCGACGGTGGGGAGATGGCCTGGAAGAACTCCTCCTGGGCAAACTTCTCCGGCGAGCTGGGAGTGCTTCGAGCGTCCGATGGAAGATCGGGGAGGAGGGTTCTCCTCGCGATGACGTTCCACGTCAGATGGTAGTGGCCGATGAAGCCCCCAACGGTCAGATCCTCCGACGAGGGAGGAGGGAGCTGGGTGACTCCGGCGAAAGATGGAAGACGTGACTCTGGGGGATACTCGCGCTTATTCACCTGTAAATGAAAGCTCGTGCTCGGAGGAAGACTCCGGCATGGGTTATTTGCGAAACAATAAAGGGAAGCGGTGTGGGTAGGCGAAGGGGGTCCCGACGGAGGCGGCGGAAGGAACCAGGCCCGATCTTGGCTCGAATAGCCGAGATCAAGATGATCAGATCGTGGAAGGAAGGTGATGATGGGTCAAGGCGTCTATCAATACAGTGAAGATAAGGTGTCGGGGATCCGACCACTGGGGCGGAGCTGGCGAAGCAAAAAGGAAACAATCGAAGATACACGATGATCGGGAAGCTAAAGAAATACATGATGGTCGGACATGTCTAGGCTGAAGCTGTTGGGTCTCCTATGGTCTTCGCCTCGATGGAGCGACGCCTCCAGAGGCTCGAGCTACGCCGGCAGTGGAGCTCGACGATGATGGTCGCCGGACCTAGGGCATACGCCTCCAAATCCTCGCTGCGACACCCTCAATCGCTCGCTGTCACTCAAGGATAAAGGTGGAGGTCACTGGGAATGAAAACGGGAGCCAAAGATTCATGAAAATGCGACGGAGGCTCAGACTATATAGTGGTAGGGGTCCGAGAAGATGGGAGTCGGGCGTACGATTCGACGCTCGGACCCCTAAGGAGAAGATCGGGCAAAGATCGCAGGTGTGCCCTCTGCAATCGGAGCTAGGGGTTTGGCCAAATGGAGGTCGGGCCAAATAGGAAAAATTCAGAGAAATCAGACACTCGAACAAGATCCGCGAAGAAGAGGTCCGCAGGGGAGAGTTGACCGGGGGTCAACATCCTCCGTGGACCAATGAGAATTCAGCTTTTATTAATTATTGGTAAATTAAATAAAAAAATAGTAAATGATTTTATTTCAAAAGTTTTCAACATGAGAAATGTTTATTATTTTTCAAAGTATTTTTTAGTGATTTTTATTTATTTTTTTGAAAAATAAATTAATGTATATACATAGTACTATATTATATACAAGTATATGTACCTATGTATTTTTATTTTTTTAATTGTTTATTTTTGTATAATTATCCCTATTTTATATTTTATTTATTTACAACATAAAATATGGGATTCAAAATATTTTTTATTTAATTTTTATTGTGTATTTACAAGGGTAAAATAAATATGTATAGGTACATATATACATGGTATATACCAGGGGAAGAGAGAATTTATTTTTGTTTTATTTTTATTTTCCTTATTTTTATTTTATTTTATAAATATATACACACTATGAGGAACACATAATTATTTTTTATTTTATGAAAATAAAATATATACATAAAGGGGGAAATATAGGTATGATGGAGAATGGCCCTATCTCTCTCTACTTGTTTTATTTTGCGGTCAGGACAATGATTGACCCTCCCTTGGGTTCGGGTCACTCAATATTTATTCTAAATATTTCCCTCTTTTTCTTTCTTCTTTTATTCCTTTTTTTTACATAAAAACATGCTAATTATTACAATTTACACAATGCATGCATTTTGACATAATATTGTATTTACAAATATTTACATGGTGTTTTGCAAGGAATTTTAGATAAAATAAAGGAATAAAGAGTAATGAATGGGGATTCATAATTATGCTCAAGGAGAAGGATTTCACTGATAACCAAATTTATGTGATGACCATAAACTTTGCAACTTTGGATCATCTATAACCTACCTACTGACTAGAGACACAATTATCGAAATCGACTCCTCCCTTTCCACTCACATGTCCACTTGAGTCAACCTTGCCATTTATCATACCAACAAAACCAAACATTTCACCCGAGCCTCACGTCGTTGGTCCCACCTATCAAATACAAGCTTCACAAAGGTAACCACATTTCCACGTTGCCCACTGAGCAAGGTTTCTCTAGCTTTTAGGTATTTTCTCTAAAACACCTAAAAGGACTGGCACTTCATGGGACAAACCCCATAGTTAGCTTTTAGGTATTTTCTCTAGCTTGCATTTTTTTCTACTAATTGTAGTTCAATTTAAGTATGGAGGAACCCCACAAAAAAAGCCAAAAACAATTGGAAAATGATGGAAAAAGAGCATCTTTCATCACTTGCATATGCACTCCCTTTCAAACATGTTGTCCTATTTTTCCACTCTATTATCACCCTGGGTCCATGGCTCAAAATAAGTATGGGGTGTGAATCATATTTCATACATGTCATTTTTTTTAAAATCCATTTCATTTCATGCATTTCATTTTGTTTTACATTGCTTTAAAAAATACATCCTTTCTTTTTATTGCATTTTTCACAAAATTAAAAATTTGAAAATTTTCTAACTTTTTCAATAAAAACATAGCATTATTTCTTGCATATTTTACAAAAATACCAAAACATTTGCATGCACCCAAAATCCCATAAAAATGCAAAAAATCGCAAAAAAATCAGCATAATTTTTCAAAAATCCAAAACATTTTCCTAGTTTTCTCCTACCTTTTTGGGATTAGAAGTTTGGTTTTTACAAATTTTAGACTTTGACCAAGAAGATCTTAATTCACTTATTTTCATATGACTTCATTAGGTTCAAGTATTCGGGTTCTATAGGTTTATTTTAGACTTAATTCCTTCAGTTCTGCTAATTTTATGCGGTGGCCAAAATATGTGTCTAAATTGATCATCTTGACAGCTATACCACTCTTTTTCTCTTGATTGATTATTGAACAAACTTCACCTTATGACTTAGTTCAACTTAGTTTGCCTGTACATGGGAAAATTACAATCTCTAGCAAGGGAAGGAGTGACTCTGATTTTCGGAAAAGTAAAATTCAATTATCTAAGTTCAGGTACTACTTACTTTCTATAAGTTTGGGTTTGTTAACAAAATTGCCTTCTAGATGTATCCGAAAGTCACATTTTATACATGTACACACTTGATACCCAATTCCAAAAAATCCTATAAAAAAGAGGGCACAATAAGGGATGCTTGTTCCAAAAATACAAATGCAAAGCAAAGATCTACTAAAGAAAATCTACTCAAATGACCCAGCTCTATCAAATAAGACAAGTAACAGACCAATGTTGCTATTAATTTAAAAGAGGTGAGATCCAGTGTTATGCTCTGCAAAAAGAAAAAAAGAGAGCAACGGACCAAAGCGGTCTGGAGAAAACCCTAGAAAATCCAAGTTCTCTACAAATTGCACCCATATTAATTTGCTGAAAGATTTAGGTGAAATGAGAATAAGTCTAGACTCAGAGTGTATAGAGAGGCTTTCAATTTTGTGAATCTCTTGGTACCTTGCTTAAGATTGTACGATATACTTGACTCGTAAGTTGGGAAGAGTTATAACTTTCACACATAGTTACAATTCAAATCAATGTTAAAGAGTATATCTTTCGATTAGGATGATCTAACTTGACCTAAGGATGGAACCGACAAAATGTGATAGAACTCGAGGGTTTTTGAATTGAATACTCGAATCTAAGGGGTGTTTCGAGGGCTATCGAATTGAATACTCGAATGTAAGGGATGTCTGAACACATTATTAATCTAGAGGTCAACTTAGTCTATGTTTATTATCTGTTGAATCTTGGCTTAAAATCTCAAGATGTTGTGGGTGTGTATGTTGCAAACCCTCTTTGAGAATTCTCTAATTATTTTTGGCTTCTCTTTGCATTTCATTGTATTGCTCGAGACTAGCAAAAGTTAAGTATCGGGGTATGATGAATCAATGATTTATCATGTTCTTTATACCTTTTATTGAGCGAAAGTCACATGTCATTAGTTTCATTTATCTTAGTATTACGCATAATTTTTATGTTAATTGCACTAAAATTAATATTATTAATTGCAAAATAAATAAATATATATATTTCCATTCTTATGTTTGAACATGAGCTCCAAACCCATGTTAAAGTATCTGACAAATTTATTTTTTATGTCCAGTTGTTTTAGATGAGGTCCAAGGGGCCTCTCTCTTCCTCTCCTCTTCATTTGCAAAAAAATGAAAAAAAATCACTACGAGACAATTTAGTTGATGTCATGATGATGCCAGTATCTCAAAAAATAAAAAGGGGTAGCTACATGCTGTCATGATGATGCCAGTATCTCAAAAAATAAAAAGGGGTAGCTACATCAGCATGATGTCAGCATCCCCTCCTCTTCTTCCACAAGACCTCCTATGCAGGAGCCGTTGCCGTCTCCTCCTCTCCCTGCCTAGCCAACCGGCCACATCCCTTCCTCTCCTCCTTGCGACAAATGCCACCGTCTCCTCCTCTCCTTCCATCTCTCCCTCCACCTGTATAAAAGGGAGGAGGGGGAACACCATGGGGGATCTCCTCCGAACCCAATTTTGGGGCTTACGACACCGTAGCCGTTGCCACTCCTCCTCGACGCTTCCGTTCCGTGTCATCGTCACCTCCTTGTCCTCTACGCATCATCATTGTGGGATGTCGCACCTCTGTGGGTCTCTTTCATGTGTCATCCCCGCCACTGGAGGAGGAAGAAGGGGTCTAGGGACCCCTTTGTAGTTTTTTATTTAAGTTTTTTAACATTTTAGACTCAAATGCATTTTTTTAAAAAAAATGGATATAATCTTTGCCATTTCTCTATTTTCATATTTTATATTCTGTAATATCTGCCTTTCATTTATTTAAGTTCTACTTAATTATGTTTCAGTCCTTTATGGTCCTTTATGTAATTTTCTTAAGTTTTTTCTAATTTCTGAAATTTACTTGTCAAACTATTTTTTAAATTGGCTTATTTACTTCTGTCTAGTTTTTAATTTAATTGCATCCATTCCCACTACTTTTTGTTTATTTACATTTAGGCCTATAGGTTTCTTAGAAAATTACACTTATGTCACTCGCAATTGAACAATTCATTAAAAATAGTAGAAAATCCAAAAAATCCCATAAAATTCCTATGTGATCCTTATGTTCCTGATAAAGTTTTAACACATTTTAGGTCTTAGGAGCAAAAATAAAAATGAAGTTCCATTAGAGTCAATAAATTAAAAAAATCCTTTTTAAATAGAATAAAAATTCACGTAAAAATGCACGAGTACCTGTGGATCGATCTTCTACTTACCCAATATATATTTTAATATCTGTTGGCTTATAGTTAAATAAATTATACTAGAATATCTCAATTTTTTGTGTGTGCACAAAATGACGCATAAAAATACACTTTTAACACTCAAAAAATCACATCTTTATAGTCAGTGGAGAGATATGTCCTTTTGAAGTAGTTGGCTCTGTGGTCTCCTCTTGGTCATTGTTGTGATTTCTTGTTTGATTTTCTTAGGGTTTGGTGTGTCCTTGAAAGTTTGACATTTTGGTTATGGTTCAGAAATTCTATGTCCTGAGTCTCAAAATCAATGGTTACTCTAGCTGAAGCTAAGAATTGTTTTCCCAAAATAAGGGGAGACTAACATAACTCTCCTCGATGCTAAATGTCTATGACAATGAAATCCTCTTTGTGTTTGACATCTTGGAAGTTGACGACGATGGAAACAATTCCTCTCAGTATTTTGGTTGATTGATCTAGAAATTAAACGATCACTCTGGTCTTTCTGAACGGTCCAAGTTCAAGTTGATCGAACACAGACTTCAAGAGGATGTTCAAGGTGGAGTCATCGTCAATCTAAACATGGATAAACATTGTGTTTTCAATTTCACAATTAACCCTAGTCAACAGCTTTACTCTGCGGCTTTTGCTTTTCTATGTCATCATCATTGAACTGGCATAGTTATTAAATGAAATTCAATTCAAGATCTTTTCTCGTCCATCTTCTTAGGCGATAATCGACTCTTCCCAAATCTTTGAATATCAGATACATACTCCGTGTCCTTGATTAATGGAAGCTTTAAGATCAGACTTTTAAAAATTACTTCCATTTCATTGTTGTCCTTTTTTTCTAATTTTTTTTTGTTTTTTGATATTTTTGGTAGAGTCAGTGGACTTGTTAGATTCTTGTGGTGTTTGTATCTGAAAATTTTGCACCTAATTGTCTCGGGTTTGCTCGGTGGGATCATAACTTCTCCTTGATTGTTCATAATCTTTTTAAACACTTGAATGACACTATCAAGTTGTTTAGTCAAAATGTCAGCTCTCTAATCAATGAGTAATGTCATCTGATAGCCTCTCGTGACTTGGAGATGGATAATCATATTCGTCATGTTGTAACTCCGAAATTCAATCCTGAGTTGGTTAATAGTTATTCTCTGTGATTGTGGCCTAGCCATGAGTCCTATTTCCTTGACTCTAGATATCAAATGTCTAGTCAAAGGAAAAGCGGCTATACTCAAGAAGAGTCATCCTAAGTAGAGGATGGTTTAAACAATTAATTCTCAATCGTAACCACTAATCATTGATGAACCACAAAATCGCCTCTTTAATTTTGTCGTATTATCGTAGCATAGAAGGCGATTTTGGATCTACAAAGAATCGACCACACACTTGAATATGTGGTGATAAATTTTAGTGGACAAGCATACCAAGCTTGAACTTAGAGACACGAGCCTCATCATTGATTAATTAGATATTAGTGATTAAAATGAGCGATTAAATCCATTTACCTAGGTCTCCAAATGTAGACAAAATGACAAGACACCACAAAAGGATGCACATTTAACACAACGCAAATAAATGACACAAATAATGCAAACAAAAATTATGCAGCAATCATACAAAGCATGCTACAGAATGATGAAGAAACATCATGCATTTTTTATTTTATTGTTTGTAAAATAAATGTGATATAATATGTAATGCAATGCATGGGGTGAATGCACACTATACCATTTTATTGGTTTTATACAGCTTAATTGATGATATCACGATGCTATGCGAAAGATGATTAAAACAAAAATACCCCTAAAATAATTCAGTCATTGGGCATACACAAAGAGAATCAATTTCAGTGTCAATTAAAGCACAAAAGTACATCAGAGATCTAATAATGACATTGAAATGAGGAGCAAATGAGACATTAATCATTTAAAAGTTAGTATATTAAATAATATATCAAATCAATTAATTAATATTTCCATCATGTAGGGTGAAAAATTAGCAATAAAATGAAACTAAAATCACTTGATTTGGAGTTATTATGCTCAAGATATTAATAAACGAGTCCAGGGGTATAATTGTAATAAAAACATGGAAATAAAAGGGATAAAATATGCATAAAGGCCCTTCAGAGGGGCATAAATGTAATATAGGCAAGTTAGTGAGGCTCCATTGCAATTTTCCTAGGTTCGACACGTGAGGCATGCACGCTTGGGAGGGACCATAATGCAATTTGGAGAAGTTTGTGGGTTTGGATTGCAATTTTTGGAGCTACACGCGCATGGCACGTGCACGACTAGACTCGGATGGCTTGCGAGGGTCAACTACATGTGCCTTGGGCTACATAACGACCTGAGGTGCCTCAGAGGTGGCTCGACTCCATCGAGCCTTAGAGGTTTGGTGAGGATGACATGGATGCACCTGAATAGTTGAATGGTCACCGAGGAGGCACCATCCAATGGTAACTACATTTCCTGGGCATCATCAATCTTCCACCGTGAATGTGGGCGACAACTTTGGATCTCTGGCAAGGGGTGTTCTCCTCTTCCTTGATCCTTCGCAAAGACTGACTATTGATGAAGTTTCCTAAATGCCTTACAAAGGAGTTGGTGGGTCGAGGAGGATCTAGAGGGTGTTTGCGAGGTGATGCGATGAAGGCTCGCTCTAGGAGGAGATCTAGAATGGAGCTCCTCTGAGACTTACAACCATTGAAGGCATGACCTGCATGGGGTTAGATGGAGGATAGCCGAAGTGTTGTAGGGTGGTGTGGTAGGCTATAAGTGGAGCAGGTGGAGCTCAGAGTGAGATCTCCTCTGCCAGAGATAGACGAGATGGGCTAGAGTGAAGAGGGTTGCGAAGGAAGGGAAGAGGCGATCTGGATGGTGGGCATTGATGCTGGTGGTCCGGCGAAGGTGTTGGTACAGTGAGTAAACCGTGGAAAAGAGTGTGTGCAGCTAGGAAATTAGGAGCAAATAAAATAAAAAGAAGATAGAGGACTTACCTTGATCGGAGAAGAAATCTTGATAGAAGGGAGGCCTAGCCTGAGCTCCGGAGGAGTTGTGGTCATTATTCGACATTCTCGACCAGAGCATGGAGCTCAACGATGGTTGAGCCATCGTAACTTGACCGACCGACCAAGGGTCGACATTAGGGTGGTTAGCTATCATCACTCCTCGATACGCTCCTCCTCTATCACAGGAGGAGGGAGTGGATCTAGACCTTGGCCCATGTAATGGTGGATGATGTGGAATGTGGCGAGTCGTGAATTGCCCTTATTCATTGCACAAACTATCGTACGTTTAAATTAATTTAATTTCATTATAGGCGAGCAATTGGAATCGGTCAAGAATTAACACAATAAATTAATCAATTTTCAATCACGTGGTTGTTTTGTTTATTTTACTTGGGCAAGTCCCAAGGTCGAACTCAAGGAGGCAAAGGAACAACCTACAAATTTGTTTATCAAAGTTCGTGCTTAGTTTTCGAGACAATCTCTTTTTTTGGTATTTTTAATGCAATTAAGGAATGTAATGTGCAAATTCGGCCAATTTTAAGAATTAAAAAGTAAAGATCAATTAAACGATGTTCGAAAAATATGAAACTTGGCCAAGATGAAAATTACGATGAAATGGATGCACTATATTTTTTTGGAATTTTTAGATCTAAGATAAATATTTTATGGATTTATGAATGCACACAAAATGAATGTCAATAATTAATTATAATAAATATTAAACCTAGTTATTTTTAAGGGATAAACAGAAAAATCCTAAACTTCAAAAATACAAGATTTAATACCTATTAAAAATTAAATATTGAAATATGAAAAATGATTTTTAAGGCAAAGTATGCACATAAATGCAATTCTTTTCAGGCACGATTGAAATACAACTAATTCTACAATCTGTGATTTTTCGGTAATTTTCATAGCTATAGTTAATTAGTTATGAATTTTCAAGCACAAAATGGGTAAAATATGAAATTTTCCACAAAATAATTAATTATTGATTAACCACAGATCACAAAAATGTCAGACATATGCCAAGATGTAGAATTAGTTGTAGAACAAAGCACTATTTTTATAAAAATAAAATGATGCAATAAAGAGGTTCAAAGTGGAGGGGGAACACAGGGGTATTATTGCAATTACAATAAATAAAAATATGGAGAGATGGAAAGAAATGTAAATACCTATACCCCTTGGGGTACTCCTGTATAAATCCTAGAGAGTCACATGCATAGCATGTGACCTCTGTGGCGGGGCTTTTCTGAGAATAAGGGAACTTCGAGGGGTGAAGATGTAATATTCCCAACAGGTCATGTGCGATGCACGTGACCTCTGGGGTTGGAGCTGCTCTGTAATATGGCGGATCCTCTAGGGTGTTGATGCAAAAGGCCCCTCTGCGCATGTGCTTTGCACACGGGGAGGGTCTCGGGCAGGGAGCCCGGTGGTTGGTGGATGAAACCGACGAAGGGGCGATGCTCTGTTGAACCTTCGTTGAGTCAGAGCGGGTGACTCCTTCGCAGATGAAGGCCGAGAGAGAACCACAAAGGCGGAGGGGATGTTGTGCACGGTGGTGGGTGCCTGCAGCCTCTGGTGCAGAGGAGGCGACCGACGGATGAGACCAAGCTGTTGGCATCCAGGAGCGGAGGCGTGCAGAGGGTGGTCGTTCTTCTGCGGTGGCGTGAGTTTGTCAGGCGGTGGCGTGAAGTGTGAAGATGGAGGAGCCTCCGAGAATGGGCAAAGTAGCGGTCTGAGGAGAAGCTGCCGGAGGATAAAGCTTTCTCGGTGGATGGAGGTAGTAGTGTATTGGTAGAGGATGAAGGTGGGTATAGTGGTAGCGATGGCTCGATGGCGAAGAAGGCCGGAGCGATGACAAACGCGGAGAGGCACACTGCAACGACCAAGATGGTCGGACCTCACTGCTGGGAGACGGAGGTCGGGCTGTCACCACCAGTCCTGTCTTCTCAATGGTGCAGTCGACGGATGAAGAGTGGAGGGCTATCGGCGAGGGTTAAATAGGGAGAGATGGAGGCCAGAGTTGGTAGGTCGAAGGTGAATCACGAGATTGAGAGGGGCGATGATTCAATTGGAGATGAGGATCGGATGGGATCCGATTGGGTGCGGCGGATGTGCTGATTGAGGAAGATGACGATGAAATTTGGGGGAGATGCGGAGGATTCGTGGAGAATGGCAGTGCCACCCCAAAAGGGGAAAGTGGGAGGAAGAAGACAACGTACAAGTGTTGTTCGATCGGCCGAGATCGGATGGCCCTTATCTCGTCACCTGGCATTAGATGAAGGGGCGGGTGAAGCACGTGCAGGGCACGTGCGTTGGAGGCATGTGCTCCACACATGCGAGGCTTTTATTTTTTATATAAAAAGAAATATATATAAATCCCGAAAATGGGTGACATGTGGCAGCTCCAAGAGCTGCCACGTGTCATCCCCATAAAAATCTTAAAAAATAAATACATTAACAAAAATGTAAAAAATTATTAATTACCTCAGATCGAAAATTTTTCTTTAAAAAAGTTGCTTGTCTCGATGAGATCTACAACTTTCATGAAGAGACCAAAATCAAAATCAATCATTTGTGCAAAGTGATTTTTTTGGGGTACTCCATGCACATAGAATACCTTGATTTTTGGGTTATATATTTTATATCATTTTTAAACCAGATAACAATCCACAAAAAATAGGTTAAAATCAACGATAAATATTTACACATTAAACTATTTTTTTGGATTTTTATTAATTAAAAAATAAAGAAATAAAATAAAAAGACAATTTTTGTACAGACTGTTAGTAAGGACTCAGACTTAGTCAGTTTCTTTGATTTGAAGCTCAGTAGGGATTTAGATTTTTACACATTTTAATAAAACATTTATCAAAGAAGACAAATGAAAAATAAATAAAATAAAATGAGTCAATTATGTACATAAAATAATAGGTCAAAACAACTAAAATACAAAATGTACAAAAGAGGCCCAAAACCCAACTTTCACATATAAGCTCCGATTCACTTGAACTTTATCTTGTTTTGAAGATAATTGAATGTACATTAGTTCAAAAATGAGTAGTATCAAAATGGATACTGGATGAGGAAGATATTGAGGTTTTAGTCCGGAAATCCTAAAATTAGGGTTTGGGTTTTTGATCCACTTATTTGGGTTAGTGATTTTTTTGTACTTTTCATTTATTATTGTTAGCAATATGTACACAATGGAGGTGGTTTCAGGTCATTTGGAGTTATCATGAATTAGTTAAAAATCATGGAAGTTCGACTATTTGCAGGTCAATTGGACTGTGATTTTTTGGCTTCTTATATTGCAATGATAAGTGATAAAATGCAATTCTTATCAAAACATGAACGAATGCTAATTATGCATATAAATGAAAGAATGCCAATGATTTAGGGATTTGAGCTTAATTCATGACTTTTAGAGTGATGAATCTGAGATTCATCATCCCCCTATACTTAATCCATGCTCGTCCCTGAGCATCAAAAATAATGCATGAGGTGAAATGAGCGTGGATTCCATACCAAGATCATGAACATAAGGTTAAAATGGAACTAGACCTAACCTTTGGATTATTAGTGTGGCGGAACATCTGTGAGGCATAGAATTTTAAAATCAATTGTCTTCAAGTTCTACACATCATTGTCACAGTTTCGGCTCAGAAGTCATCTTAGATCAATCCTCCTCCCAAAGCATACCCCATGAACATTGAACAATCGACTCATGTGGGTGAAAGGTTTTAGCTCTTCCTATCCAGAATGCTGGACTACCACGCGAACCTCCTCTCCAGTAACTCGTCCTCGGAGAGAGAGATATTTCCTTCTAAGGTCTGTCACGCTGTGTTCACAATCGAATATAGGGAGAAGTTAGAATAAGGAGAAAAGAACTGGAGGTGGCCAGTGTAGTCACCTGTCCTTAGGAAGCTGGCCAGTGTAGCCAAGTCTCCATCAAGATATGCAGGTTTTCTTGAGTCTTGGACCTTTTTGGTCAAATGTTTATTTGGTAGTGGCTTCTTTGTATTTGGATTTTTGTTAGCTCTGCATGGATCTTTTTGTGCCCCTACAGATATAGAATCTTTTTTCCGTACATATTATGGGGTCTTAGAATAAATTGTGCCCAACCACCCATCCCTTTTCCGAAGCTTTATTTCAACCCGTACTCTGGTCTTTAGATTTCTAAGCTATGAGAAAAGAAACCACACAGTCTTCCAACACCCTGTCTGAGTTGATCTAGGTGCATAGCACGAGAGTACAAATTAATTCCCTATTCTATAGTCGTACCTAGAATGAAGAGACCAAGTTAGACACTAAGATTCGGACGTTGCACATTATCATGTGGAACTCAAAGAATTAAGTCATAGACCTAAAGTTTCTAAAATCCTATTTCTCGGAGAAATTACTCTGAAAATTAGGTGAATTAAAGTCAAGTCCATACCACTCTCAATTTCCGCTCATAACTCGGTTTAGAACCCAAGGACTTTTCACAAATGCAAATGCATGTAATATTGGATGAAGTGCAGGTGTGTGAAATGCAGACACATTTTTTCTTTTTTTGAGAGAAAAAAATTATTCACGGATTTTTTGTTGTGTTTTTTTATGCAAAAATGAATAAGAAGCCGTTTTTTCAATTTTTTCGGTGGGACACAGTCAGTGTTAGTAGCAATTTTTTGTTTTTTGTGTTTTTTTAAGTTACTTACCCTACCCCATAAATACATATAGACTTACGCGAAAGTACGAGCTATGGGTAAAATATATACAAAGTATATATATATACACACACCCTATACTTAGCGAGTGATGTGTCCTCAGAGCACAAGAAGCGAAAAGAAGACATAGCTCAGGCTAAGCGTAAGAAAGTAAAAATGAATTATAAACAATCGAAGTCGGCCCGCCCCCCTATACTTAGGTTGTGGACAGTCTAAGTCTAGAAGAAGAGCAAAAATGAGGTGGTCGGGATATGTGAATGAGGAGAGTATATACAGATGAGCATCGGTTCCCCCTATACTTAAGCTCTGGTTAGCCTAAGTATGGAAGAAGGGTGGAAATGAAGCGATCGAGAGATGGGAGAATGGTATGTATAGATGGCATCGGTCTCCCCCTATACTTAGGTTTTGGCCTAAGTAGAGGAAGAAGATGTAAAAGGAGACTGATGTGGTCAGGAGAGAGGGTGGGTAGCCGATGATTAAGGCGGTTTTTGGCCGATCTTTTTGTGAGCCTGTGGTGGGAAATCGCAATTATAAGAAGGAGATAAATCACATGATTCCCAACCATTATCAGTGTTATCTTCAGAGAAATCATGCTGGATAGTAGATAAAGCGTATGAGTCGGATGAAAGATAACCATCATCGGAGTTATCCTCAGAGGAATAGTATTTCAAAGTGGAGGCACTCTAGACCTTCTTGGTCTTCTGTTTCTGCAGTTGTTTTCTCATAATTTGTTCCTTCTTATGATCAAGCGATTTATCCTCAGATGAATACTTTGAAGCACCAATCTTAGTCAGCTCATAAGAAATTATTCCAGTATATTTAATGAGACCAGGAGAATCAGCTTTGGATGAATAATAATGAGGAATAGGATTTGTCCAACGAGAATTGAAATTTGGATCCTTGCAAAGATCAGGTTTTAAGATTGCCGAACAGACCTCACTCATATAGATTACCTTTTCTGGATTTGATGAGGTATCATCAGACGATTCCTCTTCCGGAAGTTCGAAGGTGACTTTCTTTTTAGATGAAGGAGCAGTCAGTGTTTATTCTGGGAGTTAGGTGTTGACACTTGAGTCTCTACATGAATAACCATTGAAATTTTTCTCCTTGGTTGGTGTTCGTCCCACATGTTTGTTCTTAGTTTTCTTGATGTTGATGCACTCCTGAGTTGGATTGATTTGTTCAAGGTAGTTAGAGAAGGTTGACTCAGGGTGAGCCCATGCATATGTCTCAGGATCATATAAGAAACATTTTTCTATGGTGAGAGCAACAGGAAATGGAATAGTGGGGAGAGTTTCTGCATATTCATTCTCAATTGACTTGATGTTGGTGCATTCTTGAGATGTGTTGATTTGATTAATGTAGTCAAAGGAGATCTCGGCCGACTCGGGATGTGCCCATGCATAAGTTTCAGGATCATAATCAGAGTCATTTCCCATGGTGAGAGAAGCAGGAAATGGAACAGGAGGAAGAGTCTCTAAACCAATAGTCTTCTCAACAACCATTATCTCAGGTGTAGAAACGAGGTAGGGCTCTTCTATTGCTTGATGTTTTTTGTGGGTTACCTGAGAAAATAATGGTTTCTTAAAGACTTGTTGCAATTGGAGTGCTCCCAATGCTATAAAATTGATTTCTCAAGTCTCACACTCAATAATTCCATTAGCCAATGCTAAGAATGGCTTTCTGAGAACGATTGGAGACTGGGTGAATTCTCATTGATGCTAAATATGAATACTCGTGAAGTCCACTTTAAGCGGAGCACCTCGGAATGTATTGATGACCGAAATGGTTCTTCTCGGCTGCTTTATCAATCGATCAGCCAGTTGAACGATCTCTCGTATCTTCTTGATAGGTCCGAGTTTTAACTCGTTTAATACATATATCAGGAGGACATTAATTGGTGAGTCATCATCAATTAGAGCATGAGTAAAAATGGTGTCTTTAATTCCACAGTCAAATCCGGGCAATCGCTTCACTTTACGGCTCTTGGTTTTTCTCCTCAACACCAAGGAGGTGCCCATTGACAAGATATGTCTTTCAGTCTTTGTTCTTATCCTCCTTGACTTTTTCATCATTAATTTGTTCATTACAAATGCTTTAAGGTCGGGGAAGTGTTCCATGGTCTGTATCAAGGGAAGTTCAAAAATCAGTCTTTTCTCAATTGCTTCCCATACAGCAGGATCCAAATTCTTTAGATCTTCTTCGGTTTCAATTTTTATGTATTTTTCTGGATTTTCGATTTTTTGGTTGTTTTTGAATATTTCAATTTTTTAGTATTTTCTGTGTGGTGTGTAGATGTGGTGTTTTCTGTAGATGATGAGGGGTTTTTATTAGCTGCGTGACAATCAGAGTACGAGTTATTCCCAGGAGAATAGTATGCGGAAGTGTCGTTGTTAGAGTCATCCCTAGGATGAACATATTCTCTAGGTTTCTGAATATCCTCAGAATTTTCAATAGGAGATCCAATCATTTCATCATCCCTTTTTAAATCCGAGCTACCATAGAATGAAATTAGTTGGTCAGTCAATTTTCTAAATTTATCCTCCATTAATTCATATCTCCTGGTAATCCTTGAAATGTCATCCTCTAAAATCTTTTCATGATCAATCATGAGAGCAGTCGGTGTGTATTCTTGTTTTTGAATTTGAGGTCTAGTTATTTCATCTTCCATTTTCCTGTCTGAGATGGAAGGTATCTTAAATGTTTTCTCCGGGTCTAGTTAGGTTCGAATACAGTTTCCGCTCTCCTAACTAGATATAAGCTTCAGGTCTACGTGTTCGGGAGTTGAGACCTGATGATAGGCCCGAGTTCTCCTCCTGATATCAATAACTACCTGATATCAACTCTTGGCTGAGGTCAGGCAGTTCTTTCTTTTTTTGTATTCATCTGCAAAGGCGGAGAGTGAAAGTTGACGTGTGCACGAATGAGATTGGAGAAGATTCTCTTGGAACATCCATTATATTATCGTTATTTTCTGAAAATTTATCCTCAAAAATTATGGAAGGAGTCTGCTCAGTGGAAGGATTTTACGGGACTCCGTAGTTCCCATACTCAGCATGCGTCACTCAGGCATGAAATGTTGATTTAAGTAGAGTCTACTTCCATGGTCATGATTGATCGTATACTGAAACGATGGAGTAATAAAGGGTTCACATGTGTCGATATCATCAGTCTGGTCCTTTGTATGTGTGGGATGATCGAAGGAGTGGTATTTAGGTTGGTCAATAGGGATTTGATCATTAGGGTCAATCCAGTATGGTTGATCATTAGGTGCATGCCTCTCCTTGTGGTTTGATCGAGCCGTCATATCGTTCCCTATGGTCAAGGAAATATGTGAATTTGTGTAGTGTTGACCTATCCCAGTAAACTTGTGAGAAAGGAATGAAGTTGGTTGGGGTTGATTTCTCAGACAATCATGAGTGTCAAAAGTGATTTGATTTTGAAATTGTTCATTAGTTTCGGCGAGAAACCGAGAGTAAGATGGTTTAGTCCAGGATGGCAGTTGATCATATGTGATAAAGGTTAGGGAGATGGGATATATGTAGAAGTGGTCATAAGATCAGGGTAAACTGGTTTTGAATTCAAAGTTTTGACAAGATTGATTAGAGGGTCCAAGTCTCCCACAAATGTCGGAGGATTCTTGATAGAAGAGGGTTTGGATACTTTGGGTCTAACCGAGACAAATTCATTTTCATAATATAGATCAAATGTGTACATGGACCGTTGTCATGTCTTTGTCATTGGATATTGATGATGAATTGACATGGTTGATCTCGGTGCAAGTACACAGGATATTCAAAAGAAAGTTTTATCAAGGAGATTGATGGCACAAATGTGTGGCTTTTGATCTTCGAAATCGGTTCACGCACTTTAATGCAAACATAAATCAAACCCCAGGTTCACCAACTCACACAATGAAGCCGCAAGAGTTTGGTAATTATCTTTTATATTTAGTTAGTGATAAGTCAATCTTGGAAAAATTAGCGAGCTGTTAGGTGCCGAAAATTTTCTTAAAGACTAGCCCGAATTCTTATGACTAGTTGCACATACTTTCAGCCAGTACAAATGTAAGTAGAAACCGTAAAACGGATACCTGTGTTACTTAAGGACGGAGCCTTATGCAGTGTCCTTTAAACCACCTACTCTGCTAAGGAAATCCAGACTGTTTACCAGCTAGTCAATATGAAAATTCGGTGTTGGGCTCTAGCCTTAAGTACCATCTTTAAGGCTTGTTACATAAACAGAACAAGAGAATGAGCGAGAGACAACACTTAAGGCTGGTTACATAAACAGAACAAGAGAGTGAGCGAGCGAGTCACACCACAAAAAAAGAAGTTAGAGGTCTTGTTACACATGCGAGAGTCCAAACAGACACCGTTATAAATGAGCAAATAATTACAAAAATTAATATTGCAAAAAATTAAATCCTAGACTCTATGCTTTCTCATGACTCGAATCGATCTTAATTTTAATTGTGGTTTTGCTGAATTCTATGAAGATGCGTCGGTTTCCTAAAAATCGCTCCACATACGCTGGGTACATCGCAAGAAAAATAAGAGAGATAATGTAAGAGAGTGACACCATTAAAATATGAAAATAAATCTCTAAAATAATTTAAAAGCAAAGGAAAGAATTATGGAAAATACATAATAAATTGTCGGGGTCAGACTACCCGAATAAAGAAAACCGAACACAAAAATTTGTTAAACAAACTCTAAACCGTTTGCGTCCCCGGCAATGGCACCATCTGAAGAGTCGTGAATTGCCCTTGTTAATTGCGTGAATTATCGTATGTTTAAATTAATGTCGTTTCATTGTAGGCGGACAATCGGAATCGGTCAAGAAATAACCACAATAAAATAATCAATTTTCAATCACATGGTTGTTTTGTTTATTTTAATTGGGCAAGTCTCAAGGTCAAACTTAATGAGGCAAAGGAACAACCTAGAAATTTATCTATCAAAGTTCTTGCACGGTTTTCAAGACAGACTTTTTTTGGTATTTTTAATGCAAATTTAGGAATGCAATATGCAAATTTAGCCAATTTTAAGGACTAAAAATTAAAGATCAATCAAACAATGTCAAAAAAATATGAAACTTGGCCAAGATGACAATTACGATGAAATAAATGCATTGTATTTTTTTTGCAATTTTTGTGTTTAAGATAAATATGTTATGGATTTATGATTGCAAACAAAGTGAATTTCAATAATTATTTATAATAAATATTAAACCTAATTATTTTCAAGGGATAAATTTATCCAAGATCTATCACTAGGTGATCGATCTCAGAAAAATCCTAAACTTCAAAAATATAAGAATTAATACCTATTAAAAATTAAATATTGAAATATGTAAAATGATTTTTATAATGCAAACTATGTATGCAAATGCAATTCTTTTTAGGCATGATCTGAAATACAGCTAATTCTACAATCCTTGATTTCTCAATAATTTTTAGAGCTATGGTTGATTAGTTATGAATTTTCAAGCACAAAATGGGCAAAATATGCAACTTTCCACGAAATAATTAATTATTGATTAACCACAGATCACAAAAATGTCAAACATATGCCAAGATGTAGAATTAGTTGAAGAACAAAGTAATATTTTTTATAAAAATAAAATGATGCAATAAAGAGGTTCAAAGTCGAGGGGGAACACAAGGGTATTACTGCAATTACAATAAATGAAAATATGCATAGAGGGACGGAAATGTAAATACCTATACCCCTAGGGGTACTACTATAAAAATCCTAGAGAGTCACGCACGGAGCACGTGACCTCTGTGGTGGGGCTTTTCTGAGAATAAGGGAACTCCGGGGGGTGAAGATGCAATATTCCTAGCATGTCACGTGGGGCTGGAGCTACTATGTAATATGGCGGATCCTCCGGGGCATTGACGCAAAAGGCCCCTCCGTGCACGTGCTTTACACGGGGGGAGGGTCCCAGACAGGGAGCCTGGTGGTTGGTGGATGCGACCGGCGAAGCAGCCATGCTCCGATGATCCTTCGTGGAGTCGGAGTGGATGGCTCCTTCACAACTGAAGGCCGAGGGAGAACCACGGAGGCGGAGGGGTAGCTGTGCACGGTGGTGGGCACCCGCAGCCTCTAGCGTAGAGGAGGCGACCCGCATAGGAGGACAAGTTGTTGGCGACCTGGAGCGGAGGCATGTCAAGGGTGGTCGTGCTTCTGCAGCGGTAGGAGGTTGTCAGGCGGTGGCGTGAAGTGCAAAGATGGAGGATCCTCCAAGAGCGGGCTGAGTAGCAGTCGGAGGAGAAGCTACCGGAGGATGATTCTTTGTCGATGGATGGAGGTAGTATCGTATTGGTGGAGGATGAAGGTGGGTATAGTGGTAGCGGTAGCTCAACGGTGAAGAATTCCGGAGTGATGTCAGGTGCAGAGCGGCACGCTGCAACGGCTAAGATGGTCGTACCTCATCGTTAGGAGACGGAGGCCAGACTGTCACCGCCGGTCCCGTCTTCTCAATGGTGCAATCGGCATATGAAGAGTGGAGGGCTATCAACGAGGGTTAAATAGGGAGAGGTGGAGGACGGAGTTGGTAGGTCGAAGGCGAATCGTGAGATTGAGAGGGGCGCTGATTCGATAAGAGATGAGGATCAGATGGGATCCGATTGGGTGCGTCGGTTGTGCTAATTGAGGAAGGTGACAACGAAATTTGGGGGAGAGGTAAAGGATTCACGGGGAATGACGGCGTTGAAAAACCACCTGATCACTTGTCTTCTAAACCTGTAAAAAAATCAGAGAAAAAGATTTTGGTTGTTGGATCGACGACCAGGTGAGTTTTACGAGAAAAGATTAAGGTGAATTAATCTTCTTTATTTTATTTATACTCCTAAACTTTGATGTATAGTGAAAGCACATGATTGTCGAACTCAGAGAGGCAAACTGTTGAAACTAGAGGAAATCGATAGAAAAGCTTAGGTTTTGGATTTTTCTAATTTTTATTTTATTTTTAAGGAATTATCTTATTTTTATTTGAATTTTATGAATTTTATATTATTTTTGTATTCGTTATGTATTTTGTATTTTTCTATTATTTAGAAATTGTTTAAATTTTTATTTGATTTTTATTTTTTTATGGTTTATTTTTATTGTACTGTTGTTGTGAATTTTTAAAGGATTTTTATGATTTTTATGGTGTTTGGTTTATTTTTAAGGTAAAAAGTAAGTGTTTATTGAAAACTGTGACGTATGTTGGATTTTTAAAGTTGAATATAGTGCGAAAATATTTTTATTAGATTTTTATTAGAAAGTATATGAAATTATATTTAAAATGATAGGTTGTGCGTTTTTATGGGATTTTTCTTGAATTAGTTATGATTTTTACAAGTTTTATTAGTTTTATCATTTGAATTTTGTTTTATATTTTTTTAAATTGATGTGTAAAATATAGTAAACTATACGTCATGTAATTTTTTTAGATTTTAAATGTAATTTTTTATATTTTTTATGATTTGTAACTTTATTTAATACGTATAGGGTATTATATACAATGTGAAGCGTGTTTGTGTATTTGTTCTGGAAATGAGGGGCGCGCGTGTAAAATTATTAAAGTTGAAGGGTTGAGTGCGCAAACTTGCCAAAGCGCACGTGCAGATCACGTGCCTTCACTCTGATGTAGACCTATTCGCAATATCATAATGTTTCGGGTCCCAATATTGCGTGCACATGCACGTGAGGTCTTCAGCATCTGGATCTGTTTAGGAATAACGGAAATTTGGGAGATAAATCGCAATATGCCTAAAAAAATATCCAACCCGCACACGCGCTGGTCACGTGCGCGTTGCTCCGACTTGAGCGGTAGGGTCGGTCTCGTTGCGACGCGTGTCGACGCGTGGGTGTGCGAGGACCGATCGATCGGATCTTATCCGACGGTTCTGGTTGAAAGCCCCAAATAGAGTTCCTGTTCTCCTTAGCAAGAGGCGTTTTCCTTCGATGTTCGAGGAACCGAGTAGAGGTTCTTCAACAATGAGAATACCTCCAGGCGACGGATTCGGTTAACAAATCCGAATCTCCTTTGTGGTGGTCGATGCGCGCGACGATGGATGATGATCTACAGAGGATCAGGATATCATAATTTCCTGCAATGGGAAGCGACACGATCGGGCGACGATCCTTCAGGTGCGACAGTGGTTCAAGCGGTGTCGTTACATCGTGACGGTGGTTGCAGCCTCCGGCTGTAGGTTCTGCAAGGCTGCAGCGAAGTCTAGGTCCCAGAAGAGTGCGAGTGGCAGAGACTATCTGCACCTGAAGTTCATTTCAGATGAAGTGTTCCAGGCAATTATCGATCGGTTTCCGTCATTTATTTATGAAGTGCTCCGCCTCGACCGAATTTTGACGATGCTATGTTTGTCAAGGATACGTCGATGAATTCTTTGTCAGATGGTGTTTGTTGCAGTTTTCAAGCTCCAGCTGGTAGCGATTCTCCGCGATCGGCTCTCAACTTTAAATCTCCTCCGAAGGATCTCAGTTGTAGGAGTTTCTTATGTGTGACCTGCGGATGGTTACATATGCACGAGGAGAAATCCTCGGCTCAATGTTGCAGGTTGCACAGAAAATGGTACTAAATTATAAATCACCCTCAGACGAATGTGTAGGATGGAAATTGGGTCTCAAATCCGAGTGAGGAACAAAGGTGGAGAAAGGGAATGGGTGGAGGAATCGATAACGCGAAAGGAATCGGGGGAAAAAATGAGCAGCGGTTGAATGTGTATCAGAGCAGTGAGGAGATAGATCGGCGAACAGAGAAATGGAATGATTGTAACCATGAGAAATTTGATGATTTGTGTATCAATTTTAGAGGAAATTAGAGGAATTAAGAATAGAAGAGAGAGAGAGAGAGAGAGAGAGAGAGAGGATGAGAAGAGAGAAATAGCAGAGGAGGAGAAATCGGAAATAGGAAACTAAGAAACGTGACCTGGAGGCTAACGGTAAAGGTGGATGAACTATCGCCTGGGTCGAAGCTCGCGGAGGAGCTCCAGGTGCGTGCCTCTACGCACGATGACGTGGAGGCCGAGCCGCGGCAGAGCGGATCTCTACGTCTGCGGCGATCTCGCCACACCTTCTCCTTCCTATCTCTCGACGCCGGAGGGAGAATGCTGTCACCTGACTACCTCGCTCGGAGCTCTGGAAGGTGGAAAAAATGAGAAATGGCAGATGGCCGGTCCGAGGGGGGTTGATGAGGTATAAATAGGAGCGGTTGGATGTCGTCACCACCGCGGTTTTGTTCACCGGAGCAGTTGTGAGGCATTGGAGGAACGGCCGGCCAACGACCGACCGTTGAGGCAGTTGGTGGAGAAGAAGAAGAGAGGCAGAGGAGGCGCACAGCGTGGAGAAGAAAGGGGAAAAGGGAAAGTAAGAGAGAGAAATGAAAGGAGAGCGAAAATAAAATAAATGAAATTAAATAATATTAATATAATTAATAATTATATATAAATCAATTAATATAATTAATTTCGTAATTAAATAAATAATTAATAATTTAAAATAATTAATAAGATAATTAGGTGCTAATTAAATAATTATATATGTAATTAAGTAATTAATTTATACATAAATTAATTAAATAAGTAATTTAAATAAATAAATAAAATATGTTTTTGAAATAAAAATAAAGGATTAAGGTATTAAATAATAATATAAGTTACGGTTTATTGTACAACACACCAATACGAGCTCGAAAATCGTGTTTTCGCATTAAGTCTGATTTTAGCGAAACTAGTATCATTCTGTAGATAATTGAAAAATATAATTTTAGAGACCGAGTTTGCTTTGTTCAGAGTTCATACGATCGAGTTATTAGGCCCGGACGAAAAAAGTAGCGGTTTCGGGCCTTCGGATTTTATTGGTATTTTAAGTTACTTTTATTTTTATATTTTTATATACAATTTTAGAGGATTTTAGGAAAAAAAGAATTAAGTTAATCGGTTTTACGGTTATTTAATTAAAAACCCGGGAAGTTTCTACATATAGTACATATATACAACGGCGTCCAAAAAGCCGAAACTCACCGGTTTTATCCGAATATTTTTCTAATATTTTTAATAAATAGTATTATGTACAAAACAGATATTAAAAGTGAGTTTGGTCATTTTGGAGTTTTATATAAATTGTTATGAACCTTGGAAGTCGGCTTTTGCGGCTTTTAAGGTTCATTGTGGTTATTTTATTTTTATTTCGAAATATTTTTCTAATTTTTTTATAAAATAATATATATTTTTAAGAACAATTTTTAAAAAAGAAGTGTTTTAATTTGAGATGGTTTTGATAATAAATAAAATAGGTGAAATATTTACAAGGTGAAAATTGGTTAAATTATATTTTTGGTCTTGATTTTCTAAATATTTTTATTTATTAGGATCATTATCTCCTCCTACTTATTTCTTTTGTCGACCCGGTCAATATAGATATGGTCTCGGGGTTAGGATCAGACTATATATCTTCTATTTACATCATTCTTTTCTTTTTATTTTTCTTTTTCTCTTCATTCTTTTATTTTGGTAAAAATAAGTGTTAAATATATAATATTAAGAATTGTGGTTAGAATGTTTATTAATGGTTATTAGTGATTATTTACATGTATTTTACCAAGGATTTTAGCCAAAATGAAAGAATAAAGGCGATGAATTACGGATTCATCATTCCCCTATACTTTACCTTTGCTAGTCCCTTAACAAACACTTATTCTATAAATAAGTGCAACCAAAACAAAAAAGAAAAATAAAAGAATTTAGAACATGCTTGTTTCTTTAAACCGAATCTCACTTCACCCAAAATCTGGAGCTTGGATTCAGGCCTATTAGAATTATTAGTGTGTCGAGACTCTATTAGAATTAAGATTTAAGCCTCGACAGCCTTTAAGTTCCACAAATCTTTATCCAGATCCATCTCAACAGCCAAATCAGATCCACCTATCCATCACGCAAACTTTTCGGCTTTGAAAGCAATCCGTACTGTGTGTGAAAGGTTTTAGCTCTTCCCACTTAAAGAAGCGAAGGAACCGTCCATCCCAGTTACACACTTCTATTGGACCCTCATCCAACAGCTCAGTCCTGAAGGAGGGAGGTATTTCCTTCTAAGTTAAGGTCTTGCTGAGTCCACAATCGAGTATAGAAAGAAGTAGAAAAAGTGGAAGAGAATTGGAGTGTGATTGGTGTAATCACATCTCCAATGAAGCCTAACCAGTTTAGCCAAGTCTCCACGAAGACATGCATGCTTTTCTGAAGCTTGGATCATTGTGGTCATTTTTGGTGTTTGGTGTATCGGCTTTTTTTGATAGTGATAATTGTTGCTGCACTGAATAAGTCTTTTGTGCCCTGACGGATATAACATCTTTTCATTCCACCCATTTTTGGTGTCTTGGAAAAATTGTGCCAATAGATCCTTCCCTCATCCAAAGCTTTATTTCAAACTCAATCTCTCTCGTCTTAAGAACTCATCACCGCCAGACAAGGATGGGAACACACCACCGAAATGGATTGCCCTTTACAACCCCATGCAGGTCGAGCTAAGTGCAGAATGCTTGAGTTCAACATTGATTCAAATGGTGAAGAGTTCAACGGATGACACCAGGTGTCCTACTTAGGCATTTTCAAGTTGAATTCCGAACATGGTCTCATGGAACCCAAAGAATTAAGTCTGAAAGACATGAAGAGTCTCAATTCCTGTTCTTATAAAGTCCCTTTATAATTAAGTGGATTAAGGCCTAAACCAAGCTCCATCTCTCGGACTTAGATCCATTCGGTTCAAGAATCAAACTTGTTCTCAAGAATACGAATGAATGCAACAATTTTTTATGAAGTAAATTTTTCGGCTTAAGTGTTTTAAGTGGTTTATAAAGAATTTTGCAATTTTTTATTGAATTTTACAACTTTTTAAAATTTTAGGGGTCTTTTTTGTAAAAGTTAGTGGATTAATTTGATTTACACAAATTTTACAAGGATTTTATATATTTAAAAAGATTTTATACACATTTTATGTATAAGTTGATACGACTTTTATACAAGATTTTACAAATATTTTATTTACAAAATTTTAAAGATTTTATCAAAGAATTTTACAAAAAAAATTAATGTATGGATTTTAACGTTTTTTTATAAGACATTTTTATGGTTTTCTTGTGGCTTTTAGAAATCCAAAATATACACCATACTTTTAGGAAGCCTCATTATTAAAAATACGATAAAGTACGAGTTATGGCTTCTAAAGTATATATAGCATATATATACGACACCCTCCTATACTTAGCATGAACTATGTCCTCATAGTGACCAAAGAAGTGGCTAAGGAAGACATAACTCAGGCTAAGTATAGATCGTTGAAAAGAATCTATACTACAACGACTCAAAGAATAACGAATGAATGAATAGAATTCGATCATCTCCTCTATACTTAGGATCAAGTGATCCTAAGGATATCAGACTCAAAACCAAAGATGATCGAGGTCAAGAGAATGTACAAACTCAACTGCTCAACTTGTCCCCCTATACATAGGGTAAATATCCCTAAGTATAGAGATAGAAATCAAAAGATGAAAGACAAGCGAGGGAGCAGATGATACAAAAACCGACGACTATAAAAGGGGAAGTGAGCGAGAATACCCCCATATACTTAGGGTAAAGTGTACCTTAAGTATAAGAAACGACAAAGGGTAATCGAACAAGACGCTACAAATAACAACACGGTGTCTACACCCCCTTATACTTAGAATGAAGTACATCCTAGGTATAGCAAAATTCTAGATGAATCTAAGGGTGTAAGACAAACGGAAGGGAAAGAATAAAAACGAGAGTATATACAAGATCTGTTGAATCAGGTGTGAGATGCAAAGTGTAAGAGTGAAAAGATCATCTCATACGAAATAGATGGGGGCAACTTCAATGATCGATGATTCATGATCGAGAAATGGTTTCAACCGCTGACCGTTGACTTGAAAGGTGGGATCAGATGACAACTCAGATATATTGATGCTACCATTGTCATACACCTTTCACACAAGATATGGGCTTCTCCACTTGCTCAGAAGTTTCCCTGGAAATAATTTTAGTCTCGCATCGATTAGCCATACTTTCTGATTCGGCTCAAACTGCTTGTGGCTGATGTGGAAATCATGCCACTTTTTCATCCGCTCTTTGTAATGAAGGCTATTTGTGAAGGTTTGGTCTCTCAGCTCTTCCAGGACTGCCAGTTCAATTTGCCTCTGATCTCCCGAATCATCCAGACCAAAGATCACTTCTTTCACTTCCCACAAGGATTTGTGCTTGATCGCGATAGGTAGGTGGCATGGCTTGCCATAAATGAGCCGAAAGGGAGACGCGCCCAATGGAGTCTTGAAGGATGTTCTATAGGCCCAAAGAACCGAGTCCAAAAGCTGTGACCAATCCTTTCGGTTTGGGCGAACAACCTTCTGCAAAATCGTCTTAATCTCCCTATTCGAAACTTTGGCTAGACCATTCGTCTGAGGATGATATGGAGTAGCAACCCAATGGTCTATACCGAAGTCGTTAGCAAGTGCTGTTACTTTGTCATTGATGAAGTGGCTACCCCCATCTGAGATCAGAACACGAGGAACCCTGAACCGTGTAATGATATGCTTTCTCAAGAACTTGCAAACCGTGTTCGCATCAGCGGCTCGGGCAGGAATAGCCTATACCCAACGACTCACATAATCCACAACTAGAAGGATATACTCGAATCACTGAATTTTAGGAAACGGGCCCATAATGTCGATGCCCCATGCGTCGAAAACCACATAGAAGTGAATCGATTGCATCGGTATCATATCTCTATGTTCGCAAGTGCCCATTTTCTGACAATCAGTACATCTCTTTACGAATACTTGGGCATCCGCAACGAGAGTAGGTCACCAAAGGCCAGATTGGAGCACCTTTTGTACTGTCCTCTTCCCTGAATGGTGTCCTCCATCTTATAATCGATAACAATACTTGAGGACACTCTGGTACTCCTCCTGAGGAATACACCGACGCCAAACAGAATCCACTCCTTCATGATAAAGGGCCAGATCTTCCCAATGGTAAGACTTGGTCAATCCTCTATCTAGACCAACCTTGTGGGACTTTCTTAGCAACAAGAAAGTTCACAATATCGACATACCATGGTAGTGAGGCGACAACAAGAATCACCTTGTCGGGGAAGGTCTTGGTAATTGGTGCATTGAACTCAACAGTCTTGGGTGTTTCTAACCAGAAGAGGTGATCTGCCACCACATTCTTGACTCCAGGCTTATCCTTGATAACAATACCGAACTCCTAGATCAGAAGGATCCATCTGGTCAGATGCGGCTTCGAATCCTTATTGTCCATTAGATACCGGATAACGGTGTGAAAATTGAATATAGTGACTTTTGATCCTAAGATGTGGGACCTAAATTAGTCTAAGGCAAATACTACGGCTAGCATTGCTTTCTCTATAACCGTGTAATTCCGCTGCATGGAATCCAAAGTCTTGCTAGCATAGTGTATAGAGTATGGAAGGTCATCCCTCCCCTATCCCAACACAGCACCAACGGCAAAATCGGAGGCATCCGTTATGATCTCAAATGGGAGAGACCAATCGAGTGGATGAAGGACATTTGCCTCTACAACCATATTCTTGAGAGTTTCAAATGCTGAAAGACACTTATCATCGACGATAAACTCAGTGTATTTCGCCAAAAGATCAGACAACGGTCGGGAAATTTTACTGAAGTCTCATATGAAATGTTAGTAGAAACCGACATGCCCGAGGAAAGACCATAGCTATTTCAGATTGGACGGTGGATTGAGTTTCTTTATTATATCCACCTTGACCGGTTCCACCTCCATGCTCCGGTTGGAGATGATGTGACCGAGGACTATCCCTTGAGTCATCATGAAATGACTCTTCTCTCAAGAAAGAACGAGGTTAACCTCCATGCACCTCTGAAGCACACAATCTAGGCTAGAAAGATAAGAATCAAAATCATTACCGTAGACCGAGAAATCATCCATGAAGACCTCCAAGATATCTTCCACCATGTCCGCGAATATCGGAAGCATGCACTCTGGAATGTAGCTAGAGGATTACATAATCCAAAGGGCATCTGTATGAAATCATACGTTCCGAATGGATAGGTGAATGTCATCTTTTCTTGGTCTTCTGGAGCAATGGCCACTTGGTTATATCCCGAGTACCCATCAAGGAAGCAATAATGACTCTTCCCGGTTAATCACTCGATGATCTGATCGATGAACGGTAATGGGAAGTGATCCTACTTGGTCGTTGATTCAAGCATCTGTAGTCCACGCAGACACGCCAAGAAGTTGGTACTCGGGTAGTGATCTCCTCTCTGTCCTCACTGATCACCGTAGTGATACCCGTCTTCTTGGGTACCACATGCAAAGGACTAACCCATTTCAAGTCGGAGATGGGATAGATAAAATCGGCGCTCCACCACTTGGATATTTCCTTCATAACTACCTCTCGAAGATTCATGTTCAGCCTACGCTAAAACTCACGAGATGGCTTGGCGTCATCCCTAAGAAAGATGTGATGGGAGGAGAGAGAGAGCCAGACTAATCTCATGGAGATCAGCTACTGACCACTCGATCGCCTTGCGGTTCTTCTTAAGAATCTCCATCAGACGGAATTCTTGATCTTCGATCAGATTGGATGAGATGAGGACTGGAAACATTTTGGATTCACCTACAAGAAATCATTACTTCATGGTTTGAGGCAACGGTTTAAGCTCAGGGGGTGAAGGAACATGGAGGGTGGGTTTGATTAGAGCCTGGGTATAGGCTGCTAGATCGAGACATGTGAGCTCTACCCACTCTGAATTAGAAAGATCTGAAGATGATTGGATGTTCTGATTTGATTCAGTCTCCAGGCTGGTTGTAGGATCTGATAATGGAGTCTGAAGTGATAAAAATTCGGTGAAGCACTGCCAATCAGCATCGTAGGAATCAGAATGATCTGCGGGTGACTGACAACTATGAGTGTTTCTTTTGACTTGGAGAGATATGGAATGTCTGAATGATCTGAGAAGGTATCCAAATCGCCTCCATCTAGATTTTTGCTATGCGGTTCTAGGATTGTTCTCTCTAATCTCCCATCCTCAGAAATCTGAATCTCGGCTTCGACTGACGGAGTGATGAAAGATTGGGTACTAGGTTCATCTCAGACGACCTCATCATCGGTTTGTATGAAGTGACAATCTAGATGACTGCCGGGTTCGTCATCAGATGCTCGCTCTAATTCAATTACTCTAGAGTTCTGATCTTTGATCGTCTCTATATGTATACTTTTGCTCTGTACGCAGAAGTACATCTTCCCGATTCCATAGTCGGAAACGGCCTTCGTTGTCGCCAAAAAAGTCATCCAAGTATGATTGGGGTATTGGTCATGCATTCAGGGATCGCCATGTCCAACACGACGAAGTCCACGGGGAATTTCAAACCCTGAATGGTGACGATAACGTCTTCGATTAAACCCTTAGGCCTCTTGATTGATCCATCAGCAAACTGCAAGACCGTTCGGCTTGGTCAAAGAGGCCCGAACTCGAACTTGTCGAGTAGGGAAGATGGAAGGAGATTAATCGAAGATCCGCTATCTAATAGAGTTCGATCGGGCGTCTTATTAAGGATCTCGCATCTAACATACGATGCTCCCGTATCTAATCTCTTGGTTGGAAGACGGTTCTGAATCGCATGGAAAGTTTCCTTGGTCAACATGTGGATGTCAGAACAATGATTGCACTGCCTCTTCTTTCTGCGGATGGTGGTTCGTTCTTTAAGACCTTTCTGTAGAAGAGAGATGTGAGCCAAGGCTTACGAAAGAGTGAGTTGGATCGTAAACTTAGCAAGCATCTCTTTCATCAGATCATTCATTTAATTTTTTTGAGTTTTCTTTTTCAGCGCCTTTTCCTAAGCAGAGTGCTTTGGGAAAAGGAATATGTACATCCTTTTGATTAATCTGTACAATCGGAGGATAAGAAGAAGAAGAAGGAGATGTTTTTGTAAGACAGGGACTTCCTTTCAGTAAATCATTAGAGAGAGAAAGATCTTGATCAATAATCTTTTTATTTCTTTTTCGATTTCTTCTCTTTTGTACATTTTTTTGTGATTTTCTCTCATCATTACTAGAAACAAAGAACAGTCAAGCAGCTACGTCGGCATTCGGCTCTGGCTGCTCTTCAGACTTGGTGGCTTCAGCACCACCATCTCCATCATCAAAGGTTGCGGCTTCAGCACCGCCATCGATGTCATCTACATGCTCTCTTGTATTATCTGGGGTATCTTCCTCTAGCCTAGTAGAGTCTCCGCCTAATGGAATCCTACCACTCCTAAGAGAAATGAAATCAGCATCATCACAGTAAAGATCGTCATCGGAGAATACCTGTGATTGGAGGGTTGGCTTGGTCAAATCTACCTGCTTTGAATTCCGCTTCAGATTATTCAGGTTGGGCTCTATCTGGGCAGACAAGGAAGACTTCTCTTTGATAAGATCAATGACATGAGTGTTGAACTCATCCATTTCTCGCCTAAAAGTGACCTGTTGGTCAGTGATAAAGTTAGCGAGATACTATAATGCTGGGTTATCATGGAAAGGGCCATGAGATCCGGATGAGTCACCTCAGTGATACTGAGGCTGCTGCGGAGCTGACTGCTGCTGTGGAGGATACTGCTGCTGATGCTGAGGCTGGTAAGTGCTATGCCTCCACTGAGGTTGTTGATACTGATGAGGACCGTAATGCTGCTGCTCTCTACTTTGTACCATCGGTGCCTGAGGTTGCTGCTGGGAAGAGGCACCTCCTGTTGACCAACGGAAATCAGGGTGATCACGACAGATCCCTCATTGCTGCGGTCGGTCATACCAAATCCCATTGACCTCAGTCAATGGCTCATGCATCTTAGAGTATGTTGGGGGCATAGATGCCAAAGACTGATCGCTCTTATACACCACCATCTGAGTATCAGATGACGGTGTCTGCTGGAGTTGCGGGTACACCGAGGGGTGATGAGAAGGCTCACAATGCACATGGTAAATGTGATGTACTAGAGGCCTAGGAAGGATGCCTCAATCTCGGCTACCTGTGTCAGCCCGTAATCTTGAAGATCGGTTCAAATTAGCTTCTATATCTTGAAGGCACATAATCCGTGTCTTCATATCACTCAGTCATCTCCCAAGCTCGTCAATTTTTTCGAGCTTGTGCAATTTATGTCACTTCTTCTTGATTATATCCATCTGATCCAGCTTCTGCCAAATGATCCCCATATCAGCTCATGAGGATTCGACCGGAATCGAAACTGTAGAAGGTGGATTCCCTTCTATTTGTGACACTCGGGAATGCTGGTGATAAGTTGGTGGCTTAGTCTAGTTGTAGACCCGAGTCTGAGACATCGTGATGTAGCTCTCTGCTATTTTCTCGTAAATGGCCTAGACTCGACCCTCGTGCATTAAAAAATACAATCAACCACATGCTGCGTTCACCAGTCCTTGTAATTATGGTGTCAGCCCACCGAAGAAATTTTGTACGAGAGTCAACTTGGAAAGCTCGTGGTGGGGACACTGATCAATGAGCTCTCGAAATCAGTCTCATGCCTCGTGGAGTTGCTCGTTCCCGATCATGGTGAAGTTGCTAATCATAGCTCTAGCAGCATTCGTTCGACTGAGAAGGTAATACTTGTTCAGATAAGCGGTTCTCAGCTCCTCCCATATAGAAACGTATCTCCCTAAGTGTTTCAGCAAGTAGGCTACTCGATCAATAAGGGAGAACAGAAATGTGATCAACTTGATCGTGTCCTCGTTGACGTGCGCATCGTGCACCGTGCTGTAGATCAGCTCGAACTCTTGAAGGTGCATGTGTGGCTCCTCAGTAGAAATCCCATGAAACTTAGGAAGCAGTTGGATCATCTGAGGACGGAACTCGAGGCTCCCGTGAATAACAGTTAGACGGATCCACCGACGAGTCGTCGTAGCTCCAGGGTTGTAGAGTTGCTGCATCGTGCGGTTCAGATCTTGCGACAGTTTCTCTGGTTGCTCCTGATCCTCAGGTCCTGGATTATCAGCTCTGGGATTCTCAGCTTCCTGGATTATCCGCTCAGCTCTAGCATCATTCATCATTCTACCTTACTCCCTAATATGATTCTGTATTATCTCAAGGGAAGCAAGTAAATCGATGTTAATCGCAACCTGATCTATGACAATGGAAGTGATCTGTGGTCCTCTGCAAGCCATGTCTTCTAGAAAGGAGAAAGCGTCTAAGTCAGGCTCTGCCAAATCGATGTGTAACTGCGGATGATTTTCAATAACTGGAGGTGATGATGGATGAGAATGAGTAGGAGAAGAAATCGATGACGAGCTTCCAGGGTTAGAGTCACGCCTGGAAGGATCAACTCGAGTGGATTTTGGTTTGGGACGAGAGACATCCCAAACTGATCTGGATGAATGAGTAGGCTCGCGAGAGAGTGGATCGGTCACAGTTAACTGGAGCGATCGCCTTCCCATCATCTTGATGATTTTTTGATCAGATCTAGAAAGATTGGACTCACACCGCAGTCAAAAGCAAAACAAACTCAACGCAACCCTGGTGATGATCGTAAGAGTTCGGTCGTTTATCTTTTCAATTTTACGATTGTTTATCAAACAATCTTCTCACAGACTAACGAGATCAGATAGGTGCTCGAAACTTCCACGTCATACTGTCTTGAGTTCTCACCAGAAATCACCTAGTCTCAGCCAGTATGGAAGTAAGTACAGACCGTTTTCGGCTACCCATGTTACTTAAGGACGGAGCCTTACGTAGTGTCCTCTAAACCTCCCACTCTGCTAAGTAAACTCGGATCGTTTCCGGCTACCCGAGCATATCCACTGAAGATAAGGTGATTAAAGGCGTGAACTAAGTAGTATTTTGATAGAGGCCCGGACTCTGGCTCTACCTTATGTGTCATCCCTCACTCACTGATCTGTAGGTAGTACCTACGATGCATTTTTGGGGATTGCTCTCCCAAGACAAGTGAAGTCCTTACGTTTATTTTATGATTAGATAGAGTTAGCAGTCCCTGTTTCAATTTTTGGCTTTCACTTTTTTTAGATATTTTCAGAGAAAACGTCTAACGTAATTTTTTCTTTTTGGGTTCGATCCTAGATACAAGCACCTAGGTGTCAAATCCTAAGCAAACATCTAAGCTATGCTCCGGTATGCAGGGAAGGGAAAACTGCAAGAATCCTAACAAGCACCTATCTCAAAAAGTCACGGAAAAACGTCGAGAAAAATCGCGAGCGAAAAAGCTGCGGCGGGTGCCCTACTCCCCCAGGAGTACAACCCTGGTGAAATAGACCCCGAGAAGAAATAGAGAGGGGTACAAGTCGGGGTGCCTTTACGAGGCTCCTTTCTACGAAAAAAAATTAGGAAAGTACCTTAATTTTTTTATATTTTTACAAGAAATTACATAAAAGAAAAATTTGCATCTTTACGGTTCTCAGATATGCATTTGACCTGTGTTGCATAGCTCAGAAACAAAAAGCCATGAGGTTAGAGAAGTAAAATGGCGAAAAAGAGAAACCCTAAACCTAGGTCTACAGCTACCCTAACGCTGTCTCCCCAGCAACGACACCATCTGAAATACCACCTGATCACTTGTCTTCTGAACATGTAAAAGAATCAGAGAAAAAGATTTCGGTCGTTGTATCGACCAGGTGAGTTTTACTAGAAAAGATTAAGGTGAATTAATCTTCTTTATTTTATTTATACTCATAAACTTTGATGTATAGTGAAAGTACGGGAGTGTCGAACTCAGGGAGGCAAACTGTTGAAACTAGAGGAAATCGATAGAAAAGCTTAGGTTTTAGATTTCCTAATTATTATTTTATTTTTAAGGATTTCTCTGATTTTTATTTTAATTTTGTGAATTTTATATTATTTTTGTATTCTTTATGTATTTTGTATTTTTGTATTATTTATAAAATATTTAATTTTTTATTTGGTTTTTATTTTGTTATTTTATGGTTTACCTTTATTTTACTTTTTTTATGAATTTTTAAAGGTTTTTTATGATTTTTATGATGTCTGGTTTATTTTTAAGGTAAAAAGTAAGTGTTCATTGAAAACTGTGACACATTTTTGATTTTTAAAGTTGAAAATAGTGCAAAAATATTTTTATTGGATTATTACAATGTAGATGAAATTACCTTTAAAATAATAGGTTGTGCATTTTTAGGGGATTTTTCTTGAATTAGTTATGATTTTTGCAAGTTTTATGAATTTTAGAGTTTTTATTAGTTTATTATTTGAATTTTGTTTTATATTTTCTTTAAATTGATGTGTGAAATATAGTAAACTATACGTCATGTAATTTTTATTAGATTTAAAATGTTTTTTTTATATTTTTTTATGATTTGTAACTTTATTTAATACGTATAGGGTATTATATACAATGTGAAGGGTGTTTGTGTATTTGTTCTGGAAATGAGGGGTGCGCGTTTAAAATCATTAAAGTTGGAGGGTTGAGTGCACAAACTTGCCAAAGCGCACGTGTAGATCACGTGTCTTCATTATGATGTCGACCTATTCGCAATATCACAATGTTTCAGGGCGCTCCGTGCAGTTTTCCCAATATCACGTGCATATGCACGTGAAGTCTGCAGCACCTAGATCTATTTAGGAATAACGGAAACCCAGGTGATAAATCGCAATATGCCCAAAAAAATCTCCAACCCGCACACGCGCTGGTCACGTGTGTGTTGCTCCGACTTGAGCGGTGGGGTCGGTCTGGTTGCGACGCGTGTCGACATGTGGGCGTGCGATGACCAATCAATCGAATCTTATCCGACGGTTCTGGTTGAAAGCCCCAAATCGAGTTTCGGTTCTCCTTTGCAAGAGGCATTTTCCTTCGATGTTCGAGGCACCGAGTAGAGGTTCTTAAACAATGAGAATAACTCTAGGCGGTGGATTCGGTGATCAAATCCGAATCTCCTTCGTGGTGGTTGATGAGCGCGATGATGGATGATGATCTACATAGGATCAAGAGATCATAATTTCCTGCAATGGGAAGCAACACGATCGGGCGACGATCCTTCATGTGCGACAGTGGTTCAGGCGGTGTCGTTACATCGTGACGGTGGTTGCAACCTCCGGCTGTAGGTTCTGCAAGGCTACGGCGAAGTCTAGGTCCTAGATGAGTGTGAGTGGCAGATACTATCTGTACCTAGAGTTCATTTCAGATGAAGTGTTCCAGGCAATTATCGATTGGTTTTCGTCATTTATCTATGAAGTGCTCCACCTCGATTGCATTTTGACGATGCCATGTTTGTCAAGGATACATCGATGAATTCTTCGTCAGATCGTGTTTATTGCAGTTTTAGAGCTCCAGCTGATAGCGATGCTCCACGATCGGCTCTCAACTTTAGATCTCCTCCAAAGGATCTCAGTTGAAGGAGTTGCTTATGTGCGACCTGCGGATGGTTACAAATGCTCTAGGAGAAATCCTCAGCTCAATGTTGCAAGTTGCACAGAAAATGGTACTGAATTATAAATCATCCTTATACGAATGTGTAGGATGGAAATTGGGTCTCAAATCCGAGTGAGGAATGAAGGTAGAGAAAGGGAATGGGTGGAGCAATCGATAACGCGGAAGGAATCAGGCACTACAAGAAAATGCAGAATTTGCGACTACAAATATGGTAGCAACGTGATGGATATATGGTGCCAATGCGGTCGCAATGACCATTTGCGACCACATTTAGTAGCAAAATGTGTGGTCAGTCTGAGATGGTCGCAAATATTTAGCGACTACAATGTAATCGTTATGTAGTCGTATATGTAGTCGTTGAGAGTCGAAAAATAGTCACAGTTCAATCATCTACTATCATCTATATTGCAAGTAAAGGTCACTTCTTTGCGACCATGGTACCACCACAAAGAGCGACCACCTAAAGACCACATGACCACCAATGTTTTATTAATAACGACCTTCTTACTACTACTTTGCTACCACTATAATAGCAAGGTAGTCGAATTTTAGTAGCAGATCCTATTTCTGCCACCACACACCACTCAATCTGCGACCACATGGCTACTGCATTGATGTGGCACTGGTAGCAACGCAGTAGCAATGTAGTCGCAAATTCTGTTGTCCAAATAAAAAAAATTATCAGTGACCACCTGCATTATATGATTCTCCTGTAGTATAATACAAGATAATATAATAGAAGCTAATATAATCATCCAAGCCATTTGAGATCTTCCAACGTATAGTTACAACCTAATACAATCATCATTAAGAAGAATAAATCTTGCTTGTATACCACTTCTGTCAAGCATATACCCATTTCACCAAGAAATGCTCAATGAAAACCTTAAGTTACTCGTATCCTCTTGCCTACACACATTCAAACGATGATAAATGATAGCATTGTAAAATAAAATTCAGACCTATAACATCCAACACGCTCCTCAAGTGTCACACCATATTAGCATTGGAAAATGTATAATATAATCAATTAGGATTTTTAAACTAATATCCAAAAAACTAATGCACACACTAGAAAACATAATTCATATAGAAGTAAAAATCAAACACATATATTGCAACCAACAAAGCATAACTTCACAGTAGTTCATGTGAACCTGCATTGACTATCCATATAACAAAATAAAAGGTAGACTAAAAAAGTTGTAAAAAAGGAGTATTAAGTTCTAGACAACATATATGATTTTGAAATTACAAAGTTTGAACAATATAATACAACTATTACTAGATAATATGGTGTTCCTACTTAAATTTCCATACCTTAAATGAGCTCCCAAATCAATATATATTTAAATTTAAACATATCACTGAAGGTCTTCATACCTCATTGTCATTGAAAGCTACAAGGATCTTCTTGCATTCCATATTCTTCTACTCGACCTTAGCGACATACAAAGCCTTCTCCTACACTTCTGACATACTCAGAGTTGTGAATTAATCTTAGTAACAAAAGGATCCTTCTCTTACCATCTCATAGTAGATTTCTTAAAGGGCACTAAGCATGTCTCTCATGACATACCCCGATTTTACAACGTGCATGATCTATTATATACTAATTTCAGACCATATACATAAGAAAGTACCTTGTAGCCTGCACGAATGCGAATGCAAAATGATCGTAATATGAAACAACTAGTTTGCTGGCACTGGTTAGATTTACTAAAATTTGTTCTAAACCCAAATTTCATAATTCTAACATGGATTTTATAAATTTAGATACTTGTATAACGAAACTTCAATTGAACATGTATCGGTAGTGAAGGGAGGTGTAGTCATACAATTGTTCCATTCCCCAAGTCTGTAGTCCTTGGCTTCCCATAGACAAGAAATATCAACATTCTCTTGATGGCTTCATAAATATTTTTCAAATGCCCCCATTATGGTTGCCTTGGATTCCCTTAAAAATTAACACAAAGTTTAAAAAAAGGTAAAAACCAAATTCGTATGTTGCTGAAAAAATGCTTGATATGCAAACACCATTTTCATCAAGTGGAACACCAGATTTCTGTCCATATCTTCGGGTTGTTGGAGATATTTGGCGTAAAGTTGTCAAAGTAAAATCCATTTTGATCTTAATCTGGTAACACAAAGATGTGAAAAATATGATTTCAGAAAAATATGTGCAATAAATAAATATCCAGTGAAAAGAACATCTAATGACCATTGGTTGAGGTACATCATCTTGTTGGCACAAGATCCACGGGATGTCAGTATTCTGCAATTCAGCCATGGTGACGCACCCTTGCACGTTCTCTTCCCCGCATCTCCATATTTCGTCCCAATGTCTCCGTTTCCGAATTTGTTCTCAATCTGCTATCAATTATACAATAAGAAATGGTAATACAATCAGTCAATCATATGATGTCAGATAAATATTGAGTTTCTACAACTGAGATAAAATTATTTTAGTCTAAAAAGTTATTTTCGTAGTATTTTATTTGGATTTTGTAATATGATATCCTCCTCCGTTTTATGTGTTTACATAGTGTTCTACTTCATAATTACCTGCATGAGAATGATAGGCCTTCCTTGAGGTGCCAAAAGCATCTCTTCCTTAAGCATGTCCACGATCGCGATCGTAAAGTTTTGCATCACCGCCTATCGATTAGTAAAACGCAACTCTGATAATAGTTAAATGGAAAATCAACAAAACAAAGTACTCGAATTTCCAATCGGTGAACGTTAAAGCGATCATTGTCTATTTTCAGTTGTATTTCTGGAATTTTGTGCAACCAAACAAGAGGTCCTCTGTAATAGTCATTGTCATTACTAATCACAACTAGACTCATGAACACATGTATTACCCCTCAGAATGAATGAAAATTTCCCATGTAGTTCCCTCGCGATCCAACAATCAATAAAATGTAATGAAATTATGAAAAGTACAAATGTATGCAGAGTGTTGACAAGTTCATGGCCATTCCAAGAATATGCTCTAGCACACGTTGGGTCTTCGCACATGTGTTGTGCAATAGAGGGATCACTGGTGTACTTACATGAAATTTTACAAATGTATCAAGATGTAAATTTGTCATTAATTGAAGAAGAAAGATGAAATAAACAAGGAATTCATAGTATTTCCATATATAACCACTACAACAGTTCTGACATGTGGTGACGAATTGTGGAGACAGATAGAGGCTTTATGGCGGCGCAAAACATAATTGTAACATCAATTCTGTCGCTTGTAATCTGTTGACATATTCATCGTCGCCACACCCTAGCAAATGTCCAGATTTCACAATATATCCAAAAGCCAACTCCTACTTCTGGATTTGGCAATATATACACATAGCTTCTGACATCCCTACATGCCATGAATTCATTCTAATGTACCAAACTCACAAATTAACCATACCAACATTCAGACAAAAATGTGCATTCTGCATTAACTGAAATCATTTTTTTGTTCTGACAACATACAAATAAAATGAAAAATACTCATTTGATTATGAGATTTAAACAAAATCTTTGATCTCTAAAAAACCATGTGATCTTCTTAACTATACTAGCGACAACATAAGAATAAAGTGAATCGAAGTTTTCATATTATCATTTTCCAAGACCACAACAATAGGCCACTGCTTGGAGAATGACATAGCATCCATTCCGAATATGAAGTCCCCCTCAAAAGTCCGGATATGCAGTCCCCATAATATGTATGCATCGATGTCTAGAAAAGCAAACAAATTGTAGATCTTGCACGGATATTTAGATTTCAAGGGCTTAAGCTAATAAGGGAATGGAAGTACATGGACAAGAATGACATTGACAATAAAATCCATTAGTGACAAACAAAGTGGGAAGCATGATATACTTTTCCCAGCATTTCTTCAATCATTTATAGAAAAGCAGTCCCAATTGAACATATCACCACATATATATATGTAGGCATGATGAATACTCTATTACTATTGGTATCATAACAAATCATAATGCGATTCTCGATGTTCTAGAGATGTACTTCTGAAGTACAACATGAATTCATTATGTGGAGTTCGAATAGAAAATCTAGAATTGATGTCTACTCTGACAATATGTGTCATTGATAATCTTTTTTTTCAAAAAAAAGATGAAGAAAAAAGTATTCCTTTTCTAATCAGTATATTTCTACAAGAAGAGAAGCTGTAAATATATGATCAAGCATATGCTGCTTGGATTTGGAGGAAAGACTCGTATAATCCATAGTATGAGCTACTGTGAGTGATGATACAATATGTATAATTTTTAAATTTTCACTCATAGATACAGTTAACCATTGTGTTAAAACATCGGTGGTATGATCGTTTGGATTGACCTACAAAACACTTATCTTGGAAAATACTTTCATATTGGGCGTGTTAATGTATATGAACAACCATCAGCCATCACGACTCTTTTCTAAAAATTAGGAGAACATTCATATTAATCTTGGGAGGGAATTGATGATCTTTGGAAAAATGGGGTTGATGGAAGGGGGTGTATAGTTTCATCACTATGACTCACACTTTTTTACATGTCTAAAAATTTGGCTATTTTGTAACAGATAAACATGATTGAGCTATTTTTCTGACTGCAACTCTGAAGATGTTTTAGTGACAAGTGATTTAGATTGTATTTTTTTAAAAAGTCTAGATTTATCAACTAATTTGCATTCATAATATTTTATTTGAGCAATTATTGCTCATATGAATCCATATTTTTGTTGAAGTTGATGAATAGTACGATGGAATTGTGATGCTGGAATCATACAATCATCTTATTTATACAATCTTGAAAAGCATGGTGGGTGAGGGATAACAGTAGGCAATACTAGGTTACAAATAAGAATAAAGGAGAATATATGCATTGCTTATTACTTTTCTTAGATTAGAGTACTTGTAAATCTTGGTTTAGTTCATTTTCAAATAATTCCAAATGATGGTTAGAATGTATAATAAACTTTACATAATCTATTATAACCACAAGTATGGTGATGGAGTACAAGAATGGTACATTTAAGTAGAAGCTTCGGACGAATGTGAACTTGATAGCAGTATAGGAGCGGTATGTCTTAGGAATACGTTGGTGTGGATGGATTATAATACATTAAGATGTTTCATGACTATATGAGTTGAAGGAATAAGATTTCCTTGGCAGTGCAAAATGAAGCAATCTTTTTCCATGGACCTATTCTTAACTCAAACAATATGCAAGAAAGACCAAATCCTTAGATAGGTGAAAGAACTAAAGTTGAAAAAAAAACAATACAAATATACATCGAATCAAGAAAAACAACACATAATGGAAAAAGCCGAGAGTGAGTTATTTTTTGCTTCAAGAAATCCTGCAATCAAACTTGAAAAAATAATGGGCATAAAATGATTCAATAAATCCATGTTCTAACACATCATAATACCTTTGAACTTGGAGACGAGGAGGAGGTGCTTAAGAAGGGGAGGCAACAGCTTCGAGACGAGGATGAGGTGGTGGAGAGGGCGAAGTGTCAGCCAGAAGAAAAAGAACGCGGTGGAGGGGCAGCTTGGAGACGAGGAGGAGGTGGTAGAGAGATGGCAATGGCAGCTTGGAGACGAGGAGGAGGTGGTGGAGAGGGGGAGGAGGCCCGAGGAGAACAACGGCGTGGAGGAGAGGTGTAGGCATCGGTCGGAGAAGGGGGATTGGGTGGGGGACGATTTGGAGAATGCGGTTTCAAGGGGTTGGGGACGAGGGGCATGCAAAGGGGCACGGATTTAGGGCTTTGATTGGCAGGAGCCTGCTAAAATTTTCGCCAAATTTTACCACCACGTTGCGACTACAATGTGGTCGCAACGTGGTCGCCCAAACTTACTACCACAGATGGCGACTATAAGTAGTCGTAAACCTTTATCGACCACGTAATGGTGGTGTTGTAGTCGCAAAACAGTGGTTAAAACACTTGCGACTACATTGCCCCAACGTGTAGTAGCAATTGTATAGTCACAAAAACTGCATTTTCTTGTAGTGGGGAAAAATGAGCAGTGGTTGAATGTGTATCAGAACATTGGGGAGAATGATCGGCGAACAAATAAATGGAATGATTGTAACCATGAGCAATTTGAAGATTTGTGTATCAATTGACAGAGAATTTAGAGGAAATTAGAGGAATTAAGAATATAAGAGAGAGTCAGAGGATGAGAAGAGAGAAATAGCATAGGAGGAGAAATCGGAAATAGGAAACTAAGAAACGTGACCTGGAGGCTAATGGTGAAGATGGATGAACTATCGCTTGGTGTCGAAGCTCGCGGAGGAGCTCTAGGTGCGTGCCTCTACACACGACGACGTGGAGGCCGAGCCGCAGTGGAACGGAGCTCTACGTCTGCGACGATCTCGCCAAACCTCCTCCTTCCTATCGCTCGACACCGGAGGGAGAATGCTGTCACCTGACTGCCTCGCTCGGAGCTCTGGAAGGTGGAAAAAATAAGAAATGGTGGATGGCTGGGTCGAGGGGGGTTGACGTGGTATAAATAGGAGCGGTTGGATGTCGTCACCGCCGCGGTTTTGGTCACCTGAGTGGTTGGGAGGCGTTGGAGGAGCGATCGACCAACGACCGACCGTTGAGGCAATTGGTGGAGAAGAAGAAGAGAGGCGGAGGAGGCGAACGACGTGGAGAAGAAAGGGGGAAAAGGGAAAGTAAGAGAGAGAAATGGAAGGAGAGAGAAAATAAAATAAATGAAAATAAATGAAAATTAATAATTATATATAAATTAATTAATATAATTCATTTCGTAATTAAATAAATAATTAATAATTAATAATGATTAATAAGGTAATTAAGTGCTAATTAAATAGTTAAGTATGTAATTAAGTAATTAATTAATAAATAAATAAATTAAATAAATAAGTTAAATAAATAAATATATAAAATATTATTTTGAAATAAAAATAAAGTATTAAGGTATTAAATAATAATGTAAGTTACGGTTTATTGTATAATATACCAACACGACCGGCAAATCGCGTTTTTCGCATTAACTCCAATTTTAGCGAAACTAGTGTCATTTTGTAGATAATTTAAAAATATAAATTTAGGGACTAAGTTTGCTTAATTTGGAGTTCATACGGCCGAGTTATGAGGCTTGGACGAAAAAGTAGCGGTTTCGGGTCTCCAGATTTTATTGGTATTTCAAGTTATTTTTATTTTTTATATATTTATATACAATTGTAGATGATTTTAGGAAAAAGAATCAAGTTAATCGGGTTTACGGTTATTTAATTAAAAACCTGGGAAGTTTCTACATATAATACACATATACAACGGGGTCCAAAAAGCCGAAATTCACCGGTTTTATCAAAATATTTTTCTAATATTTTTAATAAATAGTATTATGTATATAATGGATTTTAAAAGTGAGTTTGATCATTTTGGAGTTTTCTATAATATAGTTATGAACCTTGGAAGCCGGTTTTTGCAGCTTTTATGGTTCATTGCAGCTTTAAAATATTTTTCTAATATTTTTATAAAATAATATATATTTTTATGAATAATTTTTACAAAAGAAGTGTTTTGATTTGAGATTGTTTTGATGATAAATAAAATAGGTGAAGTATTTACAAATTGAAAATTGGTTAAATTATATTTTTGGTCTTAATTTTCTGAATATTTTTATTTATTAGGATCCTTATCTCCTCCTACTTATTTCTTTTGTCGACCTGGTCAATATTGACTTGGTCTCGGGGTTAGAATCAGTCTGTATATCTTCTATATACATCCTTCTTTTCTTTTTTTCCCTTTTCTCTTCATTCTTTTATTTTGGTAAAAATAAGTGTTAAATATATAATATTAAGAATTGTACCAAAAATTTTAGCCAAAATGAAAGAATAAAGACGATGAATCACAAATTCATCTGGCGTCGCCCCCAGAGGGGAAAGTTGTAGTAAGAAGATGACGTACATGACCTGTCCAATCGACCAAGATCGGACGGCCCTGATCTCGCCACGTGGCATCAGATGGAGGGGTAAGTGAAGCATGTGTAGAGCACGTGCACAGGAGGCACATGCTCCGCACGTGTGAGGAGTTTATTTTTTTATTTTTTATAAAAACAAATATATATATATATATCCCAAAAATGGATGGCATGTGACAGCTCCAGGAGCTGCCACGTGTCAGCCCACAAAAATCGAAAAAAATAAATACATTAATAAATACGTACAAAATAGTAAATGCCCCCAGATAGAAAAATTTCCTTCACAAAAGTTGCTCATCTCGATGAGATTTACAGCTTTCATGACGCGACTAAAATCAAAATCGTTCATTTTTGCAAAGTGATATTTTTTGGATACTCCATGTACATAGAATACCTTGATTTTTGAGTTTTATAATTTTTTTTATCATTTTTAAATCAAATAACAATCCAAAAAAATAAGATAAAATCAAAGATAAATATTTACACATTAATCTATTTTTTTTATATTTTTATTAATTAAGAAAATAAAATAAAATAAGAAAAAGACAATTTTTGTACAGACTGTTAGTGATGACTCGGACTCAGTTTCTTTAATTTGAAGCTCAGTTTGGATTTGGATTTTTACATATTTTAATAAAACTTTTATCAAAGAAGACAAATAAAAAAAATAAACTAAAATCAGTCAATTATGTACATAAAATAATAGGTCAAAACAGTTAAAATAAAAAATGTACAAAAGAGGCCCAAATCCCAACTTTCACATATGAGCTTCGATTCAGTTGAACTTGGTCTTGTTTCGAACATAATTTAATTTACATTAGTTCAAAAGTGAGTAGGATCAAAACGGATACTGGATAAGGAAGATATTGATATTTTAGTCTGGAAATTCTAAAATTAGGGTTTGGGTTTTTGGTCAACTCATTTAAGTTAGTGATTTTTTTGTATTTTTTCTTTATTATTGTTAGCAATATGTACACAATGGAGGTGGTTTCAGGTCAATTGGAGTTGGTATAAATTAGTTAAAAATCAGGGAAGTTCGATTATTTGCAGGTCTATTGGACTGTAATTTTTTGGCTTCTTATTTTGTGCAATAATAAGTGATAAAATGCAATTCTTATCGAAACATGCATGAATGCTAATTGTGCCATATAAATGAATAAATGCCAATAACTTTTAGGGATTTGAGCTGAATTCATGACTTTTAGAGTGATGAATATGAGATTCATCAAAATGACAGAAGGGGAGACATATTTGAAGGAGGCTGTCGACCGCTATGAAGTGGTGGGTGGCAAGTTTGTAATGATCGTGCGACTACCCTAGGACCTCGGATGTGGGGTATTAATGGTCATGCAAAGAGCGGGGACGGGGAGGTTATGGCTTCATGTGTGAGGCATTAGGTTGTGGAGATGATGGGGGTAATGGTCGGGGGAAATGGGTTAAGAGAGGAGGGCAACTAGTGATCGTGGGAGAGAGGGAGAAGCCGGAGGAAGAAGAAGAGTTGTGGGTCATTGGATCTTGCATTCCAACAACCAAGAACAAGGCACTAAGGGATGGTTAGATCAGATTAGATGATCTAATTCAAAGGAGGAGAGCACAACGTGGGTGAACGATTGATATGGAACCAGGGACTAATCCTACGGTGGGGAAGAGAGATGGAGATGCGGAGGATGCTAAGTCATTGTATGCGAAGCAATCTCACAGTTGTGATGAAGGCAGGAAGGGGTGGTATGGATTAAATCCATAAGTCATGATTATATGACCAGGGATGAGTTGGAAAAGAGTGGCCATGATGGAGATGATCATGAGGTGATGGACGATTGTCAGGCAGGCAGGTGATGTAAGTGGAACATGCTGTGTGGCAGCTCTAGAGAGCATCGCATGGCCTAATGGTATTATAAAAAAAATAAAGAAGAATAAATTCAAAAATAAGTAGAAGGAAGAAAAATTATGAAAAAAAATCAAAACATGAAAGTTGTAGATCTCGAAGATATCTACAAGTTTCGTGTTGAATAAAAATCCGAAATCCATCAAATAAACAAAGAAAAAATTTTGAGAATATTTCTAATGAATGAAAACACCTCATTTTAAGTCTTTTGTATTCTTTTTTTAATTTCTTTTAAAACACAAAAAAAATATATGCGATATTTAATCTATTTTTTCAAATTTATAATAAGAATAAAGTAAGGAAAATAAAGAGGATTTTTTATACAATAATTAGGGTTAATTACAAACATAGGATCAATTGTTAATTAAGATAAATCACTAATGATTTTTATTCAATTGTTTAAGCCTTAAGGATAATAAGGAGATATAGTGATGATAAATTAGATATTCATCAATCAAGTTTCTCTTTCAATTTAGATTACGCTCATATCCATCCTCGAATTTGCTCACTTTATTGTGTCCACAAAATATGCATTCGATTATGTGAGTGATTTATTTATTAAAAACTCAACCAAGGAAGGAGTGGGATGGTGGAATGAGATTGAAGTGGATGATCGTGGAGAGAATGATGGAAGGGGAAGAACCGCCTAAAAAAGAGGGTTCTTCTAAAATGAGAACGAAGATAACCACGATATAGTCATGTAGGATCGACCCACGGAGTCTGGGTATGAATACCATTATTCTACATCTTCATAAAAGGAGGTGGAGTATGATTCATGAACCTTGAAACATGTGTGAAATGGTCTTTGAACACACAAAATTTAATGCAAAACCCCAAGTTTACCAACTTAGCATAGTAAATGCCATCAAAGTTTGATTAATTATCTTTTAATTTTTACATTAGTGATAAAACAATTTTGGAATCCCTTTGGTGTTTCCCTAATTCTCAGATGTGGTTCTACTACCCCTCAATCAAAGGAGTGATATTCTCGAGTTGCCGGGTTATATCACATCCCTAAAAGAAATAGTAGACATGCATAGCCAAAACATCAATTATGGTTAGAGGTGAGTAATTTCAGCTCCCAAAAAGCACAAGAGTTGGATCTAGAGACTTAGGGTGCGGGTCCAGGGTTTTGAGCTCTAATATAAAGCTACGCCCTTACCCACTCATAGCATGGACGTAAGTACCTACATACAAGGATCATGGTTGCTCTCCCGTAATACAGTGGTATCAAAGTTTTATCCAATTTTTAGTTAATCAATATTGCTTAGTAGTACCAATTTTTATTTTGCGATCACTTACTTTGAAGCTCATAACCAAGCACATCTACCAAGTAGTCCAAATATCTTTTTAACTATATGTAAAAAATACAGAGGGAGGAGTCAGAAAAGCCGATGCAATTCGATGAAACAATGATGTATGCTCAAGTAGAAATACTTATAGTGATCCTCACAATCTCCGTGTAGATGCTAAACTTAATTGAAAGTTAATATATATATATATATAAATGCATCGGAAAACCGATCCTAAAAAGATAGTGCTATTAGCGAGTGAAGAGTTAAATTTTGGCTAAGTAGAACGCCTAGTGCGTTTATTAGTTGTGAATGTGTGGACATAGGAATACGAGCGCAATAAACAAAACCTATTAGATTTAATAGCCATTTTCCAATCCTAGATCTATGTCAAGAACCACAAAAAATATGGCTCGATAGACTGAGTATTCAGTGTCCGAGTACATGCACGAGTCTTGAAACGAAGACCGCTGGAAATTAGAAAATTATGAAAAATTAATTACAAAAACAAATGAAATATTCTCTCTCTGTCTCTCTCCAAATAAAATAGAAAATAAATTCTTTGTGCCTCTTTAACAGGCTCGTTCCATTGAATTGCCTGCCTCCAATCTCTTTGAGTTGCTTTCGCCTCCAAGAAAGTTGCTCTGAGTCCATCGGGTGCCTCACACGAAATATAAGACATAAAATGTTAGATATATTCACAAGAAATATATAAAAGATATAAAATGAAATAAAATGATGTAAAATAAGCAGAGAAAATAATTAGAAGAAAGTGGGGGGTCAGACTACCTCGAGGTGGAGAACCAAAAATCTAAATTACTTAAAACCAATTCTAAATTATATACCTCTCATATAACAATGCCATTAGACGAACATCAAAAATCACCCTTGTTAATCTAATATGTTATCGTAGCCAGGCAATTCTAGAGTCGTAAAAAATGACTATACCAAGAGAATGATATGGAGAATCAAATCTTGATGAGCTTAGAGTATTTATTTTACTTGAGTAGGCCCATGGCGGAATTCGGGTAGGTAATTTAAGGGTTTAGAATAAATAATTAAATAATTCATAAAATCAGTTATTCAAGAGAAGAATATGTTTGGTGTTTTTTTTAAATTTTTATGGTTTTTTATAAAAAAAGATGTAGTTGATTGCTAAAAGAAATATGATGCATGGGTTGTGAAAATAAATTTAATGCAAGAAAAATAATGTTATTCTATGTGGTGAGAGAAATAGAGAAATAAATATAATATTTTTATGAGGTTTAAATGATGCAATAGTAATGCAAGGTGATAAATGGAAGTGCATATGCATGAGCAAGCAAGCCAAATTAAATCCAAGAGAAATTGATTAAGGCCACTAGTTTAGTCTACAACTCCCAATTAATTTCAAATTCAATTAATCAAGTTAAGTCCCTGTCAATGACTGTGAATTCTACCTGGAGTTGAGCACCAAGGAGAGTTCATCCAGTCTCTGATTATCCTCGGGAAGCCGTTCTTAGCCTTGGCTAAGGCGACTATAGATTGCGAGTCTCGGGAGATCGATTTTTTTAGCATTGGGAGCACTCCGACCTCACCCATTCTTTGATGCACTTTACTCTAAAGTGACCCGCACATCCGCTGACAGTCGTGGCCATCGAGAGGTAGATGAGTCCCACTTCTCTGCTACACCTGAGAGATCGACTACCTGGACGACCGTTGGTTCTAAGACTCCCCACACCTCCACCTCATCAACTGCTTGCACCACCACCGTGACAGCTTCTAAGGAGGACTCACGATCAGAAGCTATCATTAAGTCGGACACGACCTTTGTTGATTGCCTTGATCATTTTGATGATTCGACACAAGAGCCCAATAATGCCAAGCCAACAGAGACCACTAGCACCTTCCCGAGACACGTGCTGACCCTTCAGGAATATTATAAAATATATGGTGACTCATCTGATGAGGAACCCATAGTCAGCACCACATCACGTTCTGGACCTTCAAAGAAAACAACCAAGACTAAATTGACTCCACATAAAGACCCGGTTGTTCTCTCTGCTAATCGGCTATCTGGTGAGAGGAAGTCGAGAATTGATTCCTCGAGGTGTTCCCCCGAACCTCTCAAGGCGCATCACTCTCATCTCCCTCTCAATGATTCAGGTTCTAGAAAACTGACTAAGAGAGTTTCCTTCAACACACCGGAGAAGGAATTTTCTGAGGAGTGCTCATCTGGTCTAGATAAGGTGATTTATATGAGTGAGCTCAGTTCGGTTGTTCTCAAACCTTATCTGAGCAAGCAGCCGTGTGTCGACCCTCATTGTACGATCCCTACACCTCACTACTATTCATCTGAGGACGATTCCGACAGCGACACATATGTATATTATCCACCTCCTCGCTTCCGCAAGAAGGTTCGTCACAAACCTTCTTAATCCTTGTACATTCTCACTCTTTTCTTGTATATACTCTTTCTCCCTCCCTTCCCAGTGATTCGAATCACTCGCCCCGGCAATGGTGCCTTTTGAAAAGACTCTTGCTACCCTTGGTAATTCGATCAAATTAATGGTCAAATTAATTACTGATGTTCGTTGTAGCCGGATAATAAGAGCAGATCAAAAACCACTTTTAATTAAAGCAAGTTAATCTCGAGCGGCAAATTTTTTTACTTGGGCAAGCCCAAGGTCGAACTCAGGGAGGCAGCTGTCTACTTAGGTAGATTTTTAGCAAATTCCAAGGTTTGATTTTCAGGGGATAATTTTTTTAGTCTTTTTTGGTTTTTTAATTTTTATGGATTTTTCTGATTTTACATTTTTTGGTATTTTTGATGGATGAATGATCAGACTCTGGATTGGAGGGTAAGTGGTTAGTAGAAGAGGGAGATAGAATGGACTCCAGCTGTACAAAATATGTGGGTTCCCTGATGCTTGCTCGGTTTTCAACATCAAATCTTCTTAATTCCTTTTCCACTTTCATACCCACGCTGGCAGAAATTGAGTGCAATATATTCATAACATCTCTCAACTCGTTACCAAATGATTCATTTTTCTTAATAAGTCTAGAGATGTCATCCTCCACAGAATTCTCATGACAAATCATGGGAGAGTTCTGCTCAATAGGAGGATACTGCTGAGATATTGGGGTCTCATACTCAACATACCTATACTCTGGCATGTAATCCTGGGTCGAGTATGGATCATCCAAATGGCAAATATTGGTCGGAGCCTCATCTGATGGAGTCAATGAACAGGGGACTGGTAGGTCTAGCTCATGGATCCACTCCTGTGAATGTATAGGCTCTCCGAATGAAAGTTGGTTAATAGGAGCTTGATCACTAAAGTCAATAAAGTCTGGGAAATCATGATGTATCGGCCTCTCCATTCGGGTTGTTTGATCGACCAAGTTATGCCCTAAGGTCAAGTCAGGATGTGTATATGTAAATTGTTGTATGGTCCCTACTTGAGGTGAGAATGAAGTATGTGGGGGCATATAATTTTGCCAATCATCTATCTTAGCAGTGGCTTTCTCTTCATTTGATTCTTTGATTCCTGCAAGCTCTCGAGAGTAAGGACAGTCAACCCAAGGTGGAAGTGGATCCAGAGTGTTAGAATATGGAGTAGGTGAGAAATGCGAAGAAGTGGAGGAGTTAGTTGAAGTTATGACTTTACAATCGGGTTGAGGTGGAGCCGACCATGGGTAAGGGTCTCCCATGGATGGTAGATGATACATGGGAGAAGGAGAAGGCGAAAATGAATGGTATATGGTCGAAGAGGAATGACCAGGGGTCACAGGGTATGGAGACCAATATCCTGACATCTTGAAGAGGAAATGATGAATGTAAGTAGGTTGAGGTAGAAAATGTGCAATTATACATGATAACACACACGGACAGACACAAATACAAACATAAGAGCAAACCATGAGTTCACACTCAATACGGTGAAGGACCCGAAACCGAGTCCGATTAGTCTTGTTGATTTTAAGTGTGAATTTTCAGACAAGTAGCAAAGCTTATGCAGCCTATAAGGGAGTCGGCTAAAAAGCCAGATGCGTCTACCCTGTTTAACCTGTCGCCTTAGATACCAACGCCCTTCCTTTCTTCGCTCCTATCCCAGGTTGATGGATTCAAAGACCATGCCCCTATCTACATGTAAGCAGGCGGAGGCTGACAAGGCTGGAACTTCGCCCCGAAGGGTTACTAGCAGGTTGTCGCGAAGTACCGCTGGTTCACCCCTGACTACCTGTGAACAAGCGGAGGCTACTTGGTACTAGTCAATGAATCTAAAAATATTCAACTCGTGATATTTGCTAGGATCAGTTGATACGTGATATGGAAGGCGGGGATTTGGGCTCTGCCTTAAGGTGTTCACACACACTCAAGTACCCTCACTCAACCTGAAAACAAGGTCGGGGTTACTCTCCCGCAAACAAGGGTTAATTTTAGTTAATTTTTTGGTCCAATTCAATTATTAGTCATGATTTTAAAGACTAGTTGTCACTGATTTTAATCCACACAAACAATCACGTCTACCTTCCAGTCCCAAATCCTTTATCCTAGGTTAGAAAACTGAGAGAGAGAGAATCAGAAAAGCTGATGCAATCGAGAAAACAATGATGAATGCTTGAGTAAAAAGACTTACAGTGCCTCCAGCTCTCTACAATGTGGGATGCAGTACTAAATTGAAATTTTACACTAAATGAATGCAATCGATGAAAAGCCGCTCCTAGACAGGCAGTTCTATTAGCGAGTGAAGCACAAGTTCAATTTGACTAGATCTGCGGTCTAAGTGTGTTTTTTAAGTGATGTGTGGTCCTAGAAAATTACGAGCACAAGCAAATCCTAGAGTGGCTCGAGGAGCCGCTAGTGCAAGCCTAGTCTAGAAATTCAATCCACACAACAGACGGGACACGGTTCCACTATGTTTACACATGCGAGAACCCAAACAGGAACCGCTGTAAATGCAGACATTTTTTCTTTACAATTTAACAAAAACTTTTTGACGTTTCAACAGCCGACTTGATCCACGAAACGTCGGCCTCCGATGTTCTTCGAGATGCGTCGACTTCAATAAAGCCGCTCCTAGTCCACCGGACCGTCGCACAAAAAGATAAAAATTATGTTAGAAAGAGATATATACAGAAATGGTAAAAAAAACAAATTAAATACAAAATGGATAATTACAAGATGGCTCGGGGGTCATACTACCCGAGTGAATGGAAAACGTAAACATAACTTTTTAAAGTGATCCTAAGCCGTTTGCCTCCCCGGCAACGACACCATTTTGATGAGTCCGAAGATCTACCCTTTTTAGTATTGTCTAGTTGACTATTTCGTTGCAGTCGGATAAATCAGGATCGATCAAAAATTACCTCACAAATCGATGAATCGTCGAATAAAATTAATATGCGGTTTTATGTTTGTTTAGCATGGGCAAGCCCTAGGGTCGACTCAAGGAGGCAAATGAACAACACATGATCAAGTTAGAGGGATTATATTGCGATTTTCCAAGTGATATTTTTTTGTATTTTTTATGCAGTAAAAATGCCAAATGCCAAATACGAATTGGATTAAGTTAACATGAAAAGAACCGACTTAGCCAATTTTAATTTTAATGTGAAATTAAATCAAATCAGCCCAGTGATATTTTTCAAAAGAACCTAATCCAACAATAAATGCAAAATGTATTTTTTTGGTTTTTTTCAGTTTTTTTATGCAAGACACAAGCACAATCAGGCCAGTTTAAAAGTTAATTCAGATAAGTGATCAAATCAAGCCCAAAAATTATGAAACTTGGCCAGATGATGAAATGCAATGAAATTAAGGTACTAATTTTTTTAGAATTTTCTAACACTAAATGAATTTACTGTGAATTAAAAATGAATGCAAGGTGATTTTGACTAAATTAATTTTAATAAATATCAGATCATAACATTTTTTGAAATAAAATTATCCTAGATCGTTCTGAAGGTGAGGAATCCAGGAAAATTATTAAACCCAAATTTCTATGTGAAGTGATCCTATTAAAAATTAATTAAGGAAATCACTAAATGATTTATTTAGGCCTCGGAATGCGTGCAATTGAGATGAAATTTTTATGCAATGTGAACCTTATTATCTAAATCTAATGTGATTTTTCGGGGATTTTTGGAGTCACAGAGAAATTACTATCAATTAAAAGGCATAAATGGGAAAAATATAGCAAAATTGAACCAATTAAGTAATAGAAAAATCCACTGATATTACAAAATATGCCAAGTGTCACATAATGAAGAGGACAATGTAAGCTACATAATGTAATTTTCCAAATTGAAAAATGAATTAAAATGAGTGCTAAATATGTGTGCAAAGACAGGGGTGTAAATGCAATTACAGGAATCAAAATTGATAAAAATAAAATGTGCTGACAGGGACCAATATGGAATTACCTATAATGCTGAGGGGGTGGATGCAATTTTTCCACAGAACACGTGCTCCTCACGTGGGGTCTCCTGGCAGGGACTGAAATGCAATTCTGGAAACCTTCAGGGGCCTCGATGCAATTTACCTAGGACTCACGTGTAGATCACGTGGGGGTCCCAGGCTCCATGGTCTTCAGAGGCTCGGAGCGAGGCTCGGGTAGCTTTGGAGGTTCGGCTCGGGCTCGGAGTAGCTTCGGATGATCCGAGCCTAGTGGTCGGGGAGGAGTCTCGGATCGGGCGACATGGCCTAATCTGGACTGTGGATCAAGTGATGATCCAATAGTGAGGAACTGCAGGCGCGTGGCGTGGCCGGGTCCGTTAGATCAAGATCAATCCAACGGTGATGGGTCGCTCCTGAGACGAGGACATGGTCGATCAGTAACCATTGGATCTAGATTGATCCAACGGCACCTGGAGCGGGCAAGGGCGATGATGTGGCACTATCTGGACGCGTAGGATCCGTATGATCCTACGGTTGTGGGGCGTGGCGACGTGGATGGCTCCTGGCCATTCGATCAAGGGGATCGAACGGCTGCTGGCTGTCGTCCCCAACGGTCCTCCACCTCCTGTGGCGGAGAGGACTGGGCTCCGGCGAAGCTGACCTAGCTCTGCCTCGTCCTCCCGTCGTCGATGAAGGGTGCTGGAGGATCTGGTGTAGCTCAGAAGACTCGTGGATGGCCGGCAGAGCGTCCGGTGAGGGTGGCTGAGGCTGGGCTAGCCTGGAGGCCACTGGCGATGAAGCTCAAAGATGCGCCGGTGAAGGTTCCAGCCAATCAAGGAGATAATACCTGCAGGGGGTTAGACGATAGACGAAGCGTGCTACATGTTCGTCGAGTGCTGTAGAGTGAAGTGCGAGGCATGTGGAGCAGTGAGGTGGTCTGGTGGTCGAGCTCCGCCAAGGTGGCAGAGCTGGCGTCGGTGAAGGGTGAAGTAGGTCGGTGGAGGGAACGGAGGGGCTCGGGAAGATCAGAGCTCCCTTGCGGAGCTCGGAGGATGATTGGCAGAGCGGGATGGTGCCTGTGGACATCGTATAAAATGGAAGAAAACTAAGAAAAATCAAGAAGAAGATCGGGGAAGAGATGGAGAGATCTACCAGGGTTCAGAAGCTCAGAGGGAGCTTCCAGGTCGTCGCTCGAAGGCTGGTAGGGGAGCTGAGCTCGTGCAGCACCTTGGAGGAGCTGCGATACAACGATGGAGGGCCATGGATCTCACTGGAGGTGGTTCTCGGTCTTCACTCAACCTCGAGTCAAGTTGCTGTCACCAATCTGAAGATGGGAGCTCGGAGATACTCTCCGTGGTTGTGGATGGGGGTGAAAGTGGCCGGAGTCGGCTTATTTATAGGATGAAGGTGACGGGGTAGCTGGCGAAGAGGTGGAGTTTGTGGATGTTGTGGAGCGAAGTTGAGGGTCGTCATGGAGATCGAGGGTGTTGACGAAGATGAGGGACGTGTGGGCTATGTCGTGGTGGCGCTAAGGGTCGGAGATGATGGTCGGCGTGGAGCCCAAAATAGAAAGGGGGCATCCCCCTTGCGCACGGCGAAGAACGTGGGTGCGGGGTGTGCGGAGGTAGACAACGATCCCCTGGCCGTTGGATCAGATGATCCAACGACCCAGATGAATGTGCGGATCGACGCTTGGGATCAGATCTAGGGTACGACATCGGAGGGCACAGGACGCGTCACGTGGCGAACACATGAGCAGGTAGAAGCGAGAGGCCGAGATCAGATCAGGCGTTCGATCGAATGATGGAGAAATGTAGTGGAAATGGGTGGTGAAGATTAAACCTCCCGAAGATGATCGGGCAGAGGAAATGCAGCCACGTGGCGTCAGGAGGGAAAGGCGGGAACAAGCGACCATGATGAGATCTGGGGATGTGATCAGACAGTTGAAAAGAAGCAGTTGCGTGGAAGTCACTGGGCTGTTGGATCTAGATTGAGATCCAACGGTCAGGGATGCGGGCGGACCGGTCAAAGGGATCGGGCCGCGTGGCGCAATCAGAGGGCGCCATGTGGCCAGCTCTGAGTGGCTTAGAAGAAAAATAAGATTAAAGGGAGAAGGAGGCCGAATTTAGAAAAACTCAAAACATGAAAGTTGTAGATCTCGATGTGATCTACAAGTTTCATGTTGACCAAAAATGGAGATGAGGTCAAATATGATACAAAAATAAAAGGATACAAATATACATGTGTATATTATACAAGGAGGCCAAAAAACCCAAGTTTTTCCTACGAGCTCCGAATTGAGTGAAATTCATCTCATTTTGAAGATCTCTGGATGTGTATTAATCTGAAGGTGAGTAGACCTAATTCGGAGTTTGTAAGAGAGAGATATTGGCATTCTAAGGTCTAGGGGATTTGGGGCCTTATTGGGTGTTTTACAAGAGAGGGATTTCTGGTCTTCTTCATTAGATTATAAACTAATGGCGTACATTATAAGGAAGGTGTTATTTCATTTTGGAGGGGATAAAATACAAATAAATAGGTGGATATTTTACAAGTAGATTTTACATATGAATTGGCTTCTTATTTAAATGAAAATGTGAGTGCTAAAATGTTGCGGATTGATGCATGAATGCTATTTATGCAAGATAAAGGGAAATATGATGCTAAATACCCGGGGATAAAGCTCTATTTTCAACTTTAAGAGTGATGAATCACAGATTCATCAGTCCCCAATTGGCCACCCAAATCTTCCACAATTTATTAAGCAAGAGAATCAATATCAATTAATAAATGCTTAATAAAATCGGATACCCTCTTCAAATTAATTAATGTTAAAAAATGACTTCAAATTAATTAATGCTAAAAAATGTCTTCAAATAATTATTTCTCTGTTATGAATGATAGAAAATCCAAAGAGGATCAAAATGACATAAATAACGCAAAAAGTGGACCACAAATGCTCAAGATATTATTACTCAAGTCTATGAGTATAAGTATAACAAAAATAATAAAAATCCTAGCATATCGGATCTTCTAGGTGTTTTTTTATAATTTCATAAAGTTAGTTGGGGCACTGTGCAATTTTCCTCTAGCGGAGGCACATGTGTGAATTTTCAAAAATTAGAGAGTACGATGGTAATTTTCTCACCTGGGCACGTGCCTGGGCATCTGATGGTTATTTTGTGATTCTACAAACGTGTGGGGGCCTAGGCATAAAATTCATCACGTACACGTGGGGTGCACGTGACATGGGTTGGCTTGGGTGGCAGTCTGGGGAAAACTTCTATGTGTATGCGTCACATTGCTTCAGGTACTCATGAAGCTACTAGCTCGTGTGTTGGATCGAAAGCGATCTCGATCATACGATGATGCTCATCCTAATGGCCAAAATTGGGGGGTTCTTAGATGGCTGTGATGCTCCCCATTCATGATCGAACAATATCTAGACACTTGGACTTGGAATGTCTTCTTCCTCGATTAACATATTTGATGGTTGATGCTTTCTTGGATCTTAGATCCTGCTCCGAGGGGTGATGGTAGATGGTGCTCCGTGTATGGTTTAGGGAAGACAGAGCCAGTGGATATGCTCCCGTAATGACGGAGGACGAAATCAGTGGTGATGAAGGGACTTTGAGGTGGTAGAATGTAAGGAAGAGGGATGAGGAGGCGATGATGATGGTCTATAAAATATCGAGATGTGAGACATAGAACACAAAGAAGAAGAAGACTAGGATGAGGAAGAAGGTTGGGAATTGCATGATGCTTTGGAGGAGCGAATGCCATCTCCTTTATTCACCTCATTGCAGACGGAGCACATCGTAGCTCAACCGCAACATGGAAGAGGTAGTAGCAAGGTGCTTATAGCACCTTAGATCATTCCCGAGGAGCCCTTGCCTAAGATAGAGGCCCCTGTCACCGGCCTCTCCCTCTTGCTATCTCTCGTTTCTGTTGAAATTGGCATATGCTTAGTAAGGTGGGTGGAGATGGGTTCTTATAGAGAGAGGATGCACAAAGAGAAGGTGATAGATAAGGCATGGTTTGGGTCTCTGATTATGATTAGTGCTTAGAGTTAAAGATCAGGGAGGATGATGAGTTAACAGGATAAGGGAAAGGGCCAATGACCATTTGGGAACTTGGGCGATGACAATAGAATTTGGGTTTGGGTTGTAGCGAGAGATAATGGAGGATTGTTGATGGAGGTTAGAGTCGTGAGGGTTGTGGGTTCTAACAGATTGGGGGTTTGGTTGAGTTTTTAATCGATGACGTGCTAGGATTTAGGGTTGAGATGGGAGAAGAGGAGATGGTCACTGGGAGTGGTGGTCATCGTCTAATAGAGGAGCAAGCGGTGTGAGGTTGGAGCGAAATCTCAACCAAACAGTGGCGAGCAGAGGAGGGCAAGGGATGATCTAGATGTTATTGGATCAAATGTGATCCAACCAACGATGGCCATAGCTCACATGCCATGTACGTGGTGAGAGGTAGGAAGTGGTAGGGTTGAGGATGGTTGTTGTATCGAAATTGATCAATGACCCATATCATTCATGCTAGAAGAACAATAGAGTTGATCGAGAAAGGCGGGGATGACCAATGACCTAACATTGCCCAATAGTCGGTTGACACATGGACTGGATGCTGACCAGACTTCGACAATGCATGTAATTTAAAGAAAACTAAATATAAAATAATGAGTGACCCCAAATGCAAAAGTGCTCAACATGAAAATGTTCATCTAAATACAATTTATAATGTACAAGAAGGACCCAAATGCTAATGGACTATGGAATGGAAGATATTTTTTATTTGGTTATATTTTATTTATATAAAATAGCATTTTTTAATTTTTTAATTTTCGCTGACTTTCTTTAGATGACTAATGTATGCAAAAATCAAGTATTCTATGAAATGATGCAATGGACTTTAATGCATTTTTTGGATTTTTATAAGGTGGGAATAATTTGAAAATGTGAGATATATATAGATGAATGGATCAACGTGCTTAAGTCTGAATTAGTCTTTTTTCATTATTCTTCTTATTTTTTATTTTAATTTTTATACAATTAGTTAATATATGGAATAAAAAATAAATGAATAATAAATAGATCAAGAAAAGTAAATATGCACATGAAATGACTAGTCAAAATCAATAAAAATGTACAATGCACAGTTAGGCCTCAAAATCTAATTTTCACAATTGATCTATGATTCTTTGAATTTGATCTTGATTTATATATAATTGAACATACATTAATTCAAAAGTGAGTAGAGTGAAATTGGACATTGTATGAGAGAGATATCCGTGTTTACGATTTTTTATCCTTCAATTAGGGTTTGGATTTATTGTAAATATATGAAAGTCAATATTTTTTAGGATTTTTCATGATTAAGGTCAGTGATATATAGACAATGGAGTCACTTTAAAGGTCAACTAGAGTTAGCATGAGTTAATAAAAAATAGGTAAATTCAAGTGAAAATTCATAGATAGTTATGAATGTAGAATGTTTTCTAATTTATGCAATAAGTGAATGAAGGTTAATTTTTAGATATTAACATACGAATGAATCTATTTTTCAGGATGAATCTCTATTTTTAGCTAAGTAAAGTGATGAATCGCATATTCATCAGACGCGTGCTTCCCATAATTCAAAATGATGATCCGAGCAGGGAACCTCCTGATTTTATTTCATGAAATCCAATATCTCCTTCACAAGAATGAGGCATTAAAGAATATATAGATCCATGAATAGTCAGTCTGGCAGCGAGATGGCAATGACATTATAATAGAGCTCTCAATAAATACTATTTTGACAGCCACCAAGAGTTGAGAGCGAGAGAGAGAGATCACATGTAAAGAGAGAGAGAGAGAGAGAGAGAGAGAGAGAGAGAGAGAAAGAGAGTTGTTGGAACTTTTACTTCAACTTAATTGTGTAAAGAAAGAACTAGGGATAGCCTTTCTTTTATACAAAAATGAATGCTAGGATGCACTCCTAATAAAACCAACTGACAATATTTTGTAGAAATAACTTCCAAGATTATAATTAATTTTAAAAAAAGAAATAAGTTGAAAACATTCTTCAAGAAATTATCTCAATTAAAATCAATCTCCAAGTAGAAGAAATAGGAAAGAGACGAGCCTCCTTCCTAATAAGGGTGGATGCCCACCATGGTTTCTCTACCATGGCCATCCACTCCTATTAAGAGGGGAATTCTCTTCAATCCATTCCTTAATTGTAAGATCTCAATGTCCACCAAATCTTTTACATGTGCAAGAATTTAATATTGCATTAACATCAAAAAAATTCCAAATTATTTTGTAATAATTGCAATCATATTATTGATAATTATGAGTCATATTCAGCTATCCAATACTAAATGTAAATCGCATTCACATTTAGTTGTATAATATGAATCCAATTCACATTAACTTTATAAATTGTGAATCTTATTCATAATTAAATCTCTCTTAAGATATTATGGATCACATTCACAATATTCATGATGATCGTAGATAATGATATCCCCATTAATCATATCTATGGTAATTATCCAATTTAATAATCTTAGATGCCTCTCTACATATGTCTAAATAATGTGGATCATATCCACATCATTACTGATATATATATATATATACAATTTATTCATTAATTTTCCAATGTTTAGATATTGTCAATAATAGAACTATTCTTAAGCTCTTTCAAGAACAGTGTGCCTTCTCTATGGATACTTAGAGATAAGGACATGGCGAATGTATATTCCATGTATAGTAGCTTAGATACTGAGATCTATTCTTATATTCAGGTCTAGAAGACCTCTCAGAGACGTCTGATCAAGTCAGATACAATATCCAATCTTCTCATTGCATGCGAATCATATTCAGATCAATATCCAACATTTGGACTAAGATAAGATAACTAGTCTATTTAGTGGAGTCACTAAAATCCAAACATGTTTCATCACTCCCTTGAAATGGAATTGCCATAGTTATATAATCGATTAAGATCATATCACCCTTGAATATTCCCAAAACCCATACATCCTACATACCGGAAGACCTTGAATAAACATGAAGTTTAGATCATATTTGCACTATCTTCTTCAGAGTTTTATCATTAATTTTCCCATTTGAGCATTAGGAGTTGGTATCGATCATATGTTTTCCAAAATCATATATCACACCATGCTTCCAAAGCATGATGATAGTCGATGGAATTTGGTTCGCCCAAATATCTCTTGAGTGAGATCATATCTTCCAGTTCAATAGTGAACTTGTGTGATACCTTTGATACATATTACTCGTATGCCCTTGTATACACACCAACTTGTCAATGTATGAATCTTGATTAGATAATCAACCTAATGGTCTACCTAATTTACATACTCAGACATATAGTAATACATATCTCCCTGATCAGAGGATGCATATATTGTGATAGCATATGACATAGGTCTTTGATATCTCGATCTCATTAACTAAACTCTTTGATTTAACTTATCTGACACATTGGAATCTCTATTCTTATACAAAGGACATGTATCAAGAGGTCGGTCGTATGATTCTTTGGAGTAAGGATTGCCATCTCCTTCTTAAGATGGAAATCCTCTCTTGATAATAATTTAATGGTGATTATTGAGTCCTCAATCTAACTATTTAGATATCATCTCAACACCATCCTCTATGATTCAACCATTGAATCAACAATTGTATGGTTATCAAAATGTCCATGATACATAATACTAATTGTATGAGGGGATCTTATAAGTGTTGCATACATTAATCTCATTTAGGGAGTGATAATAAATAACTTTTTTGACATATAAACATATTACAATAACATTTATAGTAGAAATAGTCCGGACTGAGCTCACATGTCTAACAATCTCCCACCAGGCATTGAAACCATTCAGGTACAATCTTTATACCCATATTGATTACATGCTAGTCAAAAACCTTTTGAGATAAAGGTTTGGCAAGGGGATCGACACCATTATCGGTATAGGCTAGCTTGATGATGATGATGTCACCACACTTTTATATCTTCCAAATGATGTAGTAGTTTCTTTCCACATATTTGCTCTTTTGATGCCATCTGAGTTCCTTCACCTGTGCTTTGTCTCCCGTATTATCACAGAGTAGCAGCATGGGATTATCAAAGGAAACCATGCCAAACTCCATGATGAACTCGCTTAACCACACTGCCTCTTTCACAGCATCTGATGCGACAGTGTACTCAGCTTCTATCGTCAAATCAATTGTGGTATCCTGCTTCTTGTTTCTTCAGCTACAACACCACCATTTAAAAAGAATACCTTACCCGAAGTTGACTCGCGATCACAATTGTCAGATTGGAAGTCTGAAATTGTGTATTCTAAAACTTGGAGATCACCATCTTTATAGACAATATGTAATCTTGTGTCCGTTATAGATTAGAAGATGTTCTTCACTACATTTCATTATTGCACTCCACGGTAGGATTTGTAGGACTTACCACTACCACTACATGGCAAATATATGGCCTTGTACATATCATTGTATACATTAGGCTTCGCACAGCTGATGCATAAGTGCATCCAGTCATGCCCTTCTTTTCCTCAACATTTTGAGGAGCCATCCCATTATATAGGTGTATATCGTTTCTTAAGGGAAGGAAGCCTTTCTTGGAATTTTCCATATGGAATCGTTTCAAGATCTTCTTAATGTATCCATGTTGAGACAATCTGAAAATTACTTTTTTCTCTATTTCTAAACAGCTTCAGACCCAAGATGTAAGAGATCTTCATCTCTATGGTATGAGATAACCATACCTGAACACTTGTCATCATTCCTGTATCATTGCTAATGATAGGGACGTCATCTACTTAAAACATGATGAACACAATGGTGCTTCCACTAAGCTTCTGTACATACATGGTTCGTCAGGATTATGGACGAAATTAAAACTCTTTATGGTTTCATCTGTTGGAAATGCGAGCCCACGACGAGCCATTATGCAATAAATATTATTGCATATATCATTCCCTGATCTGAAATGAAGAATGAATAATTTGCATAATAGGTCCCTTAGTACAATTAGGGTTATGTACCATGGCCATCTTAATAATCATACAGCTGTTGATTTAACTATCGAATCATAGAGGCTGGTGCTTGGATGAATATCTAAAGAGTTAGATTGAGGACTCATCAAGCACCGTCAAATGATTATTAAGAGATGATCTCCAGCCTGAGTAGGAGATGGCAATCCTTATCTCTGAAGGCTGATATCTGACTGACCTCTTGATGCAGGTCCTCTGCATAGGAATAGAGATTCGGAGGTGTCAGATTAGTTAGGTCAAAGAGTTGACTTAACGAGATCGAGATAACCAGTCCTATATCGTATGCAGTCATGATATAGGCACGCATCCTCTGACCGGAGATAAATGTGTTACTATATGTCTGAGTATATACATTTGGCAGACCAATAGGTTGATGACCTAACCAAGGTCTATACACCGGCGCGCTGATGTGCATATAAGGGCATATGAGTAATACGATCTCTCAAAGGGATTATACAGGTTCAGTTACTGAACCGGAAGGCATGAGCTCACTCATGAGATATTGGGAAGAATCAAATTCCATGCGCTTGGTTGTCTCGCTTTGGAAGCTTGACTTAATTTGTAGGTTTGATATATACTTTTGGAAAGTATATGATCAAGACCTAGGTATGATATACGCTTTTGGAATGTGTATAATTGATACCAACTCCCAATGATCGAATGAGAAACTTACTGATAAAACCATGAAGTAGACAGTATAAAGTTGATCCAATACTTCAGGTTTAATCTGAGTCTTCCAGTATGCAGGATGTACAAGTATTGGGAATACCTGAGGGTGATGTGATCATAAACGATTGTATAACCATGACGCTTCCATTACTAGGGAGTGATGAAACGGATCTGGATTATAGTGACTCCTCTCAGTAGAGAAGTGATCTGATCTTGGTCCAAGTGTTGGACATTGATCTGAATGTGATTCAGATACAATGAGAAGATTAGATTTACGGTCTTGATTTAATCAAGCATCTATGGGAGGCCCGCAATCTAGATTTGAGATATGATCTCAATATCCATGACACTATACATGGAACAATACAATCGCCCTGTCCTTATCTCCAAGTATCTGCGGAGAGATTGCATTATTCTTGAAGGGTTCAAGAATAATTCCATGAGATCTAAGCAATGAAGAAATCATGATTAAATGTGATTTAATCATCTTGATGTATGAAGAAATTATCCAATATAATTAAATGTGATTTAATTAATGTGGATAAGAATAATGTGGATAGAAATATCTAATTATTCATAATATATTATAAATGTGATTTATAATGTATTAGAGAGAGAGAGAGAGTTAATTATAATTTATATGTGTTGAATAATTATTATGTGTATTGGATACACATTGTGTAATTAATTGACAATGTAAATTATATGTTGTTTTGGGTTGTGAATAGGATTCACATTTTTTTCATGACAAGATTGCAATATTCTCAAATATAATTGAGAATTACTTTTGAAGAATAAAACCCAACAAAAGTTGTTGGAAATAAATAAAGAGATTTCCATAGAGATATGCAATCTCATGACATGTCATGATATTGCTCTCCTCATGGAAAGCTTGGGCGGCACCCAATACAAATAGGAATGGGTGGCCGTCAATACGGAATGTACATGGAGATGTAATCTCCATGTATATTCTCTCCTTATTTATTTGATGTAATTTTAGATTAAATTGTATTTGATTTTGTCAAATATATTTTGATCTTAATTTGTTGGTTTTACCAACAACAATCTTAGCCATTGGATTGACATAAATCAATCTCATCCATTGATTTTGTATGTCACATGGATTGAGATCCATGGATCCCAAAACTCTATAAATAGAGAGGCATACCATGCTCTCTATTTACATGCAATTCTTGGAGCTCTCTCTCTCTCTCTCTCTCTCTCTCTCTCTCTTTCTTCATACACGACAACCCTCTCTCCCTTTAATATTGGTGGTCGTCCACCATACCCTAGAGGAGAGGATCGTCGATGCTCTCGCCACCGCGCTGCCACTTCGACGTTCTTCAGTTCTCCGTCTTCTTGGTGTGCTACGCCCACGAAGGAGTCGTTCGATCTCGTGCGACGAGATCAACGAGATCAGGAGCAACTACGCTTGGATCAACTTCTTGGATTGCGAGGACAATGCGGTTCATCCCCGCGCTCGCAAGCGGTCTTGCCGACGATCGGACTTGAGACAGGATGTCTCTTCTATTAGAGACTTGGTCAACCACGCTTCAAGAGGTATTGCATTATACTTGTTGTGGTTATAGATGAAACGATCTGAGAATGGTTCTCGGATCATGTGGTTTCATCGAATAAAATTTCTTAAATTCCGCTGCACCGAACAACTTGTGCGACTAGTCATTCTTCGTCGTATCCGATACGATGATCACGCTTCCGTGATGTGCTTGAGGATAAATTCCATATCCTTCAAGTGGTATCAGAGCCTTAGATCGACGATTTCGAATATGATTCAAGAACCGAGGACGACTTGGGTTCGTTAAGGTCGCGAAAGTTTTTTATCGCATTTGATTTTGCAGATTTGTTTAGTAAATAATTTCGGCCATGTTTTAATTTTTTAAGCACTAATTATTTACTTGTATTTTGTTCCCCATTAAATAAGGAAACCATAGGATCTGAGTTTGCGTAAATCGGTTTTCGTATGCTCTAGATATGGTTGTTTTAAAGAACATGTATGCACTGTTGCGGGTACAGTAGATTTTAACATGATTAAAGAGTTAATTACTGTTATCATCTGCCTCGAAATGCGTGAAACATCACTTGGCTTCTGTCCTAAATCAAGTTACAATCTTTGAAAATTGAGTTTGTCTAATTTGGATTTAAATTGATTGAGATTTGTTAGTTTTAGTGAGTAGGGGTCATTACTAAAATTGCAGTCCTAATCTAGAACCAAGTGATTGTCAATTAGTGAAATTAATTGTTAATTTCGTGAAATAATCATGAAAAATATTTGTGAAATATTGGAAGATGATTATTTACATAATTGAGTTGGCCTCAACCAATTAATTGATTAGATTTGATCTAAACCTTAATTGGAAACACAATCTTCAAACTTGATGCTTGAATAAGATTTGGGAATTTGTGTAGCAAATTTCCTTATAATAAAAAATGTTTTGATTATTACTATATGGTACAATTTCGGTTGAAAAACCGATGATCATCTCAAATACAAATTGATATATCTGGCATTATGTTTTCCCGAGATGGATATGGTGTCTAGTCGGAGAGCATTGGGGTTGCGGGTTGCAACGTATGTGGTCTGTCCCACTCTCATCGGTACTGGCCATGACAGCGGGTAGGGACTGTATAATGCCGGAGAAAATCAAGGTGTATTTTCTAATTATTAAAATTCGAATTAACATGTATTTTGAGATATTACCATATATATATTCAAGTAAAATAATCAAGTTTGATTGATTGAATTGGATTGATAATTAATTTAATATGATTAAATTGGTTATGTCCAATTGAGACACTCTATTATGGATAAAGTTATTATTTCCCTTGAAAGAATTAAGTATATGAATGTGATTCATGATAATTAATTAAAATTTGAATATGAGATGGAGGATCACATAAGTGACATCCATGGTTTCTCGTCAAGGCGAAGGGTTCCGTCGCCAGGAATTGTATGTAGGAGATGCCTGTCCGAAGTGACAGCTCTTGTATGCAAGCGCATCTGGATTGGGCTCTTTGCTTCTCGAAAGAGTAAGGCCGTATGCGTAGTGACCCCAATATCGGATCCTCATATTATTGGGGTGATATTGGATTGCGCATAGCGAGTACTATTCTTGTTGACAATTGGTTCAATTAATGACGGGACAACATCGCCTTAGGGGTGGTGGGCCCGGATGTTAAAGATCGAATTGGGAAATGCAAGTTGGACTTGCAAGGCGGAATGTGTTCCCGCTTCTTTTTATCCGAGTTGCAGATTCTCATATTATTGGGATGTAACAAAGATAAGGAAGGAGATCCCAGATCTTGTTGAGATATAATGGTAAGTATATCTCTTACATTGAAAGTGATTAAGGGAATGAACTTTCAATGTTGACAAGGCAAGACAACTTTGATATAAAAAATTCCTAAATCAAAGTAAAATATGTATATATATATATATATAAATATATATACACTTATGTAAATTTCTTATTCCAGATAATCCTTCATTAAAACCCACTCAATTATATACTCAATAACAACCAATTAAATATCATGGATTGGACTGATGATCCAGATCTTATACTTGCAGTTGGACACATAATGTATGTGGTTGCAATGTGCAAGTTTCCTCATAATAATGAGGAATGACAATTAAATAGATAATAGGACTACAACCCTAGGGTTTGTATGTCTCTCTGGTCTTGATCCATCATCGGATGTACTTTGGAAGTGACATGTCAATGATGATCGCAATTGTCAAATAATCCTTATAAAATCAATGAAGATTTTCTGGCATACATATGTGCTCTTGACATTTATCATGAATGACATGGTTCACTGCATCATGCAGAATGGTGGCTCTATAAAGAGATGATGTATTCAAATTGTTTGAGTACCTACCTGAACCAATGTTTTAAGAGTTTAGATGGCTGTAGATATGAGAGTGTCATCATTCTACTGTCTGTACTCTAGTCATTCATGAAGCTTCATAATATTCATATTGTATGAATTTAATGAAGCATGTATAAATGTTGAAATCCTCTTACATTGAATTCTTTTGAATTTAATATAAGAGATCCTTAGTCTTGAGCAATGGTTGCTCATAGATAAAGGGAGCGCAGTGGAAGCATGGGTTGGACCCAAGAAAGAAGGAAAGTCAAAGAGTTGACTGGACTTCTGTGACTTCCATATGACATCCAAAGAGTTGGATGAATGCCAAAACTGCAATAAGTTGATGTGTTGATAGTATGACTGTCAACTATGTCTAGAATTCTTAGAGAAGGACTCGGATAGAGCATCAGAATAATCTACATAAATCATTGATATTGACTTGCTTATAGAATAAGATAAAGTCTTGTAATTGTATCTCAATCTTCTACAACACTTACAATGGATTGCATATGTTTTAGAAGGCTAGAAAATATGATCTTAAAGGTTTATAGTTATCTACATGGATATTGATGCAATTGTTGCAACAATCTCTATTGGATTGATAGACTTGTTAATTTCAGTGGGAGAGCCTTTAGTCGTAGAGAATGTCTCTATGACCTAGATATAAGAATACACTCATTGTTTGTTTCTAAATGTTGGAAATAAATATGAATTTTGAGATAGAACTATCATAAAGAGTTACGATGGATATATATTTCAGATAGTAATCTAACATCTAGTGGACTCCACAAAAATTAGAAAATTAATGAATGGTTCATTAAGATTTCTAATACTGAAAATTAAAACCTTTATAAGATCAATTGGAGGACGAAGATCACTTGACAACGATCTGGCATCAAGCTTTGGACATATGTCTGTTGATGAGATCAATTGACTAGGAAGAGATGAAACTTTAGAATGTCTAAAATTTCAAAACTTACATACTTATGAATATTGTATTCAAAGTAAAATGTCCAATACACCCTTCTCAGGGAAAGGTGTAAGATGTCAAGGTATTCAGGATCTCATACATATTGATGTATGCGGATCATCTATATCATAGTAAACATTATGGATATGTGATATCTATTGATGATTATGTATGATATGAGATTTCTTCTCTTCACCTAAGAAACCTTTGAAATGTTCAAAGATTTCATTAATTTTGGTTTAGAACCAAAGTTTGAAGGAAGAAAAAAATGAATTTGATCTAATCTAGGTAGCAAGTATCTGCTAGATAAATTCAAAGAATACCTTATAGAGATATGAATATCATTTCTATCTCAATACTCCTAACACACCTTAACTCAATAGAGTTAAAGATAGATATAATTGGATCATTGTGACATGATCTTATCAATGATGAATTTTAGCATAATTATCCCTTAGTTTTCAGGTATATATGTGTAGTAGAGACTACAATGTATATCCTTAATAAGGTTCTATGTATGTTGGAATCTAGCAGTTGAGAGTGCTGCTTCATTAGGAAAATAAAAGGATGGTATTGGATACCTACTTTATGACCTTGAGATTCTTAAAGTATCTCATCTCTGAGAATGTGATTCTTAGAGGTTGAGACTCTTAAGAATCAAGATGAAAATGAAGTGTAGGAACTCGTTTAATCTTGAGAAGATAATGAGGCTCCTTAAATTGGAAACTAAAAGGACAATAAAAGATGAAACACTAATGCCTTTTCAAATGAGTTTGAGGATGGATTCCATGTGTCAGAGAAATCTGACAATGATCGAACTTCATGCGATGAAGCTTCTAAAGATCATAGCATGGATAGATGGATGTTAGCAATAAAAGTCTAATGTAGACTTCATATACAAGTGTTGTATATGGACCCTCGAGGATCCACCTATATGGGTAATACCTGTAAAGGTGTAAATGGATCTTCAAGAGAAAGGGAACCTGATGAGAAGGTAGAGACCTTCAAAGAACGGTTCATAGCCATGAGCTACACACCGGAAGAGAAGACATTGCTTGCAATGAGACTTGCTCTTCGGTGATCATGCTTAAAACCGTCAGAATATTGCTAACCTTAGCTACACAACTTGACTATTGCATCTTCAAGATGTAAGTCAATATTGCATTCCTCTACGAATACCTCTCTGAGGATATTCACATGAAGTAGCCCCAGGGCTTCATAATTGAGGAAAGCAAGGTGTGCAAGCTAAGGAATCCATCTATGGACTCAAATAAGCTTCTTGAAGTTGGATCATAAGATTTGATGAAATTATAAATGTTATGATTTCAGATAGAATCTGGATGAGCCAGATGAAGCTTAGTGGGAGTGCCTTTGTGTTCATCGTGCTAAATGCAGACAATATCCTAATCATTTGGAATGATATAAGGATGATAATAAGTGTTTTATGGACTGGCTATTCCATATCTTGAAATATGATTTCAAAGATACCTCTTAGATCTTAGTTCTGAAGTTGTTCAGAAGCAAAGAGAAGAGGATAATGGGACTGTCACATTTGTAGTAAACCTTGGAAATATTCTATTCTTAGAAATTCCAAGAAAGGCTTTCATCCCTTAAGATATGGTACTGACCTATATAAAGGGATAGCACCTCAAAGAGTTGAGGAAGTGAATGCTAGTACTGCTTGCACTTGTGCATCAATTACGAGAAGCTGTGTATACTAGATGTGTACCCAAGTTAGATATCTGCCATGCAGTGGGAGTAGCAAAGTATTGCTAATCCTACTATGGAGAGAAAACACTTGATTGCAGTAATAACAAAATCTTCATATATGATAAGAATTTTGAGATAGTGATCTCAAAGTCTTACCTTCAAAAGTTTAAGACTTTATAGATAGTGATCTAAAAGGTCTTATCTGTAGATACCTTAGGAGATAGAGATCTCCAGGAATAAGGGTATTCTGATAAGGGTTATGGGAAATACTGATTATAATAATTGTTAAGCCGTAGTGTCAAGGACACTATAGTTTTAACAAGATTGAGTATTGATTGCATAAGATGCAACATTCGCATTAGATGCGAGCACTGTTACTGGGGATATGCAAGTGCCGTAAAAGGACTTGGCATAGTCTCGCAGGAACAGAGTGACTGACCGTCTTACCTAGCTATTTTCTTAATAGCCTATGATTGTCACATAAGTGCGGGTTTAAATGATTAGCCCATTAATGGCTCTTTGGGCTAGTGGGATATTGTTGGAAATGTGAGCCCACGGCGAGCCATTATGCAGTAAATATTATTTCATATATCATTCCCTGATCTGAAATGAAGAATGAATAATTTGCATAATAGGTCCCTTAGTATAATTAGGGTTATGTACCGTGGCCATCTTAATAATCATACAGCTGTTGATTCAACTATCGAATCATAGAGGCTGGTGCTTGGATGAATATCTAAAGAGTTAGATTGAGGATTCATCAAGCACCGTCAAATGATTATTAAGAGATGATCTCCAGCTTGAGTAGGAGATGGCAATCCTTATCTCTGAAGGCTGATATCTGACCGACCTCTTGATGCATGTCCTCTACATAGAAATAGAGATTCGGAGGTGTCAAATTAGTTAGGTCAAAGAGTTGACTTAACGAGATCGAGATAGCCAAAGTCCTATATCGTATGCTGTCATGATATAGGCACGCATCCTCTGACCGGAGACAGATATGTTACTATATGTCTGAGTATGTACATTTGGCAGACCAATAGCTTGATGACCTAACCAAGGTATATACGCCGACACGCTTGTGCATATAAGGGCATATGAGTAATACGATCTCTCAAAGGGATCATACAGGTTCAGTTACTGAACCGGAAGGCATGAGCTCACTCATGAGATATTGGGAAGAATCAAATTCCATGCGCATGGTCGTCTCGCTTTGGAAGCTTGACTTAATTTGTAGGTTTGATATATACTTTTGGAAAGTATATGATCAAGACCTAGGTATGATATACACTTTTGGAAAGTGTATAATTTATACCAACTCCCAATGATCGAATGAGAAACTTAATGATAAAACCATTAAGTAGACAGTATAAAGTTGATCCAATACTTCAGGTTGAATCTGAGTCTTCCAGTATGCAGGATGTACATGTATTGGGAATACCTGAGGGTGATGTGATCATAAACGATTGTATAACCATGACGCTTCCATTCCTAGGGTTTGATGAAACAGGTCTGGATTTTAGTGACTCCTCTCAGTAGAGAAGTAATCTGATCTTGGTCCAAGTGTTGGATATTGATCTGAATGTGATTCAGATACAATGAGAAGATTAGATTTATGATCTTGATTTAATCAAGGATCTATGGGAGGCCCGCGATCTGGATTTGAGATATGATCTCAATATCCATGTCACTATACATGGAACAATACAATCGCCCTGTCCTTATCTCCAAGTATCTACGGAGAGATTGCATTATTCTTGAAGGGTTCAAGAATAATTCCATGAGATCTAAGCAATGAAGAAATCATGATTAAATGTGATTTAATCATCTTGATGTATGAAGAAATTATCCAATATAATTAAATGTGATTTAATTAATGTGGATAAGAATAATGTGGATAGAAATATCCAATTATTCATAATATATTATAAATGTGATTTATAATGTATTAGAGAGAGCTAATTATAATTTATATGTGTTGATTAAATTATTATGTGTATTGGATACACATTGTGTAATTAATTGACAATGTAAATTATATGTTGTTTTGGGTTGTGAATATGATTCACATTTTTTTCATGGCAAGATTGCAATATTCTCAAATATAATTGAGAATTATTTTTGAAGAATAAAACCCAACAAAAGTTGTTGGAAAAAAATAAAGAGATTTCCATAGAGATATGCAATCTCTTGACATGTCATGAGATTGCTCTCCTCATGGAAAGCTTGGGCGGCACCCAATACCAAATAGGAATGGGTGGCCGTTCATATGGAATGTACATGGAGATGTAATCTCCATGTATATTCTCTCCTTATTTATTTGGTGTAATTTTGGATTAAATTGTATTTGATTTTGTCAAATATATTTTGATCTAAATTTGGTGGTTTTACCAACAACAATCTTAGCCATTGGATTGACATAAATCAATCTCATCCATTGATTTTGCATGTCACATGGATTGAGATCCATGGATCCCAAAACTCTATAAATAGAGAGGCATACCATGCTCTCTATTTACATGCAATTCTTGGAGCTCTCTCTCTTTCTCTCTCTCTCTTTCTTCATACACGACAACCCTCTCTCCCTCTAATATTGGTGGCCGTCCACCATACCCTAGAGGAGAGGATCGTCGATGCTCTCGCCACCGCGCCGCCGCTTCAACGTTCTTCGGTTCTCCGTCATCTTGGTGTGCTACGCCCACGAAGGAGTCATTCGATCTCGTGCGACGAGATCAGGAGCAACTACGCTTGGATCAACTTCTTGGATTGCGAGGATAACGCGGTTCATCCCTGCGCTCGCAAGCGGTCTCGCCGACGATCGGACTTGAGATAGGAGGTCTCTTCTCTGAGACTTGATCAACCACACTTCAAGAGGTATTGCATTATACTTGTTCTGGTTATAGATGAAACGATCTGAGAATGGTTCTCGGATCATGTGGTTTCATCGAATAAAATTTCTTAAATTCCGCTGCACCGAACAACTAGTGCGACTAGTCGTTCTTCGTCGTATCCGATACGATGATCACGCTACCGTGATGCGCTTGAGGATAAATTCCATATCCTTCATCATCAAATATGATGTACCAAATATGTGAAGCTTATTTGAGCGCATAGATGGATTTCTTCAGCTTCCACACTTTACATTCTTCAACTATTGAGGTATCTATTGAGGAATGTGATCTTGACATCCATCTGCTACATGTCGTAGTTAAGATGTGCATCTGTAGCTAACAGTGCATGACATGATTAAACATGGCCACTTGAGAGGACGTATCATTGTAGTCGATGTCTTCCTCTGTGCGTAGCCCTTGGCTACAAGACATGTCTTGAAGGTCTCTATTTTTCCATCAAGTCTGCTCTTTTTCTTAAAGTTCTATTTACATCCAATAGGTTTTACCCCTTTAGGTGGATCCTCTAGGGTCCATACATCATTCTTGTGCATGGAGTCCACTTCAGACTTCATTGCTAGAATCCAACTATCCATATCATGTGAAGGTTATGGAAAAAGCCTTAAGCGCATCACGGAAGCCTGAAGATGACATTATATGCGATCGGGAGCTACTAGTCATACAAGTAGCTTAGGGTAGCTGAATTTAAAAAATTTGAACGGTGAAATCAAATGATCCTATAACACTTCTCGGATCGTTTCATCTAAACCACAAACAAGTATTAGGTTTACCTCTTGAAGCATGGTTGCATTCGAGTCTCTAAACGAAGAGACCTCCTATCTTAAGTCCGATACAACAGAGGAGATGCTTTGGAATGCGTTGATGAAACACATTCTCCTCGCAATCCATGTTCATGATACAAGAGGCCAATCTCCTAATCTTATCTCATGAGATCTGATGTCTTCTTTGCGAGCCAAGAACACCGAAGAAGATAAATATCCACGAGTAGTCAATCTGACAACGCAACAGCGTTGCGATGACTATGACCCTCTCTAGGGTTTAGGGTGGATGATCACTTTAAGGAGGGAGGGAAGGGGTGTGTGTAGAGAGATAGAGAGAGAGAGATGAAAGGTAAGGGCTATGCTTCCTTTTATGCTAGTAGGATGTATATGGATCTCAACGTATGTGCCCTCTTAATCCAACGATTTAGATTAAGAGGTTAATAATCAAAGGACATGAATTGTTACTACAAATTTGTAACAAATAATTTAATTAAAATAAAATAATTATACCCCTTTATCAACATACAAATTAATTCAATTTAATTTTAATTATAATAAATAGATAATGAGGGATGCAACCAACATCCCAAAAAAAGGGCGGTCACCCCCCCTTAATGGGTCAAGTTGGACGCCCACCTTTGGTGGTTTTGCCTTTTTAATATATATTTATTATATATATATTAAAAATGCAACAATTATTATTGCAATTATCTTCAGAAAAATAATTCCAAATTAAATTTGTGAAAACATCAATCATGCCATTTATAAATATGAATCATATTCATATATCCAACATAATATATAAATCAGATTTACAATTAGCTGTTTATTGTGAATATAATTGAAAACAACATATAATTTATAATTCTATTTACAATTAAATCTCTCCAACATAAATATAAATCATATTTATAATATCCATAATTATTATGGATAGATATATCCACATTACTCATATACTTGATAATTAAATCACATTTAATTATCCAAGATGACTCTTCGCATGTTGCCCAAATAAAGTGAATAAAATTCACATTATTCGTATCTTTGATAATTAAATCAAATTTAATTATCATATAAAACTCTCCTTATATGGCCAAATAATATGAATCATATCCATATTATTAATGATACATAAATTACATTTAACTATCAATTTTCCACAGTGCTCAAACACATTATTGACAATGAAATTCCCCTCGAACTCTTTCAAGAATAATGCGCTTTCTCTGCGGATACTTGGAGGTAAGGACAAGGCAATTGTACGTTCCACGTATAGTGACTTGGATATTGAGATCATATCTCATAATACAAATCTCGATGATCTCCTATAGCCATTTGATTAAATCAAAGCCATAAATCTAATCTTCTCGTTGCATCTGAATCACATTCAGATCACTGTCCAAGATTTGGACCAAGATTATATTACTTCTATATTGAGAGGAGTCACTAAAATTTAGACCTATTCATCACTCCCTGGGAATGCAAGTGTCAGGGTTATACAATCATTAATTGTTTACATCACCCTTAGGTATTCTTAATACATCGTACTGGAAGACCTATAATAAACTCGAAATTTTAGATATTATTTAGGCTATCTCCTTCAGGGTTTTATCACCAGATCCCAATATGTCATGAGTGAGCTCATGTCTTCTGGTTTAGTATTGAACTTGTATGATCCTTTTGATAGATCATACTACTCATATGCCCTTGTATGCACACCAACGTGCCGTTGTATAGATTTGATTAGGCCATCAACCTATCGGTCTACCAAATGTACATACTCAAACTTCTAATAACACATCTGTCTCTGGTGAAAGGATGCATGCCTATATTGTGATAGCATACAACAAAGGTCTTTGGTTATCTCGATCTCAATAAGGAAACTATTTGAACTAACTTATCTAACACCTATGAATCTCTATTCCTATGCTGAGCACATGCATCAAGAGGTCGGTTAGATATCAACCGACTAGAGAAAGACCTGTCATCTCCTATTCAGGCTGGAGATCATCTCTTAATAATCATTTGACGGCGTTTAATGAGTCCTCAATCTAACTCTTTAGATATTCATTCAAGCACCATCTTCTATGATTCAATAATTGCATCAATAGATGTATGATCATCAAGATGGCCTTGCTACGTAACCCTAATTGTACTAGGAAAAATAACTATTCTTCATTTTAGATTAGGGAATTATGTTTGCAATAACATTTATTGCATATTGGCTCACCATAAGCTCATATGTCCAACAATATCCCATTAGCCCAAAGAGCTATTAATGGGATAATCTTTAAACCTACACTCTGTGACAATCATAAAGCTGTTAGAAAAATAGCTAGGTAAGCTCACTAGTCTCTTTGTTCTCGAGAGATTACACCAAGTCCTTTTACGGTGCTTGCATATCTCCCAGTAATAGTTCTCACATCCATTGTGAATGTTGCATCTTATGCAAGCATTACTCAATTTTGAAGTAGTTATAGTGTCGTTGACACTAAAGCTCAATAATAGTTATAACCAGTATGTAATTTATATTATCCTTATCAAAATGACTTCATTCCTGGAGATCTCTATCTCCTAAGGTATTTGCAGTTAAGAACTTTTTGATCTCTATCTATAAAGTCTTAAGTTCTTGAAGATAAAACTTAGAGATCACTATCTATAAAGTCTTGTCCTCATTGAAGATACTATTATTACTACAATTAAGCGTCTTATCTCCTTAGCAGGATTAGTAACAATTTACTATACCCACTACATGGTAGACATCTGACTTTCGTATGCATCTAACATATGTAGAGCTTCACATAGCTAATGTACTGGGGCATGTGGCCTTAGCATTCGTTTTCTCAACTTTTTTGAGGTGCTATCCCTTCTGATAGGTCAGTACTATATCTTAAGTGAAGGAATCCTTCCTTGGGATTTTCTAAAGAAATGGAATATGTCTAAGGTGTACCACTAATGTGATTGTCCCAATACCCATTTCTCTTTATTTATGAACATTTTCAGAACTAAGATCTAATAGGTATCCTTGAGATCATATCCCAAGATATGGAATTCCCAGATCATAAAAAACTTATTCTCATCCTTATATATTTCTAAATGATTAGGATATTATCTACATTCAGCCTATGAACACAATGTCACTCCCACTAAGCTTCACATGGTTCATGACGATTTTATTTGAAATCATAACATTTATAATTTCGTCAAATCTAGTGTTCCAACTACAAGAACCTTATTTGCACCATAGATGGAATTCCTTCAGCATGCACACCTTGCTTTACTCAACCATGATGCCCTAGGGCTACTACATATGAATATGTAGTTGAGGTACTCATAGAGGAATGCAATATTGACTTTCATCTTCTAGATGTCAAAGTCAAGTTGCATAGATATAGTTAGTAATACTATGGCGGGTTTAAGAATCGTGATGGGAAATTAAGTCTCATCCCAAGCGATGTCTTCTCTTCGTGTGTATTTTATAAATATGAGCCGTGCTTTGAAGGTCTCTACCTTCTCATCAGGTTCCATCTTTCTCTTGAAAAAACCATTTATGCCTTAATGGATCTTACCCATATAGGTGGATCCTCGAGGGTCCATATACAACACTTATATATGAATTCTACTTTGGACTTTATTGCTAACATCCATCTTTCCATGTCGTGATCCTTAGAAGCTCCATCATATGAGGTCAGATCATCGTCATATTTATCTGACACATGGAATCCATCCTTAAACTAATTTGAAGAGGTATGAGTGTTTCATCTTTAGTTGTCCTTTTAGTTTCCGATTTTAAGAGCCTCATTATCTTCTTAAGATTCAATGAGATCCTTAATTTCATTTTCATCTTTATTGTCAAGAGAGTCATCATCTAATAATCATATCCTTGGAGATGAAATCTTTTAAGAATCTCAAGGTCATAAAGTATGTATCCAATATCATCCTTTATTTTTCTAATAAAGTATCATTTCATGGTGCTAGATTCCCGCTTACTTGCATGGAATCTTATTAAGGATATATATTGTAGTCTATACTACATATATACCTCGAAACTAAGAGGTAATTATGCTAATATTCATCATTGATCAAATCATATCACATGATCCAATTGCATATCCCTACAACTCTATTAGGTTAAGGCATATCAGGAGGAGTGAGATAGGAATGATATTCCTTTTTCCCCAAGGTATACCTTGAAGGGATTTCTACACCCATAACCCTCAGTAATTCTACAATTACAATCATAACCCTACGTAATCATGAAGTACATCCAGAACCCTCAATAATCTTAACTCTTACACCCATAACCTATGAGTTAACTTCCATACAATATTGTGTTAATTATGACGGTATCCGTCAAACATTTTACATTTTCTACCCTTTAGGTTATATTATTTACAAATGAGTACACTCGCCCATCCTACCTCCCCCTCCACCTCTTCCTCCTCATCGACAATCACATCCTTCCCCTCCCCTACTCCCCATCGACCACCTCCCCATTCCCATTCCTCCCCGTCGACCACCATCTCCTCCCCTTGCTCCGCCGCAGTCCTCCCTCCCCATTGTCGAAGCCCCACTATCCCTGTCGTCGAAGCCCAAACCAGCCTGCGGGCCCCCTACCTCTGCCACTAAAAACTCCCTTGCGGAAGGTCGAACCCGTCTCAAGCTTCCTCCTTAAGACCCCCTGCCCTTGCTGCTGCAAACATCGAGTAGAACCCCCTGTCGATGTTGCTGCAAGCTTCGAGCTAAAATCGGCACCCCCAAGCTTCCCCTGAGGACCTTGTGCTTGCTCTGCCCTTACCGCTGCAAGCTTCAAGACGAACCCCCTTCCCTTGACGCTGTGCAACAGTGCCCCCCGCCAACCCCGTGCACCTCCTCCAACCCAAGTCCCCGTAACCCCCCCTGTAGCCTAGGCCCCTCCTTCGACCCCCTCCCCATCGAGCCCGTCCGTGGAAGCCAATCCTCCTCCCCACCCCCCTGCCTCCCTCTGTGCCTGCAAGCCTCACCCTACCTCTTGCCTGCCCCCCCAGGGAAGCTGACCCTAGACTCTTCCCTGGAAGACACCCCCCCACAACCCAGGCCCCTCCTTCGACCCCCCGCCTCCCCGTCGAGCCCGCCCATGGAAGCTGATCCTCTCCCTAGGTCCCTCTGCCTCCAATCGATTCCACCTCCCCCCGTGCCTGCAAGCATCGCCCTGCTTCTTCCCCCCACCCCCAACCCAGACCCGCCTGTCTTTGCCAGTGCCTGCAAGCCTCGCCTCACCACCACAACCTGTTGCCTTGAAGCCCCGCCGAAAGCCCCGCCCCTCCCTCGCTACGGTCCGCCACCACCGCTCCCTACTCTAAAGATGCCACTTTTTATTTTATTTTTATTTTTTTAAAGCAGCGGGATAGATGATGGATTATATAAACCTAATGATATGGTTGGGTTAACAAAAAACTAACGGAGGGTTATAGATGTAAGACAAAGAGACTATTTGAGGTCTGTTGTGTAATTCACGATTATGCGGGGTTATGATTGTAATCGCATTACTCAGGGTTATGGGTGTAAAAATCCCTTCCTTGAATTCATCTAATAGGTACTTGCTACCTCAATTAGATCAGATTCTTTCATCTTCCTTCAAACTTTGTTTCTAAATCAAAATTGTGAAATCTTTGAATATTTCAAAGGTTTCTAAGGTGAAGGGAAGAAATTTCATATCATAAATAATCATCATTTGATATTACATATTATTAATGTTTATTGTGATATCGATGACCCACATGCGTCAATATGTATATGAACTTGAATACCTATGCATCTTACACCATTCACAGAGAAGGGTGTACTGGACATTTTACTTTGATTCTCCATTCATAAGTATGTAAGTTTTGAACCTTTAGACAATCTAAAGTTCAATATCTTCGTAGTTTATTGATCTTATCAATAGACATATGTCCAAGGTTTGATGCCAGATCATTGTCAAATGATCTTCATCCTCTTATTGATCTTTTAAGGTTTAATTTTCAGTATTTAGAAATATTAATGAACTATTCCTTAATATTTTAATTTATTAGAGTCCACTGGATGTTATATTACTCTCTAAAATATATCCATCATAACTCTTTATGATAGGTCTATTCTAGAATACATGTTCATTTTCAACATTTAGAAAAAAATGAATGTATTCTAATACCTAGTTCAAAGAGACATTCTCTAAGACTAACGACTCTCCCATTGAAAATATGTAGTCTATTATCTAATGGAGATTGTTGCGACAATTGCATCAACATCCATGTGGATGACTATTAAACCTTATGATCAAATTTTCCAATCTTCTACAACATATGCAAACCAATTACATGTGTTATTAGAAGAATGAGATACAACTATCTAACTTTGATCTTATCTGATAAAGTCAATATCAATGATTATATATAGATATATAATTATTTCGATGCACTATCTGAGTCCTTCTCTAAGAATCCTAGATAGTCTAAATAGTCATACTATAACTAGATTGGCTTATTGCAGTATTGGCATTCGTCCAACTCTTTGGATGCCATATGGAAATCATAAAAGTGTATTCAACTCTTTGACTTTCCTTCTTACTTGGGTCAGACCCACGCTTCCACTGTACTCGTTTCATCTATAAACAACTATTTCTTAAGACAAATCATCTCTTAAGTTGAACTCAAAAGACTTCAATATAAGAGCATTTCATCATTTACATATGCTTTATTCAATTCATATAATCTGAATTTTACGAAGCTTCATGAATGAATGAGTATAGGTAGTAGAATGATGACAATCATCTTATCTACATCCATCTAAACTCTTAACGACGTTTGTTCAAGTAGGTACTCAAACATTTTGAATACATTATCTCTTATAGATCCACCATTCTGCATAATGCAGTGAACCATGTGATTCATGATTAAAAGTTGAGCACATATGTTTGCCAAAACAACTTCTTTGATATAATATGAATTATTTGACAATTATGATCACATCAACATGTTACTTCTAAAACACACTCGATGAGAGACCAAGATTATAGAGATATACAAGCCCAAAGTTATTGTCCTAATGTCCAATTAATTATCATTCCTTATTATTATGAGGAAACTTACACATTGCAACCACATACATTTTGTGTCATACTACAAGAATAATATTTTGATCATGAATCCAATTCATGATAATTTTACTAGTTATTATTGAGTATAGTATTGAGTGGGTTTGATGTTGGTTATATGAAATAAGAGAATTTGCATAAATATTTTACTTTGATTTAGGAATTTTTATATTAAAGTTGTCTTTCCTTGTAAACACTACAAGTTCATTCCATTAATCACTATCAATGTAAGAGATATGCTTACCATTATATATCAATCAAGACCTGGGATGCCCTTCCTTATCTCTGTTACATCCCAATAATAAGAGAAATTGCAACCCGAATATAAAAAAGCAGGAACTCATTTTGCTTTGCAAGTTCAACTTGCATCTCCCAATTCAGTCTTAATACCCAAGCCCACCACCTCCAATGTGATGACGACCCGTTATTAATTGAACCAACAGTCAACAGGAATAACATTCATTATGCGCAATCCAATATGACCCCAATAATATGAGGAATCGATATTATGATCACTACATATATGGTCTTACTCTTTCAAGAAGCAAAGAGCCTGATCTAGATGCACTTGTATGCAGGAATTGTTACTTTGAACAAGCGTCTCATACATACAATCTCTCGCGACGGAACCCTTCGCCTTGATGGGAGACCATGGATGTCACTTATGTGATCCTCCATATCCCATTCAAATTTTAATTAATTATTATGAATCATATTCACATAATCAATTCTTCCAAGGAAAATACTACTCTATACATAATAGAGTATTTAATTTGATATTCAATTCAAATAGCCAATAAATAATCTTAATTGTTACTTGAAGGATGGTATAGTCTCAAAAATATGCATTATTCAAATTTTAATAATTAAAAAATACCTCATTATCGTTTTAAGCATTATCATTTCCTTACCCATTCTCATGGTTTGTACATAGGGTGTTGGACAGATCGCTCACGGAGAAACATGTTATTCCAATGATATTTGACTAGATACCATATCCACATCAGGTTAGGATAATGTGATTTGATCATAATGTATTTGAGATGATATTTAGTCTTTCAATCAAAAATTTACCATATAATATTTATCAAAACCATTTTGATTAATATTATAAGGAGATTCTCTAAACAAATCCCCAATCCTATTCAAGCAACAATGTTTATTAGAAAGTTCGTTATAACCAAATCGATCAAGATCAATTATCTTATCATGCTGGTTATGCTCATTCAAAATTAATTATCTTTGTTAAATATTTCACAAATATTTAACAAATAGTTCCAGGATATTAACCATTAATTTCCATGAATTAACTGAATGACAATCACAAGATTCTTGTTCAAATTTGTTAAGTTTCCAACAATGACATATGTTTACTAAAATTAACAAATCATGAGCAAATAAACTCCAAATCAGTCAAACTAAATTTATTTTATTTCAAATTTGATTTGCAACAAAATCCAAGTGATAGACACACATTTCTAATCGTTTTAAAGTCGTGATTATCTCTTCATGACGTTCTAAAAACCATTCCTGTAATAATGGACACATGTCTACTAAAACGATCATAACTTAAGAAAAAGGATACTAAATCATGCAAACTCAAGTCCTACAATTTTCTAATTTAATGGGGAATGTAATACAAGTGATAAACACATGTTTTAAAGCATGTAAAAAGGGCAAAAAATCATACAGAATAGGGCTGCGCGAATAAAATGGGATGAAAATGTGCACAAATAAAAATGCTCATGTCATCTTAGGTTTATGGATCATATCTGAAATCTTCGACCTATGGTTCTGATACCACTTGACTTATAGAGAAAACTTTAAGCGCATCATGGAAGCGTGAAGATCACATTATAATACGATCGGGAGAAACTGATCGCACTAGTTGCTCGGGGCAGCGAAATTAAAAATTTTGAATGATGAAACCACATTATCCAAGAATACTTCTCGGATCTTTGATACAAACCACAGACAAGTATTAGGTTTAGCTTTTGAAGAGTTTTTGTGATTGAGTCTCTAAATGAAGAGACCTCTTATCTCAAGTCTGATCCAATAGAGGAGACTCTTGCAAGCACGCTGATGAAACACGTACTCCTCGCAATCCATGTTGATGATCCAAGCAGTGAATGCCTTGATCTCATCTCGTAAGATCCGATGTCTTCTTCAAGAGCCAAGCACATCGAAGAATATCGAGATACACGAGTATTCAATCCGGTAGAACAACGACACCATGACGACTATGATCCGCTCTAGGGTTTATGGTGGACAACCACTCTAAGGAGGGAGAGGAGGGGCATATACAGAGAGAGAGAGAGAGAGTGAGACGAAGAGAGTTTAATTCCTCTAGGAATTATCATAGTCCGAAAGGAAAGTGCTACCTTTCCTTTTATACTAGTTGGATATATATGGATCTCAATCCATGTCCCTCTCAATCCAACAGTTCAGATTAAGAGGTTATTAATCAATGATCATGATGTTGCTAAAAATTGCAATAACTAATTTGATTAAAATAAATTAAGTATATCCCTTTGTCAAGATAAAAAGTAATTCATTTTAATTTTAACTATAATAAATAGATAATAAAGAAGGAAACCACCATTCCAAAAAAAGGGTGGCTATCCTTCCACCCCCCACCTTGAATGGGTCAAGGTGGACGACCACATTTGGTGGTTTTGCCTTCCTTAATATATGTTTATTATATATATATATAAATGAAAACTATTATTGCATTTATCTTCAGAAAATAAGTCAAAATTAAATTTGTGAAAACATCAATATTGCCATTGATAAATATGAATCATATTCATATATCCGACATAATATATAAATCCGATTTACAATTAATTGTTTGTTGTGAATCTAATTCAAAATAACATATAATTTATAATTCTATTTACAATTACATCTTTCCAACATATTATAAATCATATTTATAATATCCATGATTATTATGGATAGAAATCCACATTAATCATATATTTGATAATTGAATCACATTTAATTATCCAAGATGACTCTTTTCATGTTCCCAAATAATTTGAATAAAATTCACATTATTAACATCTTTTATAATCAAATCAAATTTAATTATCATAGATTACTCTTCTTATATGGAAAAATAATATGAATCATATTCATATTATCCATGATAATTAAATCACATTTAGCTATCAATTTTACACAATGCTCAAACACCTTATCAACAATAAAATTATCCTTGAACTCTTTTAAGAATAATGTACTTTCTCCGTGGATACTTGAAGATAAGGACCGAGCGATTATATGTTCCACATATAGTGACTTGTATATTGAAATCATATCTTAAAATCGATATCTCAAAACCTCCCATAGATGTTTGATTAAATCAATGCCAAAAATATAATCTTCTCATTGCATCTGAATCACATTCAGATCACTGTCCAACATTTGAACCAAGATTATATTACTTCTCTAAGAGTAGTCACTAAAATCCAGACCTTTTTCATCACTCCTTCGGAACGGAAGTATCATGATTATATAATCTTTTATTGATCACATCACCCTCAGGTATTCCTAATACATGTAGATCCCGCATACTAGAATATTAGAATAAACTTGAAGTTTTATATCTTATTTAGACTGTCTCCTTAAGGATTTTATTATTAGTATTGTACATGTATGATATTGATCATATTAGTTATATGCCCTTGTATGCACACCAGCACGACTGTGTATAGACCTAGATTAGGCCATCAACCAATCAATCTGCGAAATGTGCATACTCAAACATATAATAACACATATGCCTTCGGTCAGAGGATTCCTACCTATATCATGATAGCATACAACATAGGTCTTTGGATATCTCGATCTTGTTAAGTCAACTCTTTGACTTAACTTATCTAACACCTCTGAATCTATATTCATATGTAGAAGACCTGCATCAAGAGGACAGTTAGATATCATCCCATTAGAGAAAGGATTTCCATCTCCTACTCAAGTTGGAGATCATCTCTTAATAATCATTTGACATTGCTTGATGAGTTCTCAATCTAACTCTTTAGATATTCATCCAAGCACCAACCTCTATGAGTTAACAATTGAATCAACAACTCTATGATCATCAAGATGGCAACCCTAATTACTCAGGGATCTATATTGAAAATTAATTATTCTTCAGTTTAGATCAGGAAATAATATTTGCAATAACATTTATTGGATAATGGCTCATCGTGGACTCGCATATCCAACATCAATATCTATGATTACTTCATCAAATGAAATCGGATCATTGTTAAACTCTATTGATGCATGGAATCCATACATTTCTGGTGTTATAACCACCATCAAACTCCTTCGAAAAGGTACAAGTGTTTCATCTTTAATTATCTCTTTATTTTATGGTTTTGGAAGCTCAATATCCTCAAGGAATTCTATGAGTTCGTTTACTTCATTCTTGTCTTGAATTTAAGGAAGTACTCTTTTAAGAATTTCATATCCCTAAAGATGAATGCTTTTGAGCATCAGGGTACTAAAGTTGGTATCTAATATCGCCATTTACAAATCCAATGAAATAGCACTCTCAGTTCGAGATTCTAACTTACTTGCATTCTCATTCTGTAAAGCCTTGAACTTGGCATATCACGGATCCTATATAATAAGATCTGGCTAGTCAAGAGAAAACCAACGAAATTTGTTTCGTGTGAATCGGACTTTGTTTCGAATTGTTATGATTTTCGGAAGAAAGAGAAGGAAGGCTAAGATGTCATTAACCCATAATGACTGTCATTAGTACTAATTAAACATGATTAAAGAAACTAATGACGGATTGAAAACCACTAATGATCATTAATAAACACTAATCAATAGTTAGCAAAAGATAAGCGTAAACCGCGAAAGTTAATCGTGATTAGTGAAAGTTAATCACGATTAGTGTTAATTAAGCGTCATTAGCGAATCTAGAATCCTCTGGAATGTTCTAACTTAAGCCCCAAGTTTGGGATAGGTTTTGGCCAAAACCATGGGTTGCTAAACCATGGTTAAGTCCTAAACCATGGTTTTCTAACCATGGTTAGTGGTTTTCCGGGGCCTATAAATAGACCCCCACCCATTCATTCTCTACGACTTCCACTACCACCCCCCCAAGGGCTAGGGTCGAGAGATCGGGAGGAGGAGTGGGAGGTGAGGGAGGAGAGCTAGCAAAGCGCTGCCGGGAGAACGAGAAGGAGAAAGGTATGATCCTCTCTTAGTTTGCTTCGTAAGCTAGGCTTTCAATTCATCCTCTTGTTCTTCCAAGTTTTGTTCTTGATTTATCTTTCTTTCTGATTCGTTTTCCTGTTTTGGTTCGAGGAGAAATCTGTGTAACACCCTACTTAGGTGCGGGCGACTATGCACGTCAGTGACCCTGTGATTCGTCACACGTTCACTCACCTAAGACGTGTGGTGTCTACCGACTCTCCATCGTTTATGTTTATGTTCTTTCTATTATGCTTTTATAATTATTTTGATGGAGAAATATGTGTAGTACCCTACTTAGGTGCGGGCGGCTATGCACGTCAGTGACCCTGTGATTCGTCACACGTTCACTCACCTAAGACGCGTGGTGTCTACCGATTCTCCATTGTTTATTTTTCCGTTCTTTCTATTATGCTTTTATAATTATTTTGATGGAGAAATCTGTGTAATACCCTACTTAGGTGCGGACGGCTATGCACGTCAGTGACCCTGTGATTCGTCATACGTTCACTCAGCTAAGATGCGTGGTGTCTATCGATTCTTCATCTCTTGTTGCTTGAGTATATTCTTTCAGTTTTTCTGTTGTTTTCCTCACGATTGATTTTATAGAGGAAACTCTTTTCATTTTTATTTTGAAATATGTCCCGATATAAGGGGAAGCTCTGCCGAAATTTTCCGAGAAATATGTCCCGATATAAGGGGAAACTCTGTCGAAATTTTCCGAGAAATATGTCCCGATATAAGGGGAAACTCTACCGAAATTTTAAGAGAAAATATGTTCTTAGTGTTCTTCGTGTTCTTCACGTTCTTAGCATTCTTCGTTCGTTCTTCGCATTCTTGACACGTTCTTAGCATTTTTGATACGAAAATGAAATTCGATCTTTTCAGGAGCCTTAAAATAGCCTTTCTAAAAAACGAAACACGATAAAGCCTTGCATACACGAGAGAGAGATCAATTAGGTAACGAAATCCTTCCTTTTGCTGTTGGGTTTTCATATGAGATTATTGAAATTCTTGATTTTATTTTCTTTGCTATTAAGAACCTTAATTTTGTCCATTTCTGAAAAGTCTGAAAAGATGCTTTGTGATTCCCACTAAAATAGGGTTTAAGCATCAAATTGATGCGGTGGCTTTGAAAGTTAGGGTTTGGGAGTTAAAATAAGCATAAATACGAGTATATGTGGTTATGAATAATATATATGTGAGTCTATACTAAATATTGCTAATTATGCAAATCGAAGATTTAACGAAAGAATTACATCATGGGAATTGATGTGGCTTGAGTTGGATCCTGAAAAGGATCGTGTGTCACGTTAAGGATGACTGGGAGTAGAACTACAGGTCGGGCATGCAACCTGTAGGTTTGTCGGAAGGAACCTGTATTGGCGTTTCCCTACCTAGGTGGTACACGGTTGCCCTGCTATGATAAGTGCACACAAATTGAATGTTTTGCAACGCGTGGTACCAGGGGCCAATATATTCGGGTTGGAACGACGTAAGATGTGGTCGTGCCATGTGGAGGCACGGGTGGGTTCAATAGCGGCTGGGTCACGATAATATGTATTTAAAGCCGCTAGGTTATATGATTAAATATTAGCCTGAGGTTTTAAGCAACCGAATACTCGAGGACGGTGTGCTCATTTGATTTTCCAGGCTAAGGGTTTGAGACCCTGTTTAATAAAAGAAGAGGAAATTGTCGGGGTAGTATTGGAGGATTGGTTGAGGCGACGTGCGGCGGCATAAGCTTACCAAGATCAACACAATCTCCAATCCCGAAGTGTCCACAACTTCGGAGTCCAATAATGGTGGGGTTCCCCTGGACTAATCCCCGATGTGGAATAGAAAGGAATAGGACTTAAATTAATAAGAAGGAATGGAATTTTTGTGATATCAAGTTTTGAAAAATTACCCAATTTGTTTACTTTTCTCTTCTTCGTTACTTAGCATTCGCTAATTTTTATCCTATGATTTATGGAAATCCAACAGGTATCGGTGAGCCATCGCAAGGACTTTAAAAATTACATCCAGCTTGCATACTAGACATCCAGCCAGCCACAGTAGCTTTACTCTTTAAGGTAATTAGTAATCTTTTGTATATTTTCCTTTCAAGTTGAGCAAGGACTTTAAAAATTACATCCAGCTTGCATACTAGACATCCAGCCAGCCACAGTAGCTTTACTCTTTAAGGTAGTTAGTAATCTTTTGTATATTTTCCTTTCAAGCTGATGTACATGTAAATAGTTATAGTGGGACAGTGTATCATCTGAACTTTATTTTGTGAATGGAAAAGTGTTGAAATACTTTCTTCTGATTATTTTATTTGCAGTCTATTTCTGAATATTATTGTGATTGTTGAATAAATTATTGCCGAGTAACCAGATCCAGATATGGGAGGATCCGACGACCCGGGGAAATGGGGTCGCGATAGATTGGTATCAGAGCAAGGTTACTCCAGTAATTTATTTAGTAATTATCAACTATGAGTGGTATTCAGAAAACTAAGGTTGTATTAAGATTCTTTGATCTTAATAACTGACTGCAGTACCATTCACAAGTCATTGTCACTTATGTACATCATGCTAAGACATATAGGAACTGACCTTTGACCTTGACTCATCCCAGGATCATGGCAGACCAAGACGTGTCTAGACAATTAGCGGCTATGATGGCAATGCTCCAAGACATGGGGCAAAGGCAACAGGCATTGGAGGAGAGGCTCAATGCACAGGCTGAGAGACCCGAGGCAACTAAGCCTGCGGATGCCAGGATTGAAGGTTCTGTCCATCTTTCTGAGGAAGAATCTAGTTACCATCCTTAAACTGAGTCTTCTCCTACCCCGGTTGAAGGAGCAATGGAGAAGGCCCTTCTTAGACACCAAACATTACTAGATAATTACCGAAAGGGAAAAATTCCTCGATTCAAAGGTGTAGAGACACCTGCCGAGGCTGAGTTATGGCTCGATGACGTTACTAAGATGTTGAGGATAATCCATGCACCAGTTGACACCTGGGTGCACTTTGCTGATTACTCTCTAGCAGATTATGCACGATGATGGTGGAGAGCAATTTCCAAGAAGCTAGCAGATCCTGTTCCATGGGATATCTTTGAAGAGAGGTTCCGAGCTCACTTTTGTCCCTCTCATTGGGAAGAATTAAAGAGGAGAGAGTTGGCTTCTCTGAATCAGGGTTCTAAGACCATACGAGATTATCATATCCACTTTACTGAGCTACTACGATACTCACCAGCTCTAGAAGCTTCACCACAAGAGTGTCTTACCAAATTTGTTAGAAGTCTTCAGGGAGATCTACGAGAAAAGCTTGCTGGTTTTAGAGCCACAACCGTAGATGAAGCAATGGACATCGCCTCTCGTATTGAGATGGAGAGGGATGAAAACCGTCAAAGAAGAAGTTTCCACTTTAATGGTGGACCATCCAAAAGCAAGGCACATTATAATCGTAGAGATCATCGCTATCATCCAGTCGGTTCCAATATAAGCTCACCACAGATCTTGGGTCAGGAATTATCAGGAAGAAGGGGTTTCTCTAGACCTCCACTATATCCTCGCGACTCAGCTGCAGGAGCTAGCACCTCTGTGGCTGGATCTGTTGGAAATGCGAGCCCACGGCGAGCCATTATGCAATAAATGTATTGCAAATATCATTCCCTGATCTGAAATGAAGAATGAATAATTTGTATAATAGGTCCCTTAGTACAATTAGGGTTATGTACCATGGCCATCTTGATGATCATACAGCTGTTGATTCAACTATTGAATCATAGAGGCTGGTGCTTGGATGAATATCTAAAGAGTTAGATTGAGGACTCATCAAGCACCGTCAAATGATTATTAAGAGATGATCTCCAGCCTGAGTAAGAGATGGCAATCCTATCTCTGAAGGCTGATATCTGACCGACATCTTGATGCAGGTCCTCCGCATAGGAATAGAGATTCGGAGGTGTCAGATTAGTTAGGTCAAAGAGTTGACTTAACGAGATCGAGATAGCCAAAGTCCTATATCATATGCTGTCATGATATAGGCACGCATCCTCTGACCGGAGACAGATGTGTTACTATATGTCTAAGTGTGTACATTTGGCAGACCAATAGGTTGATGACCTAATCAAGGTCTATACACCGGCGCGCTGGTGTGCATATAAGGGCATATGACTAATACGATCTCTCAAAGGGATCATACAGGTTCAGTTACTGAACCGGAAGACATGAGCTCACTCATGAGATATTGGGATGAATCAAATTCCATGCGCATGGTCGTCTCGCTTTGGAAGCTTGACTGAATTTGTAGGTTTGATATATACTTTTAGTATATGATCAAGACCTAGGTATGATATACGCTTTTGGAAAGTGTAAGCTCGATACCAACTCCCAATGATCGAATGAGAAACTTACTGATAAAACCATGAAGTAGACAGTATAAAGTTGATCCGATACTTCGGGTTTAGTCTGAGTCTTCCAGTATGCAGGATGTACAGGTATTGGGAATACCTGAGGGTGATTTGATCATAAACGATTGTATAACCATGACGCTTCCATTCCTAGGGAGTGATGAAACGAGTCTGGATTTTAGTGACTCCTCTCAGTAGAGAAGTGATCTGATCTTGGTCCAAGTGTTGGACATTGATCTGAATGTGATTCAGATACAATGAGAAGATTAGATTTACGGTCTTGATTTAATCAAGCATCTATGGGAGGCCCGCGATCTGGATTTGAGATACGATCTCAATATCCATGTGACTATACGTGGAACAATACAATCGCCCTGTCCTTATCTCCAAGCATCTGCGGAGAGATTGCATTATTCTTGAAGGGTTCAAGAATAATTCCATAAGATCTAAGCAGTGAAGAAATAATGATTAAATGTGATTTAATCATCTTGATGTGTGAAGAAATTATCCAATTTAATTAAATGTGATTTAATTAATGTGGATAAGAATAATGTGGATAGAAATATCCAATTATTCATAATATATTATAAATGTGATTTATAATGTATAAGAGAGAGCTAATTATAATTTATATGTGTTGATTAATTATTATGTGTATCGGATACACATTGTGTAATTAATTAACAATGTAAATTATATGTTGTTTTGGGTTGTGAATATGATTCACAATTCTTCCATGGCAAGATTGCAATATTTTCAAATATAATTGTGAATTATTTTTGAAGAATAAAATCCAACAAATTTGTTGCAAATAAATAAGAGAGATTTCATGGAGATATGCAATCTCATGGATTTCCATGAGATTGCAATCTCCATGCAATCTCATGGACGGCACACCATTCCTATATGGAATGGGTGTGCGTCCACTTGGAAGGTACATGGAGATGAAATCTCCATGTATCTTCTCTCCTTATTTGTTGGGTTGATTTAGGAATAAATTATATTTGATTTTGTCAAATATATTTTGACCTAAATTTGTTGCTTTTGACAACAACAATCTTGGCCATTGGATTGACACAAATCAATCTCACCCATTGATTTTATGTGTCCCATGGATTGAGATCCATGGATCCCAAAACCCTATAAATAGAGAGGCATACTATGCTCTCTAAACACATGGAATATTGGAGCTCTCTCTCCCTCATTTCTTCATGCACGCCAGCCCTCTCTCCCTCTCTTGTTGGTGGCCGTCCACCATACCCTAGAGGAGAGAATCGTCGTCGCCTTCGCCACCGCGCCGCCGCTTCGACGTTCTTCGGTTCTCCGTCTTCTTGGAAAATTCCTCTCACGAAGGAGACGTTTGATCTCGTGCGACGAGATCAGGAGAAACCACGCTTGGATCATCTTCTTGGATTGCGAGGACAACGCGGTTCATCCCCGCGCTCGCAAGCGGTCTCGCCGACGATCGGACTTGAGACAGGAGGTCTCTTTCTTTAGAGACTTGATCAACCACGCTTCAAGAGGTATTTCATTATACTTGTTGTGGTTATAGATGAAACGATCTGAGAATGGTTCTCAGATCATGTGGTTTCATCGAATAAATTTTTTAAATTCCGCTGCACCGAACAACTAGTGCGACTAGTCGTTCCTCGTCGTATCCGATACGACGATCACGCTTCCGTGATGCGCTTGAGGATAATTCCATATCCTTCAAGTGGTATCAGAGCCAGGTTGACGGTTTCGAATATGATTCGAAAAACCGAGGACGACTTGGGTTCGTTAAGGTCGCGAAAGTTTTTATCGCATTTGATTTCGCAGATCTGTTTAGTAAATAAATTCGGCACTGTTTAAATTGTTTAAACACGAATTTAATACTTGGATTTTGTTCCCCATTAAATAAGGAAATCATAGGATCTGAGTTTACGTAAATCGGATTTCGTATGCTCTAGATATGGTTGTTTTAATGAACATGTATGCACTGTTGCGGGAACTGTAGATCTGAACGTGATTAAAATGTTAATTACTGTTTAGACTTGCCTCGAAATGCGTGTAACATTACTTGGATTCTGTCCTAAATCAAATTAGCAATCTATGAAAATTGATTTTGTCTAATTTGGATTTAATATGATTGAGATATGCTAATTTTAGTATGTAGGAGTCACTGCTGAAATTACAGTCCTAATCTAGAACCAAGTGATTGTCAATTAGTGAAATTAATTGTTAATTTCGTGAAATAATCATGAAAAATATTTGCGAAATATTTGAAGATGATTATTTACATAATTGACTTGGCCTCAACTAATTAATTGATTAGATTTGATCTACATCTTAATTGGAAACACATTCATCAAACTTAATGTTTGATTGGTGATTGTCATTTAATCATTTAGTGAAATTAAATTGTTTAATTTCCTAGAATAATTGTGCATAAATATTTGTGAAATATTTGATGATAATTATTCCCTTAAATGACATTGCCTTAACCAATAATTGATTAAGATGTGATCTAAATCATAATTGGAAACCACAATCTTTCAAACTTGATGCTTGAATAGGATTTGGGAATTTGTCTAGCAAATTTCCTTATAATCAAAAATGTTTTGATTATTACTATATGGTACAATTTCGGTTGAAGAACCGATGATCATCTCAAGTACAAATTAATCAATTTGGCATTATCCTTTCCCGAGGCAGATATGGTGCCTAGTCGGAGAGCATTGGGGTTGCGGGTTGCAACGTATGTGGTCCGTCCCACTCTCGTCGGTACTGGCCATGACAGCGGGTAGGGCCGGGATAATGTCCGAGGGATTAAGATGTATTTTTCTAATTATTAAAATTCGAATTAATACGTATTTTGAGATATTACCATATATGTATTCAAGTAAAATAATCAAGTTTGATTGATTGAATTGGATTGATAATTAATTTAATATGATTAAGTTGATTATGTCCAATTGAAATACTCTAATATGATTAAAGCTAATAATTCCCTTGGAAGAATTAATTATGTGAATGTGATTCACGATAATTAATTAAAATTTGAATATGAGGTGGAGGATCACATAAGTGACATCCATGGTCTCCCGTCAAGGCGGAGGGTTCCGTCGCCAGGGATTGCATGTGGGAGACGCCTGTCCGAAGTGACAGCTCCTGTATGCAAGCGCATCTGGATCGGGCTCGTCGCTTCTCGAAAGAGTAAGGACGTATGCGTAGTGACCCCAATATCGGGTCCTCATATTATTGGGGCGATATTGGATTGCGCATAGCGAGTTGTATTCCTGTTGACGGTTGGTTCAATTAACGACGGGTCAACATCGCCTTAGGGGTGGTGGGCCCGGGTGTTAAAGACCGAATTGGGAGATGCAAGTTGGACTTGCAAGGCAGAATGTATTCCCGCTTCTTTTTATCCGAGTTGTAGGTTCTCATATTATTGGGATGCAACAAAGATAAGGAAGGAGATCCCAGATCTTGCTTGAGATATAATGGTAAGTATATCTCTTACATTGAAAGTGATTAAGGGAATGAACTTTCAATGTTGACATGGCAAGACAACTTTGATATAAAAATTCCTAAATCAAAGTAAAATATGTATATATAAATACATACATTTATGCAAATTTCTTATTTCAGATAATCCTTCATTAAAACCCACTCAATGATATACTCAATAATAACCAGTAAAATATCATGGATTGGACTCAATGATCCAGATATTGTATTTGCAATTGAACACATAATGTATGTGGTTGCAATGTGCAAGTTTCCTCATAATAATGAGGAATCACAATTAAATAGATAATAGGACTACAACCCTAGGGTTTGTATGTCTCTATAGTCTTGATCTCATCGAATGTACTTTGGAAGTATCATGTCGATGATGATCGCAATTGTCAAATAATCCTTATAAAATCAATGAAGATTTTCTGGCATACATATGTGCTCTTGACATTTAATCATGAGTGACATGGTTCTCTGCATCATGCAGAATGGTAGCTCTATAAGAGATGATGTATTCAATTGTTTGAGTACCTACCTGAACCTATGTTTTATGAGTTTAGATGGATGTAGATGATGAGTGTCATTATTCTACTGTCTATACTCTAGTCATTCATGAAGCTTCATAGTATTCATATTGTGTGAATTTAATGAAGCATAAATAAATGTTGAAATACTCTTATTTTGAATTCTTTTGAATTTATTGTAAGAGATCCTTAATCTTAAGCAATGGTTTCTTATAGATAAAGGGAGCACAATGGAAGCATGGGTTGGACCCAAGAAAGAAGGAAAGTCAAAGAGTTGACTGGACTTCTGTAACTTCCATATGACATCCAAAGAGTTGGATGAATGCCAACATTGCAATAAGTTGATGTGTTGATAGTATGACTATCAAGTCTGTCTAGAATCCTTAGAAAAGGACTCGGATGGAGCATCAGAATAATCTACATAAATCATTGACATTGACTTACTTATTGAACAAGATAAAGTCAAATAATTGTATCTCAATCTTCTGATGACATTTGCAATGGGTTGCATATGTTTTAGAAGACTGGAAAATTTGATCTTAAAGGTTTATAGTTATCCACGTGAGTATTGATGCAACTGCTGCAACAATCTCTATTGGATTAATAGACTTGTTAATTTCAGTGGGAGAGCCCTTAGTCTTAGAGAATGTCTCTATGATCTAGACATTAGAATACACTCATTGTTTGTTTCTAAATGTTGGAAATAAACATGAATTCTGAGGTAGAACTATCATAAAGAATTATGATGGAGATATTTCAGATAGTAATCTAAAATCTGGTGGACTCCACTAAATTAGAAAAATTAATGAATGGTTCATTAATATTTCTAAATACTGAAATTAAAACCTTTATAAGATCAATAGGAGGATGAAGATCATTTGACAATGATCTAGCATCGAACCTTGGACATTTGTCTATCGATTTGATCAATAGACTAGTAAGAGATGAAACTTTAGAATGTCTAAAATTTCAAAACTTACATACTTATGAATATTGTATTCAAAGTAAAATGTCCAATACACCCTTCCTTGGGAATGGTGTAAGATGTCAAGGTATTCAGGATCTCTTACATATTGATGTATGCGGATCATCTATATCATAGTAATCATTATGGATATGTGATATCTGTTGATGATTATGTATGATATGAGATTTCTTCTCTTCACCTAAGAAACCTTTGAAATGTTCGAAGATTTCACTATTTTTGGTTTAGAACCAAAGTTTGAAGGAAGATAAAATGAATTTGATCTAATCTAGGTAGCAAGTACCTACTAGATAAATTCGAAGAATACCTTATGGAGATATGAATATCATTTCTATCTCAATCCTCCTAACACACCTAAACTCAATAGAGTTGTAGGGAGATACAATTGAATCATGTGTAACATGATTTGATCAATGATGAATTTTTAGCATAATTTCCTCTTAGTTTCCAGGTATATATGTAGTAGAGACTACATTATATATCCTTAATAAAATTCCTTGCAAGTAAGCTGGAATTAAGCACTAGAGAGTGCTACTTCATTAGGAAAATAAAGGATGGTATTGGATACCTACTTTATGACCTTGAGATTCTTAAAATATCTCATCTCCGAGAATGTGATTCTTAGAGGTTGAGACTCTTGAGAATCAAGATGAAAATGAAGTATAGGAACTCATTTTATCTTGAGAAGATAATGAGACTCCTGAAATTGGAAACTAAAAGGAAAATTAAAGATGAAACACTAATACCTCTTCAAATGAGTTTGAGGATGGATTCCATGTGTTAGAGAAATCTGACAATGATCAAACTTCATGTGATGAAGCTTCTGAAGATCATAGCATGGATAGATGGATAGCAATAAAAGTCTAATGTAGACTTCATATACAAGTGTTGTATATGGACCCTCGAGGATCCACCTATATGGGTAAGACCTGTAAAGGTGTAAATGGATCTTCAAGAGAAAGGGAACCTGATGAGAAGGTAGAGACCTTCAAAGCACGGTTCGTAGTCATGAGCTACACATCGGAAGAGAAGACATTGCTTGCAATGAGACTTGCTCTTCGGTGACCATGCTTAAAACCGTCAGAATATTGCTAACCTTAGCTACACAACTTGACTATTGCATCTTCAAGATGTAAGTCAATATTGCATTCCTCTACGAATGCCTCTTTGAGGATATTCATATGAAGTAGCCCCAGGGCTTCATGGTTGAGGAAAGCAAGGTGTGCAAGCTAAGGAATCCATCTATGGACTCAAATAAGCTTCTTGAAGTTGGATCATAAGATTTGGTGAAATTATAAATGTTATGATTTCAGATAGAATCTTGATGAACCATATGAAGCTTAGTGGGAGTGCTTTTGTGTTCATCGTGCTAAATGTAGATGATATCCTAATCATTTAAAAATGATATAAGGATAATAATTAGTGTTTTATAATCTGGTTGTTCCATAACTTGAAATATGATTTCAAAGATGCCTCTCAGATCTTAGTTCTGAAGTTGTTCAGAAGCAAAGAGAAGAGGATAATGGGACTGTCACATTTATAGTACATCTTGGACATATTCCATTTTATGGAAAATTCCAGTAATGGCTTCCATCCCTTAAGATATGGTACTGACCTATCTAAAGGGATAGCACCTCAAAGAGTTGAGGAAGTGAATGCTAGAACTACTTGCCCTTGGGCATCAGTTCTGAGAAGCCGGATGTGTGCTAGATGTGTACAAAAGCCAGATGGCTGCCATGCAATGGGAGTAGTAAACTGTTACTAATCCTACTATGGAAATAAAACACTTGGTTGCAGTAATAACAAAATCTTCATAGATGACAAGATTTTTGAGATAGTGATCTCGATGTCTTATCTTCAAAAACTTAAGACTTTATAGATAGAGATCTAAAAGGTCTTAACTGTGGATACCTTAAGAGATAGTGATCTCCAGGAATAAAGGGTATTCTGATAAGGATTATGGAAATACTGGTTATGATAATTGTTAAGCTGTAGTGTCAAGGACACTATAACTAACAAGATTGAGTATTAGTTGCATAAGATACAACATTCGCATTGGATGCGAGCACTGTTACTGGGGATATGCAAGTGCCGTAAAAGGACTTGGCGTAGTCTCGCGGGAACAGAGTGACTGATCAGCTTACCTAGCTATTTTCTAAATAGCCTATGATTGTCACATGAGTGTGAGTTTAAATGATTAGCCCATTAATGGCTCTTTGGGCTAGTGGGAGATTGTTGGAAATGCGAGCCCACGGCGAGCCATTATGCAATAAATGTTATTGCAAATATCATTCCCTGATCTGAAATGAAGAATGAATAATTTGTATAATAGGTCCCTTAGTACAATTAGGGTTATGTACCATGGCCATCTTGATGATCATACAGCTGTTGATTCAACTATTGAATCATAGAGGCTGGTGCTTGGATGAATATCTAAAGAGTTAGATTGAGGACTCATCAAGCACCGTCAAATGATTATTAAGAGATGATCTCCAGCCTGAGTAGAAGATGGCAATCCTATCTCTGAAGGCTGATATCTGATCGACATCTTGATGCATGTCCTCTGCATAGGAATAGAGATTCGGAGGTGTCAGATTAGTTAGGTCAAAGAGTTGACTTAACGAGATCGAGATAGCCAAAGTCCTATATCATATGTTGTCATGATATAGGCACGCATCCTCTGACCGGAGACAGATGTGTTACTATATGTCTAAGTGTGTACATTTGGCAGACCAATAGGTTGATGACCTAATCAAGGTCTATACACCGGCGCGCTGGTGTGCATATAAGGGCATATGAGTAATACGATCTCTCAAAGGGATCATACAGGTTCAGTTACTGAACCGGAAGACATGGCTCACTCATGAGATATTGGGATGAATCAAATTCCATGCGCATGGTCGTCTCGCTTTGGAAGCTTGACTGAATTTGTAGGTTTGATATATACTTTTAGTATATGATCAAGACCTAGGTATGATATACGCTTTTGGAAAGTGTATGATCGATACCAACTCCCAATGATCGAATGAGAAACTTACTGATAAAACCATGAAGTAGACAGTATAAAGTTGATCCGATACTTCGTGTTTAGTCTGAGTCTTCCAGTATGCAGGATGTACAGGTATTGGGAATACCTGAGGGTGATTTGATCATAAACGATTGTATAACCATGACGCTTCCAATCCTAGGGAGTGATGAAACGGGTCTGGATTTTAGTGACTCCTCTCAGTAGAGAAGTGATCTGATCTTGGTCCAAGTGTTGGACATTGATCTGAATGTGATTCAGATACAATGAGAAGATTAGAGTTACGGTCTTGATTTAATCAAGCATCTATGGGAGGCCCGCGATCTGGATTTGAGATACGATCTCAATATCCATGTGACTATACGTGGAACAATACAATCGCCCTGTCCTTATCTCCAAGCATCTGCGGAGAGATTGCATTATTCTTGAAGGGTTCAAGAATAATTCCATAAGATCTAAGCAGTGAAGAAATAATGATTAAATGTGATTTAATCATCTTGATGTGTGAAGAAATTATCCAATTTAATTAAATGTGATTTAATTAATGTGGATAAGAATAATGTGGATAGAAATATCCAATTATTCATAATATATTATAAATGTGATTTATAATGTATAAGAGAGAGCTAATTATAATTTATATGTGTTGATTAATTATTATGTGTATCGGATACACATTGTGTAATTAATTAACAATGTAAATTATATGTTGTTTTGGGTTGTGAATATGATTCACAATTCTTCCATGGCAAGATTGCAATATTCTCAAATATAATTGTGAATTATTTTTGAAGAATAAAATCCAACAAATTTGTTGCAAATAAATAAGAGAGATTTCATGGAGATATGCAATCTCATGGATTTCCATGAGATTGCAATCTCCATGCAATCTCATGGACGGCACACCATTCCTATATGGAATGGGTGTGCGTCCACTTGGAAGGTACATGGAGATGAAATCTCCATGTATCTTCTCTCCTTATTTGTTGGGTTGATTTAGGAATAAATTATATTTGATTTTGTCAAATATATTTTGACCTAAATTTGTTGCTTTTGACAACAACAATCTTGGCCATTGGATTGACACAAATCAATCTCACCCATTGATTTTATGTGTCCCATGGATTGAGATCCATGGATCCCAAAACCCTATAAATAGAGAGGCATACTATGCTCTCTAAACACATGGAATATTGGAGCTCTCTCTCCCTCATTTCTTCATGCACGCCAGCCCTCTCTCCCTCTCTTGTTGGTGGCCGTCCACCATACCCTAGAGGAGAGAATCGTCGTCGCCTTCGCCACCGCGCCGCCGCTTCGACGTTCTTCGGTTCTCCGTCTTCTTGGAAAATTCCTCTCACGAAGGAGACGTTTGATCTCGTGCGACGAGATCAGGAGAAACCACGCTTGGATCATCTTCTTGGATTGCGAGGACAACGCGGTTCATCCCCGCGCTCGCAAGCGGTCTCGCCGACGATCGGACTTGAGACAGGAGGTCTCTTTCTTTAGAGACTTGATCAACCACGCTTCAAGAGGTATTGCATTATACTTGTTGTGGTTATAGATGAAACGATCTGAGAATGGTTCTCGGATCATGTGGTTTCATCGAATAAATTTTTAAATTCCGCTGCACCGAACAACTAGTGCGACTAGTCGTTCCTCGTCGTATCCGATACGACGATCACGCTTCCGTGATGCGCTTGAGGATAATTCCATATCCTTCAGGATCTTCAGCTCAAACAAGAGCACGTGTGTGTTTTTACTGTCATCAGGAGGCCACATCAAAGTTGAGAGGTTCAGGGTTTAAATCAACCCCAATTAACAGTATAACATCCACCTTGAGCAATGGAGCAACACATGGAGGAAGACATGGTAGAGGTCGGGGCTCACCAGGAGCGTCTCCTACATAACAACCACCACAAAGTGTTGAGGGTTCTAGCTTGCCTATTCCTAATGGTCAGCTAAATGCAATTACTGAGGAACAAGCCTACCACTCAGGCACAGACGTACGAGGTACTATTACTATTTATGGCTTTTCAGTACATGCTTTATTTGATTCTGGTGCTTCACATTCATTTATTGCTCAACGGACCCACTTTGGGTAAGATACCAGTAAAGGTACAACAATCCTATCTGATCAAGGGAACATGAGGACAAATATTTACAATCCGAGAAATCCTGGATAATGGCATAGTAGTGATAGCGGGACAACAGTTACCTGTTTCACTACTATTGATAGAAATGGAAGACTTCGATCTTATCCTAGGGATGGATTGGCTAGAAAGGCATCATGCATGTCTTGACTGTTTTCAGAAGACAGTAACGTTTCACCTTCCAAACTCGATAGAGTTCCATTTCATTGGAAAGACATCCAATGATAATATCAAATATATCTCTACATTGAAGGCACAACAGTTGTTAGAGCAAGGGTGCCAAGGTTATTTAGCTTATGTATCCACAACATCAGGGTCAGAAAGAATTATAGAAGATGTGCCTATAGTGTGCGAGTTTCCTGATGTATTTCCAGAGGAACTACCTGGATTACCACTTGAGCGAGAGATTGAGTTTGAAATCTCTCTCATACCTTATACTCATCCTATCTCTATCCCTCCATATAGGATGGCACCAGCTGAGTTACGAGAGTTAAAGGTACAGTTGCAAGAACTGTTAGATAAAGGATTCATTCGTCCTAGTACTTCACCATGGGGTGCACCTGTCTTATTTATTAGGAAGAAGGATGGGTCAATGCGGTTGTGCATTGACTATAGACAACTAAACAAGAGGACAATAAAGAATAAGTATCCACTGCCAAGAATAGATGATCTCTTTGATCAGTTACATGGTTCAACGGTGTATTCCAAGATTGATTTAAGATCTGGATACCATCAATTGAAAATTAAAGATACAGATATCCTCAAGACAGCTTTTCGAACTAGATACATGCATTATGAATTCTTAGTTATGCCTTTTGGACTAACAAATTCCCCAACAGCCTTCATGGATCTTATGAATAGAGTATTCAAGGATTTCTTAGATCACTTTGTAGTAGTCTTTATTGATGATGTGCTTATTTACTCCAAGGATAAGTATCTACATGAACATCATCTCAGGAAGGCACTTGAAACTCTAAAGAAGAACAAACTGTATGCTAAATATAGCAAATGTGACTTCTGGCTATCTGAAGTATCTTTCTTAGGCCATGTTATTTCTGGGGAAGGTATATCAGTTGATCCTACAAAGGTTAGTGTGGTTATGAGTTGGGAACTCCCGAAGACTGTCACAGAAATACGATCTTTTCTGGGATTAGTTGGATATTATAGAAGATTCGTGAAGGACTTTTTACGAATAGCATTGACAATGACTAGACTAACTCAGAAGGAGGTCCCATTCTTACGGTCTGATACATGTGAAGCTATTTTTCAGACACTGAAAGAATGCCTAACATCTGCACCAATCCTTACTCTACCCTCCGGGAGTGAAGGGTTTACAGTGTACACTGACGCATCTAAAGAAGGACTTGGGGCGGTTCTTATGCAACATGGTAAGGTAGTTGCGTATGCATCACGACAGCTTAGGACACATGAGAAAAACTACCCAACACATGACCTTGAATTAGATGCCGTAGTTTTCTCTTTAAAGATATGGAGACACTACCTGTATGGTATTACTTTTGAAATCTTCACCGATCATAAAAGCTTGAAATATCTGTTTGATCAAAAGGAGCTCAATATGAGACAGAGACGGTGGCTAGAGTTGTTGAAAGATTATGATTGCACTATCTCCTACCCCCTGGTAAGGGGAACGTCGTAGAAGATGCCCTTAGCAGAAGAACTTATTCACCTGGGTTAGTGAGTGCTATCCACTTATAGGGTTTACTATCAACGTTAAGTGAATGGAAACCATTTGATAGTAGTGTTGATACTATAACTATTCCTCATCGATACAAACTAGAGATCTGGGATAAAATAAAGAAAGGACAGGAGGATGATCCAGCCCTTAAAGACTTGAAACAACAACTTGAGAAGAATGAGATAGAGGGATTCCAGACACAAGATGGGTTACTATATAACCATCACAGAGCTTGTGTACCAGACATACCTGAACTGAGGAAAGATATTTTACGTGAAGCTCATTGTTCTAGATTATCTATTCATCCAGGAATTACGAAGATGTATAAGGATCTTCAATCATACTTCTGGTGGCCAGGAATGAAGAAATATGTTGCAGAGTTTGTGAGTTCATGTTTCACTTTCTAGCAAGTAAAGGCTTCACACCAAAAGCCACCGGGATTATTGCAACCCCATCCTATACCTGAATGGAAATGGGAAAGCATTTCCATGGATTTCGTTACTGGCTTACCTCAGACGACTGGTAGTAAAGATAGTATCTGTGTTATAATAGATCGTCTGACAAAGGTAGCACACTTCATTCCGATAAGCTTATCTTTCCCTCAAGACCAGCTTGCTGAGTTATATATTACACATGTGATTCACCTCCATGGTATCCCAAAGGAAGTAGTTTTCGACCGAGATTCACGATTCACCTCACACTATTGGGAGAACTTCATGAAATCCTTAGGTACACAATTATACTTGAGATCAGCATATCATCCACAAACAGACGACCAGTCAGAACGTACGATTCAGACACTAGAGGATATGCTACGAGCATGTGCCTTAGAATGGAAGGGATTGTGGATTAAACATTTGCCTCTTGCAAAATTCACCTACAATAATAGTTGCCATACAAGTATTGGCATGGCACCATTTAAAGCACTATATGGACGAAGGTGTACTACTCCTTTGTGTTGGGAAGAGGTCGGAATAAAGAACCTTTATGATTCAGATAGACTTCAAGAGACACGGGAAGCTGTAGAGCTTGCTAGAAAAAGACTATTAACGGCCCAGAGTCGCCAGAAAAGTTATAGTGATACCAGGCAAAGAGACCTTGAATTTGAGGTAGGTGACTTTGTATTTCTCGAATTATCACCTATGAAGGGTGTTCAGAGGTTTGGCTTGCGTGGGAAGTTAGCACCCAGGTTCGTGGGTCCCTTTGAAATTATTCAGCGCATTGGAAAAGTGGCATATAGACTTGCACTTCCTCCACATCTTTTCGGCAATACATGATGTATTTCATGTATCAAATCTGAGAAAGTACATTAGGGATCTAGAGTATAAGATAAGTTATGATGATTTACATGTTGAGCCAGACTTGACATACCAAGAGATACCTGTGCAAATACTTGAAAGGGATATCAAGAAGTTGAGAAATAAAGAGGTGCCTCTAGTTAAAATATTATGGCGGAACCAAGAGTTTGAAGAAGCCACATGGGAACCTGAGGCAGAAATGAGAGAGAAATATCCCTATTTATTCGAGTAATAACACTGTGTATTGTATATCTTCTTTATAAATGAAATGATGTTCATTCTCTTTAAGGTTGTTATGGTTTCAATCCTCTTTAAGGTTGTTATGCATGTATTTCTAGTCTCGAGGATGAGACTTCATTTAAGGTTGTTATAATTGTAAAGCCTTGAACTTGGCATATCTCGGATCCTATATAATAAGATCCGGCTAGTCAAGAGAAAACCAACGAAATTTGTTTCGTGTGAATCGGACTTTGTTTCGAATTGTTATGATTTTCGGAAGAAAGAGAAGGAAGGCTAAGATGTCATTAACCCATAATGACTGTCATTAGTACTAATTAAACATGATTAAAGAAACTAATGACGGATTGAAAACCGCTAATGATCATTAATAAACACTAATCAATAGTTAGCAAAAGATAAGCCTAAGCCGCGAAAGTTAAATCGTGATTAGTGAAAGTTAATCACGATTAGTGTTAGTTAAGCGTCATTAGCGAATCTAGAATCCTCTGGAATGTTCTAACTTAAGCCCCAAGTTTGGGATAGGTTTTGGCCAAAATCATGGGCCAAAAGCATGGGTTGCTAAACCATGGTTAAGTCCTAAACCATGGTTTTCTAACCATGGTTAGTGGTTTTCCGAGGCCTATAAATAGACCCCCCACCCATTCATTCTCTACGACTTCCACTACCACCACCACCCAAGGGCTACGGTCGAGAGGTCGGGAGGAGGAGTGGGAGGAGAGCTAGCGAAGCGCTGCCGGGAGAACGAGAAGGAGAAAGGTATGATCCTCTCTTAGTTTGCTTCGTAAGTGATGAAACTCGATTTCATCATCATAATTTCTCATTATTAACCCCCTTGCTTAAAATTGTGTTAATAAAACCCAGTTAATGTCCTGTAATTAACAGAGTCCTAAATAAATTAAAAACCACAAAAAAATGGCAAAATAAAAATTCATGGTATTTTTAGACTTAAAAATACCCTCAAAAATATTTCGGGTCTTTGTTTGTTGCCATCTCCAATTTTGGTCAACATGAAACTTGTAGATCTCATCAAGATCTACAACTTTCATGTTTTGAGTTTTCTCAAAATCGGCCATTTTAACCCTCAAAAATAAAAAATACCCTCGAATAAATCTGATTGGGCCACGTGGCCCATTCTGGGTGAGCCACGTGGCCCGCCCTCCTTGCAGCATTCGCCCGCATCCTCAGCCATCAGATCTCCTCTTGAGATCCAACGGCTCCCAGCTTTCCACGCCTGCTGCTTTCCCTCAACCGTCTGATCATCCCCGCTTCTAATCCTAGTCGCTCGTTGCCGCCTCTCGCTCCTCACGCCACGTGGCGGCTTGTACACCGCTTGATCGTACCCCTGATCTTCCATCACAGCCGATATCTCTATTTTGCTTTGTAACCCTTCGATCACTACGCCCAAGATCTGATCCACGCCGCATATTCGCGCCTTACAGAGAACTCGCCACTTGGCGCTCTTTGCACTTTCCGATCTTGCCCTCGTCTCGTTGATCACCGCCGTCTATTGTCGCCTCGATAAACACCATCCGATCGTTCCCCAGTTTTCATCTCATCCGTCGAAGCCCGCCTTACGCTCATATCGCTACGTGGTTCGCTTACGCACGCTCCGATGTGCTCCAATCGATCGCATCTAAGCCACTGGTAAGCGATCCGCTCCTGGCCGTTGGATCCCGTGATCCAACGGCCCACGAGTCGTCCCCTACCTCCGGACGCCTCTCTCCCACACGTCCGCCACTTCGCATAACCTCTTCACCCTTTCCATTATCCAGTCGTCTCCGACCACCATCTCTACTAAATAACACCCCCACGACCTTCTCCTCTCATCCTTCATCCTCGCGGGCTCAACCACGATCCATGACTCTCCTTCAGTCAACCCATAACCCCCTCGAAACCCACGACTTCACTAGCCTTAACCACCATGTTCAAACCTTCAAATACGCCCTTCCCCCTCCGATAACCAGGGTCCACCTTTATGCGGGGAGGGGCCCAGACCTCCTCCGCCTCAATGTGACAGGGGGAAGCGAAAGGATATAGCGAAGACGACCCGCTCCCCCGGTGTCGACCCGCCACCACCACGACGGCGTCGCGGTGCTCCGAGCCCGCCTAGCTACTCCGAGAGGTCGCCGGAGTCCAGCGATGACCCGAGCTCCTCTCGGAGCTCAAGCCCAAGCCGCTGCATACATCTCCTTCCAGGTAAGGTTCTCGAACTCTTCTCTTTGCTTTTCTTGCTTAATTTATTAGCCTCTCTCAGCCACTTTTGACCACATTTAACCCTCTCCATAGCTCCACGTCGCAACCCCCTTTCCCGCGCCACTTTCCGACCACGTTCTTCTTCCTCCAGCTTCCCAGACCATGTCCGACCCATCTCCTCCGCCCTCGCGGCGGAGGAGCATCTGAGCTCCCACGTACTTCGCTCACAGAGCTCATGTCTCATTCACGCACACACTCCCTTGTGTTTCGGTTGTATCGACTAACAGCGCAGGTCTTCGAGCACTTCATTGATCGGGAGCCTCGCCGGAGCAATTCGGCCGAGCTCCACTGTCACTATCGCAGCTCCGATACCCTGAGCTAAGACGTCAGCGTCTTCTCCGAGCTCCATGCTTCACTGGCGATCTTTCGGTGAGCCAGAGGGAGGACCACCGTGGCCGAGGGCGAGCGACGGAGGAGGAGCTCCCTCGCCGGAGCTCCAAACTCGCCGCCAGCCGATGCTCGAGGACGAAGCACAGTAGCCGTTGGATGGTCTCTCTCAGCGACCATCCAACGGCCCAGATGAGACCACGCTATCTACGTCAGCTACCGTTAGATCTTTAAAATCCAACGGACTACAAGCAGCCACGCATACAACTTCGGGAGCCATTCGATCCTAGAGATCAGAGGGTCCTTCCGCGGCCATGTGTCATCTTCAGAGCTGCCCCGAACCTCAGCGCCCGAGCTCCAGGCTTGGATGACCAGAGCCTCTTCCGAACCTTCTCCGAGCCTAACCGAATGCCGAGCCTCTGCCAAGCCTTCCTCTGAACCTGGATAGCACGTGCCTAGAACGTGCGTGTCTGGGTAATTTGCAGAGACGCCCTCCAGGTTTCTTCAATTTGCAAAAAAGGTCCCCGCGCGTATGGTTTATTTACAGGGAAGGCCTCGCAACTTATTTCTATTGCATTTTAGTCCTTCCCAGGGACCTGTTTGTAGTTATCGTTTCATGTTTTCTTGCATTTATGCCCTTGCTTTCCTTTATGCATATATTGAGCATCATATGTCCATTTCAGTTGATTTCAGTCTCATTTGAAAGCTTGTTTGATGTACTTCTTAATGGCATATTAAGTTTCGCATTTCGGACACTTGAATTTTTATGTATTAATGTATTTGCCATGTGTCCCATATTATTCACTTTTGCTTTGTTAACATTATCAGTCAAGCTTGACATTCTAAGCAAATCTGAAATTGACTCATATTAAATTTTGCTCATCATATTTACTTTGTCCTAGGGCATATTCTTCATTGCATCACATAGCATTCATTTGCATTATAAAAAAATAAAAAAGGCATATTTATTTTTAATGCATTATTGTGTCTTTGCATAATTTGACCTATATGACTTTAACACAACACTTAGCTAAATAGATAAAAATCCGAATAATTCGAGAAAGGCTCGTGTCCCTGAGTTCGACCTTGGTTTCTTGCCAAGTAAAATAAAAAATAAATTCACGATCATCTCATTTTGATCAATTATTGACATATATTTAAATGAGATGATCTTTTGATGACCCAACTCAGCCTGACTACGATGATGATTCCAAGTGCTAAAAACACTCTCTTAAAGGGCCGATTTTACGGTTTATCAAATGGCGCCGTTGCCGGGGACACGACTCATCTCTTATATTTTTTTGGATTTTTGTTTATTTAATTTAGTGTTCATTTTATAGGTCAATTTGTCAATTCATTTTGCATTGTTGATGGTTCAAGGAGGCGAGGAGCAAGATGCTTCCCGCTGTGAGGAGCCGCAGAAGCACGCTTGGAGTACGTCGAGAAGAAAGAAAAAAATATCTTGCATTTTTATTTCCATGTAATAATTCGTCGTTTACAGCGGTCTTCGATCGAAGACTCGCGGTTGTAATCGAACGATCATGGTTGTGTGGGGATCGTCCCCACTTGAGTGTCGACTTAGGACTAGGCACGCGGCTCTTTGAGCGGTTTTCACTTTTCTTCTTTTACGTGCTTGCTCGTAGGTTAGGACACAATTTAAATTTAGACGCACACAATCTCGCATCACTTAGCTAAAGTTTAATGAAAATCATTCACCGCTAATAGATGCATGATTAGGTGCGGCTTTTATCGACTTGCATACATATTGATTTCGGTTTTCAAAACAGCCCAAGTTTTTCACAGATTTATAGCCAAATCACTGCATGATTTCTCACTTAGCATAGATCGCGGTTTTTATCGAATACACGGCTTTTCTCGGTTTCTTTTTTCCTAGCTTGATCACCTAGGTTAATGGAAAAAGGGAATGAACGGTAGACGATGATTTCTTGATTTTTGGGCTAACCATAATTCAGTGATAACTTAAAATAAAATTGGGACTGTTAATTGCAAGTCAACCAAAAATGGAGTAAAATTCGTTTTTGGGAGAGCAATACCCTCTCTTACGCAATGATTTTCACTTCATATCTTTTCTTTGCATAAAAATCTAATGTTTTATCACCAATAAAACTGACAAGATAATAAACCAACCTCGGTTGGTTTCATGTGTGAGTTGGTGAATTAAAGGGTATTGCTTGCTTGATTGAGCCTTGTTTGCTCCGATACATACCCCAAAACCTTAGTCTCTCCATTTCATCTCCGCAGATTCACCCGCTCATCTGTACATCCATCCTTCTTCTTCGTTCACCTTGGGTTTCTCCCTCCCATCTTTATACTTAGGCTAATCTCAGCCTAAGTATAGGGGGGACCCGAGTCCCTGTGATTTCTCTACTCATCCTTCCTTGCCTTTGTAGTTAGGTTATTTCTAACCTAAGTATAGGTGGAGCCCCCCTTAGCTCTCGTATATTTCTCTGTACTTAAATGGACCTATGGACTTGTATCATCTAGTGCTATGAGGACATAGCAAAGTTTAAGGATATGGGGGTATACCATATATACCGTATACTTACTTTAGCTATAATCTGAAAAATTTGAAAATTTTTTTTGGCTAAGGTAAAATTCTTTGGACTAAGAGAACTCAAATAATTTCACGGCTTTTCTATACTATGTTACACTATTTTTGATAAAAATATTTTTGAAAATGATTTTGAAAAAATGAGATTTTCTTGTTTTGAAAAAATCCTTTGAAAATATTTTGAAAATCTTTTATTGGTGTGACATGGTTTTGAAAATCTTTTATCAAGGAAAGTTGAGTCTAACATGTGTTTTAACTTTAATTTAAAACCCATAAAAATGAAAAAAATTCAAAAAAAAGTTTTTGAATGAAGGAGTTGGATTAAACCTCTACACTTACACTTATACCCAGGATCTGAAATGTTCAAGGAAGCTTGATTTATGAGGTCTTTGAGATTTGGGTTAACCAGCCTTACCCATCGGGGTCACAGACTTAATCATCCACATTTCCCTAGGTCTCTAGATTTGCATGCTATATTCCATGCTTAGTCTCAGACAAAAAGAATGTGATCTGCACATTACATGCACGACTGTGGTTTTTGATTGAGATGAGTTGACTTTTCACCTGAGGAATTGGGATGAGAGATTCGAGTCTGGATTTGATCTAATGATGCTCGAGGATGGGATAAAATCTTTGAAGGCTTCATGAAACCTAAGTGTCAGCAATTTAGCCAGTATGAGAACTTGGTTCTTATACTAATCTCTTGATATTGACCTAAGTGCCTGGGTGTGAAATATAAATAAAATATTGTTGATCAGTCAGCGCCAACTCTTGGTAAAAGCAGTGGAGCTAGCCAAAAATTATACAAGTCAATGAAATTTCAAAGAAAAGCTCTCATTCCACAAAGTCAAATATCAAAGAGCTTCCACCAAAGGCGAGTGCTCCCAAACATTTCAAAGTGTCCACTTGGACCACCGCTATTAGGACTAGGAGTCGGGCTTGCACTAAAAAAGGGCTCTACATCGTAAATGCTACAAGTCTGGGTGTCGAAGATACGATAGGTACTCAAAAAAGACACACCCCGGTGTACTCCCAGGAAAACAAGTGCAGACGGCTCCAACTTCTCTTGATGGACGCACTGATCAACACCAAAAAAATGTGTTGCGTAAATGGCACTAGAGAGAATCCTTGTTCCAATGAGAGGGAGAGAAGAAATGACACAATCCCATGCCCTCCATTACTGGCCTGCCATCTACATTTTCTAAGTCTGACAACTAAAGAGACGGTAGACTGAATGCAAGATTGGATTTATTCCCTAGTGCTGAGGATTGGGTCCTTAGGAGAATTTCTTGGACCAAGGCTTTGGGTGAAGATTTGACTCTACTCTCGAAATTGCAGTCAACACTAAATGTCATATCTTTAGATTATATGTACATCAGAGAGAGTCTAGAGAATCAGAGGAATTGGGTACCTCTTGATTAAGGTTGGGTTGAATCTAGAATTTTGGACCTCTAAAATTGAGTCGACTTGAGCAGATTGGATCCTGTATTCACATGCACAAGGGGGTTAATTCAACTTAGCCATTCTTTTTGATGCTCGAGGACGAGCATGGTTTAAGTATAGGGGGTGATGAAACTCGATTTCATCATCATAATTTCCCATTATTAACCCCCTTGCTTAAAATTGTGTCAATAAAACCCAGTTAATGTCCTGTAATTAACAGAGTCATAAATAAATTAAAAACCACAAAAAAATGGCAAAATAAAAATTCGTGGTGTTTTTAGACTTAAAAATACCCTCAAAAATATTTCGGGTCTTTGTTTGTTGCCATCTCCAGTTTTGGTCGACATGAAACTTGTAGATGTCATCAAGATCTACAACTTTCATGTTTTGAGTTTTCTCAAAATCGGCCATTTTAACCCTCAAAAATAAAAAATACCCTCGAATAAATCTGATTGGGCCACGTGGCCCATTCTGGGTGAGCCACGTGGCCCGCCCTCCTTGCAGCATTCGCCCGCATCCTCAACTGTCAGATCTCCTCCTGAGATCCAACGGCTCCTAGCTCTCTACGCCCGCTGCTTTCCCTCAACCGTCTGATCATCCCCGCTTCTAATCCTAGCCGCTCGTTGCCGCCTCTCGCTCCTCACGCCACATGGTGGCTTGTACACCGCTTGATCGTGCCCCTGATCTTCCATCACAACCGCTATCTCTATTTTGATTTGTAACCCTTCGATCACTACACGAAAGATCTGATCCACGCCGCATATTCGCGCCTCACAGAGAACTCGCCACTTGGCGCTCTTTGCACCTTCCGATCTTGCCCTCATCTCGTTGATCACCGCCGTCTATTGTCGCCTCGATAACAACCATCCGATCATTCCCCAGTTTTCATCTCATCCATCGAAGCCCGCCTTACGCTCATCTCACCACGTGGTGCGCTTACGCACCCTCCGATGTGCTCCAATCGATCGCATCTAAGCCGCTGGTAAGCGATCCGCTCCTGGCCGTTGGATCCCGTGATCCAACGGCCCACGAGTCGTCCCCTACCTCCGGACGCCTCTCTCCCACACGTCCGCCACTTCGCATAACCTCTTCACCCTTTCCATTATCCAGTCGTCTCCGACCACCATCTCCACTAAATAACACCCCCAGGACCTTCTCCTCTCATCCTTCATCCTCGCGGGCTCAACCACGATCCACGACTCTCCTTCAGTCAACCCATAACCCCCTCGAAACCCATGACTTCACTAGCCTTAAACACCATGTTCAAACCTTCAAATACACCCTTCCCCCCTCCGCTAACCAGGGTCCACCTTTATGCGGGGAGGGGCCCAGCCCTCCTCCGCCTCCCTGTGACAGGGGGAAGCGAAAGGATAGAGCGAAGACGACCCGCTCCCCCATGTCGACCCGCCGCCACCACGACGGCGTCGCGGTGCTCCGAGCCCGCCTAGCTGCTCTGAGAGGTAGCCGGAGTCCAGCGATGACCCGAGCTCCTCTCGGAGCTCAAGCCCAGGCCGCTGCATCCATCTCCTTCCAGGTAAGGTTCTCGAACTCTTCTCTTTGCTTTTATTGCTTAATTTATTAGCCTCTCTCATCCACTTTCGACCGCATTTAACCCTCTCCATAGCTCCACGTCGCAACCCCCTTTCCCGTGCCACTTTCTGACCACGTTCTTCTTTTTCCAGCTTCCCAGACCATGTCCGACCCATCTCCTCCGCCCTCGCGGCGGAGGAGCATCCGAGCTCCCCCGTTCTTCGCTCACCGAGCTCACGTCTCATTCACGCACACACCCTTGTGTTTCGGTTGTATCGAATAACATCGCAGGTCTTCGAGCACTTCATTGATCGGGAGCCTCGCCGGAGCAATTCGGCCGAGCTCCACTGTCACTATCGCAGCTCTGATAGCCTGAGCTAAGACGCCAGCGTCTTCTCCGAGCTCCATGCTTCATCGACGATCTTTCCGTGAGCCAGAGGGAGGACCACCGTGGCCGAGGGCGAGCGGCGGAGGAGGAGCTCCCTCGCTGGAGCTCCAAACTCGTCGCCAGCCGATGCTCGAGGACGAAGCACAATAGCCGTTGGATGGTCTCTCTCAGCGACCATCCAACGGCCCAGATGCGACCAAGCTATCTACGTCAACTACCGTTAGATCTTTGAAGATCCAACAGACTACAAGCAGCCACGCAGACAACTTCGGGAGCCATTCGATCCTGGAGATCAGAGGGTCCTTCCGCGGCTACGTGTCATCTTCAGAGCTGCCCCGAACCTCAACGCCCGAGCTCCAGGCTTGGATGACCAGAGCCTCTTCCGAACCTTCTCCGAGCCTAACCGAATGCCGAGCCTCTGCCAAGCCTTCCTCTGAACCTGGATAGCACGTGCCTGGCACGTGCGTGTCTGGGTAATTTGTAGAGACGCCCTCCAGGTTTCTTCAATTTGCAAAAAAGGTCCCCGCACGTATGGTTTATTTATAGGGAAGGCCCCGTAACTTATTTTTATTGCATTTTAGTCCTTCCCAGGGACCTTTTTGTAGTTATCCTTTCATGTTTTCTTGCATTCATGCCCTTTCTTTCCTTTATGCATATCTTGAGCATCATATGTCCATTTCAGTTGATTTCAGTCTCATTTGAAAGCTTGTTTGATGTACTTCTTAATGGCATATTAAGTTTCGCATTTTGGACACTTGAATTTTTATGTATTAATGTATTTGCCATGTGTCCCTTATTATTCACTTTTGCTATGTTAACATTATCAGTCAAGCTTGACATTCTAAGCAAATCTGAAATTGACTCATATTAAATTTTGCTCATCATATTTACTTTGTCCTAGGGCATATTCTTCATTGCATCACATAGCATTCATTTGCATTATAAAAAAAAAATAAAAAAAAGGCATATTTATTTTTAATGCATTATTGTGTCTTTGCATAATTTGACCTATATGACTTTAACTCAACACTTAGCTAAATAGATAAAAATCCGAATAATTCGAGAAAGGCTCGTGTCCCTGAGTTCGACCTTGGTTTCTTGCCAAGTAAAATAAAAAATAAATTCACGATCATCTCATTTTGATCTATTATTGACATATATTTAAATGAGATGATCTTTTGATGACCCAACTCGGCCAGACTACGATGATGATTCCAAGTGCTAAAAACACTCTCTTAAAGGGCCGATTTTGCGGTTTATCAGTAAGCTAGGCTTTCAATTCATCCTCTTGTTCTTCCAAGTTTTGTTCTTGATTTATCGTTCTTTCCGATTCGTTTTCCTGTTATGGTTCGAGGAGAAATCTGTGTAACACCCTACTTAGGTGCGGGCGGCTATGCACGTCAGTGACCCTGTGATTCGTCACACGTTCACTCACCTAAGATGCGTGGTGTCTACCGATTCTCCATCGTTTATGTTTATGTTCTTTCTATTGTGCTTTTATAATTATTTTGATGGAGAAATCTGTGTAATACCCTACTTAGGTGCGGGCGGCTATGCACGTCAGTGACCCTGTGATTCGTCACACGTTCACTCACCTAAGACGCGTGGTGTCTACCGATTCTCCGTCGTTTAAGTTTTTGTTCTTTCTATTATGCTTTTATAATTATTTTGATGGAGAAATCTGTGTAATACCCTACTTAGGTGCGGGCGGCTATGCACGTTAGTGACCCTGTGATTCGTCACACGTTCCCTCACCTAAGATGCGTGGTGTCTACCGATTCTTCATCTCTTGTTGTTTGAGTATATTCTTTCAGTTTTGCTGTTGTTTTCCTCACGATTGATTTTATAGAGGAAACTCTTTTCATTTTTATTTTGAAATATGTCCCGATATAAGGGAAAACTCTGCCGAAATTTTCCGAGAAATATGTCCCGATATAAGGGGAAACTCTGCCGAAATTTTCCGAGAAATATGTCCCGATATAAGGGGAAACTCTGCCGAAATTTTAAGAGAAAATATGTTCTTGGTGTTCTTCGTGTTCTTCACGTTCTTCGTTCGTTCTTCGCATTCTTGACACGTTCTTAGCATTTTTGATACGAAAATGAAATTCGATCGTTTCAGGAGCCTTAAAATAGCCTTTCTAAAAAACGAAACACGATAAAGCCTTGCATATACGAGGGAGAGCTCAATTAGGTAACGAAATCCTTCCTTTTGTTGTTGGGTTTTCATACGAGATTATTGAAATTCTTGATTTTATTTTCTTTGCTATTAAGAACCCTAATTTTGGCTATTTCTGAAAAGTATGAAAAGTTGCTTTATGATTCCCACTAAAATAGGGTTTAAGCATCAAATTGATGCGGTGGCTTTGAAAGTTAGGGTTTGGGAGTTACAATAAGCATAAATACGAGTATATGTGGTTATGAATAATATATATGTGAGTCTATACTAAATATTGTTAATTATGCAAATCGAAGATTTAACGAAAGAATTACATCATGGGAATTGATGTGGCTTGAGTTGGATCCTGAAAAGGATCGTGTGTCACGTTAAGGATGACTGGGAGTGGAACTACAGGTCGGGCATGCAACCTGTAGGTTTGTCGGAAGGAACCCGTATTGGCATTTCCCTACCTAGGTGGTACACGGTTGCCCTGCTATGATAAGTGCACACAAATTGAATGTTTTGCAACGCGTGGTACTGGGAGCCAATATATTCGAGTTGGAACGACGGAAGATGTGGTCGTGCCATGTGGAGGCACGGGTGGTTCAATAGCGGCTGGGTCACGATAATATGTATTTAAAGCCTCTAGGTTATATGATTAAATATTAGCCTGAGGTTTTAAGCAACCGAGTCCTCGAGGACAGTGTGCTCATTTGATTTTCCAGGCTAAGGGTTTGAGACCCTGTTTAATAAAAGAAAAGGAAATTGTCGGGGTAGTATTGGAGGATTGGTTGAGGCGACGTGCGGCGGCATAAGCTTACCAAGATCAACACAATCTCCAATCCTGAAGTGTCCATAGCTTCGGAGTCCAATAATGGTGGGGTTCCCCTGGACTAATCCCCGATGTGGAATAGAAAGGAATATGACTTAAATTAATAAGAAGGAATGCAATTTTTGTGATATCAAGTTTTGAAAAATTACCCAATTTGTTTGCTTTTCTCTTCTTCGTTACTTAGCATTCGCTAATTTTTATCCTATGATTTATGGAAAACCCAACAGGTATCGGTGAGCCATCGCAAGGACTTTAAAAATTACATCCAGCTTACATACTAGACATCTAGCCAGCCGCAGTAGCTTTACTCTTTAAGGTAGTTAGTAATCTTTTGTATATTTTCCTTTCAAGCTGATGTACATGTAAATGGTTATAGTGGGACAGTGTATCATCCGAACTTTATTTTGTGAATGGAAAAGTGTTGAAATACTTTCTTCTGAGTATTTTATTTGCAGTCTATTTCTGAATGTTAGTTGTGATTGCTGAATAAATTATTGCTGAGTAACCAGATCCGAATATGGGAGGATCCGACAGCCCAGGGAAACGGGGTCGCGACACATTCTTAGCATGGAACATGCAACCCCAAATTCTTAATATCTAACATTGGGCTTCATTCCAAACCAAAAATCATGAGGGTTTTGGGTACATATTTTCTACGAATCTGATTACGAATGTATATTGCAGTCTCTACTGAAGGGAGTCAATTTAATAAAATTGGGTCCCGCATCACAGAAGCGTGGAGATTGCATCATAGTGATCTAGGTCGATTAGTTGTACTAGTCGTAAGGGGCAGTGGAAATTAAAAAAATAGATGAAACCACAAGACATGGGAACCATTCTTATGTCATTTCATCTTGATCACAAATAAGTATTAGTGTTACCTCTTGTAGTGTGATCATGTTCCTCATCTCTCTAAACAAATAGACCTCCTGTCTCAAGTCCAATCCAATGGAGTGAGAACTTGCGGGCACGTGGATGAGATGCATGCATCCCGTAATCCGAGTTGATGATCTGAGCGTATAACCTCATGATTTCATATCATGAAATCAGTAATCTTCCTCACTAGTACAAGTCATTGAAGAAATTTGAGATTCACAAGCAGTCGACAACACAACGATAATGCGACTACGGTGATGCTCTCCACAAACCCTAGAGTGGGTTGCCACTTGGGGTTGAGAAGGAGAGAATATGGATATGCATGAGAGAGAGAGAGAGATTGTTTTTGCTTCAACTTGTATTGTATGGTGTTGAGAAGAACAGACGGCTGGCAATTCTCTTATACAAAATTGGATGGCTAGGATGCACTCCTAATTGAAATAAATAGCCAAGATTTTATTGAAATTATTTGCAAAAATATAGTTAATTTTAAAATAAAAAATAAGTTGAAGACATTCTTCAAAAAAATAATTCAGTAAAATCAATTAACCTGAGGAAAAATACCATGGTGGTCCACTCCTAATAAGGAATGGAGTGGACTCCACTTATTTCCATATTTCTAAGATCCAAAATCTCCAATAAATCTTCTACATGCGCAACAATTTACTGCTTAAATTTTCACCATAATAATTCCAAATTATTTTGTGACAATTTCAATCATGTCATTGATAATTATATATAATATTCATTCATCTAATATTAAATTTAAATTGTATTTACAATTAATTGTACAATGTGAATCCAATTCACATTTAATTGTATAATGTGAATAAAATTCATATGTACTTATAAATTGTAAATCTTGTTTACAATTAAATCTCTCTATGATATCATGAATCACCTTCACAATATATATGATTATTGTGGATATTATTATTCACATTAATCTTATCTATGATAATTAAATCCATATTTAATTGTCCTATATGCATCTCTTCATATGTCCAAACAATGTGAATCACATCCACATTATTATTGACAATTAAATCCTACTTAAGCATCTATTTTCAAATGCTCAAATATTGTTAATAATTTATTTATTCTTGAACTCTTTCAAGAACAATGTTCCTTCTCCGTTGATATTTGGAGATAAGGACAATGTGATTGTATATTTAATGTATAGTGACTTGGATAATGAGATCTAATCTCATATCCAAATCTAGAAGACCTCTCGGAGATGCCTAATCAAGTCAGACAAAATATCCAATTTTCTCATTGCATCTGAATCACATTTAGACCAATGTCCAATTTTTTGATTAAGATTAGATAACTACTATACCAGGCAGAGTCACTAAAATCCAAACATATTTCATCACTCCCTCGGAATGGAAGTGTCATGGTTATACAATCGATTAAGTTTATATCATCCTCGAGTATTCCTAATACCCATACATACTGCATACTGGAAGACCTATAATAAACTCGAAGTTCTCATCTTATACGAATTTTCTCCTTCAGAGTTTTATCGTTAAGTTTCTCATTAGATCATTGGGATTTGGTATTGATCATATGCTTTCCAAAAACATAGATCATACCTTCAAATCTTGTCTTGTTTCTAAAACAAGATGATTAACGTTGGAATTTGATTATCCCAGTATCTCTTGAGTGCGCTTATGTATTTCGATTCAATAGTGAACACGTATGATCTCTTTGAGAGATTGTGTTCTTCATATGCCCTTGTATGCACACCAGCTATATAGATCATAATTAGGTCATCAACCTAATGGTCTATCTAATGTACATACTTAGATTTATAGTGATACATCTGTTTCCAGTCAGAGGATGCGTGCTTATATGTGATAGCATATGACATAGGTCTTAGTTATCTCGATCTTGTTAAATCAACTCTTTAACCTAACTCGTCCAACACCTCCGAATCTTTATTTCTATGCAGAGGACCTGCATCAAGAGGTCGGTCAGATACTTGCCTTTGGAGTTTAGATTGTCATATCCATCTCAAGTTAGAGATTCCTTCTTGATAATCAATTTATAGTGCAATTAAGTACTCAATCTAATTCTTTAGATATTTAGTTGTACATCAGCCTCTATGATCCAAACCTAGAATCAACAGTTGTATCATATCAAGATAGCTATGGTACATAACCCTAATTGGACTAAGGGATCTATTATACAAATTGGTTATTCTTCATTTCTCAGTAAGGAGCGAATTGCAATAACGTTTATTGCACAATGGATCTCCATTGGCTCACTTGTCCAATAATCTACTACATATCCCCAGAAACTATGTGATAAATGTGCTTTACTCGTTAATGATCGGGCCATATCTATGATGGTGCTGTTGTTTTTTTCAGCAATACTGTTTAGTTGGAGAGTTTCAGGAGGAGCAAGATTAGATACGAATCCTCTCTATTTAAGGTATTCCATGAATTCATCTAAGAGTTACTCGCTACCTCAGTTAGATCAAATCTATTTAACCTTCTTATCGGTTTGCTTCTCCACCAAAACCATGAAATTTTTGAACTTTTCAAAGGTATAAGATTTATGACGTAATAAAAAGATAAACCTATATCACGAATGGTCATCAGTAAATGTAAAATAGTATCGATATCCATTTAGAGTCATGGTACTGAAGGGATCACATACATCAGTATATATTAGGTCAAGTATACCCTTGCATCGTATTCCCTTATTTTGGAAGGTTACTCTAGTGATTTTACCTTGAATGCAATGTTCACAAGTAGGTAAACTTTGGACTTGTAAAATATATGATGGTCCACCCTTTACCAATCTTTTGATCCTATCAATAGATAAATGACCACACCTTTGATGAAAAATCATAGTTAAATGGTTCCTATCCTTTATAGATCCTTTAGGGTTTTTTAGTGGTGGTAATATTCATGAAAGATTCGTCAATGCACAATTCAAAGAGTCCACCACAAGTTAGAAAACCATATGCAATAGGTTTTACATAATAGCTTATGACACGTTTCTCACAGAACATGAACGAATATCCATTTTTTTATTAAATTGGATATAAATAATAAGTTCCTTTTAACATCCAAAACATAGACACATTCTCTAAGTAGTAAGACACTCCTACTAGATAATGATAGTTTGCATGTTTTGATGACGACTATTACAATAGTGGAATCAAATCCCTTTTGGATGACTATCTCCCCTTCACCAAGCTTTCTGGTTTCCTAGAATAGATGCAATAAACTACATACATGAACAGAGACACCGAATCTACGGCCTAACTACCTTCTCTTCCTACAAGAAAATTGATTTCAATGATGAAAGTAGATTTCATACATGTTAGAGATTTACCTTTTTAATGGTTTTTAGGTAATCTGGACAATTACACTTCCAATGCCACAAATTCTTGCAGTAATAATAGACATCAGAATTCTTGGATTCCATGAGTGTGGAAGCTTGAGAGGATGAACCAAAAACTTGACTCTTCTTCTTCTTCTTCATCTTCTTCATCTTCTGGGTCGGACTGTTCCAAGAACCTTGCTTCCAAACGTGCTTTTCCTTGGCCTGTACAACAATTACACTATTAATAGGATTCTCCTCCTTCATGATGTCCTCAACAAACTTTAATGAAGATGCGAGCTCAACATTTATCAACCTATGTTTATTCACGTGGTACAATACCACAAAATTGTTGAAAGACTTCAGCAGAGAGAGTAGACTGAAGGCAAACTACATATCTACATCCATCTATGCCTCAAGGGTAGGGTTGGGCACCGGGCCGGGTCGGGTCGGGTTTGAGTTGGCCCGACCCAGGCCCATTTAAGTATATGGGCTAATGAGTCGGGCCTAGGCCCATTTTATTTTCAAAAATTAGGCCCAATCCCAAACCTGGCCCAAACAAAATGGGTCGGGTTCGGGTCGGGCCGGCCCAATTTAACATCTATGTATACCAATATCATGTCTTCCATTCTTCTTGCATTTGTGTGGTTGTTTCTTATGCATGTGTGCATGTTTAAAACTATAAAGCATGCAAAATAATTTGTGATTTTAACATTAGTTGTATGTTGGAAATAGAAATGTGGTAAAAATATGGTGACTTAAACCACCATTCAATTTACCATTACATATTCTATTGTAGATTCAGGCACTATGACCCAATACAGATTGGTTACTTACAGTTGTACATGCTCTAACACTTGACGACACATATTCCATTCTTGCATATTAATGTAATAATCTTGTATATTAATGTAATTATATCTTCAATGCACGTTAATGGATATGATTATTAATGTGCCTAAGCATTTATCCTACACTCGAATAAGGATATTAAAGTTAGAACATGGTATTTGGAATGAACATGAATATAACTGATATAATTATACCGTACTAGATATGAATATACTTGCTTTAGAATGGGTCGGGCTATCGGGCTAACGGGTTTGGACCTTCTCAAGCCCAAACCCGGCCCGATAATCAATATGGCCTCATTTTACGGCCCACGACCCGCCCATTAAATTTCGAGTTCGGGTTGGGTCGGGTTATACGGGCCGGGTTTTGGGTCGGGTCGGGCTGGCCCAACCCAATGCCCAACCCTACCCAAGGGTATCCTGTTTAGATAGGTAACCAAACATTTTGATTACATGTTCTCTACCGTTGGTCCCTTGCTGCATCTTGTAGAGAATTAATTCTTTCAAAAGGTTGTGACTCTATGTGCAGTTCACGTCACCAAACATCTCTTTCATATTCAACATTATATGATGGGCATACTTTACATCTATGAAGAATAGGCCTTAACACATCACAGAAGTGTGAAGATTGCATCATATGCAATCAAGAGCAACTACTTATACTCGTAGCTCGGGGCAATGGAAATTAAAAAAAAATAAAAAGACGAAACCACAAGATTTGAGAATACTTCTTGAATCATTTCATCAAGATAACAAACAAGATCTAGGAATACCTCTTGAAGCGTGGTTCTAGCCATTGTCTCTGAAGTAAGAGACCTCCTGTCTCAAGTTCGATGCGACGGAGGAGACACTTGAGAGTGTGTGGATGACATATGTGCTTCTCACGATCCAAATCAAAGATTCGAGCAACGACCTCCTGATTTCGTCTCATGAAATATGACATCTTCTCACAATGAAGGGGCACCGAAGAAGACAGAGATCTACGAGCGGTCGATGCAATAACACAACGGCGTGGCGATGACAATGGCTTTCTCTAGGTCGAGAGGTGTGGATGGCCCCTCTTGAGAGAGAGAGGGCATGTGTTGAGAATGAGAGAGAGAGAGAGAGAGTTTGCACTTACAATTATATTGTAAAAGAAGATCTAGGGTTGCCCTTTCTTTTATAATAATTTGGATGTCCATGGATCACAATCCATGTGCTACACAAAGTCAGTGATTTATATTGTTTTGTGTTTTTAATCAATGTCCATGATTTTATTGCACAAATTTACAACAATAATTAATTTAAATTAAATTAAATATATTGAATAATAATCAATATACTTTAATTCAATCAAATCAATATACATAAAAGAATTAGGAAGGATGTAAGGCTCCTTCTAATCATGGAGTGGACAACCACCTTGATTTAGGACTCAAGGGTATCCGTCCACCCTCCAATATTTGATGGTGCAGTCCATCTTCAATTATGTGATATCTTATATCTCACACAATCCTTTATTATTTGCAATAAATTTTATTGCAAATTTATTCACAAAAATAATTCTAAATTAATTTTGTGACAATTTCAATCAAGTCATTGAAAATATGAATCATGTTCATACATCTAAAATAACATGTAAATTATACTTTCAATTAATTGTTCAATGTGGATCCAATTCACATAAACATTTAATTCATAAATAATATTTACAATTATATCTCTCTAATATATTATAAATCACATTTATAACATATATGATAAATATGGATAGTGATATCCGCATTAATCATACCTTGATAATTAAATCATGTTTAATTATCTTGGATCTCCATTCTCATGTATATAAATAATATGAATCATATTCATATTATTCATGATAATTAAATCACATTTATTATCAGTTTCCCAATGCTTATATGTATTATCATAATGGAATTATGTTGAATTCTTTTAAGAATAATGCATTTTCTCTGCAGATACCTAGAGAAAAGGAAATGACTATTGTACATTCTATATATAGCGACTTGGATGCTGAGATCATATCTCAAATCCCGATATTGAGGACCTCTCAAAGATGTTTGATTATATCATAGTCATAAATCTAAGCTTCTCTTTGCATCTCGATCATACTCAGATCAATGTTCAATATTTGGACTAAGATTATATTACTTCTCTACTGAGAGGAGTGACTAAAATCCAAACCTTTTTTATTGCTCCCTTGGAATGGAAGCATCATGGTTATACAACCATTTATGAACACATCACTCACGAGTATTCCTAATACCTTTATATCATGCATTCTGAAAGACCTAGAATAAACTTGAAGTCCTAATGATTTTCCAAGTGAGCAAACTTTGTCATATAACAATACATTTGTCTCCGCTCATAAGATGCATGCCTATGTCGTGATAGTATACGACATAGGTCTTGGTTATCTTGATCTCATTAAGTCAACCCTTTGACCTAACTTAACAAACAACTGCGAATTTCTATTCCTATGAAGAGGACCTGCATCAAGAGATCGGTCAGATATCAACCTTTAGAGAAGGATTATCATCTCCTTATCAGGATGGAGATCATCTCTTAACAATCATTTGACAATGCTTGATGAGTCCTTAATTTAACTCTTTAGATATCATACAAACACCAGCCTCTATGATTCAACCATTAAATCAACCTCTGTATGATTATTAAGATGGCCATGGTAGATAACCCTAATTATACTAAGTGACCTTATAAGTTCATTCATTCATTTAATTTCAAACAGGGAGTAAAATAAACCAACAACCTATATTCATATATCAAATATTACAATAACATTTATTATAGAAATGGTTTACCTCGGGCTCATATGGCTAACAATCCCACTATCCCTCAAAACCATTCACGTACAATCTTGAAACCCATGCTCATTACATGCTGGTCAAAAATCTTTTATGTTAGAGGTTTGGTAAGGCGATCAACAATGTTATTGGTAGAGTCCACCTTGGTGATGATGATGTCACCATGCTTCTGAATCTCCCAAAAGATATGGTATTTCCTTTCCACATGCTTTCTCTTCTGATGCCATATGGGTTTCTTAGCCTAAGCTATGGCTCTCGTGTTATCATAGAGAAGTGGGATGTGAATAATGGAAACTACATCAATTTCCTGGATGAAATTGTGCAAGCACACCACCTCCTTTGCAGCATATAATGCGGCATTGTATTCAGCTTCTATTGTTGAATCTTATGTAGTGTCACACTTCTTTTTTCTCCCGCTCACCACTGTTCAATAAGAACACAAACCCCAAAGTTGACTTGTTGTCATCAATATCAAATAAGAAGTATGAATATGTGCATCCTAAAACTTGGAGATCACCATCTCCATAGATGAAGATGTAATCTTACGTCCATCTTATATACTTAAAGATGTTCTTCACTACATTCTAGTGTTCTTCATGGCAGGATCAGTACGGCTTACAACTCCCACTACATGGCAAATATCTGACCTTGTGCACATCATGAAATCCATTAGGCTTCCCATTGTTAATGCGTAGGGGCATCCAGACATGTCTTTCTTATCCTCAACACTTTGAGGAGCCATCCTTTTAAATACGTGGATACCATGTCTAAAGGGAAGGAAGCCATTCTTGGAATTCTTCATATGGAAACGTTCCAAGATCTTCTTAATGTACTCGTGTTGTGACAATCCGAAAATCATCTTTTCTCTTTCTCTGACTAGATTCATTCCAAAGATATAAGAGGCTTATCCAAGATCTTTTGTCTCAAAGGTATTGGACAGGTAGATATTAACACTAATCATCATCCATGTATCATCCCCAATGACATGGATGCCATCTACGTAAAGCAATATTAAAAATAGTGCTCCCACTAAGATTCTTGTACACACATGGTTCATTGGAATTTTGAACAAGATCACAACTCTTATGGTTTCGTCAAATATAATGTTTCATCTATGAGAAGCTTTCTTGAGACAATAGATGGATTTCTTCATCTTGCATACTTTGACTTACTCAGTTATGAATCCTTGGGGTTGCTCCATATAGATATCCTCCTCAAGGTATCCATTGAGGAATGTCTCTTGACGTCCATCTGCTAGATGTCGTAGTCAAGATATGCAATTATAACTAGTAGTGCTTCGATGGATTTAATCATAGCCACAAGATGTGTAGCCTTTGGCTATGAGCCGTGCCTTGAATGTCTCTACCTTGTCATAATATCTCGTCTTTCTCTTAAAGATACATTTACAACCAATGGGTTTTACCCCTCTAGGTGGATCCTGTAGGGTCCATACACCATTATTGTGCATGGAGTCTATTTCAGACTTCATTTCTTGCATCCATCTATCCATGTCATGATCCACGAATGCTTTGTCAAATAAAACTGGATCATTGTCAGTTTCACCTGCCACATTGAAAACATACTCTGCAGATACTGAATGGACTGCATACGTTGGTATTTATTAGGTCAAGAATACCCTCACATCGTGTAATCTTGTTACGGAAAGGCATCCTGGTCATTTTACCTCGAATAAAATGTGCATAGGTAGGCAAAGTTTGGACATGTAGAAAATCTAAGGGTCCATCCTTTATCAATCTATTAGTTCTATCAACAGATAAATGACCAAGCCTTTGATGCCAAATCATGTTTGAATGATCTCCATCCTCTCTTGTTCTTTTAGACTTTTTATTAGTGGTAGTAACATTCATAACATATTCATCAATGCACAATTCATAGATTCCACCATAAGTTAGGATACCATCTGCAATATATTTATCATAACGACTTATGAAAAGTTTATTACAAAATAATAACAAATATTCACTTCTAACTAGCTTAGATACATATATAGGTTCCTTCTAATGTCTAAAACAAAATGAAACTCTTAGTATTAGGATTCTCCCACTAGATAATGATAGTGTGCAAATCACGACATCGACTACTACTACAGATGCATAAGATCCATCTTGCCCATTCATCAAGATTCCTAGTTTCCTAAAATAGATGCAACAAATTACATACACGAACAGAAGCACCAAAATCAATGATCCAGCTACTTGCTATTCCTACGAGAAATTTGGTTTCAATGATGAAATTAGATTTTATACATGTTGTGTCTTTACCTTTCTCTATGGTTTAAGGTATTATGAGAAGTTATGCTTCCATTGCACTGGCTTCTTACAGTGATGGTAGACATCGGTCTTCTTTGATGCCATCAGTGTAGAAGCATTAAAAGATGAGTGAACCGCTTGACTCTTATTTAACTTTTGGGATGAACCCTTCCGAGCCCCATGCTTTTGACCTTTCTTCCCCTGGGCATGTGCAACCATTGCACTGCCAATGTGATTTTATTTCTTCATTATGTCTTATGTAGACTTTAATAAAGCCATTAACTCAGCATTTGTCAATTTCAACTTGTTCATGTGGTACGGTACTACATAGTTACTGAAAGAATTGGTCAGAGATAACAAAATGAATTTGGACTACATTTCTGCGTCCACCTCAGCCTCGAGAGTATCTAGTTTAGAGAGATAACCAAACATTTTGATTATGTGCTCTCTAACGGAAGTCCTTTCAAGCGTTTTGCGTTGAATAAGTTCTTTATAACATTGAGTACGATTTACATCACCGAACATCTCTTTTAGATTCAACAATATATCATGGAAAGAATCCATATCCACATTTTACTTATGAAGCACATTGGATAATGATCCCAGAAGATAACACATGAACAATGAATGATCTTCATCATATTTTTACTTAACTTTATATCTTCCAATGTTTGAGAGTTTATGTGCTCATTCTTTGAGAGCACATTAGAAATGTGATATGTTTAAAGAACAAGATCCAAATTTTTGGTCCAATCCAAATAATTCGGTGCAAACAACTAGTTAACCTCTAAAAGATTTGAGTGGGTTCATGGAATCACGTATGAAATTAAGAATGTACTATATTAGAACATATAAAAAATAATATATTCAAATTTAAATTCTTTTATTAAGGATTTTTAATCAAATTATTCTTTCCTTTTTAACTTTGAAAGTCTATTCCCTTATTAAACTATCAAAGCAAGACATACACTTAACGATATATCTTTAGCAAGACATGGGTGATGAATCTGTGATTCATCACTCTAAAAGTAAAAAATAGAGCTTTGTTACCAAGTAGTTAACTTCATATCTCCATTTATTTTGCATTATTCTCATTCATGCATTTAGAGTTAATGTCTGCATTTTAGAAACATAAATTGTTTATGGATCATGTGGTTTCATCGTTTAAAATTGTTTTTTAAATTTCGTTGTACTTAGCAATTAGTATGACTAGTCGCTCTTGATCATATATGATAGTATCATCATGCTTATGTGATGCACTTAAGGATCCTCCCGTATCCTTCAAGTGGTATTAGATCCAGGTTGATGAAGGTCTTGGATATGATCCATGAACCTACGAAAATTTGGGCTCGTTTGGGTTCGTCAAGATTTTAGCATTTCAATTTTAGCAGCCCTGTCTTGTGATATTTTTTCAACCTTGTTTCAAATGTTTAAACATAAATTTATCACTTATATAATTTTCTTCATTAAATAAGTAAAATGTGGAATTTGATTTTGCATAATTTGGATTTTGTTTGCTCAAGATATGATCATTTTAATGACCATATGTCCACTGTTTCGGGGATGACGGTTAGAGACATAATTAAGATGTTAATTACTATTTTAAAACGCTTGAAAATGGATGTTTATCACATAGTTCCTGTTCTAAATAAAATTATCAACCTATGGAAATTGATTTTTCTTAATTTGGATTTAAAATGAATGAGATATGTTATTTTTTGTTAGTGAGGGTCACTGCTGGAAATTGCATGTTTATCAAAAACATTGTGATTGTCATTTAAGAATATTATGAAATTAATAGTTATTTTGTAGAATAATTACGAATAATATTTGAGAAATATTAGAACAATAATTATTCCCTTAAATGGTATTGCTTCAACCAATGAATTATTATATTAGATCGAGATCACCAATTGGTTACTTGATACACTTTCATCAAACTTGTTTCTTGAATAGGTTTTGGGAATTTGTCTAGCAAATTTCCTTATAATCAAAATATTTTTGATTATTACTATATGGTATATTTTCGATTGAAGCCGATGATCATCTCAAGTACAAAGTGATTGGCTCAGCATATTTTTTCTTGAGGCGGATATGGTGTCTAGTCGGGGAATGTTGAAGTAGCAGGTTGCACCGTGTATGGTCTATCCCACTCCCGTCGGTACTGGCCATGACAGTGGGTAGCGAATAAATGATACCTGAGAGATCATGATGTATTTTTTAATTATTAAAATTCTAATAAGACGTATTTTGAGATAATACCACCAATTCAAGTAACAATCAAGTTTGATGATTGAATTAGATTGATAATTGATTTAATGAGATTATATTAATTACATCTAATTGAAACACTGTATTATGAATATATGTGTATTTTCCTTGGAAGAATTAATTGCATGAATATGATTCATGACAATTAATTAAAATTTGAATATGAGGTGGAGGATCACATGAGTGACATCCACGGTCTCCCATCAAGGCGAAGGATTCCGTTGCCAGATATTGTATGTAGGAGACACATGTCCGAAGTGACAGCTCCTGCATACGATCCATTTGGATCGGGCTCTTCGCTTCTCAAAAGAGTAAGGACGTATGTGTAGTGACCTCGATATCGAGTCCTCATATTATTGGGGTGATATTGGATTGCACATAGCTAGTTGTATTCCTGTTGACGGTTGATTCAACGGTTGATTCAATTAATAATGGGTCAACATCATCTTAGGGGTAATGAGCCCGGGTGTTAAAGACCGAATTGGGAAATGCAAGTTGGACTTGCAAGGTGGAATGTGTTCTCGCTTCTCTTTATTGGATCCATAGGTTCTCATATTATTGGGATGTAACAAAGATAAAGAGGAGATCCCGGATCTTGCTTGGGATATAGCGTTAAGCATATCTCTTGCTTTTAAAGTGATTAAGGGAATAAACTTTCAAAGTTGATAAAGCAAGACTAATTTGATTTAAAATGCCTTAATCAAATGTCATAATTTTGATTGTATATAATTATATGTTCTAATATAGTGCATTCTTAATTTTAAAAATAAGTTCATGAACCCACTTAGCAGGCTTTTGGAGGTCAACCAGTTGACCGGACCAAATTATTCAGTTGGATCCGTAATTTGGAACTTGTTCTCTCGGCTGAGCGCATAAGTTACATATTCACAGAGGACAAGCATGAAAGTCCTAAGACGAAGGAAGAAAAGCAATACAATGACAAGTATGATGAAGATCATGTCTTGACTATATGCTACATCTTGGGTTCATTCTCCAATGTTCTTCAGAAGCAACATGTGGAGATGAGCACATGCCAGAAGATATGCAGAATTTAAAAGATATGTTTGGTGACATAAGTTGCGCCCAGCGTTACAATATTATGAAAGAACTCGTTCGCTGCAGGATGCAGGAAGGGACTTCAGTCCGAGAACATGTACTCAAAATGTTTGAGTAATTGTCTGAGCTGGAGACCCTTGGGCAAATATGGATGCAGACATGCAAGCTGATTTCATTCTACTATCTTTGCCCAAGTCATTCAATAATTTTGTGGTTTCATTCCACATGAACAAGTTGGACTTGACTAATGTTGGACTTCTTGATGCATTAAAGTCTGCAGAAGACGTAATGAAGAAAGATGGTCCCTCTGGCAGTGCAAAGGTTGCACAAGTCAACGGGAAGCGTGGTCGGAAGCATGGTTCTTGGAAGGGCCTAGCCCAGAAGAGAAAGAAGAAGAATCAAGGAGTTGTCTCATCTTCTACTACTTCCATATTTATGGCATCGAAGAAGATCGATGTTTGTCACTAATGCAAGAAGCCGAGGCACTAGAAGCGTAATTGTCCAGATTACCTGAAGTCTATCGACAAAGGTAAAGCTCCTGTAGGTATGAAATCTACTTTGATCATTGAAACTAATTTTCTCATTTGACGAGTATGAAGTTGGGTTGTAGATTATGTTGCTTCTGTTCATGTATGCAATTTGTTGCATTTGTTTCAGGAAACTAGGAATCTGGAAGAAGGGGAGATAGTCGTCTAGATGGGATCTGATGCAAGTGTTGCGGCAGTCATTGTCGAGACCTATCGACTTTCGTTATCTAGTGCTAGAGTCTTAGTACTTAAAGAGTGTATTTATGTACCTGAAGTCAGAAGAAATTTGCTATATGTATCTAAACTTGTTAGAAGCGGATATTCATTCCTTTAATAAATTAGTCATAAATTATTATAATAAATATATTGCGGATGGTATTTTGACTTGTGGCGGACTCTATGAATTATGCATTGATGAACATGTCATGAATGTTACTACCACTAATAAAAACCTAAAAGATCCAGGGAGAATGGAAATCATTCGAATATGATTTGGCATCAAAGGCTTGTCATTTATCTATTGATAGGATCAATAGATTGATAAAGGATGGACCTTTAGATTTTCTACAGGTTCAATCTTTGCCTACTTGTGAACATTGTATTTGAGGTAAAATGACTAGGATGCCTTTCCGTAACAAGATTACAAGATGCGAACGTATTCTTAACCTAGTACATACCGATGTATGTGGTCCCTTCATTACCGTGACCTGAAATGGATACCGATATTATTTGATGTTTATTGATGACCATTCGCAATACAGGTTTATCTTCCTATTACATAATAAATCTGAAACATCTAAAAAGTTGAAAGAATTCAAGGCTTTGGTTGAGAACCATAAGAAGATTAAATGGGTTCGATCTGATCGAAGTGGCAAGTACCTCTCAGATGAATTCAAGGAATACCTTAAAGAGAATGGAATCGTCTCCAATCTCACTCCTCCTGGAACCCCCCAATTTAACGGTGTTGCTGAGAGACGCACCGGGACCATCATGGATATGGTGCATTCAATGATGAGCAAAGCACATTTACGACTTGGTTTTTGGGGATATGCAGTAGAGACTGCAACATATATCCTAAATAAGATTCCTAGCAAATTCGTACCTAAGACACCTCATGAGCTCTGGTATGGATCCAAACCTAGTGTGAAGCACTTGAGGGTTTGGGGATGCTTGGTCCATGAGAAGAACGTGGATGCAAGTAAGCTAGAGTCTCGCACTAGAGAGTGCTACTTCATTGGGTATGTTAAGGATGGTATTGGATACCAGCTTTATGACCCTGAGACTCAAAGAGTTCATTTGGTTGCAGGGTTGGGCAGGGTTGGGTTGGGCTGGGGTACCCCTGTGAATAGTAAACTGTGAGGAGGATTGGGAGGGTTGGAAGGAGGGGTACCCTGGGTTTGGCCAACCCAACCCTACCCAACCCTGCAACCAATCGAAGCCAAAAGGTTTTCATCGCTAAAGATGTAAGATTTCTGGACGATGACTTCCTTAAAGGTCAAGATAAAAATGAAGTGGAGGAACTCATTGAGTCCCCTGAGGATTCTGAGCTTCCTGAACCAGAAACTGAAGAGATAAATAAAGATGAATCACATATACCTCTTCGAAGGAGTTCGAGGATGGTTGCACCACCGGAAAGGTATGAATTCCATATGTGAGGTGAAACGGACAATGATCTTGCTTCATTTGATAAAGCACTAACAGATCAAGACATGGATAGATGGATGCTAGCAATGAAGTCTGAAGTAGACTCCATGCATAAGAATGGTGTATGGTCCCTAGAGGATCCACCAAAGGGGGTAAAACACATTGGGTGTAAATGGATCTTCAAGAGGAAAAGGGGACCTGATGGGAAAGTAGAGACTTTCAAGGCACGGCTCGTAACCAAAGGCTACACACAGAGAGAAGGCATCGATTACGATGAGATGTTCTCTCTTGTGGATATGCTTAAATCCATCAGGACACTGTTGGCTATAGATGCATATCTTGACTACGACATCTGGCAGATGGATGTCAAGACAGCTTTCCTCAACAGATATCTTGAAGAAGATATCTATATGGAGCAGCCCCGTGGCTTCATAATCGAGGAAGGAAAAGTATGCAAGCTAAAGAAATCCATCTATGGGCTCAAACAAGCTTCTCGTACCTAGAACATCAGATTTGACGAAACCATAAAGAGTTGTGATTTTGTGCTAAACCTTGATGAACCATGTGTGTACAAGAAGCTTAGTGGGAGTGCCATTGTGTTCGTCGTTCTTTATGTAGATGACATCTTTTTCATTGGGAATGATACAAGAACGATGACCAGTGTTAAGATTTGGCTATCCCATACTTTTGAGATGAAAGATCTTGGAGAATCCTCTTATATCTTGGGTCTAAAGCTGTTCAAAAACAGAAAAAGAAGATATTGGGATTATCACAACATGGGTACATTAAGAAAATCTTAGAACATTTACGTATGGAGAATCCCAAGAAAGGTTTCCTTACCTTAAGACATGGTATCCACCTATCTAAAGGGACGGCTTCTCAAAGTGTTGAGGAAAAGAAAACCACGGTCGGATGCCTTTACGCTTCGGTTGTAGGAAGCTTGATGTACGCCATGATGTGTACAAGGCCAGATATCTGCCATGCAGTGGGAGTGGTAAGCCTAGGACTGGCTATTGAGTCACAGTTCGATGATCCAGGCTCGGGATCAGCTCGATAAGGGCTCGTGAGCTTGGCTCATTAAACTATTGAGCCGAGCTTGAGCCAGATTTTTGGGCTCGATAGCTTATCGAGACGATCCCGAGCCGAGCCCTGCTCAGCTCAATAACTCAATAACATGCTCGATAAGGAATATATATATATATTCTATTTATAAAACTACAATGATTTTTATTTTTATTTGTATTAGTTTTGCAACATTGTTAATGGTGGACTATGTGTTTATGTTGTTTATGTAACAACAACGTTAGGTGGACTATGTTCTAGACTTGGATTTTCTACCTTTTATCTATGTTAATCTAGGTTATAGTTAGATATTTAGTATTTTTCCTTTTTTATTAACATGCAGAATGTTACAATATATATTCTAATTTAACTTTTATATACAACTCGAATGGTGGTCTACTGGTAAGGTGGACGATCTTTAAGAAGGAGGTCTTGAGTTTGAGCCCAAGCAAAACACTTTTTCACCAAAAAAACACATGTTTCCTTAATGAGACTGAATAGGCTCGAGCCCAGACCAGGCTCGATAAGAGGCTCGGGCTCGATATAGGGCTCAGCTCAAGACTTATCAAGCCCGAGCTGGCTCGATAAGGGCTCGAGCCCACCGAGCTCGAGCCCGAGCCAGCTCGACTAGGCTCGATTGAGCCCAAGCCCAGTTGGGCTTATCGAGCTCGAGCCCGAGCCTAGCTCTGGCTCGGCTCGTTAGGCTCGATAGCCAGTCCTAGGCAAGCTGTTACCAATCCTGCTATGGAGGACAATACTGAAATGCAGTAAAGAACATATTAAAATATCTAAGACAGACACAAGATTATATCTTGGTCTATGGAGATGGTGATCTATAAGTCTTGGGATATACAGATTCTAACTTCCAGACTGATATTGATGATCGAAAGTCGACATCAGGGATTGTGTTCTACTTGAACGGTGGTGTTATGAGCTGGGGAAGTAAGAAGCAGGACACTACGGCAGATTCAACAATAGAAGTCGAATACATAGCCGCATCGGATGCTGCGAAAGAGGCGGTATAGTTGCGCAAGTTCATTCTGGAACTTGGCGTGGTTTCCTCTGATACTCCCATCCCGTTACTCTGCGATAACACAGGAGCCATTGCCTAGGCAAAGGAACCCAGATGAAGAGTAAGCACATGGAAAGGAAATACCACATCATTTGGGAGAATCAAAAGCATGATGACATCATCATCACCAAGGTGGCCTCTGCCAACAACGTTGTTGATCCTCTTACCAAACCTTTGACACAGAAGGTTTTCGACCAGCATGTAATGAGTATGGGTTTAAGGATTGTACCTGAATGGTTTTGAGGGCTAGTGGAGATTGTTAGCAATGTGAGCCCGGGGCAAACCATTCCTACAGTAAATGTTATTGTAATGTTTGATGTATCAATAAATGTTATTGGTTTATTTTACTCCATGTCTGAAATTAAGTAAATAAATGCACTATAAGGTCCCTCTATACAATTAGGGTTATGTACCATGGCCATCTTAATAATCATACATCTATTGATTCAATAATTAAATCATAGAGGCTGGTGTTTGGATGAATATCTAAGGAGTTAGATTGAGGATTCATCAAACACCGTCAAATGATTGTTAAGAGATGATCTCCAGCCTGAGTAGGAGATGGCAATCCTTTCTCATATAGGCTGATATTTGACCGACCTCTTGATGTAGGTTCTCTGTATAGGAATAGAGATTCGAAGATGTCAGATTAGTTAGGTCAAAGAGTTGACTTAACGAGATCGAGATAACCAAAGTCCTATATCGAATACTATCACGATATAGGCACGCATCGTCTGACCGGAGACAGATGTATTACTATATGTCTGAGTATGTACATTTGGCAAACCAATAGGTTGATGACCTAACCAAGGTCTATAAATCGTCAAGCTAGTGTAATATGTTTTTCTTTTTGCAACATAAAAACCTATATAGCAGACAGGGTCGAACTCAGGGAGGCTACAATTCCGAGGGTTATTCAATTAATCAAGAATTAATCAAGAGAAAATAAGAATATCAAAGGACAACTATCCTTAGTTTTTGTGATTTTTTATCTTTTTATCTTTGTATTTTTTATTTTATAAATTTTTTATATTTTCTGATTTTCAAATTTTTAGTTATTTTGATTTTGCAATTTTTTTCAAAAATAACACGAACATTATGCACAAGCACAAGAGTACGCACACCAGCTTTTTTGTATTTTTTTTCAATTTATCAAGAATGCTCAGAAAAATTCAGAAAAAAAAATTTTTAGGTTTAAAAGTTTTAAAATGTTTTTGAGAATTTTTTGTGGAATTTTCATATGTTTTTGTATTTTTCTAAAAATCAATCAGTGAGAAAATGCAAAAATGTGCACAGCCTGGAGTAATTTGCAACTTAAAAATATATTAAGTGCCAAAAACTCTTGACAATTATTTTTAAGAAAACTAGAAGCAATTATCTACAAACAGGAACTAATATCACATTTTTTCGATTTTTGTAGAATTTTCTGTGATTTTTATAAGATTTTTGATGTTTTAATTTTTTTGGGTTTTATAGAAATTTAATGCGTAAAAATTGGTCAGAAACTAAAAGATAATGTAATACAACTACTCTATTTTTTTTGGAATTTTTGGGACAATATTTGAATTTTTATGAATTTTGGAATTTCAAATAGAGAAAATTGACATGTTTTGATTTTTTTAATAATAATTAATGACGATAAAATGTAATGAAAACTTTATGCTAGGAAGATACTCACATAAGAAACATAGCATAATTTTTGAGAAATTTATTGACCAAGGAAATCCTTTATTCCAATGAAAAGATCAAGTAAATAAATGTCTGGAATTTAGGAACTTATTTGCAAATATTTGATTGTTTTCGCATAAAAAATAATAGTAAATTAAATGCAGGGGAAACCTTGCAAATTACCCAAGAATGTGTACAAAGCATGTAACTTGACTCTAGCAGGGGCCTCTTTGTGATTACTGAAACTTCCAAGGGCTTCTTATACAATTTACCCAAATTATTAAATAATATAGCCCTAGGGTCTCCTTCGTTCCCAAGCAAAAGGTGGAGGGAGATGGGAGGACGCCACCACCCCTTCTTCGTGGACGATGGCGGCGCTGGATGATGGTTGGCACACGGTGGCGAGGAACGGCGTTGCGGCTGAAGTCGGCTGGAAGGAAGTCACGGGCGCTTGGAGTCGGCGCCACCTCACAGCGGTAGAGGGGACGCTCACGTGCAGGAGGCACGGGAGGACGAAAGGACGGGGGCAGCGGAGCTCGACGGGCGCGGGGGCCTTCGTGCGGTCGGCGGTGCCTGGAAGCTTGAGGGGGTCCCCGCGGAGGCGCGGCCCTGGGCGGGGCGACGGAGGTAGCGTCGAGGCGAGCACCGCCCTCGCATGGAGGCGTGGACTGGAGGCGGCTGGTGGGGCCCGGAGTTGTGGGCGCAGCTGCCGCCCTTCGCATCGGACGGGCGGTTGCCGGTATGGACGATGGAGGAGAGGCGGCGGCTGGAAGAAGCCATCCCTTTTGTTTATTATTATCTTTGTATTTTTTTATATTCTTTGTGATGTAAATAGTAATAAAAAGGAAAAAATTATATTTTTTTGTAAATCCAAAAAATAAGAAATGAAAATGATTTTTTTTGTTGTTTTTTTAATGTTCCTGCAAAACAAACATTAGAGATAAAGAACACAAATGAATTTTTTATTATTTTTTTATTTATTTACAACTCGAAAAAATGAATGGGATTCGGCGAAAGTGGAGGATGAAAATCTGATCTCCGGCCACCGTACGCGATCGGAGTTGAGAGATCGTGGATGATAGAAATAGAATGCATAGAGATCGAGAGAGTGATATGAAAAATCGAGTCAGTGGCGGATCAAATCGATATGGATTTTTTTAAGATCTAGAGAAAATAAAAATGACAACGAGATAAAAAATACGAGAAAAAACTACAATTAACCTAGATAAAAATAAGAAAAATGTGGATCTCACTTTAGGAGCAGAAAATGGATCGTGATCGCCTCGACGAATGCCAAATCGTTGTCACTGGACGGCTCGGAGGCTAGACATATTTTCTCGACAAGAAGACTCTCGGAGATCGGGCTCCTCTCTCTAAAGATTGATATAATTGAAATGAGGGAGAAAGAGCCATATAAATAGAAAAGATGGAATGAAATTTGAATTTTTGAATTTTTTGGATAAAAAGATAAGAGAGATAAAAATTGAAATGGATTTTTGAATTTTTTGGTGGAAGAGATAAGAGAGATGAAATGAGAGATGAGATAAAATAGAAGAGAGATAAAATTATTTACAAAATTAACTAATCTTTTTTAATTTTCGTCACTTTATTTATTGGAATTAAAAAATGTTATTTTTTTATGATGGTTAGTTAAAAATAGCAACTATATACATATACTATATACATATACGACATTATATACAAGGGTAAATGAGGAAATTAGCCTTTTTTATTTTAAAATTTTAAAATTTTATTATTTTTATTTTTATTTTAAATAAATATTTACAAATATAAAAAAATACAATATGCACAAAATACATGTGAAAATTGCACAAACCACCACAGAAAACTGACTTTTCAACTGTAACTCCAAAAATTATGAAATGACAGCCATTCTGAAGATAATTTAATTTAGAATTCAATGGAAGTGATATTTGTTTGATTTGAGATCATGTGAAGCCAGAATTGATCTTTCAATTAGTGCTTAGTGGCTTTTTCCAAGTGTGGCTACTTTTATTCTTTACATGATTTAATTGTGCAGTCATTTTTATTAATTAGAACACATTTTTATTTACAACTTTGGTTTTGAAAGTTATTCGATTTGAGGTCAATTAATTCACAAATAAATTAGTGTCAGTTTTATACAAATATACACAGAATAAGTGAGAAATATTTACAACAACATATACATAGTTTTTTTGGATTTTCGACTTAAGGACCCTATCTCCCCTATTTTATTCCTGGTCGATCAGGTCAAGTCGTGACCTTCTCTCAGGGTTCGGGTCAGCCTGTATACAGTCTTCCTTTTTTTTCTTTTTCTTTTCTTTTCTTTCCTTTTCCTTTCTTTCTTTATTTATTTATTTTAGGTTAAAATTAGTAAGAAGTGTACAATATTTACACACAGATGCAAGTTAGTAAGAATATGGAGTTAGTGTTATATGCAGGTGTTTTGTAAGGAATTTTAAGCTAAAATAAATGAATAAATATGATGAATCATAGATTCATCATTCCCCTATGCTTTACCTTTGCTAGTCCCTTAGCAAACACTTATTTGAAAGAATAAGTGAAGAAGAAAAAGAAAGGGAAAATCAAGAAAGTAGGACAATATTGAGTATTAAATTTATCTTCATAAAATTGTAGTTTGGAGCTCTGTCGGGCCTTTGGATTATTGGTGTGTCGAAACTTCTGTGAGACTTAGAATTTTAAAACCAACAGCCTTCAAGTTCTACACATCATTGTCACAGTTTTGGCCCAGAAGTCATCTTAGATCGATCCTCTTCCCAAAGCATACCCTATGAACATTGAACAATCGACTCATGTGTGTGAAAGTTTTTAGCTCTTCCCATCTAGAATGTCGGACTACCATGCAAATATCCTATCCAATAACTCTTCCTCAGGGAGTCAGATATTTCCTTCTAAGGTCTGTCGTGCTGTGTTCACAATCGAATTGGGGGAGAAGTTAGAAGAATGAGAAAAGAACTGGAGGGTGGCCAGTGTAGTCACCTCTCCTTGTGAAGCTGGCCAGTATAGGCGAGTCTCCACCAAGATCTGCAGGTTTTCTTGAAGCTTGGACCTTTTTGGTCAGATATTTATTTGGTAGTAGCTTCTTTGTATCTGGATTTTTAGTGGCTCTGTTTGGATCTTGTTGTTCCCCTACGGATATAGAATCTTTTTTTCCATACATGTTTTGGGGTCTTAGAAAAAATTGTTCCCAGCCATCCATCGCTTTTCCGACGCTTTATTTCAACACGTACTCCTGTCTTTAGATTTCCACGCTACCAGAAAAGAAACTCACACAGTCTTCCAACATCCCGTCTGAGTTGAGCTAAGTGCATAGTACAGGAGTACAAATTAATTCCCTATTCCAGAGTTGTACCCAGAATGAAGAGACCAGGTTAGACACTAAGAGTCAAACGCTGCACATTGTCATGTGGAACTCAAAGAATTAAGTCAAAGACCCGAAGCTTCTAAAATCCTATTTCTCGGTGAAGTTCCTCTGAGAATTAGGTCGATTAAGGTCCAACTAAGCTCCATTCTTCAATTTTATTCTAGACATAGTTTAAATATCAATACTATCCTGAAAAATGCACATGCAAATGCAACATATGAACAATGCATAGAGTTTTTTTTGAAGATGAATGATGCACATGTGAAAAGAACATTTTTTAAAGCAATTTTCTAATTTTGAACTTTTTATGGATTTTTGGAGGAAAAATGCAGATGTGAAAGAAAGGTTTTTTTTGGAAATTTTTATAGACTTTTGGTTTTGTAGTTTTTTTACAGAAAAAGGGTTAGTAAAATATATACAAGTATATACAAGACTTTTTGTTTTTTTTGTTTTTTGTTTTTTTGTTTTTTTGTTTTTTTTTTGTTTTTTATTGTTTTTTTACATACCTGGATTTTACAAAATTATACACATAACCCCCCAAATATTTAAAAGTACAAGTTATGTCTAAAGTATATATATATATATATAATATATACGACACCCACCTATACTTAGCTCGAACTATGTCCTCATAGTGATCAGAGAGCGACAAAGGAAGACATAACTCGTGCTAAGTATAGAAAGGTAAAAAGACTCCTATGCTACAACGACTCAAAGAAAAGATAAAAAGACGAGAATTTGGTGATCCCGCCCATACTTAGGATCAAGTAATCCTAAGTATAGTAGAATGTACAAAGGGGAAAACCGATGAAGAGAATGTACAGACTCACAAGGACGCGATATGAACAATATCACCCCCCCCCCCAATACTTAGGGTAGAGTATCCCTAAGTATAGGCAACAACAACAAGGTGATAAACAAGACAAATATGAACAACACAAATCATTCACCCCACCCCCCTATACTTAGGATAAAGCACATCCTAAGTATAGCATATATAGGACACACGGAAAAGGGGTGAATGATAAAACGGGAGAAAAAAGAGTGAAACGAAAGGATATACAATAGGAGTGGATGTACAAAGGTTAAGAAGGTCGAAAACGAACCTTCTTGCGGGACCGCTGAGATATGGATTTGACAAGGTGTAGGTCGATATTGGGGTTATAATTAGATATGAACTGAGTAGGATCGACCAAGAATGTATGCTCAGCAGTTTCAGATTGTGCATGCCTAAACCAGTTATTGGAAGTAGTGTGGTCATGCCCTACCTGTGAAGTCTCGCAAACATCTAAGTAAAATGACTCAAAATCATTATCACAAAAAGTAGGATCAATTTCAGCTTGGCGAGCCTCTACCAGATCATCATCTTTATCAAAAGGCCCAAATTCCTTTATAAACGCAATCAAATCAAATTTGGCCTGATCGGTCTTATCTGAATCAAGGTGAATAGGAACAGACTCATCGGTGAAAGTAGTCGAATCATGTCCATCATGTCTAGTCTCAGAATCTGCCTTCCGCTCTAGGGTATCTATCGTGTAAATTCTGCGGATGTCAATGCATTGTCACATACCAGAAGGGGGAACTCCAAGGTCCATGCTTTCCGAGTCTTCCTCCTTGAAGAGGAATTCTTGGGTTTCATTATCATCCAACATATAACAATAATCTATGATATTATCATCGAGGTCAAATTCCTTGGGGTTGGCTAACACAGGCGGGCTCTCATGGGATGCGGGTCTCTGGACGGTAGTGGGTGCAATGATTAACACCTCGCTCCCTACATCAGAACGGAAACTATCTCTCCTGAACCATAGTCAATAACGGCTCCCGTAGAGGCGAGGAAAGGTCGTCCCAGGATGATTGGAGGGTGCTCCACAGGGGTGGAGGTCTCCATGGGCATTACAACAAAATCCGAAGTAAAATTCATGCCCTGAATGAGAATTACAGCATTTTCTAGAATACCCTCCGGCCTCTTGATAGATCCATTAGCAAATTGAACTATCATCCTGGTTTTCTTGAGAGGCCCAAGATGAAGAGATTGTACCATAGAAAAGGGTATTATATTAATTGACGAACCGCCGTCAAGGAGAGCATTATAACAAGAATAGTCAGATATGGAGCAACTCACAAGAGGTATGGTCATGTTCCCTTTATTAAAATATGCACGGTGAGAGATGGCGTAGGCAGTGGCCATGTTAAGGTGTGACACTCATATCTTCTCCTTCATTTTCTCTTCTTGTGTTGAGGAGTAGATAAATCTGTCATGGACTGTTGAAGTGGGATTTTAATAACTCATGAAGGGTGGCCACCACTTCGGGTTTAGTCAACCTTTTTTCAAATTTCTGGACCTCATCCATACAAGGGAGGAGGTCAGAATCAGCATATACACGAGGATTTCCAAGAGCAGTCTGTACAGTGGAATCCTCGGGGTCAAGGTTGGGACATGGCTGTGTGGGTGAATGATCGGGCATTTGGGTTCTTTTCTCACAAAATGAATCAATAATATGTCTCCCAGAATCTTTTTGTATTTTCAAAATTTTCTCATCTTTTTGTATTTTGGGTGATTTCAAGCTCTCATGATTATCGTCAAATGAATCAATATCCTCAAATATTGGAGAAGAGTTCTGGCTCTCATTTATGTTAAATAGATTGGAAATCCTCGAATTCATATGCTCCATCATTTGATTCAATGTTGTAGGTGTGGAAATCATGAAAGGTGACTCCAAAATCCTAGGAACGGGTGGGTTGAATGAGGGTGGGTGAAAATCAAAGTCCTCCGACTCCTGAAATAACGGGTTAGGCGGATATGCACAAACATCAGGAGGAAGATCCTCCTGGAAAAGGGAAGGTGGATCGTCTTGAGAGTACGAGGTATCTGCGAAGATCGGATTAAAATAACTCCAGTCGACCATCTTCGAAACAAAAAATGGGAGCGCACGAGGGTCAAGTCAAAAGATATGGAGAAAAAGGCGCAAATACACAGCAGGATCTAGTATGCACACAAGCAATCAAACACAATACAAACCCCCAATTCACTAACTCAACGCAATGTGAAGACCGTGAAGGTCCGTTCTCTTAATCTTGTCTGTTTTAGAGTTAGGTGATAATCACAAAGTTGTACAAACACTTAGGTGGATTTATGGGATTTGGTCACTAACCTTAGTGTGTACGCGAGCAAGTTAAAACGAATACAATGAGGGGGTTACTCTCCCCAAAACAATGATTTTTCCTTGTTTTTTTAGTTGAGTTATCTTTAGCAGTCTCGGTTTTAGCAGTTACCACTTGGATAAAATATTTTCAACGAATCGCCTATCGAGTGTTCAATTTCCTTTTTAACTTATGCGAGTGAAAACAAGGGAGGAGATCGGAAATGCCGATGCGCGATTAAAAACGATGATGCATGCAGGGGTTAGAGATGCGTACCTTGTTGCCAGCACTCTACATGCAAGTGATCCGCGCAGAATTTAAGTACAGAAAATAAACTAACCTATATGCAAATGCAAGTGAACCGTCCTAGATGATAACTTCTATTAACGGGAAAGAACAAGTTAATTTGACTTAGTCCAAATTACGATCTACTCTATAGGAACAGATTTTCTTGTTTAGGGTGTTTGGACCTAATTAATTATCTGGATCAAGCAAATTAATTAAAGCAATCAATAGGTGGATCTCGAAATCCGCGTAAAATAAAGAAAAATAAAGGTGATAAAAACAAAAGCGGTGAGGTCCTCCAAGTGCACCGGTACTTGGCGAAACAGACCCCACAACAAATGAATGTCCATTTTACAAAGTTCAAATGCTAGAAAAATCTCTCTCTATCTCTCTCTCTCTCGTCTCTTTCAATTCTTCTTCTCCTCTTCTCACGCTATCCTGCGGCTTGGTGAAGAATCAAGCTGCCTACATGTCGCTTGGGTGCTTCGGCTCTCCTAGGATCGCCTTCTTCGCTCCGCGGGCCCTCGCAAGAAAAAGAAAAGAGAATGTGTAAGAAACACAATTATCAAATATGAGAAAATGATGAAATGAATGCTATGGATATAAACAACAAAGTGATGTGGCAAATTATAAACAAATATTTACAACCAAGAATAGCAGGTCAAAAGAGAAACCTAACTACCCTCGTCGTGCCTTCCCAACAACGGAGCCATTTTGTTGAGCACGAAATCTTGTGGTTGGAAAAATTGAAGGTGAATAAATGTGTCGTCGTTGTTCCCCAAAATCACGTGACAATAAAAAAATTTTTTTCCTTTTTGCTACTTGTTAACCTGTATATCAGACATGGTCGAACTCAGGGAAGCTACAATTCCCGAGGGTTATTCAATTAATCAAGAATTAATCAAGAGGAAATAAGAATCTCAAAGGACAACTATCCTTGGTTTTTGTGATTTTTTATCTATCTATTTTTTATTTTTTTATAATTTTTTTATATTTTCCGATTTTCGAATTTTTGGTGATTTTGATTTTGTATTTTTTTCAAAAATAATACGAACAATATGCACAAGCACAAGAATACGCACACAAACTCTTTTTTGTAATTTTTCAATTGATCAAGAATGCTCAGAAAATTTCAGAAAAAAATATTTTTGGGTTTTAAAATGTTTTTGAGAATTTTTGTGGAATTTTTAGATGTTTTCATATTTTTCTAAAAATCAATGAGTGAGAAAATGCAAAAATGTGCACAACCTGGAGAAATTTACAACTTAAAAATATTTTAAGTGCCCAAAACACTTGATAATTATTTTTAGGACAAACTAGAAGCAATTATCTACAAAAAGGAACTGAAATCACAATTTTTGAATTTTTGTAGAATTTTCTATGATTTTTATTAGCTTTTTGATATTTTTCAATTTTTTTGGGTTTTATAAATAATTAATGCGTGAAAATTGGTCAGAAACTAAAAGACAATGTACAACTACTCTAATGTTTTTGGAATTGTTGGGACAATATTTGAATTTTTATGAATTGTGGAATTTGAAACATATAAAATGACATGTTTTTTATTTTTTAATAATAATTAATGATGACAAAATGCAATGAAAAATTTTTGCTAGGAAGATACTCACATAAGGAACATAGCATAATTTTTGAGAAATCTATTGACCAAGGAAAACCTTTATTCCAATGAAAAGATCAAGTAAATTTAAATGTCTGGAAGTCAGGAACTTATTTGCAAATATTTGATTGTTTTCGCATAAAAAAATAAGAGTAAATGAAATGTAGGAGAAGCCTTGCAAATTACCCAAGAATGTATGAGGAAGAGGCAGAAATCCATGGTAGAGGTCTGGCCTACCCTTCTCTCTGCTTCACTGCATGTATAAGAGTTGCACTTTCATGATTCATAGGTAGTTGTAGTTTGTATCCTTTATTTTCCACATTCGATTTAGTGTTTTGATTAGATATTTTAGACTTAATTAGCTTAGGTTCTTTGCTGGATCTTTAGATGTTCGGCCACTGTTCTATACTTGTAACAAGCAGTTCTGACCCCCTGTCACATCCCTACCCTTATCCTCGAATTTCACCATCTGATTCGCCCATCCAGCATACATGATCCATTGTGGATCAACGAATCGAGGGTCCTCTACCACCTTTCACCGGACTCTCTCTGCTCACCTCACCCATTGCACATCCCAGCTTCATTCTCGATCGAGGCAACTTGCCTTGAGCCACTGGACCTTTTCATGAAGCTGTTAGTGCTTGAAGGACCCATATGGGATTTTGGGGTCGCTAATCATCGTGAAATACTATCAGCAAGTCTTCAAACACTTCAGCAGCGGGATTGGTGGTCGAAGGAGGATGCTAGGTTCGATCGAAGGAGCTCCAGGGAAGCCCCCTTCCCTGGTCTTCATGATGCACCTGAAGCCGTTCGATCTGAAGCTATTCTTCGCGTGGAGCAACGGACGTTGGATCATTCATAGCCACAGTTGTTGGATCGCCTCTCATGATCTAATCATAGGCATCCCGCGTTGAACCATCATGTACCGCTAGATTGTTGTCACATGCATAAGTGAGGCGCATCGTACGGTCCATCTCCGTGCATGTTGGGGTAAATTGCTAATCTTGCCCTACCATTTTCTTGTATTTGTTTATTAGTTCTGTAAATAAAATATAGTGTAAATAAATGTGGACATTTACATTGATACCCTTATAGTTATTGCATATTACACTTTGATCCTATCTAGCTCAGCTCATATGTAGTCCCACGTGAGCTGACAAATTGCATGTATACCCTTACAAGTTTTTGTATTTATACTTGATCCAATAAAAGTTAATATATGTTGTAAATTTTGGGGAAAATTGCACATGAGCCATTCCCATTTCTTTTATTTACATATATGTCGTTCTCAGTTCATATATTTTGAGTGCTTGGATTTCATTTATTAAAAAAACACCCATGCTCTTAAAAATATGCAAAAATAAAGTAAGATGTCAGCTGACATGTATTTTTACGCTACATATTTATGTTTGTATTTTGGGCATTTTAACTATTTATTAAAAATTGAATGAGCACATTTGTGCACCTATTTGAATTAGAAAATACATAAAAAATAGAAAATGTTTTAAAAAATTCTCAAAAAAATATGTTGTCTATTTTAGTATTTATTAACTCCAAACAAAAAATCCATAGAAATATAAAAAGAAAAGACTAAAAATTAAGAAACTCCAAAATCCTTTATAAAAATGTGAAAAATCACCAAAAATACCCAAAATATTCATTTCTATTTTTGAATTTTATTTATATTAATATCTATCTATTAAAATTTACTTGGAGAATTTCAGACTTTATTTTCTATTTTTAATATCCAAGTCAATTCGACCTATTTATTGAATTCCTCATTTTGGGTTATTTTTGACTTTAAAAATATATTACAAAATAGGAAAAAATTCTAAAAAATCATAAAAATATTAGGAAAATATATAAAACCCTAAAATAATTTATTTTTTATATTTTTCATGATTTTCCCTTGCATTTATAATTTATATTACTCTATATTATATGTATAGTTATATATATGGTATTATGTATTTAAAAAGAAAGAGAAAATATTAAAAATAAGAAAATATAAAAAGAAAATGAAAATTATAAAATAAAAAACAAAAAAAATGTAAAAATTAAAATCCATAAAAATATAAAAATTAAAAAGACACAAAAATCATGTAGAGATTAATGATAGGATACATAGTTTGCTCTCTATGGATCGACATACATTTTGTTTTGTAGAGAATAATAAACTTTAACTCCACATTTCTGCTATTCATTGTTATTATTTTTATTATGGGTTAATTGTTTATTGATCATGGGATTTCTTGAGTGGTCAATACGCCGGCTACGGTGTCGCCTTATGAGACCGTACAACACTCATAATTCAGTGGTTATCATGGAGGTGTATATGGAGAACCATCTTCCTCATCCACTCTCAATGCATGCCATGTCTCGGTACCTGCACATACATCGGCGAAGTCCGATTCTCCTTCTTCTACACATCCGAGCACCCAAGTGCCTTTACCCCCTTAGGGTGGGCAGACTTTAGAATCCTTCTCTTTGTTGGAGGTTACTGCAGATGGGAGTTATTTTTTTTTTAATTTTCTCATTTTAACATTCATACATACATATATATATACACACATCTTTAAAAAATTTACAAAATTTTGTAGGGATTTTTTTGAATAGGAACATGGTTGGAAAGGAGATAACCAACATTGTGAAGACACATTCAAATAACATATTCTTCTACTGAGCATGAAAGATTATTTGACATGTGCCTGGTAAGAATAATATTTTATCGAATAGATCGATAATTGTTGCGACTCATTTATCTATTTTTTCAAAAAATTTCAGAGTGGGTATCGTTTTGTTCTTGATATGGGGAAGGATGCTCATCGTTGAGACTTTATTCATTTCGTGGAGAAGAGGATGAGCGATACATTTTTCTAGGCAATGAGAGACTCGCCTGTGAAGGGATGCAAGAAAATAAATTTTGAGGAGATGAAGTGGTTCCCATCGATATGGTGTACAAAGGAAATGTATTGTCTTATCACCATAGCTGAAAATGTAATTTTTAAAATAATTTGTATTCATTTAATATTTGTTGTAGGTGGGTGGGTTTTTGTGATGCATTCATTATAGATTTTGAGTTTGGAAGGAGGTCGATATTGGGAAAGACAAACTGCCAAAAACAAAAGATCAGATCTACCAGTGGCTCTAAGAACTACAATAAGATTAGAATGGAGATAGTAATTTATTTTAAAAATTATATTTTAAACACTAACTTATTATAGTTCCATTCTGTTATTATTATTTATCTTTATTTTTTCAAGCAGCTAGGTTGGAAAGAGAACTCTCGTTTCAAGAGTGGTGGTCTAGGTCCCACATGAGTGGGAAAGAGGGATAGTCTCAATGGTCCACTCATGGAGCAAGAGAATCGATGCACATTTTTTTATTTTTTAAATAATTTAAAAGATATAGTACAATTAATTCTTCTAATTTTTTTTAAAATTCAATTTCAGGATCGTTATTTAGCATTATTTTCAGAAAATAAGTTGGGACTCTTGATAGGGAACAACCACCATTTGATAAAGTAATTTGGAAAGAGGTATGGAAAAATATTATTTTATTTTATTCAATTTTTAAATATATCTATATATTACACAAATGAAAGTTTTAATAGGTGATGGAGGAGAGGGATGTTGCGATGAATCAGAAGCAGATACTTGGTAGTCTTTCTCCATACTATGTGGAGGAGCATCATCAATCATCTTATGTTTATGGCCAATCTCATATTTACGGCCACAATCATCACAACCATCACTGTAGATGGAGTACCAAAGGGTGATGATGGTGTAGAAGGTGACAGATCTCCATGAAGATTTCACGGTTTACATGTAAGTATTCTCCTTATAACAAGTAATAATTTCATAGTTCGCTATCTTCACATGCACATCTGATATATATTTTCCTTGTTATTGGTCACAAGGGCATTCATCTCAATATGAGAAGATTTAATCAGAAGATGAGGAGGAGGAGAATAACCCAAAATAAGAGGCATGCATGTATTCCAGGTTTAAGGAGAAGGAGAAGGAGAAAAAGAAATCAAAATAGATTTTGATTTCAGAATTTTTTAAATTGAAGAAGAAATGATTGTTGATTTTTTGTCTTGTGTAGTTGTTGAATTTCAAGAAAGTCTTTAAAGCTATAAAAACTTTGATATTATATGAGATTGTAGGTGTAAATTAATTCAATTGTAGAACCATTAGAACATCTATTTGTTGTATGTGTGCGTATATGTGAATTCGGCTCTTACATATGATACATTTACATATACTGAAGTTTTATATGAACTTATATGTTTAGTTTGTAAGTAAATTCAAATATATTATGTGAGTTTGACATGCACAAGTTAGTTGGACATGTATAAGAGGATGACGACTAGCGGGCATATTATCTTTACTTTTCTCAACTCTAATAAGCACATGTAGTAGTTCTTGTCAGGTTTGCAGGTTCGACAGGGTGTCTAAACCATGACGAACACACATACACAAACATCAGCTCTATAGGTTGGGTGCGCGCATATGCTTTCCAGGGGCTCTCCCTATTTTGTGCTTGCGAGTCTTTTGGTGAGCCTACATGTGCATGCCCATAAGGTGAGTGAGCTCCTGGCATACATAGGTTCTCGCCTGCCTGTCCTTGTGACTGAGCTATCCACAAGCACATTTGCTTTCCCGACATATGGGAATGCACAAATCGTGCACGTGATGGGTCACCATGCGCACACCAATCGTGCCTTTTTTATACTGATACATGAGTAAGTTGGTGTTCATAGTATATATGAGTAATATGATCTATAAAGGGATGATACAAGTTCATTACTAAATTAGAAGACATGAGCTCACTCATGAGATATTAGGAACAAATTCCGTGCACAGTCATCTCATTTTGGAAGATAAATTGAATTTATAGGTATGATATATTCTTTTGGAAAGTATATCATCGATACCGATTCCCAATGATCAAATGTGAAACTTAATGATAAAAATCTAAAGAAGACAATCCAAATATGATAAAAACATCAGGTTCATTCTAGGTCTTCCAGTATGCAGTATGTATGGGTATTAGGAATACTCAAGAGTCATGTGATTGTAAACGATTGTATAACCATGGCACTTCCATTCTAAGCGAGTGATGAAACATGTTTGAATTTTAGTGACTCGTCTTAGTATATTAGTAATCCACTCTTAATCCAAATGTTGAACAATGATCTGAATGTAATTCAGATGCAATGACCTGAAGAACCAAATTGAACATATGACATCTATCTTATCTTCAAGGTTACCAGTTGATTCATTCGATACACAATCTCCAATGCAGCAGATACATAATCTTCAGTTGGAGCCTGTGGCCGAGCCTCCTCATATTCAGACTTGCACTTAGAGGATGCCAGGATCTTGCACTCAATGGATGCCATGATCTCTTTCTTAGCAGTTACCTCGTCTATTTTAAGATTACTCATCCAGTTCTCTAGGGCATTCCTATGAGAAATTGGATTTAGATGATCTTTCCTACCAGATCACCAGTTAGTATGAGAAGAATAGGCGAGATATGAATGAGCTCAAACAACAGATAATGGATCTCGTGTTAGATCAGATTGTCATGAAAATTCAGCAGATAGACTCTACTACTCAAACACATACGTCACCTAATGATGAGAATCATGTTGATTTAGAGTTTCAGTTTGTGGTAGCTCAGGTATGCCTGATATAGATGCCTTGGTAGATGATGTTTGGAGCCAGTTGAGAATGATGTAGCAGGCGGTACTAATGCCCCTAATATCCATAATGATCTGGATGGTGGTGCTGATGCTTCCAAATCTGGTTATCGTGATGCAGAGATAGTTGTATTACCAACATTCATACCTAGTGATGAAGATATAAGAGTACAAAGAAATGGGAAGAGGGGAGATCCAGAAAAAGAAATAAAAATAAGACAACTGATTTGCCCACTTCTAATTATCAACATATAGTTAGTCCCCATTTTACAAAAGACCTAATTCTTCTTGTTCATCTGAGCCTCCTATTGTACATACTGACAAGGAGGATGTACATATTCCTTTTCCTCAAGCACCCTGCTAAGGAAAAGGTGATAAAAAAGAAAATCCCAAAAAGACCTAAACGTTGTATCTGACGAAATAGATGCTTGATAAATTCATTATTAGGCTCACTCTTTTGGAAGCCTTGGTACACATCCCTCTTCTGCAGAAAGGTCTCAAGGAGTGAACCACCGTTTTCACAGAAAGAAGAGGCAACGTAATCATTGTTTTGAAATTCATGTATTGACCAAGGAGACTTGTCACGCCATACAGAATTGTCTCCCAGCCAAAAGATTAGAACGGGAGCACTATATGTCAGATGCGAGATTCCAGATTAGACTTTTGATTGTACTGATTATACTCTTTTAGATAGTGGATCATCAATTAATCTTCTTCCCTCTTCCTTACTCAACCAGTTCGAGTTTGGACCTCTTCGACCAAGCAGGACGATCTTGCAGTTTGCTGACAGATCGGTCAAGAGGCTGAAGGGATTAATCAAAGATGTTATAGTCACCATTTAGGGTTTGAAATTCCCCGTGGACTTCATCATGTTAGACGTAACGGTCCCTGAATGTGTGTCCGATACCCCGATCATATTAGGATGACCTTTTCTAGCCACAATAAAGGCCATTTCTGATTATGGTACAAGAAAGGTGTACTTAAACGTTCAAGGCGAGAGTATACATATAGAGATAATCCAAGACCTCAGAGTCAAATCACAAGAGTATGAGAGAGCATCTGATGCAAACCCGATAGTCATCAGGACTGTGACTTCGTGCAGACAGACGATGAAGTTGTTTGGGTCGAACCGAGCATACATTATTTCATCACGCCTTCAGGAGAGTCTGAGTTGCAGATTTTAGATGAAGACAGATTTGATAGAGCAGTCCTAGAGCAAGTAGAGTTACAGGCTGAGGCAGACGAGTCTGACGATGATCTTTTTGAATTCCAAACATGTTGTTCCGATCCTGATCCCTCCAATATAGAAGTGGACTTTGATTGGAACGGTTTTGATGAGTATGTTCCACCTAATTTCAGATGATCATACAACCAGCCTGGAGACCAAGCCAGTGCAACAGAGTCAATGATCAGAAAAGTAGTCTCCAAATCTTTCTGAGTCAGAGCAGGCTCAGCTTTCGCATATCGATTTAGTAGCCTATATCCAGACCCTAGTTAAACTCTCTCTTCATGTTCCTTTTCCCCCTGAGCTTAAATCATTACCTTAGTCAATGAAATACCGATTCCTTACTGGCTAAAATGTTTCCGATCATAATCTCTTCCAATCTGGCTAAAGATTAGGAATCCTGTCTGATGAAGATTCTTGAGAAGAATCACAAAGCAATCAGGTGGTCAGTAGCGGATCTCCATGGGATTAGTTTGACTCTATGTTCCCACCACAATTTTCTCAAGGATGACGCCAAGACATCTCATGATTTCAAAGCAGAATGAACCCCAATCTTCGAGAGGTGGTTATAAAGGAAATATCCAAGTGGTAGAGCACCGATTTTATCTATCCCATTTCCAACTCGAAATGGATTAGTCTTTTACATGTGGTGCCCAAAAAGACGGGTATCACTACAGTGATCATTGAGGACAGAGAGGAGATCGCTACCTGAGTACCGACTTCTTGGCGCGTCTCTGTGGACTACATATGTTCGAATCAGGTGACCAAGAAGTATCACTTCCTGTTACAATTTATCGATCAAATTATCGAGAGATTAGCCGAAAAGAGCCATTATTGATTTCTTGATGGGTACTAGGGATATAACCAGGTGGCTATCGCACCTGAAGACTAAAAAAAGATGACATTTACGTATCTATTCGGAACATATGCTTTCGACAAATGCCCTTTAGGTTATGTAATGGTCCGGTAACATTATAGAGGTGCTTGCTTTCGATTTTCATGAACATGGAGATTTTTCAGTCATGGCAACGATTTCGACTCCTGTATTTCTAGCCTAGACCGAGTGCTTCAGAGGTGCACTGAGGTAAACCTCATTCTTTCTTGGAAGAAGAGTCATTTCATGATGACCCAGGGGAAGGTTCTTGGTCACATCATCTCCAACAGGGGTATGGAGGTCGATCTGACCAAGGTGGATATCATAAAGAAACTCAATCCACTATCCAATCTGAAGCAGTTACGGTCTTTTCTGGGCATGTTGTTTTTTACCAACGGTTCATTCAGGACTTCAGTAAAATTGCCCGACCATTATCTTAACTTCTCGCGAAAGACACTGAGTTTATTGACAATAATAATTGTCTTTCAACACTTGAGACTCTCAAGAATATGGTTGTAGAGGCTCCTGTCCTTTAGCCACCTGATTGGTCTCTCCCATTCGAGATCATGACGGACGCCTCTGATTTTGCCGTTGGGACTGTGTTGGGACAAAGGAGGGATGGTCTGCCTTATATCATATACTACGTTATCAAGACTTTAGATTCCGCGCAGCGGAATTACACTATTATAGAGAAAGAAATGCTAGCCATAGTATTTACCTTAGATAAATTTAGATCCCACATCTTATGTCGAAAGTCACGATTTTCACTGATCATACCGCCATCCGATATCTAATAGACAAGAAGGATTCGAAGCCGCGTCTGACCAGATGGATCCTTCTACTCCAGGAGTTCGACATGAAAATAGAGGATTAGCATGGAGTCAAGAATGTGGTGGCTGATCGTCTCTACCGACTAGAACTCCCCGAGACTTCTGAGTTTTATGCACCCATCACGAAGACTTTTCCCGATGAGGCGATTCTTGTTGTCGCTTCGCTCCCGTGGTATGCCGACATTGTGAACTTTCTTGTTGCTAAGAAAGTCCCACAAGGTTGGTCCAGGACAGAGACTCGAGAATTTCCTCACAAAAGACAAGTCCTACCTTTGGGAGGATCCGATCTTTATCATGAAGGAGTGGATTCAGTCTGGCATCCATGTCTTCCTCGGGAGGACTATCAGAATGTCCTCACTTATTGTCATAAATTCGAAGCTGAAGGACACCATTCTGGGAAGAGGATAGCATAAAAGGTGCTTCGGTCCAGTCTTTAGTGGCCTACTCTCTTTGCGGATGCCCACACATTTTTAAGGAGATGTACTGACTGTCAGATAATGTACAGTTGTAGATATAAATATATGATGTCGATGCAACCGATTAACTTATGTGAGGTTTTTGACGCATGAACCATCAACTTTATGCGCTTGTTTCCAAAGAGTCAGGGATTCTAGTATATCCTTCTGGATGTAGATTACATAAGTTATTGGGTAGAGACTATTCGTGCCCGAAACACGGATGCAAACGTGATTTGCAAGTTTCCAAAGAAACACATCATTACGCAATTTGGGGTCCATCGTGTTCTGATCTCAGATGGGGGTAGACATTTCATCAACGAAAAATTTAGTTCTATTGCTAACGAGTTCGACATACATCATGAGGTTGCTACTCTGTATCATACTCAGACCAATGGTCTAGACGAGGTCTCAAATAGGGAGTTTAAGACGATCTTGCAGAAAGTTGTTCGCCCAGACCGAAAGGATTGGTCGCAGCTTTTGGACTCGGTTCTTCGGGCCTATAGAACATTATTCAAAACTCCATTGAGCACATCTCCTTTTAGACTCGTTTATGGCAAGCCATGCCACTTATCTATGGAAATCAAGCATGGATCCTTTTGGGTAGTGAAAGAAGTAATCTTTGGACTAGATGATGCGAGAGAACAAAGGCAGACTGAATTGGCAACCCTGAAAGAATTAAGAGATGAAGCCTTCATGAGTAGCCTTCACTATAAGGATCGAATGAAAAAATGGCATGATTCACATCAGCCACAAGCAGTTTGAGCCTGATCAAAAAGTATGGCTATTCGATGCGATATTGAAATTATTTCAAGGGAAACTTCAAAGCAAATGGAAAGGCCCTTATATTGTCAGAAAGGTGTATGACAACGGTAGCATCGACATATCTGAGTTTTCTTCTGAATCCACCTTTCGAGTCAATGGTCAGCAATTGAAACCTTTCTCGGTCATGATCAACCGACTATTGAAATTGCACCGATACATTTTGTGTGAGATGTGCTCTTTATTCTTCGTATTATGCATCTCATACCTGATTTTCACGATCTATTCTGTACATATGTGTTTCCAATTTTATCCACTCCTTCCATTTGTCTTACACCCTTAGGTTTATATAGAATTTTGCTATACTTAGGATGTGCTTTATCCTAAGTATAGTGGGTATAGACACCATGTTGTTCTTATCATTCTGTTCGATTACTCCTGTCGTTGCTTATACTTAGGGTATGCTTTACCCTAAGTATAGAGGGGGTAATATCACTCATCATCATCTTTTGATTATTGTTGGTTTGTGTATCATCTGTTCCCTCGCTTGTCCTTTATCTTTTTATTTTCGTCTCTATACTTAGGGATATTATACCCTAAGTATGGGGGGGCAAGTTGAGTCATTGAGTGTGTACATTCTCTTGACCTCGATTATCTTCGATTTTGAGTATGCTATTCTCAAGATTTCTTGATCTAAGTATATAAGAGATGATCAACTTCTATTCTTTATTTGTTATTCATGAAGTCATTGTAATGTAGATTCTTTTGACCAATCTATACTTAGCAAGAGTATGTCTTCCTTTGCCGCCTCTTTGGTCACTATGAGGACATAGTTCACGCTAAGTATAGGGGGATGTCGTATATATATACTACATACACTTTAAAAGCCATAACTCATACTGTATTGTATTTTTAATAATATGGATCTCTAAAAGTATGGGTGTCTATTTTGAGTTTTTAAAAGCTCCAAGAAAATTGTAAATATGACTTATAAAAAATGTCTTAAAAATTGTATTAAAAAATATTGTAAATGTTTTTTTATAAAATCATTAAAAAATTGTAAATAAAATTCATATAAAATATTGTATAAAAGCTGTATAATCTTGTATATAAAAGTTATATAAAATTCTGTATAAAATATACAAAATTCTTGTAAAATTGGTGTAAATGGAATTAATCCACTAAAATTTTAAAAAGACCCCTAAAATTGAAAATCTTTAAATCTCATAAAAATGTAAAAAAATCTTTAAAAATCACATAAAAAGTTTAAGCCGAAAAATCTACTTCATAAAAAAATTGTTGCATTCATGAGCATTTTTTAGAACAATTCCTATTCTTGAAACGAATGGATCTAAGTCCGAGAGATGGAGCTTGGTTTAGTCCTTAATCCACTTGATTCTAAAGGGACTTTATTAGGAACTTGAATTGAGACTCTTCATGTCTTATCGACTTAATTCTTTAGGTTCCATGTGTTGATATGCCTTGAATACTAACCATCTAACCCAGATTGAAGAACTGCATATGCATCCCCCTGCCGTACCATACCCCAACAAGACGGGGGTCTTGCTGCCCGGTCAGCGAGCCTGTGGGGGGAGTCTAGGGGGGGAGCAGGTGCGCCCCCCTGCGGGGGTGTGGGGGCAGCGCCCCCGACGAAAATTTTATTGAGCGTAACTATTTGTATTCGGGTATTTGGATCCTTCTATTTTTTGGGATCCGTCTGTATGGGAGTGCTATATAAACTCCTTAGGGTTAGGGTTTTAAAGTATCCTCTGTATTCATTCTTTTCTCCACATAGTGAAGCCAATCGCCGCCGCCCAAGGACGTAGCCCAGTTACAGGTGAACCTTGTAAATCCGTGTGTTTGTGCTCTTGCTTGTTTGATCGTGTTTGTGCGTGTTCGCTTCCGCGATTTGCAACACCATGAGACTGTGTTCCGAATTCAACTTGAAAATGCATAAGTAGGACACCTGGTGTCATCCGTTTAACTCTTCTCCATTTGAACCAATTTTGAACTCATGCACATCGCACTTAGCTCAACTTGCATGGGCTGTGAAGGACAATCCATTTTGGTGGTGCGTTTCCATCCTTATCTGGTGATGATGATGTCTCAAGACAGGAGAGCTTGTGGTTGAAATAAAGCTTCGGATGAGGGAAGGATCTACTGGCATAATTTTTTCTAAGACCCCAAAAATGGTCGGAATGAAAAGATGCTATCTCTATCAGGGAATAAAAGACCTATGCAATGCAACAATCATCTCTACCAAAAAGAAGTCGGTACATCAAATACCAAAAATGACCACAATGGTCCGAGCTTTAGAAAGGCCAGCATGTCTTAGTGGAAACTTGGCTAAACTGGTCAGGCTTCACAGGAGATGTGATTACACTGATCACACTCCAGTTCTCTTCATATTCTTCTACTTCTTTCTATATTCGATTGTGGACACAACCCGACCAGGCCTTAGAAGGAAATACCTCCCTTCTCGAGGACTGAGTTGCTGGATGAGGGTGCAATGGGAGTGTGTAACTGGGATGGGTGGTTTCTTTGCTTCTTTAAGAGGGAAGAGCTAAAACCTTTCACACACAGTACAATTTGCTTTCAAAGATGAAAAGCTTGCATGATGGATAGGTGGATCTGAGCTGGCTATTGGGGTGAATTTAGATAAGGATTTGTAGAACTTGATGGTCGTCGAAGCTTAAATCTTAATTTTAGTAGTGTTCCGACACACTAATAATCCAAAGGTTTGAATCCAACCTCCAGATTTTGCGTGAAGTGAGATTCGGTTTAAAAAAAGCATGTTCTTATTTATTTTATTTTCATTTTTCTTTTTGCTTGCAATTATTTATAGAATAAGTGTTTCTAAGGGACTAGCAAAGGAAAAGTATAGGGGAATGATGAATCCATGATTCATCATCTTTATTCTTTCATTTTGGCTAAAATCCATGGTAAAATACATGTAAATAATCACCAATACCAATTAATTATCATTCTAACTACATTTGTTAATATTATATATTTAACATTTATTTTACCAAAATAAAAGAATAAAAATATAAAAAAGAAAAAATAAAGAAAAGAAGGTTATAGATATGTAATATATACAGACTGATTCTGACCTTGAGACTATGTCAATATTGACTTGGTCGACAAAATAAATAAGCAGAGGGAGATAAGGATCCTCACTTATAAAAATATCGAGAAAACAAAGATAAAAAAATATAATTTATCCATTTTACGTGATGTAAATATTTCACCTATTTTATTCATCACTTAAACAATACTAAATCAAATCACTTATTTTATAAAAGTTAATCATAAAATATATATTATTTTGTAAAAATATCATAAAAATACTTCGATGAAAAAATAATTAACCGCAATGAACTTTTAAAGCTGTAAAAGCCGCCTTCTAAGGTTCGTAACTATTTATAGAAAACTCCAAATAGATCAAACTCACTTTTAAAATCCGTTTTATACTTAGTACTATTTATCAAAAATATCAAAAAAAATACTAGAATAAAACTTGTGAGTTTTGACATTTGGGACCCGTTGTATATATGTACAATATATAGAATCGTCCTTGAATTATATTTAATTAAAAGTAAACATGATTAACTTAATTTCTTTTCTTAAAATCTTCTACAATTGTATATAAAAATATAAAAATATAACTAACTCAAAATACCAACAAAACCTGAAGCCTCAAAGCCGTAACCTAAATTTTTCGGACCTCATAACTCGGCCGTATGAACTCCAAATTGAGCAAACATATTCTTAAAATTTGTATTATTTAATTAGCTACAAAATGACACTCATTTCGCTAAAATTAGAGTTAATATAAAAACATTGTTTCTGAGATTGTATTGGTATAATGCTTGATGAACCATAATTAATTTAATATTTTATATATGTTAACTTCTATATTTTTATTATATAATATTTTAATATTTAAATAAATTAAATAAAAAAATTATTTATTGATTTAATTTATTTAATTATATATTATTTAAATACTAATTATTACTTACTTTGTTATTAAGTTATTTAATCTTAAATGTATTTAATTATTAATTAATAATTACTTATATTATGTAATTAGCCTTTTAATTATTTAATACAAATATTGAAATTTTAATTTAAGTAATTTTATTTTATTCTCTATCTCCCTCTTCCCCTTTCTCTCTCCATCTTTCCCAATTCTCCTTCTTTTTCCTCCTGATCCCTTCTTCTACTCCAAGCCTATCGGCCACTTCTCTTCCTCACGCCGCCAACGCCCAACCCTGCAATGGCCAACCATTTTTCCAACACCCTCGCTTCTTGTCACCACCACCGGTGACTCTACTTCTCCATCTCTATATATACCCATCCACTCCCAACCGTTCCGGCAGATCCGCCATTGTTTTCACCTTTCCTCCAGTGAGCTCCGAAGTAGCTGGTGACAACAAGCTTCTCATCTGTCGAAGCGAGGAGTTAGGTGCGACGAGATCATCTCCAGAGAGTGGCACCGCAGGCACACCTTCGTGCTGAGACTCCACCCATCGTCGTGTTAAGGCGAGAATCCTTGGAATTCACCAAAGCTCCACCACAGGAGCACCTCCCCCATGCTTCCGTTGTCTAGGTTAGTCACCTTATCATTTTCCCCCTCCGATTCTCCTTCTGTCTCCGATTTCTCATCTGATTTCATCTCCTCTCTCCCCGCACTCACTCTGTTATCTTCCTAATCATGTCCATTCTTTTAATTTTACTACACAAACCGCACGTCAATCTCCAAACATCATTCCATCTTCAATCCCTGTCTTCTCTGTCTACCTCACACAATCTGACCACCTCAGGCCACGAATGGTGGTCATAGGTTGAGGCTCCCAATCTATCGCTATCGACGGAGTCTTCCATTCATATCATTCTCTCTCCCGAAAAACCCCGGCTAAGGCATCAACTTTGAGCCTCGCTTTCCCTTGCAGGTCTTCACAGATCGTTTGAAGATTAGATCAACAACCCCCATCCTTGTTTGTTGGAGGATCCTCGAGCCTTCTTTGCCGCTCTAGGTTACTCTCATCTTGAGCTCCGATCTAAGCCTCTGATTCATCTAAAACTCGAGCACAACTATTTGCACATCTAGAGAACCGCCGTATTTCAAAACATCCAGCGAGCGATCTGATTGTGCTGAGATTTAATAAACCATAGCATGCAGTTTGAGAAATTAGGGAAGGAATCATGGTAAAGCACAACAGTATCTTCACACACGAATTGGGTTCGTCGCCGGTTCTTCATTTTTTTTGTAAAAAATTATGATTCCTGATTTAGTGAGATCCATTAGTTCAACTCTAATCCAACGCTAGATAGTGCATTGCGCATCAACTTCAAGCCCACCCAACTAACCCACCGCTTGACTTAAGAGGTGATCACGCATGCCTCACGCGAGGCAGGAGGATTTTTTGGGCTAATTTGCAGTTTCGCCTTCAGTTTTTCCTGTTATCACATGCAAGTTCCGCCCTTGGAAGCAACAGATCCTTTAACAGGTTTATCACGTGCTCGCGCATGTGATTCTGGCATTTTGCACGGAAGCTCCCCATAGCTTTTGCATATTTGCACCAACGACTAAAAGTTTCAGAGAATTACATCTATACCCCACTCTACTAGATATACTACTATACCACTATATTACATAATAAATAAAGCACAAAATATAAATAAATAAAAAAATAAAAAAATACCCGATATTATACTTTATACAATAAATAAGTTTTAAAAAAAATAAAAATAGTTTTTAGCATTAAATAAATCATTCAAATTACCAAAAACATATAACAAATTTTAAAAAATCATAAAAAATAAAAATACCTCTAAAAATCTAATAAAATTTACCTATTGTATATTTTACTATATTTTACCTATAAACCCAAAAACAAAATAAAAATTGCATAATAAAATTAATAAAATATATAAAATACATCAAACTTCAAAAATAATAAATAAAAATCATCTAGAAACGCACAATAGATAATTTTGAAGATAATTTTATCTACTTTCTAATAAAAATAAAACAATTTTTTCTACTATTTACTATCTTAAAAATCGAAAATTCCTCACAATTTTCAATAAAAACTCAATTTTTCATCTTTAAAAATAACCAAAAACCATAAAAATAATAAATATCTTTTAGAAATTCATAACAATAGAAAAAAATTAAAAAATAAAAATAAATAAATAAAAATTACAAAACATTTTTAAAAATAAAAATCATAAAATACCGAAAAATCACAAAGAACAATATAAAATTCCTAAAATTTAAATAAAAATCCAGAAAAAACCTTAAGGTGACGTTCGTGTATGGGTTAAACCACTCCCCTACCCCATATTTTCTCCCTCCATGTGGGTCCCACTTTTTTACCTTTTTTAAAAAATTAAATAAATCAATTCTCCATCATCAATTCCATCAAAAAATAATATACTATACCATCATATCATATAAAAAGTATAAACTACTCCACTTCTACTCACTTTTTCAAACTCCAATACAATCACATCACAATAACTACTCACTTTTTCAAACTCCAATACAATCATATCACCCCAAACCCACTTCTAACCCACACCCAGTTTAACCCTCTATCCAAACACCAAAACCCAAAAATGGGTTACCTGCAACCAATTTAACGCACCTAAACCCACTATCCGAATAGACCCTAAAAATAAAATTAAAATTAAAAAATCGTTTCTCATAGTTTTTCTTCTGTTTAACCCTAGTTTCCAATAGTTTGCCTCCCTGAGTTCGACACTCCCGTTGTTAACCACTATACATTTGAGTTTAGGAGCATAAATAAAAATAAAAGCGTTAATAAAAAATTAATCTTTTCTAGCAAAACTCACCTGGTCGATACAACAACCACAATTATTTTTCTCTTTCTTCTTGTAGGATCGAGAAGAAGGAATTAGATCGGGGATTTATGAGTTTTTCAATACTCGAGGTTGATGTGATCGTAAATGATTGTATAACCATGACACTTCCATTTTAAGGGAGTGATAAAACATGTTTGGATTTTATTGTCTCCTCTTAGTAGATTAGTAATCCAATCTTAGCCCAAATATTGGACATTGATCTGAATGTGATTCTGATGCAATAAAACTATTAGATTCGTCGTTTGATTTAGTCAAACATCTTTGAGAGGTCCCAGAGATCTAATTTGAGATATGATCTCAATCCAAGTCATTATACATGAAATGTACAATCTTCCTATCCGTATCTTCAAGTATCCGCAGAGAAAGTGTATTATTCTTGAAAGAGTCCAAGAATAATTCCACTGTTGATAATATATCTTAGCATTGGAAAATTGATTATTAAATGTATTTTATTTATCATGAATAATATGAATATGATTCATATTATCTGGTCACATGAGAATAGTCATCCAAGATAATTAAATATGATTTATTACCAATGATATGATTAATGTGCATATCACTATCCATAATGATCATGAATATTGTAAATACAATTTACAATATATTTGAGATATGTAATTGTAAATAGTGTTTATGAATTAAATCTTAATATGAATTGGATTCACATTGAACAGTAAATTGTAAATACAATTTATATTATATAGTAGATGTATGAATATGGTTCACAATTGTCAATGCCATGCTTGGAATTATTACAAAATAAATAGGAATTGTTTTGGTGAATAATTGTGCAACAAAAGTTGTTAAGATATGTTAAGATATGAGATCTCAACATAATTGGAATGAGAGAGCCTCCTTGCCATACTTAGAGTGGACAACCACATTGAGTCCTAAAACTTGGTAGTCGTCCACCCTATGTATGGAAGGAGACTCCTTCCAAGTAATTTCATATTTATTAATTTAATATAAATTAACTTATATCGATGGATCTTCAATATGTTTAATTTATTTTTTAATTAACTACTCGTTGTTCCAAATTTATGTAAGAAAATCATAGTCATCGATTGAAAGCACAAAATAATGTACACCATTGATTATTGTGTGCAAATGGACTGAGATCCATGGACATCCAATTTATTATACAAGAAAGGCAAGCCTTAGATCTTTCTTTACAACAATTGTAAGAGCAACAAATCTCTATATTCTCATACACAACCAAGTTCTCTCTCTATCCCTCCCAATATTGTGGTCGTTCGCCATATTGACCTAGAAAGGTTCACAATCATCACGACATTGTTGTGCAGTTGGATCGACTACTATTGGACTTCCGCCTTCTTCGGTGCATCTTGCTCGTGAGGAAGGCTATCAATTTCATGCGACAAAATTAGGAGAATCCATTCTTAGATCTTCAACTCAGATTATGGGAAGCACACATATCATCCATGCTCTTGCAAGTTCATCCTTCATTGGATCAGACTTGAGATGAGATGTCTCTTCGCTTGGAGACATACTTGATCGCAAATGTACTTGAAGTGGTAATTCTATTCCTTTTTCATGATCATGATGGAATGATATGAGAAGTGTTCTCATATCAAGTGATTTCATTTATTTAAAAACTTTAAATTTCACTGTCCCGAGCAACTAGAATGACTAATTGCTCCTGATCGCATATGATGCAATCTTCACACTTCTGTGATGTGCTAAGGTCCAACCCCTAGCCTTTAGATGACATCGTTATTTGATAAAGCTCGTCAAAGTCTTAGAACGTGCCCTAGAGCTTTGTAATTTGAGCTTAGTAGTTTAAGTAATGGTCGTATTAAGCTAAATATGTTGGGATATACACACATGGATCTGAACTGGATCCGAATTTGACTCTTTCCCTATATTTTAAGGGAGGGTAGGAAAGGTTTGCCAATGCCAAAACCTCTAAACCTACCAATCCAAGCTCTACTACATGTATTGGAAAGTTCATCGAATGGTTGTTGTCATCACTGATGAAATTTGTCTAAGCAATAATCCGAGGGTATAAGTACGGATATAATAGCAAGATCATCACTATGTATTGGACTTCGTGGTCCTTAGTGCATTAAAAATGTTGCTTCCATGCAAAAGAATATCTTGAGGGAATATCCTCGATGGTAATGATTTTTTACCTCATAAGTTGATGGTTCAACATGTTTCTCTATCCCCTTTGGTTGAAAACCACTATAGACACATAGGTGTTTCATTTAGCATGCTAGGACACATAGGTGTTTCATTTAGCATGATGGGGATTTGTGCTAATCTTTCCATTGAATTTTTCATTGATTCTTGGAGTTAAAGCATACAATTACAATGAGGACGACAGGAGGAACACCTATTATATATGCAATCCCATGGGAGCCATTATGCAATGAAAGTCATTCCTTAGTTATATTGTTCCATTATCTTAATTAAGTTTGCATTGTTAAGGTCCCTTAGCACAAATTGTGATACATACCATGACCATATTAATATCATACAACAATTTATCTAAAGAATTAGATCATAGAGGCTGGTGTAGGGATGTAGATCTAAGGAGTTAGATTGAGGACACAACTGGACAAAGTGATACTCAACAATGGTCTCCAATATGAGAGCAGATGCCGATCTTATCTAAAGAATGATTTCTGATTGACACTCTTGATTCATGTCCAGTGCACAGGAATAAAGATTCGAATGTATCATATGAGTTAAGTTGTAGAGTTAGATTGACAGGACCGAGTATTAATGATTTGTACTGTATATTGTCATAAAATGACATACATACTTTGACCGATGAAAGTATGCATCTACAGATTAGAGTATGTATATTTTGCAATACAATAGGATGATGTTTTAACAAGGTCTGTATACCAACCAACTGGTATGCATACAAGGTAATATGAGGTGTATGATTTCTCAAAAGAATCACACATGGTAATACTCGTTGAATCGGAAGAAGGGATCTCACTCATGAGATATTCCTGCCATAATGAATTATAGCCATGTTGTTTATGATTCAAGATAAGAACTCAAGAATATTAATATATGATTTTGGAAAACATATGATTAATATTGTTGTCCAATGATTTATTGAGAAATATATTGATAAACCCTAGAAGGAGTCTGCCAAATATGGAGGAACATCACATTATACAAAGTCTTCCAATATATTAGATGCATGATTATTGGGAATGCTCAATGTGAAGGGAAACACCATGGAATTATAGAATAGATGAATCAAATTCGTAAAGAGAAGTGTTCATTGTATGGACACCGATGTTATCATAAAATAAAATTTTGATTGCAAATATGAAACCACATGGTATAAGAAATAATTACCAAACTGTTTCACATAATCACATGAGCATTAAGGAAATACTTTGAAATATGAGTTTCCAAAATAAGAGACCTCTTCAATAAAGTTTGATCCAATGTATGCTTGCTCTTACTGACACGACAATGATTTGTGGTACTTCCCATGAATTGAGAGATCGCCTCTACCAAGTTGTCCATTCAAATAGAGATAAAAGAATGATATCTAACTCCTGATGTGATTAAATGAAATCGAGTCCTTCCACACACATATAAAGTATGAAGAAGAAGGAGATTCTTCTCATAATTGACCAAGCCAACAAAGAGGAAGGAGAGGCTAATATGGTGAACAACTAGGGTTTTGGTGGAGTTGAAAGGGATAGCCAAGAAGAGCGTGCTAGTTCTTTATTTCTCAAACCAAAGTTTTGAAGGTTTTTAATGATTACACACATACACTTTGTATATTACAACACTTGTACGATTTCCTTGACTCGACTATCTAAGTTCTTGATCGATCAATTTTTTGAATATCTGATTTTTATTGATCAAGAACCTAATAAATAATCTTTGAAAATAACCGATCATTCTTGATTGATGGATCACTTAAGTTACTTGATCGAGCATCTTTGAAAATCTTCATAGATTTATTTCCCAACTTGTTTCCAACAACCACATTTTCTTAGATCCAAATATAAAGGATTCTAAACCTCATTCCTTAAACACACAACTCGAACAGAACATTATTCTATATTGGAAAAATTCTCGAGCATTCTTTCTTTCTCTAGTTATCCAAGTTATTCGATCTTAAGACATTTGATCTCTTAGACAAAATATTTTGAAGATAAGATCACTTAAGAGTTATATCTTCATCTAATAACATGCTTTCTGAAGGAAGTTCTTTTTGTTGGACATGTTATCCCATCGTGAGACATTATGTAATAAATATTATTGTAATTAGCTCCTTAACTTGAAATAAAGAATAACTAATTTTCATAATAGGTTTGTTAGTACAACTAGGGTCATGTACCATGGCCATATTGATATCTTGCAGCTAATGATCCAAAGGTTAGATCATAGAGGCTAGTGTATAGTTGAATATCTAAAGAGTTATATTAAGGATTCAAACATACTGTCAATTAATTATCAAGAATGGATCTCCATCCTAAGAAGGAGATGGCAACCCTTACTTCAAAGATAGACCTCCGATCAACCTCTTGATGCAGGTCCTTGTTGAGCGAGAAATTCGGGTTTTCATTTAACTGATATATGGAAGTGTCATTGTCCCAAATAATCTCGCGACAAACAAACAATATTTTTTTCTTCTCAAGTTGAAAAATTAATTAAAAGAGAATAATAAACAAGAGAAAATTTTGCTACTTATTTACATGTATAGCGGATATGATCGAACTCAGGGAGGCTACAATCCCGAGGGTTATTCAAAAAATCGACGAAAAATCAATTAAGAGAAAAACATGAATCTTAAAGGAAAACTATCCTTGGTTTTTGTGGTTTTTTATCTTTTAATTTTTTTAATTTTTAATTTTTTTATTTTCTCAAATTCAAATTTTAGTGATTTTAATTTTACAGTTTTTTAATTTCAAATAAAGAACAATATGCACAAGATAAGAACTATACACACCAAACTCTTTTTATGATTTCATTTATATAAAAATGTTCAGAAAAAATCCATAGAAAATATTTTTGGGTTTTAAAGACTTTGAAATATTTTTGGGAATTTTTTATAGAAATTTCAATGTTTTTATATTTTTTAAAAATAAAATAGTGACAAAAATGAGAAATAGTGCATAGTCTGGAGTAACTTGCAACTTAAAATATTTTAATGCTCAAAACTCCTAACAATTATTTTGTGATGAAATATATGCAAATATCTACAAATAGAAATTGAAATCACGATTTTTGGAATTTTGTAGAATTTCTGTGATTTTTATAAATTTTTGATGTTTTCAATTTTTTGATTTTGAAAAGAATTAATGCATGAAATTTGAATAGAAATTAAAAGACAAAAAAATAAAACTACTCTATTTTTTGGAATTTTTAGAGAAATATTCGAATTTTTATGAATATTTTAATTTCAGAAAGAGAAAAGATAATATTTTTTATTGTTTAATAATAATAAATGAGTTTAAAATGTAATGAAAAATTTATGCTAAAAAGATAAGCACATCAGAAGTATAACATTATTTTTTAGAGATTTATTGACCAACAAAAACATTTATTTCATTAAAAGAATATGCAAATTTAAAGTCTGTTAAATAGGGATTGGACTATAGTTATTCAATGTTTGTTCATTAAATAAATATCAGAATTAAACTTCAGGATGAAAAACGTAAATGACCGAATAAAATGTGATGTGCACGTGCTTGAGTTGGAACAGGGGCTCTTTTTTTAATTTCAAAAATGTTCGAGGGAAGAATTGAAATTTATCTAATATTTTATTCAAGGCCCTAGGGTATGTGTTTTTTTTGAAAAAAAGGTTTGTATTATTTAATTAGCACATAAAAATTTGTAACAAAGTTGGGGGGATGCATGTAGCATCCCAGTTGCCAATTACATGATTCTTGGAAGCAAAGGATGAGAGTCTATGTGCGTGAACTATATTAATACGGGGGAGAAACCTGATTTGAATATTGTGATGGCGTGCCAGGGTCCTTTGGCATTCTTCTATTCTTCTTTTGGTCCTCCAATCCAGTTTAGAGGTTCCATTGATTTGATCAACCATTTCCTTGTTATCTGATATGCTCTGCACTAACTTTCCGCAATACGTTGTGGCCATTTGAAGACCTTTATGAATAGCTGAGAGCTCAGCCTCATTAACTGAAGTATCGTCTGTAGAGAAGGATGCGGCCATGAGAAGATCATCGTTTGATTTGAAAGCAATGGCACTGCTATAACAATATCTGGCAGAAAATGCAGCATCTACCTCGATGGATATTTCGAAACGGTCCTCCGTTTGATCCACTACATTTAGTTTGCTCACTGAAGGAGTACTTGGACTATGAGCATAATAGCCTTGGATGCGCTGATTAGCAATCTGAGTCGTACTGAAGGATTGATTCCTGAACTTCTTGTTACATCTTGCAATCCATATTTGATGTAGTAGTAAGCAAGCCTTGGTAAAGGGGCTAGGGGAGGAATCACTGTGCATATCGAGAGAGAACACAAAGCTGATGATTCCTGTTGATAACTCCTCTGTTTTTATGCCTAATATAAACCACGTAGTTTTCGCCGCCGGGCACAATGCAAATAAATGCTCTAGATCTTCCATGTTATTGCTACACAGGCAACAAGTTGCATCATAATTTGGAATCCTCTGAGCTAAAGAGGAGCCTATTGGCAGCGATGAGGCAATCCTTCTCCACATGAACATCTTGACTCTAGGCCTGATATTTTGTGTGTGCCAAATGCGATTACAATATGCTATGAATGTGGCATCAAAGGTCCTGTCCTTAGAAACTAGCCACTGATAGGCTGATTTGACCGAAAATATGCCTTTGGGGTGTGGCTTCCATATCAGCTCGTCGGTAGCGAGATGATTAGTCTGAACGGAAATTATCTGCTGCCTTATAGGTAAGGGAAATATATTTGAAATTAGAGGCATTCTCCATTCCCCCTTCTCATTCATGAGCTCTACGACGCGTGCTGCTTGCGCTTGGCTACGAAGGTCAAGGCATACCTGGATTGCTGAGATGGAAGAGAACGTCCGGATGACCTCTTCTCAGTGCGCTTCTGCGTGCGCACATAAGCCACCGATTCCGTGGGGGAGAACGTTCGGATGACCTCTTCTCCTTATGCCAGAAGGAAGACCGCCTTCTCGTGTGGCAGAAGTAGCATCGCCTCTCAGCCAGAGGGAAAAGGAATCGTCGCCGCCTCTCCGCGAGGTAGAAGGAACCACCACCGCCTCTCCGCGAGGGAGAAGGAACCACCGCCTCTCTGTGAGGGAGAAGGAACCACCACCGCCTCTCCGCTAGGGAGAAGGAACCACCACAGCCTCTCCGCAAGGGAGAAGGAATCGCCGCCTCTCCGCGAGGGAGAAGGAACCGCCACCGCCTCTCCGCGAGGGAGAAGGAACGGCCTTTTTTTCAATTGCCCTAGGGTATGTGTTCTGCCTTCGTTTCTTCACCAAAGCAAAAGGGGCATGGGCGGCGCTGCTTTCTTCTTCTTTAAGTCCAAGAGGGGCCATGGTGGCGGGGGTGGATGACGTCTTCTTCAGTCGGCGGAGCATGGCTTCTTCAGACAGAGTTGGAGGCGGGCTCCCAGGCGATGGCGTGGACAGTTGGAGGGCGTGAGAAGATTATACTCATAGTTTGATTTAATCAAACATATTTAAGAGGTCCCCTGAATGAAGTAAATAAGAAATTTTTTACTACACATCACGAAAATATGGAATATTTAGCAAATATTTTGCCAAAACAATCTCAGTTCATTATATGGACTACTGTAGCACTATAATTGTGCATTCGAAAATTATAAATTGTAATGAAATAATTTCCAAATTAATTTATGATATTTACAATTAATAATAGAGATGGATCAAAGTTTACATGTGTAATGTGAGTTTATAATATAAGAAACCTCCTGAATCAAGTTCTATCTGCAATGTCTCTCTCGTGGACGTGGAGGTGAGTCGTGTTGCTTCCCACGTGCCTGGTCGTTGACTAGGACAACAAGAATACGCATGTAGGTGTTGTGTATAGCAAAGAATTTTTTTTCTATATGACACAAAATTCATAAGGCACTTAGTTCTCGAAATTTCAATCCATCAAAAGAGAGTCTTACTCTATTTTTATACATATTGTACACGCCTATTGAAGAGTCCTCTCTTCAAGTAGGTGTGTGCAATGAAGGCCTTAGGACTGTTGATCAAGGGCTTAAGACTAAGCCCTTGTTCAACAATATAATTATCTCCTTTTTATCTCCAAATAATTTAATTAATAAATTAATAACCAAATAAACAAAGTGTTCAATCCATGGTATCTTTCTCATGGTGACATGTGTCAATAGATGCGTCTAAAACTAGTTATAAATATTGAATTAAACTGTTGTTAGCTTATTAATAGATTAACAAATAAATAATGCAAAAATATTGAGATTCTTATTAGAAATAAGACTCAAGCATATGATGCCATGTGTATTCAATACACACGCCCACATTGACTAAAAATAGTTAATGTCATTGTATTTTATTTATCGATTAATTAACTTGATAATGACAATATCAATACTGGAGAAAATATGGAAATAATAAGAATCATATTAATGAGCACAAAATTAAATTTAAATCCAATTTACATATACAAAATTAATGTGAATCAAATTCACATAATCTCATGCCTTGGAAATTTATGTAAATCATATCTACATAAATATTTATATGAATCACATTCATATGAAATTAATTATTGTGAATTACTATTCATATTAGCTAATGAGTTATATTTGTAAATCTTATTCACAAAATTACCCTTCTAAAAAATTCAATAATAATAATTATTACAATATTTACATCGATAGGTATGCATCCTAATCTAATCATGACTCATGAGATACAAAAGCAGATACTTGGAGATAATACCAGTGAGATCATACTATCCATGTATAATGACTTGAAATCTAGATATGAATCAAATTTCAAGGTTTCTCCCATTTTGGATTAATTGTAATTTCATCTATTCAAATTACAAATCACCTGGATAAAATGGATCCACTAAAATCCACCTTATTTTATCGCTCCTCAGAATGTAAATGTCATGGTAGATGATCTATTACAACATATTTAACCCTAAGCATTTCTAATACTCATTCATCCTTCATAGTGGAAGACTGAGATAAATCCGAAGTTCAAACCATGGTTTGACTATCTTCTTCAGAATATATCAATAGATTTATCATTTGATAATTAAGTGACAATATTAATCATATACTTTCTAAAAGCATATATTAATATCAATTCACGTATTATTTAATAGACAAAACAACTTTACATGGAATTCATTTTGACCCCAAAATAACTCATGAATGAGCTCTGTCTCCCGGTTTATTAACTATGAACTTGTATGATTTCTTCGAAAGTTCATACATCTCATATGACTTCATATGCATGCCAACGCACTAATATATGGACCATGTCTATTTTGCCAACATATTGATCCATCAATTGTGCGTACTCATGCATATAGATGTATACCTATCTCTACTCAGGTCAAAGGATTTCTACCTAATCGTAAAAGTTATGATTCATGTCTTATTTGATCTTGACATCATCAATTCAATTATTTGACTTGATTATCCCAACACTTTTGAATCCCCATTCCTATGTAGAGGACCTACATCAAGAAGTTGGTTGGAAATAAGTCTTTAGAGAAAGATTGCCATTTCTTTCTCAAACTTGAAATAAGTATTGAATATCACATGTTCGAAGTCAGTTGTGTCCTCCTAGCTACGTGGTATTCAATATGGCCATTGTAATAACCCTAATTTTACAAAGGGACCTTAATAATAAAGTGGATTCATTCAATTATTCATTTCATTTCATTTCAAATGAACATGATAAAATAATAACTTTTATTTCATTAATGGGTCGCCAAGGTCTTAGAAGTCCAACAGTCTAACACTAGCCCTCAGATCCATTCATGCACAACTCTCAATCTCATATTCATTACATGCTAGTTGAAGACCTTTTGGGTTAATAGTTTGGTTAGCAGATCAACAATGTTGTTGTTAGAGGCAACCTTGGTGATTGTGATATCACCACACTTCTAGATCTCCCGAATGATGTGATATTTCCTTTCCACATGCTTACTTCTTTGATGCCACCGGGGTTCCTTCACTTGTGCTATGGCACTCGTTTTATCACGGAGAAATGGGATGTGAGATTCCGATGATGAAACTATGCCAAGTTTCTGAACTAACTTGCACAACCACACAACCTCTTTAGCAACATCCGATGCGGCCATGTATTCTACTTCAGTTGTTGAATCAACCATGGCGTCCCGCTTCTTGCTTCTCCAGCTCATAACACTATCATTCAACATGAATAAGAACCCTAAGACTGACTTCCTATCATCGATATATGATTGAAAGTTTGAATTAGTGTACCCTAAGACTTTGAGATCATTATCTCCATATACCAAGACGTAGTCTTGAGTTCTTCTCAGGTACTTGAAGATGCTCTTTTTGGTAGTCCAGTGTTTTTCTCTATAGTAGGATTGATAATGACTTACCACTCCTACTGTATGGAAAATATATACTCTATCACATATCTTGGCATAAATTAAGCTTCCTACAAGCAGTGTGTAAGGCATCCAGCCATGGCATTCTTTTCCTCGACAGTTTGATGAGCCATCCCTTTAGATTGGCGAATGCCATGTCTTAAAGTAAGGGAGCCTTTCTTGGAATCATCCATACTGAATCTTTACAAGATCTTCTTGATATATCCTTGTTGTGCTAGCCCCAATATCCTCTTTTATCTATTTCTGAACAACTTCAGACCCAAGATGTAAGAGGCTTCTTCGAGCTCTTTCATCTCAAAGGTATTGGACAACCATATATTAACAACAATCATCATCCCTGTATCATTCCCGATGATAAGGATGTCATCTTCATAAAGCATAATGAACATGAGGGCACTCCCACTAAGCTTTTTGGACACACATGGTTCATCTGGATTCTCGAGGAAATCATAACTCTTTATGGTTTCATTGAATCAGATGTTCCAACTACGAGAAGCTTGTTTGATCCCACATATGGAATTCTTTAGCTTGCACACTTTTCCTTACACAACTATGAAGCCCTGTGGATGCTCTATATAGATATCCTCTTCAAGGTATCCATTGAGAAAAGTAGTTTTGACATCAATCTCTTAGATGTCACAGTCCAGGTGTGCAGCTATTGCAAGCAATGTCCCGATGGATTTGAGCATGGCCACAGGAGAGAACGTCTGATCGTAATCGATACCTTCTTTCTATGTGTAACCCTTTACTACGAGCCGTGCTTTGAAGGTCTCTACCTTCTCATCGAGTCCTCTCTTTCTCTTGAATATCCTTTTGCACCCATTGGGTTTGATCCCTTTAGGCAGATCTTCGAGGTTCCATACACCATTCTTGTGCATGGAGTATATCTCAGACTTCATTTCTAGCATCTAGCTATGCATGTCATGATTGCCCAAAGCTTCACCGAATGAACTTAGATCATCATCAGAATCTTTTGATATAATGAATCTGTACCTTTTAGGTTGTCTTATAACCCTAGAACTCCTTCTAGGAGGTACACTCGTGTAATTTTCAGATATCTCTTCAGTTTTTGGTGTAGGATCTTCATTAGTCTTGCTAGATTCGATTAGTTCCTTAACTTCATTATTTTCTTAACTTCTAACGAATTCATCTTTTAGAAACTTGATGTCTTTAGAAATACATACTTTTTGAGTCTCAAGATCATAAAGTTGGTATCTAATAATGTTCTTTACGTATCCAATGAAGTAGTACTCTCTAGTACAAGATTCCATTTTGCTTGCATCCACATTTTTAGCAAGGACCAAATAACCCGAAATCGTCAAGCGTCGTACACTTGTCTTCGTACCATACTAAAGTTCATTAAAGATAAGGAAGGAGATCCCATATCTTGCTTGAGATATAATGGTAAGTATATCTCTTACATTGAAAGTGATTAAGGGAATGAACTTTCATTGTTGACAAGGCAAGATAACTTTGATATAAAAATTCCTAAATCAAAGTAAAATATGTATATATATAAATATATACACTTATGCAAATTCCTTATTTCAGATAATCCTTCATTAAACCCACTCAATGTTATACTCAATGATAACCAGTAAAATATCATGGATTGGACTCATGATCCAGATATTCTACTTGCATTGGACACATAATGTATGTGGTTGCAATATGCAAGTTTCCTCATAATATTGAGGAATGATAATTAAATAGATAATAGGACTACACCCTAGGGTTTGTATGTCTCTATAGTCTTGACCTCATCGGATGTACTTTGGAAGTGACATGTCGATGATAATCGTAATTGTCAATTAATCCTTATAAAATCTAAGAAGATGTTCTGGCATACATATGTGCTCTCAACATTTAACATGAATGACACGGTTCTCTACATCATGCAGAATGGTGGCTCCATAAGAGATGATGTATTCAAAATGTTTGAATACCTACCTGCACCAATGTTTCAAGAGTCTAGATGGATGTAGACATGATGAGTGTCATCATTCTACTGTATATACTCTAGTCATTCATGAAGCTTCATAATATTCACATTGTATGAATTTAATGAAGCATTTATAAATGTTGAAATGCTCTTACATTGAATTCTTTTGAATTTAACATAAGAGATCCTTAGTCTTAAGCAATGGTTGCTTAGAGATAAAGGGAGCGCAGTGGAAGCATGGGTTGGACCCAAGTAAGAAGTATAGTCAAAGAGTTGAATGTACATCTATGACTTCCATATGTCATCCGAAGAGTTGGATGAATGCCTATACTGCAATAAGTTGATGTGTTGATAGTATGACTATCAAGTCTGTCTAGAATCCTTAGAGAAGGACTCTGATAGAGCATCAGAATAATCTACATAAATCATTGATACCGACTTGCTTATTGAATAAGATAAAGTCTTGTAATTTTATCTCAATCCTCTACAACACTCGCAATAGGTTGCATATGTTTTAGAAGACGGGAAAACTTGATCTTAAGGTCTATAGTTATCCACAGGATTTTGATGCAATTGTTGCAACAATCTCTGTTGGATTGATAGACTTGTTAATTTCAATGGGAGAGCCCTTAGTCTTAGAGAATGTCTCTATAACCTAGATATAAGAATACACTCATTGTTTGTTTCTAAATGTTGGAAATAAACATGAATTCTGAGATAGAACTATCATAAAGAGTTATGATGGACATATTTCAGATAGTAATCTAACATCTAGTGGACTCCACTAAATTAGAAAATTAATGAATGGTTCATTAACATTTCTAAATACTGAAATTAAATCTTAAGATCAATAGGAGGATGAAGATCATTTGATAATGATCTAGCATCAAGCCTTGGACATTTATCTATTGATTTGATCAATATACTAGTAAGAGATGAAACTTTAGAATGTCTAAAATTTCAAAACTTACATACTTATGAATATTGTATTCAAAACTAAAAATGTCCAATACACCCTTCCTTGGGAAAGGTGTAAGATGTCAAGGTATTCAGGATCTCATACATATTGATGTATGCGGACCATCTATATCATAGTAAACATTATGGATATGTGATATCTATTGATGATTATGTATGATATGAGATTCCTTTTCTTCACCTAAAGAAACCCTTGAAATGTTCAAAGATTTCATTATTTTTGGTTACAACCAAAGTTTGAAGGAAGATAAAATGAATTTGATCTAATGTAGGTAGCTTGTAACTGTTAGATGAATTCAAAGGATACCTTATGGAGATATGAATATCATTTCTATCTCAATCCTCCTAAAACACCTTAACTCAATAGAGTTACAGGGAGATACAATCGATCATGTGTTACATGACTTAATCAATGATGAATTTAAGCATAATTTCCTCTTAGTATCCAGGTATATATGTAGTAGAGACTACACTATATATCCTTAATATAATTCCATGCAAGTAAGCTGGGATTGAGAACTTGAGAGTGCTGCTTCATTAGGAAAATAAAGGATGGTATTGGATACCTACTTTATGACCTTGAGATTCTTAAAATATCTCATCTTTGAGAATGTGATTCTTAGAGGTTGAGACTCTTGAGAATCAAGATGAAAATGAAGTGTAGGAACTCATTTAATCTTAAGAAGAAAATGAGGCCCCTGAAATTGGAAACTAAAAGGACAATTGAAGATGAAACACTAATACCTCTTCAAATGAGTTTGAGGATGGATTCCATGTGTCAGAGAAATCTGACAATGATCGAACTTCATGTGATGAAGCTTATGAAGATCATAGCATGGATAGATGGATGTTAGCAATAAAAGTCTAATGTAGACTTCATATACAAGTGTTGTATATGGACCCTCGAGGATCCACCTATATGGGTAAGACCTGTAAAGGTGTAAATGGATCTTCAAGAGAAAGGGAACCTGATGAGAAGGTAGAGATCTTCAAAGCATGGTTCGTAGCCATGAGCTACACACCGGAAGAGAAGACATTGCTTGCGATGAGACTTGCTCTTCGGTGACCATGCTTAAAATCATTAGAATATTGCTAACCTTAGCTACACAACTTGACTATTGCATCTTCAAGATGTAAGTTAATATTGCATTCCTCTATGAATACCTCTCTGAGGATATTCACATGAAGTAGCCCTATGGCTTCATGGTTAAGGAGAGCAAGGTTTGCAAGCTAGGGAATCCATCTATGGACTCAAATAAGCTTCTTGAAATTGGATCATAAGATTTGATGAAATTATAAATGTTATGATTTCAGATGGAATCTTGATGAGCCATGCGAAGCTTAGTGGGAGTGCTTTGTGTTCATCGTGCTAAATGTAGATAATATCCTAATCATTTGGAATGATATAAGGATGATAATAAGTGTTTTATAGACTGTTATAGCCATATCTTGAAATATGATTTCAAAGATACCTCTTAGATCTTAGTTCTGAAGTTGTTCAGGAGAAAAGAAAAGAAGGTATTGAGACTGTCACATTAATAGTACATCTTGGACATATTCCATTTTATGGAAAATTCCAAGAAAGGCTTCCATCCCTTAAGATATGGTACTGACCTATCTAAAGGGACAACACCTCAAAGAGTTGAGGAAGTGAATGCTAGAACTACTTGCCCTTGGGCATCAGTTCTGAGAAGCCGGGTGTGTACTAGATGTGTATAAAAGCCAGATGGTTGCCATGTAGTGGGAGTAGTGATGAAACTCGATTTCATCATCATAATTTCACATTATTAACCCCCTTGCTTAGGCTTAGTGTCAATAAATCCCATTTAATGTCTTATAATTAACAGAGTCCTAAATAAATTAAAAACCACAAAAAAATGACAAAGCAAAAATTTGTGGTGTTTTTAGACTTAAAAATACCCTCAAAAATATTTCGGGCCCTTGTTTGATCTCTTTTCCAGTTTTGGTCAACATGAAACTTGTAGATCTCGTCAAGATCTACAACTTTCATGTTTTGAGTTTTCTCAAATTCGGCCATCTTGGCCCTCAAAATACAAAAATATCATCCTAATAATCTGATTGGGCCACGTGGCCCAATCTGGGGGCGCCACGTGGCCCGCCTCCTTTGTCTTTTCCGCCTCTCCTACCGACCGTTGGATCGGCCTCTTGATCCAACGGCCCAGGCCTCTCCACGTACCCGCCTTCTCCTTTACCGTCTGATCCTCCCACGCCTTCAATCCACACCACTCGCTTGCGCCTCACCCGCAGCGCACCACGTGGCGACTTCACATCCCTTCGATAGCGCTCCAGATCTTCCATCCGAGCCACTTAATCCGCCCTCTGTTTTTAACCGATCGATCAACTCCAGCAACCAATCGAGGCCGTCCTTTGGCGCCTCGTTCTCTATGCGCCACATGGCTCCATCGCTGCCTCTCGATCGTATCGGCCCAGATCTGATCAAGACCGCTACCTCAAGCCTAATCTACAACCGTTGGATCTCCAGATCCAACGGTGGAGCGTCATCGTCAACCTCCGATTGCCCTTCTCTTTCCCACGATCCAGCGCTCGACGATCACTCGCCCTTCCTATTTTCCTCGCCACTCCAGCCATCATCTCACATCGCCAACCGTCCCACGGTCTTCCCCATTCCTCCACCTCCTCCGCGCCGCACTCCACTACACACGACTCCCTTCCAGTCGTCCCACATCGGCCCTCAAAACCACGTCAACCACCATAACTTCCGCCATCTCCGCCCTTCAAATACCCCGCCCCTCCCACCTTTCGCCGCTGTCCATCTTTACGCGGGGAGGGGCCCAGCCCTCCTCCGCCTCCCTGTGACAGGGGGAGGCGATAGGATAGAGCGAAGACGACCCATCCCCCGGTGAGACCCTCCGCCGACCAAGGCGGAGCTACGGCGCTTCTTGGCGACCGCCCGAGCTGCACGGAGCGGCTGGCCGTGTCCAGCGAAGACCCGGGGCTCAATTTGAGCCCCAGCCCAAGCCCTTCAACCCGCCATTGCTCAGGTAAACTTCCTTTTCCTCCTTTGACTTTTTCTTCCTTCTTCTCTGCTTTAATTAGGCTCCTCCGGTCATTATCGCCCTCTGTTCACACCTCCATTAGCTCCGCCGCACCTCCCCCTTTTTCACGTACCCCTCCGCTCGCCTCCTTCTTGTCTTCCATATCTCTACGCATCCGACCCACCTCCTCCGCCCTCGCGGCGGAGGAGCTCCGAGCTCCCGCACCTTCTCCGCTCGCATAGCTCCCATCTCGCTCACCCATTCACGCGCGCACCTTCTCTATGCTTCGTCTATGCATTATTAAGCTGCAGGTCTCCAAAACCCTCAATGGTCGGACATTCGCCGGCGCCAACTTCGTCAGCGGCCCTTTCGGTCTCAAAGCTCCACCGGATTGAACTGAGCTGCCCTGCACCTTCTCCGAGCTCCGGGCTTCATCGACAGACCTTCAGGATCCTCGGGCGAGCATCACCGGGGCCAGGACAGAGCGGCGGAGGAGGAGCTCCTTCGCCGGAGTTCCAAAGTCGCCGCCAGCCTTCGGCCGAGGGAGACATTGCAGGTGCCGTTGGATGCCCCTTTCTCGGCGATCATCCAACGGCCATGACGAGGCCACGTCTTCAACATCAGCAGCGGTTGGATCCTTTCGATCCGACGATCTTCGCGCAGCCACGTCGCCACCAATGCCCTTATCAGTAGCCCTTGGATCCTCACGATCCAATGGCCATCATTCGGACACGTGGTGACTTTTGAGCCTGCACCGAGCCTTCGTCCGAGCCTCCAGGCTTGGATGCACCGTGCCTCCTCCGAGCCTGCGCCGAGCCATCAGCAGCTTCGACAGAGCCCGAGCCTAGCCGAAGCGCCTCCGAACCTCTGCTGATCCCGAGCCTTCATCCGAGCCTGGAGAGCACGTGCGTTGCACGTATGTATCTGGGCTAATTGCAGACACGCCCTCTGACTTCTCCAGATTTGCAGAAAGGTCCCTGCGCGTATGGTTTATTTACAGGGAAGGTCCTTAGACTTATTTTATTCTCATTTTAGTCCTTCCCAGGGACCTTTTTGTAGTTATCTTTTCATGTTTTATTTCAGTTATGCCCTTGCTTTCTTTTTTGCATATCTTGAGCACCGTACCTCTGTTTTAGTTGATTTCAGTTTCATTTCGAAGCTCGTTTGACGTACTTTCTCATGGCTTGATCATTTCACATAATAGACACTTTAATGTTGATGTATTATTTTGATATCTATGTGTCTCTTGTTACTTAACACATGCCTTGTTCAAATTGAGTTTGTCATCTTAATTAAATCTGGAATTAACTCATTGGATATTTTGCTCATGAATTTGTGTCTAGGGCATATTTGTGCTGCGTTGCATGTGCATTCATTTGCATGATAAAATTTATAAAAAATGCATGTTTATTTATTTAGTGCATTATTGTAGTGTCTCTGCATGTTTTGACCTATATGCTTTAATTCAACACTTAATTAAATACACTTAAATCCAATTAATACGAGAGAGGCTCGTGTCCCTGAGTTCGACCTTGGTTTCTTGCCAAGTAAAATAAATAACGATCATCTCATTTTGATTTATTATTGCATATCTTTAAATGAGGTGATCTTTTGACGACCAAAATCGGCCCGACTGCTACGACATTTCAAAGTGCTAATTTAGCATTATTAAAGGGCCGATTTTGCGGTTCGTCAAATGGCGCCGTTGCCGGGGACACGGCTCATTTCTTATATTTTTTTGGATTTTTGTTTGTTTAATTTAGTGTTTCTTTTTATAGGTCAAATGATCATATATTTTGCATATAAAATTTTTATCTTCCTTATTTGATATCTAACTATTGTTTTTGTGGCAGGGCCCTTGATGGATCAAGGAGGCGAGGAGCAGGATAATCCCCGCTGCGAGGAGCCGCAGAAGCATGCTTTGAGTCGATAAGAAAGAAAAGAAAAAAAATGTGTGTCGCATTTTATTTTTGCTTATAATAAACTCGTCTTTTACAGCGGTCTTCGATCGAAGACTCGCGATTGTAATCGAACGATCATGGTTGTGTGGGGATCGTCCCCACTTGAGTGTCGACCTAGGATAGGCACGCGGCTCTACGAGCTCATTTTATTTTTTATGTGCTTGATCGTAGGTAGGACACACTAAATGATAGACGCACATAATCTCGCATCACGTAGCTAAAAATTAATGAAGATTAATCATCGCTAATAGATGCACGATTAGGTGCGGCTTTTTTGACTTGCATGCATGTTGGATTTGGTTTTCAAAACAGCCACCGTATTTCACGTGTTTTTGACAAAACATTGCATGATTTCTCGCTTAGCCTAGATCGTGGTTTTTATCGAATACATGTTTTTCTCGGTTTCGATTTCCTAGCTTGATCACCTAGGTTAAATGGAAAAAGGGAATGAACGGTAGACGATGACTTCTTGATTTTGTGCTATCCATAATCAGTGATAGCCTAAAATAAAATTGGGACTGTTAATTGCAAGTCAACCAAAAATGGAGTAAAATTCGGTTTTGGGAGAGCAATACCCTCGCTTACGCAATGATTTTTCACTTCACATCTTTTCTTTGCGTAAAAATCAAATGTTTTATCACCAATAAAATAGACAAGATAATAAACCAACTTTGGTTGGTTTCATGTGTGAGTTGGTGAAACTAAGGTTTTTGCTTGCTTGATTGAGCCTTGTATGATGCGACACGTACCCCAAAACCGAAGACACTCCATTTCATCTCCGAAGATTCAGCCGCTCACTTGTATATTCATCCCTCTTCTTCGTTCACCTTGGGTCTCTTCCAACATCACTTTCCATCTTTATACTTAGGCTAATCTCAGCCTAAGTATAGGGGGGACCCAAGTCCCTGTGATTTCTCTACTCATCTTTTCTTGCCTTTATACTTAGGTTATTTCTAACCTAAGTATAGGGGGAGTACCTCTTAGCTCCCGTATATTTCTCTGTACTTAAATGGACCTATGGACTCGTATCATTTAGTGCTATGAGGACATAGCAAAATTTAAGGATAGGGGGGTATACCATATATACAATTTACTTACTTTAGCTAATATCTGAAAAATTTGAAAAAATTTTAAAACTTTTTGGCTAAAGTAAAAATTCTTTGGACTAAGAGCACTCAAATGATTTCACGGCTTTTCTACACTATGTCACACTATTTTGATAAAAATATTTTCGAAAATGATTTGAAAAAAATGAGTTTTTCTTATTTTGAAAAAAATCTTTTTGAAAGATGTTTTGAAAATCTTTTATTTGTGTGACATGGTTTTGAAAATCTTTTATCAAGGAAAGTTGAGTCTAACCTGTGTTTTAACTTTAAAAACTAAAATCCATAAAAATGAGCAAAATTTAAAAAAAAACTTGTTTTTTTGAATGAAGAAGTTGGATTAGTCCTCTACACTTACACTTTTCACCCAGGATCTGAATTGGTCAAGGAGACTTAGCTTTTTTGAGGTCTTTGAGATTTGCGGTTAACCAGCCTTAACCATCAGGGTCTTAGACTTAATCATCCACATTCCCCTAGGTCTCTAGATTTGCATGCTATATTCCATGCTTAGTCTCAGACAAAGAGAATATGATCAGCACATCACATGCACGACTGCGGTTTTGATTGAGATGAGTTGATTTTTCACTCGAGGAATTGGGATGGGGGATTCGAGTCTGGATTTGATCTAATGATGCTCGAGGATGGGATAAAATCTTTGGAGGCTTCATGAACCCTGAGTGTCAGCAATATTAGCCAGTATGAGAACTTGGTTCTTATACTAATCTCTTGATATTGACCTAAGTGCCTGGGTGTGATATAAATAAAAAAATTGTTGATCAGTGTGCGCCAACTCTTGGTAAAAGCAGTGGAGCTAGCCACAAATTATACAAGTCAATGAAATTCAAAGAAAAGCTCTCATTCCATACAAAGTCAAATATCAAAGAGCTTCCACCAAAGGCGAGAGCTCCCAACCATTTCAAAAGTGTCCACTTGGACCACCGCTATTAGGAACAGGAGTCGGGCTTGCACCAAAAAAGGGCTATGCATCGTAAATGCTACAAGTCTGGGTGTAGAAGGTACGATAGGTACTCAAAAAAGGCACACCCCGGTGTACTCCCAGGAAAACAAGTGCAAACGGCTCCAACTTCTCTTGACGGACGCACTGATCAACACCAAAAAAATGTGTTGCGTAAAAAGGCACTAGAGAGAATCCTTGTTCCAATGAGAGGGAGAGAAGAATTGACACAATCCCATGCCCTTCATCAACTAGCATTCCATCTACATTTTCTAAGTCTGACAACTAAAGAGACGGTGGACTGAATGCAAGATTTGATTTATTCCCTAGTGTTGAGGATTGGGTCCTTAGGAGATTTTCTCGGACCAAGATTTTGGGTGACGAATTGACTCTACTCTCAGAATTGCAGTCAACACTAAACTTCATATCCTTTAGCTTAGATGTACATCAGAGAGAGTCTAGAGAAGTAGAGGAATTGGAAGCCTCTTGATTAAGGCTGGGTTGAACTCTAAAATTTTGGATCTCTAAAACCGAGTCGACTTGATCAGATTGGATCATGTATTCACATGCACAAGGGGGTTAATCCAACTTAGTCATTCTTTTTGATGCTCGAGGACGAGCATGGTTTAAGTATAGGGGGATGATGAAACTCGATTTCATCATCATAATTTCACATTATTAACCCCCTTGCTTAGGCTTAGTGTCAATAAATCCCATTTAATGTCTTATAATTAACAGAGTCCTAAATAAATTAAAAACCACAAAAAAATGACAAAGCAAAAATTTGTGGTGTTTTTAGACTTAAAAATACCCTCAAAAATATTTCGAGCCCTTGTTTGATCTCTTTTCCAGTTTTAGTCAACATAAAACTTGTAGATCTCGTCAAGATCTACAACTTTCATGTTTTGCGTTTTCTCAAATTCGGCCATCTTGGCCATCAAAAATCAAAAATATCGTCCTAATAATCTGATTGGGCCACGTGGCCCAATCTGGGGGCGCCACGTGGCCCGCCTCCTTTGTCTTTTCCGCCTCTCCTACCGACCGTTGGATCGGCCTCTTGATCCAACGGCCCAGGCCTCTCCACGTACCCGCCTTCTCCTTTACCGTCTGATCCTCCCACGCCTTCAATCCACACCACTCGCTTGCGCCTCACCCGCAGCGCACCACGTGGCGACTTCACATCCCTTCGATAGCGCTCCAGATCTTCCATCCGAGCCACTTAATCCGCCCTCTGTTTTTAACCGATTGATCAACTCCAGCAACCAATCGAGGCCGTCCTTTGGCGCCTCGTTCTCTATGCGCCACATGGCTCCATCGCTGCCTCTCGATCGTATCGGCCCGGATCTGATCAAGACCGCTACCTCAAGCCTAATCTACAACCGTTGGATCTCCAGATCCAACGGTGGAGCGTCATCGTCAACCTCCGATTGCCCTTCTCTTTCCCACGATCCAGCGCTCGACGATCACTCGCCCTTCCTATTTTCCTCGCCACTCCAGCCATCATCTCACATCGCCAACCGTCCCACGGTCTTCCCCATTCCTCCACCTCCTCCGCGCCGCACTCCACTACCCACGACTCCCTTCCAGTCGTCCCACATCGGCCCTCAAAACCACGTCAACCACCATAACTTCCGCCATCTCCGCCCTTCAAATACCCCACCCCTCCCACCTTTCGCCGCTGTCCATCTTTACGCGGGGAGGGGCCCAGCCCTCCTCCGCCTCCCTGTGACAGGGGGAGGCGATAGGATAGAGCGAAGACGACCCATCCCCTGGTGAGACCCTCCGCCGACCAAGGCGGAGCTGCGGCGCTTCTTGGCGACCGCCCGAGCTGCACGGAGCGGCTGGCTGTGTCCAGCGAAGACCCGGGGCTCAATTTGAGCCCCAGCCCAAGCCCTTCAACCCGCCATTGCTCAGGTAAACTTCCTTTTCCTCCTTTGACTTTTTCTTCCTTCTTCTCTGCTTTAATTAGGCTCCTCCGGTCATTATCGCCCTCCGTTCACACCTCCATTAGCTCCGCCGCACCTCCCCCTTTCTCACATACCCCTTCGCTCGCCTCCTTCTTGTCTTCCATATCTCTACGCATCCGACCCACCTCCTCCGCCCTCGCGGCGGAGGAGCTCCGAGCTCCCGCACCTTCTCCGCTCGCATAGCTCCCATCTCGCTCACCCATTCACGCGCGCACCTTCTCTATGCTTCGTCTATGCATTATTAAGCTGCAGGTCTCCAAAACCCTCAATGGTCGGACATTCGCCGGCGCCAACTTCGTCAGCGGCCCTTTCGGTCTCAAAGCTCCACCGGATTGAACTGAGCTGCCCTGCACCTTCTCCGAGCTCCGGGCTTCATCGACAGACCTTCAGGATCCTCGGGCGAGCATCACCGGGGCCAGGACAGAGCGGCGGAGGAGGAGCTCCTTCGCCGGAGTTCCAAAGTCGCCGCCAGCCTTCGGCCGAGGGAGACATTGCAGGTGCCGTTGGATGCCCCTTTCTCGGCGATCATCCAACGGCCATGACGAGGCCACGTCTTCAACATCAGCAGCGGTTGGATCCTTTCGATCCGACGATCTTCGCGCAGCCACGTCGCCACCAACGCCCTTATCAGTAGCCCTTGGATCCTCACGATCCAATGGCCATCATTCGGCCACGTGGTGACTTTTGAGCCTGCACCGAGCCTTCGTCCGAGCCTCCAGGCTTGGATGCACCGTGCCTCCTCCGAGCCTGTGCCGAGCCATCAGCAGCTTCGACAGAGCCCGAGCCTAGCCGAAGCGCCTCCGAACCTCTGCTGATCCCGAGCCTTCATCCGAGCCTGGAGAGCACGTGTGTTGCACGTGTGTATCTGGGCTAATTGCAGAGACGCCCTCTGACTTCTCCAGATTTGCAGAAAGGTCCCTGCACGTATGGTTTATTTACAGGGAAGGTCCTTAGACTTATTTTATTCTCATTTTAGTCCTTCCCAGGGACCTTTTTGTAGTTATCTTTTCATGTTTTCTTTCAGTTATGCCCTTGCTTTCTTTTTTGCTTATCTTGAGCACCATACCTCTGTTTTAGTTGATTTCAGTTTCATTTCGAAGCTCGTTTGACGTACTTTCTCATGGCTTGATCATTTCACATAATAGACACTTTAATGTTGATGTATTATTTTGATATCTATGTGTCTCTTGTTACTTAAGACATGCCTTTTTCAAATTGAGTTTGTCATCTTAATTAAATCTGGAATTAACTCATTGGATATTTTGCTCATGAATTTGTGTCTAGGGCATATTTGTGTTGCGTTGCATGTGCATTCATTTGCATGATAAAATTTATAAAAAATGCATGTTTATTTATTTAGTGCATTATTGTAGTGTCTCTGCATGTTTTGACCTATATGCTTTAATTCAACACTTAATTAAATACACTTAAATCCGATTAATACGAGAGAGGCTCGTGTCCCTGAGTTCGACCTTGGTTTCTTGCCAAGTAAAATAAATAACGATCATCTCATTTTGATTTATTATTGCATATCTTTAAATGAGGTGATCTTTTGACGACCAAAATCGGCCCGACTGCTACGACATTTCCAAGTGCTGATTTAGCATTATTAAAGGGCCGATTTTGCGGTTCGTCAAGTAGTAAACTGTTACCAATCCTACTATGGAAATAAAACACTTGGTTGCAGTAATAACAAAATCATCATAGATGACAAGATTTTTGAGATAGTGACCTCAAAGTCTTATCTTCAAAAGCTTAAGACTTTATAGATAGAGATCTAAAAGGTCTTAACTGTGGATACCTTAAGAGATAGTGATCTCCATGAATAAGGTGTTCTGATAAGGATTATAGAAATATTGATTATGATAATTATTAAGCTGTAGCGTCAAGGACACTGTAACTAACAAGATTGAGTATTGGTTGCATAAGATGCAACATTCGCATTTGATGCGAGCACTATTACTGGGGATATGCAAGTGCCGTAAAAGGACTTGGCGTAGTCTCGCGGGAACAGAGTGACTGATCAGCCTACCTAGCTATTTTCTAAATAGCCTATGATTGTCACATGAGTGTGGGTTTAAATGATTAGCCCATTAATGGCTCTTTGGGATAGTGGAAGATTGTTGGACATGCAAGCCCACGGCGAGCCATTATGCAATAAATGTTATTGCAAATATCATTCCATGATCTGAAATGAAGAATAAATAATTTGCATAATAGGTCCCTTAGTACAATTAGAGTTATGTACCATGGCCATCTTGATGGTCATACAGCTGTTGATTCGACTGTTGATTCATAGACGCTGGTGCTTGGATGAATATCTAAAGAGTTAGATTGGGTACTCATCAAGCACTGTCAAATGATTGTTAAGAGATGATCTCCAGCCTGAGTAGGAGATGGCAATCCTTATCTCTAAAGGCTGATACTGACCGACCTCCTCATGCAGGTCCTCTGCATAGGAATAGAGATTCGGAGGTGTCAGATTAGTTAGGTCAAAGAGTTGACTTAATGAGATCGAGATAACCAAAGTCCTATATCGTATGATGTCACGATACAGGCATGCATCCTCTGACCGGAGACAGATGTGTTGCTATATGTTTGAGTATGTACATTTGGCAGACCAATAGGTTGATGACCTAACCAAGGTCTATACACCGGTGTGCTGGTGTGCATATAAGGGCATATGAGTAATACGATCTCTCAAAGGGATCATACAGGTTCAGTTACTGAACCGGAAGGCATGAGCCCACTCATAAGATATTGGGAAGAATCAAATTCTGTGCGCACGGTCATCTCGCTTTGGAAGCTTGACTGAATTTGTAAGTTTGATATATACTTTTGGAAAGTATATGATCAAGACCTAGTATGATATACACTTTTGGAAAGTGTATGATCGATACCAACTCCCAATGATCGAATGAGAAACTTACTGATAAAAAACCCTGAAGTAGACAGTATAAAGTTGATCTAATACTTCGGGTTTATTCTGAGTCTTCCACTATGCGGGATGTATAGGTATTGGGAATACCTGAGGGTGATGTGATCATAAATGATTGTAGAACCATGACGCTTCCATTCCTAGGGAGTGATGAAACGGGTCTGGATTTTATTGACTCCTCTCAGTAGAGAAGTAATCTGATTTTGGTCCAAATGATGGACATTGATCTGAATGTGATTCAGATGCAATGAGAAGATTAGATTTGTGGTCTTGATTTAATCTAGCATATATGGGAGGCCCGCGATCTGGATTTGAGATACGATCTCAATATCCAAGCCACTATACGTGGAACAATATAGTCGCCTTGTCCTTATCTCCAAGCTCGTGGAGAAAGCGCATTATCCTGGAAAGAGTTCATGGATAATTCTATTTTTGATAAATGTATCCGAGCATTGAGAAAATGGATAACTAAATGTTATTTAATTATCATGAATAATATGAATTTGATTCATATTATAAGGAGATTTATCTTAGATAATTAAATGTGATTTAATTATCAAAGATGTGAATAATGTGAATGTGATTCATATTAATGGGGCACATGAGAATAAGAGATCCAAGATGATTAAATATGATTTAATTATCATGGATATGAATAGTGTGGATAGCAATATCCGTATTAGTCATATATATATATATTATGAATGTGATTTATAATATATAAGACAGAGCTATTTGTTATTTACATTTGTTAATTAAATGTTGATGTGAATTGGATTCACATTGGACAATTAATTGAAAATGTAATTCACATTTTATTTTGGGTTGTGAATGTGATTCACAATTTTCTAATGGCAAGATTGCAATATTCACAAAATAATTACGAATTATTTTTGTAGAATAATTTACAACAATTGTTGTTGTAAATCTTTGAGATTTCCATGGAATAATGTAATCTCATGAGATTGCATGAGATTGCCACCAAATCCAATATTATGGAAGGAGGCAATCTTCATTCCAAAATCTTCATGATTGATTGATTTAATTTGGGATTGATTTATATTGATTTATCAATATATATTTAATCTAAATTAAATTAATTGTTGTTGATTTTTACCAACACAAATCTTAGCCATTAAAAGAAACACAAATCAATGAGAGCCATTGGATTTGTGTTGCCCATGGATTGAGATCCATGGATCCCAAAATGTTATAAAAGGAGAGGCACCCCATTGCTCTTCTTTACACAATGCTTGAGAAGCACATCTCTCGCTCTCTCTCTCTCTCTTTCGCTCTCTCTCTCCCCCTCTCATGGCCGTCTACCATGGATGCCCTAGAGAGGTTCTCCCTCTCCGCAACATCGTCGTATGCTGCCCGATGGTTTGCTTGTGGAACTCCATCTACTTCGGTGCACCTCGCTCCTGAAGAAGACGTCGGATCTCGTGTGTCGAGATAAGGAGATCCACCGCTTGGATCATCAACATGGATTGCGAGAAGCACGCGGTTCATCCCCACACTCACAAGCGTCTCCTCCGTCGGATCGGACTTGAGACAGGAGGTCTCTTCGTTTAGAGACTCGATAGCAACCACGCTTCAAGAGGTAATCCTATTACTTGTTTGTGGTTTAGACGAAACGATTCGAGAAGTGTTCGTGGATCATGTGGTTTCGTCGCAAGAAAAAAATTTAATTTCCGCTGCATAGAACAACTAGTGCGACTAATCGTTCTTCGTCGTATTCGATACGACGCTCACGCTTCCGTGATGTGCTTGAGGATATAACCATATCCTTCAGTGCCAACACCTTGGCTCTTCTTTTTCTTCTTCTTCTTCTTCTTTTTCTTTTGAGCTAGACCCTTCTTGTATCCTTGCTTTCGGTCATGCTTCCCTTTGACCTGTGCAACCATTGTACTGCTAGAGAGGTTCTCCTTCTTCAAGATATCCTAAGTAGATTTCAATGAAGCAAGTAACTTAACATTGGTAATGTTTAGCTTATTCATATGAAAAGAAACAATAAAGTTATTGAAAGATTTAGAAAGATAGAACCGTAAGAAATCATATTGCATATCTGCATCCATCTCATCTCCCAAAGTCTCCAACTCATGGATATACCCAAACATTTTGAGTACATGTTCCCTGACCAGAGTTCCTTCTTGTATCTTGCAACTAAGCATATCTTTCATGACATTGTATCATCGAGTGCGATTCACATCGCCAAACATCTCCTTCAGATTCATCAAAATGTCTCGAGCAGATTCCATATCCATATGTTGCTTTTGAAGCACATTAGATGAGGAATCAAGAATGTAGCAACAGGCTATTAAGTGGTCCTCATCCCACTTCTTGTTGAATTCTCAATCATCCTTGGTTTGAGGGTCTTTACGCTTGTTGCCAAATAGCACATACCTGATGTTCTCGGCCGTAAGTACTAGCTCCAAATTTTGGATCCAATCCGAATAGTTGGGGCATGATCAATTGATTAATCTCAAGCAGTTTGTTAAGTGGCTTCAGATACTTCATTTGAAATATTAGAATGCACCTTAATATATTGATTAAGTAGATTAAGCAATTTAACATTTTTAAATCAAGAGTTCTCATATTTTTATACTTTAAAATGCTTTCCTTTATAAGCTTTCAAAACATGAGGCAGGCTAACCAAAGGCTTCACTATGAGATCTAAGTCTTCTTTCCATTTTCATTGCATCCCAAAAATTCAACTACGATGAAAGAATCAGGAATGATTTCCGTCTTACAAGTCCAACTTGTATTCTCAGTTCTCTCTTCAACACCCACATCCTCGCATATATGAAGTTAGCATGTTTCCAACTAAACCAATTGTTAATGAGTGGATATCAATTTACACTATGCATAATCCAATACCGCCTAAATAATATGTGGAACAACATTGGGGTGACTACACATACAACCCATCTCTTTTGAGAAATGAAGAACCTGATTCCATGCCTTTTTGTATTTCAGAGTCATGCCTTGGAATGAGCGTCTTCAAAATACAACCCATGGTGACAAAGTTCTTTGCAATGATGGGAGACCATGGATGTCATCATATGACTTAGTCTATATCATAGTTAAAGTATTGATTGATCATTTCGAATCATATTCTCATGATTAAGAGAGGATAGAGTCATGACACATGCTTATTATCTTAGTTTTCACCCAATTAAAACAATAAAACTTAAGTTGTCCCAAATAGGATTTGATCTTTTATACACTTGACGTTACCATATAGTATTACATCCTTACTTAGTACAATTTAATATTCCAATTTTAGTTGTTAAAGCATGCAACGACTCCTCATGACACCTTTCATTGAAATGGATCCAGTAAGGTCGGACAAACAATGCTAACATGGAGCGCTTCCACTGCAAATGCAGCACATGGTGCCAATTAAGTAACCCATCATCATGTCCATGTCCTAGACACCTTCATCGAATCAATTCAAGATAACACACTTGGTACATATTTCACTAAGGAGGTTGTATCGATCTTTCAACTGTATCTGATACTATATAGTAACTCTCAGACATTTTAGGAATTAATACTTTATTCAATTTTCCAAATGTTATAATACAAAAATTTAGACACCTTTTGAAAATATTTTTCAATTTAAAAAGGTCAGGTGCATCATTCTAGACATCATTAAATCAAAATAATTCAACAGCAAAGGAAGTCTAGTGCAACAATTTAGATAATTCACAATTTTAGATTGCATTGTAAGAATTCAGGTGCAGAAATAATCAAAGAAAATATGGAATAAAAAGACTTTATAATTTATTTCATATATTAAAAAACAATGATTTCGAATTCTAATTTGCAAGCCGCGACCATCGCATTTAAAATAACAAGGCATTATACAAATTGGACTTAAAATTTGTTGCAACCTCAAATATCTACAAATATTTTGTTTAACTCCTGATGTAAATATATAAAATATACTTCCATCACTTTTAAGTCCCAAAATATGAGAAAAAAGACAGTTCAAAAAATCGAGTCTCTTCCAAATTCGTATATGGAGAAATCCAATTTCTCGAGGCTACACGGTTGGAATCACATGAAATCTTTTTACATTGATTGGATACTTGATCTATGATGTACTAATCTGTATTTTATAATATTATATTACCCAAAAAGTAATATCCAAAAATTAATATTTTCTTGCTATAGTCTTTGGTCGAAATCGGAGGTTGCAGTTGCTTTTAACATCCGGATATTCTCCCGAATGTCACCAACAATTAAAGCATCTTTTTGATATGAGTACAGATATTCTATACCTCATGTATTTCTAAAAAATTAGGTTTAAAATAGGGTATATTATCATCAACTTCAAAAGTCTCTGCATCATTCAAATCATTAAAACTGTCGCAATATAATGTACCCGATAATAGGGATGATCTAACCGATTTTTTATCTAACTTGGATGCAATTCAAACCATAAAAAAATAAGACTCCAATAACAAATAAAGGAAGTAAATAAAAAGTTATTTATTATGCATCATAGAAACACATAATATTTGGCAAACATTTTGCCAAAACAATTTCAGTTTATCATACGAACTAGAAAATATAGCATACCAATTATGCACTAAAAAAATATAAACTCTAAGGAACCAATTTCCAAATTTATTTCTGATATTTAAAATTAATAATAAATATGGATCAGGGTTTACTTTTTAAGACTGAGTTTCTATTATAAGAAACCTCTTGATTCAGGTCCAATCGGTAGTGTCTCTCTCGTGGGCACGAAGATGAATCACATTGCTTCCCACAAACCCTGACATCAACTAGGGCAACAAGATGAGGTGTGTAGTTGTTGTCTATACCAAAGACTCTTCTTCCTCTCCAAGGCACGAAATTCATAAGGCACTTAGCTCTCCAAAATTCAAGTTATCAAAAGAGAGAGTCTTACACTCTCTTTATACATATTGTACGTGTCTATTGAAGAGTCCTATCTTCAAGTAGGCATGTGCAATGAAGGCCTTAGGATTGTTGATCAAGGGCTTAAGACTAAGTCTTCATTCAACAATATAATTATCTTCTTTTTATCTCCAAATAATTTAATTAATAAGTCAAGCAACAAGCCAATAAAGAGTTCAATTCATAGACTCTTTTTCATGGTGACAAGTGTCACCCACACATCTAAAACCAACTCCAAATATGGAATTAAATTGTTTCTAACTTATTAATAGATTAACAAATAAAAAATGCAACAATATGGAGAGTCTTATTAGAAATAAGACTCAAGCATATGTCACCATGTGTATTCAATACACACGCTCACATAGATTAAAAATAATCAATATTATCGCATTTTATTTACCAATTAAATTACTTGATAATCACATTATAAATATTGGTAAAATTACATAAACAATCCTTATATATTATGAATCATATTCATGAGCATAAAATTAAATGTAAATCCTATTGACATCTTCAAAATTAATGTGAATCAAATTCACAAAATCTCATGCCTTGGAAATATTATGTAAATCATATCTACATAAATATTTATATAAATCTCACACATATGGGCATTAATTATTGTGAATCACTATTCACATAATTCATGAGCTATATTTGTGAATCTTATTCACAAAATTACCCTTCAAAAAATGCAATAATATTAATTATTATTATTATTATATTGACATCGATAGGTATGCATCCTAATCTAATCAGGACTCATGCGATACAAATGCAGATACTTGGAGATAATGTTGAGGAGATCATACTATCCATGTATAATGACTTGAAATCTTTATATAAATCCAATCTCAGGGTTTCTACCATTTTGGATGAATTGAAATTTAATCCAATTAAATTACTAATCACCTAGTTAAAATGGAGCCACTAAAATCCATCCTTTTTCATCACTCATTTAGAATGGAAGTGTCATGGTAGATGATCTACTACGATTGATTTAACTCCGAGCATTCCTATACTCATTCATGCTTTACACTGGAAGAATTTAATAAATCAGAAGTTCAAACCCTAGTTTAGCTATCTTCTTCAGAATATATCAATAAATTTCTCATTTGATAATTAGGCGATAATATTAATCAAATACTTTTCAAAAGCATATATTAATATCTCGAGTTCATGTCTTATTTCAAATACAATACAATCATGCATGGAATTCTTTTTGACCCTAAAATACCTCATGAGTGAGCTATGTCTTCTGATTCATCGACTAGGAACCTGTATAATTCCTTAAAGAGATCATACGTCTCATAGGACTTACAGATGCATACTAGAGCGTCGGTATATGGACCATGGCTAGCTCGCCAACCGAATGGTCTGTCAAATGTGCATACACAAGCACAAAGATGTATATCTGTCTCAGTTCAAAGGATGTGTGCTTGATCGTGACTGTTATAATTCAGATCTTAATTTATATAGATCTCATCAAGTCAACTCTTTGACTTGATTATTCTAACACTTCTAAACCTACATTCATATATAGAAAAAATTTATCAATAAGTCAGTTGAAAATCAGTCTTTAGATAATGATTGCCATCTCTTTCTCTGACTGGAGACTTGTATTGAATATCACATGTTTGAAGTCACTCGTGTCCTTCCGACTGCATGGTACTCAATATGGCCATGGTACGTAACCCTAATTGTACAAAGATCTTAATAATAAAGTGCATTCATTAAATTATTCATTTCATTTCCGATGGATATGATTGAATAATAACTTTCATTGTATTAATGGGTCGCCAAGGGCTTACAAGTCCAACATCCCTGGTATTTGGATTTGAGATATGATCTCAATCTAAGTCATTGTACATGGAATGTAAAATCACCCTGTCCTTATCCCCAAGTATCCACAGAGAAAGCACATTATTCTTTAAAGAGTTAAAGAATAATTCCATTGTTGATAATAAATCTGAGCATTGACATGATCAAATGTGACTTAATTATCATAAATAATATGAATACGATTCATATCATTTGGACACATAGAATATTCATCCAAGAGAAATAAAAATGATTTAATTATATAGTATATTATTATTATTATTATTATGAATATTACTATCCATAATAATCATGAACTGTAAATGTGATTTATAATATGTTGGAGAGATTTAATTGTAAATAGTACTTTCGAAATGTTAATATGAATTGGATTCACACTAAATAATTATTTCTAAATTAATGAATCTGTGATTCATCGCCTTTATTCTTTCATTTTGGCTAAAATCCTTGGTAAAATACATGTAAATATCCACTAATTCCATTTAATTAACATTCTAACCATAAATACTAATATTATATAATTAACACTTAAATTATCCAAAATAAAAGAATAAAGAGATGTAGAAACTTCCGAGATTTTTCATAAATGCAATTTATATTTTATATTGAATGTATGAATATGATTCATAATTATCAATGACATGATTGAAATTATCACAAAATAAGTTGGAATTATTTTGGTGAATAATTATGCAGCATAAGTTGTCGTACATGTGGAATATATGACGACATATGAGATCACAACGCAATTGGAATGAGAGAGCCGTCGTACCATACATAGAGTGGACAACCACCTTGAATCCTAAAACTTGTGGTCGTTCATCCTATGTATGGATAAGACTTGATCTCCTTCTAAGTAATTTCATATTCATTGATTTAATGTAAATTAAATTATATTGATGGATCTTCAATATATTTAATTTATTTTTAAATTAACTATTTTTGTTGCAACTTTATGCAAAAAAACATAACCATTTATTGAAATTACAAAATAATCTACTGAAGGATACGGGAGGATCCTTAAGCGCATCATGGAAGTGTGATGATCGTATCATATACGATCAAGAGCGACTAGTCATACTAGTTGCTCGGTGCAACAGAATTTTATAAAAACTTTAAACGATGAAACCACATGATCCATAAACCATTTATGAATCGTTTCGTCTAACCACATGGTAGATATAGAAATACCTGTTGTAGAGTGGTTGCAATCGAGCTTCTAAGAGAAGAAGCCTCATGTCTCAAGTCCGACCTTCAGAGGAGATGCTTGCGAGCACAGGGATGAGTTGCAGGGATCTCGCAATCCAAGTAGTTGTCTGAGCAAGGGAACTCCTAATCTCATCACACGAGATAGTATGTCTTCTTTGTGAACGAGAAGCACCAAATAAGATGGAGTACCGAGAGTCATCAAAACACAACGCAAGGCGACGACGAGGGCCTTCTTCCATCTAGGGTAGGGTGGATGGCCACCCACGAGAGAGGAGGAAGAGGGCACGAGAGAATGAAAGAGAGAGAGAGTGGAGAGACTTCATCAAGTTGGGGTCTATTTTTGAAAGATCCAGGCACACCTCTTCTTATATAGGGTTTTGGGAGTCCATGGATCCCAATCCATGGACAACACACAATTAACAGATGAGATTGATTTGTGTTCCTTTCAACGGCTAGGATGTTGTTGGTAAAACACATCAACAAATAATTTAATTTAAATTAACTAATATTGATAAATCAATATAATTAATATCAAATTAAATCACCTTTGACTAGAGATGGGACAATGAGAAGAAAATGATCCACTCGTAAAAAGGGGGAGACAGCTACTCCTCTCCACATGGAGAGTTGTCGCCATCCACTCTTGTTAGATATGAGTTGGTTTATTCATTTATTTTAGCTTAAAATCCCTTACAAAACACATGCATATAACACTAACTCTGTATTCTTACTAACTTGCATCTGTGTGTAAATATTGTACACTTCTTACTAATTTTAACCTAAAATAAATAAATAAATAAATAAAGGAAAAAGAAATAAAAGAAAAGAAAAAGAAAAAAGGAAGACTGTATACAGGTTGACCCGAACCCTGAGAGAAGGTCAAGACTTGACCTGATCGATCAGGAATAAAATAGGGGAGATAGGGTCCTTAAGTCCAAAATCCAAAAAAAATATGTGTATGTTGTTGTAAATATTTCTCACTTATTATGTGTATATTTGTATAAAACTGACACTAATTTATTTGTGAATTAATTGACCTCAAATCAAATAACTTTCAAAACCAAAGTTGTATATAAAAATGTGTTCTAATTAATAAAAATGATTGCACAATTAAATCATGTAAAGAATAAATGTAGCCACACTTGGAAAAAGCCACTAAGCACTAATTGAAAGATCAATTCTGACTCCATATGATCTCAAATCGAACCAATATCACTTCCATTGAATTCTAACTTAAATTATCTTCAAAATGGCTATGATTTCATAATTTTTGGAGTTACGGTTGAAAAGTCGGTTTTCTGGGGTGGTTTGTGCAATTTTCACATGTATTTTGTGCATATTGTATTTGTATATATTTATAAATATTTATTTAAAGTAAAAATAATAAAATTTTATAATTTTAAAATAAAAAGGCTAATTTCCTCATTTACCCTTGTATATAATGTCATATATGTATATAGTATATGTATATAGTTGCTATTTTTAACTAACCATCATAAAAAAATAAAAAAACAATATTTTTTAATTCCAATAAATAAAGTGACGAAAATTAAAAAAATATTAGTTAATTTTGTAAATAATTTTATCTCTCTTCTATTTTATCTCATCTCTCATTTCATCTCTCTTATCTCTTCCACCAAAAAAATTCAAAAATCCATTTCAATTTTTTTCTCTCTTATCTTTTTTTCCAAAAAAATTCAAAAATTCAAATTTTATTCCATCTTTTCTATTTATATGGCTCTTTCTCCCTCATTTCAACTAGACCAATCTTTAGAGAGAGGAGCCCGATCTCCGAGAGTGTACTTGTCAAGAAAAGGTGTCTAGCCTCCGAGCCGTCCGGTGACAGCGATTCGGCCTTCATCGAGGCAATCACGATCCATTTTCCGCTCCTAAGGTGAGATCCACATTTTTCTTTATCTAGGTTAATCGTAGTTTTTTTCTCGTATTTTTTTATCTCATTGTCATTTTTATTTTCTCTAGATCTTAAAAAATCCATCTCGATTTGATCTGCCACCGACTCGATTTTTCATCTCACTTTCTCGATCTCTACACGTTCTATTTCTATCGTCCATGATCTCTCAATTCCGGCCGCGTATGGTGGCCGGAGATCGGATTCTCATCCTCCACTTTTGCCGAATCCGCATTCATTTTTTTCCGAGTTGCAAATAAATAAAAAATAATAAAAATTTTTCATTTGTGTTCTTTATCTCTAACGTTTGTTATGCAGGAACATTAAAAAGAAAACAAAAAAAATCATTTTCATTTCTTATTTTTTCGGGTTTACAAAAAAATATAATTTTTTTTCCTTTTTATTACTTCTTACATCACAAAGAATATAAAAAATTACAAAAAAAATAAAAAATATTAATAAACAAAAGGGACGGCTTCTTCCAGCCGCCGCCCCTCCTCCGTCGTCCATACCGGCAACCGCCCGTTCACCGTGAAGGGCGGCAGCGCCGCCTACATCTGCGGGCCCCACCAACTGCCACTAGTCCATGCCTCTACGCAAGGGCGGTACTCGCCTCGACGCTACCTCTGTCTCCCCACCTAGGGCTGCACCTCCACGGCGGCCCCCTCAAGCTTCCAGGCACCGCCGACCGCACGAAGGCCCCCACACCCGTCGAGCTCCGCTGCCCCCGACCTTTCGTCCTCTCGCGCCTCCCGTGCGTGAGCGGCCCCTCCACCGCCGTGAGGCGGCGCCGACTCCTACGGCTCGTGACTTCCTTCCAGCTGACTTCAGCCGCAACGTCGTTCCTCGCCACCGTGCGCCAACGCCATCCAGCGCCGCCATCGTCCACGAAGAAGAAGGGGCAGCGACGTCCTCCCTTCTCCCTCCACCTTTTGCTTGGGAACGAAGGAGACCCTAGGGCTATATTATTTTATACTTCGGGAAAATTGCATAAGAAGCCTTGGGAAGTTTCAGTAATCACAAAGAGGCCCCTGCTAGAGTCAAGTTACATCATCTCCGAACACGGGGAAACCCTCAGTTTTCACTTGGGGCTTTGACACACATGCCAAGACACTAGACGGGGGTCAAAGGGGGATAAAGAAGATAACTAGGAGAGGGGTGTTTATTTGTAGACAAAGTTAAAGACCCTTATTGTCCATCGATTTGGGAAGAACATGGGTTATGTACATGAGATCAAAGATTTAGGCAAGGATCAGTGATGATTGAGAGAGATTTTGGTGTGGATAAATAATGAAAAGGCCTGATTAGATGCTCATGAGAAATGGCGCGAAACATGGGAAAAGAAATTGGTGTAAGGTCAAAATGCCTAGAGGCTGAGTTGACCAAGAGGTCAACAAAAGATGACACGTGATTGGCCTGCGTCAACCCAAGTTGCTATAAAATAGGGGTTTTATTCACAAATTAATGGATGAAAAATAGCAAACAATTTTATTAAATTTTAGGTGTAAAATAAAATTTGTTCATTTATTTATTAAGTATTTTAATCTAATTTTTATTCGTTTTGGGTTTACTGATTACATGTCAGTTAAAGGTATATTTATAGGTATATTCATTTATGCTTTCGTAAATTTTAATTTTTTAATTTTAATATTTTATTCTCTTTTTTGATATATTTATATCTTATTGTTATGTGCAAAAGTATTTTTATTTTCTCTGATATAATGTATACATTTAATTAAATAAAGGTATAAATTATATGGTATAAGTATAGATACTTAACATACATTTTTTTCACTTAATTATTTATCATTTTATTTATGGTTTATTATAGTTTTAGTATGTACATATGTCATAAATAATATTAACAAAATTATAAAAAAAATATAAAATTGTAAAAAATCAAGACTAAAGAAATTGAATATTTTATTCAAGTATACTAGACAATAAGGGTTCAAAACCTAATTTTCACATCTTAGCTTCAAATTAAGTGAAACCACCTTCACTAAATAGCTTATTAAAAGTTATGTACAATTGAAGGTGATTTTGATACATTTTGAGTTTTTATTTAAAAGATATGGGTATATGAATATTGAGTTTTGGGATTTTTATTTTGTGCATAAAATGTACTTTGTATATCATCCTTGTACAAAAACAACTTTCATGTACAAGGTTTCCTTATTTGAATAATAAATAATAAAGAATAAATTAGGTCCCAAAAGTGTTGTTGATGAATACGAATGGAGTTTTCATGTGATTTTTGGCCCTTATATCCCCCTACTTTATTCCTTGTCGATCGAATCAATTCTTAACTTGGTTTCGTGGTTTGGGTCATAAAACACCTTGAGTATTTTATTTTTTTATTTCTTTTCTTTTATTTATTCTATAATTTTGGCATTAAAATTGGTATCTTATATACAAGAAACATGATAAATAATGTATGTTAATATGTAATGTTATGTACATGTACTAGTTAGGGTTTTTAAGGCCAAAATGATAGAACAAAGGTGATGAAATGGAGATTCATCTCCCCATATACTTGCCTTTGCTAGTCCCTAGTAAACACTTATGCAGTAAGCGTAGGAAATGAAAAATAAAGAAAAGAAAAAAAAATAACTTGGAATAATTGTTGATTTTGAACTTTTCTAGTGATAAAGTCAAAAGGTTGGAGCTCAGAGAAGGCCTTTGGATTAATGGTGTGTTCGAAACCCCACTGAAATCGGGAAGTGTAACGTAACAGCCCTCAGACTCCATAATCCTATCATCCATTCCAAATCACAGCCAGGACAGAACCATCCTCCCAGTCGCATACTCTTGCTACCTTGAAATGATATAACCATGTGTGTGGATTTGTTCAAATCTTTTCAGACAAAATCATTGAACCATCAAGGCACCTGCTCTTCTCGTAACTTGTCCTTGTAAGATAGATATTCCCTTCTAAGGTTAGGTACTCTTGTTCTTTACAACCAAATGGGAGAAGATGTCAGAAGAATGGGAAGAGAAGTAGGAATGGACTAGTGTAGTCTTCATTCCCTTGTGAAATCAGTCAGTGTAATCGATTCTTCACCAAGAAGCATGCTTTTTTTGAAGCCCAAATTTTTGGTGGAATTTTTCGGTATAGGATTATTTGGATACTTTCTTTGTCTTTGTACAAATTCTACATTCTTGTTTATGCCCCAATGGACATAGCATATTTTGTTCGACCTAAATTTTTTAGGGTCTTGGAAAAGTTGTGCTAGTAGACCATTCATCATCCGAAGGATTATCTCAATCCATCTACGGACTTTAGATATCATTATTACCAAAAGAAGTGGGTTAGAGTATTGATGTCGACAATCCCCAAGAATGGTTCTTGAGCCACCCTTGACGAAGCGGCCTTGCATCGTCCAGACTTAGACTCCAAGATTTTTCAACAGTCCATCTAAGTTGAGCTAGGTGCTAGGTATGAGGTTTCCAGTCAAGTCATTATCTTAGGAGTCATACGAATGACTTGAAGGGTTCTATTTAAGCACATTGAATTGGATCATAACATAATCTTATGGAACCTAAAGAAGTAAGTCAAGGTGACTAGAAACATCTCCACTTCCAGTCCTCAATGGATTCCTCTGAAATTAGGTGTATTAAGGTCTATTTCAATCTCCAATCTCCGAACTTTATTTTGAGTTGTTAAATTGTCCATATAATTCCAAAAAATGCAAATGTTATGTACAATGCAAAAAACTCTTTTTGTGATGCCATTTTTAAATGTAGAACTTTTATGGCTTTTTTGAAAAAAAAATTGCAAATGTTTAAGAAATGTTTGAAGAAGATTTTTGCAGCTGTTTTTGGAATTTTTATTTCGCAGATTTTTTAGTTTTTTTTAACAAAAAGACTTTTGACACAGAAGGGAAGCATGCACAAATATTTACACGAGTGTGACTTTTTTTATTTACAAGAATTAGGGTTTAAGGATTTACATATTGATTGTGAGCTATTTTTATAGGAACGTTTATATAATTTGTAAATAATTTCTTTTAAAGGATGTATATATTCCTCATATTTATTCGAACAAGGTTTTACAAACAATTTGAGAACTATAGTCCAAAATAATATTTGCAAATAACTTTTACAAACATTTACATGCATTTAAAAATCATTTTGCAAAGGTTTTTCGAACAGCATATATATATTTTTCAAATATTTTACACCCATTTTTCAAACCATTTGAAAATAGATTTTTCAAACAATTTTATTTCACATAAAGAAAAGAATTTTTTACAAACAAAAAAATTTTACAAAGGTTGAAAATATTTACCAAATATTTTTCAAATAGTTTTCAAAAGATTTTTCAAATAGATTTTCAAACATTTGTTCAAATATTTGCAAAAAAAATTTACCTGATTTATTAAACAGCATATAAAAAACAATTTGAGGAATAATATGCATCTCTTTATTAATTGATCTTATGAATTTATATGTTTGGATATAAATAGTAATTTAGCCATCTTTATTAATAATACGAAAGTATGAATTATAGCTAAAGTATATACATAGTAAATGACCCCCTATACTTAGCTTGAGTTATGCCCTCATAGATTGAAAAGAGAAGAAAAGGTGCAATTCGTACTGAGTATGGAAAAGCTTGTTCTATAATGACGAAAAAATTAGGAAGGAAAGAATGAGAAGTCAGTTGTCCCCCTTGTACATAGGATCAGATATTCCTAAGTATAGCAGACTGGATCTACATGTAGGGAGGGTCGAGGGATGGGGATGAACAAATAACACTCAGACTGTATCCCCCTATACTCATGGTAAGATATCCTAAGTATAGACGAAAAGAGGAGATAGTGGAGAGGATCAAAAAATGAAAGAATTTTGGGGTGCACGCTTACGGTCCTGAAATTTAGTCCTTTAATTATTTCGTTTCAAATGCGTTGTAGTCACATAAATTTCTATCTATCGAAAACCACTTAATTAGTATATCAATTAATAGCAAGCGGTATTTTTTTATTTAGGCAAGCCCAAGGTCGAACTCAAGGAGGAAACTTTCTCCTTAGATTGATTTTCATACGATCTAGATGCTAGGTTTTCAAAGAGGAGTATTTTGTATTTTTGAATGCAAGTGATAAATGCAAATGCAATTTCAAGCTAATTCAAGTGCTAAAATTTAAATTTCGATCAAATCATTTTCAAAAATCCTCAAAGTTAACCAGAAGACGAATAATGATGAAATTAAGCTAATGCAATTTTTTGGAATTTTTTGACTCAATAAGAATTAATAAAAATTAAATATGAATGCAAGGTGATTTTAGAAATTTTAATTTTAATAAATACTAAACGTTAATATTTTCAAATATAAATTTATCCTAGATAGATCTATGTGAGAAATATCCAGAAAAATTTTAATTCCTAAAAATATTAAGTGAGGAAAATTAATTACACAAATCAATAATAATTTTTTAAGACCTCGTTATACGTACAAAGGTGGTGATTTTTTGTCACAAAGTAGAAAATAAAATCTAATTATTTTGAATTTTCAAGAAGTTTTGGAGCAACAAATATTTTAATATTATCAAAAGTTCACACAAAGGGCAAAATATGTTATCTTTTACCAAAATAATTATAGTAAGTAAATCATGGCTCATAAAAATTCCATCAAATATCCATAATGATCAGCATTAGTAGTTCTACAATGAGCAATTTTTGGAAATATCAAATGATTGAAATGGACATTCAAATAAATATGCAAACACAGGGGTGTAAATGCAATGCGGAAATAGAATTTATAAAGACAAAATATGCTGACGGGCTATAATGCAATTACCATGACTCTGGGGCCTTTTCTGCAATTTTTCGCACTGATCTCGTGAAAGTAACGTATGTTATCTCCAGCTGGTAGGGGGTGGCTCATATGTTTCTCTAGAAGCTCTGGAGTGCATATGCAAATTCTACACTAGGGCAAGTGTTGGGCATGTGCCTGCTTGAAAGGGGTCACGGGCGCAACTCCTCCACAAGGTTGGGGTTGGTCCTGCAAATATCCCTCTCTCGCACGTGCATCGCACGTGTAGGAGGGATAATAGCGGGGCGTGAAGACTGAAGGTGGAGGATGTCCTGCAGCCACGGCGGCTACCTCTAGTTGAGATGATTGCAAGAGGAGGGTGGATGGTTGGGGCTTGTTGCCACGTGAGTTGGCTGCAAGTCATCCTATGGTTGGAGCTGGTAAGGTTGCACGTGAAGGTGTAGGGCGAGAACACGAGCGTGGAGGGGTGCCAACCCGTAGCTGGGGCAGTAGAAAGAGGCAGTGATGTATGGGGGAGGGGCCCACATGCAGTGGATGCACACAGCAGCGAAGGTGAGGTCCGTAGTAGAGATCGCGGTGCTAGACATGCCCAGCAGTGGGCTTCTGGATGTTACTGGATCGAGGGCCGGGGTTATGGCAAGGCGAGTTGTTGTGGATCGTCGAGGACAGAGGTGCAGCAGGTCCGAGGAGGTGGGCAACCGACAAAGAAGGTGTGGTTGCGAAGGTGGTGGTGTGTGCTCCACTAAGGGAAGACAGTGTGAAGACAGAGAGTTTTGTGAGGAATAGGGGAGGTTCCCCTATGAACAGGGGAACTCTCACTATTTTTTTACCATGGTTAAATTTCTATTTATTTTATTGAAGAAATATTCTTAAAAAAATAAGGCTAAATTACAAAAAAGGGACTGATGTTTACATGGATTCTCAAATTAGGGAATAATTTTTATTTTGTAACAAATAGGGGATCAAAGTTTAACCTAACGTTTCAGTCCCCGATGTCGTTAGCGGGCGGCTCGACCCATGCCTTCAGTTGATGAAATTACCCCTAATTTACTTTTTCACTTCCCTAATTCTAGCCTCACCCAAATAGAGATTTTGCTTGTACTTGTGGAAAGGGAGGATGACGGCAATGGGCACACCCCGAACACCGCGAACGTCACAATCCCTCATTGTCCCTCCTCGTCGCCACCAGCACCGGTGCCAGCACCCCTCCCAGCACTACCGACGACTGCAACATCACCACCATCGAGTTCCTCCCACACATCGGGAACCAAAGGGGCAACGACGATGGCTAGGGAAGGAGATGCCCGTGGACTAGGCAGTGGTGAAGGTTGGGGGCTCCGTAAGTCGAGGGAGGTACTCGGGTGGCATAGGTTGCGTGTCACGGTTGCTGTTGAAGAAACGGAGGTGGCGCAGCGGTACTTGTCGGAGGATGGTCCTCTACGTGAAGGAGGTGCCTAAATCGACGATCGCATCGATTCTGAGCTCGTAGTTGAAGGTGGTGCTCAGCGTTGGGGGATTGCAGCTACTGAAGATGTGGAGCCTTTTCAACCGTCGAGAGTTGGTGAGGCTACATGATGGTTCAGCGGTCGCATGCGGCCACACGGACTGGGGCTTCTTCGATGGATTGGCTTGAGAATGGTGCCTCAGCCTAGAAATTATTTGGAACTACAATCCAGATGAAAGGGTCTGGACTCCGTAATGGATAAATATGAAGTGGATGGACCTGAAATAGAGTAGATCTAAATAGAAGCAGATCAAAACTCTAATTGAAGAGAGGTTATTTGCAAAATGGAATTGGAAGGTGCTTGGATGTGTAGACTATAAACATATCATGTCGTTGATGTTGTATGATGATGATCATGAGGTGATGGGTGGAATATTTGTGGGTATATCAGATATATTACAACTGAAAGGATCTGATTGGGAAACGAATCTTTTCCCACACAAATAGATCACTGAAACCCCTCTTCCTCCTCTGCCTCCACCCTCTCCTCCTTCGCCATGGTCGTCCTCTCCTGTCGTGCCAACCCTCTGGCCGTCCTCTCTCGCCGCACCAACCCCCTGTCCTCATCTAGAGTCGGCGATGTCCAGATAATCAAATTGGTGGGGTGAGAGAGGTTTCCATGACTCTATTTGTGTGGGAAACGGATTTGGAAAGTCCAAAGGAAGGAGGGGGTAATTTTGTCAACTACTCACGGATTAAGCCATCCACTAACGGTATCAGGGACTGAAACGTTAAGTAAAACTTCGGTCCCCTATTTGTTAAAAAATAAATATCGATCTCTAATCCGGGAATTCATGTAAATATCGGTCCTTTTTTGTAATTTACCAAAAAAAATAAAAATCACGCTTAGATTCGTAGCATGTGATTTATTCGTGGAAAATGGAATCTGATTGGTGATTTGAAGCATGGAGGGAGGTGAATTTAGGAGAGAGGAAATGAAGAGGAAGATGGAGGAAGAGGATAATGAAGGAAGAACAAGATAAAATAATGGGAGTTCACTTGTACGAATTTTGCATGGGTTTCTAGATTCAATGCTCCAACTGGTTATCACTCGACGGCCTGTCTTGGCTGGAGCTCAGCGACTGCACGAGCAGCTGCAGCAGAAGGGAATGCTTCCTTAGATATCTCACCGGAGGTTGCTCTCCACCGTCGCCTACCAGGAGTCTCATTTCTATCAAAGATGAGATCTTCGAGGCTTGTGGTTAACCTTGCAATAGTGGCGAATTAGGGAATCAGGTGGTAGGGATTGGGCTTTCATTGGTAGCTGGAGGAGGAGCAAATCATGGGCGAGTGCACGAGATGGGTACGTTACGGGTGGAAGGGCGTGTCATGCGGGAGATGGAGAAACGGAGGGAGTGAGTGATTATGGATGGTGGAAGGAGTGGGTTCGCCTGCGCAGGGGGTGTTCCTGGTGGAGAAGAGAACGTGAGGGGAGAGAGGGATGGCCAGTGAGTGGTCGGCGTGGGAGAGGGTCATGCACTGCAAGGCGTTGGGGAGGAGGCGAGAACCGCTCATCGCGAGAGGATAGAGAGAGAACCGGTCACGAGAGGAGCCGGAGGAAGTGGGTGCATGGTGCACCGACTGTCGGAGAGGAAGGGGAGGCGGTCACGTGCTCTGCACATGACCAGCCAGAGAGAGAGAGAGAGAGAGAGAAAAGATGTCGCGTGGCGCGCTCAGGAGCGGCCACGTGGCGGCTTATTTTCAATTTTTAAAATAATTTAAAAATATAATATTAATTAATGAAAATAAATAAATAAAATATAAAAGCAAAATAATAAAATTAGGTGACACATGGTGGCTCCAGAAGTTGCCATGTGTCGCTCCCTGAAAAATCTCAATTTAAATCGAAAGACCAAATCAAAAAGAAATATCAAAAGTGCTCAAATCAAAAAGTGGTCAATGTGAAAGTTGTTCATCTCGACAAGATCTATAACTTTTGTGAAGTACTAAAAATCAAAATAAGTCATATGTACAAAGTGTATTTTTAGGTGGTATCTTATAGGTATAAAATACTGCATTTTTATATTTTGCAATTTTTTATTATTTTTAAATAAGATAAAAATCAAAATAAAATTAGGAAAATATAAAAGAGATATTTACAACTTAATATAATTTTTGTATTTTTAGTAATAATGAAATTAAAACGATATAAATGGAGGGTAATTTGGTCAATATGTATAATATATAATAGTGGCCCAAAACCCAAGTTTAACATATTATCTCCGATTTGTATGAAATTAGTCTTGTTTTGAAGGTCTTCAAATATATATTGCTTTTAAAGTGAGTAGACCTAAATCAGACATTGTATGAGAGAGATATGTATATTTTAAGGTTCTTGGTTTCAAACTTGGATTTGAGTTTTATTGGACACTTTTACAAGTTAGTATTTTTTGATATTTTTCCTTTATTAGTGTTAGTAATATATACACTATAGAGGTGGTTTTATTGGATTTAGTATAAAATAGATACAAATATGTGATTTTAGTTAATATACAGGTGAATATTTACAAGTGTATTTGGCTCCTTATTTAATGCAAATATAAATGCTAAAATGCATATATTATTTACACATGCATGAATGCTAATTACGCAATATAGGTGATGAAATACAACTAATTAATTGGGAATAAAACTCTATTTTCAACTTTTAGAGTGATGAATCATAGATTCATCAACCCCCTATACTTAAACCTTGCTCATCCCCAAGCAAATAAAATGAAAATGCAAAAGTGAAATGATTTTGGGTTCCATACCAAGGTCATGAACAAAAGGTGAAAATGAAGCTTGACTCAACATTTGGATAAATAATGTGGTAGAACCTTATTAGGATCTAAATTTAAGACCTAATAGGTTTTAAATTCTACAAGTCTTCTATTCAAGATGCCTCAACAGTCAGGTCAGAACAAATCCTCATATGCAAAATTCTGATGACTGTGGATCTTACTTGTACTGTGTAAGTGAAATATAGATCCCCACATCAGAAATGGCAAAGAAACAACCTCCTCTAACAAGGTAACTCTAATTCCCCGGTCCAGTAACTCTTTTCTCGAGGAGCGGGGTATTCCCTTCTAAGTTCAAGTGCAACTGGCTCAAGAAGAGGGGGTGGTGAAAAGAATGGTCGATAGCCAGTGTAGCTACTTATCTTAGGATGATTAACCGGTGTAGCCAAGTCATCCAGCTGCAAGCTTTGAAGCTCTTCTTATTTTTCTATCCTTGTATATACACTCCGGCAGGCATTTTGTTTTTCAATCAGGCATGTCCACTTTTGGAGATTCTGCATTTTTCCTTTCTTTCTCTTTTTTTAAATATATACAAGGTTCATCAAATACATAAGAAGTTTTTCTCCTTGAGCCAGTACACTATCCCTTTTTTGAAGCTATATTGCAACCCATAGTATCCCGTCCTTAGACGTTATCACCACCAGACTAGGTTGAGATGCACTACCCTCCTTAGAGGAGGTCGGATGTTTCCACCTATGTGCTACTCCAAGCCAAAGGATTGTACCTCCTCACCACCTCGTCAATGAAGAGCTACATGCATGGTGTTTGTCCAAGTTAGGTCACTGTCTAAAAGAACCATGCGTGTGTACAAGATATTCTACTTAGACCAATCAAGATGACATGTGAACATAGACTTGGGGACTCAGAGAATTAAGTCACTTGACCTGAAAAATTTTAACTCCAGATCCCATATGTTTCCTCTTAAATTAGGTAGATTAAGGTCAAATCAAATCCATCCTCAACATCTATTCATAACATGGATCAGAACCCATTAACTTTTCACTTTACATTTGCTAGATATGCAGATGAGATGTACATGACATGTCTTATACATATTGTACGCGCCTATTGAAGAGTCCTATCTTCAAGTAGGCATGTGCAATGAAGGCCTTAGGATTGTTGATCAAGGGCTTAAGACTAAGTCTTCATTCAACAATATAATTATCTTCTTTTTATCTCCAAATAATTTAATTAATAAGTCAAGCAACAAGCCAATAAAGAGTTCAATTCATAGACTCTTTTTCATGGTGACAAGTGTCACCCACACATCTAAAACCAACTCCAAATATGGAATTAAATTGTTTCTAACTTATTAATAGATTAACAAATAAAAAATGCAACAATATGGAGAGTCTTATTAGAAATAAGACTCAAGCATATGTCACCATGTGTATTCAATACACACGCCCACATAGATTAAAAATAATCAATATTATCGCATTTTATTTACCAATTAAATTACTTGATAATAACATTATAAATATTGGAAAAATTACATAAACAATCCTTATATATTATAAATCATATTCATGAGCATAAAATTAAATGTAAATCCTATTGACATCTTCAAAATTAATGTGAATCAAATTCACAAAATCTCATGCCTTGGAAATATTATGTAAATCATATCTACATAAATATTTATATAAATCTCACACATATGGGGATTAATTATTGTGAATCACTATTCACATAATTCATGAGCTATATTTGTGAATCTTATTCACAAAATTGCCCTTCAAAAAATGCAATAATATTAATTATTATTATTATTATATTGACACCGATAGGTATGCATCCTAATCTAATCAGGACTCATGTGATACAAATGCAGATACTTGGAGATAATGTTGAGGAGATCAAACTATCCATGTATAATGACTTGAAATCTTTATATAAATCCAATCTCAGGGTTTCTACCATTTTGGATGAATTGAAATTTAATCCAATTAAATTACAAATCACCTAGTTAAAATGGAGCCACTAAATCCATCCTTTTTCATCAATCATTTAGAATGGAAGTGTCATGGTAGATGATCTACTACGATTGATTAAACTCCGAGCATTCCTATACTCATTCATGCTTTACACTGGAAGAATTTAATAAATCAGAAGTTCAAACCCTAGTTTAGCTATCTTCTTCAGAATATATCAATAAATTTCTCATTTGATAATTAGGCGATAATATTAATCAAATACTTTTCAAAAGCATATATTAATATCTCGAGTTCATGTCTTATTTCAAATACAATACAATCATGCATGGAATTCTTTTTGACCCTAAAATACCTCATGAGTGAGCTATGTCTTCTGATTCATCGACTAGGAACCTGTATAATTCCTTAAAGAGATCATACGTCTCATAGGACTTACAGATGCATACTAGAGCGTCGGTATATGGACCATGGCTAGCTCGCCAACTGAATGGTCTGTCAAATGTGCATACACAAGCACAAAGATGTATATTTGTCTCAGTTCAAAGGATGTGTGCTTGATCGTGACTGTTATAATTCAGATCTTAATTTATCTAGATCTCATCAAGTGAACTCTTTGACTTGATTATTCTAACACTTCTGAACCTACATTCATATACAGAAAAAATTTATCAATAAGTCAGTTGAAAATCAGTCTTTAGATAATGATTGCCATCTCTTTCTCTGACTGGAGACTTGTATTGAATATCACATGTTTGAAGTCACTCGTGTCCTTCCGGCTGCATGGTACTCAATATGGCCATGGTACGTAACCCTAATTGTACAAAGAGATCTTAATAATAAAGTGCATTCATTAAATTATTCATTTCATTTCCGATGGATATGATAGAATAATAACTTTCATTGTATTAATGGGTCGCCAAGGGCTTACAAGTCCAACATCCCTGGTATTTGGATTTGAGATATGATCTCAATCTAAGTCATTGTACATGGAATGTAAAATCACCATGTCCTTATCCCCAAGTATCCACAGAGAAAGCACATTATTCTTTAAAGAGTTAATGAATAATTCCATTGTTGATAATAAATCTGAGCATTGACATGATCAAATGTGATTTAATTATCATAAATAATATGAATATGATTCATATCATTTGGACACATAGAATAGTCATCCAAGATAAATAAAAATGATTTAATTATAAAGTATATTATTATTATGAATATTACTATCCATAATAATCATGAATTGTAAATGTGATTTATAATATGTTGGAGAGATTTAATTGTAAATAGTATTTTCGAAATGTTAATATGAATTGGATTCACACTAAATAATTATTTCTAAATTGATGAATCTGTGATTCATCGCCTTTATTCTTTCATTTTGGCTAAAATCCTTGGTAAAATACATGTAAATGTCCACTAATTCCATTTAATTAACATTCTAACCATAAATACTAATATTATATAATTAACACTTAAATTATCCAAAATAAAAGAATAAAGAGATGTAGAAACTTCCGAGATTTTTCATAAATGCAATTTATATTTTATATTGAATGTATGAATATGATTCATAATTATCAATGACATGATTGAAATTATCACAAAATAAGTTATTATTATTTTGGTGAATAATTATGCAGCATAAGTTGTCGTACATGTGGAATATATGACGACATATGAGATCACAACGCAATTGGAATGAGAGAGCCGTCGTACCATACATAGAGTGGACAACCACCTTGAATCCTAAAACTTGTGGTCGTTCATCCTATGTATGGATAAGACTTGATCTCCTTCTAAGTAATTTCATATTCATTGATTTAATGTAAATTAAATTATATTGATGGATCTTCAATATATTTAATTTATTTTTAAATTAACTATTTTTGTTGCAACTTTATGCAAAAAAACATAACCATTTATTGAAATTACAAAATAATCTACTGAAGGATACGGGAGGATCCTTAAGCGCATCATGGAAGTGTGATGATCGTATCATATACGATCAAGAGCGACTAGTCATACTAGTTGCTCGGTGCAACAGAATTTTAAAAAAACTTTAAACGATGAAACCACATGATCCATAAACCATTTATGAATCGTTTCGTCTAACCACATGGTAGATATAGAAATACCTGTTGTAGAGTGGTTGCAATCGAGCTTCTAAGAGAAGAAGCCTCATGTCTCAAGTCCGACCTTCAGAGGAGATGCTTGCGAGCACAGGGATGAGTTGCAGGGATCTCGCAATCCAAGTAGTTGTCTGAGCAAGGGAACTCCTAATCTCATCACACGAGATAGTATGTCTTCTTCGTGAGTGAGAAGTACCAAATAAGATGGAGTACCGAGAGTCATCAAAACACAACGCAAGGCGACGACGAGGGCCTTCTTCCATCTAGGGTAGGGTGGATGGCCACCCACGAGAGAGGAGGAAGAGGGCACGAGAGAATGAAAGAGAGAGAGAGAGAGAGAGAGAGTGGAGAGACTTCATCAAGTTGGGGTCTATTTTTGAAAGATCCAGGTACACCTCTTCTTATATAGGGATTTGGGAGTCCATGGATCCCAATCCATGGACAACACACAATTAACAGATGAGATTGATTTGTGTTCCTTTCAACGGCTAGGATGTTGTTGGTAAAACACATCAACAAATAATTTAATTTAAATTAACTAATATTGATAAATCAATATAATTAATATCAAATTAAATCACCTTTGACTAGAGATGGGACAATGAGAAGACCATGATCCACTCGTAAAAAGGGGGAGACAGCTACTCCTCTCCACATGGAGAGTTGTAGCCATCCACTCTTGTTAGATATGAGTTGGTTTATTCATTTATTTTAGCTTAAAATCCCTTACAAAACACCTGCATATAACACTAACTCTGTATTCTTACTAACTTGCATCTGTGTGTAAATATTGTACACTTCTTACTAATTTTAACCTAAAATAAATAAAGAAAGAAAGAAAGGAAAAAGAAAGAAAAGAAAAGAAAAAGAAAAAAGGAAGACTGTATACAGGTTGACCCGAACCCTGAGAGAAGGTCAAGACTTGACCTGATCGATCAGGAATAAAATAGGGGAGATAGGGTCCTTAAGTCCAAAATCCAAAAAAAAAATATGCGTATGTTGTTGTAAATATTTCTCACTTATTATATGTATATTTGTATAAAATTGACACTAATTTATTTGTGAATTAATTGACCTCAAATCGAATAACTTTCAAAACCAAAGTTGTAAATAAAAATGTGTTCTAATTAATAAAAATGATTGCACAATTAAATCACGTAAAGAATAAATGTAGCCACACTTGGAAAAAGCCACTAAGCACTAATTGAAAGATCAATTCTGGCTCCATATGATCTCAAATCGAACCAATATCACTTCCATTGAATTCTAACTTAAATTATCTTCAAAAAATGGCTATGATTTCATAATTTTTGGAGTTACGGTTGAAAAATAGGTTTTCTAGGGTGGTTTGTGCAATTTTCACATGTATTTTGTGCATATTGTATTTGTATATATTTATAAATATTTATTTAAAATAAAAATAATAAAATTTTATAATTTTAAAATAAAAAGGCTAATTTCCTCATTTACCCTTGTATATAATGTCATATATGTATATAGTATATGTATATAGTTGCTATTTTTAACTAACCATCATAAAAATAAAAAAACAATATTTTTTAATTCCAATAAATAAAGTGACGAAAATTAAAAAAGATTAGTTAATTTTGTAAATAATTTTATCTCTCTTCTATTTTATCTCATCTCTCATTTCATCTCTCTTATCTCTTCCACCAAAAAAATTCAAAAATCCATTTCAATTTTTTTCTCTCTTATCTTTTTTCCAAAAAATTCAAAAATTCAAATTTTATTCCATCTTTTCTATTTATATGGCTCTTTCTCCCTCATTTCAACTAGACCAATCTTTAGAGAGAGGAGCCCGATCTCTGAGAGTGTACTTGTCAAGAAAAGGTGTCTAGCCTCTGAGCCGTCCGGTGACAGTGATTCGGCCTTCATCGAGGCAATCACGATCCATTTTCCGCTCCTAAGGTGAGATCCACATTTTTCTTATTTTTATCTAGGTTAATCGTAGTTTTTTTTCTCGTATTTTTTTATCTCATTGTCATTTTATTTTCTCTAGATCTTAAAAAATCCATCTCGATTTGATCCGCCACCGACTCGATTTTTCATCTCACTTTCTCGATCTCTACACGTTCTATTTCTATCGTCCACGATCTCTCAACTCCGGCCGCGTACGGTGGCCGGAGATCGGATTCTCATCCTCCACTTTCGCCGAATCCCCATTCATTTTTTTCCGAGTTGCAAATAAATAAAAAATAATAAAAAAATTTTCATTTGTGTTCTTTATCTCTAACGTTTGTTATGCAGGAACATTAAAAAGAAAACAAAAAAATTCATTTCCATTTCTTATTTTTTCGGGTTTACAAAAAAAATATAATTTTTTCCTTTTTATTACTACTAACATCACAAAGAATATAAAAAATTACAAAAAAAATAAAAAATAATAATAAACAAAAGGGACGGCTTCTTCCAGCCGCCGCCCCTCCTCCGTCGTCCATACCGGCAACCGCCCGTCCGCCGTGAAGGGCGGCAGCGCCGCCTACATCTGCGGGCCCCACCAACTGCCTCTAGTCCATGCCTCTGTGCAAGGGCGGTACTCGCCTCGACGCTACCTCCATCTCCCCACCTAGGGCTGCACCTCCACGGCGGCCCCCTCAAGCTTCCAGGCACCGCCGACCGCACGAAGGCCCCCACACCCGTCGAGCTCCGCTGCCCCCGACCTTTCGTCCTCCCGCGCCTCCCGTGCGTGAGCGGCCCCTCCACCGCCGTGAGGCGGCGCCGACTCCTACGGCCCGTGACTTCCTTCCAGCCGACTTCAGCCGCAACACCGTTCCTCGCCACCGTGCGCCAACGCCATCCAGCGCCGCCATCGTCCACGAAGAAGAAGGGGCAGCGACGTCCTCCCTTCTCCCTCCACCTTTTGCTTGGGAACGAAGGAGACCCTAGGGCTATATTATTTTATACTTCGGGAAAATTGCATAAGAAGCCTTGGGAAGTTTCAGTAATCACAAAGAGGCCCCTGCTAGAGTCAAGTTACATCATCTCCGAACACGGGGAAACCCTCAGTTTTCACTTGAGGCTTCGACACACATGCCAAGACACTAGACGGGGGTCAAAGGGGGATAAAGAAGATAACTAGGAGAGGGGTGTTTATTTGTAGACAAAGTTAAAGACCCTTATTGTCCAGCGATTTGGGAAGAACATGGGTTATGTACATGAGATCAAAGATTTAGGCAAGGATCAGTGATGATTGAGAGAGATTTTGGTGTGGATAAATAATGAAAAGGCATGATTAGATGCTCATGAGAAATGGCGCGAAACATGGGAAAAGAAATTGGTGTAAGGTCAGAATGCCTAGACGCTGAGTTGACCAAGAGGTCAACAAAAGATGACACGTGATTGGCCTGCGTCAACCCAAGTTGCTATAAAATAGGGGTTTTATTCACGAATTAATGGATGAAAAATAGAAAACAATTTTATTAAATTTTAGGTGTAAAATAAAAATTGTTCATTTATTTATTAAGTATTTTAATCTAATTTTTATTCGTTTTTGGGTTTACTGATTACATGTCAGTTAAAGGTATATTTATGGGTATATTCATTTATGCTTTCGTAAATTTTAATTTTTAAATTTTAATATTTTATTCTCTTTTTTGATATATTTATATCTTACTGTTATGTGCAAAAGTATTTTTATTTTCTCTGATATAATGTATACATTTAATTAAATAAAGGTATAAATTATATGGTATAAGTATATATACTTAACATACATTTTTTTCACTTAATTATTTATCATTTTATTTATGGTTTATTATAGTTTTAGTATGTACATATGTCATAAATAATATTAACAAAATTATAAAAAAATATAAAATTGTAAAAAAATCAAGACTAAAGAAATTGAATATTTTATTCAAGTATACTAGACAATAAGGGTTCAAAACCTAATTTTCACATCTTAGCTTCAAATTAAGTGAAACCACCTTCACTAAATAGCTTATTAAAAGTTATGTACAATTGAAGGTGATTTTGATACATTTTGAGTTTTTATTTAAAAGATATGGGTATATGAATATTGAGTTTTGGGATTTTTATTTTGTGCATAAAATGTACATTGTATATCATCCTTGTACAAACTTAATTTTATATTTTTCTATACATTATTGTATACAACTTTCATGTACAAAGTTTCCTTATTTGAATAATAAATAATAAAGAATAAATTAGGTCCCAAAAGTGTTGTTGATGAATACGAATGGAGTTTTCATGTGATTTTTGGCCCTTATATCCCCCCTGCTTTATTCCTTGTCGATCGAATCAATTCTTAACTTGGTTTCGTGGTTTGGGTCATAAAACACCTTGAGTATTTTATTTTTTTTATTTCTTTTCTTTTATTTATTCTATAATTTTGGCATTAAAATTGGTATCTTATATACAAGAAACATGATAAATAATGTATGTTAATATGTAATGTTATGTACATGTACTAGCTAGGGTTTTTAAGGCCAAAATGATAGAATAAAGGTGATGAAATGCAGATTCATCTCCCCATATACTTGCCTTTGCTAGTCCCTAGTAAACACTTATGCAGTAAGCGTAGGAAATGAAAAATAAAGAAAAGAAAAAGAAATAACTTGGAATAATTGTTGATTTTGAACTTGTCTAGTGATAAAGTCAAAAAGGTTGGAGCTCAGAGAAGGCCTTTGGATTAATGGTGTGTTTGAAACCCCACTGAAATCGGGAAGTGTAACGTAACAGCCCTCAGACTCCATACTCCTATCATCCATTCCAAATCACAGCCAGGACAGAACCATCCTCCCAGTCGCATACTCTTGCTACCTTGAAATGATATAACCATGTGTGTGGATTTGTTCAAATCTTTTCAGACAAAATCATTGAACCATCAAGGCACCTGCTCTTCTCGTAACTCGTCCTTGTAAGATAGATATTCCCTTATAAGGTTAGGTACTCTTGTTCTTTACAATCAAATGGGAGAAGATGTCAGAAGAATGGGAAGAGAAGTAGGAATGGACTAGTGTAGTCTTCATTCCCTTGTGAAGTCAGTCAGTGTAATCGATTCTTCACCAAGAAGCATGCTTTTTTTGAAGCCCAAATTTTTGGTGGAATTTTTCGGTATAGGATTATTTGGATACTTTCTTTGTCTTTGTACAACTTCTACATTCTTGTTTATGCCCCAATGGACATAGCATATTTTGTTCGACCTAAATTTTTTAGGGTCTTGGAAAAGTTGTGCTAGTAGACCATTCATCATCTGAAGGTTTATCTCAATCCATCTACGGACTTTAGATATCATTATTACCAAAAGAAGTGGGTTAGAGTATTGATGTCGACAATCCCCAAGAATGGTTCTTGAGCCACCCTTGACGAAGCGGCCTTGCATCGTCCAGACTTAGACTCCAAGATTTTTCAACAGTCCATCTAAGTTGAGCTAGGTGCTAGGTATGAGGTTTCCAGTCAAGTCATTATCTTAGGAGTCATACGAATGACTTGAAGGGTTCTATTTAAGCACATTGAATTGGCTCATGAACATAATCTTATGGAACCTAAAGAAGTAAGTCAAGGTGACTAGAAACATCTCCACTTCCAGTCCTCAATGGGTTCCTCTGAAATTAGGTGTATTAAGGTCTATTTCAATCTCCAATCTCCGAACTTTATTTTGAGTTGTTAAATTGTCTATATAATTCCAAAAAAATGCAAATGTTATGTACAATGCAAAAAACTCTTTTTGTGATGCCATTTTTAAATGTAGAACTTTTATGGCTTTTTTGAAAAAAATTGCAAATGTTTAAGAAATGTTTGAAGAAGATTTTTGCAGCTGTTTTTGGAATTTTTATTTCGCAAATTTTTTTGTTTTTTTAACAAAAAGACTTTTGACACAGAAGGGAAGCATGCACAAATATTTACACGAGTGTGACTTTTTTTATTTACAAGAATTAGGGTTTAAGGATTTACATATTGATTGTGAGCTATTTTTATAGGAACATTTATATAATTTGTAAATAATTCCTTTTGAAGGATGTATATATTCCTCATATTTATTCGAACAAGGTTTTACAAATAATTTGAGAACTATAGTCCAAAATAATATTTGCAAATAACTTTTACAAACATTTATTAAAAATCATTTTGCAAAGGTTTTTCGAACAGCATATATATATTTTTCAAATATTTTACACCCATTTTTCAAACCATTTGAAAATAGATTTTTCAAACAAATTTATTTCACATAAAGAAAAGAATTTTTTACAAACAAAAAAATTTTACAAAGGTTGAAAATATTTACCAAATATTTTTCAAATAGTGTTCAAAAGATTTTTCAAATAGATTTTCAAACTTTTGTTCAAATTTTTGCAAAAAAAATTTACCTGATTTATTAAACAGCATATAAAAAACAATTTGAGGAATAATATGCATCTCTTTATTAATTGATCTTATGAATTTATATGTTTGGATATAAATAGTAATTTAGCCATCTTTATTAATAATACGAAAGTATGAATTATAGCTAAAGTATATACATAGTAAATGACCCCCTATACTTAGCTTGCGTTATGCCCTCATAGATCGAAAAGAGAAGAAAAGGTGCAATTCGTACTGAGTATGGAAAAGCTTGTTCTATAATGACGAAAAAATTAGGAAGGAAAGAATGAGAAGTCAGTTGTCCCCCTTGTACAAAGGATCAGATATTCCTAAGTATAGCAGACTGGATCTACATGTAGGGAGGGTCGAGGGATGGGGATGAACAAATAACACTCAGACTGTATCCCCTATACTCATGGTAAGATATCCTAAGTATAGACAAAAAGAGGAGATAGTGGAGAGGATCAAAAAATGAAAGAATTTTGGGGTGCACGCTTACGGTCCTGAAATTTAGTCCTTTAATTATTTCGTTTCAAATGCGTTGTAGTCACATAAATTTCTATCTATCGAAAACCACTTAATTAATATATCAATTAATAGCAAGCGGTATTTTTGCCCAAGGTCGAACTCAAGGTGGAAACTTTCTCCTTAGATTGATTTTCATACGATCTAGATGCTAGGTTTTCAAAGAGGAGTATTTTGTATTTTTGAATGCAAGTGATAAATGCAAATGCAATTTCAAGCTAATTCAAGTGCTAAAATTTAAATTTCGATCAAATCATTTTCAAAAATCCTCAAAGTTAACCAGAAGACGAATAATGATGAAATTAAGCTAATGAAATTTTTTGGAATTTTTTGACTCAATAAGAATTAATAAAAATTAAATATGAATGCAAGGTGATTTTAGAAATTTTAATTTTAATAAATACTAAACGTCAATATTTTTCAAAAATAAATTTATCCTAGATAGATCTATGTGAGAAATATCCAGAAAAATTTTAATTCCTAAAAATATTAAGTGAGGAAAATTAATTACACAAATCAATAATAATTTTTTAAGACCTCGTTATACGTACAAAGGTGGTGATTTTTTGTCACAAAGTAGAAAATAAAATCTAATTATTTTGAATTTTCAAGAAGTTTCGGAGCAACAAATACTTTAATATTATCAAAAGTTCACACAAAGGGCAAAATATGTTATCTTTTACCAAAATAATTATAGTAAGTAAATCATGGCTCATAAAAATTCCATCAAATATCCATAATGATCAGCATTAGTAGTTTCTACAATGAGCAATTTTTGGAAATATCAAATGATTGAAATGGACATTCAAATAAATATGCAAACACAGGGGTGTAAATGCAATGCGGAAATAGAATTTATAAAGACAAAATATGCTGACGGGCTATAATGCAATTACCATGACTCTGGGGCCTTTTCTGCAATTTTTCGCGTTGATCTCGTGAAAGTAACGTATGTTATCTCAAGCTGGTAGGGGGTGGCTCATATGTTTCTCTAGAAGCTCTGGAGTGCAGATGCAAATTCTACACTAGGGCAAGTGTTGGGCATGTGCCAGCTTGAAAGGGGTCACGGGCGCAACTCCTCCACAAGGTTGGGGTTGGTCCTGCAAATATCCCTCTCTCGCACGTGCATCGCACATGTAGGAGGGATAATAGCGGGGCGTGAAGACTGAAGGTGGAGGATGTCCTGCGGCCACGGCGGCTACCTCTAGTTGAGATGATTGCAAGAGGAGGGCGGATGGTTGGGGCTTGTTGCCACGTGAGTTGGATGCAAGTCATCCTATGGCTGGAGTTGGTAAAGTTGCATGTGAAGGTGTAGGGCGAGAACACGAGCGTGGAGGGGTGCCCAACCCGTGGCTGGGGCAGTAGCAAAGAGGCAGTGATGTATGGAGGAGGGGCCCACATACAGTGGATGCACACAGCAACGAAGGTGAGGTCCGTAGTAGAGATCGTGGTGCTAGACATGCCCAGCAGTTGGCTTCTGGATGTTACTGGATCGAGGGCAGGGGTTATGGCAAGGCGAGTTGTTGTGGATCGTCGAGGACAGAGGTGCAACAGGTCCGAGGAGGTGGGCAGCCGACAAAGAAGGTGTGGTTGCGAAGGTGGTGGTGTGTGCTCCAGTAAGGGAAGACAGTGTGAAGACAGAGAGTTTTGTGAGGAATAGGGGAGGTTCCCCTATGAACAGGGGAACTCTCACTATTTTTTTACCATGGTTAAATTTCTATTTATTTTATTAAAGAAATATTCTTAAAAAAATAAGGCTAAATTACAAAAAAGGGACTGATCTTTACATGGATTCTCAAATTAGGGAATAATTTTATTTTGTAACAAATACGGGATCAAAGTTTAACCTAACGTTTCAGTCCTCGATGTCGTTAGCGGGCGGCTCGACCCATGCCTTCAGTTGACGAAATTACCCCTGATTTACTTTTTCACTTCCCTAATTCTAGCCTCACCCAAATAGAGATTTTGCTTGTACTTGTGGAAAGGGAGGATGACGGCAATGCGCACACCCCGAACACCGCGAACGTCACAATCCCCTCATTGTTCCTCCTCGTCGCCACCAGCACCGGTGCCAGCACCCCTCCCAGCACTACCGACGACTGCAACATCACCACCATCGAGTTCCTCCCACACATCGGGAACCAAAGGGGCAACGACGATGGCTAGGGAAGGAGATGCCCGTGGACTAGGCAGTGGTGAAGGTTGGGGGCTCTGTAAGTCGAGGGAGGTACTCGGGTGGCGTGGGCTACGTGTCACGGTTGCTGTTGAAGAAACGGAGGTGGCGCAGCGGTACTCGGCGGAGGATGGTCCTCTACGTGAAGGAGGTGCCTAAATCGACGATCGCATCGATTCTGAGCTCGTAGTTGAAGGTGATGCTCAGCGTTGGGGGATTGCAGCTACTGAAGATGTGGAGCCTTTTCAACCGCCGAGAGTTGGTGAGGCTACATGATGGTTCAGCGGTCGCATGCGGCCACGCGGACTGGGGCTTCTTCGATGGATTGGCTTGAGAATGGTGCCTCAGCCTAGAGACTATTTGGAACTACAATCCAGATGAAAGGGTCTGGACTCCGTAATGGATAAATATGAAGTGGATGGACCTGAAATAGAGTAGATCTAAATAGAAGCAGATCAAAACTCTAATTGAAGAGAGGTTATTTGCAAAATGGAATTGGAAGGTGCTTGGATGTGTAGACTATAAACATATCATATCGTTGATGTTGTATGATGTTGATCATGAGGTGATGGGTGGAATATTGGTGGGTATATCAGAGATATTACAACTGAAAGGATCTGAATGGGAAACGAATCTTTTCCCACACAAATAGATCACTGAAACCCCTCTTCCTCCTTTGTCTCCACCCTCTCCTCCTTCGCCATGGTCGTCCTCTCCTGTCGTGCCAACCCTCTGGCCATCCTCTCTCTCCGCACCAACCCCCTGTCCTCATCTAGAGTCAGCGATGGCCAGATAATCAAATTGGTGGGGTGAGAGAGGTTTTCGTGACACTATTTGTGTGGGAAACGGATTTGGAAAGTGCAAAGGAAGGAGGGGGTAATTTCGTCAACTACTCACGGATTAAGCCATCCACTAACGGTATCGGGGACTGAAACGTTAAGTAAAACTTCGGTCCCCTATTTGTTACAAAATAAATATCGATCTCTAATCCGGGAATCCATGTAAATATCGGTCCTTTTTGTAATTTACCAAAAAAATAAAAATCACGCTTAGATTTGTAGCATGTGATTTATTCGTGGAAAATGGAATCTGATTGGTGATTTGAAGCATGGAGGGAGGTGAATTTAGGAGAGAGGAAATGAAGAGGAAGATGGAGGAAGAGGATAATGAAGGAAGAACAAGATAAAATAATGGGAGTTCACTTGTATGAATTTTGCATGGGTTTCTAGATTCAATGCTCCAACTGGTTATCACTCGACGGCCTGTCTTGGCTGGAGCTCAGCGACTGCACGAGCAGCTGCAGCAGAAGGGAATGCTTCCTTAGATATCTCACCGGAGGTTGCTCTCCACCGTCGCCTACCAGGAGTCTCGTTTCTATCAAAGATGAGATCTTCGAGGCTTGTGGTTAACCTTGCAATAATGGCGAATTAGGGAATCAGGTGGTAGGGATTAGGCTTTCAATGGTAGTTGGAGGAGGAGCAAATCATGGGCGAGTGCGCGAGATGGGTACGTTACGGGTGGAAGGGCGTGTCATGCGGGAGATGGAGAAACGGAGGGAGTGAGTGATTATGGATGGTGGAAGGAGTGGGTTCGCCTGCGCAGGGGGTGTTCCTGGTGGAGAAGAGAACGTGAGGGGAGAGAGGGATGGCCAGTGAGTGGTCGGCGTGGGAGAGGGTCATGCACTGCAAGGCGTTGGGGAGGAGGCGAGAACCGCTCATCGCGAGAGGATAGAGAGAGAACCGGTCACGAGCTGAGTCGGGGGAAGTGGGCGCATGGTGCACCGACTGTGGGAGAGGAAGGGGAGGCGGTCACGTACTCTGCACATGACCAGCCAGAGAGAGAGAGAGAGAGAAAGATGCCGCGTGGCGCGCTCAGGAGCGGCCACGTGGCGGCTTATTTTCAATTTTTAAAATAATTTAAAAATATAATATTAATTAATTAAAAAAATAAATAAAATATAAAGCAAAATAATAAAATTAGGTGACACATGGTGGCTCCAGGAGTTGCCATGTGTCGCTCCCTGAAAAATCTCAATTTAAATCGAAAGACCAAATCAAAAAGAAATATCAAAAGTACTCAAATCAAAAAGTGGTCAATGTGAAAGTTGTTCATCTCGACAAGATCTATAACTTTTGTGAAGTACTAAAAATCAAAATAAGTCATATGTACAAAGTGTATTTTTAGGTGGTATCTTATAGGTATAAAATACTGCATTTTTATATTTTGCAATTTTTTATCATTTTTAAATAAGATAAAAATCAAAATAAAATTAGGAAAATATAAAAGAGATATTTACAACTTAATATAATTTTTATATTTTTAATAATAATGAAATTAAAACGATATAAATGGAGGGTAATTTGGTCAATTTGTACAATATATAATAGTGGCCCAAAACCCAAGTTTAACATATTATCTCCGATTTGTATGAAATTAGTCTTGTTTTAAAGGTCTTCAAATATATATTGCTTTTAAAGTGAGTAGACCTAAATCAGACATTGTATGAGAGAGATATGTATATTTTAAGGTTCTTGGTTTCAAACTTGGATTTGAGTTTTATTGGACACTTTTACAAGTTAGTATTTTTTGATATTTTTCCTTTATTAGTGTTAGTAATATATACACTATAGAGGTGGTTTTATTGGATTTAGTATAAAATAGATACAAATATGTGATTTTAGTTAATATACAGGTGAATATTTACAAGTGTATTTGGCTCCTTATTTAATGCAAATATAAATGCTAAAATGCATATATTATTTACACATGCATGAATGCTAATTACGCAATATAGGTGATGAAATACAACTAATTAATTGGGAAAAAAACTCTATTTTCAACTTTTAGAGTGATGAATCATAGATTCATCAACCCCCTATACTTAAACCTTGCTCATCCCCAAGCAAATAAAATGAAAATGCAAAAGTGAAATGATTTTGGGTTCCATACCAAGGTCATGAACAAAAGGTGAAAATGAAGCTTGACTCAACATTTGGATAAATAATGTGGCAGAACCTTATTAGGATCTAAATTTAAGACCTAATAGGTTTTAAATTCTACAAGTCTTCTATTCAAGATGCATCAACAGTCAGGTCAGAACAAATCCTCATATGCAAAATTCTGATGACTGTGGATCTTACTTGTACTGTGTAAGTGAAATATAGATCCCCACATCAGAAATGGCAAAGAAACAACCTCCTCTAACAAGGTAACTCTAATTCCCCGGTCCAGTAACTCTTTTCTCGAGGAGCGGGGTATTCCCTTCTAAGTTCAAGTGCAACTGGCTCAAGAAGAGGGGGTGGTGAAAAGAATGGTCGATAGCCAGTGTAGCTACTTATCTTAGGATGATTAACCGGTGTAGCCAAGTCATCCAACTGCAAGCTTTGAAGCTCTTCTTATTTTTCTATCCTTGTATATACACTCCAGCAGGCATTTTGTTTTTCAATCAGGCATGTCCACCTTTGGAGATTCTGCATTTTTTCCTTTCTTTCTCTTTTTTTTAAATATATACAAGGTGCATCAAATACATAAGAAGTTTTTCTCCTTGAGCCAGTAGACTATCCCTTTTTTGAAGCTATATTGCAACCCATAGTATCCCGTCCTTAGACGTTAACACCACCAGACTAGGTTGAGATGCACTATCCTCCTTAGAGGAGGACGGATGTTTCCACCTATGTGCTACTCCCAGCCAAAGGATTGTACCTCCTCACCACCTCGTCAATGAAGAGCTACATGCATGGTGTTTGTCCAAGTTAGGTCACTGTCTAAAAGAACCATGCGTGTGTACGAGATATTCTACTTAGACCAATCAAGATGACATGTGAACATAGACTTGGGGACTCAGAGAATTAATTCACTTGACCTGAAAAATTTTAACTCCAGATCCCATATGGTTCCTCTTAGTAGATTAAGGTCAAATCAAATCCATCCTCAACATCTATTCATAACTTGGATCAGAACCCATTAACTTTTCACTTTACATTTTCTAGATATGCAGATGAGATGTACATGACATGCTATAGAGATGAATGACATGCAAGACACATTTTTTATGCAAGGATGATATGCAAGAGTAAATAAAAGGCCTATTTTTATGTTTGTTTTTTTGGTGTACCTCCTATTTTACAACAATTTTTACAAGAACTTTATTTACACAAGAGTTTTTACAAAGTTTTTTTACCAATTTTACCCATCCTGTAATTATTGCATAATATATACAAAAATACACGAAAGTACGAGCTATGGGTAAAATATATATATGTAATATATAAATACCCCCTATACTTAGTGTGTGTTATGACCTCAGAGCACAAAAGGTGAGGAAAAGACATAGCTCGTACTAAGCATAGGAGAGCTAAAATAACAAAAACGAATAAAGTCGCTTCACCTCCCTATACTTAGGCTCTGGCAGCCTAAGTATAGAAGAAGATCAAAAATAGGGCGGGCGAGGATAAGAGGGGAAATGAATGAGTATACACAGGGAGGGCATCGGTCCCTCCTATACTGGTCAGCCTAAGTGTAGAACAGAAGTGAGTGTGAGAACCGATAAGATCTAGAGAATATACAAAGAGTGAGGGATGTGCATGAGTGACTGAATCTTGATGTTGCATCTTCATGTAGAGTAATCTAATGTATATGCTCTTTGCTCACTTTGCATGAAGTTGATGACCTCAACTTGGACTAACTGCTCCTTGAAATCTACAAAATGCTTCAACAGTTTTCCATTTACCACGTGAGATTGTGTACCATCTGTGAGATTGGCTATCTCTACATTTCCATTCACATGCACTTTTTGGACAAAAAGGGGACCCGTCCGATTTGAGCTTCCCATGGAACATCTTTAATCGGGCATTAAACAACCATACCTTTTGTCCTAGAACAAAGTCTTTGCATCTAATGTGTTTATCACGCCATCTCTTGACTTGTCCTTATAAATCAGACTATTGTCATATGCCCTGTTTCAGATTTCCACGAGCTCGTTTAAGTTCATGTCACGACAAAACTTCCCTAGATGACAACTCCAATTAATTTTTTTTAATTTCTCATTCGAATTTGTGAATCATCGCTACGGGCAAATGGCATGGCTTTCCATATATCATTATAAATGATGAAGTGCCCAAGGGTGTCTTGTAGGATTTCCTGTAGGACCACAGAACTTGGTCCAAGAGCTCAGACCAGTTCTTCCTATCAGGACGAACCAACTTCTGTAATATACTCTTTACCTCTCGATTCGAAACCTCTGCCATGCCATTGGTATGTGGGTGGTAACGTTCGAGTCGTATTAGAGGTGCGTCGAGGGGGAAAAGTCCTTTCCAAGGGACTAGTGACTCATTGCTCAAACCCATAGTCCTTAGCTAAAGATCTCACATCTCTATTCACAAAGTAGCTACCCCCATCTGATATCAAAACTTTTGGCATGCCGAACCTAGCAATAATATGATCTTTTACAAACTTACAGACAGTCTTGTTGTCTGCGGTTCAGGTTGGGATAGCCTCCACCCACCTAGATAGATAATCAACCTCCAACAAGATGTACTCGTGTCCTTGGCTATTGGGGAAGGGACCCATAAAATATATGCCCATGCATTAAATACATCACAAATTATCAAGGGTTGCATGGGCATCTCAGCTCTTTGAGTAACTGTCCCTCATATCCTCTGACAAATCAGGCACGAGCGAGCAAAATCAATAACATCTCTGAATAGGGTCGACATATATAATCCGCATTAGAGTACCTTGTGGGAGGTTCTCTTCCCCGAATAGTGTCCTCCATACTCAAGAGAATGATAATATGTGAGAACACTCTAGTATTCCTTTTGAGGAATACACTTTCTCCAAACATAACCTAGCCCTTCAAAGAAAAGGAATGGACCATCCCAGTGGTATCTCCTTGAATCCGACTTCAGTCGGTCAATGCTGCTCCTACTCCAACCTTGGGGAACTTGCTTGGAGACAAGGAAGTTTACCATGTTGGCATACCATGAGAGTGAGTCAATAACACAAATTGACTCGTCTGGAAAAGTCTCTCTAATATGCTCAAAATCAGGGGAATCCTTAAGGTCAATTGGAGAAAGATGATCGGCCACAACATTCTTTACTCTAGATTATCTTTTATCTCTAAATCAAACTCCTGGAGGAGAAAAACACCTAAGAAGACGCACATTCGCATCCTTCTTTTCCATTAAATATTGAATGGTTGTGTGATCAGTGTAAATTGTCACCTTAGATCCCAAAACATGCGACCTGAACTTCTTGAGATCCCATACTATAGCGAGCATTTCCCTTTCAGTCATGGTATAATTTTTCTGTGTAGGATCTAATACTTTGCTTGCGTAGTGGATCGCAAATGGGATCCCATCTCGTCATTGTCCTAACCCTACCCCTATAGTGAGAATCTGAAGCGTCAGTCATGATCTCAAAGGGGAGAGACCAGTCAAGAGCTTGTAGGATAGGCGAGGTACAAATCTTCATCTTCAAGAGCTCAAAGGCCTCCAGACACTTGTGATCTGCAACGAACTTTGTGTCTTTCCCTAAGAGCTCAGTCAATGGGCAGGCAATCTTTGAAAAATCCTGGATAAATCTCCTATTAAATCCAACATGCCCTAAGAATGGTTGCACTGACTTCACTTTGGTCGGTAGTTTGATTTTCTTAATCATTTCCACCTTGGCTGGGTCAACCTCCATTCCCCTTTTAGAGACGGCATGCCCCAACACAATACCCTCTATCACCATAAAGTGACTCTTTTCCCAGGCAATCTTTGAAAAATCCTGAATAAATCTCCTATTAAATCCAACATGCCCTAAGAATGGTTGCACTGACTTCACTTTGGTCGGTAGTTTGATTTTCTTAATCATTTCCACCATGGCAGGGTCAACCTCCATTCCCCTTTTAGAGACGACATGCCCCAACACAATACCCTCTATCACCATAAAGTGACTCTTTTCCCAGGAGAATACCAGATTCACCTCCCAACACCGCTCAAGGACTCGGTCCAAGTGAGATAAACATGTCTCGAAGGAATCACTATGAACCAAAAAGTCATCCATGAATACTTCCAGAAAATCCCCCACCATCTCGGCAAATACGGTGATCATGTACCACTGAAAAGTACCTGGGGCATTGCAGAGTCCGAATGGCATACGCCTGAATGCGTAAGTTCCAATTAGACATGTGAATGTGGTCTTTTCCTAGTCCTCGGGGGCTAGCCTGAGTACCCGTCAAGAAAACAGAAGAGAGCTTTCCCTGCGAGCCTCTCCATGACGGATCGATGAATGGCAAGGGAAAGTGGTCTTTCTTAGTCGCAGTATTCAGGTGCATGTAGTCAACATAGACGCTCCACGACATGGGTACTCGTGTCGTGATCTCTACCCCTTCTCGTTGGTGTTCATCTGGATCCCCGACTTCTTAGGGACAACATGAAGCGGGGCCACAAACTTGAAGTCAGAAATAGAGTATATGAATCCTACCTTGCACCATTTTTCTATCTCATTCTTCACTACTTCCCGTAGATTGGGGTTAAGCCTCCTATGGAATTTACAGGAAGGTCTCACATTATCCTCAGTATAAATATGCTGTGAGCAGAGAGCGGGGTTGATCCCCACAAGATCTGACATAATCTAGCCTATTGTTGTGCAGCTCCTCTCTAAGACTTCTAACAACCTAGACTCATGTTCTAAAGTCCAGTCTGAACTAATGATAACAGGATATCTTTCTTTGGGTCCTATAAGAAAGGCACACTTTAGTGTAGGATGAAGGGACTTCAGCTCTGGCAGTGTGGTGTCATCAAGCATATCGGGCTGAACTGAGTCAGAATCAGGTTGTGTGTTGCATATAGGTGGGCTAAGTTACGTAGTACTCGCCACCAACTCAGAAGTATCAAGAGTCGTATCACCAAAGAAATGCGGTAATTCAGCCAAAGCCGCATCTGACTCATCATCTATGTCCCATGATTGTTCTGAGGGAGATGGAGTAGATAGATCATGATGGATCTCTATGTCATCATGGAAATAGGAAGATGCATCTCTCATAAAATCAGGAAACACCTGGAAAACTGCAGCATGCACTATATCCTTTCCATATGAAAGGGCCTCGCTCTGTTCCAAAGTAATCTGCCTCCAAATCCTAGTGGTACTGATCATTCTGAAATTTACCTATGAAGATGAGTAATCGGTACTACTATCTGAATCAGGTCGCTACTATTTCATCTGCTTCATCTCAAGGTTTATCTCTCCATTTAGAGAATAGAACTTCATTATTCTCATACCATAATCAAAAGCTGCACATGCAGTCCTAAGGATGGGCCGTCCGATAATGATCTGAGATTCTCTCCAATGATTGGAGGTCTCCATGTCCAATACTGTGAAGTCAACCTTGTAGTTCTTCCCCTCAATCGATATAACAATGTTCTTCACCTCTTTCTTAGGTCTTTTCATTGAATGATCAGCAAATTGGAGTAGAAATCTAGATTTGTGAAGTGGTCCTAACTCCAATTTGTGATGTAATGCTAGGGGAAGTAGGTTGATTGAAGACCCATTATCCAAGAGAGTACGTGAAAACACAATGTCGTTGATATGACTCTGCACGTAGTGAGCACCCATGTCTTTTTTCTTCCATGGTAACTGTTGATTCTAGAGACAACAGGTTGTAGCAATTGACAAGACGTGAGTCTTTACTTATTGGTTCGGTTTCTTCCTGCTAACCCTAATAGGTGTGCATCTCACCTTAAGGTATTTTTGAAATGCAGGATGGTTAGCCACATACTCATCGAATGGCACTTTGATGGTGATATTCTCCTGGCAAAACCGTGCCATGCCAAGGTCATCCCTCTGAATATTTCTGCTATGTTTTCCTCTCGTAATAGCACAGGGGAAAGGGATGGAAGGAAGGGACATAAAAGATGAAGAATCAGAACAGGAAACTGAATGATCATTCTTAGAATTAATTGAAACAGAGTTCTTCATACATGTATCTCTTTTATGAAACATGGGACCTAAATTAAATTATCTACTGAAGGTTGTGGGAAATAAGTTACAGTGGTATCTGCCACAACCGGAGGTGCAAGGTCCTCCATAGCATATGGGATATCTCCATGTTGTTGATGTTGCATTTGTTCTCTCCTTCTCTTCTCGACTCCCAGAGAGAGAATCCTTAGATATTGCTGACGGGACCTTTGAATGTGTTGACTCTCCTCCTTTTCCTATGAAGACTCCTCAGATAGAACTCCAGAGAGGCCCCTCCTTGTGTCCCTCGCCCGGTCAAGTACAATCACGATCCTTTCCGCTCTTGAGTGATATATGTTTAGCCTCATCGCACGAAAGAATCTCATGTTCAGATTTAAGAGATGCTGACGAGTATACCTGACCAAGATGCTTCTAATAACTAGAACTGTTCATGTTAAATCAGGGTTAGCCTGGACTTGGGTTGGGATAGAGGTGGAGGGTGTAGATTGCTCGTCTCTCCATCTAGATAGGAGGTTGACATCCACCTGCAAATCATGAATTTCATTATGCATTTCACTCTGATAAGAGCGAAGGGTATCGAGTATATGTTGAAATTGTGAGTTTGTGGGACCAGACGAAGAAGGAAATGGGAAAGGTTAAGAAGAATGGAAAGACTGGCCCTGTTGGCCAGAATTTGCCTCTATTGATGCTGGTGTTGCTGGAACTACTGGCCTGCCTAATACTGGCCCTGACGATAGTATTGTTGCCTATGTTGCTGGTGTGGTTGAAATCCAGGGATCTAGTATGAAGGAGGGGGTGCGGAGGTGAATGCGGTGTTGTGTAAAGATGGGGGATGTTGATAAGTCTGTCGATCCCCCATACTTCTCTACCTGGCAAGGTCCAGAGTATACCATACTCCATTCACCTCCCAAATCGGTGGAGGCTCCTCCTGGACTGTCTCTATAGATGGGGGCTACTGCTGGGATGAGTGGGTGTAGGATTGATCATGTTCCCATGGCTGGGTTTTCCCTGACACCGGCTACTCCTGAACATGGTGAACTCATTATACAGAAGCAGAGGGTGCAGTCACGGTAGGTATCTTTATCTTATATACCTTCTCAGTCAATTACTCAATCTATATGGGAAATTTGGAGATGCTCCGGTCCAATTCATCAATCCTCATGTCGATCCTCTCGACTAAAGTAAGCTTGCCCACAAGGAGTCTCATGCTAGGGACCACATCTTCTGAGACATCAACTACAGCTGACTTCCCCCCTCTAGATGAGAGTGAACTAGGGGACTGTATGTATTCCCTGCTGGCAGTCTGTGAGCGGCTAGTCTCAGCCATCTGCTCGAATATCTTCCAGACGGTATCTGCTCTGCATGAAGTGTAGTTGCCTTCACAGGCAGTTCTCACTAAACCCTGCATCTCAGGGTTAAGATCAGTGAAGAATGACTGGACCAAGATGTTGTCATCTAGACCATAACAAGGACATTTCTGTAGGATGTCCTTATACCTTTCCCATGCATCACAAAGGCTTCATGGGGTGGCTGAGAAAATCTTGTGATGCATGTCCTCATCATGTTAGTCCTTCTTAGGGGGTAGAACTTATTCAAAAATAGATCCTTGAACTGGGCATTAGTAGTGACTATAATTCCCAAGTTCTTCACCCGGTAGTCAGCTTTTCCACTCGAGGTAAATAGAATGGTTGTGAGCCTAATATAATCCTAGCTAACCTTAGGATGTCTAAGCTTAGCACAGACGATCTCGAAATCCCTTAGGAATGCATAGGGTTCCTCGGAAGCATTCCCATCAAAATGTGTCAACATGTTCAGGAACTACATTTTCAACTCAAAATCAACTTCCAATTCATCCAGACTCATATAATTCCGAATTCTATATTGTCAATGGTTGTATGACACGTCCATCAGTGGTTCCACCTCAACATTCAGTTGTACTAACTGAGCTCGGAGTAAAGTATGTTGCTTCATAGATACAACGAGTCTGGCTAGTATCATCCTCAAAGGGTCCTCTAGGTGGTCTTCTTCCTCTTCTTTCTTCATAGGAGGCATTCTGCTTCAATCTTGTGGTGGTCGTGAACCAACAATGTGTACTTGATTAGAAGAGGATTCAGGAATGAAAATATTCTCACCGAACTCAAGAGGATCATGAGACCATGTTGGCCCAAGTTGCGCTTGGGCCGATGAAGACGCACTTCGTGAGGGGTTCAATGAGAGATTTGCGAAGCTTGAGTAAATATCTCCCTAGTCAGTCATCTGCGATGGCAAAAAGAATCGAGAGCATAAAGTGTGTAAAGATAGGATTTGACTCCTAACTAAAGTAAGCAATTGAATCACATACCCCGAGTTCTCACTAGATACGGTGAAGGACCCAAAGCTGGGTTTGATTAATCTGGTTGATTTTAAGTGTAATTTTCAAGCAAATAGCCAGGATTGCATGATAGCCTAAAGGAAAGTCGGCTCAATGCCGGATGAGTCTCCCTGGTTTAACTTGTCGCCTAAGATACCAACGCCCTTCCTCTCTTCACTCCTATCACCAACTTACTCAGTTTATATCGATGAAGTTCAAGGGCGTGCCCCTATCTACCTACCAAAGTAGGCGAAGGCTGACAATGCTTGTGACTTCACCCCGGGGGGTTACTAATCAACTTGTTGCGTCGCACCGCTGCTTCACTCCTATCTACTTGCCGAAGCAAGCAGAGGCTACTTGCTGCTGGTGAGTTGAATTTCTAGTAGTTCAGCCTATGATATTTACCAAGAGCAAGAGCGGGGTACATTGATATGGAAGGAGGCGATTTGGGATCTATCTTAGGGTGTGCACACACACTATGTACCCTCACTCAACCTGAAACCAAAGTCAGGGTTACTCCCCTGCAATTCCAATTTTAATTTATTTTTTGGTCAATTTGTTTAGCAGTCTCGATTTTAAGTTAGATGACCACTAGATTAGTTCAACACACAAGGCACTCTTATTGTCCAATCCCAATTTCCTTTAATCCTAAGTTGTAAATACAATGGGGAGGGAGTCGAGAAAGTCAGATGCAATGAAAAATCAATGATGCATGCCCAGTTTAGAGACTTACACTAATCCTCACGCTCTACATTCAGGATGCAAAATAGAATTGAAAAAAATATACTAAATGAATGCAGGCGATGAAAAGCCGCTCCTAGACAAGCAGTTCTATTAGCGAGTGAAGAACGTAAATTTGGATAAAATTTTGCGATCTAAGTGTGTCTTTTAATGGTGAAGTGTGGTCCTAGATATTATGAGGGCAAACAAACCTAAGAAGCTCTAAGGCCGTAGTACAGGTTTTGTGCTATATCAAGCAACCATACAACACAGAGAGTCTTTTTATTATTTAGTTACACATGTAAGAACCTAAACGGGAACCGCTATAAATGTAGACTTTTTACAAGTTCTCTCTCATCAACTCAGTTAAATTCAATGTGATTTCTTTGGCTCACCTGACGAATCTCCTCCAATGCCTCATGTTCCTCACATAAAAATAAACAATGGTCAGAGAGAAAGACATAGAATAAACAATTACTAAAAATAAACAGAGACTTATTCACAAGAAAAACCGGGAATTAGACTACCCGGGGATGGAAAATCTAAAATCTAGATTTTCTAGAAATTAACCTAAGTCATGCCTCCCCAGCTACGGCACCATTTGGCGGTCCTGAAATTTAGTCCTTTAACTATGTCGTTTTAAATGTGTTGTAGTCGAATAAATTCGGATCAATTAAAAACCACTTAATTGATGTATCAATTAATAGCAAGCGGTAATTTTTTTTTACTTCGGCAAGCCCAAGGTTGAATTCAGCGAGGCAACATTATCTTTAGATTTTAGTTGATCTAGATGCTAGGTTTTCATAGAGGAATATTTTTGTATTTTTGAATGCAAATGATAAATGCAAATGCAATTTTAGACTAGTTCAAGTGCTAAAATGTAAATTTCGATCAAATCATTTCCAAACATCCTCAAACTTTACCAGAAGATGAATAATGATGAAATTAAGCTAATGCAATATATGAGTTAATTAAGAATTAAATATGAATGCATGGTGATTTTTGCAAATTTATTTTTAAGAAATACCCAACATCAATATTTTTTAAAAATCAATTTATCCTAGATAGATCTATGCGAGAAATATCCAGAATGATTTTTAATTCCTAAAAAAAATAAGGTAAGAATGAATTAAAAATTAAATACACAAATTACCAATTAATTTATTAAGATTTCATTTTACGTGCAAGGGTGATGATTTTTAAGCACAAAGTAGAAAATACTAAAATCTAAATATTTGAATTTTCAAGAATTTTCAGAGCAAAATATAATTTAATATTATCTAAAGTTCACATAAAGGGAAAAATATGCTATTTTTTACCAAAATCATTATATTAAATAAATCATGGCTCGCAAAAATTCCATCAAATATCTGTAATGATCAGCATCAGTAGTTCTCCAATGAGCAATTTTTAGAAATAATCAAATGATTAAAATGAACATTCAATAAATATGCGAACATAGGGGGTGTAAATGCAATACGGAAATAGAATTTATAAAGACAAAATATGCTGACGGACTAGAATGCAATTACCATGACTCTAGGGGCTTTTCCAATTTTTCACATTCTCTCAAGGCACGTGCGCTATCTCCAGCTGACAGGGGGCAGCTCACATGTTTCTCTAGAAACTCAGGGGTACAGACGTAAATTCAACACTAGGACACATGGTGGGCGCATGCCTGCTGGAAGGGGGTCACGGGCGCAACTCTTCTAGAAGGTTGGGGTTGGTCCTGCAAATATCCCTCTCTCACACGTGCATCATACGTGCAGGAGGGATAAGAGCGGGGCGTGAGGACTGAAGGTGGAGGACCGAGGACGTCATGCGGCCATGGCAGCTACCTGCGGTTGAGATGCTTGTAAGAGGAGGGTGGATGGTTGGGGCTTGCGGCCACGCGAGTCGGCTGGAAGTTGTCCTACGGCTGGAGCTGGCGAAGTTGCACGCGAAGGTGCAGGGTGAGAACGCGAGCACAGAGGGGCGCCCGACCCGTGGCTGAGGTTGTAGTGTAGAGGCAACGCTGCAGCGACGTTAGAGCTGCACGGAGGAGGAGCCAACGTGTGGTGGATGCGCACAGCAGCGAAGGCGAAATCCGTAGCAGGGGTCGCGGTGCTGGATACGCCCAGTAGTGGGCATCTGAATGTTGTTGGATCGAGGGCAGGGGTTATGGCAAGGCGAGTTGCTGTGGATCGTCGAGTGTGGAGGCATAGCAGATCTGAGGAGGTGGGCAACCGACAAAAAAGGTGCAGTTGCAAAGGCAGTGGTGTGCGCTGCAGTGAGGGTAGACGGTGTGAAGACAGAGAGTTTTGTGAGGAATAATGGAGGTTCCCCTGTGAACAGGGGAACTCTCTCTATTTGTTTACCACGGTAAAATTTCTATTTAATTGAGTGAAGAAATATTATCAAAAAAATGAATAAAAATGACGGTTAGATTCGTATCATGTGATTAGTACGTGGAAATGGAATCTGATAGGTGATTTGAAGCATGGAGGGAGATGAATTTAGGAGATAGGAAATGAAGAGGAAGATGGAGGAAGAGGATAATGAAGGAAGAAGAAGAGAAAAGAAAGGGATTTCACATGTACGAATTGTGCCTGGATTGCTAGAGTCAATGCTCCAACTGATTATCGCTCGACAGCCCGGCTTGGCTAGAGCTCAGCGGTTGCATGAGCAGCTGCAGCAGAAGGGGATGCTTCCTTCTGGATCTCGCCAGAGGTTGCTGATCGTCATTGGCTACCAGGAGGGACTTGTCTCTGTCACAGATGAGAGCTTCGAGGCTGGTGGTTAACCTTGTAATAGTGGCGGATTTGGGAATCAGGTTGTGGGGATCAGGCTTTTAATGGCAGTTGGAGGAGGAGCGGATCATGGGCGAGTAAGCGAGATGGGTGTGTTGCGGGTGGAAGGGTGTGGCATGCGGGAGATGGAGAAACGGAGGGAGTGAGAAGTTATAAAAGGCGGAAGAAGCGGGCTCTCCTGCGCAGGGGGGTGTTCCCGATGAAGAAGAGAACGTGAGGGGAGAGAGGGATGGCCGGTGAGTAGTCGACGTGGGAGAGGGTCGTGCGCCGCAAGGCACGAGGGAGGAGGCGAGAGCCGCGCACCATGGGAAAATAGAGAGAGAACCGGTCACTAGCGGAGCCAGAGGAAGCGGGTGCAAGGTGCACGGATCGTGGGAGAGGAAGGGGTGTGCTCAGCACGTGACCGGCCAGAGAGAGAGAGAAAGATGTCACGTGGCGCGCTCCGGAGCGGCCACATGGCGGCCTATTTTTAATTATCTAAAATAATTAAAAGATAATAAAAATTAATTAGTTAGTTGGTTAAAATAAATTAATTAAACTAATTAAAATAAAATAAGTAAAATAATAGTAAATGGTGAGACGTGGCGGCTCCAGGAGCTGCCACTTATCGCTCCTAGAAAAATCTCAATTTAAATAGAAAGAAATATCAAAAAGATCAAAAGAGCTCAAATAAAAAAGTGGCTAACATGAAAGTTGCTCGTCTTGATGAGATATAGAACTTTTATAAAGGCTCAAAATTTTAAAATAAAGTGTATTTTTGGATGATAACTTATAAGTATAAAACGTCGCAATTTTTTATTTTGTAATTTTGTCATTTTTTAAGTAAGATAAAAATCAAAATAAAATTAAAGAAAATATAAAAGAGATATTTACAACTTAATCTAATTTTTTGTATTTTAGTCATAATGAAATAAAAAGATAAAAATGGAGGGCAAATTGGGTAATTTGTACAATATACAATAAGGGCCGAAAACTCAAGTTTCACATATAATCTCCTATTTTTATGAAATTAGTCTTACTTTGAAGGTCTCTGGAATGTATATTACTTTAAAAGTGAGTAGACCTAAATCGGATATTGTATGAGAGACATGTGTACATTTTAAGGTTCTTGGTCTTAAACTTGGATTTGGGTTTTATTGGACAATTTTACAAGTTAGTATTTTTATATTTTTCATTTATTAGTGTTAGTAATATATATATATACATACACACACATTATAGAGGTGATTTTACTGAATTTGGAGTTAGTATAAAATAGATACAAATAGGTGATTTTAGCTAATATACAGTTGAATATTTACAAGTGTATTTGGCTCCTTATTTGATGCAAATACAAATGCTAAAATACAGATATTATTTACACATGTGTGAATGCTAATTATGCAATATAGTTGATGAAATACAACTAATTACTCGGGAACAAAGCTCTATTTTCAACTTTTAGAGTGATGAATCACATATTCATCACGCATCCCCGTATACTTAGGACAAAGTACGTTCTAAGTATAGAAGACTGACAAAAAGGAGGCACCACCTTTTTATTAGAAAAAGAAAATGAAAATGAAAAGAAGAAAATATGAAAATATGAAAAATTAAAGGAAGCATTTTTGAGTGACAATATCTGAATCTTCTGATGCTATTAAGGTTGCGGATGCTCCTTCGATGCATATCACTTGGACAGAATTGACAACAACCAAGAAAGTGTCTTGGTTGAGGTAAGGCTTCAGTAATTGATTGTTGTAAATAGTTGTGCGTTAGGAGACAATTCAATATCACAATGCTTATGTTGTCACGCATTTCTTGCACTCTGAATGGTCTTGTCCATTTACTTTTAAATTTGCCTGGGAATACCTTCCATTTTGCATCAAATAGTCATACTTTCTGTCCAATCTTAAAGATCTTTCATCTGATGTGTCGGTCATGCCAACATTTAACCTTCTCCTTGTACATCAATGTGTTAACATATGCATAATCTCATAATTCCAGGAGCATGTTTAGATCCTCTTTTATTACCACCTCTTTGTGAGTACAAATTGCAAATATTGATGGCCCATAATGATTTGTGAATTAGCTCTACTGGCATATGACATGGCTTTCCATACATAAGACGGTAGGATGACATTCCCAAGGGGGACTTGTAAGCGGTTTTGTATGACCAAAGGACTAATTCCAAAAGTTGGGACCAATTTTTCTTGTTCGGCTTTACAAGCTTCTAGAGGACCATTTTGATTTCTCGATTTGATAATTCAGTCATGCCATTAGTCTAAGGTTGGTAAGGACATGCGACTCGGTGCTCGATGTTATATTCCTTTGTTAATTTCTTGACCTCTCGGTTGATGAAGTGACTACCCTCATCTGATATGAGTATCTTCATAATACTAAACCACGCAATGATGTTTTCTCTCAGAAATCGACAAACTGTATGGCTGTCAACGGCTTGGACAGGGATAGTTTCAACCCAGTGAATCAAATAATCAATGGCAAGAAGGATGTGCTCGTATCCCTGATTGTTAGGGAAGGGTCCCATGAAGTCAATTTCCCAAGCATCGAATACGCCAGCTATATGAATGAACTTCAGAGGCATGGAATATTTAGTTGTAAGGGTTCCTTTTAGTCTCTGATAGGTATTGTAGTGCTTGACAAATTTGGTGGCATCCTTAAATAGTGTAGGATATAAGAGGCCATACTGTAATACTTTCATTGTCGTTCTATCTGTAGAGTGTTGTCCACCAGATTCGAGTGAATGACAATGCTCGAGGACACTATGATGCTCCTCTTGAGGAATACACATGTGCCAAATACAATCTGCTCCTTCTCTGAATAAAAGTGGGTCTTTCCATTGGTAGAAATGGATGGTGGACAAGAATTTATCCTTCTTGATTTTCTCCCAATCTTGCAGAACTACACCCGAAATGAGATAATTCACAATATCAGCATACCAAGGGAGTAAATCAACAGCCAGAATCGACTCATCAGGAATGGTGTTTGTGATGGGTACACTGCTCAGTAGAGGTTCTTGCTGCTCAATTCTGGAGAGGTGATCGGGTACCACATTCTGAACCCAAGTTTGTCTTTGATTTCCAAATCGAACTCCTGGAGGAGAAGGATACATTTGATTAGTCTAGGATTGGCATCCTTCTTCTGCTGCAATTATCGGATAGCAGAGTGGTCAGTGTAGATTGTGACTTTTGATCCAAGCATATAGTATTTGAATTCTCAAAGGCGAATACCATAGCAAGCAATTCTTTCTCTGTCAGAGTGTAATTTCTTTGAGTTTTGTCGTGTGTCTTGCTGGCATAGTGAATGGCATAGGGCGCCTTGTCTTTACTTTATCCCGGAATAGCTCTAACTGCAAAGTGTGAAGCATCCATCATGATCTCAAAGGGAAGAGACCAATCTGGTTGATGTAGGATAGGAGCTTGAGGAATAAGCTCCTTCAGTTGATTAAATGAGAGGAGAACTTGTTGATCAACATTGAACTCAGCCTCCTTGTACAATAATTCTGTGAGAGGTTGGGCAATGCGACTAAAGTCACAAATGAATCTCTTGTAGAATCCCACATGCCCCTGGAATGACCTCACATTTCTGACTGTCTGAGGTGGCTCTAAATTGGCAATCACATCCACCTTTACTGGGTCAACTTCCATGCCACGTTTGGAAATGGCGTGACCCAGCACAATCCCTTTTGTGACCATGAAGTGGCTATTTTCCCAAGATAGCATAAGATTGACTTCATGGCATTTCTGAAGTACTTGGTCCAGGTGCTGAAGACATGAATCAAAACTGTCACCGTAGATGGAGAAGTTGTCCATAAACACCTCGAGAAAATTACCTACCATCCTGGCGAAAACTACAAGCATGCATCTTCAGAAGCAGGTGTGTTGCACAGTCCAAAGGGCATTCTCTTGAAAGCATAGATGCATAATGGGAAAGTGAAGGGCATCTTCTCTTGATTTTATGGGGCGATTGCCACTTGGTTGCACCTGAAGTACCCATCCAAAAAGTAGAAGAACTCCTTGCTGTCTAATCTTTCCAACATCTGATTAATGAATGGCAAGGGGAAGTGGTCCTTCTTTGTTACTGCATCCAAACGGCGGTAATCGACACATACAAGCCACAATGTTGGTATCTGTGTAGAAATGTCCTCTACTCTGTCATTGGTAACCACGATGGGCCCAGATTTTTTCCAGCACTACATGTAGAGGGCTCACCCGTTTCGAATCAGAGATGGTGTAAATGAAGACTGCGTCACACCACTTCATGATCTCTTTCATGACAACATCTGCAAGTTTGGGTTCAGTCTCCTTTAAAACTCTTGGCATGATTTGGCATCTTCTTCCAAATAGATATGGTGTGAGCAAAGAGTAAGATTTATCCCATGGAGATTTGAGACTTGCCAACCAAGTGCCTTGCGGTTCTTTTCTAGAACCTCGAGGAATCGAGATTCTTGATTTGAGATTAGCTTGCTGCTAATGATGACCGGATACATGTTATTTGCACCCTCAAGGAAAGCATACTTAAGGTCTGTCGGAAGTGGCTTTAATTCAGGCTCTGATCTGGCCTGCTTCTCGGTGACTTCAGAAATTGTGCTGGTTGGAGGATGATCTGCCATAGCTTTATAGGTAGTATTGCTCACCTTAGTGGCGTTATGTTCAATTGATAATGTGCCAAAGAGATCTGTAATGAACTCATCATGTTTGGACTGGCGTGAATCGTTTAAATTAAAGAGATGCATCAGCAAATTACATTCTATCTCCCAAGTACCCTCAGATCTTGTGTCGGTTGTGCTTTACTAATCCTCCTCAGGAGAGATGATTTCCAAGGTCCATTTGTCATTCAAAAAGAGGTTGTATCTCTGATCTCTACAATCAAGTCACATTCTTCTTCCAGCGGTGCTGCATGACTTTCAATAGATGTGATCTTTGGCTCATTGACCGTGTCTATTGTGAATTTGTGATTGCTCGAGCTGAATGTGATCTTCCCAGGACCATAGTAAACTATGGCCTCTGCGGTATGAGGAATGGCCTTCCAAGGATAATAGGGGTCTGAAGTAATGGTGCATATGAGTTCATATCAAGGACCACAAAATCAATGGGAAACTGCATATCATGCACCTTTACTACAACATCTTCCAACAAACCTCGACGTATTTTGATGGATCGATCTATGAACTGAAGGATCATGTATATCTGCTTCAATAGTCCCATGCTAAACTCTTGCAGTAATGACAAGGGCAAAAGGTTGATGGAAGGACTGTTGTCAAGAAGGGTTTGCTCAAGGACTTGATCGAAAATTTCACATCAAATTAAAGGTGCCTCTTTGTCTTGCATCTTTTGCAGAAGATTGCTGATGGTTGCTACTATGGCCATGGTAAGGACGTGCTTCTCTACTTGGTGTATGTTGTGACGGGTTGGCCGACGCTTGTTCGTACATGCCTCCTCCAGGCCTTTTTTCATAGTGGGCAAGTATTCCATGGATTTCATCAAAGTTATCTCAATGTCAAATTTCTAAGAATATCCATACCTTCAGGATCAGATAATGCACTTTATCTTTTTGCAATTTTTGGATCTTTTTATTGCATCAAGAAAAGGAATATTTACAGAGCTGAAATCAAAAGTAGTGTTACTGTTTATAACAAAATTCTAGTACACAATATTCTGCACATCCGGATCACAAAAAGGTATACAAGATGGAGGTAAAAGTGTTGATGCTGGTTGACAAGCAAAAAGCACGGTCTCTACTCCGTCAGCTGGCATTGGATTGGTTGTCGGTGTTGGCTCCTATGTGGTCGGTGCGGCTTCATATCGACTGCGATCACCTTTTTTCTTTTTGATTTTTCATATTTTTTTCGTTCTTTTTGTTGGTGGAGATGGAGGTGGGTGGTATCTCCCATGGCTCCTCCTTCTTCTTCCTCATTCGAACCTGTAGCTGGCACGGGTGGTGCAGAAGATGAAGATTCATTAGTCAAAGCATTATTTTTCCCTTTACTTGTAGCATATGGAGGCAAAGGTCTACCACTCATGAGAGTGACAGCATTAGATAAAGCAATGTTACAATCATCTAATTCTACAGGCACAGATGGAATATAACATTCTACCTGCTCTGTCCTTTTAAAATTATTGGGATTTGCTTCGACCTGCATTGGAATAGGAGTTTTAGTGGCATCAGGTCGTCAAGCTTCTTGACCATTTCTGTGAGGCCCTTCACAAGTTGGACCAAGCAATCCATGTTGAGGTTCACTGGAATCGCCTCAGAAGATTCAGCATGCAGACCACGTTGTTGTTGATGGTGGGGAGGTTGTGGCTAGGGTTGTTGGTGTTGTTGTGGAGGAGGAGGAAGTTGAAATTATTGGTATGGGGGAGGGGGATACTACTGGTATCCAGCCGCATATTTATGAAATGGTTGTGGATGATGGTGATGTGCTTGTGGATACTATTGAGATTATCTCCAATTTCCTTGGTATTATGGATAAGGTTCATGCTGGTACTGAGGCTGAGGTTGAAAGGACTGAGGAAAATGACTGCCCTGAAGTTGGTTGTTAACTGTCCCTGGTGTTGTCTCGTAGGATGGATTAGTTGAGCATCGTTACTCCAAACACTATTTACTTCCTAGATCAGGGATGGTGGTGGAAATGCTGGATCGGAAGATGGGAGGTAGTTTGGCTGGTAGACTACCATATGCTGCTATGGTGGGGCCTGCTCGGGCACCTGCACATAGTGTACATACTAGATGGTTGGTTGTTGTTGACTCAAGTGAGGTTGATGTGGCGGTGACCGTTTGTCCTTCTTTTGAACAGGAGTTTCTGACAATGTTGTCGCCGACTGAACATAACTAATGGTGCTCACGAGCAGCTCCAATTGCTTGGTGATTTGGTCCATCTAATTAAGATTATGTGTCCTATGTTCGATCATAGCAAGCATCTCGAGATCTTGTGATTGCTTCTCGATAATGTCAATCTTTGAAAGATGGACCCCACCGATACTGAGGTTGGAGATCTCATCTTTCTCTACCTCATAGGATGTTGCCATGTGAACTGACTTCTAGAGGATCTGAGGCTATATTTAATAAGTGTGTGATGAAGATAGAACGTCCTCTCCCCCGTCCATCTTTTCAAAAATCTGCCATATGATGTCTTCATCCTTGTAAAAATGAGATCATCCACATGCAACATCAATTAATCTTTGGCTCTCAACGTTCAAGCCACTGAAAAAATATTGGACCAGACTGGTCCTTGATATCTCATAGTGGGGGAACTTCTCATGTAGGTCTATAAATTGCTCCCATACTTCATGGATAGAGTCGTGCATGCCCTGGGAGAAGTTGTTGATCTTGGTTTGCTTCTGGTTGAGCCTCCCAAGAGGTTAGAATTTGTGAAGGAACATTTGAGTTCCTCCCAGGTCGTCACGACCTTTCCCAAATGATTGACCCAGTAGAGGACTTTGACTTGTAAGCTGAAGGGGAACGCAGTCATCTTCACTAAACTCAATGGGATGTTATGGTAGTGGGTTTTCCTGGAGATGCAAGAGAACTATTGCCGGTGAATGTATGGATCCTCGTTGGTGTTCCCGTAAAATGAGGGGAAGAGCGCAAGGAATTGGGGCTTGAGCACGAAGTGAGCATGGATCAATGGGATGCGGATCCATTCAGTCATCTGGCTATCTCCAAGATATATGTTTCTTTCATTGTAAGTTTTGGGTTCCCATTCCCGACCCCCTCTTCTTGGTTTGGATTATCACGAGGTATATCTCCACCTCTTCCTCCCACAGGTCTGTTCATTACATCATTCAGCAAACCTGAAATGCAGTGTGGGCTAGGGCGTGCTCCGTTAGTTGTTGTTGTGTGGCTTGGATGGAAGCCAGCAACTAAGCATTCACCTGGTTCTGATTTGGCATTTGTCCCTGCTCTGGTTAGGGCAGTTGCTACCCCTTGACCTTCCCTTAACAAGCCATCTCTCAGTCTGAGTCTGAATAAATGATTTCTGAATTGGGATCCAGGACTGGGGATGGCTTCTATCTGTAATTATGAGAGAATCCCACTCAAACCACATGAAATTGAATTTCCAGCTGTCATGATGAATCTGAGATTAGGGTCAATCAGAGATAGTTGTGAATGGAGTATAGACGTAGACTGTAATCGACCTCCCCTCACAACAGGTGAAAGGGGGACAAGAGTGGTCCTGATTTATTGGTTGATTAAGAGGGTAGAAAGAAGACGAGGAGTCTGGAGATCGTCCCGCAAGGTCCGGAACGGGTTCTTGGGAATCACCTCGAATTATTGACGATGTCGAGTCCATGGAATCGATGTGGGTGTTGGTGGAGTCCCGACTAAACCATCCATGATCGTCATTATGGAGCAAGAGAAGATTGATGCAGGAAGAAAGATATGGTGGTCAACGAGGAATAAAAAGGAGTGTAAAATAATAGAAAGGCTAGTACTGAGCAGGGGGGTTAAAAAGAAGGCACATATGGCAAATTTTGTACAAATGCATGGAACTTTATCTTTGAACATTAATCTATATCCATACAAACACAATACAAAATTGGATCACTAACTCACGCCATGTAAAGCCATAAAGGATCGGCTATTTATCTTTTTATTTTTAGAGTTGTTACCATAACGTATCCCATACGTGTCCTCCTCCTTTATAACATGTAGTCTATACTTTTTGGAGGTCCTTGTAACCCATCATGGATCTCTACTCAGCCAAAGAAATAGAGGAAGGAAGCCGATAGGAGAAACCACTACTTCAGACCTCGCTCACAACAGAATCACATGTGAGCATGCAAGGACCTACTCAGACATAAATAGATGAGACAGACACCCCCGTGAAGGCATGGCCTAAGCTCAGCACTTCGGGCCAAGTTGATGTTCCACACGAGGCGGGAACACCATCGCTAACAAGGCCCTACTCAATCGCGTACGATGGAAGCACCATTACTTCGGAAATCCAAGAGATACACAAGGCAGTTACAGACTGGGTTTTTAGCTCTAGATGGGAGGGGTTTCGGTCCCCTCCTAAGGTACCTGAAAACAATGAGGGATTTATGAACCCAATGCAATGATAGTCCATTACAATTTTTTGTTAAGGTTAAATCTTATTTAATAGTCCCCTTGTTTTACTTTTTTGTGTATGCTAGTCCCTTCCCAGCTCTCTCCATATGGTATGCAAAATAGAATTTTAAAACCTATCTACATGACGGTGTGCACTCGACAAAATCACCCTCAATAGTAGCTGTTAGGTGTGAAGAACCATATGTTAATTATTCAGAGAGAAATCCTAGAGTAGTCTTGGATACATTTTGGTGCTCGCCATAATGGGCCCCGCAAGCATTGTATGATGTCTCTGGTGGCATGTCGATTTAGATCCAGACAACTATCATTTATTTTTTTGACTAGATCCAATCGTAAGAAACTATAGGAGCATGTAATTCTTATTAGAGTTTGGACCTAATTACCGATTCAAGCAACCTACAAGATAAGGTATCATGCACAAAAAATAAATAAATAAAAGGCAAAAAACTCAAAACATCGTGAAACAAAATAAAAGAAGGCAGTGGAAACACGAGAAAATTGCGACGAGGCACCCAGGTGAATAAACACCTAGGCATTGTACCTCGTTGTGTAGAGTAGTGTCCAAGTCTTTAATATTACAAATAAATAAACCTCTCTCACCAATAAATAAATATAATCTAAATCTATACTAAGTTTCCACTCCTTGCCACATTTGTTGCCTCTCCAACTGATCAAAGCCTGAAGACCAGTCTCCACCAATCTTGGTTGCATCAGCCCTAAGAATCCATCCCCGCGTAGTGGACCCTCGCAACAAATACAACAAGAGATGTATATTAGCGTAGATAATCAAATAATCAAATGAATATATCAAACTGATTTATGTACAATTTATAAATGAATCACTAAATATGCATAAAGAAATGGATTAATAATTGAATAAATCAAGAAATGAATAAATGAATGTACATAATAGGATACCAAAAAAGCTACACACATTGCTCCCCAACAACGGCACCACTTGATAACCATTGAATTCCGAGGGTCGTACGATCTCACAAGGCGAGACTGTGGTCGGTGTATTGAACACCCACAAAATCCCATGATCAATGAACAATTAACCCACAATAAAAATAACATCAATGAATAACAAAAATGTGGAGTTAAAATTTATTATTCTCTACAAAAAAATTGTATAACATGTAAGCATGTAGAGGTTGATCCACAGAGAGCAAACCAGGTATCCTATGATTATTCTCTACAAAAATTTTTGTGGGTTTTCATTTTTTGTATTTTTTATGGATTTTAATTTTTTTTATTTTTTTTTATTTTATAATTTTTAATTTATTTTTATATTTTCTTATTTTTTATATTCTCTTTTTCTAAATACATAATACCATATATAAGGTTATATATATAATATAGAGTAAAATAAATTATAAATGCTGCTGAAAATCAATAAAATATAGAAAATAAATTATTTTGGGGTTTTATATATTTTCTAATGTTTTTGTGATTTTTGTATAATTTTTGCTAATTTTTATGTATTTTTAAAGTCAAAAATATCCCAAATTAGGGATTCAATAAATAGGCTAAATTGACTTGGAGATTAAAAATAGCAAATAAAGTTCAAAATTCTCCAAATTAATTTTAATAGATGATAGAAATGAATATTTTTAGTATTTTTGGAGATTTTTCACATTTTTTCAAGGATTTTGGAGCTTTTTAATTTTTAGTCATTTTCTATTTTTTAAAGATTTTTGTCTGGAGTTAATAAATGCTAAAATAGACAACATATATTTTTTGGAATTTTCATAACTTTTTTTCCATTTTTTGTTATTTTCTAATTCAAATAAGGTAAAAAAGTGCACACTTGATTTTTTAATAAATAGTTAAAATACCCAAAATGCCAACATAAATACATATCGTGAAACCCTATTTCATAACTTCAGGACCATGGGTGCTATTTTTAATAAATGAAATCCAGGAACTAAAAATACATGAACTAGGAAAGGCATATTTGCAAATAAAATAAATGACAATGGTTCATGTACATTTTTCCCAGAAATATACGATGTATATTACATTTTTTGGACCAAATATAAATACAAAAACTCGCAAGGGTATACAAGCAATTTGCTAACCCACGTGGAACTACACGTAAGCCGAGCTAGACTGGACCAAAGTGTAATATGTAATAACTATAAGGGTCTCAATAAAAAATGTCCACATTTACTTACACTATATATTTTTTTTACAGAACTAACAAATAAATACAAGAAAATGGTGGGGCGAGATTGGCAATATACCCCAACAGGCGTGGAGATGGACGGTGCGATGAGCCTCACTTATGCATGTAGAAGCAATCTAATGATGCGGAACACCTGTGATTAGATCGCGGGAGGCGATCTAATGGTTGTGGCTCTGGATGATCCGACGTCCGCTGCTCCATGCGACGAACAGCTCCAGACCAAACGTCTCCGGGTGCATCAGGAAGAACAAGGAAGGGGGCTTCCCTGGAGCTCCTTCGATCCGACTTAGAAGACTCCTCTGACCACCTTCCTGCTGCTGAAGTTCTTGAAGGCTCGTTGACGGAGTTCCACGGTGATTGGCAATGCCAAAAGTATTCAGGGCTCGTTGATCGAGCCTTGGAGGTAAGTTGTTTCTGGATGGGTGTAGGAAGCTCAAATTCATCCCAAATGGGTCCGTCAAGCGTTGGCACCTGCACGAAAATGTCCAGTGTCTCAAGGCAAGTTGCCTTGATCAAGAATGAAATTGGATGTGTAATGGATGAGGTAAGCGGAGAGAGTCCGCTGAAAGGCGGAGGAGGACCCTAGGTTCACTGATCCACGATGGATTAGGTGTGCTGGATGGGCGAATCAGATGGAGAAATGTGAGGATAAGGATAGGGATGCAACGGAGTGTCAGAATTGCTTGTTACAGGCGGTAGAACATTGGCCAGAGCTCTAAAGCTGTAGTAAAGAACCTAAAATAATTTAGGCTAAAATCTATAATCAAAACACTAAATCGAATACGGCAAAGAAAAGATACAAACTACAGCTACCTAAGAAACACGAAAGCGTAGCTCTTATACCTACGTGAAGTAGGGAGCTAGGTAGGTCGAAGCTCCACCATGGATCGCTGCCTCTTCCTTGCTATGATGTCTCCGAGCACTGGGAAACCTCAGCTATCATATGGGGCTTCGACACACATGCCAAGTAAGTAAACGAGGCTCAAAGTGGGATGAAGAAGAGAAGGAGGAGAGGGGGTGTTTATTTATAGACAAAGCTAAGAAATAATATTATCTGGCGATTTGGGAAGAACATGTGTTATGTACATGAGATCAAAGATTTAGGAGAAGATCAGTAATGATTGAGGGATATTTTGGCATGGAGAAACAATGAAAAGGCTCGATTAGATGCCCAGGAGAAATGGTGCGAAACGCAGGTAAAGACATTGGCATAAGGTCAGAATGCCTTCAGGCTGAGTTGACCAGGAGGCCAGTAAATAGTGACATGCGATTGGGCTACGTCAGCCCAAGTCGCAACAAAACAAGGGTTTTATTCACAAATAAATGCATGATGAATAGTAAAGTATTTTATTAAATTTTGGATATTAAATAAAAATTGTTCATTATTTTATGTAGTATTTTAATATGATTTTATTTATTTTTTGGGTTTATTTATTACAAGTCAAATTTTAAGGGTATATTTGTAGGTATATTCATCTATGTTATGTATATTTTATTTTATTTTTATTTTTTGATTTTATTATTTTATTCTCGTATTTGATATAAATAAACATATTTTTATGTGCACAAGTATTTTTTATTTTATTTTTTCTGATATAATATATACATTTAATCAAATAGAGATATAAATTATATAGGTATAAGTATAGATATTTTACCTATATTTTTGTCACTTAATTATTTTAATATTTTTGTTTATGGTTTTATTATAGTTTTATAAGTACATATGTCATAAATAATATTTACAAAATTATAAAAATATATATAATTGTAAAAATAATCAAGAATAAATAAATTGAATTTTTTATTCATGTATACTATACAATAAGGATTCGAAAACTAACTTTCACATCTTAAGACCAAATTACGTGAACCCACCTTCATTAAATAGCTTATTAAAAGTTATGTAAAATTAGAAGTGATTTTGATACATTTTGAGTTTTTATTTAAAAGATAAGGGTCTTTAAAGATTGGTTTTGGGATTTTTATTTTGTGCATAAAATATACACTGTATATTATCATTGTGAAAACTTTATTTTGTATTTTTCTATACATTATTGTTTACAACTTTCATGACGAAGTTTCTTTATTTGATGAATAAATAATAAAGAATAAATGAGGTCCTAAAAGTGCATTATTGATGAATAAAAGAATGAGGTTTTTAGGTGATTTTTGGCCCTTATCTCCCCCCTACTTTAATCCGTGTTCACCAAATCAATTCTTGACTTGGTCACGGGTTTTGGAGTCATAAAACACCTTTGGATTTTATTCTTTTATTCTTTTTTTCTTTATTCTATAATTTTGATATTAAAAATAGTATTTTATATACAAGAAACATGGTAAATAGTGGATGTTAATATGTACAAAATAATGCTATTTGCATGCATTTGCTAAGGTTTTTAGGGTTAAAATGATAGAATAAAGGTGATGAAATGGAGATTCATCACTCCATAAAAGGGAGGAGGATGATAATCAAGAGACTTGTAGTACGATATGACCCGTCGATTCTTGTCAGGAAGTGATTCTAAATAAAAATGCGGGGTTGGCTACCTACTGGAAGAAGTTGAGTCCGAGAGAGCCGGCACGTCCAAAACCTATCACGACTGTAATGGCAATATAATAGTTAATTATATAATTATCAATAGAATATTTAAACATTATAATACTTTACTAAAACTTACAGTTATTCTTCATCATTTGATTCAGGTGAATTATAACATGTTTTAGGTAATTATGGAGTTATAGGAACTATCATTTGTAACTTCTACATCATCTAATAGGCCAGTAGATATCACCTCATTATCCGTCAACTAAATAGATTCGATGATTAGGAATACTTTGCTATATTTATTTTCTCATGAGTAGGAGTGAAAGATTCATCTTTAACATCTTCTATCAGAGTGTCTTCTTTACAAATATAACTTTGTGAATTTATCTTCATGATACTGAAAAATTCAACGTTCTTTCTAATTTTTTCAAACTTTTTGATGATAACATTGGTCCACTTAAGAAGCAAGAACTAATGGTTCAAATCTACGTATAAATTTTCTTTGTATAGCATTGATGATGTTATTCCTCATGTTGATCGCTATGCCTTCATTTGGATCGTACATGTCGCACAAAAAAAGAACTACTCTGTTTAAACCTACAATATTGTATTCTACTTCCAATATCTCTTTTAAGATTCCATAATAATCCAAATGATCTTCACTATAACAAGATCCACGAACTATCACTCTCTAAGTCTGAGTTGTTAAGTTTCTACCAGAAATTTCGATATGAAATCGATAACCATTAGTACAACAATAATTGTAAGATCGAACCTTACTAAATTGGACCTTCTAAAAAATATTTTAATATCTATGTATTATAATCATTATTGTCCAATTGTTTTTTGGTTCTTAAACAACTTCAGAAATTGATTCCTATATGTGCTTACAACTTCATCTTGTGTATGTGTAGAATTTTCTTCAATAATTTTCCTTATAAATTCCCTAAAATGAATACATGAACTTCTAAAAGATAAGAAGAATGAAATTTTCATTTGCGTGGAAAAAATATTTCTGCAAAGTTCTCTCTTACGTAGATCTTAGTAGCACCTTTCTCTTGTTTCGACAATAGACGTTCTCTAGCCTTTCCTATTAGTTGAGCAAATTGATAAATGATGTTGATAGATTCTTTATCAGAGAAAACTATCTCATTCCTCCTTATTCTGTTGTGGATAGTCTTCACATCCTCAGGAAAATACCTTGCACAGAATGATGTTACTTCCTCGTAAATATATTGAAAACTGATAAATCCTTTGACTCTACTTTTGTTTCAGATCTTTATTTTCAGGAAGAACATGAACTTGCATAAAATAGAATGTGTTTCTAATCATATAAAATTAGAATAAAAGCAAAAAATAATTTTAAAACAATACCATTCAAATGGATACATCCATAGATATTTTACGAACCCTCCAGCTTTTGCCTCGTATGGAAGATGAATCATCATATGCTCTAATGAATCGAAAAAAAGTTGCTAGAAATATCTTCTTCAAATTACACATAGTCACGAGAATATTTTTCTCAAAATATTCCATCTCCATCTGATGTACGCGTGACATACATAGAATTTCAAAAAATCTAATGATAACTGATAGAACATCGATGATATTTTTCGGTAATAGTCCCATGAACACTATTGTAGCGATGTTTTCATGAATACATGATAGTCATGACTTTTCATTCCTTCATATGAAAGCTTCTTTAAATCGATCAGATTTGATAAATTTGATACATATCTATCTGGAATTTCAATTTACTTATTCATTCACAGAAACATTTCACTTGATTTCTGTCTAACGTGTAATTCTCTTTAGGAATTTAGACCCTTTCATTATCAAGATCCCTAGTATGTAACTTCGAACAATTGCATATAATCCTTAAATCACAACGAAATTTATTGTATATTTTATACGACTAGCTACATTGACAACTGTATGACATATTTTATCGAAGATATTTTCTCGATATACATACACATTTTTTGACAAATATAATATGCTTTAATATTCTAAGTGGTTATTTGATTTTGCGCAATGAAGAACTTGTTATTCTTAATTCTTGGATTTAGAAATTCTTTTATAACTTAAGTGACACAATCAAAGCTTTTTCAATTCTTTTAGTTACTAGTTTAAGGATCGGGTTTCACTCTCTCCGTAGTTGAAAACTCATGATTGGTTCGGTCTACAATGATTTTGGATTGGCTCATAACGATCAAATTATATCTAATCTTGTGTTTATTTTCCAGTTATTCTAGATATAATTGCTAAACCATCTGATTCTAAGAACTACCACCATCTTCTCGTACCCAATCCACTCTCCTAGCTAAGGGCATTTTCTTCCCCTCTTTAGTCCTAGTATGTTTTTTCGGTTTGATTCGGTTATCTACTCTGATCTTTCAGGTTATCTGATTCCTCTCAATGAAATCTCACATAGTTTACCTTTAAACTAGGATAATTGGCCTTCCGAATATTGATTTTCGTCTTTCTAGTGTGATACCCTATAATAATTGCTTTTGCATCTCTTTTTTGGTTCTATATCTCTTGGAGGAGACTTTGATCTATATCTCTTCTTGTCTCTCATGCGTGATGGGACACATGGGTTCTTTATGCCCTCTACATGACTTTTTTTATATAGCTACTTAACAACCTTGATCCCCCAAAGTTGGGAAGCTCTTTAGCAGTCTCTTTTTCGAATGCATTGCAGTCCCTTTTTCCCATGTGTTTCTTAGGGCATTCGTGTGTTCTATATACATGATTGACTTTTTGCTTTTGTAGTAAAGATGAGGGTAACCCCTAAAGTCCGGATTTCTCCATGCGTGTCTATCGAGTGTCTATGGGCAAAATGCTAGGAATGACCACCCTGCTATGCACCCCCTATGGATTTTAGGAATTGGATGCTCTTTCTTGTGGTCTTTGGGAGAAGTTGAAGTGAATTACCCCTCGTGGGTCTTTAAGGAATGTCTCTTTGAATCGCAAACCCAACTCCCACATAAACTGAAGATTGATAAAGGTCCAGGGAGGACTGGATTTAACTCATCGCTACAAGGGAAGGAGGGATTTCCTTTCATGGATTCTTACTGCTTTGGCCTACTAACTAGGGATTTTTTCTCAAAATCTGAACTTGACCTAGAACATGCTTCTTCCTCTGGCTTATTCAAAAAAGATAGTTGAGGTTATTATTGTCGAAGGACATTACCACATATAGAGCCCGTCAGGGAAGGGGGATCCTCCCCAACAGACTCGCCTAAGTCTGATCATATATTTAGGCTATTATATTTTTCATTTTATCTTAACATTATTATGTACATACCGAAACTTTCAGAGATGACATTATCCTTTATCACTAGTCTCAGTAAGGGGAATAACATTTCCAAACATAAATGAAACATCACCAGTAGAAAACCTTGGAATTGGAACTAGAGTTCATTTATAGTAACCTAGCCAGTTTTAGTCTTTGATATTTTTCTCCCCTCCCTCCATCCCCCCCTTCTGAATCGTCGACCCTTTTCAGAAAGCAGAGCGGGGCCAATTTCTTGTATTTTCTAACCCCCCCCCCCCCGACATCCCTGCCTAGTGGCGTACCAAGCACTTGCTCGTTGCTCCTATCAACCGCTTGGCAGGTCAGTGTTCTTCCACCTTATTGTTCTCTCCGTTGGGGCCCCTCCCTTTGCTCGGTACAACAATCTTTATCCAACTCGCATCCATTCGTGCCCTAAGGGGCCATAGTGGGCTCAGCAGTCAGCCCCCAATTCTTATGTTATGTCGTATCAGTAATTTACTCCAATATGATAATTCTCAAAATATACTATTCTTAATACAGTTATGACTATCCCCAAAACAAAGTACATGTTGTGTTTTATCTCCATTACCCATGGATGATTTTTCAACTTCCTGTAAACTTGATAATATCATATCACCAGTCTTAATTGTCGAAGGATATGTAAGTTCGATGGTATTCCTCTTAAGTGCTTGTTTTTACCTATGACATATATGATCATTTAAGAGAAAACGTCTATGACAATAAAAAATATGGTATCCCATCGTGTTGAAGATGAAAAGAATTTATACTCTCCATACAATATGGACAACTTTTATGTCCATGTGTACTCCATCTTGATAGCATTCCATAAGTTAGGAAGTAATTTATAGTCTATAGTAGAGCTACTTTTATATTAAATGTTTGACTTTTATTTGCATAATATATATCCATTTCATCGAAATAGAGCATCTTCAACTCATCTATGAGATGATGTAAATACATGTTGATGTATTTTCCCGGATATGCAGGTCCTGGCACCAACAATGATAGAAACATGAATTGTCTCTTGTTACACAACCATGGAGGTAGATTGTATGGTGTTGTCATTACCGATCAACAAGAGTAATCCTTACTTCTTCCATGAGGATTAAATCTGTCTGTACATAAACCTATTATGCAACTCCTTTCTTCTGAAAAAGAAGGAAAGGTTAACATCAATTCCTTCCAATAGTAAGACTCTGATGGATGCTCCATATATTTTTCATGACTATACTCTACATGCCATAACATGTTTTTAGTTGTTTCATTACAATAATATAATCTCTTCAATTTCAGAGTTAACGGTAAATAGCGTAAAACCTTTCTTGATGTTTTTTCCACTCTTACTTGATTCTTGAAATCTTGGCTCATCACATTCATGACAACATGTCAAATACTCATGTTCTCCGTAATATATAATATGGTGATTTATATAAGAGTCTATCTTAACCTCAACTAAACCCATCTTACGCATCATTTTTTTGGTTTTATAATAATTTCTAGGTAATTCAGCATCTTTGGATAATATTTTCTTGATAATTATAAGCATGCCATCTAAATTATGATCTATCATATTATACTCCGTCTTCATCGATAGAAGTTTTGAAATTGTTGAGATTTTGAATATGCCATACAACTCAACCATACTGACTCTTCCGTGTTTTTTTAAACTTGTAGAAGTATGTTGTCTCACCATGTGGTTCCTCTTCGTTTGGAAAATCATTGTTAAAATCCGGACCTGCAACATTCATAACCTTATCTACAAATGAATTGATAGAGTCCACAATATTTGACTCATTAATCGTGTCATCGAAGACCTTACCGTGCCTCAACCAAATTTGATATCCTTCCATGAAATCATTTTTATAAAAATGCAACTCAATTTCATCATTAAATCTCTTATTTAAAAAAATGATACTTTTGACATGGAATAAGATAGTACCATTGGAATCCACCGCACGAGAACCTTGGGTATAAGCAAATTCCACAAATTCATGAACACATTTTTAAAAGGTCTCTATAACACGTCCATTAACTACATGCATGTAGATCTGTTCTCTATTAACCATAAATTTCACCTGAATGTAATAATTCATAAGGTCAAATGAGAGGAGAAGATTCAACGTCGGCTTAAGTTCAGAGACCAGACCTAGAAAACCAAAATCAAAACCCATCGTTGGCCTAAACCTATTTTACTAATTTTACGCGAAAAGAAGAGAAATGTTTTCATTAAGTTGTCACTTGAGCCCATCAATAAGGATTCAAACTTATTATAAGATAATCATTGTCACATGGTAGCTTATTTCTAATAAAAACTCAGTAGCATAACCCTACACACCTCTAGTAGACTCCATAAAACAATCACAATCAACTATTGAAACGATCACCACAATGACAATATTAATAGTACATTATGATTGGTTTGGTATATCGAAGAAGAAGTGGGTTATGCAGATGAATTTCCATCGGAAATAAACTACAACATGTGACAATGATCACCTTATTATATGTTTGAATCCTTACAGACTCCATTAGTCCGGGACCTCTGAACTAAGGAAAGCTAACATAAATGTGATATTTTAAGATCGCTTTACGTAATACATTTGTACGTGCTACAAAGATAATATAAAATGATCTTAAAATATTTAGTCATTTATGTTGACTGGCCAGTTATGTATATTTGGTTGGTTATGGAAATATGGACAAATGTGATTCTAAATTAGTGCCTAATTAAGTATCTAAATGATAGTTATTAGAAGTGTACCTGAAAAATTCTTCCACCTGCACACATCAAAATCCACGATCATTAGACCAGGATATCTCATTCTGAAGCGAGTCCAATAGTACTGTGCAAAATTTTAAAAAAATATAACATAATTAGAGATGATGAAATCCTCCAATGTTTTGCAGGTGTGGAGTGATGCATTGTGTGCGAATTATTTTGTATGATTTAATAATAAGTTAATATTTTAGCATTATTATCTACCTAACTAAAAGTTAATATTATTCACTTGGCCACATTAACTAGAATTTAATGTGATATTAAATTACATGACATAACTACTAGTGTTTGTTAAACAACGAACATGATCATGCCGATCTTTTTATCACATGTACAACTGGAATAACTATATATACACACACATATGTTTTCTAGTTTCCTTCATTTCATCCTTGTTTTAATCTTCATATATGTACACACATTTTTTTGTCATCTCTTTCTTTCTCTCTTTTTTTCATAGTAAGATTGACTATTGGGCCAATGTACACCCCTATCAATGCATAGATACACCCCTCTCCTCATGTGTGTGTGTGTGTGTTTGTGTTTGTGTGTGTGAGAGAGAGGAGACGGAAGTTGTTTTGGTTGTTACACAAGGCAGTTTCCCTCCAATTTTTTTATTTTTTTCGAAAATAAAACTATGTATATTCATTTATATATTCCTCCTACATGTCATTCAAATTTCCTGAGAAACAGAGACTCCTAAGCCCTCCATGTTGTTACTCAAAACAGCTTCCCTTCTCTCTCTCTCTCTCTCTCTCTCTCTCTCTCTCTATATATATATATATATATATATATATAGCGGCCCTTCTAATGAGGTGGGTCTTTCCTGAAATTCATAAAGCCACTACCAAATTTGTAAATTACGTAACAATTTTGTAAATTTAAACTGCATATTGTAAAATAATGACGATCATACAGTTATGTAAAATATATCATCCATATTGTAACAAACTTTTAATGTCAAATATAGTAATATTTTCTTAAATCTTTCATGATATACATATTATGTTAATATTTAGTATTAAATTTATGGAGTTAGAATGTGTAAAATAAATAGAATAAATGCTTAAATTGACGTGTCTTTCCAAGCATCTAGGAAAGGTGCATCTCATTTGAAATATTTCCTATATATATATATATATGTGTGTGTGTGTGTGTGTGTGTGTGTGTGAGAGAGAGAGAGAGAGAGAGTTTAATGGGGCTTCCCAATTGGGGCAGTTTGGCTGCCCCTGCACCATTTTCGGCATTTTTTATTTTTTTTGAAAAATATTACCATGTATATTCATCCCTATATCCCCCTATATGCCATTCGAAATTCGTCAGAAACAGAGACTTCTACGGCCTTTATTGGGATCATAATTTAAGACCTAACAGCTTTTTATTTCCATAAGTCTCTTATTCAAGTCGCCTCAACAGTCGGGTCAGAACATATGCTCATATGCAAATTCTGATGACTATAAATCTTACTTGTACTGTGTAAGTGAAATATAGCTCTCCACATTAGAAATTGCAAAGAAACAGCCTCCTCTAATAAGGTAACTCTAGTTCCCCGGTCTAGTAACTCTTTCCTCGAGGACCAGGGTATTCCCTTCTAAGTTCAAGTGCAACCAGCTCAAGGAGAGGGGGTAGAGAAGAAAATGGGTTGTAACCAGTGTAGTCACATATCCATGGAGCTTGACCAGTGTAGCCAAGTCTCCAACTCCAGGCTTCCATTGTATAAGGCTTTAAAGCATATGACTTGCAAATATACACATTCCGGCAGGCATTGTATTTGCTTTCTTCTTCTTCATAAACCATTAATTGCCAATAAAAAATATGGTCTACCATCGTGTTGAAGATGAAAAGAATTCATACTCTCCATACAATATGGACAACTTTTATGTCCATGTGTACTCCATCTTGATAGCATTCCATAAGTTACGAAGTAATTTATAGTCTATAGTAGAGCTACTTTTATATTAAATGTTTGACTTTTATTTGCATAATATATATCCACTTCATCGAAATAGAGCATCTTCAACTCATCTATGAGATGATGTAAATACATGTTGATGTATTTTCCCGGATATGCAGGTCCTGGCACCAACAATGATAGAAACATGAATTGTCTCTTGTTACACAACCATGGAGGTAGATTGTATGGTGTTGTCATTACCGATCAACAAGAGTAATCCTTACTTCTTCCATGAGGATTAAATCTATCTGTACATAAACCTATTATGCAACTCCTTTCTTCTGAAAAAGAAGGAAAGGTTAACATCAATTCCTTCCAATAGTAAGACTCTGATGGATGCTCCATATATTTTTCATGACTATACTCTACATGCCATAACATGTTTTTAGTTGTTTCATTACAATAATATAATCTCTTCAATTTCAGAGTTAACGGTAAGTAGCGTAAAACCTTTCTTGATATTTTTTCCACTCTTACTTGATTCTTGAAATATTGGCTCATCACATTCATGACAACATGTCAAATACTCATGTTCTCCGTAATATATAATATGGTGATTTATATAAGAGTCTATCTTAACCTCAGCTAAACCCATCTTACGCATCATTTTTTTGGTTTTATAATAAATTCTAGGTAATTCAGCATCTTTGGAATATTTTCTTGATAATTATAAGCATGCCATCTAAATTATGATCTATCGTATTATACTCCGTCTTCATCGATAGAAATTTTGAAATTATTGAGATTTTGAATATGCCATACAACTCAACCATACTGACTCTTCCGTGTTTTTCAACAACTTGTAGAAGTATGTTGTCTCACCATGTGGTTCCTCTTCGTTTGGAAAATCATTGTTAAAATCTGAACCTGCAACATCCATAACCTTATCTACAAATGAGTTGATAGAGTCCACAATATTTGACTCATTAATCGTGTCATCGAAGACCTTACCGTGCCTCAACCAAATTTGATATCCTTCCATGAAATCATTTTTATAAAAATGCAACTCAATTTCATCATTAAATCTCCTATTTAAAAAAATGATACTTTTGACATGGAATAAGATAGTACCATTGGAATCCACCGCACGAGAACCTTGGGTATAAGCAAATTCCACAAATTCATGAACACATTTTTAAAAGGTCTCTATAACACGTCCATTAACTACATGCATGTAGATCCGTTCTCTATTAACCATAAATTTCACCTGAATGTAATAGTTCATAAGGTCAAATGAGAGGAGAAGATTCAACGTCGGCTTAAGTTCAAAGACCAGACCTAGAAAACCAGAATCAAAACCCATCGTTGGCCTAAACCTATTTTACTAATTTTACGAGAAAAGAAGAGAAATGTTTTCATTAAGTTATCACTTGAGCCCATCAATAAGGATTCAAACTTATTATAAGATAATCATTGTCACATGGTAGCTTATTTCTAATAAAAACTCAGTAGCATAACCCTACACACCTCTAGTAGACTCCATAAAACAATCACAATCAACTATTGAAACGATCACCACAATGACAATATTAATATTACATTATGATTGGTTTGGTATATCGAAGAAGAAATGGGTTATGCGGATGAATTTCCATCGGAAATAAACTACAATATGTGACAATGATCACCTTATTATATGTTTGAATCCTTACAGACTCCATTAGTCCGGGACCTCTGAACTAAGGAAAGCTAACATAAATGTGATATTTTAAGATTGCTTTACGTAATACATTTGTACGTGCTACAAAGATAATATAAAATGATTTTAAAATATTTAGTCATTTATGTTGACTGGGCAGTTATGTATATTTGGTTGGTTATGGAAATATGGACAAATGTGATCCTAAATTAGTGCCTAATTAAGTATCTAAATGATAGTTATTAGAAGTGTACCTGAAAAAATTCTTCCACCTGCACACATCAAAATCCACGATCATTAGACCAGGATATCTCATTCTGAAGCGAGTCCAATAGTACTGTGCAAAATTTTAAAAAAAATATCATAATTATAGATGATGAAATCCTCCACTGTTTTGCAGGTGTAGAGTGATGCATTGTGTGCGAATTATTTTGTATGATTTAATAATAAGTTAATATTTTAACATTATTATCTACCTAACTAAAAGTTAATATGATTCACTTGGCCACATTAACTAGATTTTAATGTGATATTAAATTACATGACATAACTACTAGTATTTGTTAAACAACGCACATGATCATGCCTATCTTTTGATCACATGTACAACTGGAATAACTATATATACACACACACACACATATGTTTTCTAGTTTCCTTCATTTCATCCTTGTTTTAATCTTCATATATGTACACACATTTTTTTGTCATCTCTTTCTTTCTCTCTTTTTTTCATAGTAAGATTGACTATTGGGCCAATGTACACCCCTATCAATGCATAGATACACCCCTCTCCTCATGTGTGTGTGTGTGTTTGTGTGTGAGAGAGAGAGGAGAGGGAAGTTGTTTTGAGTAACAGCCAAGTAGGTTGTTACACAAGGCAGTTTCCCTCCAATTTTTTTATTTTTTTCGAAAATAAAACTATATATATTCATTTATATATTCCTCCTACATGTCATTCAAATTTCATGAGAAACAGAGACTCCTAAGCCCTCCATCTAGAACAGGTCGATTACAAAAAATTTCATACCATTAAAAATTACATGTTCTAGATGGAGGGCTTAGGAGTCTCTGTTTTTCACGAAATTTGAATGACATGTAAGAGGGATATATAGATGAATAAATATGATTTTATTTTTGAAAAAAAAAATAGAGGGAAGCTGCCTTGTGTAACAGCCAACTTGGTTGTTACTCAAAACAGCTTCCCTTCTCTCTCTCTCTCTCTCTCTCTCTCTCTCTATATATATATATATATATATATATATATATAGCGGCCCTTCTAATGAGGTGGGTCTTTCTTGAAATTCAGAAAGCCACTACCAAATTTGTAAATTACGTAACAATTTTGTAAATTTAAACTGCATATTGTAAAATAATGGCGATCATACAGTTATGTAAAATATATCATCCATATTGTAACAAACTTTTAATGTCAAATATAGTAATATTTTTGTTATCTTTCATGATATACATATTATGTTAATATTTAGTATTAAATTTATGGAGTTAGAATGTGTAAAATAAATAGAATAAATGCTTAAATTGACGTGTCTTTCCAAGCATCCAGGAAAGGTGCATCTCATTTGAAATATTTCCTATATATGTGTGTGTGTGTGTGTGTGAGAGAGAGAGAGAGAGTTAATGGGGCTTCCCCCCTGGGGAAGCCAACATGGCTGCCCCTGCACCATTTTCGGCATTTTTTATTTTTTTTGAAAAATATTGCCATGTATATTCATCCCTATATCCCCCCTATATGCCATTCGAATTTCGTCAGAAACAGGGACTTCTACGGCCTTTATTGGGATCATAATTTAAGACCTAACAGCCTTTAATTTCCATAAGTCTCTTATTCAAGTCGCCTCAACAGTCGGGTCAGAACATATCCTCATATGCAAATTCTGATGACTATAAATCTTACTTGTACTGTGTAAGTGAAATATAGCTCTCCACATTAGAAATTGCAAAGAAACAGCCTCCTCTAATAAGGTAACTCTAGTTCCCCGGTCTAGTAACTCTTTCCTGGAGGACCAGGGTATTCCCTTCTAAGTTCAAGTGCAACCAGCTCAAGGAGAGGGGGTAGAGAAGAGAATGGGTTGTAACCAGTGTAGTCACATATCCATGGAGCTTGACCAGTGTAGCCAAGTCTCCAGCTCCAGGCTTCCATTGTATAAGGCTTTAAAGCATATGCCTTGCAAATATACACACTCCGGCAGGCATTGTATTTGCTTTCTTCTTCTTCATAAACCATTAATTGCCATCCTCCACATCTCATTCACCCATCCATCTTTGTCCACCATCACCTGATTATCTCCACTCCTCATCTCTCATTCCATTGTATTGATCATATGCCATCATTCATCTTCGCCCATGTATTCTGGTCGTTGAGCCGCTCGTCCTTGTTGAATCTCATATTCATCATGTTGAAATTCACATATTAAACTCCTCGCTTAATTAATTCAATAAAAATCACTGATAATTCCTTATTTTTATATTTTATTATATTGTAAAGAAACTGTGTACAATTAACCTATATTCTAACTATATTAATTGTATTTATTACTTCCATATTCCTTATTTTTATTTCTTATTAAAAACCTTTAAAATTAGGTTAATTAATTGTCTATCAAAATAATTAAATAAATACAAAAATTTCAAAGCCAAAAAGTGGTATTTTTATCCCTTTAAAAATGCACCTAAAAATACACTTTTGTACAAATAACCTCTTTTGACTTTTTGTCCAACACGAAACTTGTAGATTACATTGAGATATACAATATTCATGTTTTGACTTTTTCCTAATTTTGTTTTCTTTTATTTCTTTTTTATTTTTATTTATTTTAATATTTTTTGATTTTTTTGGAGCGGTCACATGGCCCTCTCTGGAGCCGCCAAGCGGCTGCTCCCTCCTTTCTCCACCCGGCCCCTCTTTTGGTCATTGGATCACCTCCAAACAGCCTCCATCTCTATCGTTGTTCCCTATTCCATCTTCAACCGTTCGATATTCCTCTGGATCAGATCCCAACCATCCCCTTCTGCCCTTCTCTCGACCGCTGGATCATCTCCTCATCTAGCAGCTCTTCTTCGTCCACGTCACTCGTTCACCCTCCTTCATTGGATGGGACCCTTACTCCCATCTGGATCGCCTGCCTCTGTACACTTGTCAACCGTTCGATCAGATCCTAAGGATCTGATCACTACCTTCCACCTGCAGTACCATCTGGACCGCTGGATCGCAAGATCTAATGTCCTATAAGTCTTCTTCCTCCTCCGTTACTTCCTTCCCCCAGGCGTTACGCTTGGCGAAACCTCTGCCCCCTTCCATTTCTGACCACCACCTCCGATCATCCCTCCTCGTCCTAATTGTCGCCCCGTGTATCCTTAACTTCAACCATCCTTGTGTAACCCTTAGCAACCCCCTCCATCACTATGCACCATCAAGATATCTGTTACAACTCTGCCTGACCTCCACCTGCAATGTCCATATACCCCCTATATAACCTCCCTTTCCGCCTCCTTCTCCGATCATCCACCAATTAAGGGGCTCCTCCCTAGCTTCCCCTTCCCTCTGGTGACACCGAAGGGCAGCTTGTCGACACGACAATGACCATCGTTCCCTGGTGTGATCCATGGTCCTCCGACCATATAAGCATCGCCTTCGTGTGTCACCGAGATATGAGGCCGACCGACCTTGACGTACAATGACCCCGGGCTTTCACCAAAGCCCAGCCCAAGCCATCTCCTCCGTCAAGCTAGCTTTCTGATGAGGTACTCTACTACTTCACATCTCCTTCATTTTCTTCCATTTAATCTGACGCGTACACCCAATATCGCCATCTCTTAAGCATTTATCTAGTTTCTCCAAACGTCCATCATCTTCGCCGATCACCTCACTCACCACTTCCCCACTCCAAAAGCCTCCCTCGCTCTGACCCACCTCTTTCTTCACCTTGTCGAAGAAAAAGCTCCTAGCCTCTGCTTCCCTTGCCTGATCAGGCCACCATTTCACCTCACTTCACTCATGCACATCATGTCAATGCTTCGGCAATCATATAACCCCTACAGGTTCACAATGGTCAGAGCTCAAGCCACCTCGTCGGTCTCGATCTCCATCTCTGGCGATGCTTCATCGATCGCTTGCTCCAGTTACCCTCGCAGTTTCATCTCCGGTCAGCCACCTTCTCCAGGTGGCTACAATGCTTAGGAGATCATCTACAACTCCGGAGGAGCACGGCAAAGCTTTGGCGAGCTCGCCGGAGCTCCAAATATGCCACCTCTCCTCCGACCGAGAACGAAGTGCAGGTGTCGTTGGATGGCACCCCTGTGGTGGCCATCCAACAACCTAGAGCGAGCCATATAGCACCCGCCAGACCTGCAGGTTACAGTGTGACGGTGTCCAAGTCTCATGCTGAAGCGGGCAGAAGACTCCACGTGTCCTCTAAAGTTGCTGCCTACCCGAGCCAAACTCCCCGCGTGCATGTCACGTGTAGCACTAGGTATATTGCAGAAATAACCTCAGGACTTTTCATAATTATAAAGAGGTCCAAGCACGTGTGCATCACGTGCATGCCTGGACATTTGCACAAAGGTCCCATAGAGTTTGATAAATTATAAATTGGTCCCCGCACTTAAGTATAAATTGTATAAGGACTTGTCGATTTTGCCAAATTACAAATAGGTCCCTACAGGGACCTATTTGTAATTATTTATTATTTATTTCACACATTTTTATTACATTTATGCCCTTGCATTTTTTACTTCATATCTTAAGCATCTTATGTCCAACTTGCATGATTTCAGTGCCATTTTGTTGCTTATTTATTTATCTTTCTAATGATATCTTTAAATTTCTAATGTGACACTAATTTAAATATGATGAATCTTTGATGATATAGTGTTTCTTGCCAGATAAATCGTTGTCATTTTGTTGCTTATTTAATTCTCTTTTTTAATGGCATCTTTAAATTTCTAATGTGACACTAATTTTAATATGATGAATCTTTGATGATATAGTGTTTCTTGCCATATAAATTGTTGTCGTTGATAGATACTTGCTCTTAATTGTGACACTCAATTTGACTCTGATAATAATTTATAATTTATACTCATTTTTTTCTAGGGCATATTTGTAGTAATTGTTTGCATACATAACCTTTGCATTTATTCATGCATTATGTTCATACAACATTTTAAAATTGCATTGAAAAAACATATAAAAAATACATGCATCATTTTCCTTTGTTGTGTTTCATCATTTTACCTACATTTTATCGTGCATATGCATGAAGACCTATAGACTCGAAAATAAGCATGCAATTAATCAACAATATTTCACAAATATATTAAGGAGGCATGTGTCCCTATGTTTGACTTTGATAAACTTGCCAAGTAAAAATACCCTACAACATTCAAAGATTGTGATGTTTGAGTTCACCAAATGGCGTTTTTGCGGGGGATACAGCTCACCTTTATTTATTTGTCAAATTTTGATTTTTTTGTGAATATTTTCAGAATTTGCAGATCTTCTCATCATGCATTTTTGCATCATTTTGTTGACTATTTTTCATGATATTTTTCTAACATTTTCCTTTTGTGGCAGGGACCCATGAAGATCGAGGACGTTTTATCTCTATGGAGGTGTAGAGTTGGGAGCTCTTGCTGAGAAGGTCATAAAAGAAAAGATGAAGAACTCAAGGAACAATATTCATCTCCTCATGCATTTTCATGTTGTAAAAAAATGTATCATGTGCATTTTTAGTGGTCCTCATTTGAGGGCTCGCATGTGTAAAATAGGAGAAAAAATAGATCACTACAAGATCTACTCCCCTCCCATACACACACACACCTTCTTTGTATATTTCACACAACCCCCTCCCCCACACACACACATAATCATCTGTAAAGACTCACTCCCTCCACCCCCAATCATCTGTATAAAATTCATGTCTAACCCCCCCCCCCAGATCCTCTACTTAGGTTATATTCATCCTAAGTATAGGGGGCCCAAGTCATTCCTCCCTCCCTTCATTCGTCTTCTTAACTCCTCCTCAGTTCCTCTATATCATCCTATATTTGAAAAGAGCCATGGCTTCATATCACTTGTGCCATGAGTATATAGCAAATGTTAAGTATAGGGGGGGTATACCATATAGTATTGCATATCTACTTTATCTGTAGCTCGTATTTTAAAATTTTTGAAAATCTTTTTGGGCTAGGTTTAATAACCTGTGAACTGAGTTTTGTAAAAAAAACTTCTTGTTAAAATGTTTTAAAAATTGAGGGATTGACTGTTTGTAAATAAAATTAACTTTTTTTCATAAATCCATAAAAATTTGAAAAATTAAAAATTTTTCTTTGGTGGAGACCCAGACTACTAGGTTTAAAAATGATCTTTAGTGAGGGAACTTCGATCTCCCTTAGCATAGTGGGTGTTTTATAGGACACTATATATGGATCCATCCTCAAGTAACACGGGTCCCTCTAACGGTCCATACTTACACCCATACTAGCTGGAAGTAGATGCAACTATTCATTTGAGCTTGGGCCAGTCATTATCTCTCTGAAGAATTAAAAAAATCACAAAATTTCACTAACCAAGGAGTTAGTATATTCTTGACACATTCACATTCACTCAAGGATTGAGGATTTGAGGATACTTGATTTATGAGATCTTGAGAGTCTGAGTTAACATGCCTTAGTCATTAGGGTTTTTGAACTTAGTAATCCACACTTACCTAGTTTGAAAGATTTGAGCGCTATATTGCACTCCTCATATCTACCCTCTAAAGAATATGATCAGTACAATACAATCACAACTGCATGATTGGTGAGATGAGTTGAGTTATCACCTGAGGAACTAGGACCGGTGACTTGAGTCTAGACCAGATCTAATGATACTCAAAGATGGGATAAAGTTAATGAAGACTTCAAGAAACCTGAGTGTCGGCAAAACCCTAGCCAGTATGTGAACAAGTTATATGCTATCATTTGATAAATATCTATGTGCCTGGGTGTGATGAAACTTAACAAAATTGTTGATCAGTGTACGCCAACTTTGGGTAAAAGTAGTGGAGATAGCCCAAAAGAAATGAAAAGAAAGAATTATATTCAAAGAAAAGCTCTATCCTTCAAAGTCAATTTCAAATGAGCTTCCAGCAATAGCGAGAGCTCCCAAACATTTTCAAAGTGTCCACTTGGACCAAATGCTCTTAGTACCAAGGAGTCAGGCTAGCACCATAAAAGGGCTCTGCATCGTATAGTGATACAAGTCTGTGTGTCAAAGGTATCTTAGATAATCAAAAGAGACACACCCCGGTGTACTCCCAGAAAACAAGTGCAGACGACTCTGAATTCTCTTGACGCGTACATTAATCAACACACTAAAAATCTACAAGTGTTTGGTAATAAGGCACTCGAGAGGCCCCTTGTTCCAATGTGAAGGAGAGAAAAATAGACACAATCCTATGTCCTCCATCATCTGGTCGTCCATCTACACTTTCAAGTCTGACGAACTAATGAGACGGTTGATTGAAGCAAGAATAGACTAATTCCCTAGTGTTGAGGATTAGGTCTAAAGGAGAGTCCCCTGGACTGGAACTTTGGGTGATGTCTCGACTCGATTCTCATGATTGCAGTACACTAATCTTCATATCCTTATATTTTATGTACAACAGAGAGTCTAATAATTAGAGAAGTTGGATTCCTTTTGACTAGAGCATGGTTCAACCCAGAAACTTAGGATTGCTTAAATTAAGGGCCTTTGATGATTGAGCCTTGAAATTTTCGCATGTACTATCAGGAATTAATCCAACTCCTTCATTCTTTAGATGCTCGAGGACGAGCATAGTTTAAGTATGGGGGTATGATAAATCTCATATTCATCATGTTAAAATCCACATATCAAACTCCATGTTTAATTAATTCAATAAAAATAACTGATAATTCCTTATTTTTTGTATTATATTGTATAGAAACTGTGTACAATTAATCTATATTCTAACTATATTAATTGTATTTATTACTTCCATATTCATTTTTTTATTTCTTATTAAAAACCTGCAAAAATTAGTTTAATTAAGTGTCTATAATTATTCTTGCCTTTAAAAGAATTAGAAAAACACAAAAAAAACTCAAAGCCAAAAGGCGATGTTTTTATCTCTTTAAAAATGCACCCAAAATTACAAATTTGTACAAATGATCACTTTTAACTATTTGTTCAACATGAATTTTGTAGATCTGATTGAGATCTACAACTTTAATGTTTTGACTTTTTCCTAATTTTACTTCCTTTTATTTCTTTTCGATTTTTCTTTATTTTAATATTTTTTGATTTTGTGGAGCGGCCACGTGGCGCTCTCTAGAGATGCCATGTGGTTGATCCCTCCTTTCACCACTCGGCCCCACTTTTGGTCATTGGATCACCTCCAAATCGCCTCCATCTCCATCGTTGATCACTGTTCCATCTTCAGTCGTTCGATCTTCCTCTAGATCAGATCTCAACCATCCCCACCCTTCTCTTAACCACTAGATCTGCTCCTCATCTAGCGTCTCTTCTTCATCCACATCACCCGTTCACCCTCTGCCGTTGGATGGGACCCTAACTCCCATCTAGATCACCTGCCTTCGCACACCTTCCAGTCGTTTGATCAAGTCTTACAGATCCGATCGCTGCCCTCTACCTGCGCCACCATCTGGATCGTTAGATTGCAACATCCAAAGGCCCGTGAGTCTTCTTCCTCCTCCATTACTTCCTTCCCCCAAGTGTTATGCCTAGCGAAACCTCTGCCCCTTCCATTTCTGGCCACCGCCTCCAATCACCCCTCCTCGTCCTAACGGCCTCCCCGTGTAGTCCTAACTTCAGTCATACTCGCGTAACCTGTAGCAACCTCCTCCATCACTCTACACCATCAAGATACCCATTACAACTCAACCCGACCTCCTCCTGCAATGGCCAGATACCCCCTATAAAACCTCCATTTCCGTCTCCTTCTCCGACATCCACCATTCATGGGGCTCCACCCTAGCTTCCTCTACCCTCTGGTGACAGCGAAGGGTGGCTTGACAACTCGACAATGGCTGACGTTCCCTGGTGTGATCCATGGTACTCTGACCATGTAAGCATCGCCGAGCTCCGAGTCCAGCCGACCTCGATGTGTGATGACCTTGGGCTTCTGATGAAGCCACATTTCATCATCTTTATTCTATCATTTTGGCACCTAAAACCCTAGCAAATGCCTGTAAATAGCATTAAAACCATCATCTTAGCATCCATGCATGTGCATCTCAACACTGTATAAAATACTGTAATTAAGGCCAAAATTATAGAATAAATAAAGAAAAGAAAAAGAATAAAATATTGTAGATATTTTATGATCCAAAATCCCCGAGACCTAGGCATCTTGATGAATAGGTCGACAAGGAATAAAGTAGGGGGAGATAAGGTCAGAAACACAGATAAAACACCTATACATTATATTCATTCTTTATTCATTTTGGGACCTATTTTTGGTTCCACTTTTTATACACCAAATAAAGAAACTCTGTACATGAAAGTTGTAGATAAATTAGTAAAGAAAAATACAAAATTGATTTCACAAAAAATAATGTACAGATAAAAAGTTATGGTCTGAATAAGAATCCAGAATCCCAACTTCCCAGACCCGTATCTCACAACTGTCAACTCCAAATGCAGCATACTCACCTTTAATTGTATATAGAATAAAATAAACTATTTAGTGGTGGTGGTTTCGCATTTGGCGGAGCTACGGTTTGAAAGTTGACTTTTGGACCCACATTGTATACTTGTACATATTAAAATATTCAATTTATTCTTTATTATTTACTCATTTTTTATACTTTTATAATGTTGTAAATAATACTTATAATAATTATGTACATTAAAAGAAGAATAAAAACCTAAATAAAAACAAAAATAAAAATACTTGTATATGTTCAATACATATATACATACCTATGTAAAATATACTTGTATTTTATTAAATATACAAAACATATCAGAAAAATAAAATAAAAATATATTTGTGTATATAAAAGTATGTTATAATCTTAGAAAATAATAAACAAAAATAAGTAAATTAAAAATACAAAATAAAAATAAAAGTATTAAAATACATAGGTAATACCTATATAAGGCTAAAAAGTAAACTTGTAAAAATATGTATCATAAAAATAAATAAAAATCATAATAAAATACTACGTAAAATAACAAATAATTTTCATTTTATAACTTTAATTTAATTCGACTTATTTCTATTTTTAAATGAAATAATAAAACATTTTTATTCTCTTTCTCCTGGTTGGTCCACGTGGACCAACCAGGAGCTTGCGACTGTTGACCGGCGGGTCAACAGTCTGTCTTCTTCCTCCCAGCCCGTAGCACGCGTCGTTTTCCCCCTGTCTTCGCGCCTTTTTCGAGGGTGCGCCGCTCATCCTCTGCGGCCGCTTCCTTCACGAAACCTCTTCCTCGATCAATCACCTCCATCGCCGACTCCTCAGATCTCCCCAGATCTGCTCGATTCGCTCGTGATCTTCCCTCGAAGTCACGCACTCCACCATCTACTTAACCAGACCCACCTCTTCCTCCCTCCGGTTGAACACCTTCGGTCCACCCTTCCTCGCTCCGCTCGTGCTCCAAGTCTTCCTGGAGGTGACAGCTTCAGCAGCATTCACTCAGCCAGAGCAGAGGAAGTCGGAGGCGTCTCCAGTACCTCCCCCAAACCAGGCGGTCGAGGTAACCTTCCCTCCGATTTATATCGTTGAGGATGCCATCTCCCCTGTTTATTTTGCTTTAGTTAGCTTAGGTTCAGTCTAAGGATCAAAAACCCCAAAAAAAATCTCGAGTTTCCTCGCTTCAATCACCGATTCACCCATTTGGCCGGAACGCATCTCCGGCCGACCATCGTCCCGACACTCCACACACCCCCGCTTCCATCCAGAGGTCCAGGCAGTTTGCCCTGGACCTCCTAATCGTTTTTGCAGGTCAAAGTTCTTCGATTCGCGCCTGGAGGCAGTTTTGGAACCTCGCCGGAGCTCGCGAAGCCCCCCAGCTCCGCCGACCGCCAGCGAGTACCTCGGCCTTCGCCGAGGTGTTTTGAAGCCACCAGGAGACAGAGACAGACCTCAGGAGGTCGCAGCCCCATTTTGAAGCTTCCAGATCGTCGGAGGCCCGAGAACGAGCTCGGGGAAGTTCGCCCTCGTCGGCGCTCTTCCCTGTTCTTCCTCCGAGCTTCCCCGCCGTCCGATTGGGGCACCCCTCCAGATCAACCAGCCACCGTCCGATCTCCATCTGCCTCAGCCGTCCGATCTTCATCGCAGCATCTAATCTGGACCACTGAATCGAAGCGGTATCGGCTGATCAGGAGCGTCCACGTGTTTAAGTGAAGCTACTTACGCCGTTGGATCGCGCCCGGCGTGGGTATTTTGCACCCTCACCCCTGCGCCTCTTTGCATTTACATTTAGTATTTAAAGTTGCAGATGTAGTTTAAAAACTTCGGGACTTATTGCATGTCTACCCTCAGTGTTTTGTAATATTACAGGGATACCCCTGCCAGGTCACGTGTGCTCACGCATGTGTCTTGGCAATTTTGCAGGGAACCACCTCCGGGTTTGAACATTTATCTTCAGTACCTTAAATTCCATATTTAGTATAATATTTCTTGGACATCTTGCATACTGAACCCCCTAGCTTCTGATATTTGCAAAAATACCCTTCCCAGGCGCGTGCAAGTCACGCGCCCTGGTGGGTTAATTGCTCAAACCCCCTTGCGGGTTTTGGTATTTAGACTTGATCCATTAAATGCAAAATACTGTTATATAATTTGTGGAAACTTTGCATATTTACCCCTGGATGTTATGATATTTACACTTATACCCCTGCCAGGCCTTATTAATATTTGGAAGCTTGTTCTAATTATTTAAAATACCTTTTAGCCTCCTAAAAATCCACAAAAATAGGATTAAGTCCCTGTTGCATTATAGATTCACACTACATTTTTGCATTGCATATTTATTGCATTTTCATATTTATTAAAAATCAAAAACATGCATTTATTTCCCTGTTTGCATTAGAAAACCCATAAAAAATATAAATATATTTTGAAAAATTCCAAAAAAATCACGTAGTGTCTATTTTATTATCTTTTAGTGTCAGTCCAAAAATCAGTAAAAACTTCAAAAGAAAAACACTAAAAAAAAATTAAAAACTCTTAAAAACTTCAAAAAATTATAAAAAATAGCAGAAAAACCCAAAAAGTACAAACTCAGCTTCTGTTTCTTCCTTATTTTGTTACTTTTATTTGAAAAATAGTGTGAAACATTTTTGCTACTGGTTGCTAATTTTAAATTGCATTTTCGTCACAGCCAGCCTGATTTCTACTGTTTTACTTTATTTTAATATTTGAAAATCCCAAAAACATCTTGAAAAATCCCCAAAAATCATAAAAACAGTAAAAAACCTTAAAAATACCAAAAACATTTATTTTCTGAATTTTAGAGCATTTTTGTGCATTTTTATAAATATTCTACCTTGCCTTTTACTATATTGCATTTACTTTCCAATATTGAAAAAGAAAATAAAAAAAATATAAAATATAAAATCTAAAAATCAGAAAATCAAAAAGCAAAATACAAAATTAAAAATTAAATAAAAAATAAAAAAATTAAAAATTAGAAACCCACAAAAATTGTAGTTGCTTGCTTGCTTAGTGTAGACACTTTACACACACATTCACTTGAGCACAATTTTTGAATTACCCTGTTTGCTCCCTGTGTTCGAACTCTCTACGTACTTGCATCTATACATCTTTTATGTAGAGTTAAAAATAAATTTTAACTCCACATTGTTTCTAATTTATTGATCTTAGTGTGGGTTAATTGTTGATCAAATACGGATTTCATTTGAGAGTCGCAACAGCGACGGTTATCTCCGCCTTGTGTGAGATACCAATTTAGACCCTCGTGAGATCCGCGTTTATCAAATGGCGCCGTTGCCGGGGAGCAACAGCGAGTAGTTTATTTCTTTAGTGATTGTGTGTTGATTGTTTACCATAGCTGCATTTACCTCTCTTACACTCTTAGTATATTTTGATTGAGCTTTCTGACCATTCTCTTTTCTTGTCTTCTTGCGAGGGACCGCGGAGCAAGGCGGATCGCCTAGGTGACCCGAAGCAACCTTGGGACGCGGAGCCGGCTATTCTTTAGCCAAGCCGGCAGTAGAGAGCAGGAGGAGTGAGATTGAGTGGTAGTCTAGCTTGCATTTATTTTTGTGAGAGAGAGAGACTATTAAATTGTAATAATACAGGTACCTTGGACACTTGAACATTCGGGCCTAATTTCCGGGTGTTTGTTCACTCGGGGGCTCACCGCAGTTTTGCCGCGTTTTCATCGCTGTCATTTTCCGGTTTTGTGTTTATTTTTCATTTTCTTTTGTGGATTGAGCTCCTAGATCTAGGTCCTGCTTGACTCGAGTAGAATAGGTCCAAACACTTAATTATCTTTGCATGCTCCTATAGTCACGTTTTGGACTTAGACTAATTAAACAGTTAGCGAGTAGCTTCCAAATCCACGCGCCGCGAGCTCACACCCGAACAAGCGCTTTCTCCTACTCCAAATGTGTTGGGCAGAGGAGGGGTGAGCCAAGACCGGACACTCGGATTAGAAGTTATTAGCTAACTTGTGGTTCTTCACGCTAGCAGTTGCCTAATCTAGGACGATTTCCGTGTGCATACCGGCATGTAGTTTAGGTTTATAAATTTCTGCTTTGCATCCCGCATGGAGAGAGCTGGGAGTCACTGTAAGTCTTCTTACTTTGCACGCATCATTTAGGCACAAAGGTGAGATCTCCATCTTTGTGTCGACTTGCACGGCTTTTCCGACTCTTTTCTCCCTCTGTTTTTGGACAAAGTAGGATAAAGGAAAAAAATACAAAAACGTTAGGCGCTTGTTTGAATTTACTCAAAAGAAGCGATAACACCAAAAAAATTAAAAAAGGGACTGCTGAAGAAAACTTGACCAAAATAAAAAAGGTAATTGGATTCATTGCTTGGGGTGAGTAATACCCTCACTTGTATTCAGGTTGCATGGGAAGGTCTCCTTCCAAGTGAGGTGAGCGCTTCGTAAGGATTAGAGCCAAAAACCCAGCTTGTGGCTGCCTTGTGTATCGCCTGGATTACCGAAGTATTGGCGCTTCTATCGTACGTAGTCGAGTAGGGCTTGGTCACCATTGGTGACTCACTACTGTGTGAGCATCGACCTCGTCCGAAGTATCGAGCATAGGCCACGCCTTCACGGGGGTGTCTGTCTCACCGGCTGCGTCCGAGTAGGTTCTTGCACGCTCACGGGTGATTCCGTTGCGAGCGAGATCCGAAGTATCGGTTTCGCCTATTGGCTTCCTCTCTTATTCTTTGGCTGAGTAGGGATCCAGGAAGGGTTACAAGGACCTCAACTGCACAAGCTACAGGTTACACAGGAGGAGGACAAGTACGGGATACTTTTCCGGCAGTACTCTCTCTCCTATAGGCGTAGCGTTCTAAGGACTCGTTCAAAGATAAATATCTGAATCAAGTTAAAAATTGAAAAGATAAAAGCCGAACCTTCACGGCTTCATGTGTTGAGTTGGTGAACTTACCCTTACCTTGTGTTTGATTGCTAGATTTGTTTAGGTCAAGATCAAAAACACAGCACAATTGTGCGCAATTTTGTTGCATCTTACTCTTATTCTTCTTTTTCTTCCCTTGCCCTTCCTCTCCTCTTCTCAATAATCAAGATGATGGGACGGAGATCTCTTAGGCCGACCCTGTCGGCACCGCTATCCCGCACTCCTCCTTATTCATCTAGGACTACCTCGGAGAGTCCGCTCTCCGAGCCTGAGTATACATCCGCCTTGTTCCCCCTCGACCACTCTTCCCATTCTCCCTCTCTCAGTCCAATTATTTCAGATTTCAGTGCATCACAGAGTTCAGATCATTCTACAGCACCTGAGATGGCCTCTTTTGCTTTTACAGAAGATCCAGTCATGTCGGACAGAGGCGAGCATGAAGATGATCATGAGCACCCTCCATTCGTATTTGATCAGGCAGCCATCAACAATTCGTTGTTAGCATCCCTGGAAACCATGCAGAGACAGATCCGAGACCAGGGAACATTTATGGGTGATCTCATGCGAGAGATAGCGCAGATGAGAGAAGACCGTGCTGGCGGAGAAGGTGGAGGAGGAGGAGGACCCGATGTAGGAGGAGACAATCCAGGCGGCGAGAGACCGCCACAGACCATCATGAGGGAATTGCATAACCCAGCTTCATCCCTCACTCACCGATGGATTCGACTCACACCTATCCATGGAGACTTCGAGCTTCGGCACAACACAATTCAGATGCTACCCAAGTTCCATGGGTTGCCGACCGAAGAGCCGCACCTCCACCTCCAAGAATTCGAGATGATTTGCAGCACCATCCATGATCGGTTGATAACCGAGGACACAATCAAGATGATCGCCTTTCCATTCTCTTTGGTTGACAGAGCCGCCTATTGGCTCAAACATCTTGGGCGTTTCGTCGACACATGGGCAGATCTCCGGGCCGCATTCCTGAAGAAGTACTATCCTCTCGGCCGGACCAACGCAGCTCGAGCCATGATAAGCAACTTCGTCATGATCCCAAACGAACAATTCCATGAAGCCTGGGATCGATTCAGAGAGCTCATCGACCGGTGTCCCCACCACGACATCTCCAAGCCCAATCTCGTTCAGAGTTTCTTTTGCGGGCTGACACCGGAGCTGCAGGGGCTAGTGAACGCCTCTTGCGGTGGGTCTTATTTCTCCAAGGGAGAGGACGACGTCTGGGCCATCTACGAAGGCATGGCAGAAAACTCCACAGTGATGACCCAGGCCCGAGTCTATACACAGCAGAAGCCCCCGCAAGGAGCGGGATCATTTCAGAGGATCGCTCGCATCGATGCCGGTCCCAACACAGTGTCGGTAGCCGCAACCCAAGCCGAATCAGCCGCAGCCGATATGGGCATCATCAGTGAAAAGCTGGACCGCATGGAGATCCTTGAGAAGAAACAAAATCAAGGCATGGCCCAGATGGACCAGATTGCCAAAACCATGAGTGACCTAAAAACCCAAATGCTGTGCATTCAGGAGGCCCAATCGCACTCCCAACAGCCTCCTAGGTCACAGGTTGCATCCCGCGGCAGCAACTCCAACCAGGCCTCTACCTTATACCGTCAGGTAAACCATATCCAGGCAGAGCCGGTTCCCTTGCTGCAGTACCATCCAGAGCAACCGCCATCTTCGGACACGCAGATGGTGGTCTATCAGCCGGAGCAACCACTGGCAGTTCTACCTCCACCCTCCTTTGAGCAGGAACCATTGATGGAAGTCAATGGGATTTGGTACGACCGGTACCCTCAGCCCGCAATTCGTCGGGATCACCCCGGATTCCGTTGGGGCAACGGTGGATCCTCTTCCCAACAGCAGAACCCTGCCCAAGGATACCAGAACAGCCAGCCACAACAGCAACACCAGCAGCCCCAGTATGCCCAACCGCAGCAATATCACAGTGGTCCTCGTCCCAACTATCAGGGACAGCAGTGGAGGCAGCGCGAGCAGCCTCAGCGTTTTCAGAACCAGCCTCCCCAGTACCAGCAGCAGCAGCCTCGTTTCCAACAGGGAAACTCATCCGGTTCTCAGCACCACTCCTTTGAGAACCCCGCTCTTGATGATCTTGCCCGCTTGCTTTCTGAACAGCAAGCCTCCTTCAGGCAAGAAATGGATGAATTCCGGCAGGAAATGAGGGAGATAATCAAAGGCAAAGCCGCCATACCAGCTCAGATCGAACCAAACCCTAATAATTTCAAAAGAAAGCCTGAGCAGGTAGAGTTTACAGAGGATACCCTTCCTAGTGACTATGAGAATGACATGACATATTTCTATTATGATGCTGATTTTGTTACTACTAGGAGCGGTAGGATACCCGCCGGCAGCGTCTCTTCTGAGCGACAACCGGATGCAGAACCAGGAGCGCCAGAGGAGCAGAGAAGCGGTGCTGATGCCGCTCATGATGATGTTGACGGCGGTGCTGATGCCGTCGTGATACCAGATGAAGACGGTGGTGCTGATGCCACCATTTTTGATGCAGAACATGAAAGCGGTGCTGATGCCGCAGAGACAGGTGCCAGTGGTGGTACTGAGGCCACCACATCTCCTTTTGTTGAAACTCCAGCTGTGGTGTCACCACGTTTTGTATCTTTGGACTGTGATCAAAACAAAAACAACAAAAATATGAATAAAGAAAAGGTTTCTGTTCAAATTACGGATCCATATGTATTGAATGATGATGTTGGTATGGATTCCCCTTCTTCACAGGCACAGGAACCTATTTCTAGTCCTCCATCTGAGGAGGCCCCTACTATCCCCTTCCCAGAGGCACTTCGCCGGGCGAAGGGGAATAAAAAAGAAAATCCAAAAAAGAACCAGGAGTTAGAGTTCGGCAATCAGATGATTGACAGATTCCACATTCAGCTGACTCTACGTGAAGCTTTTGAGCATATCCCTTTCTTCAAAAAGAATCTGAGAGAGACAACCACTGTCAGAAGAAAGCGGAGGCACAGAGATCAGATCCATATGCTCACACATGACACTTGCTGCACCATTCAGAACAAGTTGCCAGCCAAGAGACCAGATGCAGGAGCTCCCTATGTCAGATGCGAGATTCAAGAGCAGCAATTTGATCGTACTCTATTAGACAGCGGCTCTTCAATTAACCTCCTTCCGGCAGCCTTACTCAAGCAATTTGAGTTCGGCACTCTTCATCGAAGCAGAACAGTCCTTCAGTTTGCTGATAGGTCGATAAAGAGGCCGAAGGGGTTGTTGAAAGACGTGGTCGTTACCATTCAGGGCCTGAAATTCCCCGTGGACTTCGTTGTGTTGGACATGGAGATCCCTGAGTCGGTAACCGATGCCCCCATCATACTCGGACGCCCATTCTTGGCCACAGCCAAGGCGGTGACCGACCATGATTGCGGGAAGGTATGTTTTCGCGTAGAGGGCGAGACCATACAAATAGAGACGATCGAGGAGACCAGAGCCAGAGAGTTAGAATGCTCCGAGCAGTCCAGCGAAGCCGCGCAGATGACAGAGGAAGAGCTAGACGTCCACCAGGTTCGTGATTTTGAAATGACTGATGATGAATCTAACTGGAAAGACCCTGTAGCACCGACTCTCGCCTTGCCTACCGAATCATTGTACCTCAAGCTCATGGCAATCGAAAGTCGGGAGAGCACATTCCTGGATACGGATACACCTGAGGCTGACAGCATCGCGACGAGTGGTGCCGATGATTTCAATTCCTGTTCTTCTATTTCTGATCCCTCGTATTCAGACACTGATTGGGCCTATTTTGATGATCCGTTGTCTTGTCTGATTCATTCTGAACCAGCAACCATGACAGAGTGCGAGCCCGTACAATACATTGATAATTCAGTCAGCCGCCTTTCGTCAGAAATTCATGCCGAGCGAGAGTTCTCTCATGCAGACCTTGTGGCATTCACACAGACATATCAGAAGCCAGATCTGCCACCTCCCAGTTGTCCTGAAAGAAAACCTCTGCCGCAATCAATGAAGTATAGATTCCTTGCGGGTGAGCCTGAAATGCACCCAGTCATTATCTCAGCAGATTTGACTGGAGAACAAGAATCTCGTCTGATGGAGGTTCTTGAAAGAAACCGCAAGGCAATCGGTTGGAATATAGCTGACCTCAAGGGGCTGAGCCCGAAGCTGTGCTCCCACCACATCTATCTCGAGGATGACGCTAAGCCATCGCGCGAATTCCAGCGACGGCTGAACCCGAATCTTCGAGAGGTTGTCATGAAAGAAATCTCAAAGTGGTGGAGTGCTGATTTCATCTATCCCATCTCCGACTCAAAATGGGTAAGTCCGTTACACGTGGTGCCCAAGAAGACGGGTATCACAACAGTTGTCAACGAGTTCGGAGAGGAGGTCGCTACCAGAGTACCAACTTCTTGGAGGGTCTGTGTGGACTACAGACGATTAAATGAGGCCACCAAGAAGGATCACTTCCCGCTGCCCTTCCTTGATCAGATTATCGAGCGGTTAGCCGGGAAGAGCCATTACTGTTTTCTTGATGGGTACTCTGGATATAATCAAGTGGCCATTGCGCCCGAAGACCAAGAGAAAACGACCTTCACCTGTCCGTTTGGGACATATGCTTTCAGACGGATGCCCTTTGGTCTATGTAACGCTCCAGCGACATTCCAAAGGTGCATGTTGTCCATCTTCTCGGACATGGTGGGTACCTGTTTAGAGGTCTTCATGGATGACTTCTCGGTCTATGGCGACGGGTTTGATGCCTGTCTTGACTGCCTAGACCGTGTGCTGAAGCGCTGCATAGAGGTCAATCTTGTATTATCCTGGGAGAAGAGTCATTTCATGATGACTCAAGGGACGGTCCTTGGGCATATCGTCTCCAACAGAGGCATGGAGGTCGATCCTGCCAAGGTGGATATCATCAGAAAACTCAATCCGCCGTCCAATTTGCGTCAGTTACGGTCTTTTCTGGGGCATGTCGGTTTCTACCGACGGTTTATTCAGGACTTCAGTCGAATTGCCCGACCGTTGACTGACTTGCTAACCAAAGACACCGAGTTTATTGTCAATGATAAGTGTCTTGAATCATTTGAGACTCTCAAGAATATGGTTGTCTCAGCTCCTGTCCTTCAGCCACCCGATTGGTCTCTTCCATTCGAGATCATGACGGATGCTTCAGATTTTGCCGTTGGGGCTGTTCTTGGACAGAGGAGGGATGGTTTACCCTTTGCCATTCACTACGCCAGCCGGACCTTAGATGCCGCTCAAAGGAATTACACTGTGACTGAAAAAGAAATGCTGGCCGTAGTCTTCGCTCTTGATAAGTATCGATCTTACATTCTCGGATCTAGAGTAACTGTGTACACCGATCATACCGCCATCCGGTACTTAATGGCCAAGAAGGATGCCAAAGCACGCCTTACCAGATGGATCCTTCTACTCCAGGAATTTGATATTGAAATTAAGGACAAGCCTGGAGTCAAGAATGTGGTGGCGGATCATCTCTCCAGATTGGAGGATCTTGAGGAATCTGATCCCAGCGCACCTATATCAGAGACGTTTCCAGATGAGGCGATCTTGGCTGTCACCTCACTCCCGTGGTATGCTGACTTTGTAAACTATCTTGTTGCCAAGACAGTCCCTCAAGGTTGGCCCAGGCAGAAACTTGAGACCTTCCTAGCTAAGGCCAAGTTTTATCATTGGGAGGATCCCATCCTTTATCATGAAGGAGGGGATAGTATCTGGAGGAGGTGCATTCCTCAGGAAGAGCAGCATAGCGTCCTCACATACTGCCACAAGCTTGAGGCAGGAGGACATCATTCTGGAAAAAGGACAGCACAAAAGGTGCTTCAATCCGGCCTATGGTGGCCTACTCTCTTCAAGGATTCTGATGAGTTCGTGAAGGGATGTACTGACTGTCAGAAAATGGGAACCTGCGGACAGAGAGACATGATGCCCATGCAACCCATTCACTTCTGTGAGGTTTTTGATGCATGGGGGATTGATTTCATGGGCCCATTTCCTAAGAGTCAGGGATTCGAGCATATTTTGCTCGCTGTAGATTATGTCAGTCGATGGGTTGAGGCCATCCCCGCCCGAGCCGCAGATGCTAAAACCGTTTGCAAATTCTTGAGGAAAAATATCATTTCACGGTTCGGGGTACCTAGAGTTTTGATTTCTGACGGGGGGTCTCATTTCATCAATGACAAAGTTAGGGCCCTTGCTGACGAGTTCGGCATTGACCATCGGGTTGCAACTCCTTATCACCCTCAGACTAATGGTCTTGCTGAAGTATCGAATCGGGAGATAAAGACGATCTTGCAGAAAGTTGTCCGCCCAGACCGAAAGGATTGGTCACAACTTTTGGACTCGGTCCTATGGGCCTATCGGACCTCTTTCAAAAATCCATTGGGGACATCTCCCTTTCGTCTCGTCTATGGCAAGCCGTGCCATTTGCCAGTGGAAATCAAGCACAAATCTTTATGGGCAGTTACTGAGTTACTTTTGGATCCTGAAAGTATAGGAGATCAGAGACGAGCAGAATTGGCAGCCCTGGAGGAACTAAGAGACACAGCCTTTTCGAACAGCCTACAGTACAAAGAAAAAGTGAAGACATGGCACGATTCGCATATCAGCCATAAACAGTTTGAGCCAGATCAGAAAGTATGGTTGTTTGATTCCAGGCTGAAATTATTCCCAGGGAAGTTGCAGAGCAAGTGGAAAGGTCCGTATGTGGTTAGGAAGGTACATGACAATGGCAGTATTGATATATCCGAACCGTCATCTTCTTCTACCTTCCGCGTCAATGGTCAACGCTTGAAACTATATCTTGATCATGATCCGCCAACCATTGACGTTGCCCCCATTCTTCTGGTATGAGATGTGTTCTTTGACTCATATAATTCTGCATCTCATACATGGTGATCAACTCCATCTGCCGCTGTACAGATCCATCTGTTCATATCACTCTCATCTGTTGAGTCATTTCCTTCTTTTCTTCTTTTCCATCTCTATCTTCTTCATCTATCAAAAAGGTGCCGCCCTTGTAGACAGTTTTCCATACTTAGGATGTACTTTGTCCTAAGTATAGGGGGGTGTGCACCCCGAGTTTCTCTATTCTTTTTGATCCTCTCCATTGTCTCCTCTTCTTGTCTATACTTAGGGATATCTTACCCTAAGTATAGGGGGAGACAATCTGAGTACGATCTGTTCATTCCCACCCTTGACCCTCCCTGCGTTGTGTACAGTCTGCTATACTTAGGATTATTTGATCCTAAGTATAGGGGGGACGGTCAACTTCTCATTCATTGATTCATTCATTCTTTAGACTTGTCGATACTTAGTACGAGTTATGTCTTCTCTTTTCTCTCCGATCTATGAGGACATAGCTCAAGCTAAGTATAGGGGGGTCGTATATACTGTGTATATACTTTAAGCCATAACTCGTACTTTCGTAATAAATATGGCTAATAATTCATTAATAATTCATTACAAATCCTTTAAATAAAAAGATGTGGTAATTCCTCAAATTCTTTTTGTATATACTGATTAATAAATCAGGTGAAAATGTTTTCTGCAAAAATATTTGAAAAATAGTTTGAAAGTCTTTGTGAACATCTATTGAACACCATTTTGAAAATATTTTCAACCTGTGTAAAAATGTGTGGTTTGTAAAAATTTCTTTTCTTTGTCTGAAATAAAATGTTTGAAAAATGATTTGCAAATGGTTTGAAAAATGGTTGCAAAAATATTTGAAAAATCTATACATACTGTTTTGAAAACCGATTGCAAAATGATTTTCAAATGTGTGTAAATGATTGTAAAAAGTATTTTGGACTATAGTTTTCAAAAAAAAAATTGTTTGAAAAACTTTGTGTCAAATAAGTTTGAGGAATATGTACATCTCACTAAAATCAACTATATCTATATATATATAACTGACCACTTACCCTTGTAAAATTCTGAAATCCACTTCTTGTAAATATAAGAAGCACTCCCGTGTACATATTTTCACCTAGTTTTCAGCCAAATCTTTTTGATTTCAAAAATCCCAAAAACATTTGCAAAACCAAAATCCAAAAACATTTGAAAAATCTGTTTGAAAAATAAAAAAAAAATTTTGCATCTGCATGCATCATCATCATCTTTTCAAAAATCCATAAAAAGTTCAAAATCTTGAAAATTGCATCACAAAAATATTTTCTGCATCGCATTGCATAGCATGAGCATTTTTCGGATCGAGTTTGATAGTTGAACAAGTCTAAGTAAAATCCGAAGATTGGAGCTTGATTGGACCTTATAATCTACCTAATAACAGGAACCTTATAGGAACTAGGTTTGAGGCACTTCAGGTCTAGTTAACTTAATTCTTTGAGGATCACGGGACTTGGTTCAATGGATTCTTGACTGCCTAAGTAGAGTATTTCGGAGCACACGCACGACTCTTGTTGATAATGACCTAACTTGGACACCTGCACCTTTCACATAGCTCTCCATGGATGAGGTGGTGAGGAGGCAGTTTCCTTTGGCTTGGGGTAGCATATGAGGGTAGTACTTCTAGGCGGAACCTCTCTTCTTCTTATAGTGAAGGAAGTGCACCTCAACTTGGTCTAGTGGTGATGAAGGCTAAAGACAGAAGCCGTGGGTTGCAATAAAGCTTCAAAAGAGGGATAGTCCACTGGCTCAAGAGGAAAATTTCTTGTATATATACTGCTCATGTAGATATGTTGTACAGATGCAATTGAAAAAACAAAAAAAAATGCAAAAAAAAAAAAAGAACTCCAAAAAAATGGTGGGTCGGATTGAAAATTTAATAATCCCACCGGAGTATGTATATAATCAAATAAAGCAAAAGCTTATGGTATCCATGTAACATCTCATGAAGCTTGCAGCGGGAGACTTAGCTACACTGGTTAAGCTCCCAAAAGTCTATACTTCTTCCCCCTCTTCTTGAGCCGGTTGCACTTGAACTTAGAAGGGAATACCCCGCTTCTCGAGGAAAGAGTTGCTAGACCGAGGGATTAGAGTTACCAGGTTGGGGGAGGTTGTTTCTTTGTCACTTCTGAGGTGGGGAGCTACATATCACTTACACTGTACAAGTCAGATTCATAGTCGTAAGATTTTGCGTATGAGTTGAGATATTTCTGACCTGGCTATTGAGGAGACTTGGACAGAGTTTTGGGATACTCAAGGACTGTTGGATTTCAAATTTAGTTCTCATTAAGGTTCCGACCGCACTAAAATTCCCAAGGGTCCGACTTAAGCTCCAAACTTTGATTTTGCGAAGACAAGTTTGATAATCAAGTAAAATCCAAGTTCTTCTTTTTCTTTTCTTTCTTTTTCTTTCTGCACATATTGCATATGTGTTTGCTAGGGACTAGCAAAGGTAAAGTATAGGGGGATGATGAAGCCACATTTCATCATCTTTATTCTATCATTTTGGCACCTAAAACCCTAGCAAATGCCTGTAAATAGCATTAAAACCATCATCTTAGCATCCATGCATGTGCATCTCAACACTGTATAAAATACTGTAATTAAGGCCAAAATTATAGAATAAATAAAGAAAAGAAAAAGAATAAAATATTGTAGATATTTTATGATCCAAAACCCCCGAGACCTAGGCATCTTGATGAATAGGTCGACAAGGAATAAAGTAGGGGGAGATAAGGTCAGAAACACAGATAAAACACCTATACATTATATTCATTCTTTATTCATTTTGGGACCTATTTTTGGTTCCACTTTTTATACACCAAATAAAGAAACTCTGTACATGAAAGTTGTAGATAAATTAGTAAAGAAAAATACAAAATTGATTTCACAAAAAATAATGTACAGATAAAAAGTTATGGTCTGAATAAGAATCCAGAATCCCAACTTCCCAGACCCGTATCTCACAACTGTCAACTCCAAATGCAGCATACTCACCTTTAATTGTATATAGAATAAAATAAACTATTTAGTGGTGGTGGTTTCGCATTTGGCGGAGCTACGGTTTGAAAGTTGACTTTTGGACCCACATTGTATACTTGTACATATTAAAATATTCAATTTATTCTTTATTATTTACTCATTTTTTATACTTTTATAATGTTGTAAATAATACTTATAATAATTATGTACATTAAAAGAAGAATAAAAACCTAAATAAAAACAAAAATAAAAATACTTGTATATGTTCAATACATATATACATACCTATGTAAAATATACTTGTATTTTATTAAATATACAAAGCATATCAGAAAAATAAAATAAAAATATATTTGTGTATATAAAAGTATGTTATAATCTTAGAAAATAATAAACAAAAATAAGTAAATTAAAAATACAAAATAAAAATAAAAGTATTAAAATACATAGGTAATATACCTATATAAGGCTAAAAAGTAAACTTGTAAAAATATGTATCATAAAAATAAATAAAAATCATAATAAAATACTACGTAAAATAACAAATAATTTTCATTTTATAACTTTAATTTAATTCGACTTATTTCTATTTTTAAATGAAATAATAAAACATTTTTATTCTCTTTCTCCTGGTTGGTCCACGTGGACCAACCAGGAGCTTGCGACTGTTGACCGGCGGGTCAACAGTCTGTCTTCTTCCTCCCAGCCCGTAGCGCGCGTCGTTTTCCCCCTGTCTTCGCGCCTTTTTCGAGGGTGCGCCGCTCATCCTCTGCGGCCGCTTCCTTCACGAAACCTCTTCCTCGATCAATCACCTCCATCGCCGACTCCTCAGATCTCCCCAGATCTGCTCGATTCGCTCGTGATCTTCCCTCGAAGTCACGCACTCCACCATCTACTTAACCAGACCCACCTCTTCCTCCCTCCGGTTGAACACCTTCGGTCCACCCTTCCTCGCTCCGCTCGTGCTCCAAGTCTTCCTGGAGGTGACAGCTTCAGCAGCATTCACTCAGCCAGAGCAGAGGAAGTCGGAGGCGTCTCCAGTACCTCCCCCAAACCAGGCGGTCGAGGTAACCTTCCCTCCGATTTATATCGTTGAGGATGCCATCTCCCCTGTTTATTTTGCTTTAGTTAGCTTAGGTTCAGTCTAAGGATCAAAAACCCCAAAAAAAATCTCGAGTTTCCTCGCTTCAATCACCGATTCACCCATTTGGCCGGAACGCATCTCCGGCCGACCATCGTCCCGACACTCCACACACCCCCGCTTCCATCCAGAGGTCCAGGCAGTTTGCCCTGGACCTCCTAATCGTTTTTGCAGGTCAAAGTTCTTCGATTCGCGCCTGGAGGCAGTTTTGGAACCTCGCCGGAGCTCGCGAAGCCCCCCAGCTCCGCCGACCGCCAGCGAGTACCTCAGCCTTCGCCGAGGTGTTTTGAAGCCACCAGGAGACAGAGACAGACCTCAGGAGGTCGCAGCCCCATTTTGAAGCTTCCAGATCGTCGGAGGCCCGAGAACGAGCTCGGGGAAGTTCGCCCTCGCCGGCGCTCTTCCCTGTTCTTCCTCCGAGCTTCCCCGCCGTCCGATTGGGGCACCCCTCCAGATCAACCAGCCACCGTCCGATCTCCATCTGCCTCAGCCGTCCGATCTTCATCGCAGCATCTAATCTGGACCACTGAATCGAAGCGGTATCGGCTGATCAGGAGCGTCCACGTGTTTAAGTGAAGCTACTTACGCCGTTGGATCGCGCCCGGCGTGGGTATTTTGCACCCTCACCCCTGCGCCTCTTTGCATTTACATTTAGTATTTAAAGTTGCAGATGTAGTTTAAAAACTTCGGGACTTATTGCATGTCTACCCTCAGTGTTTTGTAATATTACAGGGATACCCCTGCCAGGTCACGTGTGCTCACGCACGTGTCTTGGCAATTTTGCAGGGAACCACCTCCGGGTTTGAACATTTATCTTCAGTACCTTAAATTCCATATTTAGTATAATATTTCTTGGACATCTTGCATACTGAACCCCCTAGCTTCTGATATTTGCAAAAATACCCTTCCCAGGCGCGTGCAAGTCACGCGCCCTGGTGGGTTAATTGCTCAAACCCCCTTGCGGGTTTTGGTATTTAGACTTGATCCATTAAATGCAAAATACTGTTATATAATTTGTGGAAACTTTGCATATTTACCCCTGGATGTTATGATATTTACACTTATACCCCTGCCAGGCCTTATTAATATTTGGAAGCTTGTTCTAATTATTTAAAATACCTTTTAGCCTCCTAAAAATCCACAAAAATAGGATTAAGTCCCTGTTGCATTATAGATTCACACTACATTTTTGCATTGCATATTTATTGCATTTTCATATTTATTAAAAATCAAAAACATGCATTTATTTCCCTGTTTGCATTAGAAAACCCATAAAAAATATAAATATATTTTGAAAAATTCCAAAAAAATCACGTAGTGTCTATTTTATTATCTTTTAGTGTCAGTCCAAAAATCAGTAAAAACTTCAAAAGAAAAACACTAAAAAAAAAATTAAAAACTCTTAAAAACTTCAAAAAATTATAAAAAATAGCAGAAAAACCCAAAAAGTACAAACTCAGCTTCTGTTTCTTCCTTATTTTGTTACTTTTATTTGAAAAATAGTGTGAAACATTTTTGCTACTGGTTGCTAATTTTAAATTGCATTTTCGTCACAGCCAGCCTGATTTCTACTGTTTTGCTTTATTTTAATATTTGAAAATCCCAAAAACATCTTGAAAAATCCCCAAAAATCATAAAAACAGTAAAAAACCTTAAAAATACCAAAAACATTTATTTTCTGAATTTTGGAGCATTTTTGTGCATTTTTATAAATATTCTACCTTGCCTTTTACTATATTGCATTTACTTTCCAATATTGAAAAAGAAAATAAAAAAATATAAAATATAAAATCTAAAAATCAGAAAATCAAAAAGCAAAATACAAAATTAAAAATTAAATAAAAAATAAAAAAATTAAAAATTAAAAACCCACAAAAATTGTAGTTGCTTGCTTGCTTAGTGTAGACACTTTACACACACATTCACTTGAGCACAATTTTTGAATTACCCTGTTTGCTCCCTGTGTTCGAACTCTCTACGTACTTGCATCTATACATCTTTTATGTAGAGTTAAAAATAAATTTTAACTCCACATTGTTTCTAATTTATTGATCTTAGTGTGGGTTAATTGTTGATCAAATACGGATTTCATTTGAGAGTCGCAACAGCGACGGTTATCTCCGCCTTGTGTGAGATACCAATTTAGACCCTCGTGAGATCCGCGTTTATCAGCTTCCTCCAAATCCCAACCCAGACCACCTCCTCCATCAAGCTACCCTTTCATTGAGGTACTCTGCTACCTCACATCTCCTTAATTTTCTTCCATTTTATCCGACATGTACACCCATTTTCGTCATCGCATGACCATCCATCTAGGTTCGCCAAACCTCCATCATCTTTGTCGACCACCTCGCTTGCCACTTCCCTTCTCCAGAAGCCTCCCCCACTCCGACCCACCTCCTTCTTCACCTTGCCGGAGAAGAAGCTCTTTGCCTCTGCCTCCCTTTCCCGATCAGACCACCATTTCACCTCACTTCACTCGCGCACATCACGCCAATGCTTTGCTATCATCTAACCCTTGTAGGTTCGCAATGGTCAGAGATCAAGCCAACTCGTTCGTCTTGATCTCCACCTCCAGCGATGCTTCATCGATCGCTTGCTCCAGTTACCCTTGCTCCTTCATCTTCGCTTAACCACCTTCGCCAGGTGTCTATGATGCTTAGGCGATCGTCTACAACTACAATGGAGCACGGCGGAGCTCTAGTGAGCTCTCCGAAGCTCCAAATATGTCGCCTCTACTCCGGCCGGAAACGAAGTGCAGGTGCTGTTGGATGGCGCCCCTGCAGCGGCCATCCAACAGCCTAGAGCGATCCACGTAGCACCTGCTAGAGCTGCAGGTTATGGTGTCCGCCTCATGCCGAAGCAAGCAGAAGACTCCATGTTTCCTCCGAAGATGATGCATGCCCGAACATGGCTCCTCGCGTGCATGTCATGTGCGATGTTGGTTAAATTGCAAAAAGATCCTCGAACCTTTCATAATTACAAAGAGGTCCAAGCATGCGATGATGTGTGTGCCTGGACATTTTACACAAAGGCCCCACTGAGTTTCGTAAATTACAAATTGGTCCCCACGCTTAAGGATAAATTGCAGAAGAACCCTATTGATTTTGCCAAATTGCAAATAGGTCCCTCCAAGGACCTATTTGTATATATTTGTCCTTTCATTCCTCGTATTTTTATTACATTTATGCCCATGCATTGTTTACTTCATATATTGAGCATCTTATGTCCAAATTTCATGATTTCAGTGTCGTTTTGTTGCTTATTTAATTCTCTTCTAATGGTGTATTAAAACTTCTAATGCGATGCTAATTGAAATATGATGAATTTTTTATGATATAGTTTTTCTTGCCCGATAAATCGTTGTCGTTGATAGATATTTGCTCTTAATTGTGATGCTCAATCTGACTCTGATAATAACTTATAATTTGTGATCATATTTTCTAGGCTATATTTGTAGTAATTATTTGCATACATAACCTTTGCATTTATTTGTGCATTATGTTCATACATCATTTTATAATTGCATTGAAAAATCAAATAAAAAATGCATGCATTATTTTCCTTTGTTGTGTTTGCATAATTTAACCTGCATTTTATCGTGCATATGCATGAAAACCTATAGAATCAAAAATAATCACACAATTAATCAACAATATTTGACAAATATATTAAAGAGGCTCGTGTTCCTGTGTTCGACCGGTAAACTTGCCAAGTAAAAATACTCCAAAACATTCATAGATTGTGATTTTTTAAGAATCAGATTCGCCTCCTATACTATGACTATTCCTAATTATTAAAGAGGTAAATTTGACATTTATCAATCCTCCGTCATATACCACAGGTGCTTTTCCAACCATCTGTCGCTGCTCCGATATTTGCGCCTGATGGAAGAACTGGTGTCGGTTCTTGGTATTCACCTCAACAAGCTGACGAAGTACCTCGAAGCTCAGTGAAGCTTTATGTATAGCTTGTTGTAGCAGAGGTATCTCTCTGTTGGATCTGGCCACGACTGAAGAAGCTTCTCGTTGCTACTACAGATAATGATCTCATTGTTACCTCGACCTCCCTAGAGCTGGATCTTTCCTCTCGTGATGTGGGGGATCCATAGAGTGAGGATCGGAGGTGGCATTTAAAGGAGGATGAGGCGATCAAGTGGTTGCAGTGAAGGGATAGAGAGAGAGTGATGTTGAGGATTGTTGCGAGATCATCGGAGAGGGGGTCATCGAGAAAACAATGGCCAGAGGAGGCGATGATGATTGGGTTGGTCGGCTGTTGGAGAAGATAGGATAAGATGAGGAAGGAGTCATTGGGTTGGGTTGCTATGATCGAGAAGAGATATGGGTGGTTCCTACTGGTTGGTTGATTGACGAGTGAAGAAAGGGGGAGGTGGGGGACAAGGTCAAAGGGCAGGTTAAGCGTCGTGACATGAGGGCGATCGGAGGTTGCAGAGGTTCGGTGTGGGGTGACGTTGGGAACCAGAGAAGGAGGAAGCAGTGTGGAAGACGAGGCGAGGAGCATGTGCCTTGCACATATGAGAGAATGACGTCAGCATGGAGTCATGTGCAAGGTATGTTACAGGGGTGGAAGAAGAAACCATGTGACTGGAACATGGAGAGAGAGTGAGGGAGATTAGGGCCTAGGTGGCTCTAGTGAAGTGATGCCATGTGGCAGGGATGACCGAAATTGTTGACCAGGCATAAAATGCGTGACTAAATAGATTTAAAAAAATGGTAAATGGACTCGGATGCAAAAGTGCTCAACACTAAAAGTGTTTGTTGAAATGAAACATACAATTTTCATGAAGGGCTATAATGCAAATGAAATGATCTGTGCAAGATATGATTTCTTTGGTGATATTTTATGTATATAAAATACTATTTTTGGCTTTGTAATTTTTATTTTGTTTTCTGATGATAAGTAAATGCATGCAAAAACCAAACATGCTATAAAATAATGTAATGGACTCACATAATATTTTTTGGATTTTTTATAGGTTTTAAATACGTCACAAATTAGGGAAGCTAATTATGTACAAGCAGGTTAGATAAATAAGCTCAAGTCACAATTGGTCTCTTTAATTGCTTTTCTGATTTTTTTTTGCTTTTTATTTTCATATGATTTATTAAAACAATGAATGAATTAGAGAGTGAAGGAGAAAATAGTTGTAATTGGTGAAATAAGCACATGAAATTATAGGTCAAAATCAGCTAAAATGTCCAATATGCAAAAGAGGCTCAAAACCGAACTTTTACAAATGAGCTCCGACTTTTATGAAATTGGTCTTGTTTTGAAGGTATTTGAATGTATATTACTTTAAAATTGAGTAGAGTGAAATCAGAAACTATATGAGAAAGATATCGACATTTTAGTCCATCTTTTCTGAAATTAGGGTTTGAGATTATTTTGCATGTACAAGTTAACATTTTTTATATTTTTCATGGATTAAGGTTAGTGATATGAACACAATGTAGTTGGTTTCCTGTAAATTGGGGTTAGCATGATTTAATTAAAATGCATGAAGTTAGGTGAAAATTTGAAGATGAATATGAATGCAAGTATACATGTTAAAATGCATATATAATTCTAAGTGCATGAATGGTAAAAATGCACAATAAATGATTAAATGCGGCTAATTACTCTCTAATGAAGCTCTATTTTTAAATTTTAGTGTGATGAATCATGAATTCCCCAGTCATCATTACCTTTCCCAATTGATTAATCCAAAACATGGCCTTATCTTGAAGGCTAAAGGGAAAGCCATACATCTTTACTACCTCCAACAGGATGTTGGGGTACTGCATTGTACTGCATATGCACTTAAACTGTTGCAAGTGAATATAATGCTTTTTTTGTGTTTCCATGAAAAATAGGCAATAGGGAGAGCAATTCTGATTTGAATTTTCTTGGATTTGTAGGATGCAGATCCACTCAGTTACTTGACTGGCACCAAGATTATATGTTTCCTTTAGTATGGGTGCCAATGCCTCTTTCATCTGATCAACTTCTCCATGGTGCTCACCTGCCTGGAATTCCTCTCCTCCATGTAGGTTCTCTACTCCTCTTCGTTCTTTATCTTTCCTCGTCTCTATGAGCATTTCTTCGAAGGTGGCTTGAGCATTTGCATGCCCAGACAACTGTTGTTTAATTATTTGTATGGAGATGAGCATCTGGTTATTGACCTTGTTATAATCAGATGCTCTTTCCATTTCTGAGTGGTTATGTCTATTTCAGAGTCTAATGAAGTGGGATCATGATCGAGTTCTTGATATGAAATGGAAAAGAATCCCTTATCAGTCTAGAAATATGCATCATATGTAGATAAGAGTATAGGGTCAATCCTGAACTTTATTAAAGTGGGGAATTAGAATGGAGATTGGTCTATTTCCATTCGGAAGGAAGACAATTGGAAACAAAGTGACCCTAGTTATTTAGTGAAAGAAGCAGGGAGTCTTGTGAGTGGTTCGCGAAATACGAAACGATCTCTCTAGAATCGCCCCGAATTATTGGATATGTCAGAATTAGGGATCGATGTAGGTGTTCGCAGAGTCTAGACTAAGCCATCCCTAATGCACCACTTGGGAAAAAAAGAATGAAATGATGAATTTATGAATATGGAGATAAACAAGGAATGGAAGAAGGATAAAAATAAAGCAGGTTAAAAGTAGGAAAAGTGAAAGAAGAGAAATTAAAAGAGGCAACACAAAAATGCACAAGTGTGTGGAACTATGATTATTAACCTAAAATAGATCCAAACAAACCTCGATGCTATTGGCTTCACCAACTCAACACCAGTGAAGTCGTGAAGGTTCATCTATTTATCTTGTCAATTTTGTTCATTGTAATCAAGCAATCTTTCAAACTTAGGTCCTTAGCACTATCACTATAGGTGAGTGAGTACTACCAGATCAACATCATATACTTCCCACTATCTTTGTAACTAGTAGCATGTATATTTTTCAAGGTCTTTGATATCGGATCTGGGTCTACTACTCACCTAAAGAATAGAGACAGGAAGTTAATGTAGCAAATCAAATACTTCTCCTGAATGGTACTCAGACATGGCACAATGAGATAGGGTCTCTCCATCGCAATACCCCTATGATAAAGTAATTCAGACTAAGCCCTCAAGCAAACTTAGCCCTACTTACCTGCACACCGATAGAAGTGTTATTACTTCACAAACCCATGTGATAGTCAAGGCAGTACTCAGGCTGGGTTTGGACTCTATTCCTCAAGGGTTATGCCTAACTCAATCTGTAAGGTAGATGAATACAATGAGGGATTTATGAATCTAGAACAATGAAGTCCATTACAGATTTTATTTGGGTCAAAGTTTATTTAGCAATTCCCTTATTTTGAATTTTGGGTTTTCAAACTTTTTGAGTATTCTTCAAGAACACCTAAGAATTTTTCGATTCTCAATTATTTTAAGTCCAAGAAAAACTAGGGGAGAAATTTAGAAAAGCTGATGCACGTGAAATCTATGAATGCAGATGCTAGAGATAGGGATGTGTACCTTGTGCCAGTGCTCAACATGTAAAATGATACGCGAATATAATTTAAACCAAGCTATATGATGCATCGAAGAAATCATCCTAGACAGAAATTTTTATTAGTAGGAAGAACCAATTTATTTGATATCTAATTTCAAGCACAAAATTATAAGTACACAAAGATATTAGTTCTTGGGACCTAGTTACCGAGCAACAAATCTAAGTCTAGATAGCTCCATCAATGAAGACATAAATATAAAAAATAAGAAGACACAAATCATGAAAAATAAAATAAATTAAATTAAATGGAAATGGTAGAATAAAATGAGAAGGTGATGAAAACTGTAAGAAATCCTGCAAGGTCCTTGGGTGAATAGACACTCGGTAAAACAAACCCGATAATGTCAAATGTCCAGAGTATCATGTATTATTACAATTATTTGTAAATGTCACTCTCTCATAAAAGAAATAAAAATGTAAATATTCTAAGCTAAACTACTCGTGTTGGTGTCCTATACGATTTTGAAGATATCTCATGTCGGATGGGTCTGAATGAGACGACCTCCGCCTCGCTTCAGTGCATCGGGTCTCTTAAGAAATATGCCCATGCTCCATTGACCCTTCCAACAAAGTCCAACAGAGAAGATGATTAGTACAAATAAACAATTATTAAATAAATATAAAAGTAGATAAAATAAAGCAAAGCTGATAATATATAAACTACTCTAAAAATTGTATGCTCCCTAGCAACGAAGCCATTTGTTTACCCATATGGTCGATCTGCTAAGGCTAAAAAGCTGACCTAGTGATCTGTATGTTGACCAATCATCATGTAAGAAACAATTATCCCATGATAGATTAAGTGATAACGTGTGTGAGTCAAAATTTATTATAACTCTACATGAATATGTGTATAGGCGTAAGTAGGTAGAGTGTTGAACACTATGAAGCAAAATGTAGGGTAGGTAATTATTGCTAATTAATAATGATTAGTTTTTTAAAAATTAAATTTTTTGAGGGTTTTTAATTATATTTATTGTTTATGTATTTTTAGTTTTTTTATATTTTTATTTTTATTTTTATTTTTATTTTAAATGTATTTTTAAAATTTTAATTTATTTTTTAAATAATATAATTAATTATATATAATAATATAATCATATATAAGTACTATATAATAAATATAATATAGTTTTATATATTTATAAATAAGTCAAAATATATTCAAAATAAAGAAAATAAAATGTTTTGTATTTTTATATTTTTCTCTTTTTTGTAATTTTATATAATTTTTCGAGTTTTATGAATTTTTAAAGTAATATATATAACAATGAGTATATTAAATATACGAGCTCATTAGGGATTAATAAATATAAATAAGTCCAAAATGTGCCAAAATTGTTTTTAACATGTAGTATATATAATAAGAAAAATTCACAAATCAAAAGAAATATTTTTTATTTTTCTATAATTTTTTCTAATTTTTATATGATTTTTCAAGTTTTTTATTTTTAGGTTTTATATTTTGTAATTTTTAGTTATTTTGTGTATGTGGTAGAATATACTATAATATAAATGATATAATTTTTTGGAATTTAAAGAGGTTTTGTAATTTGTATAGTTTTTATATGCTAAACATGGAATAAATGTATGTTTTTTATATTTTTAGAAATTAAGATATTAATTTAAATGCCTAATAAAAACTGTGCGTGAATAAACATGATTCCATGCATCTATATTAATTTTCCTACTTTTTGTATAAAACAGATATTTAATCTAAGAAATAACCATAAAATAAAATACAAAGTTGACCGGTATCTATTTGTAATTAAAATAACTAAGCATGCATTAAATAAACACATCTAGGGAGTTTAAGGATATAAATGCAAATTTCACAATGCATCATGTGGTGCAACATGTGAGGGGAAAGGACCAAGTTGTAATTATACGAAAATATGGGGTCCATATAGCAGATATTCCTAATTATTTTACACTTAGTAATTTATTTATATAGCTAAATAATAAAACAAAAAATGCACAGGGTCTCGGTGAAATTTATCTAAGGGAGTGGTGTACGGCGCACATGAGGTGTTGATGAACGGCTAGCGTGGCTCCACGTGTCTTCACTTAACGTCCAACAACAAGAATGAGGCGACACTTCATTTTAATTAATGAACCACATTATATCTGGGATGAAGCTCTGATCATACTACGATAGAGGCCCCTCCAAGACCAAGGAAGAACACCTTCCCTGTTCACCTTTGATCTTCTATTCCTCGGGACTCCAACCACATCTCTCATAGTCGACCGACTCTTCATGCTCCCACAACCACTCCATAGCTACAGGACTCTTAAATGGTCCATGCCTCGTCAGAGAGGGCTTGGAAGATCATTTCTTCTCTGAACATCTGGGACTGATGAATCCATGATTCATCTACATTATTTTCTCATTTTATCTCTCTAGCCTAAGAAAATCAATAAAATCTCTTAACAATTAAAATTAGTTAAATTACTATATGTTGTGAATAATTACCTATAACTATTAAATATTTATATACCTATTATTGTGTTATTATTTTTTGTTTATTATTTATTAAAAATCCAAGAAAAGCATAATAATATATTACTTGATTAATTTAACCTAATTTATAAAATAAAAATCCAAACAATAAGAAAATAAAATATAATAAGTAATTTAGTACTTTAAATTACTTGCAAAAAAAATTTATATATAGATGACTTTATTTCTCTTTGAGTTCGTCATGAAAGTTGTAGATCTCATCGAGATTTAAAAATTTCATGTAGACACTTTTTCTAATTGTTATCCTATCTATTTCTTATTTAATTTTTATTGTATTTTTAACTTTTGATTTATTCTATTGGGGTATGTGGTGTCATCTCCTTCGCTCACATGATCCGGCCTTAGCTTGCCATCCACCTCTCCTGTAGGTCGTCTGATCATTTGATACAATGGCCTGGATCCGCTCATACCTGTGAGATTATCATCCATCACATCACTTTGACCAGGGCATCTGGGCCACTCTTCTGTGCCTATTTTGAGACCATTGGATCATATGATCCAACGGTTGCTAAATCTCATCAACCTCCAGCCACATCTCCCAAACAACGCAACCTTTCGCCCATGTCTCCTTCTCCTAATTTCATTGGTTGACTCACATGACCGAACCACCTCCTTCCAACGCTATTCTCTTCCATGTTCATCAATGATATTTGTCCAACCTCCCCCCACCCCCACCCCCCCCCCCATCTCCCTCATGTGCTCCACTGGTCGTCAGTTGAAACCTTCTCTCTAACCACCTAGAACCGCCACTCTCTCTTCTGCAAAACCCTTTCGTCACCGCATGAGGTGGTTCCGCCATTACTGGAGTTACTCCAAGTCATCTCCTACATATATGTGATAGAGAGATGGTGAGACAGAGCATCTACAGATACAACTCCGGCAAGATCAGTTTGTTGGTGTTCCTCTGCCTCCAATGTATGGAGGTTTTGCATTGAGCCATCCTCTTCACACATACCCGATTTATTCCCTATCCTAACTCCAGTACATCCTTCGACTTGGCTTCTCCATCTTCTACAAATCAGAGCGTCAATGTGCATGTACCATCCGTAGGAGGACGAGCTTCTAATTTGTGCATGTTTTTACATATTTTAATTGACAGACGATAAATATCATTCATAATTTATCTTTTACTTTTTTGTCTCCAAATATTTATGAACTAATTAAGATATTGTGTAGGGCTTTTCTGAGTAGCAACCAGGTTGTTAAGGAGATCAAGAATATTATCAAGGCTCATATGACTTACACAGAGTTCTGGTGGTGTCATATTCCCATCATTGAGAAAGACATATTGTTCAACTTGTTCTTGGTAAGATTATAAATTCAGCTAGGTAACATATTTTTGAAATTTTCAGGATAGTTACCATTTCGCCTCTAGTTTAGAGAAGGAGGACTATCATCAAGCATTTACCCTTATGACAGAGAAAAGAATGAGCGATACATTCTTTGATTCTAGAAGGGACTCACACAGAAAAACAGGTCAAGAGGAGATGGATTTTGAGTAGACTAGTGCGCCGAGGAGAGATAATGATAATTTTGCATTAACTAAATTGTAAAATTGTTTATATTCATCTGAATTTATTATAATCATGTTTTCTACGTGCGGAAGGTTTTTATGATGTTTTCACTCTAATATTGAGTTTGAGAGGAGGTCGACGGGGGGTAGGGTGAAATACCAAAAGTAAAAAAATATGACCACCAAGTGGCTCAAAAATCCACAATAAAATTTAGGTTGAGCTTGTGATTTTAACAACTTTATACCATTTTTATATTTCTAATTTGTGACATGTGCTTTATTTATCACTTGTATGTGTGTTTCTTTTTCATGATGCTAAGTTGGAAAGGGAGCCATCTATTCAAGAGTGGTGGGCCAGGACCCATGTGTGTGGGAAAGATGGTGAATCTAAATAGTCTACTCTTGAGAAGTGATGGTTATAATATGTAAATGATGTAAGTTAATAGCTTTTTGTAAGTTGTTTAGATATTTAATTTTTTTTCTTATTTACTTTTTAAGATCGATATTTGACCCTCAATGCGAAGAAATGGTCTGGCACTTGATAAAGCTTTATGAAAACAGTTACATTAAAGAAAATTGTATTTGATTGACTTATTATGGATTTTACTTTTGTGTTTACTAATTATGAATTTTGATTATAGGTTTTGGAGAAGAGGGATGTTGATTTCACCATTTGGAAGCAAACACTTTGTGGTCTTCCTCTATACTACACTCTTATTCTGCTTATGGTCAGCCATTTTATTCATCACAACAACCAACATCGTATATGGAGTCTCAAATGATGACGATGGTGGACAAGGTGACCAATCTACAAGAAGATTTTACAACTTCTATGTAAGAATTTAATTTAAGTGTATTCTAAGTGTATTCTATGTAGAATTGTTTTATTTCAACTATCTTATATATACAGTTTCCTTATAGGTTACAAAAGTCAATAGTGCAGCAAGAGGAGGATGAAGAAGAAGATGAGGAAGAGGAGGAAGAGACCGATCCACAAGGTTTTAGGAAAAGGAAAAAGAAAAGAAGAAATCCAGACATAGTTTGATCTCAAAGATCTTTCATACAAAGAAGAAACGATACCATCATGTTGTATTTATAGACTAGAGAATGTATTAACATTATATAAACTTTTATGTTGGATTCCATGTGTGTCAAATGCATGCATCACATTTCAGTTTGGTACTCTTTCATGTCAAGTTTCATATATTATACCGGTTATTGTAGAATTGTTGACTTTTATGCAAAATATTTAATAATTTAAAATATATATCAATCACATGATATACAAATAATATCTCGGGTATAATCTTCAATAATATTTTTAAACGCCTACAGTAGTTTATGCAAATAATGTCTCACGTATAATCTTTGACAAAATTTTTAAACATGTGCAGTGATTTTAGAGCAGCTTTTACAAGTTCGACAGGGCTTCAAAACCCCGACGAACCTGTAATATTTCTTGTTTTGTTTTTAAGTGGGTGAGTACATATGCATGCCCAATCATCTCCCAATGCTCTCCCAGCATGCACCCAGACTCCATTCAACATGTACTAGGCAAGCACATTATTCCCGTCCATGTCGGCAAGCGACCAGCAGGAGGGCACTGATGCTCGCCCAAGTAGGCTTGCATCCATACTAACAGCAAGCACGTGTTGGGCGAGTACCTGGCGATTACACAACGAGCACAAGGCGAGGATATATGTGCTCGTTGATATTGTGTTTTTTTGCAGTGGTCCATCGGATGTTAGAAAGACTTCTTTGATAAACTTATCATAACTCTTTATGATGCTTTTTTTAGGAATGATTATCTTCGTCCAACAAACTTATAAATGGATAACGAGTTTTTTGTAACATTCGGAGCATTCTCTATAATAAAGGACTTCCTACGTTGTTTTTTATGACAATAATTACAATAATTCCGTATGATCCCATGTAGATAACTATCTCCCATGTATAGTATGTCTCCTAACCATCTAAAACAAATGCAAAACATTACAACAGTTAGTAAAGACACCAGATACAGCCATTCAACTATCTTCTCATCCAACGAGCAAGATGGCTCAATATGAAAATGGATAGTTTGTTTAATTATGCCTTCGATAAGGACTTAAGGGATTCTGGATAGTCATACTTTCAGTATTTTGGCTAGTTACATAAGTGACAATCATCCAACTATGTAAACGTCATATGTGCGGAAGTCATAGAAGTGTCGTCAATTGTTTGACCTTTCCTCTTCTTTTGGATTGGACTCTTACAGACACTCTTGCTTCATGATGTGCTTTTGTTCTCCTTAGTATCCATTGCATAACTAGAGGATCTCTCCTTTTGATCATGTCCACAATAGACTTCAACATGTAGAGCAAACCAACAGTCATAGACTTCAATTTATTCATGCGAAATGAAATTATGAAGTTTGTTTGAAAAAATTATAACTGTCATCATATCTACATTCATATTTGTTCCCGGTAACTTTAGTTCACGTAAATATTCAGAAAATTTGAGTACACAAACTCCTATGCAGCCACTATCTGGCACCATGTAATGAAACACGTCCTTCATGATGATATAATGTTGGGAGCAAATCACATCGTTAAACATTTGCTCTTCATTGGAGACGATCTTTATAGTTTACATTTTTTTTCAACATGTTGCTTCCAAAGTACATCGGATAAGTATTTAAGAACAACAATGCACGAGCAATTAGTCAACATTCCACTTCTTATTAAATTATCGATCTTTATCTTTTTGTGGTTTTAAAAAAAAACATCATGCACTAGTAAGCGCATGCACTATGTGTTTAACTGCGAGTACTAAATCCAAATCATGTATCTAATCCATGTAAATTAAAACTCATTCAACCGGCTAACTTCGAGTATATTACTTTGGGTAGGTTAAGTAACTGCATCTGAAAATTAAACTAATTGGCATTTAGATAGTCTGTTTAGGTAGTTTTACAAGAAAGGTGTCTCATACTTCAAACCTTCACGACATGAGGCTTGTCAACCAAATGCCTCAAATGGAACTTGAGAATTCCTTTCCACGTTGACCACACCTCAATAATATGTGAAATGGTTGCTGTTGTGAAGGACATGAGAACCTTTATAGACTTGTTTACCATAATTGATCACCAACCTTATTGGTTGTATATTTGGATATTCATCTTATAAATGGTGAATAATCAAATAGCCATTTATCTCCTCAATTTTAATGCTAAGATACACATGCCATGAACACATAATTATACATTTCTTGCTATGACCTTTTGAATATATCTATCTCTCGATGCTTGAAGTGAACATTATTTTAGCATGTGATTCAATGGTAGCAACATCCAATTTTAGTATTCCATTTGTTTTGTTAGCATTGGTAGAGTACCGCGAGAACAAAAGATAATGCAACAATGTTTCAAAGGTTGAAAAATATGTAGGATTGCTTATTGAGGTGAACTATATATGGAAGGTTATATAAAAATATAGCTAATGGTGTTTGAATGGGAAAAAAGAGATTATGTTTGACAACTATAACTACATATATCAAAATGATAATTATTTGATATTTAAAAAGTATTGATTCTGTACCACTTAATGATCTAATGGTAGTATAGTGTGTCTACCACAATATAGATCAGGGTTCAAATCCCACTCTTGCAAGGGTTGCGTTAGGTAGTCGACGACCAGTGTAAAAAATAGTCAAATCTTTCAACATGAATTTGAGCAAGAATCCATGTAGTCGATCCTACTTATAGTGGGAGAAGATTTGGTACATTTTTTATAAAAAAAATATTGACTCTATAGTGAACTAAAAAATCAGTTGAAATATATATGGATAAGGATTCCTCTCTGGAATTTGTTCCTCTTATTCTTTCATTTTTTACTTAGATGGTAGAATATACCTACATATTATTATTTTTATTTGTACATTACAATTTTTTAAAATTACTTAGAAAAATATCTTTATGCGGAAATTTAGGTATTTTTGAGAAAAAATAGAAGATATTAATATTAACTTCATCTTAATGAGATAAAAACAATGTTATAATTTTTTTAAAGAAGAAAACATAAAGTATATAAAGCTATGTTCAAAGATGAAAATTATATGTCTATGCATATAGTGTAAAATGTTGGGGCTCTCATCAGATTGTTAGATACTTTAAATTAGAATTTAAACCTTATATATAAGATATATTTGTTTAAAGCTTTGATAGACTAAAAGATTTATAAATTTTATGTAAAAATAAATAAAAGAGCATATAATAAAAAATCCAAAAGATGGCCCAACTTAAAATTTTATTTAGGTATAATTAGTAATGTTAACTTTTTGAAACAATAAAATATATTTTGAAAGTGAAACTTTGCGTGCAAGTTACATCTTATTATTATTCCTGCGACAATAAATGTTATTTTTAACTTTTTACCTGATTTCAATAACATGCAAATTGTTGATATCGATTAATATAGAATGGGCAAAGCAATCATCAACTTTACAACATACAGGTTCAAAGTATATGTTATTTAAATTCATCCTTTGTTTGTTTGTAGTAACTAAGATATGATATGATCCAAGGATATATCATCCTCATTACCTAATTAACATGGAGATTGTTTATCAATATTTAGAAAAAAATATGTTGACTATACAATCACAGCTTTTACTAGGGTTGTTCAAAAAATCCGGGTCAAGTGGGTACCCAGCTTGACCCGTACATTTTGACCCTAAACTTACGGGTACCCGTTTGAAAATAGCAGGCCGGGTATCCATAATGACTTGACCCATGCCCCGTTCAAAATATCTATGTGGTATAACGGGGTGCGGGTACCCTATTGGAAAATTTTGCTTGCACTTTAATTAAATAATGCAAAAATTTTGTCAGAAATATAATTATTGTGTTGTTGATATACATTTTATAATAGGGATATGGTTATGAATACATATATTGATAAATATGAAAAATGTAAGATCATGCACTAAAAACGAATATGAATATGAAATCAATCAGATTTGATACAACTATTATAATAATATAATAGGTTGTCGTAAATTTGATTCAAATGAAAATATTCTTATCTAAATCCGTATCGATTTTGAAATGGATATAGATGTATAGGGTGGATCATGGTGTATGGCCGGTCCGCAACCAATATTGACTCGACATGTAAAAGACCGAACCCGACTTGAACCCGAATATATATGGTACGGGCCTGGGCCCTCCCACCATGCGGAAACCCGATTTGGCCCGAATCAACCCATATCCCCACTATAGTTATTTTATAATTTATATTAATGGTGGAATGATGTTGTATCAAAATAACAATTAAGACATTAGATAATAGAATGTGTAACATTGGTTAAATGGGAAAGATGGTAGATACGATGATATATCGGATACGATGATAAATTGGATATAAGTCAACATCTTTGTGAATATAAATAATTTAAATAATACAATTTAAATTATATACGATGTATATTAAATTATATATGAGGCATTGTATATTAAATAATACAATTTAAGACATCAAATCAAGCACTTTTGCAAAAAAAATTATGAGCCCGTGGATACGTTGATAAATCGGATACAAGGCTACACATTCGAATGTATAAATAATTTTATCGTGGAAAAAAATAATAACGCTTCAATTAAACATTTTTGCACTATATTATGAATAAACAGATATGGCAATGAATTGGATACTCGAGCATATCCATGTTTCAACTGTGTGCTCATGCAATTGACCCATTATCTAATGTATAATTAATCCCCTCTTAGTTAGGGACGTAAGTAATATAATACATGTACATTTTTATTTTTTGATTTCAATGTGTAGCTCCATCACATTTTTGACATCTATATTGAATAGTACAAGAATATGATGATTGGTTTTATAATTAACTTGTTCAATTTAGTGATATGTTATTCCTATAAATGTAAATAGATGGACGATGTGGAAATCATTTTTTTCTTGGAAGAGATATTATGTGGGTACCCATGGGTACCCATTACTCATTCAAATAAATCGAGTACCTTTTAGATACGGGTACCCGTTTAAACGGGTCATGTCGACCCGTGACCTGATCATAATGGGGCAAGGTGGGTCATCGTGCGAACAGGTCAGGTACCCACCCCGTTGACACCCCTGACTTTTACACTATCAAATTTGAGATTGTGATATTTTGATTTTGGATTTTTTCCAAAATTTAACATGAATAATAAAAATAGATCCAATTTAATCTATCTTAAGTTTAATTTAAGAGAAATAGCAAAATGATATCGGGTGATTGTGTTGACATTTTTTCACTTAATTAGCAAGAATATTAGAGTGAAAGTGATAGAATGTAAGTGTGTAAGATTTTTAGAATCTTGAATGAAGTAGATAAGTAACTAATGATCAACAGTATCAAATATGATTTTTAATTATCGTAGAGAATGTTAAAAGTTTCTTTCAAGCAACTATGAACGTTAAATCTTCTCCTTAGTTCAACACGTCACCTTTATCTCCCTCTCTTTTTCTCCCTACATTATCTCATACACCCCTCAATTACGATCAATTTTTCGGTCATTTTACAAACTCCCTCTCTTGCTTTTATTAAACCTTATATCTCATGTTAAAATTATTCCATTGGCAACAACCAAGAGACTTGCAATGGCAATGTACAATGCTTTCCAGGACCTCAACAATTTCCAACGATGATTCACCATATTTTTCCAGAATTACTAGTTCAACGCCTAACTATACTATAGCCAAATTGAAAATCTTACAGACCTGAATCTATAAGTTATGTATCTTGGCTGAATTCACCGCGCCGAATTGAAAATCTTACAGACCTGAATCTATGAGTTATGTTACTTTGCTGAATTCACCGCCCTCCCATCCCTTCCCTACGTTGCAAGATGAGAGAGCGGAAGGCACGAAGCAGAGCCTCAACGAGGCTATGATGCTATGTAAATCAAAATGGATGGTAAGCAATTCACAAGATTTGATTTACATGGAAAAACTATAATGCTTTATAAATCAAAGTGAATGGTAAGCAATTAAGAAGATTTGATTTACACACAAAACTTACCGATACTTCACCCGCCAGTGGGATGAACCCAACCATGATTTACTCGTATCAGTATACGGTATACCTTGTATTATTAATCCCAACAGTTTTCAGGCATAACATTGGCATTGGGTGTACACTTCTGAAACTTTTTTTTTAATTTACTCATAATTATCTTATAAGGGAAATAAATCAAATGATGTAAAACAGCTGGATAAGATTTGATGGGTCGAGATTGTAGGCATTGCGAGACATGCATCACCGGCAAATAAGCTTCAAGGCCATGGCATATTCACAGAAAAATTAGCATCTAAAATTATTATGTCGGCTTAATTAGCATATTCATAGATGGGAGTTTATCCTACATCTAAGATATGTTACCAAGATACCAGAACAGCCAGAGTTTTATCAAAACAAGGCCAACATAAATACAAAATCAATGATGCCGCGATAAACGAGGGTATGAGAAGAAGGTTTTCCACGCAAAAAAAAGAAAGAAAAAACTGTCAAGCAGGATTTCACCCTAACCAAAGTGCAAAAAATGCACATTTCTTCCAATAAACAGTACTTCCACGTAATTGTGCCCATGAACCCAGTCTAGAGTACAAGCGATTACCAGGTCAGGAACACGACAGAGCCACTCGTGAAACACAAAAAGATAAGATCTCACCACACTCATTGTGTGTGTTCTGCCGACAAATATCACTGGCAAACAAAAACAATACCTGAAGAAATCCTAAGTACAAAATTTCTTTCACTGCGTGACATACCAAAAAGGAAAGTTGGCACGAGTTGATTGGATTTTGTGCAACAGAACTTACATAATTTATCGTCTCCGCATGCCTCTACCACCACGACCTCGGAGGCCAGGCAAGCCACGTCCACGCCCGGCCATTGCACTAGCGGCAGCCTCACCTTGGGCACTTTCAGACTGCAAGTAGAATCATTTTAGGGGGGCTAACCATGATACTATGAGGATGGTGAACTTTATATCCAGTAATTAGTGAAATCATTTAAGAATGCCGACATATAACATGAATAGATGGAGGTACATCAAGCAGACTTGATGATAGCAAACCAGGCTACTAATAAAGTTTTAATAACGGCTTGTATGAACTGAAAAAAAAACATACATTCCCCATCACTTAACACTAACGATTTGTGTTTAGAAAGATAAACATCAGAGTTGGAACTCAGTTTAGATCACTAGCACCTCTTCCCCTTTTAATCTAAAAAATTCTTACTCGTCATATAGTGTCATTGAGATGCATGCTTAGTCAAAACATATCTCCAGATGCTAGCTATTGTACAATCAGATTAGCATAAAACAACCATTCATTGTGCAATCAGATCAACATAACCTCTACTCATCACAGGCAGACTCTCGAATCAAAATATGGCTAACAGCCAGCCCAAAAGTGTGGATTCTAACACGGATAGGCTGGCTTGGAGCTCAAGACGTTAATGATGTTGTGATTGTTGCAGTAAAGATCACCAGCCATATTAAGTAGTTTCTAATAGATAAATGTTACTTCAAGTTATTTTTAATCACATGTTTCTGCAATCTTTAGACAGCTATCATGTATGAATAAGTAATTTCTTGTCTTCATGCCAAGTACAATAAATGTTACTTTGAGTTATTTTTAATCACATAATTCTGTAATATTTAGATAGCTATCGTGTATGAATAAGTAACCTTTTGCCTTCATGCCAAGTACAAAAGGATTTAAGACAGGATTATCACCAAAAAATGTGCCAACACCTACGGATTGTAGAATTGTTTTTTTAGAGAACGGTGGGATAGACCTCCCTTAGAGATCCATCCAAGGAATAATTATATATATTGTAAAAATAAACAAATAAGAAAATATTAACATCCGCCGAGGGCCATGGCATGTCCAAGCACACTTTCAGAATAAAATCCCCCCCCATTACACCACGATTGTAAAATTGTTTATAGGGATGTTTTACACCACAAATCCTAATAACTTTGCAAATTACTTACTCGACCTTGTATTCTTCGTAATTATCAACCAAATGCTCTAAACTTGCTAACACTTACTTACTCGACCTTGTATTCTTCGTAATTATCAACCAAATGCTCTAAACTTGCTAACACTTACACAACGACCCATGTGCTTAATATCCATACAATTGTCAGTTAAAAATGAATGGAATCCGTCAGAAACAAGTCACATTCACCCTTCTTATATATAAAATTCGCAAACCATGCCCTTCGCCTTAATCTCCTCCCCCTACACTCCTACACCATCTCCGATTCCATCACCCTCTCTTCTCCCCATAGTCGTCTGCCACTTTCCTCCCCAAACACTAAAGTATCGACACTCTTCACGTGACAAATCCATGCAGTATGCCTCAACTCAAACGCCTTCATTATCCTCGAGCCGAAGCCTGGAGTCGGTTGCTGCAATACCTCTGATAGGCATGCCATCGTCGATCGTCCTTGGGACTATTTGAGGCCCTCAAACGCATCAAATCCCTCTCCAATTGTCATGATGTATGCATGCCGCCCCTTCACCTCCCTTTAGCCCTATATAGGGAAGAACCCAATCTGAGGGAGATCGACCTCAACAATCCCTTTACCTCTCCAGTTGATTGTGCAAACTCGTCAACCGTCACGTTCAAGTCATTGGTCCCATCCCGAGGTGGACGACCATTGCTCGCCTTTGTGCCTCGCAGCCCAGTCGCTACCATCATCATTCCAGCTTCAACTTTTGAGGTGGATGCCTGCCGCACACGCACACATCTCTGCCAGCAGTCGTCACCACCCAGTCATATGTGATTCCTCCGCCTGTATGATTCTAGTTTTCAGAGCATCCGAGCTCACCTCGGATTCTAGTTTTCAGAGCGTCCGGGCTCACCTCCTCGGGTTCTTGAGCATCTGAGCTCTTAACATGAATAGGTAGAGTCTGGGTCGTTCGCTCTCGGAGAGGCCTCCACTTCGGTGTCCTCATCCCTCGAAGAATACCCTAGCTTCTGGGTCGTCACGCCACGACACAAAATCCCCAACACATACTATCGTGACCGTACTGGTCGTGTGAAGGATCGAGCATTAAGGTGGTTTAATGGAGCGTGTTCAACACGAGTTCCGAATAGCCGGATTTTGGCGGAATCCAAGCATTCAGATCTGGGCAGGTCTCGATTTAGCTTTGGGAGGTGGAATATCCACCGTCCGATTATTATGGTTAAATTAACTCATGACTAACTCATGATATGGACTCACATAAAGTTAAAATTGATGAAGGGGTTGTGGAGTAAGATGGAGCATATTTACAAGGTTTATGCGATAATTATGAAGAATGCATGGTCAAGAAGATAATTTGCAAAAGTTTTTAAACTCCGTGTATAAAAATCCTTTTTTATATATGTTTTTTGAAAGTTTTGGAATCCAATGACCCTGGATACATTTCAACGCTTTTCATTAAATTGCCCCTCGACTATTTTCAAGGATATTGACAAGGTCTCCACAGAGGTGATGGGACTATCAAACAGAAAGAAAACAAAATACGCAAGAAAAATATTCAAAGAACAAAATTCCACAAGGACTTATTAAAACATGATGTTGATTCTGTACATTAAAAAAAGCTAACAGCAAGCGGCACTATACCTTTGGGTTTTTAACCGTCTCATCAACGCTTAAGATGAGGCATGCAGCCTCAGTTGCAGCGTTTATAGCATTAATCTGTACATATCAAGGTTGTCAACTTAGAAAATCTCAAAACAAAGGAAAGGCAATAATAAGTGCATAAATGCATCCAACTACCTTGACAACAGAAGGCTCCCACACAAAGTTTGTAAAAGAATCCGCAATCCCCCCACTGTTTATATCCACTCCATAATTTGCACCTTCACCTGTTTATAAAATAAAATGAACCACGGAATGCCATCTATAAATTACAAAACGTGTAAATTGCTTCAACCAACCAGAAGCGTGCTTCTGCCGAAGTTTATTTAACACGTCGGTGGCATCAAAACCAGCATTATCACAAAGCTGCCTAGGAATAACCTGGAAAAAAAGGAACATGACATTCTATAGATGAATAAAATTTCAAACAGTGGTTTCTGAAAAGACTAAAGCGATTAACATTTATATGATGTTTCCACAAAGACCTCTCGGCATTGGCAAAAGCACTTTTTTACTCTTAAATATACCAGCCAGATGCTGAACACTTTTTTTGTATCTTGGCCATCGATCAGAAAATCCTAATGCTTCAGTTAGCTTATAGAATACTGACCAGCAGCATTATTATCACAACACACAATCTTACCCTAGGATGCAAAATAACGGAAAACTTAAATCTCTCATTTGTTACTGTTGAGATATTAGTAATGTAATATTTTTTTTTCGTCATCTTTACGTAGTTTGTTCAACATGTTAATCTCCTATAAGAGAACCCTAGGGCCGCATCAATAGATATCAATTCTTTCATCTCCACTATGTATCAGAGCAGCGGTCCTACACCGGTGTTTTGACCTAATTTTCCCACCGCCACACCTGCCCTAGACTCCTCATGTGCCACCCAAGGGGCTCCCTCGTACCTCTTCCTCCTCACGTGAGCCGCCAGTCACCAGGAGACTTTCCAGAGACATCGCCGAACTGGGAACTTCATCTCAGGCCAAGTCTCACTGACACTAGAAGTGTCGCCAGCCCTCCTGGGCAGTTCCAGCAGGCCTCCTAGGTCCCCAAACCGATAGCTGCAGGCCTCTTATCCAACCGCCGGCACAAAGCAGTCTCCATCAGGACCTTGCGCTGTCAGGCCCTCCGCCAGGCCTCCATCCATCACCTCCAGATCGTTTTAGACCTATCTCAGCGCCGCTCCTTTGCCCAGGAAGCCTGCATGGGTCTCCCTCAGTGCCGCCAGCCCCTCCTAGGCCCCATATAGGTGCCACATGTGAACATTAGGGCTGCCAAGGACTTTAGATTTGATCATAAAATGGTCTGAGTTTGACCAGAAAAGGAGATTTTAGACCAACAAATCATGTTTTCTGACCCTAGCGTGCACCAAGGGTTGACGAGGATGGATGTACGAGTCTACATGTACAACCAATCCTCCATTTGATTGCGTAGACTCGCTCAGATCAGTCAACTTCCCCAGATGAGTTCCGTTTTTTGATCATTCTTCCATCATGTCAAAAAACAAGGGTGGTATTTTTTCCTCATCTGACGCATATTCAAGGGCCCGAATCCCATCGTGAAGATGGATGGGAACAACTATGAGTTGTGGTCCATGTAGTTTCTTACCCTTATGCAGTGCAACAATAAAGAACACATCTAATGAAGCCAGAGCCAACGGATAAGATTGAGACAATATTTCGTGTAAGCAAGACGATGCATATGCGTGTATTTAGCTATCTGGGACCCTCACCATAGAGATTGCCAATGACATTGTGAAATCAATCCCCTGCCAAGGAGATGTGGGATACTCCGGCATCCACTTATGCCCAAGCAAATAACGAGGCAAAGATTCTTCAGCTTCAGTTTGACATATACTAGGCTAAGCAAGATGGTCGTCCATTGCACATGTTCCACTCATCGCTTCATGGCATGTTCAAGAAGCTTCACAGCTTCATGCCTATTATGACATCCACAGAACATCAAAAGGCATACACAAACTCCACAATGATTGGACCGTTGGAGTTTTCTTGACTGCGCTCGATCCAGAGTATGATGCAGCACAAGCACAGCTTCTCACTGGCACGACCATATCCCACATAAAGGAGGCCTCAGCAGGCTCCTTATTCCTCATGCTGCCACCACACAGCCCTCCTCAGTGATGGTTGCTTCTCGTGGCATGGGAGGGACTACTCAATTCAGAAGGAGTAGTCCTCGTGGCAGAGGTGGTGGACGCCAACGTGATCCTTGCACATATTGCCATCGTCCAGGGCACTCAAAAGACTCTATCATAAGCATGGATACCTCGCATCTGCTCGTGTGGCATAGCATATCAAACCTTCAGAAACTCTAACTTCCAATGCAGATCCACGCTTGGATGACATTATCTCTCATATACGAGAGATCTTGATTCCAGTGGCCAACACTACCATTAACAGATTCATAGAAACTACAGCCGCAGCCAGAGCCTCCTCTTCGAGCTCCTCAAGTATCACATACGCTTTTACCGGTAGTAGCAGTGCAGATATGACAAAGTGTATCATGGACTCTAGCACATCCCACATATGTGTGGAGACAGAGACCAGTTCAGGTTTTACAAGACTATACCTTCTGGTATATGGATTGTTATTGCTAATGGGGTCCACCTATCCATTACAAGATAGGGGGAGGTGCATCTGACACCATCCAAGTTCCTTCAGAATGTTTTACATGACCCTGATTTTCATATGAACTTACTTTCTATTAGTCAGATTACTAAGGTGCATCTCACGTGGAACCTAGTGGCTGAAGCAAATGGAGCGGAAGAATTTGTCGAACATGGGAATGCAGAAGCTTTACCAGCTTTAGATGAAGAAGAATTTAGTATTGATCCAGAAAGAGATGAAGATATTCCACCTATCAATTTTAAAGATGAATTATATTAGAACATTGATTTATATATGTAGAGATATTTTTATGCTCTAACGTACCATTTTTGTTATTTTATTTCCTCGTGTCTATCTTGTGTAATTTACCCATAGGTCCCTCTTCTATATAAGAGAGTCTAGGGCTCCAGGAATAATCATCTTTTATTTTTCTCCCAACATGGAATAAGAGCGACGGTCCTAGACCGAAGCTCTCGTGCCCTAACCCTAGCCTCTGTGTCGCCACCTCCCAGTCGTGTGTGCACCCAGCCCTGCACGCCCACGCAAGCAGTGCAGCAGTCCCCAGTTGTGCGTGCACCCAGTCACGCGTGCTCCCAGCCCCACGCGTGCAGCCTCCAGGCCCCTCCCCAGACCCACGTGCATAGCGCGCCGAGTATCCCAGGCCCCTCCTAGCCCCGCATGTGACCGTGCACTGTCCCCAGCGCTCTCCTGCACGCATGCTTGCTCCAGCACATCCTTGCATGCACTGCTGCGTACCCCTCACGAAGTGACAACGCACGCCTTCATGTGCTCCTTCCTTTGTCTCACGCGCGCTCCACCTCGATGATGGGATTGGTTGCAGTTTGTGTTTACACATGCAACCAAATGCCATATGTCTGTGTAAACGATTATCTTTGCAGGTCTATCATTCCTAGTCATCCTCCATCGGCATCATGTCAGAAAGTAAGGTCGATCTTCCCTCTACAGGCGCATTCAGAGGTTTGGCGCCTATTGTCAAAATGGACGGAATAAACTATGAGCTCTTGGCTATGCAGTTCATGAGCCTTATGAAGTCAAGTGGTAAAAAACATGTTCTTACCGAGGACGAACCGTTGGAGAAGACTGGAGTGAATGCCTCATGAGAGGCAGACGACGTGTATGCCAAAGTTTGGTTATCTGGTACATTGACGATTGAAATCGCCAATGATGTGTTACATCAGCCTATTGCTAAGGCAATGTGGGACATTCTCGCAGCAACATATTCTCAAGCGAGGAACGAGATGAAGATCCTCCAACTCCAGCATGACATATTCACGGTAAAGTAGAACGGGCATCACATGCATACGTTGTATACATCCTTACGTGGGATGTTTAAGAAGCTCCATAGTTTCATGCTCCTTTCGACGACTACAGAGCAACAGAAGACATACATGAATGCTACCATGGTCAATGTGTTCCTAGCAGCCCTTGATCCGGAGTATGATGTTGCTCGCTCCCAGATTCTAGTGGATGCCACTATCCCTCCAATAGAGGAAGCTTTCTGCAGATTCAGCAGGATTACTGCTCCATCTACAGCTACTAGCCAGACCTCTTCAGCTATGGCAGCCTCACGAGGTCGAGGAGGCTCTTCGTTTTCCCGTGGACGTGGACCACGAGGTAGAGGAGGTCGCATTCATCAGCCATGTACGTACTATCATCGTCCAGGACATACATAGGACATATGTTATTCCAAGAATGGATTCCCAGCATCAGCACGTGTTGCAGAGCAGGTTGAATCTCTTGTTACTCCTACTTCTGATCAGATATTTGATGACTTTGTTGCTAGATTGCGGAATATCATGCCTCATGCTTCTACTTCCTCTTCTGGGATCACTCAGATGTTGCTGCCTCTGCTTCTGCTAGTACGTCTGCCATAGCTAGTACCTCAGGTAGTATTTTTACTCTTACATCTTGTCATGGATCTGAGATTACTGATTGTATTATGGATTATGGGGCTACACACCAATTATGCGGAGCCAGAGATCAGTTTACATCTTATAGACATGCCAGGAAGAACTGTACTGATAAGATATATTCCCCAATCACTGGATAGAGGGAGATTTGTATGACACCTTCCATGCATCAGCAAAATGTGTTTTATGCCCCGGATTTCTTTATGAATTTGTTGTCCATTAGTCAGATTACAAAGGATTTGCATTGTAGAGCTATTTTTGACCCATCATCTCTTATTTTTTAGGACAAACTTACGGTCAAGGTGATCGGTTGTGGCCGTGAGCAGGGTGGTCTTTATCATCTAGTATGGAGTCCTTATGCTAGGGTTTCCTCTTCTGCAACAAGACTTGTTTCTCCTTATAACTAGCACCTACGGTTTGATCGCCTCCCTCTTCAGAAATTGTGTCATACGTTGCCTCAGATTTCATCAAGTTCTTTCCAATATGAGGCATGTCAGTTGGGAAAGCATCATCACTCTGCTTTCCCTAGTCGTCAGAGTCAAAGCAGTAGCTCCCCTTTTGAGTTATTTCATGTTGACATTTGAGGTCTGAATCGTATTCCTGATCACCACGGATATCGTTTTTATCTGATTGTTGTGGATAATTTCTCTCATTTGTCTTGGGTATTTCTTTTGAAAAATAAATATGAAGTTGGGATGTGATTAAAAATTTTATAAATGAAGTACAGAATATTTTCTCTACCTCTGAAAATTATGTGAACTGATAATGCTTTGGAATTTTGTACTCGTGTTTTGTCCCATTTTCTTTCTTCTCGTGGTATTATCCATCAAACATCTTGTGCTTACACTTCTCAACAGAATGGTGTTGCAGAAAGGAAACATCGCCATCTACTTGATGTCACTCGGACTCTTCTCATCCAGAGTAGTGCCCCACATTCATTCTGGGGTGATGCCGTTCTTACAGCATGCTACTTGGGTGAGAAAATTCCTTTCTCAATAGCTTTTCCTGAGAACGATTTGTTCTCACTCACTCATGTGTTTGGTTCTGTGGCTTTTGTCCACCGGTTGCTTCTAGGTCTTGACAAGTTCTCTCCTCGCATTGTCAAATGTGGGTTTGTTGGGTAGTCGAGGACCCAGAAGGTATATCGGTGTTGTGATCCGTTGTGCAGAAAGTACTATACAAGTGCGGATGTCAAATTTTTTGAGTCGGTGATGTATTTCTCGCCTACAGGTGACATGTTGGATTCGTCAGGTTCTGATGAGGGAGTTTACGTACATCCTCCTTCTGTGAGTCAGCCACCATCGTCTCCTCTTATAAGTCAACCACCACTGTCTCCTCCACCACCTCCTCCACCCCCTCTTATTGTCCCGTCATTACCTAAATTCTATACTCGTCGGACTGCTTCTGCTCATGGTCCATGTTCATCATTCACTACGCCCCAGGTTTGTTCTGATAACAATGTTTCTAACGATGGGTCTGGAGATATATCTGTGCAGGAATCATTGCAGGGGGATAGCTCACAGATGCAGGCTCCCAATGATCTGGATATACCTATTGCAGTTCGGAAGCAGAAGCGATCTTGCGCTTCCTACCCTCTTGCTTCTCAAGTCTCCTTTTATCGCCTAACAGGGGACTTTCATAGATTTACACTGGTTCTATCTGTCGAGGACATTCCACAGAATTATGAGACCTTGAAGGATGGCCGTTGGCGTTTGGTGATGGAGGAAGAAATGGTTGCACTGCAATCACGTGGTACCTGGAGTTTAATATCTCCACCTCCTGGAGCATCTATTGTCGGTTGAAAATGGGTGTTTACTGTTAAATATCATGCAGATGGCAGCCTTGATCGCTACAAGGCAAGATTAGTGCCACGGGGATTTACTCAGACTTACGGCGTTGACTACTTGGATATATTTTCTCCAGTGGCTAACACTCTACTCTCTGTGTCCTCCTTACAATTGTTGTGGTATGTGATTGTCCTCTGTTTCAGCTGGATGTTAAAAATACTTTTTTTGTATGGTGATATATAGGAGGAAGTTTACATGCAGGAGCCACCTGGGTTTGCTGCTGAGGGGGAGTGTCAGCAGGTGTGTAGGCTCCATAAGGCATTGTGGCCTTAAGCAAAGTCCAAGGGCGTTGTTTCAGAATCTCTCGGATCTGATTGAGAGGCAAGGGTTCAAGAGGTCAAATGCAGACAATTCACTCTTTGTGCAAAAAACATCTAAAGATATTGTTGTCATTATGATATATGTGGACGAAATATTTGTTACAGGAGATGATGTGCAGGGGGTCAAGATGGCAAAAGATTTTTTGGGTCATCACTTTGTTACCAAAGATTTTGGTACCCTACGATATTTCTTAGGGTTGGAACTTGCTAGGATCGTGCAAGGTCTTGTAATGAACCAAAGGAAATATGTTACAGACATGCTTGTTGAGACAAGTATGATTGGGTGTCGACTATCTAGTACTCCAATGGATCCTAGTATGAACCTATATGATGATGGTACGGATGAGGTTGACAGAAGAAAATATAGAGAGATAGTTGGAAAGCTCCTCTATATTACTACTACTAGACCAGATATCTCCTTTTGCAGTGAGTCGGGTGAGTCAGTTCATGGAGCAGCCCCGACAGGCTCATATGAATGCTATATACATGATTTTGAGATATTTAAAATCTTCTCCATGTGCAGGATTATTATTCAGGAAGGAAGCAACTCTTTATGTGTCTACATGTGCTGATGCAGACTATACACGATGCTCTAAGGATAGAAAGTCTACTTCAAGCTTTGATGTGTTTGTTGACAATTCTCTTATTTCTTGGAGATCAAGTGTTGAATCAAAATACAGGGCTATGGCTCAAGCAAGCACAGAAATAATGCGGGTTCAAGCAGTGTTAGTAGATTTGCACATATAGATGTACCTCTCCCCATGCAGCTACAATACGATAATCAAGCTGCCATATTTATTGCAAATAATCATGCATTCCATGAAAGAACCAAGCATATTGATGTGGATTGCCATTATACCAGGGATATGATCTAGAAGGGTTTGATTTCTACCTCTCATGTTAATTCAGGAGAGCAAACAGCAAACATCGTTACCAAGGCATTACTCAAGGCACCATTTGAGAAGTGTTCGTCCAAGCTGAGCATAATTGATATCCATGCTCCATCTTGAGGGGGAGTGTAGAGATATTTTTATGCTCTTACGTACCGTTTTTGTTACTTTATTTCCCCATGTCTATCTTGTGTAATTACCCATAGGTCTCTCCTCTATATAAGAGAGCATAAGGTTCCAGGAATAATCATCTTTTATTTTTCTCCCGACAATATATTTAAACATTCTTCATTTACGAACATATTTTGATATCTATAGGAAATACATAGCTTTTCCTGAACCCTTTTTGATATCTATAGATGCATTTTTAAAGCATGTGTGGGAATCTAAGGAAACATGTAGCTTTTTTTTGATCTCCAACATCAAACATATATATCTTTAATATTTTAAATTAAAACATTGCAAACATCATAGTCTGCATATACTTCCGCCTATCCGCTTACTCGATTGACCGTCTAACCGAACAAATATTGCATACCAACTTTCTAAGCCTTACCAACAACCCCACCTTCCATGAGATGACCAAACACATTGAGGTATATTACCAGTATACATGTGATATGATTAAGAAGTGTTTTATCTCCACTTTCCACATCAGCTCAAGGGAACTGACATCATATATTTTTACCAAGGTTCTAGCTAGAGACCCATTATAGAGATGTTCTAAGCTGAGCATGATTGACATTTATACACCATCTTGAAGAGGAGTGTTGCAAGATATATTAATTTTTCCTTATCTTTTAAGTATTTTCTATTTCTTTCATCTCAATATGCAATTTGCCATAAAGGGTTTATCCTCTCTATATAGGAGAGCCATATGGCATCCATTCATAAGCAATCCAAGTTCTCTCCACAAGTCCCTCATCGATTCTTGCCTAAGATGTTTTTCCAACCTCCTACAGATTGCACATTGCCCTTCAAAAACTGGTAATTAACTGCGATTAATGCAGATTTAAGGTCATGATGCAGATTCAACGCGCCTCATCATATTTATCATTAATTGTGAATATGTGATAATGTCTTGTCTACCCATGGAAAATAATTAACAGAAGTATCATCAGCAATTGGGTCATTACAAACGATTCTATTACAACTTTACGGAACTCTACTCATGTAGCAAGTTACAAACATTGAGATGGATGCATATCTCCCCAAGGTTAAGGAAAGCCATATGCATATTTGTTCGGACGGGTCACTGAATAGCAATTAAGCAGTATGTGGTGGTATATGCGAGGTATAGCAGTTCTACGCGGTTTCCTGATTTTTTTATTTAAGAATAAACAAATATATACAAAATTAATTACAATTGAACTAAATTTATGTGTAATTGTAGTCCAACACAAGATCTATGAAAGATGACTTTCATATAGAGGTCAAAATAATCTTTATCAATCAAATATCAACACTTCAATAAAAAAGTTAGCACACATCAAGGTAGACCAATGAAAGTATAGAATCAAAAAACTCTGATGATTAGGAATTCGGGAGGTGGAAGCTCTAGTCGAGGAATTGGGATTCTGGATGTGGAATCCTTAATCGGGGTTTTTGGGTTTCTCAGTGATTCGGGGTGTCAAATGCCTTTTTCCGTAGATCCAGATCCGACAACCCAATTAAGCTCTGAAAACAGGAAGCGGGCATACGGTCCGCATATACAGCCACACATCCCACATATGCGGACCACATAAGCGCAAAGGGTGCTTAATGGGCTTCGTGTATACGACGCGCTAGGGTATCCGCTCAGGCATATGCAGCCGCATATGCGGCCGCTCAAACCGATTTCGTGAACACTGAATCCCCCTTATGGCACCTAAATTTGATTCACCGCCCTCCATGTGTTATCATGGTTGTATGTTGGTGGTTGTTACTACTAACTATACTCCCATGATAAAGTAGAACTACTCAACGCAAGGCGTGTTACAAAAGGCTTCACTTAATCATGTGTCAACTACTTCGAGACCCTAACCTTAATGGTAAGTATGAGTCCAACCCCTCAAAGAACGTGTAAGTACATACATGAAATCACCATGTGTTTATTAAGCGAAAAGTAAGAGGTGGGGATTTTCAAGCAATCTATGTTGGCATCGTAGTTTTTATAGCGGATGATGTTGCCAGCATCTAAGAAATCATGTCATTTCTAAAGGACCATTATGTTAGATGATATTGCTCCACTATAATACTTCATGTGCATCGACGAGACTAACCACTCAAGAAGTCCTATTACGCAAGTCAAAAATTGTATAAATATATTAAAGGAGGATGGCTTACATAGTTGCATGATGTCCTAGATACCTACATAGGCTTTACTTCATAATAGTCACATTAATGATTATTTTGAGAAACCCATGTGTTACATAAGTTCAACGGATAAAAATGCATTTACCTTACTATAAGACAATCATGTATCTCCTATGTAATTAGAAAGGCAAGTCAGCACATGGAAAGGCATTCTTGAAGTCATGTTAACAAAATTGACATTTATCATATGTTGCTTGAAGATCACCTAGTAAGGGCTCTTCTATGCAAAAAAAACAAAGCCTTCTATGCCTCCATTCATATCTATTTCCATTCTTAGACATAAATTCAAATAATTAAGATCTCTTAAAATAGTCTCCATCCAAACACTTCTTAGGCCTTCCTTGCCCTCTTTTAGTCAGCTCAACATCCCAAATCTCGCATCTTCTAACTAGCGTATTAGCATATGCTTGACGATCACCCAAGAAAGGTCCCTTCTTTCAACGCATGGCAAGGTTAGATGCAAACCCCTATTCCTATGCACTAGCATTCCACATGGCATGTAATCTACTATAAGATTTAAAGCCAATCTTATCACCTGATGGAGCAAGAAGAAAAAAGTTATCATTAAATCTATAGTGCGATGAATAAAAAACTATAACCCAAGCCATTTGTGAGATTAATTGGTTTATTTCTTCTCTAAAGAGACTTGGATTCCCTAGCTTGATTCCCATTGCTATGTATTGCAATAAAAAATATGCTACCCGCAATGCCTCGTATCGTGATTCCCATTGCTATGTATTGCAATAAAAATTATGCTATCCTCATGGCCTCAAAACACCTTAGTTCACAACTAAGTGCACTTGCTAAGCCTACTAAACTCAGTCAATCTCTTTTGATCTTAAACATGTTAAGATGCATTATTCGGGGACTAATTCTTGATTTTTTTTGCAGGGAATCGATCTTGAGCTTCACTAGCAAATCCACGTTTGAGCAACTAACTAGATATAAGCTTCTTCTGAATAAAAAGATGATATTAAGGTTGCTTCTATTGGAGCGTAGGATGGACTCGTCATCTTCCTGCTCTGAACTCCTTTCTCATGTCAAGGACTTAGACGCTCGAGTAGAGTTAGAAAGACAGTCTCAAGATCGTGCGAAGCAAGGGGTTCGACTATAACTATTGGAAATGAGAGAAAATCATTATCCTTATAAAGAACTTTGGGGAGGGTTCACGGTTAAGCTTTAGTTCCTGGTGATGATGCAGGGGGAAAGCTAGCGAGGAAGCTAGGTAAGGATGCCAAGTAGGGGCAAGGTTGCCAGAATTCCCACAAGCATGTTGGTAAGGGGATTATTATATTAAACTAAACGGATCACCCGGCGGCTTCCTCATTGCTGCATATCTCCTCAAAACTTAAATTTCTTTTTCCTATATGGAATATCGATGTCATCCACAGTTGCATTACCCTAGGACTCCCAATATTCTATACAAGAGGATTCTAAAATACCATTAGTTGACATTTGCAAACCACCTAGGTGCCACATAGACAATAGAGTCGCATCCCAAACCCACAAATCTCTAATTGAGTACACAATTTAAACTGCCCAGTAAAGGTGTCCCCTGCAGGCCACTACAGAACAACCTCCATTTAAGAGCATTTAATCATTTGGTTAAACCAGCAATTGGAGAAACACCAAAAAATAATACGCCAACAGTGTAAACAAAACCGCTCTGATGAAGGCATGTCGGTTGCCTCTAGAAAGAAACCATAAACTCACATCCAATCTTCTCTCAAACTGCTCCAAGACAGGTCCCCGGTCCACAGTACATGCACTGGATCCCAATGGAGTCCCATGTCAGTGACTGACAAGCTCCAAGTCAATGATATAAATTCAGCTCAAGCGCATTTTTTACGTGATTACATAAATATGCACATGTATAATCAAGCTATGGCTACGATTCTATAAATAGTAAAGAGAATGTTGTTTCAAAATTGTGGACAGAAAAGAATGAGATGATTTCATAGAGAACTAGGGCTCAATTATATAGGAGAAAAGCCTTAAGGTAAATTATATACGGTGGACAGAGAGAAACATAACTAAGAGAAAGTAATAAAAGAATACAAATATCACAACACTCCCCTCAAGCTGGAGCGCGTATATATATATATATATATATATATATATATATATATATATATCATGCCCAGCTTGGAATAGTATCTCTGAAATGGGCTTTGAGCAAGTGCTTTGGTGAATATGCCAGTCAGCTGATCTCCTGAAGTGACATGGGAGGTGGATATGAGTCGCTTATGTATCATATCTCTGGTGTAGTGGCAACCCACTTCAGTATGCTTGGTTCTCTCGTGAAATGATGGATTGTTGGCAATAAATAGAGCTGCTTGATTATCGCATTGGAGTTGCATGGGAAGAGGTACCTCAACGACGAGGTCAGTTAGAACTGACCTAACTCATGTCATATGTGTGCAACCCTGAGCTATAGCTCTGTACTCGAACTCTGCGCTAGATCTAGCAACAACTGTCTGCTTGCTTTTCCACAATACTAGGGAACCGCCAACAAAAACTGCAAAGCCATATGTAGACTTCCTGTCTCTGGGGCATCATGCATAATCTGTATCTGTGCATGCTGTCACAGCCAAAGAAGTGCATGTGCTAAATAGAAGGCCGGTACCTGGTGAGATCTTTAGATACCTCGGAATCATATGTACTGCATCCATATGTATCTGCCTAGATTGCTCCACGAATTGACTCACTTTGCTCACAGCAAAGGATATGTTTGGCTCGGTAATGGTAACATAAAGGAGCTTCCCAACTAGCTTCGTGTATCTCCTCTGTCAACCTCCTCGGTGTCATCGTCATAAAGTTTCATGCTTGGGTCCATCGGGGTAGTGGCCAGCCTGTAGTCTGCCATACATGTCTTCAGTAAAAGATCAGTCACAAACTTCCGCTACGTCATTACAAGACCACATTGGTTCCTGGCAAACTCTAATACAAGGAAGTAGCGTAGAGTATCAAGGTCCTTGGTCACAAATTGATGACCTAAGAACTCCTTAAGAGTCTGAATACCTTGTTCATCATTTCTTGCGACCAAGGTTTAAAAAAGCACAAGGCGGTCCGAGGCGTTATCTCTGAAACTGAGACGAGGCGTAAGCCTCGAGGCGGTCGAGGTGTAAACCTTAATTTTAGGGAAAAAATAAAATTAAAGCAAAATAATTGAAAAAAGGTATATAATATTATTAAGCTTTGCCAAAAACACATTCAATAATAATTTAATACTATTAAAAGATACAATACATAAGCGATGAAGGCAATGAAGTTCAAAAAACTAATACTAAGCTAATATTATACGGAATATCGAGTTCCAACTCCAACTTCAAAGATTTTGAGTATTGAACTAAAGTCTATACTTAATACTAAAGTACAATAGAAACCATAATTCTTAGTGTTCGAAGTAAAAAAATATATTAAGATGCTTTGAATCTCAAACATTTGTCTAGTTGGACGTAGTTGGAGAACCATCATATGCACCCCTCCTGCCATATCATAAACCCGGTGATTTTTTTACTAATGATTTTAATTCTATTTGGCTATTCACAATAAAATGTAATAGTTATTTTACTTCACGGTTTATTTTTCAACCTTGCTTCTTCATATATGCGATAACTATTCTAAGATTTACAACTCATACAACCAAATAACAATAATAAGTTGCAAACTTGAACTAATATAAAATATTTATTACAATTCAAACTCAAATATATGTGAAATACAACTAGTATGTGTAGATGTATGCTAAATTGAGCATGATGTATACAAGACCATTGAGCTTCTTTTGTTTCAGGTGATCTTTTCTTTTTTGCATGGATCTATATATAGAAATATGCAACAATGCTAGGTTTAACATGAAAACATAAACATAAACGTTAAAAAATAATGCTTAGGTAAAAATAGGGTTGAGTGCAAAACAAATAATCAAAAAGTAAAAAAAAATCTCCATCTCGAGGCTTACGCCTCCGCCTCGCCTCGAACGCCTCAAGTCAGGTCAAGGCGTACGCTCCAACCCAAGGACCTGAGGCGTGCGCCTCGGGGTGATTTTGGCGCGCCTCACCTCGAGGTGTATGCCTTTGCGCCTCGAGGTATAGCTTTTTAAAATGATGCTTGTGACAATTATATCATCAACATAAATCAGAATGACAACAGTACTTATTTGTGTCCTCTGAACGAATAGAGAATGATCAGCAATAGATCTCATGAACCCATGTTACTCTATCAACTCTGAAAGCTTTTGAAACCAAGCTCCTGTGCTCTATTTAAGGCCATAATTTATAAATCGCCTTGTGGAGCATGCACACCTTTCGAGCCTACCCCTCAGCAGCGAAACCAGGTGGTTGTTGCATGTATACCTCTTCCTATGTAGATTCCCATATAGAAAAGCATTCTTCACATCAAGCTGGAAAAGCGGTCAATCCAAAGTCGCATCAACTGAGAGAAGAATTCGCAGAGTAGAATGTCTAGCCACTGGTGAGAAGGAATCCGGGTAGTTCACCCCATATGTCTGGGTGAACCCAGCACTACAAGTCTTTCCTTGTAGCGATCCACACTGCCATATGCATGTTGTTTTACCGTAAAGATCCATTTACACCCAACCACAGAAGCACTTGGGGGAGCAAAAACAATGATCCATGTACCACGATACTGTAATGCTGCAATTTCCTCTTCCAAGGCAAGTCGTCATCTGGTGTCCTGTACTGCCTTCCGGTATATACGTGGAATAGTAACAGCTGATAGACCCATTACAAATTTTATATAATCCTTTGAAAGATTATCCAAAGAAACATGAACAGGTAGAGGGTAAGTAGGACAAGTGCGACGCAGCTTCCGCAAAGCAATAGGCACATCAAGATCATCATCCTCTCTACTCTCTAGAGAATGTGATGCAGCACGAAATTGATAAACAGGGCCTCCGTTTTTTATTAATTAGAGTCTAAATTTATTTACGAATAACTAAGTTGTCACAATTTTTATTTAAATAAAAGAGATCGTGTGTGATCTCCAATTAGTTGGTCGATTTTAAATTTGAATTTAAAATAAGAATCAATTAGGATAAGGTAGATTTGAATTTCGATTCAAATCAATTAGAGTCAAGTTAGGATCGAGTGGGATTTAATTTGAATTTGAATTTGATTCACTTTCTATTTTTGTAATTCCACCCCTCCTATATAAAGGGGTTGGTAGTCTATTGTAAAAGACAATTAAGTTCTGATCAAATAAAAAGTTGAGTTTATCTCTAATTTCTCTCTCTCCTTTGGTGCGTTTCTTCGTGATTCCTCTCCCAAGTTCCACGCAACCGGCGCGTTATCTTTTTTCTTATTCCCCTCTCTATATTTCTTCCACCAAAATTATCTTCTCTACCGTTGAAAAATCCCTTTCTGCGTCGCGCAGCTGGCGTGTTATTCTCCTCTCCCGTACTCTAAATTCCTCTCCACTGATATTTCCACCATCAAAATTTATCATTCACAGTTGTGGAGTTTTTTTCAACTGCATCAAGTGGTATCAGAGCATGGAAACTGGATTGTTCTCACGATTCGACGATCCCGTCGCATATTGGCGTTTGAAGTTCAATCTCAGTTGCATATCTCATGGTTCGTGTGCTCGATCGCGGCAACGAATGTTCAAGAAGCAACTTATATCAAGTGTCAAGGTACAAGCACGGCTGGGCATGACAATCGATGAAGATTCATCCGTCGAAAACAAAAATCAGAATGAGGCGCTTGTTGTTCAACCCGATTTCAGCCAAGAAAGTGAAGTTATTCTCAGTTTAGAAGAATATTTATTTGATGCAACTCCTATGCAACAAAACTATGAAGATATAGGGCCGATTTTTGATGAAAGTGTGGGTGAAGAATGTGAATTTGTCTATTTATGTGAGGTCGAAGTTGCTGTTCAGGAACAAAAAATGAAGAAAAAGAGCCCATATTTGATGAATATCAGTCGGATCTCCAAGATTTGGATGGCATCACATCCGTTGTACAAGAGGCACCCTCATTGTGGTTGCTGCCACGAATGACGACGCAACCATTGGTCGGAGCAGCTCTATCGATTGTGCGACCTACTCCCACACGCCAACCCTACATACCCTCCAACGAGCATCATTCATTCGACACAAGGAGCCCCACCGCCCTTCCCGAAGGCATGACCATCGTCCCGACTCGCACGGCTCATGTGACCATTGCCTACGCTCGATCTCGAGCTTTTGCTGCTGCCGCGCGCACATCAGGCATGGTCCTCACCGCACAAGTTTCAGGCATTGCCATCGTCGTCACCTCCATTCCTGGCTCTGGTATCGTTGCCTGACACGCATTAGATCGCCACGCCTCCGCAGTCGAAATGGATGTTTCTGTCGTGGCCACACCTCACGCGCGATTTGTGCGCCACTCGTGCATCGCCTCCGCAGTTGTGGGTCCCTCTCGGGCCCCCCCATCGTCGTCGTAGCCATGCGCCCTCGAGCCGCAACCCTAACCGAATGGCTCGATGCCGCCCTTGGAGTCGAATCCTTCGCCGCTGCCACTACCCGTACCCGCACTTCTGGACGCATCGCCGCCTAATACTTCGGGTGAGAGGAACCCTAACGAGGGATCCCTCCATCGGATTCCCTAAAAGAAAGAATGAGATAATTTGGAGAAATTACAAGCAGGCCCCTCCTCACTATGGTCTTTATATATAAAGGGCCAATTGGAGGAAAAATTATGGTATTGGTACATTTTAAGTGAATGGGTACGAAAATTGCAGAGACGCCCTTCAGTTGAAAGAAATTAGAAAAATAACGTTGAAAAGGATCTAATTGGGGAATTTGAAACTACAATTTCAACATAGGAATGATTCTCCACCGACAGAATGAAGATCAAGTAATTCATCAGGAGATGAATTTTTCAAGCGGAGGAGAATTGATGCAGCACGAAATTGATAAGCAGGGCCTCCGTTTTTTATTAATTAGAGTCTAAATTTATTTACGAATAACTAAGTTGTCGCAATTTGTATTTAAATAAAAGAGATCGTGTGTGATCTCCAATTAGTTGGTTGATTTTAAATTTGAATTTAAAATTAGAATCAATTAGGATAAGGTAGATTTGAATTTCGATTCAAATCAATTAGAGTCAAGTTAGGATCGAGTGGGATTTAATTTGAATTTGAATTTGATTAACTTTCCATTTTTGTAATTCCACCCTCCTATATAACGGGGTTGGTAGTCTATTGTAAAAGACAATCAAGTTCAGATTAAATGAAAAAATGAGTTTATCTTATTATCCCTCTTTATCTCTCTCTTGTTTTTTTCTCTCTCAACGTGGTATTCACGATTCTCATCCCAAAAATCCCGCGTAACCGACGTGTTTTCTCCTTCTCCCTGCCCTCTCTAAATTTCTTTCACCAAAATTATTTTTCTCTACCCTTGCAGTTTTTCGACTGCGTCAGAATGTATCAGCTCCTCATGTACAATGTCCTGTGGAAGAATCATATCACTCGGACCATCAGTAGAAATAATGTGTTCAATACATACCTGAGGCGTGTTGGATGACGGGGAAGGAGAATGAGCAGAGGAAAGAGTAAAGGGACTGCGAATGTAAAAACGTAGTAGAAACTGTGTCAGGGTAGATGGTGGTGGAGGTAGTAGTAGTGACGAAGGAGATGATGGTACCTCAACATGAGGAGGTGATGGTGGAAGCAACGAAGGTGGTAGAACAAAAACATCTTCGCCAGAGTCAGAGTTGGACAACATGTCACTCGTACGAGAAAAATACATGACAGAATCAAAAAATGCGGCATCAGCTCTCACATAATACTTTCTACAGACATGATGAAAACATCCATACCCTTTTTGGGTACGAGAGTAGTCAACAAACACGCATTGACAGCTCTTGGAGAGATATTGTCACGACCAGGAGTAAAATTGTGGACAAAAGCCACATACCCAAAGACCTTGGGAGTAAGAGAGAATAGGTCCTTCTCGGGAAACGCAATCGAGAAAGTAACATTCTCTCTAAGAACCATGGAAGGCATGCGATTCACCAAGTAGCAAGTAGTGAGAACCGCATCACCTCAGAACAAATGAGAAGCCCGACTCTGAATCAAAAGAGTCCATGTGACATCAAGAAGATGATGGCGTTTGCATTCAGCAATGCTATTCCGTTGATGTGTACGCACATGAAGTCAGGTGAACAATACCACGAGACCTGAGGAAATCATAAGTTATAAAGTGGAGAACTCCAAGGCATTGTCAGAACGAATAAACTTCACAGGAGCAGAAACAATATTCTTTATTTCAAAAAGAAATGATTTGATAAAAGGACCAACTTAAAACTTATTCTTTAACAAGAAAATCCAAGATAATTTAGAGAAATCATCTACAGCGACCACATAGAAACGATATCCCCGATGATCAAGAACTCAACTAGGACTCCAAATATCAAAATGAAATAACTCAAATAACTGACTATTGTGGTGACTCTGGCGGCTCAGAAAGGACGAACGGTGGTACTTCCCAAACTGACATACCTCACACTCTAAGGTGGTACGAGGAGGGATCTCATGGAGGATATGACATAGCTTCTGCAGAGGAAGGTGTCCAAAGTGAAGGTGTCGCATGAACGGAGCATGGAAGGACATATCGATATCGAAATCGTTTCGATATCGTGTCGATATCGATATATCGGTGATATATCGCCGATATATCGCTATATCTAGGAATCTTTCTGAAGAAAATGCCTGAAATCGGATATATCGATTTCGATATTGGTCCCATGTCGATATTGATATATCGGCGATATATCACCGATATATCGGGATACGGCCTACCACGGAACGGAGAGACCGATCCAATGAGAATAGTCGCAGCACCAGCACAAAGAAGTTGGACCAATTTGTAAAGCCCTTGCTATTCACGGTCACATCCAATCGCCCTGCATGTGAGTATGTCCTGAAATAAAAAAAAATGAGAGGTCAAATATGGCATGACAATGTAAATCTTTTGTAATCTGACTGATAGACAAAAGCTTCATCTGAAAAGCAAATGCATGCAAGACATTCTTCAGATGCATTGAAGGTGCTACAGTAATCTCCCTTTGGCTGACAATGAGTAAGTGAACCTCATTTGCAATTACCACTGATCTCTAAAGAGGGAGAGATCTATATGAGCTAAATTGTGCTCTATCTTCACACATATGATGAGACACTCCAGAGTCCATGATCCAGTCAGTCAAGTCTGAGATGTTGCAACTAGTAAGTGCATAGGCTATACATGAGGAACTAGTGGAGGCTCTGGGAGTAGTTGCAATATCTGAATATCCTGTAGGAGGTGTAGTTGGAGTAGTCATTATCTCCCTCAATCAAGAGACAATGTCATCGAGCCTTGGGTCCTAAGTAGTAGAAGTAATCTCAATCTGCTCAGCCACATGTGCAGATGTTGGATAACCATGCTTCTGATAGTATGTGTCCACTGAATGATCCTGCCTATGACAGTATGTGCAAGGACCCAGAAGATCTCCTCCTCCTTAACCTCATGGGCCACGACCACGAGACTACGGGGAACCCCCTCTACCGCGAAAAGCAACCATCGCGAAAGGGGTCTAAGTCAATGTAGTGGATGAGTTGATGATCTTGCTTAGCCATTTATAGGCTTCCTTCAACTGTGGAATAGTCTCTCCCGTAAGAACTTGAGTACGTGCAGCATCATACTCAGAGCGAGAGAAGACAGGAACACTCCAATCATAGTGGCATTCATGTAAACATGCTATTGATCTATGTTGGAAGTAATAGGCATGAAGTCGTGAAGCCGCTCGAATATGTCTCGAAGATGTGAGAAATGGACATGGAGAGGTCGACCACTCTGCTTGGTCGAAAAAATGCCATACTGAAGATGGAGGATCTTGCACTTGCTCTTTGTTTGGCCATATATGGCAGCTAAAACGTCCCACATATGGCCATGGGGACGTTTTCTAAACGTCTCACATAGCCTTGGTTGTGGGTTGATTGACAATGTCTTTGGCAATGAGCGTCCCGGAGAGCGAAACCTGTGCATAACCATCATATTTCTTCCAAGAAGCGCTGGCCCCAGTCTTATCCTTCGGCTCCAGATCAGTCAAGATGTGCTCCTTGTTATTGCAAAACATGAGGATGAGAAATTGCATGGACTACAACTCATAGTTGGTTTCATCCATCTTTACGATCAGAATCGAGCCTTTGAAGGCACCGAACGAAGAAAATATATCACCATTGTTCTATGACATGATAAAGAAAACGTCCAAAAAATGGAACTCGACTGGGAAGTAGACCGATATGAGCGAGTTACACAATCATACAGAAGATTGTTGTACGTGTAGATTTATACAACCATCCTCGTTAATCCTTGTTGCGCACTAGGGTCGGAAAACGCGATTTATAGACCTGAAATCGTGTTTCCCGATCAAAATCAGACCGGTTCAGACCACACATCGGCCTCTGAGAGAAGCACAGAGAAGCGTAGAGAAGCGCGGAGGAGCAACACCACACCGGGTTGCTGCGGTGGCCCAAGCAGGGGTGCAAGCGGCTGTTGTGATCCCTACGGCGATGCAGGCAGCGCCTAGGGTTGCGAAAGAGGAGAGGAGGGGGATTTTAGGTCAAGGCTCCAATCTAGGATCGTCGCTCTGATACCATGTGGAGATAATAGAATGAGATGATTTCATAGAGACCATAGGGCTCTCTTATATAGGAAAGAAGTCCTAGGGTAGATTACAAGAGAGAAACATAAATAAGAGAAGGTAATAAAAGAATACACGTATCTCAACAAAAATCATTAATGTACAATCTCAAGAAATTAGGACAAAATTGCAAGTCCACACTTATGGCTTCGATCTTAATGAGCCCATATCTTTAAAAGGTGACGAGTAAGGACCTCTTCTTGTTGAAATGCACATGTGTCATTCTATAGATTGGTCGTTGAGATCAGTAAAAAAGATGGTAATTATACACTTAATATGGTTAAGAATCATTCAGGATGATTGTTAGAGACTTGCCAATAAGACACAATTCTGCACTTGAGAAAATAGAGTCAAGATCCTCCGTATATTTTAAGAAGGAACACATATGGGATGAGAGACATAGTTACAGACCTCTAATCAGTTTTTCAAATTTCGCAAAATTTCTCCGAAATTTTGGTTTCAACACTCTACCGAAACCGAAATCGAAATCTCGATATGGAACATTCCTTCACAAGGCCGATTTTTGGCCGAATTTCGAAATTGTTTTGCTTTTTTTTGTCATTTCAAAACAAAATCGAAATCGGGATTTAAAACCTTGCCTCTAATGTAATTAACCCAAGAAATTCGTATACCTAACCCAACCTACAGCTGCAATCGGATGCATTTATAGGCTCTTGATGGATCTTGCAAGGATAATATAGAAGGTTAAAAATGCTTGCTAAAACAACTTTTGAACGCATCCCAATAATCCATGATGTAAAGCACGATTAATATGTACATAAACAATCCGACATCTACCTCAGCTGCATGCTAGTTTCTGCTACCATATTCCAGTGAGAGCATGGATTCACGGATCTCTTTGCCATGCAAGTGGAATGAGAAGCTTAGGCAAATCATGTAGAGAATGACTTGTTTTGATAAATAGATCTAAAATATTAAAAGGTACTCACTTTTCTTAGGTTGAAATGATTAATATGTACATAAACAATCCTCATAGATTTAGTACTATCAATCGCCAACCAATCCACAGTGCAAATGCTAGCCAAACCCTTACATGAGCATAGTATCATGTTGGACACATTTTCCATTTCAGAAAATTGGGAATAATTTTTCAGACGTCTGGCTGAAACCAAAGCCATTTGACAAGCCATCCCAATTTAGCCATGCCACCCCCACCAGCACACACACCCCAGCTTAGTCCAGAAAAAATGGCGGAGCAAATTTCAAAAAAAACTATCCAACTCATCCAGCTTCGATGAAGAGAGGCCACGCAAATAACAGATGGCTTGTACCTCAATTGCCAAGTGACAAAATGCGTGTCACATATGAACCCACCCAAAATGTGGATTAAAAACTAATCTTGAGTGGTCTCTTTCTTTGAAACAATAAAAAAATGAAGGTTACCAACGAAAGCTTTGCTCTATACAATAGATGAAGTTGTCATATAAAGCTGCATTCCACTGTCAAACTAATCACACATCATAGGGTGACTCATCCTAATGAGAATTCAATGAAGTTCCAGATTCCAATAACAACCATCAGGATGGCAGAGATTCGTCACCTAGTAGCAAAACCATATACCGACAAGAGACCATCCCTCTAGAACAACTCACCAATTCCATTCACCCTAAACACATTCAGAAAATGGAGCAAATGCAAGGATTTTATAATTCTCATCCACTACCAGGCACATATGTGCGGGACAATGTTAGGGGGTTGGTGGTCTGAGGGGGCACATCTCGATTTTCCCTCCCCAAGGATGAGCCATATCCATTATACCGATGGATAATAGAACTGAGTTGGTCCAAAAGCGCTTGGACCAAAGACAGATTTCATTATGCTTCTCCATTCACACCCACCCCCCCCCCAAGCCCCCCAGCCTCTCACATCGGCTTGTTCTTCCTTCATACCCTTGTTTGAATGAAGGCACCCGATCTGATTTTCCCAAATGCCCACCACTGGCCCTTCCTTTCCATGTTTATTTGACCAAAGTTTCCCCATTACCTTGGCTGACATCCCCCAAATAATCCATTTCTCGTACTTGTGTCCAGTCAACTTTGCTGTATAAGTTGTGAACTATGTTGTTGAATAATTTCCTAAACATTCGGTAAGCTCGGGATTTTGATTATAAAAATGAAAGTAACCCAGAATCGAATCCACAATCATTGTGTGTATATGTACATGGAATCATGGATATGCATAAGTATGTGTATATGTGTTTATATATGTATATGTATACATATATGTTAGTAAGTCATCTTCACGGACTTCTAGCACTCAATAGCATAACAGATCTGAGATATGACAAGTAAAAATGAACAAAGACCAGAATAAATAATATGCTTTTACATTCTAAATAATCAGACAAGCCGATAAAATGTTAACAGACCCAAAACTTATTTGCCAAACACATTCTTCCCAGCTCATAATAAATAGTAAAAGCTTAAGACATCCGTCTCTAATTTCAATTTCTACCATTCTAATACAGTTGCTATACAAAGCAATGGCAGTTTACATGAAAATGAAGAACCACAGCTTACTGGAAAAGAGGATAATCATTAGTAATTTTTTACCTCAAGAGCTTTGGCAAAAGAATTTATAAACAACTGTGACTTCCCAGCTATCGTCCGTGCATGCAGTCTCAAATATCGACTTATTTCCATCTGTTGAAGTATCATTGTTGAGAATACTATATTACGAAAAACAGTCAATGACAAAGCTTATGTGAAATTACATCAATAGCACCACCACCAGGCACAACAGAAGAGTTCTTTAGTGCTCTTCTGACAATCATAATGGCATCATGCAGGCTTCTTTCAGCTTCTTCAATGAACTGGAAACAATAAAAGCGTAAAGACAAACCATGGGCATTTTGGCAACAAAAAGTATAGGAACTGCTACTTATGATGTCAATGGATAGTAGCAGACCTGGTCGGCTCCTCCTCTAAGGACGATGGTAGCGGTTCTCCCAGAAGGACAACCACTAAAAATGTTAAACCGCTCGTTCCCAACTTGTCTTTCCTCAAACACATCACAAGATCCAAGAACCTTCAACAAACCAAAAAGAAAATATGCCATCAGGGTAAAAACAACTAGGACTGCATGAACATAATGGGATTACTATAATAGAGTACAAGATAGCAAACTCTACAAAAGTAGACAATGAAACAACCTCATCAATAATGTTGTTTACAGTAGTCTGCACAGTGCCACCAGTTGCGGCAGCCACACGTTGTAAATCCTCTTCGGTCACTCGCCCGGCACAAAAGATATCCCTATCAGCAAAATACTGCAAAAAGAGAGGTATGCAAAAAGTGGGTAAATATATGCATCTTCAAAGCCCTCAAGTATGTCCCACAATAAAAACAGACCTGGGTTGCAAGATCACCAATTGCCAAGCGTGATAGTACAACTTTAGCACCACTTTTCACACATTTATCGAGTTTGTCATATATAATATTCCATTCAGCATCAACTATTGATTGATATTGTGAGGGATCCGATAATCTGTGGAGAAAAATAAAAGGCAGATGTCATGTTGCTGCACAACAAATATCTTTTCCAAAAAAACCGACCTGATTTCTGCGTTTTCCTTTTCAGACTTCAATTCTAACTCAATATTCAGCAGAAGAACTTTAGGATTCTGAAATTTTTTTGGTTGCTGCTCAAATCCAGCATACGAAAATGTCTTTTTGAAAGCAACACCATTCACAATAAATGAGTCTCGCATGGTACCTCCTGGAACCTACAAAAAGGAACAGAAAAGGTGAAAACCTTGTACACATGCACCCAAAAATAATAATAAACTTCAACAGAAAAATAATCATCAAAGACAATAAAGGAAAAAGACAATGCTCCCATTCACATACAACCACCTATGTAATGGAATAGGCATGCCTTGGAAACACAGGAGTTAAATCCTTATAAATTACTTCTCACCAATAAAGAAATAGGACTACTTATGAGAGCAGTATGTACATCATTCTCCAAAACAAACAAAATTTCAAATAATACAAAGGGAGGAAAAAGCATAGAAGAAAAGAGAGGCTATAATGGCTTAAATAAGGCAGCATTTACAAAAAGCCATGTGCATGAAAATGCATGCTGGCCTTGCATAGGGTTGCATGGTCGACCTCCAAAACTATACAAATATAAGAGAATGCAAATAAACGTGCACATAGTTCACAACATCAAACTATCCACCTAGTTATCTTCTTGTTCAACATTATTATTAATAGATAAACGCAATTCAAGACAAAATTTATGAGCTACTTGTAACAATTCAACTGATATGAATCATAACAAAATAAACAGGCAGGTAAAGTTCCAATTTATACCTTTTTAATTCCTATCAAATTTAGTCTATCATCACCACCAATTGAAATTACGGCATCAACCACCATGTTTGCGAAAAACTCTTTTTCACCACCAATGAGCTTTGATGAGAGCGTCGTAGAAGCGCATTTTGCTAACAGTGTTTTCTTTTCTTCCAGACTTTTTCCTTCTATACTTACAGCAAGTTCTTTGATTTTGTTAATAGCCTGCAAAAGTTTTTGTAGACAGCCTCTTAAATAAACATAGAAATTATAGTGCAAACAAAGAGAAAAGAGCATAAGCTACAGACCAAAGAGCAAGCAGTTCTGTAACTACGTATTAAATTCTGAGAATGAACTCCATCTTCAATAAAAGGTTTTGCCTCCTTCAAAAATTCACCAGCCAAAAGAACCACTGTGGTTGTGCCATCACCAACCTATAAAAATAATTCAAAATTATCAATTACTAAACATAAGCCTTCTACCCACTTTGAGTGGGCTCAATAGTGAATTATATATCAATATTTACACCTCTATGGAGAAGAAAAAATGGGGAAAAAATAGGAACAGCATATCTATCTCGATAGACAAATTTTACGTGTCTCGAAGAATTTTTATGAGAGACCGTTCCAATAAATTACTGACCAACACTTCAAATTCAAAAAAAAACATGAATAGCCATGAACCACATGAACAGCATTCATACAACTTTATTCCCCATTAAAAAGCACATACAAATTTCTCCCACGTGAATGTTCACCAATGATGACAATACAAATCATTCCACACAAGAAGCTTTTATATTGATAAAAAAAGATAATCTCACATTAGTTAAGTGAGATGAATTCAAACTTCCTAACAATTGGCAGGAAGAACTAGACGCATCCACATTAGGTAATCAACAAAAAGAGTACTTCTCTATGGTGAAAGGAGGCTTTTCAATGACGAGATTCATCATACATAAAAGAAGTCTGATGTCAAATGCGACCTAGCTATCCAAGCAGACGCCCAATCATTCCGGCTAGTGCTTGCATCCTCAGTCTTACGGTGGTTGCTGGCACGAAGTTAGATGATGCTTATTCCCAAAATACCATCATTGGTTCTTCTCCGAGAAAAGTTCGCGACTTTAAGGACTTCAACCTCCACACAGTCGTTCTCCGTCAAGCTTTCATCCATAGCAAAAAGTTCTCCACCGTTGCCTCCACTAGGGATCCAAATCATGTCTCCATCCCAGTGTAGTTGATCATCCTTTCGGACCAGCTACTAATAATCACCTTGGTAAGCCATTGCCTCACCAATTAGCTAACAGACATTAGTCTCTTTTTGAATGGATTTCTCCTTTTTCTCCTCAGCATATGAGCATTAACAACTGTTTCCCATTGTTTCCCACCAATTTCTCAACAAAAAAATGATATAGCATATATACTTAAATTCTCCACTGTTCCCTCCACTAGGAGTCCGAATCATGTCTCCATCCCAGTGTAGTTGATCATCCTTTCGGACCAACTACTAGTGTAGTTGATCATCCTTTCGGACCAGCTACTAATAATCACCTTGGTAAGTCATTGACTCACCAACTAGCTAACAGACATTAGTCTCTTTTTGGGTGGATTTCTCCTTTTGCACCTCGGCATATGAGCATTAACAATTATTTCCCCTTGTTCCCCACAAATTTCTCAACAAAAAAATGATATTATATATATATATATTTAAATTCTTCTGTTATACCAAATACACCCAAAAGTTAAATTAGCCAGCCTAAGCAAGGGTTCCTCTAGCGCTAAAACACGGAAATAACGATGATAAATAAATATAGGTATCCTTCCCATTAGGACAGATCAGACTTTCAAATCATTGCACGTTCCCACTAGCAACTTGTGCATAACATGTCGAAGACTGGCATCTTGGTAACATTGATCTTTGCGACACCAATCGTCCACCTCTAAGCATGTATATGGTCTTTCAGCTAGCCAACTTCCTCTCTATCTTCTACAAAAGGGAACATCAAGCAATTGTTTTGAGTTTCCAAGCCCATAGTTACAGGCTCGGATAGAACAGCGGCAATCTGCATGTAGGTGTGCCCATTACAGGCTCGGATAGAACAACGGCAATCATTCCCATTAGGACAGATCAGACTTTCAAACCATTGCATATTCCCACAAGCAACTTGTGCATAACATGTCGAAGACTAGCATCTTGGTAACATTGATCTTTGTGACACCGGCCGTCCACCTCTAAGCATGTATATGGCCTTTCAGCTAGCCAACTTCCTCTCTATCTTCTACAAAAGGGAACATCAAGCAATTGTTTTGAGTTTCCAAGCCCATAGTTCCAGGTTCGGATAGAACAGAGGCAATCTGCATGTAGGTGTGCCCATTACCACAAGTCATCCCACACACAACAGCCACCATATTAGTCATAACAAATTGAGCAATGGTTACTTTTCCGCGTTATTCCACGGCCTTGAAAAACCTCCAAAAATGTCAGTCAAAGCCGATAGCCTACTAGCCTCGTGAATCGCCCCTCCGGAAAACGCAGAGTAGCATCATCAACTATTTCATTGGGATCTAAATAGTGAGACCAGTAGCCTTTGTTGTGTGAATTGATCAACACTGAAAAGGTGGTGATTACCGTTTTTAAAAACATGCCTCGAGGCATTGAGGCATACACCTCAAGGTGTTTTTCAGCCAAAACCCCCTTGAGGCTATAGCCTTGAGCAGTTTCCTCAAGGTGAGCGCCACATACACCTCCAGGCACTCTCAAAGCGCTGAGGGGCTGAGGCGGTTTTGAGGCGCCACCTCGGCCATGTATAGTGTTACTTACCAGTTTGCTGAACCTGGGCACTAGCAATCAGCTGATGTCTATTGTGTTACTTCAGGTACTGCAAAGAAAAAGCTCCTCTTACTGTAAATGTGGTAGATTTAGCCTTCTAGTGGAAGCAACATATTGCTACTTCTACAAATTCAGTCTTATGTGCATCCAAATCATTAAAATGCTATCCCACCTCAGAATTCTGGTGCCCACTAATAAATATCATATTTTCATAATCTTCTAAATAATATTTCCGATATTCTCTCCTTTACCAACTTTGCATCCCTCCAAAATAGGTCCAATCACACAGCAACTTAGACCATGGTCTCAAATTTCAGCAAAATACGGACGAATTTCTGTCGACTATCGATATCCAGTCAAAATCGAAATTCGACCGAAATGACCGAAATATGGGGGTCCTAAACAAAAAATGGCCGAAATGACCAAAATTCCGGTCGAAATTCCACAAAAATTTTGTTTTGGTCGATACCGAAATGGTGACCGAAACCGACATTTAGGGCCTTGACTTAGACAGTGCAATATAGCACAAGTAACTACAATGAACGGTATTTTAAAGGGATATTTACACCCATAACTCTTAGTAATTTGGTAATTAGAATCATAAGTCATAACCTCACGTAATCGCGAATTACACTCAAGAATCTCAATAGTCTTAACTCCTACATCCATAATCCTTGTAATCCCCGTGTTAACTTCCTTGACTTAGACAGTGCGATATACACATGTAACTACAACGAACGGTATTTTAAAGGGATATTTACACCCATAACTCTTAGTAATTTGGTAATTACAATCATAACCTCACGTAATCGTGAATTACACTCAAGACCCTCAATAGTCTTAACTCCTACATCCATAATCCTCGTAATCCACGTGTTAACTTCAATCCAATTTTCCGTTAACTATGACAGGATCCGTTAAACATTTTACATTTTTACCATTTAAGTTCTATTATTTACAAATGAGCCCGCTCCCTCCTCCTCCCCATCGCCATCCTCCTCCTCCATGTCTCCTCCCCTCCCCATCGCGGCCGCCTCCGCAAAGCACCCCTGCAAGCCAACCATGCCGCCCTCCACCCCTCCGCAACGGCAAGCCCCCCTCCACATGCAACCAAGGTTGCAAAAAACGGTATGCGGTATACAGTCGGTAGGGTCACTGATTACTGTTTAAACGGTATGCGGGAGTTTAAACGGAAATTAAACGGTCTATGCGGTTTTACATTTTTAAATTAATAAAAAATAGTACATAAATATAATTAATATAAAAGTATAAATGAACTATAAAAATTATAATCACATATTCACAACATTGATCAGATATTGTCAATTTCAATGACTTCTTCATCCAAATGTGACATGTCAAAGTAGATAGCGTAATCAAGTAGAATTCACAAGAAAATGCCAAAACATGCAACATAAACAAATACAAATTACAAGCCATAGCATTGTTCCAAAAAGTCCTAGATAACAGTACATAGAAAGCCCTAGATAACAGTTCCAAATAGACAAAATACATAATAACAAACTACAATTCATATGATGGTTCCAGAAAAGTCATGGATAACACAAAAAGGCATGGCATTCACTCATCCAAAAATATCATGAAACCAATGTCATTCATTCTTCATCAGACTCGTCATCAAGCAACATTGGCTCTTCATCTTCGTCGTCACCCTCATCCTCATCCTCATCGTTGAATATTCCCTCATTATCAGCTTCCTCATGCAAAGTTTGCCCAGATGAACTTGAAGCTCTCAAATGTACACGTTCACTTCTCCTTGGCTCAAGTATGTTGTCTGCTCCGCATGCCTCGGCAACTGAACCCCATGTAAATCCTGTGCCAGGAAATACTTCATCTTCTTCACTAGGTACATTTGAAATCCATGCCCTTGCAAAATGGTGATCCTTTGAAGAAAGTGGATCCCTCTTCTTACTTTCACTGCGATCCTTAATCAATGAATTGAATCTAACAAATACTAAATCATTCACCCTCTTGGGATTCAATTTAGCTCTATTCTGTGTATGAACCTAAAATATACACATATTATATATACGTTAGACACTAAAAAGTCAATGTATAATAGATGTTAATTTACAAAGATAAAATCCATTACCGCTCCAAAAGCACTCCAGTTTCTCTCGCATCCAGATGATAACAGCAGGATCTACAGGATATAATGTGGAATGATAATAACGCAAAGGGTTCACGCATAGAATCCATAGATGGCACAAGAAAAAGCAAGAAATGATAGAGGGCTCACGCACCACAGAGGTTGCGGCAAGGACTGGCGATCGAGGTTGAAGGCGGCGAGGTTGAAGCCGCTTGGCGAAGGAGGTTGAAGGCGGCGAGGCTGGCGATCGAAGGAGAGGCACGCGTGGAGGCGGCGAGGCTGGCGATCGAAGGAGAGGCACTTCCCGCGGAAGCGGCGAGGCTGGGCGATCGAAGGAGCAATCGAAGGAGGGCGAAGGAGTCGGGACTCGAGGCTGGGAAGGCTTGGCGTCGGTTCGTATTTTCGTAGGGATTAGGAAGCGTGGGGATTAGGGTTACGGGGCTTGGAGTCGATTCGCGGTGCGCCTGGGGTTCATTTTAAAAAAATCCTAATTAAAAAGCGGCCGTTTAATCGGCGTTTACACGGCCTTTTATGGCCGTTTAAACGGCCTCACCGTTTATCGACCCGATTATGGGTACTCGGTGCGGTCAGTGGCCGAATACGTGTAAACGGTCGTTTAAACGGCCGTTTGAACCGCGTTTTGCATCCTTGCCTGCAACCATCCCACCTCGATCGCCGCAAAGCACCGACTACAAGCCCCCGTCCCCCTACGAGAGTTCGTGGCCGAGATTGCCAACATCGATCGGTTGCGCCACCGTAACTTGGTGCAACTACTAGGCTATTGCATACAAAAAGGAGAGCTCCTCGTGTACGACTACATGCCCAACAAAAGACTTGACAGGATCCTCTTCAACAGCCCGAGGAAGCTGTTGGATTGGAATCGGAGGGTCAGGATCATCAAGGGCATGGTCGCAGGGCTTCTGTATCTGCACGAGGAGTAGGAGCATGTGGTGATACACATAGACGTGAAAGCCAGCAACGTCATGTTGGACAGAGAGTACAATGCGAGGTTGGGAGATTTCGTCCTCGCAAAGTTATGTGACTACGGGGCCCACCCACTGACGACATGTGTGGTTGGGACGATGGGCTACCTCATGTCGGAGCTTACGAGAGAGGGGAGGGCCACAAAGGCCACGAACATGTTCGCCTTCGATGTCTTTGTCTTGGAGGTGGTGTGCAGGAGGAGGCCGATAGATCCCCACGCAAAGAGGAGGGAAACAATTATGGTGGATTGGGTGGTGAGGAGGTGGGAACCTCACAATGGTTGCGAATCGGAGAATGGAAAGTGGGTATCATAAGGAGGAGGTGGACATAGTCATGAGGTTGGGGCTGCAGTGCACGCACAGGGAGGAGGCGAGGTCGAGCATGAGGGATGTGGTGCAGGTGCTGCAAGGCGATCTGAAGCTGTCGGATCTGCCCAAGGAGTACTACTGGAAGGGTTGTGTCCGTCGCGTGAAGGCGTGGGGATTGAACAATACTGGTGGTGGAATCGATACTTGTGTTGTCTGGTGCATCTTCCAGCGTTGTGGGATGTGATAGCTACATGTTTCCTTTAAGGGGACGATGAACGATGGACCTTACTTATGTTCTGTTGTCGTTGAGAGGGAGAGAGGGCAATGGTGGTAGCGACCCGCCTACAAGCTCAGAGAGAGGGAGAGGGAGAAAGGGCGGTGGTGGTGGCAGCAGAGGAGCAGAGGGAGGAGAGATGGATGAGGTGGTGACGGAGGAGGAGGAGCAACATGAGGAAGAAGGGGGAAGGGTTTTTTTTACTTTTAGTTAATCCCAGTCGTCTGATCGCGGGTAGGTTAGATTAACCCAATCATCTAGTTGAATTAATGAACTAAAGTAACGGAGGGTTATGGACGTAAGATGGCACACTTATTCAAGGTCCTCAGTGTAATTCGTGATTATACAAGGCTATGAATGTAATTACAAAATTAATTACTCAAGGTTATGGGAGTAAGTATCCTTAATATAGCATTAAATAATTTTTTTGAAGTCTTAGTATTAAATAATTCAATGTATTACAAACTAAATATACGTATACTATATGCACGCATGGTTTTAAAAGGTGGCGCCTCGAGGCGCAAAGGCGTACGCCTCAAGGCGAGGCGGGCCCAAAGCGCCCCGAGGCACACGCCTTAGGCCCTTAGGTACAGACTTAGGGGCGTACGCCTCAGCCTCACCTGAGGTGCTCGAGGCGTAAGACGCTCGAGGCGAAGCTGGGGCGTAAGCCTTAAATAAAGTTTTTTTAAAATTTTCGGGTCACGTGCTTTTTGGTAAGAACGAAGAGTCGTGGGGAGGGTTTCGTTCTGGACAGAAACGAAACCCCCATCAGCCCCTCTTATCGACGAGGTCTCCATCGCCCTGTGTTCGCGGAGGTCTCCATCGCATTCCAACCGGAGTTGCTGCCCAGCCGAAGTCGCCACAACTTCGCCATCTCCATCGTCGACCCTCTCGCTGCCCAGCCGGAGCAGTCATGCATCGCCGCACCTCCGAACCGGTAATTTTTTTTCATTTTTTTGTTTTCCTTGTGGTTATTATCTTTCTTTGTTTATCTATTAGAGGCTTGCCTCATGGGGGAGGCTTTCAAAATATTTCAACGATTGTTTTGATGTGTTCTTTTTTTTATGTATTTTTCCAATTGTTTTGGGATAAATTCTTACCCATGACGAAGGATTACATGTATGTTCATCTTGTACTGTTAGTATATATCAATATATGTATGTTATTGTATAATTTGTAGATATGGGAAGGAAAGGCCAGAGTGGGGGGCGATCGGATCCTGTATGGAGATACTGCCGAGAACTTGAAATGGATGAGCATCACAAGGGAAAGGATATGTATATGTTGAATGTAATTTTTGTTCGATGAAGATCACCGGTGGGGTGAAGCGAATAAAAGACCATCTTGCAAAGACGCGCAAGAATGTGAGAGCTTGTCCAAGCATTCCTATTGAAGTTCAACAAGAGATGAAGATGTTCATGGACAGCAAGGGTAATGAAAGAGAAGATGATTTGAAGAAATGGAAGAAGTTTGCCGAGTTGGGATGCAAGGGCCATCTGGAGGTGATGAAAATGAACCGTCACAAAGAGCGCTGATAGATTCTAGTAGTATCAAGCAAGTTCGAGGACCGATGGATTTTTTTATTGCACGTGGAGGTAGGGTGTAGGTACTTCGGATCCTCCCACACAACAACTCACTTTAAATGCAAGCTGGAAAAAAGATGAGAGAAGGAGAATTTGCAGGAACATTGGGAGATTTTTTTAGAATTCATTAGTATTCAACATAACCAATAGTCCTTCTTATCTGGCGATGATGACTGATGTATGTGGATATGGAAAGAGTTTCAAGCCACCAACCATGCATGAACTCCGAACTTGGATTTTGAAAGAAGAGAAGCAGGCCATTACCACTCTTGTTGATGAGGCGAAGGCTTCTTGGATTGCCATGGGTTGTAGCATCATGTCGAACGGTTGGACTAACACGAAAGGACGCATATTGATTATTTTTTTGGTGAATAATCCCAAAGGCACTTACTTCTTGAAGTCGGTTGATGCATCCGATCATGTTAAAGATGCCATGATGCTTTTTAAAGTGTTGGATGAAGTTGTTGAGGAGGTCGGAGAGAAGAATGGTGTCCAAGTGATAACAGATAATGCATCCGCTTATAAAGAAGATGGACAAATGTTGATGGATAAAAGGAAGAATCTTTATTGGACACCTTGTGCAGCGCATTGCATAGATTTGATGTTGGAGGATATCCTTAAATTGCCTCTTCATGCATCGGTGTTCAAAAAAGCAAAAAATAATCAATTTTGTTTATGCTCATCCTTGGATTTTAGCAATGGTGAGAAAAATTACAGGTTGTGATTTGGAGAAACCTGTCGTTACTCGATTTGCCACTGCACTTCTTACATTGCAAAGCTTGATTACAGCCAACGATTCACTTGAATCCTTCTTCACTTCAAGAGCATGGAAGAACAGTTCTTATATGAATCGGCCATTGGGGTAAAGTGTAGTGAACATTGTTGTGAAGAGCAAGTCTTTTTGGCCTGGTGTTGCATATGTTCTCGACACCACAAAACATTTGGTCATCGTTTTGAGGCTGGTGGATTCTGAAAAATATCCACCGATGGGATTTATATATGAAGCCATGGACAGGGCCAAGGAAGAGATAGTTAGAAATCTAGAAAATGACGAGACCAAATATAAGATTATTTGGGATATTGTGGATAGTCGTTGGGATCGTCAACTTCACAGGCCTTTACATGCTGCTGCTTATTTCCTCAATCCCCACTTTCATTATGAACCGACATTTTATGATCACTTAGAAGTCAAAATGGGATTGTTTTCATGCATGGAAAGATTGATCATTGATCCAGATGCGAGGATGAAAGCATATTCACAACTTCATTCTTTTATGCATGCCAGAGGATTTTTCGGATGGGCAAATGTTATTAATTCAAGGAAAACAAGAAGTCCTGGTGAGTATTGCAAATAAATTGCAAGAGTTTTGCAAATACTTTCACATAATTACTAAGATGTGTTGACTATTATCAATGGATTGGTGAACGTTGTCTGGAGATGAAACACTGGAATTGGCAGCGTTTGCTATTAGGGTATTGAGCTTGACTTGCAGTGCTTCTGGGTGTGAACGTAATTGGAGCTCGTTTAATCAAGTAAGTAGTTAAAGCATTATTTATTTTTATGATATTATTTTTGTTTCGTGTTAAACACTTAAACTTTATGTATATGTATGTCTATGACTCTATATAGGTCTACACAAAGAGAAGAAATCGTTTATCACAAGCGAAGCTCAATGATCTGGTTTACATCATGTTCAATCTGAAATTGAAACATAGAGAATTACGGAAGAAAACAATAGAAGATCCTTTTTTGGAAGACATTGACTCTGGTGATGAATGGATTTCAGAAGCTCAAGATGCTGAGGTCTATCAGGATCTTGATGCAAACATACCCCTTGAGGATGATCCTCTTGAGGAGGAAGGAGGTGAAAGAGGTGAAGGAGCTCAAGTCGCTCGACCTAAAAAGAAGGGGGGAAATAAACAAAGGTGCAATACAATATTACAAATTAAAAGAATGTTCGATGCTTTTTTGAAAAAAAAAATCAAATGAATGACTATGCATATTATTTTCTTGATTAGGTAAAGGAAAAACTCCAATTAATGTTGAGGAGGAGTACTCTAATTCTGAAGATGGAAGCGATGATGAGGCTGATGATGATGTGCATTTGAATTATATGGATGATTCTGATGATGACCCAATGAGTAGTAGGAGCAGCGACGACGACGACGACAACACTGCTGAAGGGCGAGACGACTGATGTTGATTCATTGAATTAATATCGATGATTAGTGATTTTGATGTATCACATAATAGTGATGGACAATATGGTGCATTAATTTCATGCTTGTGTCAAACTTTATTTCCTACTTTATGTTTTCTTTTCTAATTTCGCAGCCGTATTTGAACTTTGAACAATCATAGTTGTAGTTGGTAGTTTGTATTGAACTTTAGGATAATATATTGCAATATTTTGTGTTGTTGTTTATTCCAATTTATTTTGCTTTATTTTTAATTTTTCTTTCCAAAAATTGAGGCTTACGCCTCGCCTCACATTTTGGGAAAACGCCTCGGACCGCCTCACGCTTTTTTAAACCTTGTATGCACGGTAAAATAACATAACATAAAATATCATGCAATCATATATGATAGTCACATAACATCTATTAAGCAATCAATATATGTCAGTCACATATGCTATAAAGTAATGTAGTCATATATAGTTCATGTGTGACATTAAATTATTTAGTTAGCAAGAGATGTAATATCAAAAAATGAACATAATATTGTAACGTATATTGATGATATGTTATTGTAATTTGGGTATATTTAAACTTGGGAATTTATATATGTATATATATACGCATCAATTGTATATGTAATTTTCTGTATACATCGAGAATTAGGCCTCGACTACCTCAAGGTTCATGCCTCGCCTCAACGACGAAAAACCACTCGGATTCGTCATCTCAGGTTTTTTAAAACTGTTTTTTTAATAAAAACAAGGGGGTGCACTCCCAAGATGGGAGTCACCACACCGCAAGTTTCATTGATAAGCAAAAAGATACATCATCCGGATACCCAGAAGTTGTACAAAGCGTTACACTGCGCCACCACATTTTCGTAGTAAAGACGCTGCCCTTTGAAAATGACATCATTTCTACCAAGCCATATAGCCCAAAGTACCGCAAAAACTCTGGAAACATCACCGGTGGAGCCAGCTCCCACCACCCGAATAGATCCATAAAAAAGATCCGCACAGGAAGACTGAACCCATGGCAGCCCCAAGGACTCCCAGACGTCCACCGACAACCTGCAACCGAAGAAGATGTGATTCGCGTCCTCCACGCCATCAGTGCATCTGTCACAATGAACGTCTGTCGCGCCCAACAACCTTCCCCTTCTGACCTTGTCACACAGACGACCCCGCCGCAGACACCAGAGGAACACCTTAACCCTGGTAGGAATCTTTGCCGCCCAAATAATCTTCAGGTCCACACAGAGGTCCTCGTCATGCTCAAGCCCTCCAGCACACAACCTCTGGTACGCCTTCTTAACCGAGAACTTACCCTCCACCCACTCAAAACAGTCCAGCTCCCCCGATAACTCCCCGGCAGAGGGAATCTCCGAAAGCAACTGCAAAAAATCATGCATCCTCTGCTCAGACAGGACCGCAGTGAACCTCGGAGCCCAAGTACCAGAGTCCACCACCTTCGCCACCCGCGCCTCCTTGTCCACAGCCAATGCCACCAACCTCGGGAAACGGAGCCCCAAGGGCCCCTCTCTCGTCCAGTCATCAAGCCAAAATCTGAGTAGAAGCCCATCTCCCAGCCGCGGGCGAAGAAGAGGCCTCATAGCTGGGAGGACCGCCCGGACCCCACTCCAAAGAGAAGACTCATGACGTCGCCTCGCCGCCACCAACTCGCCCGAGACCCCATAAATCTTCCTCAACATCCGCACCACCAATAAGTCTGACGTGCCCCAGATGCGCACGACCCACTTCGCAAGCAATGCCCTGTTCATACACTCCACATCCCTGACCCCCAAGCCGCCCTCGGAAACGGGTAGAGTAAGATCCCTCCAAGCCACCAGGTGCAGCCCCTTCTTATCCTGCTTTCCACTAGACCAGAAGAAAGATCTCATCAAACCCTCCACCTTCTTTTTGACCCCAACAGGCATCAAGCGGGTAGAGAAGAAGAAAATCGGAATCGTAGAAAGAACATGTTTGAGCAGGGTAAGCTTCCCGCCCTTGGACAAAGTGACAGCCTTCAACCCCTCCATCCACTCCTCCAACCTCCGAAGAACACGGTCCCAGTCGGACTTCCTCAGTCTGCCGTCGACCAAAGGCAAATCCAAGTAGGAGATGGGTAATGTACCAAGGGGGCAGCCCGCCCACTCAGCTAACCGGATCCTCTCGTCCTCCTGCATCCCAAGAGTTACCAGAGCAGACTTCTTCCTGTTGATCCGCAAGCCAGAAAGACATCCAAACACGTCCACCAGGACAGCAGCATTGTGGTTCTGAGCCTCCGTCCCCCCCCCAAAAAATCAGCGTGTCGTCCGCATACTGCAAAACCAGGACGGAGATGTCCCCCAACGTGAACCCCTCACACCAACCTTCCTCCACTGCCCGTCGAAACAAAACCGCAAGACCATCCGCAACCAAAACAAACAAAAGGGGAGCAAGAGGGCATCCCTGGCGTACCCCCCTCTGCGGTTGGAACCAGCCTCCCTCCTGACTTCCATTGACCAGTACCGAGCAGGAGCACGTAGTGACACACCTCTTAACCCAGTTCACCCAAAGAGGAGGAAATCCCTTCTTCTCAAGCGACGTCCACAGGAACTTCCAGCTGACACAATCATATGCCTTCGCATAGTCAATCTTCCAAATCGCACCTTTCTTCCTAGATCTCTTCCAAATCGCACCTTTCTTCGCAAAGTCAAATCGCACCTTTTTAAAACTGTTGTGGTGATGCATCTCTACATTTGGAAAATCTCTCTAGTGCAACGAGCTCCATAGATGCCTCGAGATCACAATATTATAGGATTGTGAGAAATTCATCTTCTACAACATCATGTCAACGTTTTCTCTTCCAACACACTACAGTCTCAAAGGCCATAACAATTGTATCAACCATCATCCTTACAAAGTACGAAGGGAAGGACATAGATGAGAAGACTCGTAAGGGAAGGACATGGCTGAGAAGAAGAAACCCTAGAAATTGGAGGAACGGGGATACGTGTAGGGGTGTATATCGAGTTCAAGGAGTCAAGTCAGTCCCAACTCAGACTCGAATTCGATAACCGAACCGAGCTCAAGCTCAGACTCTATATGCTTGAGCCCTAAAATGTTGATTCGAACTCGAACTTGAATTAGATGAGCCTCGAAATCCTAATGATCCTCGGAATCCTATCCTCTCTCAACGCTTTATATCTTTTTAAAGTCACAACGATAAAGAGGAAAATATATATATATATATGTAGCTATAATTAAATTATCCTTAGCGATCTGTTTGGGTAAACATAAGGATCTCATGTACGTGACATGAACCCTAATTTCGAATGCCAAAGAAAAAGAATTAAAAAAGACAGAAAGTAACCGACTCAACAGTGTCTTCTTCCCTCTTTGCAACTCTTCTAAAACAACACAAACTTCTCCTACACCTCATTCAACCCCTTTCCTTTCTAGTAACCATCTCCATCCCAGATAACGACCACAGCTCATCTCATCCTCTTGATTTTTCCCAAACAAGGCCCTATTCCAGCAACCCTATCACCCCTAGCCATGCCTCCTTCGCTGCATGAGGTACCACATACACCTCGTGTCTCCGGGAAATTAGGGATCCAAAAGAGAAATGAGTATATAGATTTAACAACATCGATAAGACATGGGTACGATTTGAAAAAACTAGCCTCAAGGCAGTCGAGAAGTATGCCTCGAGGCAGGCGATCTCATTTAGCCTCGAGGTGTGCACTTGGGTCTAATACAGTGAGGCATGCACCTTAGGTGGTTGAGGCATAGCCTCGAGGCATTCGATGAGGCATTTTCACCTTTTCAAAGCATTTTGTTGATTTTTATGATTTACTTGATAGTTTGAGAAGCTTATAAATATTTGATTGTTTAGGATAATGAATGTACAAGATGAATCCCTAAATCTGATGTCTCTTTCGTATCCATAACTTCATATTTACCATTAATTGTATCCAACTATTTCGGTAAACTCTTGTCATTTCACTCTTAACGAATGAATTTATAAATATCAAATCCAACAATACTCGTCTAAACTATCATTTCATCCTCTCTCAATTTTTCCTAGACAAGACCCTATTCCATCAACCTTATCACCCCTAGCCATGCCTCCTTCATTGCATGAGGTACCCCATACACCCAGTGTCTTCGAAAGATTATGACTCCAAAAGATAGAGACGAATATATAGACTTAACAACATCGAGAAGACATGAGCATGGGTTGAAAAAACTAGCCTTGAGGCGAGCACCTCGGTCTAATCCAGTGAGGCATGCGTCTCAAGTGGCTGAGACAGAGCCTCGAAGCGGAATGCCTTGAGGTGGTCAAGGCATTCTAGGAGGCTTTTTTTCCTTTTTTGAAGTATTTTGTTGATTTTTTATGATTTACTGAATAGTTTCAAAAGCTTATAAATATCTACTTGTTTAAGAAGATCATTGTACAAGACGAATGCATAAATCAAATGTCACTTTCGTGTCTATAACTTCATATTTACCATTAACTACATCCACATACTTTGGTAAACTCTTATCATTTCACTCTTAATCAACGAATTCATAAATATCAAATCCAGCAATACTCAAAAATTAACGAGCTTTGCAATGTATCGAGCAAAACGAAATGGATAGGATTCACGGTTTCTCATACAGTCAAATATTATATGTTGGTTACATAACACAAATTTCTTCGACATATATTTCATCATCTTTTAATTACAATAATATTTCGAAGACGGTTGTGTATTGTATAGGTTTTTATCAGTTGTGCCCTCCTTAGATATTGCGAATACTAGTTATGCCTCTCCCTTTTCAGAATATCAATTCCGCTCCTAACTTCTTCCATAATTCATCACTTGTGCCCCTCGGGTCAGTTGATATACATCTTCGTCTCAAACAAACATTAACTTTGGGGACACAAGGATTATTAGATAAAAAATCAAGGGTAGAAATGTCTTTTTCTTATATTTTCTTCTTCTTTATTCCACTCTTCCTTCCTCCTCCACCCCCTATAAGCCCTCCTCCTCTGATCATCTCCTCCTTCGCCCCTCCCCCTCCAGTCCCTCCACCAACAGCAACAACCTCCTCCACCCATCCCCCTCCAGTCCCTCCTCCTATGACAACCTCCTCCTCTGCCCCTCCTCCTCCTCCGACAAATTCTTCCTCCGCCCCTCCCCCTTCAGCCCATCCTCCTCCGCTCCCCCACCTCTAAACCCCTCTTATATTGCCCCCTACCTCCTCTACCCCACCACCTGCAGACTCCTCCTCCATCGCCCCCTTACCTCCTTCGCCTGATCTTCCTCGGGTCCCTCTTCCTCCGAGCCCCCCTCTTATTTTGCCCCTACCTCATCTGCCCCACCACATGCAGACCCATCCTCCGTCACCCCCACCTACTTTGCCATCCACCTTCTCCACCTGACCTTCTTTGAGTCTCTGACTCCCTCTTATATCGCTCCCACCTCCTCCAAACCCATCATCTGTCACCCCTCCACCTCTACCTAGAGAAGATGTCATTTGGAGAACCAAGGCGAAATCACCTACAACCTCTATTCGAAAGCTTGATATGTCCTCTCTAATTCCTCCATCCGTCATGTCCAGATCTATTATCTCATCATATTGTTCTGAGCCCAATTCAATCAAATTGAGACAAGTATAACCATCTGCGGGAGTTTGAATTAAAGCCGAGTTGTACATCGAAATCCAACAGATCCATTGGAGCTTTGAGGAAACATGTTGTTGCATAGGAAACCACCTGGAGCGTGGAAGATCATATGAGATTCGCACCCATCGAGCATATGGATGAAATCTGATTAAGAGCAACCTGTAGATAACCAGCACTCGCATGAGATTTGATAGCATCATTCATCATCAAATCAAGTGGAAAGAAATCAAGAATCACCACACCTACATCGAAGTCAAAGTCCACCTTCGCCTAGAGATTCACGTTGAACCTTGGGAAAGAGCAAATTAAATCTCCAGCACGTTCAGTTGACATTCGAGCTATCAAAACGGATTTGATCAACGACTTCAGTCAATCTAAAGCCCTAGGGATTTGAAGCTTCTACAACATAGCATCCACCAATTTCAGGTTCAAATCATGTCAGGAATCCGCAAGAGGAGGAATGGGGTTTGTTTTGATACTTATGCCCTTGTTAATCAAACCATGATTTGTATAAACCATGGTTTAGTTCAACTCATTGATGGTGAAACTAACATAAAGGCACAAGTGATAATGGTACAAGAAGCCAAGGGCACAACTAATATTCCAAAAGAGAGTGGCATAACTAATATTGCAATATATATGGACACAACTGATAAAAACCCTTGTATAATTAACAAAATTTGTAGATAGTGAATTCCTCTTTGATTGGATGAAAATGTGTAGAAAGGATATGAAATTACTATATATTCTCTTTTGGTGTTCTTATCTCTTCTTTCATCATATCTTTACAGTAAATATTATATGTTGGGCAGAAAACATATAATTATATTGACATGTATATATTAATAGCTTTTGCATATTTTCCTCTATAAATTGAGGCATATGTCTCTACTGCGTCAAGGCTACGCCTCGCCTCAATTCCGATAGAAACACCTCGTTCTGCCTTCTGGTTTTTCAAACCTTGGACATGAGAAGGAAGATACCTAGAAGAGGGCGGCAACTACATGGGTCGTTACGAGCCTGCCACCGTTCCATGCAGATTCAACGACAACTTTGATGGCCACAGCTCCAAGAGGGTAAGGGAGAAGTGGAGGAGGATAGAGAGAAGTGGAGGTAGAGGATGTGGAGAATCTAAAGAGGGAGGGTTAGGGTTAGGGCTCAGAGGAGAATAGGTCGGGTGAAAACGGGAAAGAAGGAAGCGGGGATGCAGGAGTGAAGGGGGAAAGAAGGAACACCAATAGACATACGACCCATATCTATATTATATATAATGGAAAATATATAAAAATTTAATCGAGTTATCAAGTCGAGTTAGCGAGTTGAGCATGATCGAACGCAAGCTCAGCTCAAACTCATAAGTTTTCGGGCCAAGCTCATGAGCTCTTACCGAGCTAAGTCCAAGTTGAGCTCATCAAGCTCGAGCTTTTCTGACAGCCCTAGATAAGGGTGGAGTACTCCAAACCAATATTCAATATTCAATTCATAACTAGACAACTACACCCTTTATATATGGAGGGGGTTTGATTACAAATATTGAAATAGAACTAAAAAAATCAAATCAATCCCCAAATGACTCTTCTGTTTTGAAAAAATCTTCCCCATGTCTCTAACTAATATCATCTACCATAAATGTAGAGAATTCCAATCAATCTTCAATTTATTTAACATAAACAAAAGTGGATAACTAAATTAAAATAATCAATTGGGGATGAAAATTCCTAATTTATCAAAACCCCCAAACCTATGATTGCATCAATGTTCTTATGTTTAAAAAACCCCATCTCCTGATGAGTTTATTGGTCATCGATCAAAGCATGTGATGGACCGATCGAATGTTTTGTTAACTTGTTTCTCAACATCAAGGTTTTTTTGTAACTCTTATGGAATGAATGGCCTAATTATAATTTTCTTCCCCTCGCTAAAATAAATGTTCCTTCTTAACTTCTCCCCAACTTCGCCATTTAGATAAATTACTTCTGAAGGAGGTAGTTGCTTATAATTTCCCCCAAAAACAGATCCCTCCTGTCCTAGGGCTTTCCACGGAAGAGGCATTCCCAACCCCTACTAGGGTTCGTCGACTTCCATGGTGATAGAACCCCGACAAGGGAGACAACTGCGGTCGAGTTGAAGTAACGATTGGCGAGTCGATTCGACTACGAGCTCTTTCCCATGTTGATTGATGCAGATGTGCTAGGATCGGGGCCTCACGATCATGTAGAAGTGACAGTGGATATCTTCTCCGATGCGACGAAGATCAGGGCTGCAGCAGCACTGGTGCTTATGCGTGCAAAGGAGGCTCTCATGGTGGTCGTAGGGGCTATTGCGGTGGAGGTGTAGACGGAGCATGTAATGGTAGTCTTCATCAGTGGCAAGTTGCAGCCAGCGACGAGCCTTGGAGCCCCGATTGTCAGTGGGACGTCGCACATAGTGGGGATAGCAATGGCATGGGAGTCTTATTCCCCACAATAGAGAGGAAGAGGCCGCTTGCAGAGGGGGTGATGACTATAATGCATTGGTTACCTCCGTAGTGGTGAAAGTAACGGGTGCTCCCAAAATGGCAACGTTGGGAAGTTGAGTTCCATTGGGGCTACTTTGCTTGGAGGCAGTAGAATTTGCGAGGTAACTCATTGATGACCACAGGAATTAAAAAGGAAGTCATTGATGTTGCTTGGGCAACCGCAGTAAAGATGGGTCCCATGGGCCTTTCATGATACTATTGGGGAGTAGCATGCAATGCATTCATCATAAATAATTTCCACTTCTTCGAATTCTTGTACGGGAGTTGTAACGATGGAATCATCCTTGTGAATAAATGCATTTCTGTTGAATATGTGCTTAATTGATGATGTATTGCTTAGATCTTCCACATGAATTTTGTACTTCCTTGATTAATGTGTCCAATAATAATTGTACCTTCATGCTCGATTCAAGACGATTCTTGAACTTATCTGTCATAATTACGACTCATGGCATAAACGACTCAAATCGAACTTCTCTGCACCAAAATGCAATGAGTCCAAGGATACATAAACTAGTTACCCCCTAAGCCCCCAACTAGTATAATTGAAAAAACGGTCACCTGAGAATAGAATCTCAACACTTCAACTAGGACTAGTATTCGAAGACAACTTTCCTAATCGCGATCGCGAAAGCTCTTGGAAAAAGGTGTACACGATAGTCGAAAATATTGGCTTGCCTTTTTTACTCACCAGTCCTGGTATCTCTTCATTGACTGATTTGGCTTGTTTAAATCCTAAGCACCTATTACTTATTACTTGAACGCCTAAGACTTATAGATGTCAAGAGCTAGTGCAACTTTTTAAGAAGGATTTTTTCCGTGCCATTATTAGTTATTCCTTGCATTTTCTTACTTTAGTCTTCAACTGTTAGATAAACATTATTTTTTTCTTACTTTCATTATGTGAACTTATACGTCAACTGCTATGCATTTTTAACTAGCCTTAAAAACCTATTCTTTTTAAGTTAATAATGTCATAATTTGTAGCATGTATATTTAATATATGAAAGTTTATATAATGTGTTAATACAATGATCTTCCAATATGATAAATGTATATGATCTTACACATCAAATAAACCTTCATATCCAAACAACAGTATACATGTAAAATTACATTATGTATAGGCAACTAGTAACATGGACGGCCATATCCCGATATATCGACGATATATCAGCGATATATCGGTATCGACAGGTCGCAGATATATCGCCGATATGGTCGATATCGGGTATCGACAGGCCAAAAATGCGAGATTCGGTCCGATGTCGGTGATATGGCGTCGATATATCGTCGATATATTGACGATATATCGGTATCGACATGGTACCGATATTGATACCGATATCGATGTCCTTCCATGACTAGTAAATGGTTTCCATTCACTCAACGTTGATAGTAAACCCCAGAAGTGGATAGCACTCACCAACCCAGGTGAATAAATTTTTCTGCTAAGGGCATCTGCTACGCCGTTCCCCTTACCAAGGTGGTAGGAGATGGTGCAATTATAGTCCTTCAACGACTCTAGCCGTTGTCTCTGTCTCATATTGAGCTCCTTTTGATCAAACCGATACTTCAAGCTTTTATGATCGATGAAAATTTCTGAAATAATACCATACAGGTAGTGTCTCCATATCTTTAAAGCGAAGACTACGGCAACTAATTTAAGGTCATGTGTCGGTAGTTCCTCTAATGTATGCTGAGTTGTTGCCATGATGCATACGCAACTACCTTACCATGTTGCATAAGAACTGACCCAAGTCCTTCTTTAGATGAGTCAGTGTACACTGTAAACCCTTCACTCTCAGAGGGTAGAGTAAGGATATGTGCAGATGTGAGGCATTCTTTCAGTATCTAAAAATTAGCTTCGCGTGCATCGGACCATATGAATGGGACTTCCTTTTGAGTCAGCCTACTCGTTGGCAATGCTATTCGTAAAAAGTCCTTCACAAATCTTCTATAATACCCAAGTAGACTCAAAAAAGACCGTATTTCTGTGATAGTTTTCGGGCGTTCCCAACTCATAACCGCATTAACCTTTGTAGGATCAACTGATATACCTTCCCCAGAATTAACACGACCTAAGAAAGATACTTCAGATAGCAAGAATTCACATTTTCTATATTTAGCATATAATTCGTCTTTCTTAGTGTTTCAAGTGCATACCGGAGATGATGTTCATGCTAGTACTTATCCTTAGAGTAAATAAGCATGTCATCAATAAAGACTACTATAAAGTGATCTAGGAACTCCCTGAATACTCTATTCATGAGTTCCATAAGGCTACTGAGGCATTTGTTAGTCCAAAAGGTATAACTAAAAATTCATAATGTCCATATCTAGTTCAAAAGGTTGTCTTGCGGATATCCGCATCCACAAGATAGCCTTTATGGAACTAGACAGCCTTTTGAACTAGTTATACCTTTTGGACTAACAAATGCCCTAGTAGCCTTTATGGAACTCATGAATAGAGTATTCAGGGAGTTCATATATCACTTTATAGTAGTCTTTACTGATGACATGCTTATTTACTCCAAGGATAAGTACCGGCATGAACACCATATCCGGCAAACACTAAGGGCCTGTTTGGTTGCTGGGTTGGGCTGGGTTGGGTTGGGATGGGTAGGGATGGGTGAATAGTAATCTGTGAGGAGAAAGTACCCTTGTGAATAGTAACCAGGGTTGGGCCAACCCTGCCCAACCCTGCAACCAAACAGGCCCTAAGGAAGAACAAATTGTATGCTAAATATAGCAAATGTGAATTCTCGCTATCTGAAGTATCTTTCTTAGGTCGTGTTATTTCCGGGGAAGGTATATCAGTTGATCTTACGAAGGTTAATGCGGTTATGAGTTGGGAACGCCCGATAACCATCACAGAAATACAATCTTTTTTTAGTCTACTTAGGTATTATAGAAGATTAGTGAAGGACTTATCACGAATAGCATTGCCAATGAGTAGTCTGACTCAAAAGGAAGTCCCATTCATATGGTCCGACGCATGCGAAGCTAGTTTTCATATACTGAAATAATGCCTAACATCTGCACATCCTTACTCTACCCTCTGGGAGTGAAGGCTTTACAATATACATTGACGTATCTAAAGGACTTGAGGCAGTTCTTATGCAACATGGTAAGGTAGTTGCTTATGCATCATGACAACTCAGGATACATAAGAGGAACTACCCAACACATGACCTTGAATTAGTTGTTGTATTCTTCGCTTTAAAGATATGGAGACACTACCTCTATGGTATTACTTTTAAAATTTTCACCGATCATAAAAGCTTGAAATATATGTTTCATTAGAAGAGCTCAATATAAGATAGAGATAGTGGCTAGATTTGACGAAGGACTATGATTGCACTATCTCCTGCCACCCTGCTAAAGGGAACATCGTAGCATATGCCTTAGCAAAAAAATTTATTTACCTGGGTTGGCGAGTGCTATCCACCTCTGGGGTTTACTATCAATGTTGAGTAAATGGAAACTATCTACTAGTTGCCTATACATAATGTAATTTTACATGTATATTGTTGTTTAGATATGAAGGTTTATTTGATATGTAAAATCATATATGTTTATCATATCGGAAGGTCATTGTATTAACACATTATATAGACTTTCATATATTAAACATGCACGCTACAAATTATGGCATTATTAACTTAAAAAGAATAGGTTTTTTATGCTAGTTAAAAATGCATAACAATTGACGTATAAGTTTACATAATGAAAGCAAGAAAGAAATAATGTTCATCTAAAAGTTGAAACAAAAGTAAGAAAATGCAAGGAATAACTAATGGTGGCACTAAAAAAAACCTTCTTAAAAAGTTGCACCAGCTCTTGACATCTATAAGTCTTAGGCGTTCAAGTAATAGCGGCATGCCCCGCCCATATTCGTTGCTATATGGTAGTACCTAATTTAAATATCTATGTAAGCAGACTGCACTCGCCCATATTGGCTGCTATTTGGTACTACCAAATTTAAATATCTATGGAAGCAGTCTGCACTCTTCAAGATGGCTATTATTTGGTAGTACCTAATTTAAATATCTATGTAAGAAATCTGCACTCTTCAAGATGTTAACAGCGACCATTCCAACCAATAAGGCAACACCTATTTCATTTCGTCGATGTTGAGATATATCTTTAGTATTACTTATATAATTTTTTACGTTTTTTCTTCTTTCTGTAATTTACCCGATGGTTCCTCTCCTATATAAGGGAACCCTTGGGCCTCTCAAAATATCATCTCAATATGTTCCCTTAACATGGTATCGGAATGATGGTCCTAGATCGAAGTTACCGTATCCATCACCAACCCTAACCCTTCCCTACTTGACACATGCCCCCCCCCAACCCTTCTGTGCCGCCCCATGTGCCTCGCACCTCATGCGCCTTGCATGCGCCTGCGCCCTACGCCCTCGATGCCCCTCCTACGCCCACAGCGTGCGCCTGCGCCCCTGCGCACCCTAGCTCCCCCCCCCCATGCGTCTCCCGCGCCAGGCCACCCGCGCAGGCCCTTGCGATCTGATTTACTATCGGAGAGCGTGATGTCCGACCTCTAAATCATGTTTTCTGACCCTAGCAAGCAACAAGATTAACAAGGACAATTGCATGAGTTTACACGCATAACTAATCCTTCGTATGATTCTGTAGACTTGTTTATATCGGTCTACTCCCCGGTTGAATTCTGTTATTTGGCTTTCTTTTTCATTCCTCGTGTCAGACAACAAGGGTGACATCTTCTCGTCCGAAGCCTTCAAGAGCTTGGCTCCCATCATTAAGATGGATGGACCAACTATGAGTTGTGGTCCATGCAATTTCTCAGCCTCATGCAATGCAACAACAAGGAGCACATCCTGACAGATTCAAAGCCAACGAATAAGATTGGGGCAAATGCTTCTAGGAAGCAAGATGATGCGTACACGCGTGTATGGCTTTGTGGGACTCTTACTATAGAAATAGCCAATGATATTCATATTCTAACTCAGCCCATTGCCAAGGCAATGTGGGACACTTTGGCATCCACTTATGCACATGCGAAGAATGAAGCCAAGATCTTTCAACTACAGTTTGATATCTATACCAAGCAGAATGGTCGCCCTCTGCATGTTTACTACTCTTCGCCGCGTGCCATGTTCGAAAAGCTTCATAGCTACATGCTCATTACGACATCTACTGAGCAGCAGAAGACGTATAGGAACTCCACGATGGTTGGAATTTTCATGGATGGACTTGATACAGAGTATGATGCTGCACGTATACATCTTCTTACTGGAGCTACCACTCCCCCTATCGAGGAGGCCTATAGTCGTCTCAACCGGATCATCGTTCCTTCAACGATCACGTCTTCGCACTCTTCAGCAATGGTCGTTTCTCGTGGCCAAGATGGTACGATCCAGTCTAGAGGACACGTACCTCAAGGAAGAGGCGGTTGACGTCAATGTGGTCCCTGCACCTACTACCGCAAGCCAGGACATGCAGAGATATATGCTATCAGAAGCATGGATATCCTATCTCTGGTCGAGCAGCATAACAGATTGTGTCTTCATATGCTTCAGCTCCCCAAGCCCATCCTCGCCTGGATGATATTGTCACTCGTATTCAAGAGATCATAACTCCTATTGCTGACACCACCACTACAGATACCGCTACAGCAGCCAAAGCCTCTTCGAGCTCCTCATGTATCACATATGCCTTTACTGGCAGTATGAATGCAGACATGACAGAGTGGATTACGGATTCTGGTGCTTCTCATCACTTGAGTGGAGATAGAACGCAGTTGAAGTCCTACAGGGTTATACCACCTGACAGATGGGTTGTCATTGCCAATGGTGATCATTTACCTATTACAGGACAAGGGGAGGTGTATTTGACACCATCCATGCACCTGAAGAATGTTTTATATGCACTTGCCTTTCATATGAATTTACTTTCTCTTAGTCAAATCACTAAGGATCTGCATTATTGTGCCATCTTTGACCCTTCATCTCTTGTGTTTCAGGACATACTCATATGCAGGGTGATTGGGTGTGGCTGTGAGCAGTTGGAACTCTATAGACTGGTCCAACCTCCTCATGCTAGTGTTTCCACTATACGTATCGGGCATGTCTCTCCTTATATGTGGCACCTTAGGTTTGGACATCTTCCTCTGTAGAAGCTATGCCATGTTCTCCCTCAGATTTCTACGAGATTCTCCTTTCAGTGTGAGGCATGTCAACTCGGGAAGCATCATCGTTACTCTTTTCCATCCAGTCAGAGTCGAAGCAGTACTCAATTATTTGAACTCCTTCATTTACACATTTAGGGTCATAGGCGTGTTCCTGATCACCAAGTGCATCGTTTTTATCTTGTAGTTGTCGATGATTTTTCTATACTTTCCTAGGTCTTCTTATTGAAGAATAAGTCCGAGGTTGGATCTGTTATCAAGTATTTTATTAATGAAATAAAGAATATTGTTCTGTCAATGTCAAGGATATCCATTCTGATAATGCCTTGGAATTTTGCACCCTACAGATTTCTAAGTTCCTTAGATCCCATGGCATTGTTCACCAAACCTCATGTGTCTACACTTTCCAACAGAACGGTGTAGTCGAGCGTAAACACTGTCACTTACTTGATGTGACTAAAACTTTGTTGACACAGAGCCATGCTCCTCATGCTTACCGGCGTGATGTTGTCCTTATTGTTTGTTATTGGGTCAACCGCATGCCCTCGCCCGTGTTAGGAAAAAGATTCCTTTCTCGATTGCGTTTCCCGAGAAGGATCTTTTCTCTCTTACACCTCGTGTGTTTAAATCTGTTGCATTTGTTCATGATGTCTCTCCAGGGCATGGCAAGCTCTCTCCTAGAGCTCTCACGTGCGTGTTTGTTGGCTACTATCATACTCAAAAGGGGTATTGTGTTTTGATTCACTAAGTCAGAAATATTTGTTAGTGATGACGTTACTTTCTTTGAGTCTGTCATGTATTTTTCTCCTACATGTGACAGACTTGCTCCATCTGACTTTAATAATGAGATATGCATGCCACCACCTCCTACACTTGGTCCTTCACCTTCATCTACTCCTCTTCCACCACCACCACCACCTCCTCCACCTCCTCCATTGGTTCAGTTCTTGCCTCATGTTTTTCCTCGTAAGTCTCGCTCTGTTCACCATGATCACAAGCTTTGTCCATCATCCAGCATGCCTCAGGTATGTAATGAGTATATTGTTTCTATTGATGGCACTACTGAGTTGACTGTACAATAGAATTAGAAGCAGGTACCCTCTCAAGAGGGAAATTTACAGGACCCGGACTTGGTAGATGATCTTAACACGACGATTGCTCTATGAAAGCAGAAACGGACGTGTGTTACTTACCCTCTAGCAGCCCAAGTTTCTTTGAGCAAGTTGTCGGAGGATTTTAGGAGATTTACTTTGACACTATCAGCAGTGCAGATACCACAGACATATCAGGAGGCTCTCAAAGATAGCCAGTGAAGATTAGCCATGGAGGAGGAGATGGTTGCGCTACAGTCACGTGGTACGTGGAGTTTTGTCTCTGCTCATGTTGATACATTTGTTTTGGGATGCAAATGGGTGTTCACTGTGAAACATCGTACGGATGGAAGCATGGATCGCTATAAGGCGAGACTTGTGGCACGAGGATTCACCCAGACATATGGGGTAGATTATCATGATACTTTCTCTCTAATTGCCAAGCATTCTACTCTACGTATTCTCCCTGCTATTGCTGTGACACGAGATTGGCTCCTTTATCAGCTTGATGTCAAGAGTGCATTCCACTATGGTGATCTACGGGAGGAGGTCTACATGCAGCAGTCACCTGGGTTTGCTGTTGAGGAGGGGTGTCAGAAGGTTTGCAAATTACAAAAGGCTATCTATGACCTAAAGCAGAGTCCAAGAGCATTGTTCCAAAAGCTCTCAGACTTGATAGAGCAGTAGGGGTTTGTGAGATCAACTGTTGATCACTCCTTATTCATACATAAGACCCAGAGAGGTACTACAGTCATTCTTGTTTATGTTGATGACATTATTATTACAAGGGGATGGCGAACAGGGTATTCAGGGTGTCAAGGACTTCCTAGGTCAGCAGTTTGTGATCAAGGATTTTGGACATTTACGTCACTTCCTTGGAATAGAGTTCGCCAGGAACCAACGGGGTCTTATGATGACCTAGAGGAAGTATGTTATAGATCTTCTTTCAGAGACAGGCATGGCAGATTGCAGACATGTCACTACTCCGCTTGACCCAAGCATGAAGTTCCATGATGATGATACCGAGGAGATCGACAAGAGGAGATACAGAAAGCTTGTTCGCAAGCTATTATATGTAACTATTACCATGCATGACATATCATTTGTCGTGAGAAAAGTGAGTCAATTTATGGAGCAGCCCAAACAGGCACATATGAATACAATCCATATGATTCTACGATACTTGAAGAGTTCACCTGGTACTGGACTTCTTTTCAGTAGAGGCACATATCTCGCAGTTACAGCATGCACATATGCAGATTATGTTGGGTGTTCAAAGGATAGAAAGTCTACATTTGATTTTGCTGTGTTCATAGGAAATTCTCTTATTTCATGAAAGAGTAAGAAGTAGACGGCGGTTGCTAGATCAAGTGTTAAATCGGAATACAGGACCTTGGCACAGGCTAGTACAGAGATGATGTGTGTCAGATGGTTCTTTCTGACCTGACTATAGGAATGCCTCTTCCCATGCACCTCCAATGTGATAATGAGCTCTCTTCATTGCAAATAATCCAGCCTTCCATGGGCAGACTAAGCACATAGAGGTGGATTGTCACTACACTCGTGACATGATACAGAAAGGTATTATCACTACTACGCATGTCAGCTCTGAAGACCAAACAGCATATATACTTACAAAGCCTCTAACGAGAGGACCTTATCATAGATGTTATTCCAAGCTGTCTTATAGTTTGCGGGGAAGTGTTAAGATATTATCTTTACTATTATTTATGTGAATTTCTATGAAAAGCAGACCGAATCTCTGATAAATGTGCATAGCGGCGTACTGAAAACATTCATCGACCTAAACAGCAAAAGCCCATCCGTTCACAAGAATGGCCAACACAACACCCGCTTCAAAAATACGCACTTCTGACTTGTAAGATTGTGCCAAGACGGAACTAAGCAAACGACCGGATCACGAAGCTCCAATCAAATAACAAGCCAAGACCCCAACTTTTCACCAAACTTCCCGTCTTCCTTTAATCGTGAGCAAAAAACTTCGAAAGAACCCGCAATATCCACTGTGGGCACAGCAAGATCGGATCTTCAGGTATAAAAAAGAAGAAAAAGGGTACGAATGATGACCTCGGAGTCCTGTGATTTAGCGATGTCGACGAGGATCTTGGCGGCAGGGTGAACGATGTCAAGAAGCTTCATGATGGTGGCGCCGTCGTTGGAGATGGTGATGGATCCCTTGTCGTCGTGGATGAGCTTGTCCATGCCCCTGGGGCCGAGGGTTGATCGAACCACGTCGGCCACGGCCATGCAGGCATTGATGTTGCTTACAACCTGAGCCTTCCCCTGCGAGGTATCCGTCCCCTCCTTCAGGAGGATGATCTGCGGTTGCTGCGCACAGGAGAGAAAGGTTGGAGTGAAATTAGAGGAACTAGACCGATTGAGATCGAAGAGGAAGAGCGTGTTGCTGCTGCTGCTGCTGCTTACCATCATGGCCGCCATGGATGAGGAACCGAGTTCTGTGAGTTCCTTTTTAGGGTTTTGGCGGTGGTTTGATCTGTGGAGAGGAGAGTGGTGGGAGAATGGATGCGAGAGTGGTGGGAAGGGTTGGTACGGGCTCTGTTTTTAAGAGGCCTTGGACCTTTGGAACCCGTTATTTTGCTCAGCCATGTGCTTAGACACATGTAAATTCGGGGTTGTATGCCCAAATGATTTCGTGCTTTTAACTAAGGCTCTGTAACTTCGTGTTCATAAATGTCATGTCATCGCCTTCTTTGATTATTATATTGTACTTGAGCAATGTATTTAGTTTATAATACGATCTTTCCTCAATTATATAATAAATAATATTGTTAGATAAATATTTTAAAGTCATTTAATAGTCAAGTGTAGATTTAATTGGTTAATATTTGGAAGACTAAGGTTGGAATCGTGCATTCTCCTATTTTAATTTCTTTTATATAGTTTATCCAATCACTTTCAAAGTATCGAAGGTATGAGTATAGTTTGATATAAATTTGTATTCGAGCTCACTTATCTCTCCCATTGTTTCTACCACTTCTTGTAAATCTAAAAAAATAGTGTTCCTTTAAACCATGAATATTTTTGTTTCAAATTTTTATATGATACTTTTGTCTTTTTGAGATGGATTTAGAAAGCCTTAATTATTAGATTTATCACATTTTTAAAATAATTGAAATCTAACCTTAATAACAGGGTCAAATGGTAAGTTTATCAAAATTGCTTTAAAAATACTAACTCTATTTAAAAATATCCTTTGAAAATACAATGATTTTTCCATTTTTGAGCATATATAATAGTGTATACTTGGTCCCTCGTGATAAAATTCCTAGTTCCGCCCTTGAGCTCAAGCACACCCATGTATGATAGAAATGGGCATGTCGTTTTTTGTGATGAAAATGTGTTGATATGATGTAATGGGGGTAAAGGAATGTCGCATATGTTAGAAATAACATAAAAATGGATTACTAAATTTATGATATGATTTGTTTTATGAAGAAATTACTGTGGCAACATTAAATGACTATTCAAACAAATGGATTGGTCAAACAAAAAAAGTCCTATAATAATTAGTTTACCAGGATATGTTTTATTATTGCATCTGATTAGAGACGGCACATAGTTGATTAAAATTGGTCCCTCGCATAAATATGCCTTTAGATTTCCAATAATTGAATGAGAGATATGCCCATTTACCTTATAAAATAACTCTGTGAAATGGACAACAATTTCAGTCGACTGATGTAGGACACCAATAATCTTCCCTTTTCGGAAGGTAATGGACATGAATAATGTGTTGATGCTAAAACTGACATGGAAATTGCTGGAGACAAGCCAAATGGCTTTATGGAAGAACACTATCCAGACCAATACTATCTGAAGGAAGATTTTCTATGAATAAAAGAAACACATCTTGCCTTCCCACACTGGAAGGAAGTATTACATATTAGACCTCTTATCTTCGATAACACTATCACTCATGTAGGAAATGTTCTTCCATCCTCATATGGAGAGATAAGTGGCTACCCTAATATGATGAATCTATCAGCCTTAAGACGTATGCATGCCAAATATCTTAAAAAGTTACTCAACTCACGTATGGCAAAGGCAACTGGAATATGACATTGTTATTATAATACATCGATCTTAGGACAATACATCAAATACTTAGCATCATGATAAGGCAGAGCAAGCCAAATACACTCATATGGAAACCATAACCTAGGAAAATTAAATAGTCTAATCATTTTACCAACAATTAACCCAAGGAAGAAACAACATAGATACGCGTGTTTTGAGTAGAGCAAAATTCATATGGGCCTTCAAAAGGTTGGATTAGAAGGGAGGTCTGACCTCGTGCTGTCGTACATCAAGGAAACATGAAAAAGCAAAACAACTTCGCAAAGAGAAGTGATTGTCGTATGAGCATTGATGCATCGTGTAACAAAAATAATAATTTGCAAATACGAAACCACATTGTATAGGAGACAATATCCAAATCGGTTTGTATAACTACATGAGTAAAAGAAATATCTCTTGAAGTGTGAGTATCTAAAATAAGAGATCTCATGAATCAAGTCCGATCTTGCGGTACTTTCTCTCCCAGGCCCGACGATGACTTGTGTATCTTCCTACGAACTTAAGATCTCTTTCTCCATTAAGTTGTTCACGCAAAATAAAAATCAAGATGATTTTTGCAGCATGTTTTTCTTATATGAAATCAAGTCTTTCTTCGTGTGTAGGAGGTGTGAGGAAGAAGGCATCTTATCTCACGATTGGCCAAGACAAACAAGCACAATAAGATGGGCGGTTTATTGGAGGAAATGGTGTGGACAGCCAAAGTGACTCTTCAACTCTTTGTTCTCTTTAATTTTTCAAGTCGATTTTACGTCTCTCTATTGGAATTTAATTTATAATATTTGAAAGAAAGATCAATCCTCTTTTTCAATACAAGAGGTGGTCACCCATGACGAGTCGTACTCCTTAACATGAACGGCCACATCGTGGCCCTTGATTTTCTATTGGATGGCTATGAAGGATTCATGATCACTGAGGTAATTGGATAACTGATTAGCCCATATTACCACCAAGATAGATCACCAAACTTAGAGATCAAATAACAATATGGATGACCAACAATTGATTTCCAATTGACACATGGTGGACATCCGTGATGGATTCCACCATGTAACTTTCTAATTTTAATTCGAATTAAGACTTGGTATTTTAATTTAATTATTTATTGATTAACATCGATTGAAATCAAATTACCAATACCATTATTGGGAGATTTCTTAAAGTATTCTCCAAACAAATGAATCTAATTCATTAGTCGACACAAATGCAAATCCAATTTACATTTATGTGAATTTTATGGATCACATTCACATGTGCCTTGGAAATATATTTAATCGTATTCATATAGATATTAATTATTATGAATAAGTATCTATAATAATCAATGACCAATAATGTGAATCATATTCACATTGTCCCATTGTGTCAATAATAATAATTATTATAAGCATGAGATGGATATCTCAATGTACAAGACCTAATACAATTAGGACTTGTGAGCAACTCTCACAGATACTTAGAGATAATGTCAGAGATATCATATTATCAATGTATAGTGTCTTTTGATCCAAATATCCGGATTTAACCGATTTATGGGCATTACCGTTTGGTTCCATTTCTTCACTCTTTGCCGCTTAGAAATGTATTATAGAAATGGATTCCATTTTCTATTTCCATTCCCCATTTGTCCAAAATATTTCGAGATCATAATTGGGTTGTGGAAGTGAGTCAATTTTCACTTCAATTTCCAATATATTTGGATAGAGAAATGGACACCAAAAATGGATTCAATGGAATGAGAACTAATTCAAATAACTCCCTCTCTCGACTAGTCATAAAATGCAATTGTTAAAATCCACTGATTTTATCACTCCATATGAATGGAAGTGTCATGGTATATAATCTATTATCTAGAGTATTACTAATACCCAATCATCTTACATACCAGACAACTTCGATAATCTCGAAGTTCAAACCCTTGTTTGAGTATCTCCTTCAAGGTTATTTTAATAGATTTTTCAATTGATCATTGGTGATAATATTAATTGCATGCTTTCCAAAGCATGTATTAATATTTTATGAATTTGTACCTTATTTAATAGATAATATGACCATCCATGGAACTATGTATGATCACGATATCTCACGAATGGGCTTTATCTCCCGGTTCATCAAGTACAAACATGTGTGGTTCCTTTGATTATATCATCCATCTCATACATCCTCATGTATACGCTAGCTCGCCAGTATATAGACCATGCATAGGTCATCAACCTAATGGTCTGCCAAATGTGCACACTTATACATGTAGATGTATATCTATCTCCAATCAGAAAATGTGTGTATATCTATGACAGTTAAGATTCACGTCTTTAATATATCGATTTCGTTAAGTCAACACTTTAACCTAAAATCAATATTATAACTTTATGGTCAACATTTTAACTTTTGATCAACATGTTGACGTTTGGTCAACACTTTTGACCTGACTATTTCGATCCCCCTAAGTCTTTATTTATGCGAAGGACCTCCATTAAGAGATATATCAGAAATGAGTATGTAGAGAAAAAATGTCATATCTTTTTTAAAATAGGGATCAATCTTGAATGTCACGTGAAGAAGCCAATTGTGTACTCAATAAACTCTTTAGATCATCAAATATATGATATTCAAGATGGTCGTCATACACAACAAATTTATTGCATCAACGAGTCGCCAAGGGCTTACAAGTCCTAGTCTCCCATAGCTCTCAGAGCCATTCATGTATAACTCTTATACTCATACTCATGACGTTGGTCAATAACCTTTTGCATCAAAAGTTTGGTAAGTGGATCATCGACATTCTCAATGGAGGAAGACTTGGTGATAGTGATGTCACCATGTTTTTGTATCTCCCGTACTATGTGATATTTCCCCTCTACATGCTTGCTCTCTTGTAGCCATATGGGTTCGTGTGCTTGACCTATGGTACATGTGTCATACAAGAGTAACAGAATCATAGAATCTCTGAGGAAACTATACCATGTTCCAAGATGAACTTGCACAACCATACATCCTATTTATCATCATAAGATGCAACAATGTACTCAGTTTCAGTTGCCAAATATGCAGTGGTACATTTCTTCTTGTTTCTCCATCTCACAACATCATCGTTCAATAGGAATATGAATACTGAGGTTGTCTTGAGTTCTTCGTTGGTAATTGGAGATGTTTTTCACTACACTTCAGTGGTTTCTTCGTAGCAGTATCTGTAACAACTCAACGCTCCCACTGTATGACAGATATCTAGTGTAGTACACATCATGACATACATCAATTTTCCTACTATCGATGCATACGAGCATCCAGCCATAGTATTATTGCCCTTAATACTTTGAGGAGTCATCCCTTTAGATATGATAATAACATGTCTTAAGGGAAGGAAGTCTTTCTTAGAATTATCCATGTCGAATCTTTCCAAATATCTTCTTCATGTATCAATGTTGTGAGAGTCCCATTATAGTCTTATATTTGTTTCCCAACATGTTCAAACCAAGATGTAAGAGGCTTCCCAGAGATCCTTCATATAAAGTTATGGGACAACCAAAACTTATCGTTGGTCATCATCCTAATATAATTCCCAATGATTAAGACATTGTTTATATAAAGCATAATTAACACAATGATGCTATTGGGGAATACGTGATTCATCCCTCTAATAGATAAAAATAGAGCTCTATTCCAAAGTCATTACTCACATTTAATCATTTAAATTACATTTCTATCACTCATGAACATGTAAATAAGCTCTACATTTCAACATGCATATTACATTTAATAAGAAGCCCGAAAATCCTTATACATTATCGCACATAACTTTCCTTATTTTTAATCATTTTCATTAACACCTGATTAAATAAAATCAAATTTATGATGTACACATTACTAACATTAATCAATGAAAATATTAAAAAATAATAACTTTTATATCTGCCTAATGAAACCCAAACCTTAGTTTTGAGACCAAAGTCGTAAATGTCAATATTATCTCTTTCATACAGTCTCTTATGAACCCATACTCACTTCCCAAATAATGTACACTAAATTAACTACAAAACAAGACTAAATTCAAAAGAATCGGAGTTCATACGTGAAACTTGGATTTTGGGACCTTATTGTACATTGTATATATTAATTGTCTTAACACTATTATTTTATGTACAAAAATAACTCCTTTTGATCTAATTGTTTTCATTTGATTTTTTAAATTTATGCTTTAAAAAACATGCAAAAATCTAAATCAAAATTCAAGTAAAAATCAAAGAAAATAAATCACTCTAAGTATGTGAATATAGTTTGTATTTATGTGCCTTTTATTTTATTTCTCTATTTTCCTTAATCATTAAAAATACAAAAAGACTTAATGTCTATTTATGTAGTTTATATTTTATCTAATTTTACCTTGATCTTTATCTTATTTAAAAATTATGGAAAAATATAAAATACAAACAGATATTATATATATAATACCATCAAAAATACGTTTTGTACAAGTGATCGCTTTTGGTGTTGGTTCCTTCACGAAAGTTGTAGATCTCGTCTAAGCAATCAACTTTCAAGGGGACCACTTTTTTATTTGGCTTTGTTTTCTATTTTTTATTGATTTTTCTGTTTGTTTTATTTTTTATTTTTCTAGGAACGACACGTGATGACTCTTAGAGTTGCCATGTGTCACCCCCTTTCACTTATTTTTATATCATTATTAATTATTTTGCCACATGGCTCAACCATGTGTTGGACATGCGAGCCCACGGCGAGCCATTGTGCAACAAATGTTATTGCACATATCACTCCCTGATCTGAAATGAAGAATAAATAATTTTCATAATAGGTCCCTCTGTACAATTAGGGTTATGTATCATGGTCATCTTCGTGATCATATAGCTGTTGATTCATTAAATGAATCATAGAGGCTGGTGTTTGGATGAATATCTAAAGAGTTAGATAGAGGACTCGTCAAGCACCGTTAAATGATTATTAAGAGATGATCTCCAGCCTAATTAGGAGATGTCAATCCTTTCTCACATAGGCTGATATCTGACCGACCTCTTGATGCAGGTCCTCTACATAGGAATAGTGATTCGGAGGTATCAGATTATTTAGGTCAAAGGATTGACTTAACGAGATCGAGATAACCTAAGTCCTATGTTGAATACTGTCATAGCATAGGCACACATCCTCTTACCGGAGACAGATGTGTTACTATGTCTGAGTGTGTACATTTGGCAGACCAATAGGTTGATGACCTAACTAAGGTCTATACACCGACGCGCTGGTGTGCATGTAAGGGCATATGAATAATACGATCTCTCAAAGAGATCATACAGGTTCACTTATGAACTTGAAGACATGAGCTCACTCATGAGGTACTGGGACTGATCAAATTCCATGCATGGTCGCCGTGCTTTGGAAGCATGACACGAATTTGAAGGTATGATATATGCTTTGGGAAAGCATATGGTCGATACCGAATCCCAATGACCAAGATTGAGAAACTTGGTGATCAAACCCTGAAGAAGACAGTGTAAAATTGATCTACATCTTCGGGTTGATCATAGGTTTTCCTATATGCAGGATGTACAGGTATTGGGAATACCTGAGGGTGATGTGATCATAAACGATTGTATAACCATGACACTTCCATTCCGAGGGAGTGATGAAACAGGTCTGGATTTTAGTGACTCCTCTCAGTAGAGAAGCAATCTGATCTTGGTCCAAGTGTTGGACATTGGTCTGAATGAGATTCATATGCAATGAGAAGATTAGATTTGCGATCTTGATTTAATCAAGCATCTGTGGGAGGTCCGTGAGATCTGGATTTGAGATAAGATCTCAGCATCCAAGTCACTGTACGTGGAACAATACAATCGCCCTGTCCTTATCTCCAAGTATCTGCGGAGAAAGCACATTATTCTTGAAGGAGTTCAAGAATAATTCATTTGATGAATTATATATCCAAGCAACTAGATGTTGATAATTAAATTAGATTTAATTATCAAGAATAATATGAATGGGATTCATATTATGAGAATGATTATCCAAAATAATTAAATGGGATTTGATTATCAAGGATTACAGATTGTGGATAATGTTATCCATGATATCTATGTATATATATTATATAAATGTAATTTATAATATATTAGAGAGAGAGCACATTTGTAAATAGCATTTGTTAATTGCTAATGTGAATTTGATTCACATTAATCAATTAATTGGAAATGTATTTTACAATTTAGTTTGGGCTGTGAATATGATTCACATATTTTTCAATGGCATGATTGAAATATTCACTAATTAATTGAGAATTAATTTAGTGGATAATTTTGCAATAAATATACACTAATTAATTGGGAATTAATTTAGTGGATAATGTTGCAAATAAATAAGAGATAATAAGATAAAATAAAAAATGGGATAATTGGCCACCAAATGAGGTGGCGTCACCCATGAATTAGTCATGGGTGTCAACCCCATGATTTTAGGTGGGCAATTATCCATTTTTAATAATTATCATATTATCTTGTGATAATTAATATTATTGAATTAAATTATGTTGATGATAATGCAACATATATTTAATTTAATTTAAATTAATATGTTGTTGCTTTTGAACAACAATTATCATGGCCATTGATTTAATATAAATATCAATCTAACCATTGATTTTGTATATGCCATGGATTGTGATCCATGGACTTCCAAACTAATATAAAAGGAGGGCAACACTAGCCTCTTCAAGATATACGACATAAGAGTACACGCCTACTCTCTCTCTCTCTAATCTCTCATTCTCATCCTCTCTCTCTAAGGTGGTCGTCCACCTTGTGCTTTGAGGGAATAAGCAATCATCTCTACGCTGTTGTGTTGTCGCTTCGGTTGCTTGTGGATCTCCATCGATGGATTTCGTTGGACGAAATTAGGAGATTCAAGTCTTGGATCTTCATCGAGGATTACGGGAGGAACGCGTCTCACTTGGTCATGGGATGACCCTCTTCCTAAGACCAAAATTACTAAGTCACATTCATGGCTTAGTCGATCCCAAACTAACCCTCTCTTTAATTCTCATACTACCAAGGAAACTTTTGTCTTTAGTAGAACACCTAAACCTTCTGCATATGTACCTAATTTAGACCTATCTACATCTGAAGGTGAAGAGGAAGACAAAATGCCTTCGAAAAAGAAATCTGGTGAAGAAAAAAATGGCAATGATCCAGTGATAACAATCATGTCCCAAATAACCACAACCGAGCAATAGAATGAACTACTCATAGCTCAGTTGGCGGAACTACAAGGATACGGGGATCGGGAATAAGCCAAATTGGACGACACATATCTCCCACAGATTGACGAGGACTGCAACGAGTTGAGACCCATTTTCGAACACAATATGCATTTCCTCGCATTTTCCCAAAGTTTAGCAGAAATAACCAGAAGAAGCATGCTCTTTTTCTTCAGGATTTCAAGCTAGTATGTGACAACCTCTCTCATCCTAGGATTAGTCAAAACTATACGAGGTTGAGAGCCGCTCCTTTCACATTGACTGATAAGGTGGCATATTGGTTGAAGAATTTAGGGGAGGTGGTCTCAACACGGGCCACATTCAAGACTCTATTATTAAAGAAATTCTCCCCGGTAAGTAGAATCAATCAAATGAGGATCAAGCTTACAAGCTTCACCCAGCTTCCCAACTAACCATTTCATGAAACCTGGTTTATGGACTTAATTCCAAAAATGCCTAGGGCATGGCACAATCAATATGATGATGGTCCAAGAGTCTAGTAAGTGGTTTAAACCATGAGATGCAAGGGTTAGTTAGTGTCTCTTGTAGAGTAAGCTACATGGGACGTTACAAGGACACAATTTATAAGGTGTTTGAAAAACTAGCCAACACGAGTCGTGTACAAACCACAAACTGGGCGTACATGCCCAACCCTCTTTCATTCATATCAAAAGAAAGGGGAAAGAAGATTGTGAACAATCTATGCACCGACCAAAGTGCAGACATGGGAATCATAGCTGACAAGCTAATGGTGATGGAATAGATACACAAGAAGGTGGGCAAACTCCATAAATTCACCGACTTGGAGAAGTTGTCCAAACTGCCCAAGTATATGGAGGATCTTGTTGATAGGGTATCCAAAATCCATATACTTTCCCTGATTACACCCCCACCCCCATACACTAGATTGACTACATTCAAGGGCAAGGGGTAGGGCAATAGAGCGGCTGGGGTGGAGACCAGTCTTTCACCCATCAAACAGAAGAAACCTTTGCCAAGATAGTTTACGAGGAACCTCCACAAGTCATGGATATCAATGGAGTATGGTACAATCTCGACCCGGTCAGCCGAAAAGATTCCATTTCTATTCCAAACCATCATCCACCATAGTCCCATCTGGGTTATCATCCTCAACAACATCAACATTACAAACAACCCAATCCTAGTTACCATCAACCACAATAACAATGTACCAGTTCCATGGCCAATAGGGCTAATCAGAATCAACAACCCCATGCCAAGCAGGGCAAGGGGGTTCTCGGTGTCTATCTCTGCCGAACTCCCGAGAGTATTGGATGAACTACATGATATAAGGTTTGATATCAACTGAATTTTGAGATGGAGATACGAGCTCATTACCCCACAAACCGTAATTCTAGCTCAAGTCCAGACTGAACCTAATAGCTTTGGACATAAGAATCGGGCAATACTCTCAGAATATTCTTTACATGAATACGAGATCTTTTCGCATGATACGAACAATCATATTTCTCTCAAGAGTGAAAAGACTGTAACCATGCCTGATCGAGCAAGGGAACACGATGACATATCCCCAACGTCCACACCTGAGCATACATATTTTGAAGAAGCGGAGGAGATGCATCCAACACCAACACTGGAGCATCAAATCCCTCTGAAGTCAAGCGAGTCTGAATTAGAAGAGGACACACCTCAACAACAACATCCCCCACAACATCAGCAATCTTTTTCCTTTTCCATGTTCAAGTTAGAGTCATACTGTTAGTATGTGTCCGAGTCATGTACAACCTTATATTTTTAATACAAGTGATGTCTCAGTTTCTAGACTTGATCACTCAATCTTGTTCTCCGTGCTCTAGCGGGTAGAAGGAAGAAAACCTAAAAAAATGATGAAGTGATGGCCCAACTCTGTAAAGAAAATATCAAGATCACCTTATCTTTAGTCGAGATCATAGAGAGATATTCAACATTCAGAAAATATCTTAAAGTGAGATGCACACCAACTAGGGTTAGCAGAAATAATTCAAACCAGACAAAGAAGCATATTCTCTCTATCGCAACATCTCGATTAATCAGAAATGAGAACCATGTAAAGAAGAGGAACATGGGTGAACACTTTGTAACAAAGTCAAGTCAATGATATCAAGTTTGTAAGAACCTTGTTAGATAATATTTCCTCCACTAATCTCATGCCCACTACACCCTTTGAGCATCTGATCTATCCTCTTAGTAAATAAGAGCCATACTCCAGTTTGAAGATACATAAACTAATAGACCCCAAGAGCGAGATTAGGAATTTTGTAGTCAACATCGAGGGACAAAACTTATCTGGTGGACTTCACAATCCTAGACATGGATGTCCCTAGAATTTGGAAGGGTTCCCATATGATCTTAGGGTGGTCCTTCCCAAGGACCGCAGGATCCCTATTTGACTAGACTTCTGGGAAGATCCAACTTGGTGATGTTAAACTAGAAATGCATCGGACAAGATTTCAGAAGCCTAATTTTGAATATAGCACCGACTCCCCTTCTTCCGAGTCTAAGGTAGAATGTAGCACAGTCTTGCTAGTTGGGCCTTGGAGATGGAGATAGAACCTGGCTGCATTTGAAGAATCACTCTCATTTGGAGATGATATTGTTATTCAAACAGTCTACCAGCTCATTCAAAATAACAATCTCTATGCACCCCTATACTTATGGAGACTCAGAGGTCTATCTTGACATGCCAGTTTCATTCTCTTGGGACAACCCGTGGGTGAGGAAGATGGGTCAGACATGACTTTTACCAAAATAAGACATGTCTTTGGTGATCCGACCCCCGAAGGCATGCAGTTGGTGGCAGATGATACTGCACAAGATCCAACCACATCAATGACACAACCTGATTCAATATTAGTAGAGCCAGATTTCTTGGATGATACAAATATACCGGAGATCAAATCATTGTCCCCTATTCTCAAATATGCCTTCCTTGCAGCGCCTAAGGGAAAGATTCCAGTCATTATTAGCTCAAATCTGACTGAAGAGCAAGAAACCCGCCTGCAAGAAGTACTAGAGAAAAATCACAAGGCAATAGGCTGGAGATTGCCGGATCTCCAAGGGATTAACCATGCTCCATGTTTACACCATATATACCTCGAGGAAAACTCCAAGCCATCCCCTGAATTCCATCGGAGATTGAATTAAATGTACATGAAGTGGTGAAAACAGAGATAGAGAAATGGTGTGGAGCATGACTCATTTATCCCATCTTAGATTCCAAGTGGGTGGAACCCCTACACGTAGTCCCGAAGAAATCAGGACTCCATATCATCACCAATGAGAAGGGAGAGGAGTACACGACACGAGTACCTACGTCATGGTGCATATTTGTGGATTATAGATATTTGAATGCCGCGACGAAGAATGACCACTTCCGCTACCATTTATTGATCAGATTTTGGAGAGACTGACGAGTACCAAAGCTACAATCAAGTAACCATCATGCTCAAGGACCATAAAAAAGCAACATTTACTTGTCCATTCGATACTTACGCATTCAAGCACATGCCTTTTGAGCTTTGCAATGCTCCTGACACTTTTCAGTGGTGCATCATTGCGGTATTTAACGAAATGATTAGAGATTTCCAGGAAGTTTTTATGGATGACTTCTTGGTCCATGGTGATTCATTTGATGATTGTCTCACGCACCTGTACCAAGTTCTCGATAAATGTAGGGAAGTTAATATGGTGCTCTCTTGGGAGAAAAGTCATTTCATGGTAAAAGAGGGCATCATGTTGGGGCACGTCGCCTCCAAGAAGGGATGGAGTTTGACCTAGCCAATGTGGATGTGATCAAGAAACTCAAGCCACCAACCAACGTAATCAAGTACAGTTTTTCTATGACATGTCAGCTTTTATCAGAGATTTATCAAGGATTTTTCAAAAGCTACCTGACCACTTATTGATTTCTTAGGGAATGATACACGGTTCATTGTAGATCATAAGTGTCTTGAGGCCTTCTAGCTACTAACAAGAAATATCATAGAAACTCCTATACAACAAGCCCGCGATGAAGGATATGGTAATATCCTTAAGCGTATCACGGAAGTGTGAGGATCGCATTGTATGCGATCATGAGGGACTAGTCGCATTAGTTGCTCGAGGCAGCGGAATTTAAAAATTTTCATGCGACGAAACCGCTTGATCCAAGAACATTTCTCAGATCATTTCATCTAAACCATAAATACATATTAGGGTTACCTCTTGAAGCATGGTTATGATCGAGTCTTTAAATGAAGAGACCTCCTGTCTCAAGTCCGATCCGACGGAGGAGACGCTTACGAGCACGTTGATCAAATGTGTGCTTCTTGTAATCCATGTTGATGATCCAAGCGACAAATCTCTTGATCTCATCACACGAGATCTGACGTTTTCTTCGCGAGCGAGGTGCATCGAAGGAGAGGAAGATCCACGAGCAAACAATCCGGCAACATAATGATGACGCTGTGGCGAGAGTGACCGTCTCTAGGGCTCCTTGATGGACGACCACAAAAGAGAGAGAGGGGCATGAGATAGAGAGAGAGAGAGAGTAGTTGTAAACTTGTAAACTTCTTAGAAGAGCAAGGGGTGCCTCTTCTTATACAGGGTTTTGGGAGTCCATGGATCACAATCCATGGACTACATAAAATCAATGGATGAGATTGATTTATGCTTCTTTCAACGGTCAAGATCTTATTGTAAAAACACAAAAATAATTAATTTAATTTAGATTAAACGTATTTGATAAATCAATATAATTTAATCCTAAATTAAATCAAGTAATCTTGGAGATAATGGAGAGAAGAATATCCAATTCTATATAGGAGTGGTGGACGGCCACCCTTTCCTTGTTGGAATTGTTGGTCGTCCCCACTCCTATTAGGATAGGGAGATTCCAATGCAATCTCCAATATTGAATGATTCCATGTATCTCCAATATTTACAACAACAATTGTTGTAAATTATTCTACAAAAATAAATCATAATCATTTTGAGAATATTGCGATCTTGCCATTGAAAATTTGTGAATTACATTCGCAATCCAAAATAAAATGTAAATTACATTTTCAATTTATCGTCCAATTTGAATCCAATTCACATCAACATTTAATTTAATAAATGTAAATTATAAATAGCTCTCTCTAATATATTATAAATAACATTTATAATATACATGATTACTATGGATAGTCCTATCCACATTATCCATATCCATGCTAATTAAACCACATTTAATCACCGTGGATCTCTATTCTCATATACCCAAATAACATGAATCATATTCACATTATTTATATCTTTGATAACTAAATCACATTTAATTATCTTAGATAACTCTCTTTATAATACGAATCCAATTCATATTATTCATGATACTTAAATCACATTCAATTATCAATTTTCTCAATGCTTGGATCATATATCAACAATGAAATTATCATGAACTCTTTCAAGGATAATGTGCTTTCTCCGCGGATACTTGGAGATAAGGACAATGCGATTGTATTGTTCCACGTATAGTGACTTGGATATTGAGATCAAATCTCAAATCCAGGTCTTACGGATATCTCATAGAAGCTTGATTAAATCAACATCGCAAATCTAATATTCTTTTTGCATCTGAATCACATTCAGATCAATGTCTAACATTTGGACCAAGATTAGATTACTTCTCTACTGAGAGGAGACACTAAAATCCAGATCCATTTCATCATTCCCTAGGAATGGAAGCGTCATGGTTATATAATCATTTATGATCACACCACCCTCAGGTATTCCCAATATCCGTACATCCTGCATACTAGAAGACCCATAATAAACCCGAAGTATTAGATCAACTTTACACTGTCTACTTCAGGGTTTTATCACTAAGTTTCTCATTCGATCATTGGGAGTTGGTATCTATCATATACTTTCCAAATGCATATATCATACCAGGTGTTAATCATATACATTCCAAAAGCATATATCAAACCAACGAATTCAGTCAAGCTTCCAAAGTGAGACGACCGTGCACAGAATTGGATTCTTCCCAATATCATGAGTGAGCTCATGTCTTCCTGTTCATTAATGAACCTGTATGGTCCCTTTGAGAGATCGTATTACTCATATGCCCTTGCATGCACACCAACGTGCTGGTGTGTAGACCTTGGTTAGGTCATGAACCTATTGATCTTCCTAATGTACATACTCAGACATATAATAACACATATGTCTGCGGTCAGAGGATGCGGGCCTATATCGTGACAACATACGACATAGGACTTTGGTTACCTCGATCTCGTTAAGTCAACTCTTTGACCTAACTTATCTAACGCCTCCAAATCTCTATTCCTATGCAGAGTACCTGCATCAAGAGGTCGGTCAGATATCAACCTTCATAGAAAAGATTTTCATCTCCTTCTCAGGCTGGAGATCCTCTCTTAATAATCATTTGATGATGCTCGATGAGTCCTTAATCTAACTCTTTAGTTATTCATCTAAGCACCAGTCTCTATGATTCAATAATTGAATCAACAACTGTATGATCATTAAGATAGCCATGGTACATAACCCTAATTGTACTAAGGACCTATTATGCAAATTAGTTATTCTTCATTTCAGATCAGGGAATGATATTTGCAATAACATTTATTGCATAATGGCTCGTCGTGGGCTCGTATGTCCAACAATCTCCCACTAGCCCAAAGAGCCATTAATGGGCTAATCTTTAAACCCACATTCATGTGACAATCACATGCTATTTGGAAAAACAGATAGGTAAGCTGATCAATCACTCTGTTCCCTAATGACTACGCCAAGTCCTTTTACGACACTTGCATATCTCCTGGCAGCAGTGCTCACATCCAATACGAATGTTGCATCTTATGCAACCAAATACCCACTTAGTCAGTTATAGTGTCCTTGATATTACATATTAGTAATTATTATAACCAATGTTTCCATAATCCTTGTCAGAATACCCATATTCCCGGAGATCTCTATCTCCTAAGGTATATGCAGTTAAGACCTTTTAGATCAATATCTATAAAGTCTTAGGTTGTTGAAGATAAGATTTAAATATCACTATTTCTAAGGTCCTGTCATCTTTGAAGATATTGTCATTACTTTAACTAAGTGTTTTTATCTCCATATTAGGATTAGTAACAGTTTACTATTCCCACTGCATGGTAGACATCTGGCTTTTGTATACATCTAGCATACACTCGACTTCTCATAACTGATGCACAAGGGCAAGCAATTTTAACATTCACCCCTCAACTCTTTGAGTGTTATCCCTTCAGATAGGTCAGTACCATATTTTAAGGGAAGGAAGCCTTTGTTGAGAATTTTCCTAAAAAAATGGAGCATGTCCAAGTTGTACCATTAGTGTGATGGTTACAATGCCCTCTTCTCTTAGCTTCTGAACACCTTCAATACTAAGGTCCAAGAGGTATCCTTGAGATCATATCTTAAGGTATGGAACAACCATATTATAAAACACTTATTATTACCCTAATATCATTTTAAATGATTAGGTTGTCATCTACATTTAGCAAGATGAACACAATGACTCTCCCACTATCAAATCTTATGTTCCAATTACATGAAGCTTATTTGAGTCCATGGAGTTTCTAAAGCTTGCACACCTTGCTTTCCTCATCTATGAAGCCCTGGAGCTACTTCATAGGAATATTCTCAGAGAGGTATTCGTAGAGGAATGCAATCTTGACTTCCATCTTAAAGATGTCAAAGTCAAGTTGTGTAGCTATATTTAGAAATATTCTAATGGGTGTAAGCATGGTTACTGAAGAGTAAGTCTCATTGCAAGCAATGTATTCTCTTCGGTGTGTAGCTCATGGCTACGAGTCGTGATTTGAAGGTCTATACCTTCTCATTAGATTTCCTCTTTTTCTTGAAGATCCATTTATACCTAACAGGTTTTACCCCTATAGGTGGATACTCGAGGGTTCACATACAACACTTGTATATGAAATCTACTTTAGAATGTATTGCTAACATCCATCTTTCCATGTCATGATCTTCAGAAGCTTCATCACATGAAATAAGATCATTGTACATGGAATCCATCCTCAAACTCATTTGATGAGCTATGAGTGTTTCATCTTTAATTATCCTTTTACTTTCCAATTCGAACCTCATTATCTTCTCAATATTAAATGAGTTCCTTTACTTCATTTTCATCTTGATTCTTAAGAGAGTCATCCCTTAGAATCATATCCTTAGAGATGAAATCTTTTAAGAATCTCAAGGTCATAAAGTAGGTATCCTATACCGTCCTTTATTTTTCTAATGAAGTAGCACTCTCTAGTTCTAGATTCCATCTTAATTGCATGGAACCTAATTAAGGATATATGCATATATATATATATATAAATATATATTGTAGTCTCTACTACATATACATATACCTTGGAAACTAAGATATAATTATGTAAAGATTCATCATTGATCATATCATGTCACAACTCTATCATGATCTAATTGTATCTCCCTACAACTCTATTGAGTTTAGGTGTATCACGAGGAGTGAGATAGAAATGATATTCATATCTCCATAAGGTATTCCTTGAATTCATCTAACATGTACAAAGCTACCTAGGTTAGATCAAATCCATTTCATCTTACTTCAAACTTTGGTTCTAGACCAAAATTATGGAATCTTTGAACATTTCAAAGGCTTCTTAGGTGAAGAGAAGAAATATCATATCATACATAATCATCAATAGATATCACATATCCATAATGTTTATTATGATATAGATGATTCACATACATCAGTATGTATGAGATCCTGAATACCATGACATCTTACACCATTCCCAAAGAAGGGTGTATTGGATATTTTTACTATGAATACAATATTCATAAGTATGTAAGTTTTGAAATTTTAGACACTCTAAAGTTTCATCTCTTACATGTCTATTGATCTTATCAATAGACAAATGTCCAAGACTTGATACTAGATCATTGTCAAATGATCTTCATCCTCCTATTGATCTTTTAAAGGTTTAATTTTCAATATTAGAAATCTTAATGAACCATTCATTAAATTTCTAATTTAGTAGAGTCCACCAGATGTTAGATTACTATCTGAAATAAATATATCATAACTCTTTATGATAGGTTTATTCCAGATATTTCTAACATTTAGAAATGAAAAAGAGTGTATTCTAATATCTAGGTCATAGAGACATTCTCTAAGACTAAGGATTCTTCCCACTGAAAATATGAGGTCAACCTATCCAACAGAGATTGTTGCAACAATTGCATCAACATCCATATGGATGAATATTAAACTTTTAAGATCGAATTCCAGTCTTTTAATATATATGCAATCCAATTGCAAATGCCATTAGAAGAATGAGATACAATTAATAGACTTTGATCTTATCAAACAAGCAAGTCAATATCAGTGATTATATGTAGATAATTCTGATGCACTATCCGAGTGCTTATCTATGGATTCTAGATAGACTTGATAGTCATACTATCAACACATCAGCTTATTGCAGTATTGGCATTCATCCAACTCTTCGGATGTCATATGGAAGTCACAGAAGTTTAGCCAACTCTTTGACTTTCCTTCTCACATGGGTCTGACCCATGCTTCCATTACGCTCCTTTCATCTATAGACAACCATTGCTTAAGACAAATGATCTCCTATATTGAATTCAAAAGGTTTCAATATAAGAACATTTCAACATTTATACATGCATCATTCAATTCATACAATATGAATATTATGAAGCTTCATGACCAAAGTATAGATAGTAGAATGATGACACTCATCATATCTATATCCAACTAAACTCTAAAAACTTTGGTTCAGGTAGGTACTCAAGCATTTTGAATACATCATCTCTTATAGAGCCACCATTTGCATAATGCAGTGAACCATGTCATGCATGATTAAATGTTGAGAGCACATATGTATGCCAGGACATCTTCTTAGATTTTATTAGGATTATTTGACAATTACGATTATCATCGACATGTCACTTCCAAAGTACATTCGATGATATTAAGACTATAGAGACACACAAACCCTAGGTTGTTGTCCTCTTGACTATTTAATTGTCATTCCTCATTATTATGAGGAAACTTGTACATTGCAATGTCCAACTGCAAGTACAACATCTTGATCATGAATCCAATTCATGATATTTTACTGGTTATTATTGAGTATAGTATTGAGTGGATTTAATGAAGGCTTATCCGAAACAAGAATTTTGAATATATATATATATATATTTATTTTACTTTAATTTAGGAGTTTTTATATCAAAGTTGCCTTGCCTTGTCAATGCTGAAAGTTCATTCCCTTAATCACTTTCAATGTAAGAGATATACTTACCATTATATCTGAAGCAAGATCTGGGATCTCCTTCCTTATCTTTGTCATATCCCAATAATATGAGAACATGTAACTCGGATAAAAAGAAGCAGGAACTCATTCCGCCGTGCAAGTCCAACTTGCACTCTCAATTCGGTATTTAACACCTGAGCCCACCACCCCTCAAGTGATGTTGACCCGTCATTAATTGAACCAACCGTCAACAAGAATAGAACTTGCTATGTGTAATCCAATATCATTCCAATAATATGAGGACCCGATATTAGGGTTACTACAAATATGACCCTTTCGAGAAGCAAAGAGCCCGATCCATATGCGCTTGCATGAGGGAGATGTCACTTCACACAAGCGTCTCCTACATACAATCCATGATGACGGAACCCTTCTCCTTGACGGAAGACCATGGATGTCACTTATGTGATCCTCCATATCATGCTTAAATTTTAATTAATCATTATGAATCATATTCATGACGATTAATTCTTCCAAGGGAAATAACATCTCTATTAAATAGAGCATTTTAATTTTAATTGGATTCCAATTAATAATCATATTAGATGAATGATCCAATTAATATCCAACAAGCATTCTTTTATTGTTACTTGAAATATGGTATTATTTCAAATACATATTATTTCAAATTTTAATAATTAGAAAAATACACCGCGATCTCTCCTTCATTATCGAGTCCCTACCCACTATCATGGCCACAACCGACGGGGGTGGGACAGACTGCACACGATGCAACCTACTACCCCAACGCTCCCTGACTAGATACCATATCCATCTCGGAAAGGATAATGCCAAATCAATCACTGTGTACTTGAGATGATAATTGATTTTGCAACCGAAGTTATACCATATAATAATAATCAAAATAAATTTGATTAACATTATAAGGAAATTTACTAAGCAAATTCCCAATCCTATTCAAGCAACTATGTTTGTTGCAAAGTAGATCATGTATATTATGTAACCAATTTGTGATCTAGATCATATCTAATCCATTATTGGTTAAGACAATGTCATTTAAGGAAATAATTATCATCAAATATTTCACGAATATTTATCCATAATTATTCCAGGAAATTAAATCATTTAATTTCCTAATTGATTAAATGACAATCACAAGGTTCTTGATTAAGAAAGTAATTTTCAACAATGACCCTTACATACTAAAATGAGCATATCTCAATCAATTTAAATCCAAATTAAGCAAAATAAGTTCTCAAATTTTGCTAGTTTGATTTGCAACATACCCATGTGATTTGTATGCATTTCTAGGCATTTCAAAACCGTAATTAATTCCTTAATTACGTCATGATTCATAGTCCCCGAAACAATGGACACATGCTCACTAAAATGATCGTAACTTGAACAAACTGATTCCAAATCATGCAAACTCAAATCCAACAATTTCCTTAATTATTGGGGAATATTATCCAAGTGATAGTTTGTTTTAAACATTTTAAACAGGTCCTAAATTTATCACAAAATAGGGTTGCGGAAAAATTAAAATGCGATGGAATTTTCACAATCCCTTATGAATCCAAGTCTTCTTAGGTTTATGGATCGTATCCAAAACCTATGACATAAGGTTTTGATACCACTTTAAGGATATGTTAAGATCCTTAAGTGCATCACGGAAGCGTGAGGATCGCATCGTATGCGTCATGAGCGACTAGTCACACTAGTTGCTCGAGGCAACGGAATTTAAAAATTTTCATGCTACGAAACCAAATGATCCAAGAACACTTCTTGGATCATTTCATCTAAACCACAAACAAGTATTAGGGTTTCCTCTTGAAGCGTGGTTGCGATCGAGTCTATAAACGAAGAGACCTCCTATCTCCAGTCCGATCCGACGGAGGAGATGGCTGCGAGTGTGTTGATAAAATGTGTGCTTCTCGTAATCAATGTTGATGATAAAAGTGACGAATCTCCTAATCTCGTCACATGAGATTTGACATCTTCTTCACGAGCGAGGTGCACCGAAGGAGACGGAGATCCATGAGCAAACAATCCAGTAACATAACGATGATGCTGCGGCGAGAGCGACTCTCTCTAGGGCTCCATGGTGGACGACCACAAAAGAAAGAGAGAGAGAGAGAGAGAGAGGGCGTGAGAGAGAGGGTAGTTGTAAACTTGTAAATTTCTTAGAAGAGAAAGGGGGTGCCTATTCTTATATAGCATTTTGGAAGTCCATGGATCACAATCCTTGTCGATACAAAATCAATAGATGAGATTGATTTGTGCTTCTTTCAATGGTCAAGATCTTGTTGTAGAAACACAAAAATGTAATTCACAAAAATATAATTTCTCATTACATTGTCTCTCAAAAGGAAAAGAAAATAATGTGGAAGTAAATAAATTACTCTAAGTAGAACGCACCCTGTTGATGCAAGTTTGATGTAGAAAGTATGATCTCCTCAAATGCTACTACTGTTGCGGCTGTTGCTCAGCTACACCTATTTACTTCAAATGAGGGTAACGTTATGAGCAATTGCCCAGTAACGAGAAAAACATTATAATAACTAATGTAGGGGGTAGGCAATGAATGTACACTCAACTCTATCAACTGACATATGCAGATGTTGTAGAAAATGAGAAAAACAACCAAGTCATTCTGATTCACGTTGGATCACAAATAATTGATTTTTATTTATTTATATATATCATTTAAGTACTACCACCATGATCTTAATATTTCTACAAGTTGGTTAAAGTCCATAATGATGTATAATTTCTGACATCTGATCATTAATCATTTCTCATATTAATTTAGCATACGCAAGTACGTGACTCGCATGCCTTCGCTAGGGGGAACTTGATATTCATCTTGAGTAACTCTTAAGAATCTCTTTTCGATCGGAACATGAAAATATCACAACCCCAAATATCCAACTTCAAACCACATCCCATATCACCTCTAACAATAATAATACTCGAACTAGAATTCAATGCAACCACATCAAATTTTTATTCCAAGTCTTAAAATCGTGTATAAGTGATACATCAAGAATGCCAACCGTGCCACCTGCCTACTCCGTCGAGCAACTCCGGATGCAATCGGGCTGCTAGTTGCAATGTCATCCAACTCGTCCATTGGGGTCGTGGCCTTCATGGCATCTATCCGGTGCTCAAGGGAGCATGCTCAATCCTTGAGGCGCCTATATCCAATTATCAATTTTTTTATATTGATCGAAAAAAATCATAATATACTTAACAATATATAAGATGTTGAGACTTCTGTTGTACTTGCTGATGCACTAATACTCCATGGTTATTATATATAAACACGTGCTCCTTAATCTAACAGATTTACACGATGAGCATTGCACATAAGTAGCATATCTCAACGTATCAAATTTATCTCAAACAACATAAATCTTTGCACTAACAAGATTTGATAAGTCAGGAAAATGAAAGAAAAAATACTTTACGTGGCATCCACCAGGAGATATATTCTAATAATTTGATCTATGGAAGGTTGCCCTTGGAAATATTTATTTGTTTTTTTAAATTATTATTGATATTTCCAGAAAGCGGAGAGTCTTGTGCTGATATTATAAAAAGAATACTTAACTTATCATGCACTAGTACATGTATGCAACGTCCACATATAACATCGAATACAATTAGTACTTGGAGCATCATCATTGCCTTAGGAATAATTATTTCTAATAGATGTTTTATTCTTTTCAAACCCAACTAGGTAGACAGTAATTTAATTAACCGCTAACTTAAATAAATGCTCCCTCTTTTCATTAAAAAATCATAAAAATAAAAAAACATAAACGACGGCTCCTGAATTGGAGTGTATGAAGACGTTAGTACTTGAACTTCCTTCAATCTGTAACGTATGCATGTGAATTGCACCAATTAAGACTTTAAAATTCATGGATGAATAACCACGTCTACATTTAAATCTAATTATAATTTGTAATGTGTGCATGTCAGTTGCATGTCTACCTCATCCATGCACCTGAGGATGATTCTCGGCTTATTAGTTAGTCTGGGACGTAGTTACTGAGGGAGAACCAAGATGTTATTTGGCTATGGAAGGAAGGATCATTCCCACGGCATACATAAAACTTTAAAGAAAAACTGTAGATGAACAACCACGTCTAGATTTAAATCTAATTATAATTACTTACGTGATGTCTCAAATGTGATTTCCAAAATATATGACATCTCATCTACATCCATTGCCATCGTGTGTATTAACATATCAAAACCAATGTGCGTATCATCTAATCTAATGCCAAACTTGTGAATATTATCTTATATATAATGACTTCATAATTGCTATTTCATATCAATGTCGTTTAAGGATGGCTTACACATCATTACCCACATATCTGTCATCATATCCATTTTTCACTCGTCTCTTGTTAAATCTAGAACTTCTCAGCTATACTAATGTAAAGAGGATAACATCGATCATAATAACCCCCCTTTTTTTTATAAGAAGCCAGTATAGGATCTGACTCAAACATATTAAAGTCACATTTCATAAATTGAATGACTTACAATGTGTATGAAGGATCAAAGATCGTGTTTATACACGCTCATTCATGAGATACGACATGAGAACCAAGCGTTTAAAAATCCCATAATATGAATAGCCAAGGCTCTAGATATGTCCAAGCTAATGAGAACAAAAAGACGTGTAAACCAATAGAAAGAGGGAGGTATTCATCGTTACCTCCGAGGATGTTCCCTCGGGATCTCCTCTCACATGAAAATGATATTTCTGTCTCTCGACTAGTAGCGCAAATGCATGTACGAATGTGACCTCGAGCTTTCCTACGTGATGGTGGTTGCAGATCTTCGATAGGAGCTTCTTCTCCGACGTCGATGATGACCCTCCGGTGGTCGATCCGACCAAGGTGGTGGTGCTCCAAAGAGGGAGAAGGATTGTGGTGGCTAGGGTTTTGAGAGAGTAGCCTACTATCTCTTATCTATAGAAGGAGAGGTGAATTTTGGATCCTAATTTCAGATTTGGTTTGGATCCATATATGGATCTTGATCATCCAACTTAAAACATCAATATCTTAAGCTAGGAATGTCAGAATTGGATGTTCTTGGGCTCGTTGGAAGGATCTCGACGAGATCAACAAAATGGTATGATTATTTCAATTTTTTAGATGTTAGAAATACTCGAGATTTTTGGGAAAAATACAAGGTTTAACAGATGAGTCACTAAAATCTAGGCCCGTTTCATCACTCCCTAGGAATGGAAGCGCCATGGTTCACATCACCCTAAGCTATTCCCAATACCTATACTTCTTGCATGCTAGAAGACCCAGAATAAGCCCGAAGTATTAGATCAATTTTACACTGTCTACTTTAGGGTTTTATCATTAAGTTTCTCATTCGATCATTGGGAGTTGGTATCGATCATATACTTTCCAAAAGCATATATCATACCCAGGTGTTGATCATATACTTTCCAAAAGCATATATCAAACCTACAAATTCAGTCAAGCTTCCAAAGAGAGATGATCGTGTATGGAATTTGATTCTTCCTAATATCTCATGAGTGAGCTCATTTCTTACAATTCAGTAACGAACCTGTATGATCCCTTTGAGAGATCTTATTACTCATATGCCCTCGCATGCATACTAGCGCACTGGTTATAGACTTTGGTTAGGTCATCAACCTATTGGTCTACCAAATGTACATACTTAGACATATAGTAACACATCTGTTTGCGGTCAGAGGATGCGTGCCTATGTCATAACAACGTACGACATATGACTTTGGTTATCTCGATCTCGTTAAGTCAACTCTTTGACCTAACTTATCTAATATCTTCGAATCTCTATTCCTATGCAGAGGACCTGCATCAATAGGTCAATCAGATATCATCCTTCAGAGAAAGGATTGCCATCTTCTTCGCAGGCTGGAGATCCTCTCTTAATAATCATTTAACGGTGCTTGATGAATCCTTAATTTAACTCTTTAGATATTCATCCAAGCACCCGCCTCTATGATTCGATAATTGAATCAACAAATGTATGATCATTAAGATGGACATGGTACATAACCCTAATTGTACTAAGGACCTATTATGCAGATTAGTTATTCTTCATTTCTGATCAGGGAATGATATTTGCAATATCATTTATTGCATAATGGCTCGACGTGGGCTCGCATGTCCAACACATGATTGGTCTCTTCCCTTTGAGATCATGATCGATGTCTCTGATTTTGCAGTAGGGACTGTGCTAGGATAAAGGAGAGATGGATTCCCTTATGCTATTCCCTTATGTTATTCACTACGCAAGTAAATATTTGGATCTAACTCATAAAAATTATAATATGAAAGAAAAAGAGATGCTTGTCATATTCTTTGCCTTGAAAAAATATAGATATTTACTTCTTGGATCGAATATGATAGTTTTTACGAATCACCCAACCATTCATTATTTAATCTCAAAGAAAGACGTAAAGGAACATCTCCTCAGATGGATTTTTCTCCTTCAGGAATTTGATTTGGAGATTAAAGACAAGCTTGGGATAAAGAATGTAGTGGCTGACCATCTGTCCCAGATCGAGCAAAATAAAACCCCTAAGTCAGAATTGATCCGTAAATCCTTCCCAGACGAGTCAATTTCTGTTATTGACTCTCTCCAATAGTATGCAGATATGCTTAACTATCTTGTCTATAAGAAAGTTCCTTAGGATTGGCCTAAGAATAGAATTGACTAGCAAAAGTCGGAATCCAGACACTACCATTGGGAAGATCCATTCCTTTTCCTTGAAGGATCGGATTGTATATAGAAAAGATGCATTATTCAGGAGGAATACCAAAGTGTCCTCTCTCTGTGCCACACCTTGGAGGCAGGAGGACACCACTCCAGGAAGAGGATCGCTAGAAGATCTTATAATGTGAATTTTATTGGCCGACCTTGTTTAAGTACGCCTACAATTTTGTTAAATCCTGCCTAGTCTATCAGAGAATGGGGGGGGGACCATCAGTCCCAAAGATTCCATGCCTATGCAACCAGTGATCATTTGTGATGTATTCAAAGCATGGATCATTTACTTTATGGGTACAAACATGATTGAATATATTTTTATTATGGTAGACTATTTATCAAGGTGGGTGGATGTTAACCCTATGCAAGACGTAGACAGCAAGACCGTCTGCCAGTTTCTAAAAGATCATTTTATTTCGAGGTTTAAAATCCTTGAAGTACTAATATCTGATGGGGGTATCCACTTTGTCGAGAGGGAGGAGAATGAATTGACTAAGGACTACAACATTGGGCACCATGTCGCTAGCCTTTACAACCCACGATCTAATGGCACGACAAATGTGTCAAACATGGAGGTTGAAGGAATCTTACAGAAATTAGTTCGCCCTTATAGGAATAATTGATCCCAACTCGTGGACCAAGTTCTTTGGGCTTATAGGACATCTTAAAAAACCCCATTGGGCATCTCCCCATTTATAATGGTATTCAAAAAATCATGTCATTTTCCTGCATAATTCGTACGCAAATCAGAATGGGCAATAAGAAAAATCAACTGGAATTGTTACCAAGGAAAGAAGAACAAAGATATGGATCTATATGAGCTCTCAGATATCAGAAACCATGCATACGAAAACAACACAATCTACAAGGATAGAATAAATAGATGGGCATAAGTATAGGGGTGTGTATATATTCTATATACTTTATCCATAGCTCGTACTTAAATTATTTTCACTCCATAAATCGGGTATGGGTATATGATGTGTATATTATGTATACTATACAAAGTTTCTCTTTTGTATATAATACCTGTTTTGAAAAATCTTTGTAAAAATTAGGGAGTATAACAGCTTTTTTTAAAATAAAAAAGAACAAAACTTTTAATGACAGTTCTGACTATTGAATTTAAAAATGACTAGCTACTTTTCAGTGAGGGGACCATGGTCTTCCTTAGTAGATTGGATGGTTAAAGGACAATACTCAAAGCACTGTCCTAAAGTAAAATATGTATCCATTCTACGATCCATACTTGCACCCATATTGGCTGAAAGTAGAGGCAACTAGTCATATGAGCTCGGGCTAGTCATCGGATCATCCTAATTTTCCAACCTTTGAAAAACCCTTTTCTAATCTTATTAGAAAAGTTTAAAAAATAAAAACAAAACAAAAGACCCAACAAATATCTTTTTTTTTCTAAAAAATAAAAAATGGATTCTTATTTATTCTTGCATAAAAGGTTCTTCATTCGAAAACTTGCACTTCATTCTTGTGTGTTGCATTACATTTGTGCATTTCATTAGCATATCATGCATATGTAAAGTGGAAAGGCAACGAGTTCTGAACCAAGTTGTGAGTAAAAACCGATAAACCTTAATATACTTAAATTTCAAAGGTAATTGAAAAGTAGTTTTTTAGAAACTTCAGGTCATAGACTTAATCCTCCAAGTTTACAAGGCAGTGTCTAGAGTTTGACTCTTAGTGTCTAACCAAGTCATCTCATTCTGAGTAGGATGTCGGATAAGGAATTAGTTTGTACTCTACATCACACACTTAGCTCAACTTAGACGAGGTGTTGGATGACCTTCTTTGGTAGCATAGACATTTAAAGATCAGAGTACTGGGTTGAAATGAAGCTTTGGACGAGGGATGGACTACTAGCACAATTTTTAGGAATCCAAAACATGGACGGAATAAATATTCTATATCCATAAGGGCATAAAAGATTAATGCAGAGCAACCAAAATTCCTACCAAAAAAAGAAGCCCATGCCAAAAAGAACAATATTTGGCCACAATGGTCCAAGATTCAAGACAACCTGCAGATCTAATGGAGACTTAGCTATACTGGCCAAGGTTCAAAGGAGAGTTGACTACACTGGTCACTCTCCACTTCTTGTCCCCTTCTTTTAGACTTCTCCCCCACTCGTTGTGAACTAGCACGTTCCTGAACTTAGAAGGAAATACCTGACTCCCCGATGACGAGTTACCGAAGGAGGAGATTGCATGACGGTTTGGCATATTTGATAGGAAGAGCTAACAACCTTTCACACACCATAGACAATTATTCGATGTTCATATGGGATGCTTTGAGAGGGGGTTGATTTAAGATGACTTTCGAGTCAGGTTGGGATGATGACTTGTGTGGCTTGAAGACAGTTGTTCATAAAATCCTAATTCTCGTAAGGAGTTCCGTCACATTATTAATTCAAAGGTCAATTCGAGCTCCATTTTCACCTTTTACTCATGACCTTGGTACGAAACCCAATATCATTTCACTTTTGCATTTTATTTTAGCTGTACATGGACGAGCACAATTTAAGTATAGGGGGATGATGAATATGTGATTCATCACTCTAGAAGATGAAAATAGATTTCTGTTCCCAAGTAATTACTTGCATTTAATAATTTAAATTGTATTTCTAGCACTCATGTACATGTAAATAAGATCTACATTTTAGCATGGATAATTGCATTTAATAATAAGCCCAAAAATCCTTGTACATAATCAGCCATAACTTCTCTTATTTTTAATTGTTTCCCACTAATATCCAATTAAATAAAATAAAATTTATGGTGTACATATTACTAACATTAATCGATGAAAAATATCAAAAAACAATAACTTGTATTTGCCTTTTAAAACCCAAACCCTAGTTTCGAGACCAAAAGTTGTAAATGTCAATATCTTCCTCATACATTCTCTTATAAAAGCCCTGCTAACTTTTGAATTAACATACGTTCAACTATATATAACAAGATCACATTCACAAGAATCAGAGTTCATATGTGAAACATGGATTTTGGGATGTCATTGTATATTGTATATATTGATTGTTTTATCCCTATAATTTTATATACAAAATTAAGTCCTTTGATTTATTCATTTATTTTCTTTGATTTATGCTTTAATGAAATGTGTAAAAATCCAAATCAAAATCAAAGTAAAATATCAAAGAAAATAAATCACTCTGAGAGTTTGTATAGATAATTTGTATTTATCTCCATTTTATTTTATTTTTATCTATTTTCCTTGATTTTTAAAAACACAAAAAATATATTAATGTGTATTTATTTATTTTATGTTTTATCTTGATTTTTATATTATTTAAAAATAGAAAAGTTATAAAATATGATATGGGTGTGTTATATCTATAGAATACCACCAAAAATATATTTTGTACAGATGATCTGTTTTTGTTTTGGTTCTTTAACAAAAGGTTTAGATCTCGTTGAGATGATCAACTTTCATGAAAATCACCTTTCATTTGACTTCGTTTTCTATTTTTTTATTTATTATCTGTTGTTTTATTTTCTGATTTTTTTGGGAGCGACATGTGGTCGCTCCTGGAGCCGCTACGTGCTGCCCCCTTTTAATTCTTTTTATATTATTATTGTTTATTTTTCCATGTGGCTCAACCACAATCGTTTCGATCTCGACTGATCGAATGATCGAGGTTCCTCTATCTTCCTCCGCCTCCTCCAGTCGTTCCTCCTTCCTTCCCCAACCGCCAACTATTTCCCCTCCTCCGCTTGTGGCCCTTGGACCTCTGCACAACTCTTGACCATTACACCTCCTACTACCTCCTCTTATATGTCATCTCCTTCCTTCCCCAACGGCCAACCATTTCCCCTCCTCCGTTGTCCTTTTCATTTGTTGTTCTTGCGAGAAGGTCCCAACCCCCCGTCGTGTCTCTAGTGACATCTCAGACCTGATGAGTGGAGTGAAGACGAGCGTCCACTAACCATCGATGAGATCTAGGAGAGAAAACTTCTGCCACAACGAGCTTGCAGAGCTTTGAGGCAAGTTTCCATCCTCTAAGGCGACGATCGGAAGAAGAATCTTCCTCCTTTCCTTCGAGGCGAATTCCCAAATAATCCCTTTTTCCTTTTCTCCTATCTTCTTCTTCTTTTTCTTCCCCCATTCATCACCTTCCCATGTTCTTCTTGACCACACCTCCGACTCAGATCACTCCTTACTCCTATCTCCGTTCGTCACCTCACTCCTCTGTCGAGCACCACGACCTTTACGTCTTGGCCCCCCTCACCGCCTCCTGCATCCCTTCATCTTCACATTCACTGTTGCTGCCCCTTGGGCTTCCCTTCTGCCTCGCATCTCGATGGCCACAGCTCTGCCGCTACTGCCACTCACTCCACCGATGCGAGCCCCATATTCCCCTCCGCCACATCAAAGATGTGCCACTGTGTGCCACACCCTCAAGCAAACCTATCATCATAGCCTTGCACTCTTTGACCGCTCCGCGTGCCACCGACCATCGAAGAGACCCACTCGCCCTCACCTTCATTACCAACGCGCCTCTACTATACAACTGACCGCCACATACCAACATCGCCATCGATCTCCGTCACCTTCGATCGATGTCACGTGGGCTCCTTTCGATCACCATCAACAGCTTCCTTGCGAGCCACATGTAGGCTATGGATATCGACCTCAACCTCGACAGCCTGAGCCATACGAGCCTGCCACGTGTAGGCTCAGGTCCCCGATCCTCAACTCCAGCACTCGAGCCACCTTCAATGTGTTAGAAGCATGTACCGGCTAGGGAAATTTGCAGTCAGCACCCCCCGCCCATACTTCCAGCAAACTATGCAATGGTCCCATCCACCCAGAACACGTGCACTTTGGGGGTAAGTTGTAGAGGTATCCCAATGGGTTTGAATAATTGCAGATAAGTCCCCTCATGGGCTAGTTTAGGACAACATCTCTTTATTTTATTGCAATCTAGTCAGTGGAACTTCATTTTAGCATATCTTTGTCTTAGGAACTCCATATTTAGCACATACTATATCATTCCAAAGCTTCTTCTATACCCTTTCATTCTATATATTTTATGAACAAGTTAAAGGTGCTTCAATATATATTCAAGGATTTGTTTGATCTGTGCATGCTCTATTTGACATATTTGTACTAATTAATGTGAGGAAATATTGATATATTACAGGAGCATGTTCGAGGATAAATAATTGATTTATTCCCTTATTGTTATCGATCATTATCTGAGGATTAAATCACATGAATGATTAGGGTTCATATCTTCTTGAAAAATATTTTTGCCCTAATTTATTGCATGATTATTTATACATAGATTGATCTTTTAGCTTGTTTCTTATATTTAATTTGATAAATATTTATTATCATTTCTTTATATCTATGATTGATTGAGTATTAATCACAGGCTTCATCGCTTTCTCTATTTTTGCATTGCATTTTCTTATTTTATTGTCTAACATAGAAATTAATATTGCAATCCATTAGTTATTTACTTAAATTTAGAATCAAGCAATTAAATATCATCATTCCTTAAGTTCGACCTTGGTACACTTACCAGGCTAAAATATCCACATATTCCAAAGTGTGATTTTTGATGAATTGTATCCCATCTCCTGGACTACGATAATTATCTATTCTTAAAGAGGTGGGATCTCGGTTCATCAGCTGTCGCCAAGCCACATTACTCATATGCATTCTGAATGAATCATAACTCTTTATGGTTTCATCAAATCGAATGTTTCAACCATGAGAAGTTTCTTTTAGGTCATAGATGGATTTTTTAGATTGCACACTTTGCCTTCCTTAATTATGAAGTCACGGGGATACTCTGTCTCGATATCATCATCGAGGTACTGATGAACACCAGGATGCCTAGTTTAATTAGGTGTAATTAACTTTTAAATTTGTTCATCGTAGTTAGGAAAATTTAGATTAATAAAAAACCAAAAAATTAATTATTTGTCTAATTAAAGTGAGCGATCAATTTTTTTACTCGGGTAAGCCCAAGTTCAAACTCATGGAGGCCACTATATCCTTTGGTTTATTTATAGTCTATCTAGAGGTTCAGTTTTCAGAGAGGCATTTTGTGATTTTTTTTTAAAAATACAATAAATGAGTGAGATGCAATTTTGATGAAGTTCGAGGACTAAAATGCAAATTACAATCAAACTAAGTCCAAAAATCCTACAACTTGGTCAGAATGTGAAATATGATGAATTAGACTACTATATTTTTTTGGATTTTTTTGATGAAATATGAATTAATTATGATATAAATAATACAAACAAGATGATTTTGAGTAAATTAATTTTAATAAATATCAGACGTCAATATTTTCCAGAAATTAAGTTATTCTAAATAGGTTATGTGACAAATATCTAGAAAAATTTTCAATTCCTAAAAATACTAAGTGTGGAATTAATAAAAAAATCAATTACTAAATTCACAATTTTATTTATTATGACCTATATAGGCAAGCAAATGAGATGAAATTTACGCATAATGTAAAACATACTGAAATCTACCTATTGTGATTTTTTTTCAATTTCTAAACAATGATTAATTTAATATTGACTTAATATCATGCAATGGGTTGAATATTGAATTTTTCACCAAAATAATTATATTAAATCAACCATGTCTCATAAAAATCCAATGATCATCCACAATGATAAATAATTAGTAGTTCTACAAGATGCAATTCTTAAAATGATTGGATGATGCAAAATTAAGACTCAAAACAGAACTAGAACATATGGGTATGAATGCAATACATAAAATAGAATGATCCTAAAATAAATGTGATGTCTTGACTTATATACAATCACCAAAATTCAAGGGACGCATTATACAATTTCTCCGCTATCGAGTGTCGCGTACGTGATCTTTGGCTTATGAGGACTCATGTGAAATGACTGTAATCGGGAGAGTTATCTATGCAAATATCCCTTGCTTGCATGTGTGCCTCACGTTCCAAAGGAGGGGGGGGGGCGCTATACAAATATCCCCCATCCCACATGCTCCTCACATGGGAAAAAACGAACTTGGTGGTTAAACTCTACTGCGGTGACGATACTGTAGGGAACATCCTGCGGAAAAATAGCTCGACGCCAGAATGATAAAAAGCTTAACACCTCTTATTTTACATCATGAGATCCTTTCTTGTAGACGGTACAGTCATATCTTTTTCCTCGATTCATTATTTCATGAATTTCTCAAAACGAGGTTCATTAAAATGCAAGATCTAATAATTAATTCTTAGTAATAATTCTTATATCTAGTAATTCTAATACTAATAATATACTAATAAAATATTCTAACAATAAATAATAATAAAAATAGAAATTTCATAAATGAAAATGAATGAATTTAGATTCTAAATTCATTTCAAAAAATTTGCAACCAAATTAACGAGTTTTTGCTCTCGAATATCCAGTTGACCTATTAATTTTTTATAACGGGGGGAAGGCTGGGGCGACACACTGTAAATCGAGGCAGCAGGTTCACACAACGGTTTCTGGCGGAGGTGTGTGAGTGAATGGTGATGCAACCAGGGGAGAAGCCCCCCTCATTCAGTGGACACACAACTGACCCAAGTGGAGGCAATGGAGTCGGTGGCCCTTCATTGAGTCGAGGGAGATCGGTGAGGCGGGACGCATGGCCCTACGGTGGAGGCAAAGTTGGGAGCACTGGCCAAGGATGTGAAAGGGAATGTGGTTGAAGACCGTCGGCTGGGTGTGTACGACTGAGGGCCTGAGCTTGACCGAGCGACGGCGGGGCTTGGTGCAGTAGACATTCAAAGGTGGAGGCAAAATGGGTCTGAGGATGTTGACGATCGACAGAGTGCTCCGATGGTGGTTGAAGGCGGTTACGACTGGTCGAGGAGGTAGACGAGGTGGTCGATGAAGAAGGTGCATCTGCAAAGGCACTGGTGTGCGCTCCAGCTGCAGAAAGTAGAGCATATGTTCTCTACTGTTGTGTACGGTGAAGAAATTCGTAGCGAAGGAATAATGACGTGCGCTCTAGCGAGGGTGGACAGTGTGAAGGGGAAATGACCGGGGAAGGGATGGTATGACTCCAGCCAAGGGCGAAGATGATGTCAGGTTTAATCATGGACATGAAGAGGAAAATAGTGGAGGAGGTCGATCATAGAAGGAAAGAAAAGATGAACGAAGGAGAAGGAAAGAGGGAAAAAAGGGAGAGGGAAAGAGAAGTTAACTGGGTTGGTTTACATGGGGAAGACAGAGCTAAGGCAGAGCTCCTCCGACTATCGCTTAGCGCAGCGGTACGTGGAGCTTGCGTAGCTCGCAGGGTTGCTGTAGCAAGGGACAGAGGTCTCTTGGATCCCACCTGGAGAGGATGATGTCTATGTTCGACCGTAACGTATCTGTGCTGTCATCGTAGCTGGTTAGAAGCTCTTCCTCTCTCGTGTCTTGCGGCGGATCGGTTGCGATCAGGGCTGATCAGGTTCCTTTATAGGTGGTTAGAAGAATCATGGACGAGGTGCACACGATGTGCGGGCTTGCACATGGGAAGGGGGGGTGCAGTTAAGCGAGGGTGATGTGGGTTGGTCACAATTGAGGGAGAAGCGGAGGAAGGCGGAGCGAGTCAGTGCGACAAGTTGCGGAGCCGAGGGATGAGAGAAAGAGGGTGGAAGAGGGGGGCGAGGCGACTACACGTGCATAGGCAGTTGTGCACTGCCGCGCAAGGCGTGGGGCACGAGTCTTGTGGGGAAGGTGGGACAGAAGAGAGATAGAGAGAGAGAGAGAGAGGAAAAGAGAAAGAAATGGAGAGAGGGGGTAAAATAGAAAGAAATGGAGAGAGGGGGTAAGTGCATGGGTAGTGGGGGAGAGAGAATAAGTGAGGCGAGAGTGTGCGTGCGGTGCATGGGACATGCATGGGGGGAGAGAGAGAAAGAGAAAGAGAGAAGAGAGAGGGAGGAAGAGGGGAGCATGTGGTGCACGAGGGCGCAACTACGTGGCCACGAATTTAATAAAAAATTAAGTAATAATAAATATAAATAAATAATAATAAATATAAATACAAATAAAATAAGATAAATAAAAATAAAAATAATTAGATTAAAATAAATAATATTTAAAATAAATAATAAATAAAGTAGTAAAGAAAATAAATAAATAAATATTAATGTAATAAAAATAAATTATTAAAATAAAAAATAATAATAAAATGGGGTGACACGTGACGGCTTTAAGAGCGACCACGTGTTGCTCTCAGAAAAATCGAAAATTTAACCAAATATAAAAAAAATAAAAAAGGATCAAATCAAAAAGTAGTCAACATGAAAGTTACTCATCTTGATGAGATCTACAACTTTTGTGAAGGATAAAAAAATCAAAGGAAATCATCTATACTATTTTTGGGGTATCTTATAGATATAAAATACTGAATTTTTGTATTTTGTAGATTTTTGTCATTTTGAAAATAAGAAAAAAATTTTAAAAAATTAAGAAAATATGAAAGGAATATTTACTACTTAATCTATTTTTTGGATTTTTAATAATTATGAAAATAAAGGATAAAATAAAGGGTAGTTTGGTTAATATGTATAATACATAATAGGGGCCCCAAACCCAAGGTTCATATATGAACTCCGATTCTTTTGAATTGCTCTTATTTTGAATGTATTTGAACACACATTAATTCAAAAGTCATCAGGGGTCCATAGGAGATTGTATGAGAGAGATATTCACATTTTAAGGTTCTTAGTCTCGAACTAGGGTTTGGGTTTTACTGGTCAATTTTAAAAGTTAGCATTTTTTATATTTTATTTTATTAGTGTTAGTAATATATACAATATAGAGTTGATTTTATTGGATTTGGGTATAGTATAAAATAGATACAAATAGGTGAAGTTAGCTATTAAACAAGTGAATATGTACAAGTGAATTTTGCTCCTTATTTAATGCAAATATGCATGCTAAAATGAAAACACTGATTCCATATGCATGAATGCGAATAATGCATAATAAATGGAAATATGTACCCAATTGCTCGGGAACGAAGCTCTATTTTTGACTTTTAGAGTGATGAATCACAGATTCATCACCCCTTATACTTAATCCTTTCTCATCCCTGAGCAACTAAATAGAATGTAAAAGTGAAATGATTTTTGTCCCATGCCAAGGTCATGAACAAAAGGTGAAACCAGAGCTAAACTGAACCTTTGGGTTAATAATGTGGCGGAACCTTATTAGGAATGAATTTAAGACCTAACAACCTTTAAGTTCTACAAGTCTCTATTCAAGTCGCCTCAATAGTCAGCTTAGAATAGATCTTCATATGCAAATTTCTATGACTATGAATCTTACTTGTAATGTATAAGTGAAATATAGCTCTCCATATCAGAAATGGCAAAGAAACAACCTCCCCACATTTTTTCGGAGACGTAAATTGATGGTAAAATGTGTCGTTGTGATCCCCAAAAAACCTGTAACAAACAAACAATTTTTTGTGCTACTTATTAACCTGTATAGCGGACAGGGTCGAACTCAGGGAGGCTACAAATCCCGAGGGTTATTCAATTAATCAAAAATCAATTAAGAGAATCGGGAATCTCAAAGGACAACTATCCTTGGTTTTTGTGATTTTTTTATCTTTTTATTTTTTAAATTTGTTTATTTCTAATTTTTTGTATATTTTCTAATTTTCAATTTTTTAGTGATTTTGATTTTTGCAATTTTTTTATTTTGAAAAATAACACAAAGTAATATTCACAAGATCAAAAATACACACACCAACTCTTTTTTGTTATTTTTCAATTAATAAAAAATATTCAGAAAAATCCAGAGAAAATATTTTTGGGTTTTAAAAGTTTTGAAATATTTTTGAGAATTTTTATGGAATTTTCAGATGTTTTTGTATTTTTCTTTAAATCAAACAGTGGGAAAATACGAAAATGTGCACACCTGGAGTAATTTGCAACTTAAAAATATTTTTATACCCAAGACTCCTGGAAATTATTTTTAAGAAAAATAAAAGCAATTATATACAAACAATAACTAAAATCACTATTTTTGGATTTTTGTAGAATTTTCTGTGATTTTTATAAGATTTTTTATGTTATCCATTTTTTTGGATTTTATAAATAATTAGTGCGTGAAAATTGGTCAAAAATTAAAAGATAATGAAAGAGGCCTACTCTATTTTTTTATGAATTTTTGAATTTCAAACAGGGAAAAATGACATGTTTTTGATTTTTTAATAATAATAAATGATGACAAAATGAAATGAAATTTTTACGCAATAAAGATACGCACTACAGGAGTCTAAGTCATTTTTTTGAGAATTTTTAAACTAATAAAAACATTTATTTCAATAGATAATTGATGCTGATTAAAGAGTCTGAGCACAGGGACTGAAATGCAAAGATTCAATGTTTTTGCATAAAATAAATAATAAAAATAAATCACAAGATAGAATGCGTAATTTTACCGCTTTATCACGTACTTGGCATGTGCTTGAGGCTGGTAGGGGCTATTTGGCAAATTTGAAAACCTTTGGGGCACTATAGTAATTTTTGCCAAAAGATTTTTTTATTTCAACAAGAACCCTAGGGTTCCTGTGCTCGTTTCTTCAAGATGGAGAGGACAAGGCAGGGATGTCGCCCCCTCTTCTTCCTCGTCATGCGCGGGTGGTACGAGCGAGGCGTCGACGGAGATGCGGCGGATGGAGTGCTGGATGGAGGACGTCGAGGCAGCATGGAAGATGGCAGCGAGGGACGTAGAGCGGGCTCGAGGCGCGCGACCGAGCGCGGCGTTGTGTGGCTGCGGAGTGGTGGCGGCCGAGGTGCGGTCGGTAGGTTGCGGGATGCGTCGAGGCGGTGGAAGCGCTGCCCTCGTGCGGCGGAGACTTTGCGGGTTGGAGGCGCCGCGAGCAAGCGCGACTATGGTGGGGCGACCGAGGGCGCGTGGTGGGCTTCAGCGGGCGGTGGGAGCACTGCGGTGGCCGTGCGTGCAGAGGAGTTTCTGGGGGGCACATCCAGGAGGAGGGGCGGCGACGCCTGGGGGCAACCATCCCTTTTTTTTGTTTATTTTATTTTATTTTATTATGATGTAAACAGTAATAAAAAGAAAAACTTTTTTTATTTTTTAATTTTTTCTGTAAATCCGAAAGATAGGAATTAAGAAAAAGGATATAGAATTTTTTTTATTTTTATTTTTTGTTGTTTTTTATTAATGGGCCTGCAAAAAAAACGTTAGAGAAAAAGAAACAAATATTTTTTATTTTTTATTTATTTACATATCAAAAAATGAACGGGGATTCGACGGAAATAAGAGATTCAAATCCGATCTCCGGCCACTGTACACGATCGGAGTTGAGAGATCGTGGACGATAGAAATAGAACACGTGGAGATCGAGAAAGTGAGATGAAAAATCGGAATCGGAGACTGATCAAATCGAGATGGATTTCCTTTTTTATGATCTAGAAAAACAAAATGACGATGGAATTAAAATTGCGATGAAAGAAACTACGATTAACCTAGATGAAAATAAGAAAAATATGGATCTCACTTTAGGAGCGGAAATGGACCGTGATCGCCTCGACAAGGCCGACTCGCTGTCACCGGACGGCTTGGAGACTAGGCAACTTTCTCGACGAAATTTTCTCTCGGAAATCGGGCTCCTATCTCTAAAGATTGCTCAAGTTGGAATGAGGGAGAAGGAGCCATATAAATAAAAAAAGATAATGGAGATGAAATTTGAATTTTTGGTTTTTTGGATAAAAAGATAAGATAGACGAAAATTAAAATGATATAAAGATGAAGAGATAAAACTATTTACAAAATTATCTATTTTTTGAATTTTTGTCACTTTATTTATTTGAATTAAAAAATAATATTTTATTATTTTTTATGATGGTTAATTAAAAATAGCAACTATATACAAATACTATATACATATATGACATTATATACAAGGGTAAATGAGGAAATTAGTTTTTTTTTGTTTTAATTTTTTTTTATTTTTTATTTTAAATAATTAGTAAGAATAGTTTACAAATATATACAAATATAATATTTACAAAATACATGGGAAAATTGCACAAACCACCTTGGAAAATTAACTTTTTACTTGTAACTCCAAAAATTATGAAATCGCATCCATTTTAAAGATAATTTAATTTAGAATCCAATGGAAGTGAGATTGGTTCAATTTGAGTAAATATGGATCCAGAATTAATTTTTTCAATTAGTTCTTAGTGGCTTTTTTGCAAGTATAGTTAGTTTTATTTTGTACAAGATTTAATTGTGCAATTATTTTATTAATTAGGACACTTTTTTATTTACAACTTTAGTCTTAAAAGTTATTTGATTTGAGATTAATTAAGGCACAAATAAATTAGTGTTAGTTTTATACAGATATACACAAAATAGATTTTTTTGCTTAAGGACCCTATCTCCCCCTACTTTATTCTTGGTCGATCAGGTCAAGTCTTGACCTTCTCGGGGTTTGGATCAACCTGAATACAATCTTCCTTTTTTTATTTTCTTTTCTTTGTTTTTCCTTTCTTTCTTTCTTTATTTATTTTAGGTTAAAATTAGTAAGAAGTGTACACAGACGCAAGTTAGTAAGAATATGGAGTTAGTGTTATATGTAGGTATTTTATAGGGGATTTTAAACTAAAATAAAGGAATAAAGATGACGAATCGCATATTCATCATCCCCCTATGCTTTACCTTTGCTAATCCCTTAACAAACACTTATTTGAAAGATAAGTGAAGAAAAAGAAAAAGAAAAAGAAAGGGAAAATAAAGAAAGTAGGAAAATATTGAGTATTAAACGCATCTTCATAAAATTGTAGTTTGGAGCTCTGTCGGACCTTTGGATTATTAATGTGTCGGAACTTCTGTGAGACTTAGAATTTTAAAATCGACATCCTTCAAGTTCTACACATCATTGTCACAATTTCAGCTTAGAAGTCATCTTAGATCAATCCTCTTCCCAAAGTATACCCTATAAACATTGAACAATCGACTCATGTGTGTGAAAGGTTTTAGCTGTTTCCATCAAGAATGCCGGACTACCATGCAAATCTCCTCTCCAATATCTCGTCCTTGGGGAGTTAGGTATTTCCTTCTAAGGTCTGTCGTGCTGTGTTCACAATCAAATTGGAGGAGAACTTAGAAGAAGGAGAAAAGAACTGGAGGGTGGCCAGTGTAGTCACCTCTCCTTGTGAAGCTGGCTAGTGTAGCCAAGTCTCCACCAAGATTTGCAGGTTTTCTTTAAGCGTGGACCTTTTTGGTCAGATATTTATTTGGTAGTGGCTTCTTTGTATTTGGATTTTTGGTGGTTTTGCTTGGATCTTGCTGTGCCCCTACGGATATAAAATCTTTTATTTCCGTACATGTTTTGGGATCTTAGAAAAAAATTGTGCCCAGCCGTCCATCCCTTTTTCGAAGCTTTATTTCAACCCGTACTCCGGTCTTTAGATTTCCACGCTACCAGAAAAGAAACTCACACAATCTTCCAACATCCCGTCTGAGTTGAGCTAAGTGCATAGTGCGATAGTACAAATTAATTCCCTATTCCATAGTTGTACCCAGAATGAAGAGACCAGGTTAGACACTACGAGTCAAACCCTGCACATTGTCATGTGGAACTCAAAGAATTAAGTCAAAGACCTGAAGCTTCTAAAATCCTATTTCTCGGTGAAGTTCCTCTGAGAATTAGGTGGATTAAGGTCTAACTAAGATCCATTCTTCAATTTTATTCCAGACATAGTTTAAATATCAATACTATCCCGAAAAATGCACATGTAATTGCAAAATATGAACAATGCAGAGATTTTTTTTAAAAAAAGAGATGATACACATGTGAAAAGAACGTTTTTTTGAACTTTTTATGGATTTTTGGAGGAAAAATGCAGATGTGAAAGAAGTTTTTTTTGAATTATCCGAATTTTTATAGAATTTTGATTTTGTACTTTTTTAAAGGAAAAAGGGTTAGTAAAATATATACAAGTATATACAAGAGAATTTTGTTTGTTTGTTTGTTTTTTGGTGTGTTTTCGTTATTTTTTTTGATTGATTGATTTTTTCGTGATTTTTTGTTTTTGTTTTTGATTTTATTTTTGTTGTTTTTTACACACGTGGATTTTACAAAATTGTGCAAATAACCCCCCAAATAAACGTATTTAAAAGTACGAGTTATGTCTAAAGTATATATACAATATATACGACACCCCCGATACTTAGCTCGAACTATGTCCTCATAGTGATCAGAGAGCGACAAAGGAAGACATAACTCGTGCTAAGTATAGAAAGGTGAATAGACTCCTAAGCAACAATGACTCAAAGTAAAGATAAAAAGAAGAGAAGTTGGTGATCCCCCCTATACTTAGGATCAAGTAATCCTAAGTATAGTAGGATGTACAAAGGGGAAAACCGATGAAGAGAATGTACATACTCAAAAATAAAAAGACAAGATATGAACAACATTATCCCACCTATACGTAGGGTAGAGTATCCCTAAGTATAGGCAACAACAACAAGGGTGATAAACAAGATGAATATGAACAACACAAATCCTTCACGCCCCCATACTTAGGATAAAACACATCCTAAGTATAGCATATATACACATACACACACCCGGAAAAGGGGTGAATGATAAAACGGGAGAAGAAAGAGTGAAACGAAAGGATATACAAGAGGAGTGGATTTACAAAGATTAAGAAGGTCGAAAATGAACCTTCTTGCGGGACTGCTGAGATATGGATTTGACAAGGTGTAGGTCGATATTGGGATCATCATTAGACATAAACTGAGTAGGATTGACCAAGAATGCATCCTCATCGGTTTCAGATTGTGCAGGCTTAAACCAGTTATTGGAAGTAGTGTGGTCATGTCCTTCCAGGGAAGTCTAGCAAACATCAAAGTAAAATGGCTCGAAATCATTATTAAAAAAATTGGATCAATTTTAGCATGGTGAGCCTCTACTGGATCATCATCTTTATCAAAAGGCCCAAATTCCTTTATAAACGCAATCAAATCAAATTTGGCCTGATCGATCTCATCTGAATCAGGGTGAATAGGAACGGACTTATCAGTGAAAGTAGTCAAATCATGTCCGTCCTGTCTAGTCTCAGAGTCTGCCTTCCGCTCTAGGGTGTTTATCATGTAAATTCCGCGGATGTCATCAATGCATCGCCACGTACCAGTAGGGGGAACTCCAAGGTCTATGCTTTCTGAGTCTTCCTCCTTGAAGAGGAATTCTTGGGTGTCATTATCATCCAACATATAACAAGAATCTCTGATATTATCATCGAGGTCAAATTCCTTGGAGTTGGCTAACACGGGCGGGCTCTCATGGGATGCAGGTCTCTGGACAGTAGTGGGTGTAGTGATTAACACATCGCTCCCTACATCAACGGAAGTGAATCTCTCTTGATCCATAATCAATAACGGCTCCCGCAGAGGCGAGGAGAGGCCGCCCAGGATGATTGGAGGGTGCTCCACAGGGGTGGAGGTCTCCATGGGCATTACAACAAAATCTGAAGTAAAATTCATGCCCTGAATGAGAATGATAGCATTTTCTATAATACCCTTCGGCCTTTTAATAGATCCATCAACAAATTGAACTATCATCTTGGTTTTCTTGAGAGGCCCAAGATGAAGAGACTGTACCATAGAGAAGGGTATTATATTGATTGACGAACTGCCGTTAAGGAGAGTGTTATCACAAGAATAGTCAGATATGGAGCAACTCACAAGAGGTGTGGCAGTGTTCCCTTTATTAAAATACGGACGATGAGAGATGGCGTAGGCAGTGGCCATGGTCAAGATGTGACGCTCAGATCTTCTCCTTCACTTTCTCTTTTTGTGTTGAGGAGTAGATAAATCTGTCATGGCTTGTTGAAGTGGGGCTTTAATGATCTCATGAAGGGTAGCCACCACTTTAGGTTTAGCCAATATTTTTTAAAATTTTTGAACCTCATCCATACAAGGGAGGAGGTCAGAATCAGCATATACATGAGGATTGCCAAGAGCAGTCTGTACAGTGGCATCCTCGGGGTCAAGGTTGGGACATGGTTGTGTGGGTAAATGATCGGGCATTTGGGTCCTCTCCTCACAAAATGAATGAACAACATGTCTCCCAAATTCTTTTTTGATTTTTGAAAATTTTCATTTTTTTTTGTATTTTGGGTGATTTCAAGCTCTCATGATCATCCCCAAGTGAGTCTATGTCCTCAAATAGTGGAGCAACATTCTGGCTCTCATTCATGTTAAATAGATTGGAAATCCTTGAATTCATATGCTCCATCATCTGGTTCAATGTCTCAAGTGTGGTAAACGTGAAAGGTGACTCCAAAATCCCAAGATCGGGTGGGTTGAATGAGGGTGGGTGAAAATCAAAGTCCCCCGACTCCTGAAATAATGGGTTAGGCGGATATGCACAAAAATCAAGAGGAAGATCCTCCTGGAAAAAGGAAGGTGGATCGACTGGAGGGTACGAGGTATCTGCGAAGATCGGATTAAAATAACTCCAGTCGATCATCTTCAAAACAAAAGATGAGAGAACACGAGGGTCAAGTCAAAATATATAGAGAAAAAAGCGCAAATGCACAGCAAGACCTAGTATGCACACAAGCAATCAAATACAATACAAACCCCCAATTCACCAACTCTACGCAATGTGAAGACTGTGAAGGTTTGGTCTCTTAATCTTGTATGTTTTAGAGTTAGGTGATAATCACAAAGTTGTACAAACACTTAGGTTGAATTATGGGATTTGGGCACTAACCTTAGTGTGCACGCGGGCAAGTTAAAATGAATACAATGAGGGGGTTAGTCTCCCCAAAACAATGATTTCTCCTTATGTTTATTTTAGGGTCAAGTTTTCTTTAGCAGTCCCAAATTTTAGGCAGTTGTCACTTGGTTAAAATATTTTCAAAGAATCGCCTACCGGGTGTGCAATTTCCCTTTTAACTTTTGTGAGTGAAAACAAGGAAGGAGATCGAAAAAGCCAATGCGCGATTAAAAACAATGATGCATGCATGGGTCAGAGATGCGTACCTTGTCGCCATTACTCTACATGCAAGTGATCTGCGCAGAATTTAAATAAAGAAAAATAAACTAGCCTATATGATGCATGTGAACCGTCCTACATGATTACTTCTATTAATGGGTAAGAACAATTTAATTTGACTAAGTCTAAATTATGCTCTACTCTATAGACATAGAAATTCTTGTTTAGGGTGTTTAAACCTAATTAATTACCTGACTCAAGCAAATTAATTAAATCAATCAATAGGTGGCTCACGAAATCTACGGGAAACAAAGAAAAATAAAGCGATGAAAACAAAACCGGTGAGGTCCCCCACGTGCACCGGCACTTGGCGAAACAGACCCCGCAACAAATGAATGTCCGTTTACAAGAGTTCAAATGGTAGAAAAGATAAACTCTATATCTCTCTCTCCTTCACTTCTTCTTCTCCTCTTCTCACGCTATCCTACAGCTTGGTGAAGAATCAAGCCGCCTCCACGTCGCTTGGGTGCTTCGGCTCTCCTTGGATCGCCTCCTTCGCTCCGCGGGCCCTCGCAAGAAAAAGAATAGAAAATGTGTAAGAAAAACAATTATCAAATATGAGAAAAAAATGAAATGAATGCAATAGATATAAACAATGAAGTGAATGACAAATATGTAAACAGATATTTACAACCAAGAATAGGAGGTCAAAAGAGAACCTAACTACCCTCGCCGTGCCTCCCCAACAACGACGCCATTTTATTGATCCTCGTTTTTTCGGAGACGTAAATTGATGGTAAAATGTGTTGTTGCGATCCCCAAAGAACCCGTGACAGACAAACAACTTTTTTTTGCACTACTTATTAACCTGTATAGCAGATAGGGTTGAACTCAGGGAGGCTACAAATCCTGAGGGTTACTCAATTAATCAAAAATCAATTAAGAGAAAACATGAATCTCAAAGGATAACTATCCTTGGTTTTTGCGATTTTTTTTATATTTTATATTTTTGATTTTTTTATTTCTATTTTTTTGTATATTTTTTGATTTTCGAATTTTTTAGTGATTTTGATTTTTGCAAATTTTTTATTTTCAAAATAACACAAAGTAATATTCACAAGATCAAAAATACGCACACCAACTCTTTTGTAAATTTTCAATTAATAAAAAATACTCATAAAAATCTAGAGAAAATATTTTTGGGTTTTAAAAGTTTTGAAATATTTTTAAGAATTTTTGTGGAATTTTCAGATGTTTTTATATTTTTATTTAAATTAAGCAGTGAGAAAAATGCGAAAATGTGCACAGCCTGGAGTAATTTGCAAATTAAAAATATTTTAAGTACCCAAGACTCCTGGAAATTATTTTTAAGACAAACTAAAAGCAATTATCTACAAACAAGAACTGAAATCACTATTTTTGAATTTTTGTAGAATTTTCTGTTATTTTTATAAGAGTTTTGACATTTTCCAATTTTTTTGGGTTTTTATAAGAGTTTTGACATTGGCCAGAAATTAAAAGATAATGAAAGATACCTACTCTATTTTTTTTGTAATTTTCAGAGTTATTTTCAAGTTTTTAAGAATTTTTGAATTTCAAATAGGGAAAAATGACATGTTTTTGATTTTTTATAATAATATATGATGAAAAAATGAAATAAAATTCTTATGCAATAAAGATAGACACTACTACAGGAGTTTAAGTCATTTTTTTGAGAATTTTTAGACTAATAAAAACATTTATTTCAGTAGATAATTCATGCCAATTAAAGAGTTTGAGTACATGGACTGAAATGCAAAGATTCAATTTTTTGCATAAAATAAATAATAAAAATAAATCACAAGATAAAATGCACAATTTTATCACTATATCACGTGCTTGGCATGTACTTGAGGCTGGTAGGGGATATTTGGCAAATTTGAAAACCTTTGGGGTGCAACTGTAATTTTTGCCAAAAGATTTTTTTTATTTCAACAAGAACCCTAGGGTTCCTGTGCTCGTTTCTTCAAGATATAGAGGACAAGGCAGGCCGCCGCCCCCTCTTCTTCCTCGTCACGCGCAGGCGACACGAGCGAGGCGTCAGTAGAGACGCGGTGGACGGAGTGCTGGATGGAGGACGTCGAGGCAGCGTAGAAGATGGCGGCGAGGGACCTGGAGTGGGCTGGAGGCGCACGACCGAGCACGGCATCATGCAGCATCGCATGGCTGCGGAGTGGCGGCCGAGGTGCGGTCGGTGGGCCGCTGGACGCGTCGAGGCGGTGGAAGCGCCGCCCTCGCGCGACGGAGATGCTGCGGGTTGGAGGCGTCGCGACCAAGCGCGACTGCGGCGGGGCGATCGAGGGCGCGTGGTGGGCTTCGGCTGGCGGTGGGAGCGCTGCGGCAGCCGTGCGCGCGAAGGAGTTTCTAGGGGGCACGGCCCGGAGGAGGGGCGGCGACACATGGGGGCAACCATCCCTCTTTTTTTGTTTATTTCATTTTATTTTATTATGATGTAAACGGTAATAAAAAGAAAAACTTTTTTTTATTTTTTCTGTAAATCCGAAAGATTGGAATTAAGGAAAAAGATATAGAAAATTTTTTATTATTATTATTTTTATTTTATTGTTGTTTTTATTAATGATCCTGCAAAACAAACGTTAGAGAAAAAGAAACAAATATTTTTTTATTTATTTTATTTATTTACAAATAAGAAAATGAACGGAGATTCTACGGAAATGAGAGATTCGAATCCAATCTCCGAGCACCGTACGCGGCCGGAGTTGGGAGATCGTGGACAATAGAAATAGAACGTGTGGAGATCGAGGAAGTGAGATGAAAAATCGGAATCGGAGAAGGATCAAATCGAGATGGATTTCTTTTTTTATGATCTAGAAAAACAAAATGACGATGGAATTAAAAATACGATGAAAGAGATTACGATTAACCCTAGATGAAAATAAGAAAAATGTGGATCTCACCTTAGGAACGGAAATGGACCGTGATCGCCTCGACAAGGCCGACTCGCTGTCACCGGACAGCTTGGAGACTAGGCAACTTTCTCGACGAAATTTTCTCTCGGAGATCGAGCTCCTCTCTCTAAAGATTGATCAAGTTGGAACGAGGGAGAAGAAGACATATAAATAAAAAAGATAATGGAGATGAAATTTGAACTTTTGGCTTTTTGGATAAAGAGATAAGATAGATGAAAAATTGAAATGAGATAAAGATGAAGAGATAAAACTATTTACAAAATTATCTATTTTTTTGAATTTTCGTCACTTTATTTATTTGAATTAAAAAATGTTATTTTATTATTTTTTATGGTGGGTAATTAAAAATAGCAACTATATACATATACTATATATATATGACATCATATACAAGGGTAAATGAGGAAATTAGTTTTTTTGTTTTAAAAATTTTTATTATAATTATTTTTATTTTAAATAATTAGTAAGAATAATTTACAAGTATATACAAATACAATATTTATAAAATACAAGGAAAAATTGCACAAACCACCCTGGAAAACCAACTTTTTACTCGTAACTCCAAAAATTATGAAATCACAACCATTTTAAAGATTATTTAATTTAGAATCCAATGGAAGTGAGATTGGTTCAATTTGAGTTCATATGGAGCAGAATTCATTTTTCAATTAACGCTTAGTGTGGTTACTTTTATTCTGTACAAGATTTAATTGTGCAATTACTTTATTCATTAGGACACATTTTTATTTACAACTTTGTCTTGAAAGTTATTTGATTTGAGATTAATTAAGGCACAAATAAATTAGTGTTAGTTTTATACAGATATACACAAAACAGATTTTTTTGGATTTTTTTGCTTAAGGACCCTATCTCCCCCTACTTTATTCCTGGTCGATCAGGTCAAGTCTTGACCTTCTCTCGGGGTTTGGGTCAGCCTGTATACAATCTTCCTTTTTTTAGTTTATTTTCTTTATTTTTCCTTCCTTTTTTTCTTTATTTATTTTAGGTTAAAATTAGTAAGAAGTGTACACAGATGTAAGTTAGTATGAATATGGAGTTAGTGTTATATGTAGGTGTTTTATAAGGTATTTTAAGCTAAAATAAGTGAATAAAGATGACGAATCACATATTCATCACTCCTCTAACAAGGTTACTCTAATTCCTCGGCCCAACAACTCTTTCCTCGAGGTGTAGGGTATTTCCTTCTAAGTTCAAACAACCAGCTCAAGAAGAGGGGATAGAGAAGAGAATGGATTATGACACGTGTAGTCACATACCCGTGGAGCTTGACCAGTGTAGCGAAGTCTCCAGCTGCAGGCTTCCTTGGTTTGAGACTTTGAAGCATATGCCTTGCAAACATACACTTCAATCAGATATGTCAAATTTTTGGAGTTCATTTTTTCCTTTTTTCCGACTATTTACAAGGTGCAACGTGCACATCAAGAGTTTTTCTTCTTGAGCCAGAGACTATCCCTCTTTTGAAGGTTTATTGCAACCCACAACATCCCATCATTAGACGTCGACACCACTAGACTAGGTTGAGATGCACTACCCTCCCTAGAGGAGGACAGATGTTTCCACCCATGTGCTATTCCAAACCAAAGGATTCTACCTCCTCACTACCTCATCATTGAATAGCTACGTACATGGTGCTTATCCAAGTTAGGTCATTGTCTAAGAAAATCGTGCATGTGTATGAAATATTCTATTTAGACCAATTAAGATGACACATGAACATAGACTTGTGGACTCAAAGAATTAAGTCGTTCGACCTGAAAAATATTAACTACAGTTCCTATAAGGTTCCTCTGAAATTTGGTAGATTAAGGTCAAATCAATTCCATCCTCGACTTCTATTCATACTCAGTTCAGAACCCACTAACTTTTCACATTGCATATGCTAGATATGCAGATGACATGCAATGTAGATGAATGAAATGCAAGACACATTTTTAAATGCAAGGATGATATGCAAGAGTAAATAATAAGCTTATATTATATATATTAAAATTTTCTAGTATTCCTCCTATTTTACAATAAATTTTACAAAAGTATTATTTACATGAATAGTTAAAAAATGATATAAGTATTATACAATATACAAGTATACGAAAAGTGTTTTTCACAATTTTACCACCTTGTAATTATTGCATAATATGTACAAAAATATGTGAAAGTAAGAGCTATGGGTAAACTATATATGCAATATATACATGCCCCTATACTTAGCATGTGCTATGTCCTCAGAGCATGAGAAGAGAGTAAAAGACATATCTCGGGGTAAGCATAGGAGAGCTAAAATAACAAAAAGTATGGAAGTCGACCCGCCTCCTATACTTAGGCTCTGGTCAGCCTAAGTGTAGATGAAGAGCAAAAATGGGGTTGGGGTGGACGAGGTCATGAGGAGAAATGGATGAATATATATATATAGAGAGAGAGAGAGGAAAGGGTGCCTACTTTGTGAAGTAGGTAACCTTCCCTACTTCACATCCATTTTTCGCAATTTTTTTATTTTTTTTGAAAAATGCCATCGTGGATTTTCATAATTATATCCTCTAATATGTCATTCAAATTTTGTCAGAAACAGAGACTCCTACGTCCTCCATCCAGACAATCATTTTTTAACGGTCACAGATTTGTTGTATTTTACCTGTTCTGGATGGAAGCCGTAGAAGTCTCTGTTTCTGACGAAACTTGAATGACATATTAGAGGGATATAGTTATGAAAATCCACAGTGGCATTTTTCAAAAAAATAAAAAAATTTGCGAAAAATGGTTGTGAAGTAGGTATGGTTACCTACTTCACAAAGTAGGCTCCCTTTCCTCATATATATATATATATATATATATATATATATATATATATAGGGCATGCATCTGTCCCCCTATACTCAGGCTCTAGTTAGCCTAAATATAGGACAAGAATGGGTATGAGAACCGGTGGGATGTAGAGAATATACAAAGAGATCGTAGTATGAATCTTTTTGATGTTGCTGATTGCTAGAGACCAATGTTGCATGCTTCATGTGCGTCTCTATGCATGTCTTTATATCTACCTCATGCATGAAAATAATATCCTAAACACGAATTAATTGTTCATTTGGTTTGACAAAGTGTTTTAGCAGTTGTCCATTCACTAGGATGTCTGTGCTCCATCTGTAAGATTTGAGATCTCTATACATCCACTGTCATGCACAACAGACTCTAAATGGACCCATCCACTTGGATTTGAGATTCCCTTGTAAAACCTCCATCCTCATATTGAACAACCATACCTTTTATCCAGTAACAAAGGCCTTTCATCTGATAAATCTATCGTATGAATGCTTTACTTTGTCCTTGTACACCAAAATGTTGTCGTATACTCGGTTTCTGATTTCAACAAGTTCATTCAGATCCATCTCTCTTTGTTTTTTTCCTAGGTGTGTGTTCCAATCGACCTTTTTAATTGCCTATTATGATTTGCGCACTAACTCTGTGGGAAAATGGTACAACTTCCCAAATACTATTATGTATGGGGAGGTTCCTAATGGTGTATTGTAAGCTATCCTATAGGCCCAAAGGACTTGGTCCAAGATTTGGGACCATTACTTCCTGTCTAGGCATATAAGCTTCTGCAATATGGTCTTAACCTCCCTATTCGACACCTCTGCCATGCCATTGGTCTGTGGGGGTAAGGACTAGCGACACGATGCTCGATGTCGTAACCCTTCACAAGTTTCTTCACATCTCTGTTCATAAAATGGCTACTCCCATTGGATATCAATACTTTTTTTGGACCCCGAACCTAGAAATGATATGCTCTCTGATAAACTTACAAACAATCCTACTGTTTGCGGCTCAGGTCAGGATAGTCTCCACCCACCTTGACAAATAATTAATTGCAAGAAGGACATACTCAAAACCATGGCTAATCAGGAAAGGACCCATGAAGTTGATGTCCCAAGCGTCAAAGACATCTCAAATGATGATAGGCTGCATAGACATCTCATCTTTGGAACCAATGGTTTCTCCCATTCGCTGGCATATTGGGAACGACTTCACAAAAGTGAGAGCATCACGAAAACAAGTCGGCCAGTATAAGCCACATTGTAATGCTTTCCATGTGGTCCTCTTCTTGGAGTGATGTCCTCCTGCCTCCAGACTATGGTAATAAGGACACTCTGGTATTCCTCCCGAGGAATACACCCCACCCAGACACAATCCGGTCCATTAAAGAAAAGGATTGTATCCTCTCAGACTTAAGTCATTCTATGATGCTATTGGGCCAATCCTCGGGAACTTTCTTGGAGACAAGAAATTTCACTATATTAGTGTACCATGGGAGTGAGTCGATAACAAAAACCGACTCGTCAGGGAAGGAGTCTCGAATAGGTATATCATCAGATGCATTAAGAATCACAAAATGGGAGAGATGATCATCCACTACATTCTTCTTTTCAGGTTTATCTCTGATGTCCAAGACAAACTCCTGGATAGGTAAAATCCACCTATGAAGACGTGCCTTTGCATCCTTCTTTTCCATGAGATACCATAGAGCTGTATAGTAAGTGAACAAAATAACATTAGATCCAATGAGATGAGATCTGAATTTATCCAAGGCAAACACTACTGCAAGCATCTTTTTTTCTTTAACTATATAGTTACATTAAGCAGGGTCAAAACTTTGTGAAGGATATGATGAGATCCTTAAGAGCATCACGGAAGCGTGAGGATCGCATCATATGCGATCGGGAGCGACTAGTCGCACTAGTTGCTCGATGCAACAGAAATTAAAAATTTTCATGTGACGAAACCACATGATCCAAGAACACTTCTCATATCGTTTCATCTAAACCACAAATAAGTAATAGGATTACCTCTTGAAGTGTGGTTGCGGTTGAGTCTCTAAACGAAGAGACCGCCTGTCTCAAGTCCGATTCGACGGAGGAGAAGCTTGAGAATGTGTTGATGAAATACGTGCTTCTCGCAATCCATGTTGATGATCCAAGCGACGGATCTCCTGATCTTGATACACGAGATTAGACGTCTTCTTCACGAGTGAGGCGCATCGAAGGAGATAGAGATTCACGAGCAAACGATCGGGCAGCATAACGACGACGCTGCGGTGATGGAGAACCTCTCTAGGGCATCCATGGTGGACGACCATATGAGAGGGAGAGAGAGAGTAGACGTGTAGAGAGAGAAAGAGAGAGAGAGACTTATGTTCTCATTATGGGTCAAGAAGAGCAAAGGGGTGCGTCTCCTTTTATAATATTTTGGATCCATGGATCTCAATCTATGGACAAAACAAATCCAATGGTTCTCATTGATTGCGTTTCTTTTATTGGCTAAGATTTGTGTTGGTCAAAACCAACAACAATTAATTTAATTTAGATTAAATATATATATTGATAAATCAATATAATTCAATCACCAAATTAAATCAAGATCTCTTGGAGATTATAGGAGAGAGAGTGCCTCCTTCCATGTTGGAAGGAGGGGACGACCACACATTCCTAATAGGAGTGGTGGCCGTCCACTCCATATATATGGAAAGTGGCTCTCATCTCTATATTGTAATCTCCAAGATTATGCAACAACTTTTGTTGCAAATTATTATACAAAAAATAATCCACAATTATTTTGTAGACATTGCAATCTTACCATTGAAAAATTTGTGAATCATATTCACAACCCAAAATAAAATGTAAATCACATTTTCAATTCAATGTCCAATGTGAATCCAATTCACATTAACATATAATTAACATATGTAAATTACAAATAGCTCTCTCTTATATATTATAAATCACATTTATAATATATATGACTAATATGGATATTACTATCCACATTATTCATATCCATGATAATTAAATCACATTTAATCATCTTGGATCTCTATTCTCTTGTTCTCAAATAATATGAATCGCATTCACATTATTCACATCTTTGATAATTAAATCACATTTAATTATCTTAGATAATTCTCTTATAATATGAATCAAATTCATATTATTCATGTTAATTAAATCACATTTAATTATCAATTTTCTCAATGCTTGGATACATATTATCAACAATGAAATTATCCTGAACCCTTTCAAGGATAATGCGATTTCTCCGCGAATACTTGGAGATAAGGACAGGGCGATTGTATTGTTCCACGTATAGTGACTTGGATATTGAGATCATATCTCAAATCCAGATCGCGGGCCTCCCATAGATGCTTGATTAAATCAAGACCACAAATCTAATCTTCTCATTGCATCTGAATCACATTCAGATCAATGTCCAACATTTGGACCAAGATCAGATCACTTCTCTACTGAGTGGAGTCACTAAAATCCAGACCCGTTTCATCACTCCCTAGGAATGGAAGCGTCATGGTTATACAATTGTTTATGATCACATCACCCTCAGGTATTCCCAATACCTGTACATCCTGCATACTAGAAGACTCAGAACAAAGCCGAAGTATTGGATCAACTTTATATTGATCATATACTTTCCAAAAGCATATATCATACCTAGGTCTTGATCATATACTTTCCAAAATTATATATCAAACCTACAAATTCAGTCAAGCTTCCAAAGCGAGACGACAGTGCACGGAATTTGATTCTTCCCAATATCTTATGAGTGAGCTCATGGCTTCTGGATCAGTAACTGAGCCTGTATGATCCCTTTTGAGAGATCGTATTACTCATATGCCCTTACATGCACACCGACGCGTCAGTGTATAGACCTTGGTTAGATCATCAACCTGTTGGTCTGCCAAATGTACATACTTAGACATATAGTAACACATCTGTCTCCGGTCAGTGGATGCGTGCCTATATCATGACATCATATGATATAGGACTTTGGTTATCTCGATCTCGTTAAGTAAACTCTTTGACCTAACTAATTTGACACCTCCGAAGCTCTATTCCGATGCAGAGGACCTGCATCAAGAGGTCGGTCAGATATTAGCCTAACTGAGAAAGGATTGCCATCTCCTACTCAGGATGGAGATCATCTCTTAACAATCATTTGATGGTGCTCGATGAGTCCTCAATCTAACCCATTAGATATTCATCCAAGCACCAGCCTCTATGATTCAATAGTTGAATCAACAGCTGTATGATTATTAAGATGGCCATGGTACATAACCCTAATTGTACTAATGGACCTATTATGAAAATTATTTATTCTTCATTTCAGATCAGGGAATGATATTTACAATAACATTTATTGAATAATGGCTCGCCATGGGCTCGCATGTCCAACAATCTCCTACCAGCCCAAAGAGCCATTAATGGGCTAATCATTTAAACCCGCACTCATGTGAAAATCATAGGCTATTTAGAAAATAGCTAGGTAAGTTGATCAGTCACTCTGTTCCCAAGAGACTATGCCAAGTCCTTTTACGGTACTTGCATATCTCCTAGTCATAGTGTTCGCATCCAATGCGAATGTTGCATCTCATGCAACCAATACTCAATCATATCAGTCATAGTGTCCTTGACACTACACATAAATAATTATTATAACCAGTATGTAATTTCAATTATCCTTATCAGAATACCCTTATTCATGGAGATCTCTATCTCCTAATGTATTCATAGTTAAGACCTTTTAGATCTCCATCTATAAAGTCTTAATTACTTGAAGATAAGACTTAGAGATCACTATCTCTAAAGTCTTGTCATCTTTGAAGATTTTGTTATTACTGCAATCAAGTGTTTTATCTCCATAGTAGGATTAGCAACTCTTTACTACTCCCATTGCATGGCAGATATCTGACTTTTGTACACATCTAGCATACACTCAGCTTCTCGTAACTGATGCACAAGTGCACGCAATTCTAGCATTCACTTCCTCAACTATTTGAGGTGCTATACCTTTAGATAGGTCAGTATTATATCTTAAGGGATGGAAGCCTTTCTTGGAATTTTCCCAAAAATGGAATATGTTCAAGGTGTACTACTATTGTGACAGTCCCAATATCCTCTTCTCTTCGCTTCTGAACACCTTCAGAACTAAGATCCAAGAGTATCCTTGAGATCATATCTTAAGTTATGGAACAATCAGATTACAAAACACTTATTATTATCCTTTTATCATTTTAAATGATTAGGTTATCAACTACATTTAGCATGATGAACACAAAGGCACTCCCACTAAGCTTCACATGGCTCATCAAGATTCTATCTGAAATCATAACATTTATAATTTCATCAAATCTTATGGTACAACATCAAGAAGCTTATTTGAGTCCATAAATGGATTCCTTAGCTTGCACACCTTGCTTTCCTCAACCATGAAGCCCTGGGGCTACTTCATATGAATATCCTCAGAGAGGTATTCATAGCGGAATGCAATCTTGACTTACATCTTGAAGATGCAATAGTCAAGTTGTGTAGCTAAGGTTAGCAATATTCTGATGATTTTAAGCATGGTTACTGGAAAACAAGTCTCATCGCAAGCGATGTCTTCTTTCTTCATGTGTAGCTCATGGCTACGAACCGTACTTTGAAGGTCTCTACCTTCTCATCAGGTTCCCTCTTCTCTTGAAGATCCATTTACACCTTGACGAGTCTTACCCTTATAGGTGGATCCTCGAGGGTCCATATACAACACTTGTATATGAAGTCTACTTTAGACCTTTATTGCTAAAATCCATCTTTCCATGTTATGATCCTCAAGAGTTTCATCACATTAATTCCGATCATTATCAGACTAAACTGACACATGGAATATATCCTCAAACTCATTTGAAGAAGTATTAGTGTTTTATCTTTAATTATCCTTTTAGTTCTTGATTTCAGGAGCCTCATTATCTTCTCAAGATTAAATGAGTTCCTACATTTCATTTTCATCTTGATTCTCAAGAGAGTCATCCTCTAAGAATCACATTCTCAGAGATGAGATCTTTTAATAATCTCAAGGTTATAAAGTAGATATCCAATACTGAAAAACGATAAGGCGAGAGCCGCTAAATAGCGGTCTGACAAATCAGACTCATTGTCGCTGATGCGACTACTCAAGCCTCCTCGTTCGTCAACAATTAACCCACACAATCAATCAGGCAATCAATAGCAAGGATTAAAATTTATTATACCCTACTAAAAATGTACAGTGGCAAGCAAGTAGGGGTCGAACACAGGAAACAAAGGTGCAGAGCATACAAAGTCAGAATCTAGGTCAATTAGACTACTTAGCCAATCCAATTTTTTTGTGGGTTTTTAAATTTTTTTATTTTTTACTTAATTTTTAATTTTTAATTTTGTATTTTGATTTTTAATTTTCTGTTTTTTATTTTATATGTTATTTTTTTTCAATATTGGAAAATATAAACAAGGGAATAAAGAAGGTGCTACACTATTTATAAAAACATGCAAAAATATCCAAAAATTCAGAAATAAAATCTTTTTGAGATTTTTATAATTTTCTACTATTTTTGTGATTTTTGGGGATTTTTTGAATGTTTTTGGTATTTGTTTGGTATTTTCTAAGCTAGACAGTAGATAAAAAGCATGTTTTTGATTTTTAATAAATATGAAAATGCAATAAAATGACAAACTAAAAATATGACGTTAAAGAACAAGCACATAGGAGCTTAAGTCTTTTTTTTGAGAATTTTTAGCACTTAAATGATGCGTGAAATAAATAGCTCAATCATACAAAAATCTTAAGCCTGGCAGGGGTATAAATGCAATTAAAAGAACATCCAGGGGCTTAGCAGCAAATTTCACCAAAATACACGCGCGAAGCATGTGCTCTGTCATTCACAGGGTCATATTTGCAAATATTAAAAGCCAGCGGGGCATACATGCAATTATCCCAAAAACATATTTAAATAACTACGCACAGGGGTATAACTGCAAATATACGAAAGTTTAGGTTCAAAACTGCAAATTACCTAAAAGTCACGCGCCCCAGTCACGTGAGGTGACGTGGCGTGGACTAAAGTGCAAATATAAAAAGTACGAGGACCTAAGTGCAATTATTACAAAAGTTTTTAAACTGCAGATGAAAGTTTTAAGACTAGAAAGTAAATACAAAAGCACGTGGGTTGAAGAAGCAAAATACCCATGGGAATTGATCGTGCGGCCGGGGAGATTTCACTTGACAAGTGGCGGTTCTGGGACGCGCGATGACGGTTCGACCGGGACGGCCCGGATTAGATCGTGGTGGTGCGATCGGACGATGAAGAGCGGCCAAGATCTAACGGCTGATGTGGCGTCTGGAGGGTGCTCCTGATCCGACAGTCGGAAGATGATCACGAAGAACACCTTCCCCGTCGAGCTTTGGCGGGCGATTGCGGCCGACACACGGCCGCTCCGGCAATAGGATCAAGGGCAAAATGATCCTGGGGCCTCTCCGCGTCAACAGGTGGTCTCAGGCAAGGCGGGGACGACGTGAAGTGCTCGGACGACGGAGGGGACCTGGGGAGCAGCTCCTGGGAATGTCGAGGGTCGATGGAGCCTTCTCCTTGGCTCAGACCTGCCTGGTTAGGTGCGCAAAATCCAGGCGAAGCTGTGGGTGTTCTCTGATGGGTTGATGGAGGCGGAAAGTGGCTTGGGCGACGAGCTCCGATGAGCGGCGGAGATGGGAGCTCGAGTGACTCGATCCGAGCGAGATCGAGGTGAATGGATGGGTGGAGCGTGATGACGGAGCGAAGAGGAAGAAGATGGGGGTGCCAGATGATCGGATGGAAGCGTGGAGCGACCAGAGACGATGGGCGGAGCTCAGCTCTGCCGTGGGCTTCGATCGGGGAATCACGACGATTAACGAAACGAAATGCAAAACTGCTATAGACCTAACCTAATCTAAGCTAAGGCTACAAGAAAATGGAAGTAGAAGGGGAAAAGGCTCACCGGGGATGTTGAGAAGAGCTTCGCGGCAGAGCTTCGACGAGGGGACGGATCACTTCGATTCTACACCAGATGACTCGAACCCCGGGTCGATTCGACTCCTATTGTCACTAGGAGCACGAGGAGGTAGAGGTTTTCGGGTGAAAATGGCGGAAGAAGGATCAAAATTCGAATCGAAGTCGGGGAGTGGCTTTTGAAGGGTGGCGAGGTGACGGGTTTTGAGGCATGATCACGGGTGCGCCAAGGCGATCTTGGTGGATCTGCTAGGTCGGCGTGGATCAAGGAGGTACCAGGTACATTTTTCGTGAAGGAAGCAACCCTCCTCGAGCAACACACAAGCGGCGAAAAAATCGAGAAATGAGGGGTATTGGCGGTTCTGACACAGGCTAAGGGAGAAGGATGGCCAGTTGACCTAGGTCAACTGGGGCCGTCTCCTGATTGGTCCACGTGGGCCAATCAGGAAAAATCCCTGAAAAAGATCTTGTTAAATCATTTAAAAATCGAAAATGGCTGAATTAAATTTAGGTTATTAAACACAAAATGTTTATTATTTTATAAACTTTTTTATAATGATTTTTAATTTTTTTATGAAGTATATTTTTACAAGTTGTCTTTTTAGCCCTATATAGGTATAATACCTATATATTTTATTCTTTTATTTATTTTGTGTATTTTAATTTATTATTTTTATTTAGTATTTTATAAAATCATAAAATACTGTTATACATACAATTTTTTTTATTTTATTTTTCTGATGTATTCTGTATATTTAATAAAAAATATTAGCATGTATTATATATGTATGTATATAGGTCTTTTACCTATGTATTATAGACGAGTATTTTTATTTTGCATTTTATTGGGGTTTTAATTCTGATTTTAATGAACATAATTATTATAAATATTAATTACAAAATTATAAAATATAAAATTGTAAAAATAATGAATAAAGAATAAATTGAATATTTTAATCTGTACAAGTATACTACATGGGTCCGAAACTCAACTTTTAGATCGTAACTCCGAAAAATACGGAACCACCTCCATTAAATAGATTATTTTATGCTATATACAATTAAAAGTGAGTTTGGTACATTTCGAGTTTTTATTTGTAAGATACGGGTCTGGGAAGTTGGAGTTTCGGAATCTTATTCAGACCATAACTTTTTACCTGTGTATTATTTTTCTGTGAAATCAATTTTGTCTTTTTCTTTATTTTATTATCTATAACTTTTATGTACAAAGTTTCTTTATTTGATGCACAAAAAGTGGAACCAAAAATAGGTCCCAAAATGAATAAAGAATGAATTAATAAAGATAGGTAATTGGCCCTTATCTCCCCATACTTTATTCCTTGTCAACCTATTCATCGAGATGCCTAGGTCTCGGGGTTTCGGGTCATAAAATATTTACAATATTTTATTCTTTTTCTTTTCTTTTCTTTTTTTATTCTATAATTTTGGCATTAAAAACAATATTTTATACACTTTTTACACATACATGCATGGATGCTAAAATGCATGAATTAGTGCCATTTACAGGTATTTGCTAGGGTTTTTGGTGCCAAAATGATAGAATAAAGATGATGAAATGTGGATTCATCATCCCCCTATACTTTACCTTTGCTAGTCCCTAGCAAACACTTATGCAATAAGTGCAAAAAGAAAAAGAAAGAAAAGAAAAAGAAGAAATTTGGATTTTATTTAATTATCAAACCCGTCTTCACAAAATCAAAGGTTGGAGCTTAAGTCAGACCTTTGAAATTTTAGTGAGGGCGGAACCTTATTGAGAACTGAATTTGAAATCCAACAGTCCCTGAGAATCCCAAAACTCTGACCAAGTCTCCTCAATAGCCAGGTCAGAAATACTTCAACTCATACGCAAACCCTTATGACTATGAATCTGACTCGTACAGTGTAAGTGATGGTGTCTCTCCCCAACTAGAATGACAAAGAGACTGACTTCTCCAGTACGACAACCCAATGATTCCCCAATCCAACAACTCATCCCTCAAGGAGCAGGGTATTCCCTTCTAAGTTCAAGTGGCAACCAACCCAAGAGGAGGGGGTGAAGAGAAGAATGGACGGTAGCTAGTGTAGCTACCTATCCTAGGATGCAAGACCAACGTAGTCAAGTCATCCAGCTGCAGGCTCACATGATTTGACTTTGAAGCTCAATCTTGCTTATTTGACTTTACAACATATGTACACTCCGGCAGGCATTTTTTTATTTTTGTACATGCCTGTCCACTTTTTTTTAATACTATATACAACAGCATTTACATAGGGAGTTTTTCCTCTTGAGCCAGTAGACTATCCCTCTTTTGAAGCTTTATCGCAACCCACGATCTCCTATCCTCGAAACTCATCACTACTGGACGGGTTGGGGCGCACTTCCCTCCCTAGATGAGGACAAGTGTTTCCATCTGCGTGCGTCTCATACCGGCAAATCCAACCCCCTCACCACTCCAACTGAGTTGAGCCATGTGAAAGGTGCAAATGTCCAAGTTAGGTCATTATCAACAAGAGTCGTGCGTGTGCTCCGAAATACTCTACTTAGGCAGTCAAGAAACCATTGAACCAAGTCCCGTGATCCTCAAAGAATTAAGTCAACTAGACCTGAAGTACCTCAATCCCGGTTCCTATAAGGTTCCTGTTAATTAGGTAGATTTTAAGGTCCAATCAAGCTCCAATCTTTGGATTTTACTTAGGCTTGTTCAACTATCAAACTCAATCCGAAAAATGCGAATGCTATGCAATGCTATTGCAAAATACAGAAAATATTTTTGTGATACAATTTTCAAAGATTTTGAACTTTTTATGGATTTTTGAAAAGATGATGCATGCATTTTTTTGTATTTTTCAACTGTTTTTTTGGATTTTAGTTTTACAAATGTTTTTGGGCTTTTTGAAAACAAAAAGGTTTTGGCTGAAAACTAGGTTAAAAATATGTACACGGGAGTGCTTCTTACATTTACAAGAGGTGGATTTTAAGAATTTACAAGGGTAAGTGATCAATTTTATACGTACAGATAATGGATTTTTGGTGTGATGCATAAATTCCTCAAGCTTATTTGACACAAGCTTTTCACACAATTTTTGAAAACTATAGTCCAACATAGTTTTTACAAACATTTTTGCAAACATGTACACACATTTGAAAATCATTTTGCAAAGGCTTTCAAAACAGTGTATATAGGTTTTTCAAATATTTTTGCAACCATTTTTCAAACCCTTTGCAAATCATTTTTCAAGCATTTTATTTCACACAATGAAAAGAAATTTTACAAACCACACACCTTTTTACAATGGTTGAAAACATGTAACAAAATATTTTCAAAATAGTTTTCAATAAATGTTTAAAAGGGTTTTCAAACTATTTTTCAAACATTTTGCAAAAAACATTTTCACCTGATTTATTAATCAGTAAATACACAAAGAATTTGAGGAACAGAACACCTTTTTATTAAAGACTTTTAATGAATTTTAAAGAATTAGTAGCCATATTATTAGGAAAATATGAAAGTACGAGTTATGGCTAAAGTATATATGCAGTATATACGACCCCCCTATACTTAGCTTGAGCTATGTCCTCATAGATCGTAGAGGAAAGAGCAGACATAACTCGTACTAAGTATAGGCAAGACCAAAGAATAACGAACTAATGAATGACATAATGAATGAGAAGTCGACCGTCCCCCCTATACTTAGGATCAAATAATCCTAAGTATAGCAGACTGTACATAACGCAGGGAGGGTCAAGGGTGGGAATGAACAGATCGTACTCAGATTGTCTCCCCCTGTACTTAGGGTAAAATATCCCTAAGTATAGACAAGAAGAGGAGACAATGGAGCGGATCGATATGAATGAAAAACTCGGGGTGTACACTCCCCTATACTTAGGACAAAGTACGTCCTAAGTATAAAAGACTGTCTACACGGGGCGACACCTTTTGGATAGATACAGAAGATGAAAAAGGAAAAGAAGAAAAGAAGAAAAGAAGAAAAGGGATGAAAGTGGATATGAACAACTCGGGATGCGCATCCCCCCTATACTTAGGACAAAGTACGTCCTAAGTGTAGCAATGATGAAAGGGATGGCATCATGTCGGTAGAAGAGGATAAAAGAAATTGAAAAGAAGAAAAGAAGAAAAGAAGAAAAATCATTCAAAAACGTTTTGCTGTGCTTCGCCTTCCTCTGCCTCTTTGGAGATATTCATCTCATCCTCATAGATTACTTGAACCGAGTCGACGACAGCCATGAATGTATCATGTTCACGGTATGGCTTTAGAAGCTGTCCATTGACTACAAATGGCTGTGCGTCAGCTGACAGATTGGATATCAATACACTTCCGTTGTCACGCACCTGCCTAACCATGAATGGCCCAGTCCATTTACTCTTCAACTTTCCTGGAAAGATCTTTAATTTCACATCGAACAACCACACCTTCTGACCTGGATCAAAGGACTTGCGACGGATATGCTTGTCATGCCATGTTTTGACCTTCTCCTTGTACATCAGGCTGTTGTCATATGCATAATCTCTGAATTCCAGTAATCTGTTCAGATCCAGTTTTCTGTTCTTTCCTGCTTGCTTGGAGTCCAAATTACAGATGTTAATGGCCCATAAGGATTTGTGAATTAGTTCGACGGGCAAATGGCATGGCTTGCCATATACAAGGCGGTAGGGAGACATTCCCAAGGGAGACTTGTATGCTGTTCTATAAGCCCAAAGAACGGAATCAAGCAGCTGAGACCAGTTCTTGCGATCTGGACGCACAAGCTTCTGTAAGATTGTCTAGATCTCCCTATTTGAACATTCAGCTAAGCCATTGGACTGTGGGTGGTAGGGTGAAGCAACACGATGCTCAATGCAGAATTCTTGGGTCAGCTTCTTCACCTCTCTGTTTATGAAATGACTACCCCCGTCTGATATGAGAATCTTGGGAATCCCGAACCGTGCTATGATGTGATCTCTCAAGAATCGGTAGACAGTCCTACTATTGGCGGCTCGGACGGGAATAGCCTCCACCCATCGACTGACATAATCGACAGCAAGAAGAATATACTCATAGCCCTGACTGTTAGGAAACGTGCCCATAAAGTCGATGCCCCATGCATCAAAGACGTCTGAGATCTGAATGTATTTCAGAGGCATCGTATCTCTCATTCCTATGGTTTCACCCATCTTCTGGCAGTCAGTGCAACATTTGACATACTCATCTGCATCTTTGAATAATGAAGGCCACCAGAGGCCACTTTGAAGAACTTTTGCTGCCGTGCGTTTGCCTGAATGATGTCCTCCAGAATCTTGGTCATGACATAACGCGAGGACACTTGGAACTTCCTCCTGAGGAATGCACCTTCTCCAGATACAATCTTCTCCTTCACGAAACAAATACGGATCTTCCCACTGATAGAAATGGATTTTAGACAAGAACCTGTCTATTTTCAATTTAGGCCAGTCCTGTGGGATTTTCTTAGCAACCAGATAATTCACGATGTCCGCATACCATGGAAGTGAGGCGACAGACAGAATTGCCTCATCTGGAAAGGTCTCTGTGATCGGCTGCAGGTTCAGCTCAGGAGACTCTGGTTCAGGCAGCCTTGACAGATGATCGGCCACTACATTCTTTACCCCAGGTTTATCTTTGATTTCCAAGTCAAATTCCTGAAGGAGAAGGATCCACCGAATGAGACGTGGTTTGGCGTCCTTCTTCTGCTGTAAGTACCGAATGGCCGAATGATCAGTGTAAATGATTACTTTGGACCCAAGGAGGTATGATCTGAACTTCTCCAAGGCAAAGACTACCGCTAGCAGCTCCTTTTCAGTGATAGTGTAGTTTCTCTGGGCTTCATCGAGCGTTCGGATAGCGTAGTGAATCGCAAATGGTACATTATCTTTCCTTTGTCCCAGTACAGCTCCAATGGCATAATCTGACGCATCGGTCATGATCTCGAAAGGCTGAGTCCAAATCGGTGGCTGTAAAATAGGGGCCTGCGTGATGAGCTCTTTCGAATGATTAAAGGCAAGGAGCACACGGTCATCTATAATGAATTCATTGTCCTTGCCGAGCAACTCAGTCAACGGTCTGGCCAGTTTGCTGAAATCTTTGATGAATCGCCGGTAGAAACCGACATGGCCCAAGAATGACCGGACTTGTTTGATGTTTGTGGGTGGCTCAAGTTTGGAAATCACGTCCACCTTGGCTGGGTCAACCTCCATACCACGTTTAGAAACAACGTGACCCATCACAATTACTTCGGTCACCATGAAGTTGCTCTTTTCCCATGAAAGCACAAGATTGACTTCGCAACACCTCCGTAAGACTCGGTCTAGATAATCCAGGCATTGATCAAATGAATCCCCGTAGACCGAAAAATCGTCCATAAAGACCTCGAGAAAGTTTCCCACCATATCAGCAAAAACTGCAAGCATACACCTCTGAAATGTGGCTGGGGCGTTGCACAGCCCGAACGACATCCGTCTGAAGGCATATGTGCCAAAAGGACAGGTGAACGTGGTTTTCTCTTGATCTTCAGGAGCAATAGCAACTTGATTATACCCATAGTAGCCATCCAAGAAGCAGAAATATTCCTTCGAGGCCAATCTCTCCAAGATCTGGTCGATGAAGGGTAGAGGAAAATGATCCTTCTTGGTAGCGAGGTTAAGTCTTCTGTAGTCCACACATACTTGCCAAGAAGTGGGTACTCTGGTTGCGTTCTCCTCTCCTTTGTCATTCTTCACAATGGTGATCCCTGATTTCTTGGGCACAACATGCAGAGGGCTCACCCATTTGCTATCGGAGATGGGATAGATAAATCCCGCATCACACCATTTCTGGATTTCTTTCATAACAACCTCCTGCAGGTTCGGATTTAATCTTCTCTGCAGTTCTCGAGAGGGCCTGCAATCTTCTTCCAGAAAGATGCGGTGCGAGCAAAGTGACGGATTGATCCCATGGAGATCAGAAGTTCGCCAGCCTATCGCCTTGCGGTTGCATTCAAGAACCTCCATCAGACGAGATTCTTGGTCTTCGGTCAGATGGGCAGTGATGATGACAGGGTACATATTTGGTTTTCCCACAAGGAAGGCATATTTCATATTGGAGGGCAAGGGTTTTAGCTCTGGCGGGGTCTGAGCGGCTTCAGCAGTGACCTCAGCTATTAGTGCAGGTGGTGATTCTTTCAACTGTTCAGTGTCCACCATGATCAGTTCTTCTCTCAAATCCTGACAGAATTCCTTAATGATATCCTCTTCATCAGAAAATTCTTCAAACTTCTGCTCTTGGTTCTGAAGGCACATCACTCCCACTGCAGTCTCTTGCAGCACACAGCGAGTTCCTCATCCTGATCGATAAGGGGAAATTCGACTGCGGACTCCACTTCCTCCTCGGGACAGAGGAGTTCATGGATCTCATTGTCATCTAGAAATAAATTAATATCTTGAATTTCAGCTAGAAAGTCGCAGTCATCAGCCTGCTCGATCACTCTTGCACATGATGTCGATGTCTGTTCGGCTGGTGTTCCCTCAGACAGGGTCTCTACTCTGATTATTTCATCGTCAGCGCCAAAAGTGATTTCTCCCATCCCATAATTCACTACTGCGTTTGATGTCCACAGAAATGGTCTTCCGAGTATGATTGGGGTAAGGAGCAGTGGAGAGGAGACGTCCATATCTAAGACCACAAAATCGTCCGGGAATGACTTTCCCTGAACCGTGACGATCACGTCCTCCAACAGGCCTCTAGGCCGCTTGACTGACTTGTCTGCGAATTGCAGAATCATCTTTGTAGGCTTGAGTGGTCCTAGCCTGAACTCTGTAAGCAGCGAAGCTGGCATCAAATTGACAGAAGACCCGCTGTCGAGAAGTGTTCGTTCAAACTCCTGATTGAACATCTGACAACGTACAAGAGGCGCTCCCATATCTGGCTTTTTATCCGGGAGGTTTCTGATGGCGTTCACGGTGGCCATTGTGAGGATATGCTTTTCGGACTTGCCACCCTTGCTTCTGGAATTGTGGGGGTGCAGCCTGCGCTTGGTCGTGCATGCCTCTTTCAATCCTTTCTTCACGGCTGGCATGTACTCAAGAGCTTTCATCAATGGCATATTCAGCACCAAATTCTGAATTATTTCTATGATGGCAGGATCAAACAAAGCACTTTTCAAAATTTTCATTTTTTTGTGTTTTTTCATTGCTTCTGGAAAAGGAATATTTACAAAATCTTCACCAATTTCATTCAAAATAATGTCCGTATTGTTGTGTACAGGTAGATGGCAAAAAGGAATGGCTTCATCTACAATTTGTGGACCAAAAATGACAGGCTCGGCTTCTGGTGCTGGCGTTGGACTCGCTGCAGGTATGGTGCTCCTCCTGTAAGGAGCTGGTTGTGAGGCAGGTGCAGGCGTCTCCAATGCTGGCTGATCTCCACCGAGGTTGCTGCTATCTTTTTGTTTTTTGCTATTTTCTTCATTTTTGTGATTTTATGAATACTGGAGGTGCTCCCAAAATACTAATTGGCCCTGGTGTTGGCTGGACTGACGATTCCCCGTCAGATGCAAGATGCTTTCCCTTCACCGTCGCCGATGGATGGAGTGTCCTACCACTCCTGAGAGTAACAACATTATATAAAAAACAATTTAATTCACCTGATTCGTGTTGGACACTGCCGTCTACCTGCTCCTTGCGTCGGAAGTTGTTTGGGTTGGCTTCGACCTAAGTTGGTATGACGGTTTGGCTGCTGTCAGGTCGTCGATCTTCTGGGTCATCTCAACCATGTTCTTCATCAACTGCTCTAAACAGGCTAGGGCCGGATTAACCGGCACAATCTTAGAGGCGTCCCCTGCTGGGGTCTAGAATGCTGATATGGCGGCTGAGATTGCAACTGATAACCTTGAGAGAAATTGTGAGGAGGAGGGTTGGAGGAATATTGTGCATTCTGCTGATTGTATTGAGCAACCGGCTGCTGATGGTATCCCTGTCCACGATATCCGATTGCTGAGGACCGTGTTGGTAGTTCTGCCTCCAGGTGTTTCCGTGGGATGGAGGTTGGTGTTGGTAGGAGTGTTGGAAGGGTCTCCCACCCTGCTGCTGCTGGTGGTAGGGCCTGTTGCCCATGTTTTGACCCTGAGAATGTCCCTGAGGACGGGTCAGCTGCGCTTCATTGTCCCATACGCCATTGATTTCCTGAATCAGTGGTGGGGGTGGAGAGAATTGCTCGGAGTAAGCTGGCTGATGCTCGGGTTGATGTACAACCATCTGTGTCTGGGGCTGCGGAAGCTGCTCCGGAACCTGGACGTAGTACACATGCTGGACAGGCTGGGGCTGCAGGGGAGTCGGCTGAGGGTTTTGCTGCATCGTAGGCTCCTTCTTCTCAGCATTCGGCTCGGCAGACGTAGACACAACGTTGCACATGTTTGCAATTCAATGCACGCACGAGCTTCTCCCAGCTGTTGGGAAATCTGGTCGAGCTTTTCCAGACCCTGGGTCCTCTTCTCAATGACTGCCAATTTTTCGAGGTCCTGTGACCTATTCCTCAATGATATCCACCTTGGACAAGTGGCTCCCAATGATGCTCAGGTTGGATCTCTCATCCTTGTCTTCGGTGTGAGAAGCCATGTTCACTGGCTTGCTGATGGCGGTTGGTGGCTTTATGTATACTCTGGACGAGGATTGGACTGCTTCTCCTTCAGCCATTTCTTCGAAGACGTTCCATACCACGTCCTCGTCCTTGTTGAAATGTGAACCGACGTAAGCTGCATCTACAAGCTTTTGGCTTTCAAATGATAGCCCCCTAAAGAAGTGTTGTACGAGACTGGTCTTTGGAATGTCATGGTGGGGGCACTTCTCCTGAAGATCTTTGAATCTCTCCCATGCTTCATGGATGGTCTCGTGGGGCTGCTGGCAGAAAACTGGAGATCCGGGCACACATCTGATTCAATCGCCCGAGAGGGTAGAATTTGTGGAGAAATGCGGACTTCAGCTCCTCCCAGGTCGTGACGACCTTCCCAAGATGGTCAACCCAATAGAGGGCCTTGTCTTGAAGGCTGAAGGGAAAGGCGGTCATCTTGACTACCCCTAAAGGAATGCCAGGGTAGTGAGCAGTGGCACAGATGCGGCCAAATTTCTTGAGAAATATATATGGTTCCTCAATGGTATTCCCGTGGAATGTGGGAAGCAGGGACAGAAATTGCGGCTTCAACTCGAAGTGGGCATGCATACGTGGAACTTGGATCCATTCAGTGATGCGTCCCGCTCCTGGGTTGTATGTTTCTTTGAGCGTAGGCTTAGGCTTGCGGTGGATCTGCTTCCGCTGCGTCGAATTCTGGTCTTCCCACTGAGAACTCATCTCTGACTTCTCAAAATCAGGCTCTTTATTCGGATCATTCTCCCTCCGATGGTCTCTTGCATTGGCCCTCCTCCTCAGATCGTTCAGCATATCTTGGAAGGCGGTCTGGGACAGGGCTTGGTTAGTCAACTGTTGCTGGATGGCTTGAATGGAAGCCATCAGTTGACTGTTAACCTTGTTCTATGTGGTGTACTGCCCTTCCCCCGGATTGGCTTCAGGTTCAGGTGGGGGTTGTGGTCCTTTTCCTCTTCCACCTGCCATCTCAGACTGAACTGGAATTTCTGACTCGTGATCGGGTGGAGAATCTGCATGACGAAGTAAACCCTGATCAATATCTTTCTGAGCACCTGTTGTTGAGATGAATCTGGGATCAAGGTCAATCCCATAATGTTGTGAATGGAGCATATGATATTGACTGAAATCGATCTCCATCCACAAGGGGTTATTTCGGGGACAAGAGTAATCCCGGTTTAGCTGAAGGGGAAGAGCTAATTCGGGTTGCGAGTCCATCCTGAATAGCGGATTTATTGGAGAAAGGCAAGTATTGAAAGAAGCTAGAATAGGGGAGTCCAAGGAGACATTCGCAAGGTCCGAATTAACTTCTCGGAGATCACCCCTCTTTATTGAAGATGTTGCGGGCACGGAATCGATGTGGGCGACGGCGAGGTCCCGACTAAACCATCCGTGGGACGACATCTTGAGAAGGCCAAGAGGAAAAGATGTTGGATGAAGAGCACGATGGTAAACAAGAAATAAAAGGATTGCAAAACAGTAGAAGGCTCACAATGAGCAAGGGTCAAGTAGAAGGAGAACAAAATTTGCGCAACGGCGCGATATTTTTGATCTTGACCTAAATACAACTAGCAATCAAACACAAAGCAAGGGGATTCACCAACTCAACACGTGAAGCCGTGAAGGTTCGACTTTTATCTTTGTATTTTTTATCTTGAATTCAGGGAGTTATCTTTCAACGAGTCCTTAGAGCGCTACGCCTATAGGAGAGAGTACTGCCGGAAGAGTATCCCGTACTTGTCCTCCTCCTGTGTAACCTGTAGTCTGCACTTTTTGAGGTCCCTTGTAACCCTTCCTGGATCCCTACTCAGCCAAAGAAATAGAGAAAGGAAGCCAATAGGAGAAACCAATACTTCGGAACTCGCTCGCAACGTAATCACCCGTGAGCGTGCAAGAACCTACTCGGACGTAAGACGATGAGACAGACACCCCCGTGAAGGCGTGGCCTAGGCTCGATACTTCGGACAAGGTCGATGCTCTGCATAATAGAGAGTCACCAATGTTGACCAAGCCCTACTCGTCTACGTACGATAGAAGCGCCAATACTTCGGAAATCCAGGCGATACACAAGGCAGCCACAGATTGGGTTTTGGGCTCTAATCCTTATGAAGCACTCTGCTTACTTGGAAGGAGACCTTCCCATGCAACCTGAATACAAGTGAGGGTGTGACTCTCCCCAATCAATGAGTCCAATTACCAATTTTATTTAGGTCAAAGTTTTCTTAGCAGTCCCTTTTTTAATTTTTTTGTGTTATCGCTTCTTTTGAGTAATTTCAAACAAGCGCCTAACGTTTTTGTATTTTCTTTATCCTACTTTGTCCAAAAACAGAGGGAGAAATAGAGTCGGAAAAGCCAATGCAAGTCAGCACCAAGATGGAAATCTCACCTTTGTGCCTAAATGATGGATGCAAAGTAAGAAGACTTACAGCGAATCCCAGCTCTCTCCATGCGGGATGCAAAGCAGAATTTGTAAACCTATCTACATGCTGGTATGCAATGCGGAAATCGTCATAAGATAGGCAACTGCTAGCGTGAAGAACCACAAGTTAATCATCAATCCTCGATCCTAAGAGTCCGGTCTAGACCCCCCTCCTCTTCTCGACACATCGAGTTCAGGAGTAGCGCTTGATGGGGAAGGCTCACGGCATGGCGGATCTAAGAAGGCGAGTTAACTGTTTAATTAAACTAAGTTCAAATACGATCTATAGGTACGTGCAAAGGTTATTAGAGTGTTTGGACCTAATCTAATCGATCAAGCAAAAGCCTAGGTCTAAGGGCTCAATCCACAAAAGAAAGTGAAAATGAAATCAAAACCGGCAAATGACAGTCGAAAAACATGAAGAAAACCGCGGTGAGCCCCCGGGTGAACAAACACCCGGAAATTAGGCCCGAAGTGTCTAAGTGTCCAAGTCCTGTATTATTACAATTTGAATGACTCTCTCTCACAAAAATACAAAAACTGACTATCTCTCACTCTCAAGCTCTCCTGCTCTCTCCTGCCGGCTAGGGTAGAATAGCCGGCTCCTCCTCCCAAGGATGCATAGGATCCCCTAGACGATCCTCCTCGGTCAGCGGTCCCTCGCAAGAAAACAAGAGAGGTGTCAGACAGTTCAAAACAAATGATGCACGAAAAACAAGTAAGGAAAAATGGCTAAGCAGATAATAGACTCAAAAGTACTCTACAAACCGATGCTCCCCGGCAACGACGCCATTTGAAAAACGATAAGGCGAGAGCCGCTAAATAGTGGTCTGACAAATCAGACTCACTGTCGCTGATGCGACTACTCAAGCCTCCTCGTCCGTCAACAATTAACCCACACAATCAATCAGGCAATCAATAGCAAGGATTAAAATTTATTATACCCTACTAAAAATGTACAGTGGCAAGCAAGTAGGGGTCGAACACAGGAAACAAAGGTTAGGTCAATTAGACTACTTAGCCAATCCAAATTTTTTTGTGGGTTTTTAATTTTTTTTTATTTTTTTATTTAATTTTTAATTTTTAATTTTGTATTTTGATTTTTAATTTTCTGATTTTTTTATTTTATATGTTATATTTTTTCAATATTAGAAAATATAAACAAGGGAATAAAGAAGGTGCTACACTATTTATAAAAACATGCAAAAATATCCAAAAATTCAGAAATAAGATCTTTTTGGGATTTTTATAATTTTCTACTGTTTTTGCGATTTTTGGGGATTTTTCTGAATGTTTTTGGTATTTTTTGGTATTTTCTAACCTAGACAGTAGATAAAAGGCATGTTTTTGATTTTTAATAAATATAAAAATGCAATAAAATGACAAACTAAAAATATGGTGTTAAAGAACAAGCACACAGGAGCTTAATTCTATTTTTTGAGAATTTTTAGCACTTAAATGATGCGTGAAATAAATAGCTCAATCATACAAAAATCCTAAGCCTAGCAGGGGTACAAATGCAATTAAAAGAACATCCAGGGGCTTAGCAGCAAATTTCACCAAAATACACGCGCGAAGCATGTGCTCTGTCATTCACAAGGTCATATTTGCAAATATTAAAAGCCAGCAGGGCATACATGCAATTATCCCAAAAACATATTTAAATAACTACGCACAGGGGTATAACTGCAAATATACGAAAGTTTAGGTTCAAAGCTGCAAATTACCCAAAAGTCACGCGCCCCAATCACGTGAGGTGATGTGGACCAAAGTGCAAATATAAAAAGTGCGAGGACCTAAGTACAATTATTACAAAAGTTTTTAAACTGCAGACGAAAGTTTTAAGACTAGAAAGTAAATACAAAAGCACGTGGGTTGAAGAAGCAAAATACCCACGGGAATTGATCGTGTGGCCGAGGAGATTTCACTTGACACGTGGCGGTTCTGGGACGTGCGATGACGCTTCGACCGGGACGGCCCGGATTAGATCGTGGCGGTGCGATCGGACGGTGAAGAGCGGCCAAGATCTAACGGCTGATGTGGCGTCTGGAGGGTGCTCCTGATCCGACGGTCGGAAGATGATCACGAAGAACACCTTCCCCGTCGAGCTTTGGCGGGCGATTGCGGCCGACACATGGCCGCTCCGGGCCTAGGATCAAGGGCAAATGATCCTGGGGCCTCTCCGCGTCAGCAGGTGGTCTCAGGCAAGGCGGGGACGGCGTGAAGTGCTCGGACGGCGGAGGGGACCTGGGGAGCAGCTCCTGGGAATGTCGAAGGTCGATGGAACCTTCTCCTTGGCTCAGACCTGCATGGTTAGGTGCGCAAAATCCAGGCGAAGCTGTGGGTGTTCTCTAATGGGTTGATGGAGGCGGAAAGTGGCTCGGGTAATGAGCTCCGATGAGCGGCGGAGATGGGAGCTCGAGTGACTCGATCCGGGTGAGATCGAGGTGAATGGATGGGTGGAGCGTGATGACGGAGCGAAGGGGAAGAAGATGGGGGTGACAGATGATCGGATGGAAGCGTGGAGCGACCGGAGACGATGGGCGGAGCTCAGCTCCGCCGTGGGCTTCGATCAGGGAATCACGACGATTAACGAAACGAAATGCAAAACTGCTATAGACCTAACCTAATCTAAGCTAAGGCTACAAGAAAATGGAAGTAGAAGGGGAAAAGGCTCACCGGGGACGTCGAAAAGAGCTTCGCGGCGGAGCTCCGGCGAGGGGACGGATCACTTCGATTCTACACCAGATGACTCGAACCCCAGGTCGATTCGACTCCTGCTGTCACTAGAAGCACGAGGAGGTAGAGGTTTTCAGGTGAAAATGTCGGAAGAAGGATCAAAATTCAAATCGAAGTCGGGGAGTGGCTTTTGAAGGGTGGCGAGATGACGGGTTTCGAGGCACGATCACGGGTGCGCCAAGGCGATCTTGGTGGATCTGCTAGGTCGCCGTGGATCAAGAAGGTACCAGGTACATTTTTCGTGAAGGAAGCAACCCTCCTCGAGCAACACACAAGCGGGGAAAAAATCGAGAAATGAGGGGTGAAGGATATGGTTAGATCCTCAAGCGCATCACAGAAGCGTGATCGTCGTATCGGATACGACGAAGAACGACTAGTTGCACTAGTCGTTCTATGCAGCGGAAATTTAAATTTTTTTATGCGACGAAACCACATGATCCAAGAACACTTCTCAGACCGTTTCGTCTGAACCACAAACAAGTATTAGGATTACCTCTTGAAGCGTGGTTGCGATCAAGTCTCTAAACGAAGAGACCTCCTGTCTCAAGTTCGATCCGTCGGAGGAGACGCTTGCGAGCGCGGGGATGAACCGCGTGCTTCTCGCAATCCATGTTGATGATCCAAGCGGTGGATCTCCTGATCTCGACACACGAGATCCGACGTCTTCTTCACGATCAAGGCACGCCGAAGTAGACGGAGTTCCACGAGCAAAACATCGGGCATCATAACGACGGTGCCACGACGATGGAGAGCCTCTCTAGGGCATCCATGGTGGACGGCCATGAGAGGGAGAGAAAAATAAAGAGAGAGAGAGATACGCTTCTCAAGCATTATGTGTAAAGAAGAGCAATGGGGTGCCTCTCATTTTATAGGGTTTTGGGATCCATGGATCTCAATCCATGAGACAACACAAATCCAAGGTTCACATTGATTGTGTTTCTTTTAATGGCTAAGATTTGTGTTGGTAAAAAACAACAACAATTAATTCAATTTAGATTAAATCTATATTGATAAATCAACATAATTCAATCACCAAATTAAATCAATCCACATTGGAGATAATGGAAAGGAGGCTCCTCCCTTCCATATTAGTGGTCGTCCCCCCTCTCCTATTAGGAAAGGGAGATTCCAATGCAATCTCCAAGATTGCATATATCTCCAATATTTGCAACAACAATTGTTGTAAAATATTCTACAAAATAATTCATAATTATTTTGTTAATATTGCAATCTTGCCATTGAAAAATTGTGAATCACATTCACAACCCAAAATAAAAATGTAAATTATATTTTCAATTTAATGTCCAATGTGAATCCAATTCACATTAACATTTAATTAACAAATGTAAATTACAAATAGCTCTCTCTTATATATTATAAATCACATTTATAATATACATGATTAATATGGATATTGCTATCCACGTTATTCATATCCATGATGATTAAATCACATTTAATCATCTTGGATCTCTATTCTCTTGTGTCCAAATAATATGAATCACATTCACATTATTTTCATCTTTGATAATTAAATCATATTTAATTATCTTAGATTACTATCTTTATAATATGAATCAAATTCATATTACTCGTGATAATTAAATCACATTTAATTATCCATTTTCTCAATGCTCGGATACATATATTAACAATAGAATTATCCATGAACTCTTTCAAGGATAATGCGCTTTCTCCGCAGATACTTGGAGATAAGGACAGGGCGATTGTATTGTTCCACGTATAGTGACTTGGATATTGGGATCATATCTCAAATCCAGATCGCGGGCCTCCCATAGATGCTTGATTAAATCAAGACCACAAATCTAATCTTCTTATTGTATCTGAATCACATTCAGATCAATGTCCAACATTTGGACAAAGATTAGATCACTTCTCTACTGAGAGGAGTCACTAAAATCCAGACCCGTTTCATCACTCCCTAGGAATGGAAGCGTCATGGTTATACAATCGTTTATGACCACATCACCCTCAGGTATTCCCAATACCTGTACATCCTGCATACTGGAAGACTCATATTAAACCCGAAGTATTAGATCAACTTTACACTGTCTACTTCATGGTTTTATAAGTAAGTTTCTCATTCGATCATTGGAAGTTGGTATCGATCATATACTTTCCAAAAGCATATATCATACCTAGGTCTTGATCATATACTTTCCAAAAGTATATATCAAACCTACAAATTCAGTCAAGCTTCCAAAGCGAGACGACCGTGCACGGAATTTGATTCTTCCCAATATCTCATGAGTGAGCTCATGTCTTCCGGCTCAATAAATGAACCTGTATGATCCCTTTGAGAGATCGTATTACTCATATGCCCTTACATACACACCAACGTGCCGGTGTATACACCTTGGTTAGGTCATCAACCTATTGGTCTGCCAAATGTACATACTCAGACATATAGTAACACATCTGTCTCCGGTCAGAGGATGTGTGCCTATATCATGACAGCATATGATATAGGACTTCGGTTATCTCGATCTCATTAAGTCAACTCTTTGACCTAACTAATCTGACACCTCCGAATCTCTATTCCTATGCAGAGGACCTACATCAAGAGGTGGGTCAGATATCAGCCTTCAGAGATAAGGATTGCCATCTCCTACTCAGGCTGGAGATCATCTCTTAACAATCATTTGACGGTGCTTGATGAGTCCTCAATCTAACTCTTTAGATATTCATCCAAGCACCAGCCTCTATGATTCAATAGTTGAATCAACAGCTGTATGATTATTAAGATGGCCATGGTACATAACTTTAATTGTACTAAGGGACCTATTATGAAAATTATTCATTCTTCATTTCAGATCATGGAATGATATTTGCAATAACATTTATTGCATAATGGCTCGCCGTGGGCTCGCATTTCCAACAATCTCCCACTAGCCCAAAGAGCCATTGATGGACTTATCATTTAAACCTGCACTCATGTGACAATCATAGGCTATTTAGAAAATAGCTAGGTAAGCTGATCAGTCACTCTGTTCCCACGAGACTATGCCAAGTCCTTTTACGGCACTTGCATATCCCCAATAACAGTGCTCACATTTAATGCGAATGTTGCATCTCATGCAACCAATACTCAATTTTTGTTAGTCATAATGTCCTTGACACTACAGCTTAACAATTATCATAACCAGTATTTCCATAATCCTTATCAGAATACCCTTATTCCTGGAGATCACTATCTCTTAAGGTATCCACAGTTAAGACCTTTTTAGATCTCTATCTATAAAGTCTTAAGCTTTTGAAGATAAGACTTTGAGATCACTATCTCAAAAATCTTGTCATCTATGAAGATTTTGTTGTTACTGCAATTAAGTGTTCTACCTCCATAGTAGGACTAGCAACAGTTTACTACTCCTAATGTATGGCAGATATCTGGCTTTTGTACACATCTAGCATACACTCAGCTTCTCGTAACTAATGCACAAGTGCAAGTAGTTCTAGCATTTACTTCCTCAACTCTTTGAGGTGCTATCCCTTCATATAGGTCAGTACCATATCTTAAGGGATTGAAGCCTTTCTTGGAATTTTCCATAAAATGGAATATGTCCAAGGTGTACTACTAATGTGACAATCATAATATCCTCTTCACTTTGCTACTGAACACCTTCAGAACTAAGATCCAAGAGGTATCCTTGAGATCATATCTCAAGTTATGGAACAACCAGATAATAAAACACTCATTATTATCCTTATATCATTTTAAATGATTAGGATATCATCTACATTTAGCATGATGAACACAAAGGCACTCCCACTAAGCATCACATGGCTCATCAAGATTCTATCTGAAATTATAACATTTATAATCTCATCATATCTTATGGTCCAACTTTAAGAAGCTTATTTGAGTCCTTAGATGGATTCCTTAGCTTGCACACCTTGATTTCCTCAACCATGAAGCCTTGGGGCTACTTCATGTGAATATCCTCAAAGAGGTATTTATAGAGGAATGCAATCTTGACTTACATCTTGAAGATGCAATAGTCAAGTTGTGCAGCCAAGGTTAGCAATATTCCGATGATTTTAAGCATGGTCACCGAAGTGCAAGTCTCATTGCAAGCAATGTCTTCTCTTCCAGTGTGTAGCTCATGGCTACGAACCGTGCTTTGAAGGTCTCTACCTTCTCATCAGGTTCCCTTTCTCTTGAAGATCCATTTACACCTTTACATGTCCTACCCATATAGGTGGATCCTCGGGGTTCTATATACAACACTTGTATATGAAGTCTACATTAGACTTTTATTGCTAATCATCCATCTATCCATGCTATGATCTTCAGAAGCTTCATCACATGAAGTTCGATCATTGTCAGATTTCTCTGACACATGGAATCCTTCCTCAAACTCATTTGAAAAGGTTTTAGTGTTTCATCTTTAATTGTCCTTTTAGTTTCCAATTTCAGATTCCTCATTATCTTTTCAAGATTAAATGAGTTCCTATACTTCATTTTTCATCTTGATTCTTAAGAGTCTCTACCTCTAAGAATCTCATTCTTAGAGATGAGATATTTTAAGAATCTCAAGGTCATAAAGTATGTATCCAATACCATCCTTTATTTTCCTAATGAAGCAACACTCTCAAGTGCTAGATTCCATCATGCATGGAACCTTTTTAAGGATATACATTGTAGTCTCTACTACACATATATATACCTAGAAACTAAGGGATAATTATGCTAAAATTTACCATTGATAAGATCATGTCACACATGATCCAATTGTATCTCCCTATAACTCTATTGAGTTAAGGTGTGTTAGGAGGATTGAGATAGAAATGATATTCATATCTCCTTAAGGTATCCTTTGAATTCATCTAACAGGTACAAGCTACCTTGATTAGATCAAATTCATTTTATCTTCCTTTAAACTTTGGTTGTAAACCAAAAACGATGAAATCTTTGAACATTTCAAAGGTTTCTAAGTGAAGAGAAGAAATCTCATATCTTACATAATCATTAGTAGATATCACATATCCATAATGTTTACTATGATATAGATGATCCGCATACATCAATATGTATGTGATCCTGAATACCTTGACATCTTACACCATTCCCAAAGAAGGGTGTATTGGACATTTTACTTTGAATACAATATTCATAAGTATGTAAGTTTTGAAATGTTAGACATTCTAAAGTTTCATCTCTTACTAGCCTATTGATCAAATCAATAGACAAATGTCCAAGGCTTGATGCTAGATCATTGTCAAATGATCTTCATCCTCTTATTGATCTTAAGGTTTAATTTCAGTATTTAGAAATGTTAATGAACCATTCATTAATTTTCTAATTTAGTGGAGTCAACTAGATTTTAGATTACTTTCTGAAATATCTCCATCATAACTCCTTATGATAGGTCCATTCCAGAATTCATGTTTATTTCCAACATTTAGAAACAAACAACGAGTGTATTCTAATGTCTAGGTCATAGAGACATTCTCTAAGACTAAGGGCTCTCCCACTGAAATTAACAAGTCTATCAATCCAACAGAGATTATTGCAACAATTGCATCAAAATCCATGTGGATAACTACAGAACTTAAGATCAATTATTCCAGTCTTCTAAAACATATGCAACCCCTTGCAAGTGTTGTAGAAGATTGAGATACAATTACAAGACTTTATCTTATTTAATAAGCAAGTCAATATCAATGATTTATGTAGATTATTCTGATGCTCTATCCGAGTCCTTCTCTAAGGATTCTAGACAGACTTGATAGTCATACTATCAACACATCAACTTATTGCAGTATTGGCATTCATCTAGCTCTTTGGATGTCATATGGAAGTCATAGAAGTACAGTCAACTCTTTGACTATACCTCTTACTTAGGTCCAACCCATGCTTCCACTGCGCTCCCTTTATCTATAAACAACCATTGCTTAAGACTAAGGATCTCTTATGTTAAATTCGAAAGAATTCAATGTAAGAGTATTTCAACATTTATACATGCCTCATTCATACAATATGAATATTATGAAGCTTCATGAATGACTAGAGTATAGACAGTAGAATGATGACATTCATCATGTCTACATCCATCTAGACCCTTAAAATATTGGTTCAGGTAGGTATTCAAACATTTTGAATACATCATCTCTTATGGAGCCACCATTCTGCATGATGCAGAGAACCATGTCATTCATGATTAAATGTTGAGAGCACATATGTATGCCAGAAAGTCTTCTTAGATTTTATAAGGATTAATTGACAATTGTGATCATAATCGATATGTCACTTCCAAAGTACATCCGATGAGATCAAGACTATAGAGACATACAAACCCTAGGGTTGTAGTCCTATTATCTATTTAATTGTTATTCCTCAATATTATGAGGAAACTTGCACAGTGCAACCACATACATTATGTGTCCAAATGCAAGTACAATATCTGGATCATGAGTCCAATCCATGATATTTTATTGGTTATCATTAAGTATTTATTGAGTGGGTTTTAATGAAGGATTATCTGAAATAAGAAATTTGCATAAGTGTACATATTTATTTATATATATATACATATTTTACTTTGATTTAGGAATTTTTATATCAAAGTTGTCTTGCCTTGTCAACACTGAAAGTTCATTCCCTTATTTACTTTCAATGTAAGAGATATACTTACCAACATATCTCAGCAAGATCTGGGATCTCCTTCCTTATCTTTGTTGCATCCCAATAATATGAGAACCTACAACTCGAATAAAAAGAAGCGGGAACACATTCCGCCTTGCAAGTCCAACTTGCATCTCCCAATTCGGTCTTTAACACCCGGGCCCACCACCCCTAAGGCAATGTTGACCCGTCATTAATTGAACCAACCGTCAACAGGAATACAACTCGCTATGCGCAATCCAATATCGCCCCAATAATATGAGGACCTGATATTGGGGTCACTACGCATACGTCCTTACTCTTTCGAGAAGAGAAGAGCCCGCTCCAAATGGATCGTATGCAGGAGCTGTCACTTCAGACAGGCATCTCCTACATACAATATCTGGCGACGGAACCCTTCGCCTTGACGGGAGACCATGGATGTCACTTATGTGATCCTCCACCTCATATTCAAATTTTAATTAATCATCATGAATCATATTCACATAATTAATTCTTCCAAGGGAATTATTAACTCTAATCATATTAGAGTATTTTAATTGGACATAATCAATTTAATCATATTAAATTAATTATCAATTCAATTCAATCAACAAACTTGAATATCTTACTTGAATATATATGGTATTATTCTCAAAGTACGTATTAATTCATATTTTAATAATTAGAAAAATACATCATAATCCCTCAGACATTATCCCGACCCTACCCGTTGTCGTGGCCAGTACCGACGGGAGTGGGACGGACTGCATACGTTGCAACCCGCTACCCCAGCGATCCCCGACTAGACACCATATCCACCTCGAGAAAGGATAATGCCAAATTGATTAATTTGTACTTGAGATGATCATCGGTTCTTCAACCGAAAATTATACCATATAGTAATCAAAACAATTTTGATTATAAGGAAATTTGCCAGACAAATTCCCAATCCTATTCAAGCAAGGAGTTTGATGATTGTGATTCCAATTAAGATTTAGATCAAATCTAAATAATTAATTGGTTGGGGCCAAGTCAATTAGGCAAATAATAATATTCCAATATTTCACAAATATTTTTCAAGATTATTTTACGAAATTAACAATTAATTTCACTAATTGACAATCACTTGGTTCTAGATTAGGACTGTAATTTCAGTAGTGACCCCTACTCACTAAAATTATCATATCTCAATCAATTGAAATCCAAATTAGACAAAATCAATTTTCAAAGATTGCTAACTTGATTTAGGACAGAATTCAAGTTATATTTCACGCATTTCGAGGAGGATGATAACAGTAATTAACTCTTTAATCATGTTAAAATCTACTGTTCCCGCAACAGTGCATACATGTTCATTAAAACAACCATATCTAGAGCATACGAAATCCGATTTACGTAAACTCGGATCCTATGGTTTCCTTATTTAATGGGGAACAAAATCCAAGTAAATAATTCGTGCTTAAACATTTTAAACATGGCCGAAATTATTTACTAAACAGATCTACGAAATCAAATGCGATAAAAACTTTCGCGACCTTAACGAACCCAAGTCGTCTTCGGTTTGCGAATCATATTCGAAACCGTCAACCTGGCTCTGATACCACTTGAAGGATATGGTTAGATCCTCAAGCGCATCACAGAAGCGTGATCGTCGTATCGGATACGACGAAGAACGACTAGTCGCACTAGTTGTTCTTTGCAGCAGAAATTAAAAATTTTTTATGCGACGAAACCACATGATCCAAGAACACTTCTCAGATCGTTTCGTCTGAACCACAAACAAGTATTAGGATTACCTCTTGAAGCGTGGTTGCGTTCAAGTCTCTAAACGAAGAGACCTCCTGTCTCAAGTTCGATCCGTCGGAGGAGACGCTTGCGAGCGCGGGGATGAACCGCGTGCTTCTCGCAATCCATCTTGATGATCCAAGCGGTGGATCTTTTGATCTCGACACACGAGATCCGACGTCTTCTTCACGATCAAGGCACGCCGAAGTAGACGGAGTTCCACGAGCAAAACATCGGGCAGCATAACGACGGTGCCGCGACGATGGAGAGCCTCTCTAGGGCATCCATGGTGGACGGCCATGAGAGGAAGAGAAAAAGAAAGAGAGAGAGATATGCTTCTCAAGCATTATGTGTAAAGAAGAGCAATGGGGTGCCTCTCCTTTTATAGGGTTTTGGGATCCATGGATCTCAATACATGGGACAACACAAATCCAATGGTTCACATTGATTGTGTTTCTTTTAATGGCTAAGATTTGTGTTGGTAAAAAACAACAACAATTAATTTAATTTAGATTAAATCTATATTGATAAATCAACATAATTCAATCACCAAATTAAATCAATCCACATTGGAGATAACGGAAAGGAGGCTCCTCCCTTCCATATTAGTGGTCGTCCCCCCTCTCCTATTAGGAAAGGGAGATTCCAATGCAATCTCCAAGATTGCATATATCTCCAATATTTGCAACAACAATTGTAAAATATTCTACAAAATAATTCATAATTATTTTGTTAATATTGCAATCTTGCCATTAAAAAATTATGAATTACATTCACAACCCAAAATAAAAATGTAAATTACATTTTCAATTTAATGTCCAATGTGAATCCAATTCACATTAACATTTAATTAACAAATGTAAATTACAAATAGCTCTCTCTTATATATTATAAATCACATTTATAATATACATGATTAATATGGATATTGCTATCCACATTATTCATATCCATGATGATTAAATCACATTTAATCATCTTGGATCTCTATTCTCTTGTGTCCAAATAATATGAATCACATTCACATTATTTTCATCTTTGATAATTAAATCACATTTAATTATCTTAGATTACTCTCTTTATAATATGAATCAAATTCATATTACTCGTGATAATTAAATCACATTTAATTATCCATTTTCTCAATGCTCGGATACATATATCAACAATAGAATTATCCATGAACTCTTTCAAGGATAATGCGCTTTCTCCGCAGATACTTGGAGATAAGGACAGGGCGATTGTATTGTTCCACGTATAGTGACTTGGATATTGAGATCATATCTCAAATCCAGATCGCGGGCCTCCCATAGATGCTTGATTAAATCAAGACCACAAATCTAATCTTCTTATTGTATCTGAATCACATTCAGATCAATGTCCAACATTTGGACCAAGATTAGATCACTTCTCTACTGAGAGGAGTCACTAAAATCCAGACCGTTTCATCACTCCCTAGGAATGGAAGCGTCATGGTTATACAATCGTTTATGATCACATCACCCTCAGGTATTCCCAATACATGTACATCCTGCATACTGGAAGACTTAGATTAAACCCGAAGTATTAGATCAACTTTACACTGTCTACTTCATGGTTTTATAAGTAAGTTTCTCATTCAATCATTGGAAGTTGGTATCGATCATATACTTTCCAAAAGCATATATCATACCTAGGTCTTGTTCATATACTTTCCAAAAGTATATATCAAACCTACAAATTCAGTCAAGCTTCCAAAGCGAGACGACCGTGCACGGAATTTGATTCTTCCCAATATCTCATGAGTGAGCTCATGTCTTCCGGCTCAGTAAATGAACCTGTATGATCCCTTTGAGAGATCGTATTACTCATATGCCCTTACATGCACACCAGCGCGCCGGTGTATAGACCTTGGTTAGGTCATCAACCTATTGGTCTCCCAAATGTACATACTCAGACATATAGTAACACATATGTCTCCGGTCAGAGGATGTGTGCCTATATCATAACAGCATATGATATAGGACTTCGGTTATCTCGATCTCGTTAAGTCAACTCTTCGACCTAACTAATATGACACCTCCGAATCTCTATTCCTATGCAGAGGACCTGCATCAAGAGGTGGGTCAGATATCAGCCTTCAGAGATAAGGATTGCCATCTCCTACTCAGGCTGGAGATCATCTCTTAACAATCATTTGACGGTGCTTGATGAGTCCTCAATCTAACTCTTTAGATATTCATCCAAGCACCAACCTCTATGATTCAATAGTTGAATCAACAGCTGTATGATTATTAAGATGGCCATGGTACATAACCCTAATTGTACTAAGGGACCTATTATGAAAATTATTCATTCTTCATTTCAGATCATGGAATGATATTTGCAATAACATTTATTGCGTAATGGCTCGCCGTGGGCTCGCATTTCCAACAAGGGGTATCGGCGGTTCTGACACAGGCTAAGGGAGAAGGACGGCTAGTTGACCTAGGTCAACTGGGGCCGTCTCCTGATTGGTCCACGTGGACCAATCAGGAAAAATCCCTGAAAAAGATCTTGTTAAATCATTTAAAAATCGAAAATGGCCGAATTAAATTTAGGTTATTAAACACAAAATGTTTATTATTTATAAACTATTTTATAATGATTTTTAATTATTTTTATGAAGTATATTTTTACAAGTTGTCTTTTTAGCCCTATATAGGTATAATACCTATATATTTTATTCTTTTATTCATTTTGTATATTTTAATTTATTATTTTTATTTAGTATTTTATAAAATCATGAAATACTGTTATACACACAAATATATTTTTATTTTATTTTTCTGATGTATTCTGTATATTTAATAAAAAATATTAGTATGTATTATATATGTATGTATATAGGTCTTTTACCTATGTATTATAGACGAGTATTTTTATTTTGCATTTTATTGGGATTTTTATTCTAATTTTAATGCACATAATTATTATAAATATTAATTACAAAATTATAAAAATATAAAATTGTAAAAATAATGAATAAAGAATAAATTGAATATTTTAATCTGTACAAGTATACTACAAGGGTCCGAAACTCAACTTTCAGATCATAACTCCGAAAAATACGAAACCACCATTAAATAGATTATTTTATGCTATATACAATTAAAAGTGAGTTTGGTACATTTAGAGTTTTTATTTGCAAGATACGGGTCTGGGAAGTTGGAGTTTCGGAATCTTATTCAGACCATAACTTTTTACCTGTGTTTTATTTTTCTGTGAAATCAATTTTGTCTTTTTCTTTATTTTATTATCTATAACTTTTATGTACAAAGTTTCTTTATTTGATGCACAAAAAGTGGAACCAAAAATAGGTCCCAAAATGAATAAAGAATGAATTAATAAAGATAGGTAATTGGCCCTTATCTCCCCCTACTTTATTCCTTGTCGACCTATTCATCGAGATGCCTAGGTCTCGGGGTTTCGGGTCATAAAATATTTACAATATTTTATTCTTTTTCTTTTCTTTTCTTTATTCTATAATTTTGGCATTAAAACAGTATTTTATACACTTTTTACACAGACATGCATGGATGCTAAAATGCATGAATTAGTGCCATTTACAGGTATTTGCTAGGGTTTTGGTGCCAAAATGATAGAATAAAGATGATGAAATGTGGATACATCAAATACCGTCCTTTATTTTCCTAATGAAGTATCACCCTCTAGTGCCAGATTCCAGCTTGCATGCATGGAACCATATTAAGGATATATATTGTAGTCTCTACTACATATATAAACCTGGAAACTAAGAGGTAATTATGCTAAAATTCATCATTGATAAGATCATGTCACACATGATCTAATTGTATCTCCCTATAACTCTATTGAGTTAAGGTGTATTAGGAGGATTGATAGAAATGATTTTTGTATCTCCATAAGGTATTCTTTGAATTCATTTAACAGGTACAAGCTACCTAGATTAGATCAAATTCATTTTATCTTCCTTCAAACTTTGGTTCTAAACCAAAATAATGAAATCTTTGAACATTTCAAAGTTTCTTAGGTGAAAAGAAGAAATCTCATATCATACATAATCACCAATAGATATCACATATCCATAATGTTTACTACGATATAGATGATCCGCATACATCAATATGTATGAGATCTTGAATATCTTGACATTTTACACCATTCCCAAAGAAGGGTGTTTTGGACATATTTTACTTTTGAATACAATATTCATAAGTATGTAAGTTTTGAAATTTTAGACATTCTAAAGTTTCATTCTTACTTGTCTATTGATCAAATCAACAAGCAAACGTCCAAAGCTTGATGCCAGATCATTGTCAAATGATCTTTATCCTCTTATTGATCTTTAAAGGTTTAATTTCATTATTAGAAATGTTAATGAATGATTCATTAATTTTCTAATTCAGTAGAGTCCTCTGGATGTTAGATTACTTTCTGAAATATATCCATCATAACTCTTTACGATAGGTCCATTCCAGAATTCATGTTTATTTCCAACTTTTAGAAATAAACAATTAGTGTATTCTAATGTCTAGGTCATAGAGACACTCTCTAAGACCAAGGTCTCTCCCACTGAAATTATGAATTCTATTTATCCAATGGAAGTTGTTGCAATAATTGCATCAATTCCAACATGGATGACCATTAAACCTTAAGATCAAATTTCTAATCTTCTAATACATATGCAACCAGCAAGTGTCATTAGAAGATTGAGATACAATTATCAGACTTTATCTTATCAAATAAGTAGGTCAATTTCAACGATTACATGTAGATTGTTCAGATGTACTATCTGATTCCTTTTCTAAGGATTGTAGATAGATTTGATAGTCATACTATCAATACATCAACTTATTGCAGTATTGGCATTCATCCAACTCTTTGGATGTCATATGGAAGTCACAGAAGTACAATCAACTCCTTGACTTTCCTTGTTATTTGGGTCAGACCCATACTTCCACTGCGCTCTTTTTATCTATGAACAATCATTGCTCAAAGACAAAGGATCTCTTATGTTAAATTCAAAAGAATTCAATGTAAGAGTATTTCAACATTTATACATGCTTCATTAAATTCATACAATATGAATATTATGAAGCATCTTGAATGACTAGAGTATAGACAGTAGAATGATAACACTCATCGTATCTACATCCATCCAAACTCTTAAAACATTGGTTCAGGTAGGTACTCAAACAATTTGAATACAACATCTCTTATAGAGCCACCATTCTGCGTGATACAGAGAAACATGTCATTCATGATTAAATGTCGAGAGCACATATAATGCCAAAACACCTTATAATTTTATAGGATTATTTGACAATTAAGATCATCATCGACATGTCACTTCCAAAGTACATTCGATGAGAGATTAGGACTATAGAGACATATATATAAACCAAAGGGTTGAAGTCCTATTGTCTATTTAATTGTCATTCCTCAATATTATGAGGAAACTTGCACATTGCAACCACATACAATATGTGTCCAACTGCAACTACAAATCTTGATCACAGATCCAATCCATGATATTTTACTGGTTATTGTTGAGTATAACATTGAGTGGGTTTAATGAAGGATTATCTAAAATAAGAAATTTGCATAAGTATATATATACATATTTTACTTTGATTTAGGAATTTTTATATCAAAGTTGTCTTGCCTTGTCAACATTGAAAGTTCATTCCCTTAATCACTTTCAATTTAAGAGATATACTTACCATTATATCTCAAGCAAGATCTGGGATCTCCTTCCTTATCTTTGTTACATCCCAATAATATGAGAACCTGTAACTCCGATAAAAAGAAGCGGGAACACATTCCGCCTTACAAGTCCAACTTGCATTTCCCAATTCGGTCTTTAACACCCGGGCCCACCACCCCTAAGGTGATGTTGACCCGTCATTAATTAAACTAACCGTCAACATGAATACAACTCGCTATGCGCAATCCAATATCGCCCCAATAATATGAGGACCCGATATTGGGGTCACTATGCATACGTCCTTACTCTTTCGAGAAGCGAAGAGCCCGATCCAAATGGCTTGTATGCAAGAGCTATCACTTCAGACAGACATCTCCGACATACAATCTCTGGCGACGGAACCCTTCGCCTTGACGGGAGACCATGGATGTCGCTTATGTGATCCTCTATATCACATTCAAATTCTAATTAATCATTATGAATCTATTCATTATGATTAATTCTTCCAAGGGAAATAACATCTCTATTCATAATAGAGTGTTTTAATTTTAATTGGATTCCAATTAATCTAATCATATTAAATTAATGATCCAATTAATATCCAACAAACAGTCTTTATTGTTACTTGAATTATGGTATTATCTCAAATACATATTATTTCAAATTTTAATAATTAGAAATACATCATGATTTCTTAAGCATTATACTAACCCTACCCGCTGTCATGTCTAGTACCGACGGGAGTGGGACAGACCACACACGGTGCAACCTGCTACCCCAATGCTCCCCGACTAGACACCATATCCACCTCGGGAAAGGATAATGCAAAATAGATCACTTTGTACTTGAGATGATCATCGATTTTTCAACCGAAATTAGACCATATAATAATAATCAAAATAATTTTGATTAACATTATAATGAGATTTTCTAAACAAATCCCAAATCCTATTCAAGCAACACGTTTGTTGGAATGTAGATCATGTAATCAATATGTGATCTAGATCACATCTAATCAAATATTTGTTAAGGCAATGTCATTTAGGGAAATAATTATCATCAAATATTTCACTAATATTTATGCACAATTATTCCAGGAAATTAAACAATTTAATTTCACTAATTGATTAAATGACAATCACTAGGTTTTTGATTAGGAAAGTATTTCCAGCAATGACCTCACTTACTAAAAATAGCATATCTCAATCAATTTAAATCCAAATTAAGCAAAATAAGTTTATAAATTAATTTGATTTACAACAGAACCTAAGTGATTTTCACATTTCAAGGTGTTTCAAATCCGCAATTAACATCTTAATTACGTCATGATCTGCAGTCCCCGAAACAATGGATACATGTTCACTAAAATGATCATATCTCGAGCATACAGAATCCAAATTACGTAAACTCAGATCCTACGATTTCCTTATTTAATGGAGAACAAAATTCAATTATTATTTTAGTATTTTAAAAATTTAAACAGTATCGAAAATAATCTCAAAACAGAGATGCGAAAATGAAATGCAAGAAAACTTTCGCAAACCCTAATGAACCCAAGTCGTCCTCGGTTCATGGATCGCATCCAAGATCTTCGACCTATGGCTATGATACCACTTGAAGGATATGGTGATATCCTTAAGAGCTTCACGGAAGCGTGCGGATCGCATCATATGCGATCGGTAGCGACTAGTCGCACTAGTTGCTCGATATAGCGGAAATTAAAAATTTTCATGTGACGAAACCATATGATCCAAGAACACTTCTCGGATTATTTCGTCTAAACCACAAACAAGTAATAGGATTACCTCTTGAAGCGTGGTTGTGATCGAGTCTCTAAACGAAGAGACCTCCTGTCTCAAGTCCGTTCCGACGGAGGAGACGCTTGCAAGCGTGTTGATGAAACACGTGCTTCTCGCAATCCAAGTTGATGATCTAAGCGGCGGATCTCCTGATCTTGACACACGAGATCCGACGTCTTCTTCACGAGTGAGGCACACCAAAGGAGATAAAGATCCATAAGCAAACGATCAGGCAACATAACGATGACGCTGCGGCGATGGAGAACCTCTCTAGGGCATCCATGGTGGACGGCCACATGAGAGGGAGAGAGAGTAGACATGTAGAGAGAGAAAGAGAGAGAGAGAGAGAGTGATTTATGTTCTCATAATGTGTTAAGAAGAGCAAAGAGGTACCTCTCCTTTTATAATATTTTGGGATCTATGGATCTCAATCCATTGACAACACAAATCCAATGGTTCTCGTTGATTGTGTTTCTTTTAATGGCTAAGATTTGTGTTGGTAAAAACCAACAACAATTAATTTAATTTAGATTAAATATATATTGATAAATCAATATAATTCAATCACCAAATTAAATTAAGATCTCTTGGAGATTATAGGAGAGAGAGTGCCTCCTTCCATGTTGGAAGGAGGGGATGGCCACACATTCCTAATAGGAGTGGTGGCCGTCCACTCCATATATATGGAAGGTGGCTCTCATCTCTATATTGCCATCTCCAAGATTATGCAACAACTTTTGTTGCAAATTATTCTACAAAAAAATAATTCACAATTATTTTGTATACATTGCAATCTTGCCATTGAAAAATTTGTGAATCATATTCACAACCCAAAATAAAATGTAAATCACATTTTCAATTCAATGTTCAATGTGAATCCAATTCACATTAACATTTAATCAACAAATGTAAATTACAAATAGCTCTCTCTTATATATTATAAATCACATTTATAATATATATGACTAATATGGATATTGCTATCCACATTATTCATATCCATGATAATCAAATCACATTTAATCATCTTGGATCTCTATTCTCTTGTTCTCAAATAATATGAATCACATTCACATTATTCACATCTTTGATAACTAAATCACATTTAATTATCTTAGATAATTCTCTTATAATATGAATCAAATTCATATTATTCATGATAATCAAATCACATTTAATTATCAATTTTCTCAATGCTTGGATACATGTTATCAACAATGAAATTATCCTGAACCCTTTCAAGGATAATGCGCTTTCTCCGCGAATACTTGGAGATAAGGACAGGGCAATTGTATTGTTCCACGTATAGTGACTTGGATATTGAGATCATATCTCAAATCCAGATCACGGGCCTCCCATAGATGCTTGATTAAATCAAGACCGCAAATCTAATCTTCTCATTGCATCCGAATCACATTCAGATCAATGTCCAACATTTGGATCAAGATTAGATCACTTCTCTAGTGAGAGGAGTCACTAAAATCCAGACCCGTTTCATCACTCCTTAGGAAAGGAAGCGTCATGGTTATACAATCGTTTATGATCACATCACCCTCACGTATTCCCAATACCTGTACATCCTGCATACTGGAAGACTCAGAACAAACCTGAAGTATTGGATCAACTTTATACTGTCTACTTATTGATTTTATCAATAACTTTCTCATTCGATCATTGGGAGTCGGTATCGATCATATACTTTCCAAAAGCATATATCATACCTAGGTCTTGATCATATATTTTCCAAAAGTATATATCAAACCTACAAATTCAGTCAAGCTTCCAAAGCGAGACGACCATGCACGGAATTTGATTCTTCCCAATATCTTTTGAGTGAGCTCATGCCTTCTGGTTCAGTAACTGAACCTGTATGATCCCTTTGAGAGATCGTATTACTCATATGACCTTACATTCACACCAGCGCGCCGGTGTATAGACCTCGGTTAGGTCATCAACCTATTGGTCTGCCAAATGTACATACTTAGACATATAGTAACACATCTGTCTCTGGTCAGAGGATGCGTGCCTATATTATGACAACATATGATATAGGACTTTGGTTATCTCGATCTCGTTAAGTCAACTCTTTGACCTAACTAATCTGACACCTCTGAATCTCTATTCCTATGAAGAGGACCTACATCAAGAGGTCAATCAGATATTAGCCTAACTGAGAAAGGATTGCCATCTCCTACTCAGGATGGAGATCATCTCTTAACAATCATTTGACGATGCTTGATGAGTCCTCAATCTAACACATTAGATATTCATCCAAGCACCAGCCTCTATGATTCAATAGTTGAATCAACAGCTATAAGATTATTAAGATGGCCATGGTACATAACCCTAATTGTACTAAGGGACCTATTATGCAAATTATTTATTCTTAATTTCAGATCAGGGAATGATATTCGCAATAACATTTATTGCATAATGGCTCACCGTAGGCTCGCATGTCCAATACTTTGCTTGCGTAGAGTATAACAAACGGGACACCATCCCTTCTCTGTCCCAACACAACCCTACAACAAAATTTGAGGCGTCCATCATGATCTCAAAAGGAAGAGACCGATCTGGGCAACCTTGGTGAAGTCAGGAAGTGCCAAACAGGGGCATGTGTCAATTGGTGTTTTAAGTTTCGAAAGCTGGTTTCTGCTTCAAGAGTCCAAGAGGGTGCACCTTTCCGCGTACAATCTACCAACGGAGCTGCACAAGTACTGAAGTTCCGTATGAAACGTCGGTAGAAAGAAGCTAATCCCAGAAAGCTGCGAATTTCAGTGAGGGTTTTGGGTACGGGCCAGCTCTGAATGGCCTGAATTTTGGAGGGATCAACCTTAAGTCCATCAGCGGTGACAATGTATCCCAGAAAGAGGACTGTGTCAGACATGAAGGAGCATTTCTTAAGGTGAACATACAGTTTGTGGGCTCTCAAGGTTTTCAGGACTTGTAGAAGGTGAGACAAGTGGTCTTCTCTAGTCAAGCTGTAGATCAGGATATCATCGAAATACACAACCACGAACTTGCCAATGAAGGGTCGCAATACATGATTCATGGTTCACATGAAGGTGCTTGGGGCATTCGACAAGCCGAAGGGCATGATCGTCCATTCATACAGGCCCTCTTTGGTTTTAAAGCGGTCTTCCACTCGTCTCCAGGTCGGAGGCGAATCTGATGGTAGCCACTACGAAGATCCATTTTGGAGAACAATTTGGCACCTGATAGCATATCAAGCATATCATCAAGGCGCGGAATGGGGAAACGATACTTGATCGTTATCTTGTTGATAGCACGACTGTCTACGCACATTCTCCATGTGCCATCTTTCTTCGGGGTCAGCAGAGCAGGAACCACTACGGGGCTCATACTCTCTCAAACATACCCACGTCGCAGCATATCAGTAACCTGCCGGTTCATCTCTTCATGTTCACTTGGGCTCATTCGGTAATGGGGTAAGTGGGGTAGGCTGGCTCCAGGGACTAGATCAATGTGGTGTTGGATGTCTCGCAACGGGGGTAGTCCTTCAGGCAACTCTTCAGGCATGATGTCAGCGAACTCTTGGATGCATGGCTTTATCTCAGGCGGGACTTCTGGTGGAGTTGTTTCTGGATTGTCTACTTCACGTCCCATTAATGCATAGATGGTGGAGCTCTCCTGCATTTCACGTTGGAATGTTTGGGCTTCCATCAGCAATACGGAGCCCGTGGTCGCAGTCTTCGCCGGTGGGGTTTTGTTACCAGTTTGGGCGGTCGCAGCTCGAAGTGTAGCCACTTGGCGAGGGCTAAGGGCTTCACGTTGTGGTCTGAGGGTTACACGAACTTTGTCTATGAGAAAGGTGTAAGTGTTCAGTTTTCCTCGGTGTTCAGTGTCTCGATCGAATTGCCACTGTCTCCCTAGAAGTATGTGATCGACATCCATAGGGGCTACATAGCACCACACCTCGTCCTTATATGAGGGACCAATGGAGAAGTTAACGAGGCTTTGACGGTGGATCGGGATTTGGGTACCACCTCGAAACCATGCCACACTGTACGGTTTCTCAAGTGGTTGAGTTGGCAGACCCAACTTATCGACCATTTCTTGTGAAACGAAGTTCTCAACGCTCCCTCCATCAATGATCAGCGAACATCGTCGTCCTCCTGAGGTGCAGGTGGTTCGGAAGATGCTGCGTCACAGCCAGCTATCAACATCGTGGACAGCGGGGGTGAGCGGAATGTTTGTGGGTGCGCTGTCGGGAGCGATAAAGTTTTCGTGTTCAATTACCAGGAACGGACCGGATTCGTCTCCATCCACTCCTAGAGGTTCATAGTCATCGGCTCCCATGGCGTCAGCAGTCAACGCAGTCGGATCCTCTTCAGGGGATTCCTGCTGGTCAGGGTCGGGGTATTCAGGGTCGTCGGTGGTGCATAGATGGACGGGTCTAGCCTTAGGGTTTGGGCACTCTGCTGCTCGACGTCCCTTTTGATAGCATCGGAAGCAAGTATCAGGTCCTACAATAGGTCGACTTTCCAAGATGCCTTGGCCGGGGTTTCCAGTGGGTGGTCGGGTGACGGCAGGAGTTGATGGTTTGGCTTGGGTTTTACCCGCAACGATTGATGAGGAATCCATCAGTTTGGAGTATGTCATCGGGGTACTGGTACGAGGAGCGGAGTTCACAGAAAGAGACATCTTCCTCGTTTGGGCTTTAGCAAGCTTGATCTCAGCCCGTTCAACCTGCTTGTAGGCTTCGTCGACATCTCGGCAGTTGTGGAGGTAGAGTTCATCTTGGATGACTTGGCGGAGGCCTTGCATGTAGCGCGTGACTTCCTGAATAGGAGTCTCCTGCAAACGGTTGCGATGGACTAGGGATTGGAACCCTTCGGTGTATTCCTTCACGCTCATGGTACCTTGTCTTCATGACTGCAGTCGCGCATACAGATCACGTCTGTAGTCTTCGGGCACGAACTTGGTCTTCAATTTGGCTTTCATTTTGCTCCAACTGCGGATTGTACTTTTTCCCTTTCCTTTGCGTTCAGACTGCAAACGATCCCACCATAGCAGAGCATGCCCCTTTAATTTGATGGTGACAAATTGAACTTTTCACTCACTAGGCATAGCTTTCCACACAAAGAAGTGTTCGATGGTTTGGAGCCAATCCAAAAAGACATCAGGGACTCTTCCTCCGTCAAATTCGGGAACATCGAGACGGATGCCTCGATCCCATCCGTCGTCGGTCCTAGGCCCATTTCATGGTGGGAATTGATAGTCAGGAGGTTGTGAAGTGTAACCGGAAGTGTGTGGATCTGGAGTCTTGGGGATGAAAAGAGTGTAGTCCCCTGATCCTTCTTCTTCACTTTCTTGTGAATGATACTCGCTCACATGTCCGTCGGAAGTAGAAGAGCTGGAGTCACGGGAAGTGCTATTCCGGGAGTGTGGTTTCCGGCCAGTGCGTCGACCTTTGTTGGGGTTTTCATCACTAATGTCTGGTCCTAGCACGCGACTATTCAATGTAGCAATTTGTTCATGGGCGACGGTGATTTTACAATCTAGTCCGGCGATTTGTGTGCCCAGTTGGTTGTTCATGTGTTGTAATTGGGCAAACAAAGCTTCTAAGGTTAATTCAGGGTGTGAAGTATAGGTGGGTTTAGAGGCACTTGGTTTCTCGGCCATGGGAATCCTAGAGTTCTGCTTTCTTTGTTTGGGAATTTGTTTTTTTTTTGTGTGTTTTTTTATATATATGCAATTAATAAATGCGATGCAAGTGAGGTGCAAGATCGTGATGTTCTGATACCAAATTGATGCAACCTAATGGGATAATGACATAAATGACGACTCGGCAATGAGAACTACCGAATGAAAATGACAGACAAATAAAAATGATGAGCGATAAGCAAATTTCAGCAACAATAAACATCTATTTACTCGTGTTTTAGTACCGATTCTTCCACAAACTTAGGGCAATCAAGTAGTTAATGATTAGTGGAAAAAATATAACGATGTTGCGGACTTGGAATCTCAATAGATCACCAAACAGACAGCAACATAACATGCCACAAAACTACTTTCTAAAGTGGAATAATATGTGGAAATACGCTCATACCACAACCGGCAAGGGAGTTCGGCACACTTCAGATCTGACCATTGACAGGAACCGCGGTTGGGAAGGCTTCGGCGGCACAGGAAGTCCACGGGCCGACGAGGCAGTGGCTTGCGACCACGCCGGGGTTCGCGGCTGCTGTAGGAAGAGTATGGCAGGGTCGGCGGAGGGTGTCTGGGCGTTGGGGGTGAACTTGTGGGGCTGCGGCCCGGGGAGGAAAGCACAGGTGGTGGATGGGTGGATTGGGGCGGCGCGATGTGGCGATGCAGCTCTGGCGGAGAGGTGATGGTGTCGGGGAGAGGGCAGGCAACAGGCGAGTGGTGGGGTGACGATGGGCGTGGCGAGATGGTAGGGCGCAGGCGATGGCACTGGGTGGGGGGGGGGGAAAGCTCGGGGTGCAGGATGACGAAGAGGAGGGGGCGAGGGGTCGCTGGCGGGTGCGCGGGGTGGTGGAGATGCGGCGGGCAGGGAGGAAAGGGGGGGCGGCGAGGTGCGTAGGGGAGGAGGCGGCGGGATATAGAGGGGTAGGGTTAGGGGAAAACACGGGAGGGAGGGAGAGGGGAGAGGGGAAATTCGAGAGAGAGAAAGAGAGAGAGAGAATTAGGGTGGAAAAAAATAACTCAAATTCAACTTAATTAACCCTAATGCAAAGGGAGCCCTTTATAGAGGCTATTCCCCCTCAAAATAAGCAACAAATCTCTAAAATTAGGGAAAGAAGAAAACAAAAGGAAAGGATAAAAAACCTTTTATAATAAACCTTTTACATGGAAAATAAATAAATAAAATAAACAAAAACAAATGATAAATAACATAAACAAAATAAATATTCACAAAAGTTGTTATTATGCTGCATCACTCCCGCTCCAACCGTTAGAGCCCGTTCGGTAGGAGAATAAGCATGAATAAGGATGGGGAATAAGGGGAATAAGGGTTTATTCTCCGTTCGGCTGGAGGATAAGAATAAGGAGAATAAGGTGAAATAAAGGTAGGTAAGGTGGGATAAAGATATGAATAAGAGTGAAATAAGATGAAATAATGTGGAATAGTCGTACCACAGGGAAGTGTGTTGGGGACTTATTCCCCTTATTCCATTCCTCCTTATACCCCAAACGAACAGGGCCTTGCTCGCCGCTAACCCAACATCATCGCCTCTGCTGGCATCACCACCACCGACCATGGCCGCGCAAGCTCCAAGGAGCCCCATCGCAACACCTTAAAGAAGCTCCTCTCAGCCACCTACGACCCGTCGCGAGCAGCCGCTCCTCCGTAGTGCCACCGCCATCGACCTCCTGCTCCATCACCGCCTGGACCACCACGCCTTTAGACGCCGCTCCCTCTGCCATCAACGCCACCGCATGCGCACCTTCTCCTGACTAGCCGCGCACATCTTCTTCCCTCAGCCGTGCGTCGGCTGAGAGGCATCTCTAGTCCAGCCCTTGTCCGCCGCGCTTGGAGAAGAGCAACCCACTGCGAGGCATCGCTGACGCAAGGCACCACCTTGGGCAGAGTAGCCATCGCCATCCGCCTGTAGATCCAAGCTGTGCGAGCCCTCCGTTGAAGCAGCTACCGCCGCCGCCCGTGGAAGAGAAGGATGGGCGGCTACCCTCTCCCTCCCCTCCTTGGCTTGCGAACGAAGAAAACAAGAGAGAACTAGGGTTGAATACTTTTTTGGGAAAATTTCATTGAAGTCCACCAGGCATTCTGAGAATTACAAAAAGACCCCTTCCAGATTAACTCCAGCCAGAGCGTCACGTGCGACACACATGTATGTGTGTAATTTACGTTTTCACCCCCCACTTTATTATCTGTTAATGATTTATTCTAGAACATAAATTATTTACATTTCAGTCCTACTTATCCAGACTTTAAACTGCATGTTTGCTTCATTGAAATAAATGTTATCTTTGGTCAATAAATCTCCCAAAAATCATGTTATGCTTTTAATGTGTTCATATTTTTAGCATAAATTTTTCATTGCATTTTATCAACATTTAATATTATTTAAAAATAAAAACATGTCATTTTTATATTTCTAAAATTCAAAAATTCATAAAAATTTGAATATTGCTCCAAAAATTCTAAAAATAGAATAGTTTTATTTCAGTGTCATTTAATTTCTCTCCAAATTTTGTGCATTAACTATTTATAAAACCCAAAAAATTGAAAAATACTAAAAATCTTATAAAAATCATAAAAAATTCTACAAAAATATAAAATAGGTATTTTAGTCTCTGTTTGTAAATATTTATCTTTATTTTATCATAAAAATAATTTCTAGGAGTTTTGAGCACTTAAAATATTTTTAAGTTGCAAATTACTCCAGGCTGTGCACTGTTTCTAATTTTTGTCATTATTTGACTTTTAGAAAAATACAAAAACGTCTAAAAAATTCTACAAAAATTCCCACAAACTTTTCAAATTTTTGAAAAAACAAAATTATTTTCTTTGAATTTTCTGAGCATTTTTTATATAATTTAAAAAATACAAAAAGAGTTTGGTGTGCGTAGTTCTTCTTTTGTGCATATTTCTCTCTATTTAAAAATAAAATATTGAAAAATTAAAATCACTAAAAATTTGAAAATCAGAAACTAACAAAAATAGAAATAAAAAAATTAAAAAATTAAAAAGAGAAAAATTCCACAAAAACCAAGGATAGTTTGCCTTTAAGATTTCTTTTTTTCTTTTAATTGAATTTTTGTTGATTAATTGAATAACCCTGGGGAATTGTAGCCTCCCCGAGTTCGATCCTGACCGCTATACAAGTAAATAAGTAGTAAAAATAAAAAAATTGTTTGTTTGTAACGGGATTTTTGGGGATAGCAACGACATTTCCGATCCTATTAATTTTCAATCCTCGAAGATTCTTTACTAAACAAAATGACGCCGTTGCCATAGAGGCACGACAAGAGTAGTTAGGTTTCTCTTTTGACCTGCTATTCTTACTTGTAAATAATCTTGCCATATAAATCCATTGTTCAGATTCACTACATTTGTTACATTTTTCTTTCTCATATTTGATAATTGTATTTCTTACACATTCTCTTTTCTTTTTCTTGCGAGGGCCCGTGGAGCGAAGGAGGTGATCCAAGGAGAGCCGAAACACCCAAGCGAAGCGGATGCAGCTTGATTCTTCACCAAGCCACAGGATATCGTGAGAGGAGGAGAAGAAGATTTGAAAGAGACCAAAGAGAGAGAGATTTTTTTAGCATTTGAACTCTTGTAAATGGACATTCATTTGTTGCAGGGTCTATTTCGCCAAGTACCAACACACTTGGGGGACCTCACCGGTTTTATTTTCATCAACTTTATTTTTCTTTGTTTCATGCGGATTTTGTGAGCTACCTCTTGATTGCTTTAATTGATTTGCTTGAGCTAGGTAATTAATTAGGTCCAAACACCCTAAACAAGAATTTCTGTGCCTATAGAGTAGAGCATAATTTGAACTTAGTCAAATTATCTTGTTATTGCCCGTTAATAGATGCTATCATATAGGACGATTCACTTGCATCATATCGGTTAGTTTATTTTTCTGTATTTAAATTTTGCACAGATCACTTGCATGTAGAGTGTTGGCGACAAGGTATGCATCTCTGACCCCTGCATGCATCATTGTTTTTGATCGTGCATTGGCATTTCCGATCTCATTCTTTGTTTTCACTCACATAAGATAAAAAGGAAATTGGACACTCGATAGGTGATTCTTTGAAAATATTTTAACCAAGTGATAACTGCCTAAAATTTGGGGCTGCTAAAGAAAACTCGGCCCTAAAATAAACATAAGGAAAAATTATTGTTTTGGGGAGAGTAACGCCCTCATTGTATTCATTTTAACTTTCTCTGTACATACTAAGGTTAGTGCCCAAATCCCATAATTCAACCTAAGTGTTTGTAGAACTTTGTGATTATCACCTAACTCTAAAATAGACAAGAGTAAGAGACCGAACCTTCACGGTCTTCACATTGCGTTGAGTTGTTGAACTGGGGGTTTGTATTGTGTTTGATTGCTTGTGTGCATACGCGATCGTGCTATGCATTTGCGCCTTTTTCTCCATATCTTTTGACGTGACCCTCGTGCTCTCCCAATCCTGTCTTTTTTTTTTCAAATATGGCCAACTAGAGTTATTTTAATCCGATCTTCACGGATACCTCGTACCCTCCAGTTGATCTACCTTCCCTTTTTCAGGAGGATCTTCCTCCTGATTTTTGTGCATATATGCCTAACCCATTATTTCAGGAGTCAGAGGACTTTGATTCTCACCCACCCTCATCCCACTCATCTGATCCTGAGATTTTGGAATCACCTTTCATGATTTCCACACTTGAGAAATTGAATCAGATGATGGAGCAGATGAATTCGAGGATTTCCAATCTATTTAACATAAATGAGAGCTAGAACGCTGCTCCACTATTTGAGGATATGGATTCACTTTAGGATAATCATGGGAGCTTGAAATCGCCCAAAATACAAAAAAATGAAAAAAAAATTGAAAAATCCAAAAAGAATTCGGGAGACACGTTGTTGATTCATTTTATGAGGAGAGGACCCAAATGCCCGATCATTTACCCACACAGCCATGTCTCAACCTTGACCCCAAGGATGCCACTGTACAGACTGCTCTTGGTAATCCTCATGTATATGTTGATTCGATCCTCTCCCTTGAGGTCCAAAAGTTCAAAAAGATGTTGACTGAAACCGAAGTGGTGGCTACCCTTCATGGTATAATTAAAGCTCACTTCAACAGGCCATGATAGATTTATCTACTCCTCAACACAAGAAGAGAAAGTGAATGAGAAGATCTGAGCGTCACATCTTGACCATGGCTACTGCTTATACCATCTCTCACCATCCATATTTTAAGAAAGGGAGCATTGCCACACCTATTGAGAGTTGCACCATATCTAAATATTCTTGTGATAACACTATCCTTGATGGCGGATCTTCAATTAATATAATACCCTTCTTTATGGTATAGTCTCTTCATCTTGGGCCTCTTAAGAAAACCAGGATAATAGTTCAATTTGCTGATGGATCTATTAAGAGGCTGAAGGGTATTCTAAAAAATGCTGTCATTTTTATTCAGGGCATGAACTTTACTTCTGATTTTGTCGTATTGCCCATGGAGACCTCCACTCCTGTGGAGAACCCTCCAATCATCCCGGGACGACCTTTCCTCACCTCTGCGGGAGTCGTTACTGATTATGGATCAGGAGAGATTCGCTTCCATTCTGATATAGGGAGTGATTTGTTGATCACTACACCCATTACTGACCAGAGACCTACATCCCATGAGAGTGTGCCTGTGTTAGCCAACCCCAAGGACTTTGACCATGATGATACTACTAGAGATTTTTGATGTATGATGGATGATACTGAGACCTAAGAAGTCCTATTCAAGGAGGAGGACACAGAAAGCATAGACCTTGGAGTTCCCTCTTCTGTCACGTGTCGATGCATTGATGACATCTGCGGGATTTACACGATATATACCCTAGAGCGGAAGGCAGAGTCCGAGACTAGACAAGATAGACATGATTTGACTACTTTCACTGATGAGTCTGTTCCTATTCACTCTGATTTAGAAGAGACTGATAAGGTCGAGTTTAACTTGATTGCTTTTATAAAGGAATTTGGGTATTTTGATAAAGATGATGATCCAGTAGAGGCTCGCCAGGCTGAAATTGATCCTACTTTTTTTGATAATGATTCCGAGCCATTTTACTTTGATGTTTGCAAGACTTCCTAAGCAGGATATGACCAAACTACTTCCAATAACCGGTTTAGGCATGCACAATCTGAAACCGCTGAGGATACATTATTGGTCGATCGTACTCAGTTTATGTCTAATGATGATCCCAATATCAACCTACACCTTGTCAAATCCATAACTCAATGGTCCCGCAAGAAGGTTCGCTTTTGACCTTCTTGACCTTTGTACATCCACTCCTCTTGTATATCCTTTCATTTCACTCTTTCTTCTTCCGTTTTATCATTCACCCCTTTTCCGTGTGTATATATGCTATACTTAGGATGTGCTTTATCCTAAGTATAGGGGTGTGAAAGATTTGTGTTGTTCATATTCGTCCTGTTCACCACTCTTGTTGTTCACTATACTTAGGGAAACTCTACCCTAAGTATAGGGGGTGATGTTGTTCGTATCATGTCTTTTTATTTTTGAGTATGTACATTCTCTTCATCGGTTTTCCCCTTTTGTACACTCTACTATACTTAGGATTACTTGATCCTAAGTATAGGGGGGATTACCTACTTCTCTTCTTTTTATCTTTTCTTTGATTGTTGTAGCGTAGGAGTCTTTTCACTTTTCTATACTCAGCACGAGTTATGTCTTCTTTTCGTGATCAATACGAGGACATAGTTCGACCTAAGTATAGGGGGTGTCGTATGTATTGTACATATACTTTAGACTTAAATATGTTTATTTGGGGGATATGTATATAATTTTGTAAAATCCACGTGTGTTAAAAAACGAACCAAAAAAATAACAACACAAAAACAAACCAAAAAAAGAAGAAAAAAACGAAAAAAAGAAGAAAACAAAAAAAATTTCTTGTATATACTTGTATATTTTACTAACCCTTTTTCCTTTTCTGAAAAAAACTACAAAACCAAAAATCTATAAAAACTTGCATACAAATTTTTTTTACATCTGCATTTTTCTCCAAAAATTCACAAGAAGTTAAAAATTAGAAAATTATTAAAAAAATTGTGTTCTTTTCACATGTGCATAATTTTTCAAAAAAAATTCTTTGCATTGCACATATTTTCTAGCATTTGCATTTTTCAGGATAGTATTGACATTTAAACTAAGTCTGGAATAAAATTGAAGAATGGATCTTAGTTGGACCTTAATCCACTTAATTTCAGAGGAACCTTATGAGAAATGGAGTTAATACTCTTTAGGTCCCAGTGACTTAATTCTTTGAGTCCATAAGACTATGTTCGCATGTCATCTTGATTAGTCTAAGTAGAATATTTAACAACACAAACATGATTCTTTCAGATCATAGCTTATCTTGGACAAGCACTCTACATGTAGCTCTTCATGGATAAGGTAGTGAGGAGGTGATGAATCCACATTTCATCATCTTTATTCTATCATTTTGGCCTCAAAAACTAGTAAATGCGTGTAATTGCATTAAAACCATCATCTTAGCATTCATGCATGTGCATCTCAATAGTGTATAAAATACTGTAATTAAAGCCAAAATTATAAATAAATAAAAGAAAAGAAAAAGAATAAAATATTGTAATATTTTATGACCCGAAACCCCGAGACCTAGGCATCTTATGAATAGGTCGACAAGGAATAAAGTAGGGGGAGATAAGGTCAAGATACAATAAAAACACCTTCTATTTAATTCATTCTTTATTCATTTTTGGATCTATTTTTGGTTCCACTTTTTATACCTCAAATAAAGAAACTTTGTACATGAAAGTTGTAGATAATTAAATAAAGAAAAATACAAAATTGATTTCACTGAAAAATAATATACAGACAAAAGTTATGGTCTGAATAAAAACAAGAATCCCAACTTCCCAGACCCGTATCTCACAAATGAAAACTCCAAATGCAGCAAACTCACCTTTAATTGTAAATAAAATAAAATAAGCTATTAATGGCGATGGTTTCGCATTTGGCGGAGCTACGGTTTAAAAGTTGAGTTTTGGACCCCCATTGTATACTTGTACAGATTAAAATATTCAATTTATTATTTATTCATTATTTGTATATTTTTATATTTTTATAATTTTGTAAATATTACTTATAATAATTATGTACATTAAAATCAGAATAAAAACCAAATAAAACTCAAAATAAAATACTTACATATTTGATACATAGGCAATATACCTACACTCATACTTGCTTAATACATACTTATAATTTATTAATTATACAAAACATAATCAGAAAATTAAAATAAAAATATAGTAGTGTGTATAAAGTATTTTATGATTTTATAAAGTACTAAATAAAATAATAAAATTAAAATACACAAAATAAAAATAAAAGACTAAAGTATATAGGTAATATACCTATAAGGGGCATAATAGGCAACTCATAAAAATATACCTCATAAAAATAATTAAAAATCGAAATAAAATACTATATAAAATAATAAACATTTCTTATTAAATAACCTAAAATTAATTAAACCATTTAATATTTTTATTTAATTTACAAATCTTTTATTTGATTTTGTTTTTTTGCGGATGATGTGGCCCAATCAGTCCACGCCATCCGTTGATCGGGGGTCAACTCCTTGACCCCAGGTTTGCGACCGCTGGACTTGTGTAAGCACCCATTTTCTTGGATTTTTCTAGGGTGCTCCTTACATCTTTTCGTGATGGAGTCTTCAGGACTTTTGACGCACATCTACCCATGAATCTCGCCCAAGGTTATTTTCGGGCATCGCATCACTGTGGCGCCCGTTGCCACCTCGTCTTTCATGCCCCTCGTCCACCATTCAAACCATACCCCATCCTTCCTCTTCCCCCTTTGAACCAGTCCTGGGCGCCAAAACCTCCAGGTGGGGTCGAGGGTCAATCTCCGGTGTTAGGGGAGTCCTCCCCCATCTCAGGCGAGGTGCGGCGAAGCACCTAGAGCTGAGTTCCACCATCTCCGGCCACCTCTTGGCCGTGAGGTTCCAACTTCGGGCATCCTTGCCCTCGAGGTCGTTTTTCTTCCTTATTTTTATTTGCTTAGATAGCTGTTAGCCCTAGGACTAGTTTAGTACCTTTAATTCGTGATTTAATCCATTGATTCACCCCCCTGCCCATCCGCCGGACTTTGCTCTGGCGAAATCCCATACACACCATCGACACTCTATTTCGCTTACGCTTGCCCTGGAGCCACCTTCTGTTGTGTTGCACTTCTTTTGCAGGTTCCCAGAGGGCAAGAGACTCCTGCTGGGGTCGATTTTTGCAGCCATCGAGCCACCTGGAGCCCCTCTCCGTCTCTGACCTCGTGGCGGTGCATCGGACCTCAACCGTCCATTTTGGCCCCGCCGTCGAGTTAGGGCACCTTCCAGGAGCGAGGAGGGACTGCCGGCGGGCTTGAGGGAGGCCGGAGAACCACGTACCATCAGATCCAAACTCGCCCTGGGCGAGTTCATCAGCTGTTCTTCCAGCCCTCTCGAGAGCCGTCGATTTACAGCTGATCTTCCTGACGAGCAGTAGCCCTTGGATCAACACCCCGCCCAGTCGTTCGATCGGGTTCATCCAGCTAATCTAGGCCGCTCAAAGTGAAGGGGTATCGCGGCCTCTCGCATCGACACGTGGCATAAGTGAGATCTTCTCGGCCGTGCGATCCGCCCCTTGATTGGGTATTTTGCGTCTTTAATCCAGTCAATTTTTGTATTAAATAATTACTACCGAAACGTTCATAGGCCCTTTTACTATTTGTGTAATTTTTGCATATAGCCCTCCTGTTTTCATCGTATTACTTTTAGGTCCCTAACCAGGTCACGTGCTATCACGCACATGACTTGGCGATTTTGCAAGGGCCTCCCTGGCTTTTTGTATTTGTACCTTCAGTCTTGAAACTTTCATCTGCAGTATAGAATTTTCTGGTATTCTTGCAATTGTGCCCCTCGTCTTTTGAAGTATTACATTTTAGCCTTCCCTGGCGCGTGCATCGCACGTGCTTGGGTGGGTATTTTGCAGAAAAAGGCTGCGGGTTTTGTAATTTATTTTTGGCCCAGAAGATATTTTATTCAACACAAACTTTGTGTGAAAATGCAGGCGTGCCCTATGCTTCCTGAATATTACATAAACGCCCCTGCCAGGCTGTGGTATCTTTTTGTGAACTTGTAGTATTTAATTGGAGCCTCATTTTAATTCTAAAAATTCTCAAAAATTAAACTTAAGCTCCTTTAACTATACTTTAACTCTATATTTTTATTTTTTGATTTTCTTGCATTTTCATATTTATTAAAAATAAAAAAACATGCTTTTTTCCTACTGTCTAACTTAGAAAATACCAAAAAAATAGTAAAATACCTAGAAAAATTCCAAAAAAAATAACTACTGTGTATTTTCTCATATTTTAGTGTCAATCCAAAAATCACTAAAAATCTCAAAAGAAAAACCTTAAAATTCAAAAATACACAAAAACTTAAAAAAAGTATATAAAATCAAAGAAAACTCAGAAAAATATAAACTCAGTTCCTGTTTCTTCTATATTTTATTATCTTTATTTGAAAAATAATTTTGGAAAAATTTTGTGGCTGTTTGATATTTTTAATTCCCATTTTACAGTCAGCCAGTAGCTAATTCCCTGTTTTCCTTTATTTCAGTTTTTAAAAATACCAAAAATATTTTTAAAAATATCCAAAAATCACAAAAATAGTAGAAAATCATAAAAATGCCAAAAAGATTTTATTTCTGAATTTTGTGTCTATTTTTGCATATTTTTATAAATATTTTATCAACCTCTTTATTACATTGTTTTTATATTCCAATATTGAAAAAGAAAATAGAAAAATATAAAATATAAAATTATAAAATCAGAAAATTAAAAACCAAAATTAAAATAAAAATTAAAAAAATTAAAAACCCACAAAAATCATCTGCTTGCATAGTGTAGAGAACACTCACATTCACTCATACACATTTGTTTGATCTACCCTGTTTGCTCCCTGTGTTCGAACTCTCTGCATACTTGCTAGCTATACATCTTTTGTGCAGAGTTAAAAATAAATTTCAACTCCACATTCATTTCTAATTATTGATCTATAGTGTGGGTAATTGTTGACTTTAGTTGAGATTTTGTGTGGTCAACACACCGACTGAGTTAACGCTTTGTGTGGAACTTACGACCACCTAATTTTGGCTAAATCAGGAGGCAGAATCTTTTAGCTTGGGGTAGCATACGAGGGTAGTACATCTAGGTAGAACCTCTCGTCTTCCTCTAGGGAAGGAAGTACGTCTCAACCTGGTCTAGCGATGTTGAGGTCTAAAGACAGGATGTTGTGGGGTTGCAATAAGGCTTCAAAAGAGGGATAGTCTACTAGCTCAAGAGGAAAAACTCCTTATGTACATGCTACACCTGCAGAATCTCCAAAAGTTGACAGACCTGATTGGAAAGTAAAATGCCTGCCGGAGTGTATATACAATGATAAAATAAATACACACACACACACACACACACAATAAGAGCTTCAAAGGACAAATTTTTGTAAGCTTGCAGCGGATGACTTGGATACACTGGTCATGCATCCAAGGATAGGTAGCTACACTGGTTACCGTCCATTCTTTTCGCCATCCCCTCTTCTTGAGCTGGTTGTACTTGAAATTAGAAGGGAATATCTCCGCTCCTCGAGGAAAGAGTTGCAAGACCAGGGAACTAGAGTTACCTTGTTGAGGGAGGCTGTTTCTTTGCTACTTTTGAGATGGGGAGCTATATCTCACTTACACCTTATAAGTAAAGATTCATAGTCACAAGAATTTGTGTATGTAGACTTATTCTGACCTGACTGTTGAGGTGACATGAATAGGATTCTTATGGAACTTAGAGGCTGTTAGGTTTTAAATCAATCTCCTATTAAGGTTCCAATACACTAATAATCCAAAGGTCTGACGGAGCTCCAAACTACAATTTTATGATGAAAAGTTTAATACTCAATTGTCCTAACTTCTTTATTTTTCCTTCCTTTTTGTTCCGTTCACTTATTCTTTCAAATAAGAGTTTTCTAAGGGACTAGCAAAGGTAAAGCATAAGGGTATGATGAATCTGCGATTCATCATCTTTATTCATTTATTTTAGCTTAAAATCCCTTATAAAACACCTATATAAAATACTAACTCCATATTCTTACTAACTTGCATCTGTGTATAAATATTGTATATTTGTATATTATTTTAACTTAAAATAAATAAATAAAGAAAGAATGGAAAATAAAGAAGATAAAAAAGGAAGACTGTATATATATGTAATAGATACAGGCTGAATCGAACATCGAGAGAAGGTCAAGACTTGACCTGATCGACCAGGAATAAAGTAGGAGGAGATAGGGTCCTCAATTAGAAAATCCACAAAAATGTGAGTTGTGTATATTTGTATGGTACACTACTTTATTTGTACATTAATTGACCTCAAATCAAATAACTTTCAAAATTAAAGTTGTAAATAAAAATTTAATCTAATTAATAAAAATAATTGCACAATTAAATCCTGCATAGAATAAAATCAACCAAACTTGGAAAAAGCCACTAAGCACTAATAGAAAGACCAATTCTGGCTCAATATGAACTCGAAATTGAATCAATCTCACTTCCATCAGATTCTAAATTAAATTATCTTTAAAATGCATGTATTTTCATAATTTTTGTAGTTACGGGTAAAAAGTTGGTTTTTTGGGGTGGTTTGTGCAATTTTCCCATATATTTTGTATTATATTTGTATATATATATTTGTTAATATTTTTACTAATTATTTAAAATAAAAATAGAAAAATAAAAATAAAAATAAAAATAAATAAAAAAGAAGCTAATTTGCTCATTTACCCATGTATATAATGTAATATATTTATATAATATATGTATATAGTTGCTATTCTTAATTAAACACTATAAAAAAAATAAAAAATAACATTTTTATTCAAATAAATAAAGTGATGAAAATTCAAAAAAGTTAGTTAGTTTTGTAAACAGTTTTATCTCTCTTTATCTTTATCTCATTTCAATTTTCATCTCTCTTATCTCTTTATCCAAAAAGTCAAAAATTCAAATTTCATCTCCATTATCTTTTCTATTAATATGGATCCTTCTCCCTCATTCCAACTTGACCAATCTTTGGTGAGAGGAGCCCGATCTCCAAGAGTCTTCTTATCGAGAAAGGTGCCTAGCCTCAGAGCAGTCTGGTGACAGCGAGTCAGCCTTCGTCGAGGCGATCACGGTAGTTTTCTGCTCCTAAGATGAGATCCGCCATCTTTTTCTTATTTTTATCGTAGATTAATTGTAGCTCTATCTCTCACATTTTTATTTCGTTGTCAATTTTTTTTAGATCGTAGAACCATCACGATTTGATCTGCCATTGATTTTACATTCATCTCATTTTCTTGATTTCTTCGCATTTATCTTCTATCTTCTACGATCTATCAACTCCGATCACGTACGGTGGTTAAAGAATCGGATTCGATTTCTCACGTTTCGCCGGATCCTCGTTCACCTTCCGATTTGTTTATAAATAAAATGAAAAAAAAATTAAAAATATATGTTTTCTTCTAAAATTGGTTTTGCAAGAAAAAAAATAAGAAAATATAAAAATAATACCAAAAATTATTAAAGAAGGTTTTCTTTATTCTGTTTACAAATAAAAAAGGAAATAAATAAATAATTAATTAATTTTTTATTCTTTTGTTTCTATTTTACAAATAAAATTTAAAAAAAAATAAAAAATAAAAAATATTCGGTCGCAGGCACGCCCTCTCCAACCGCTGATGTGCTCGCCGCCATCCCATCATCATTGCCTTCGCCGGCATCACCACCGCCGACCATGTCCATGCAAGCTCCAGGGAGCCACCTCCCTCGCTACCCCTTCGCAGCACCTCGAAGAAGCCTCTCTTAACCACCTGCGGCCTGCCGTGAGCAACCGCTCCTCTGCAATGCCACCGCCATCGACCTCCAGTTCCGTCACCGCCTGGACCATCACGCCTTTCTCCATCGCTCCCTCTGCCATCAACACCACCGCGCGTGCACCTTCTCCTAACTAGCCGCGCGCATATTCCCTCAGCCGTGTGTCGGCTGAGGGGCATCTCTGGTCCAACCCTCGTCCGTCGCACCTGGAGAAGAGCAACCCACAGTGAGGCACGCATCGACACAAGGCACCGCCTTGGGCGGAGTAGCCATCACCAACCACATGTAGATCCAAGCTGTGCAAGCCCTCCGTTGAAGATGCTACCACCGCCGCCCGTGGAAGAGAAGGGTGGGCGGCGACCCTCTCCCTCCTCTTTGGCTTGTGAAAGAAGAAAACAAGAGAGAACTAGGGTTGAATAATTTTTTGGGAAAAACATGGAAGACACCCATGAATTCTGAGAATTGCAAAAAGATCCCCTCCAGATTAACTCCAACTAGAGCATCACGTGCGGCGCACGTGTACGTGGGTAATTTGTGTTTTCACCCCCACTTTATTATCTGCTAATGATTTATTATAGAACATAAATTATTTACTTTTCATTCCTACTTATCCAGACTTCAAACTGCATGTTTGCTTCATTGAAATAAATGTTATCTTTGGTCAATAAATTTCCCAAAAATCATGCTGTGCTTCTAATGTGTTCACCTTTTTAGCATAAATTTTTCATTGCATCATTTTTATCTTTCTGAAATTCAAAAATTCATAAAAAATTGAATATTGCTCCAAAAATTCCAAAAAATTAGAGTAGTTTTATTTCATTGTCATTTAATTTCTTTCCAAATTTTGTGCATTAACTATTTATAAAACCCCAAAAAATTGAAAAATATTTAAAATATTATAGAAATCGTAAAAAATTCTACACAAATCCAAAAATAATGATTTTTGCCTCTATTTGTAGATATTTGTCGCTATTTTATCACAAAATAGTTGTCAGGGGTTTTGGGCACTTAAAATATTTTTAAGTTGCAAATTAGTCCAGGCTGTGCACTGTTTCTAAGTTTTGTCACTATTTGAATTTTAGAAAATTATAATAACATCCGAAAAATTCTACAAAAATTCTCGAAAATATGTCAAAGTCTTTAAAACACAAAAATATTTCCTCTGATTTTTTCTGAGCATTTTTTATATAATTTAAAAAATACAAAAAGAGTTTGGTGTGCGTAGTTCTTCTTTTGTGCATATTGCTCTTTATTTGAAAATAAAATATTGCAAAATTAAAATCACTAAAAATTTGAAAATCAGAAAATAAAAATTTATAGAAATAAAAAAATAAAAAAATAAAAAATTTCCACAAAAATCAAGGAAGGTTTGCCTTTGAGATTTCCTTTTTCTTTTAATTGAATTTTTGTCGATTAATTGAATAACCCTCGAAATTGTAGCCTTCCTGAGTTCGATCTTGTCCGCTATACAGGTAAATAAGTATCAAAAATAAAAAAATTGTTTGTTTGTAACAAGATTTTTGGGGATAGCAACGACATTTCCGATCCTATTAGTTTTCAATCGTCAAAGATTCTCTCCTAAACATTAACTCAGACTCTCAAGATCTCAGAAATCAAGTATCTTCAAAATCCTCAAGCCTTGAGTGATAGTGAATTTGTCGCGAATACACCAACTCCTCAGTTAGTGAGTTTTTATGATTTTGTTATCTTTTGCAAATTTTTATGGATTTTATTTTTTTTCCATTTTTTAATTCCTTTGAGAGATAATGACTGGCCCAAGATTGTATGAGTAGTTGCATCTACTTCTGGCCAGTATGGATATAAGTACGAAACGTTAGATGGACCTATGTTACTTAAGGACGGAGCCATATACAGTACCCTCTAAACTACCCACTCTTCTAAGGGAGACCGAAGTTCCCTCACTGAAGAGTAGTTACTTATTTTTAAGCCTAGTAGTCAGAGCCTCTACAAAGGAATTTTTTAAAATTTTCAAAATTTTAGGGAATTTTTAAAATTTTCAAAATTTTAGGGAATTTTTGAAAAAAAAGGTTACTTTTATTTACAAGTTATCCCTCATTTTTTTAAAAATAATTTTATAAGAATTTTTACAAAACTCAGTTTACAAGTTAACTTAAACCAAGCCCAAAAAGATATCAAAATCTTTTAAAAAACACGGGCTTTGGCTAAAGTATATATACACTAATATACGGTATAGCTTCATATACTTAACAATTACTATGTCCTCATAGCACAAGTGGTATGAAGCCATAGATCTTGTCAAATATAGGGTGACATAGCGGAACCAAGGGGGAGGGTCCCTCTATACTTAGGTCAAAAGTGACCTAAGTATAAGAAGAGAGATGGCAGGATGGATGAATGAGTCAGGTCCCCCCTATACTTAGGTTGAATATAACCTAGCAAAGGATCTGGAATTTAGTCTGGGGGGGGGGGCTGAGGTTGTTTGGGTTAGATGGGAATTTTATACATATGATTGGAGAGAGGGGTGAGTTTTTACAGATGATTATGAAGATGCGGGAGGGTGTGTATGTATGTGCATTGTGTGAATATACATAGAGTGAAAAGGATGGAAGGGGATGTGTGGATATATAGAGATGGAGTGTGTGCGTGTGTGTGTGTTTGGGAGGGGGGGTAGATCATCTAGAGATCTTTTTTTACACACACACACGAACCCTCAAATGAGGATCACTAAAAATGCACATGATACATTTTTTACAACATGAAAATGCATGAGGAGCTGACTAATGTTCCTTGAATCGTTTATCCTTTCTTTTACGACCTTCTCAACAGGATCTTCGAACTCCACGCCTCCATGGACATCAAGCATCCTCGATCTTCATGGGCCTTGGCACAAAGGAAAATGCTAGAAAAATATCAAGAAAAATACTCAACAAAAATGATGTAAAAATACATGATGAGAAGAATTGCAAATTTTGAAAATATTCACAACAAAAAAATATTTCAATATTTGACGAATAAATAAAAGTGAGCTGTGTCCCTGACAACAGCACCATTTGATAAACGTGAAGATTTCCTCTTTAATATCTAGGAATAGTCGTAGCACATGAGGCAAATCTGGTTCTTCAAAGAACCACACCTTCGAATATGTGGACATTATTTTACTTGGCAAGTTTACCAAACACATGGATACAAGCCTCTTTAATATACTTATCAAATTTTGTTGTTGATGTGTGATTATTTTCAAGTCCTTAGGTCTTCATATATATGCACAATAAAATACAGATAAAATAATGCAAACACAATGATGCATGTAGTTTTTTATGTTATTTTTAAATGCAATTATATGATTATACAAGAACATAATGCATGATTAAATGAAAAATATATGCATGCCAAATATTAATTACAAAAATGTCCTACAAAATATGAGCACTGATTATGATTCAAATTCACAGTCAAATGGAGCAAGCATCTATTTAATGGCAACACTTTCTCAATCAAAGAGCACTATATAACATTAAAAATTCATCACATTTAAATTAGTGTCAAACCATTAATTTGAATATGCCATTAGATAGAGAATTAAATTTGCTGTAAAATGACACTAAAATCGTGCAATTTGGACTTAAGATGCTCAAGATATTGAAGAAACAATGCAAGTGCATAAAAATAAGAAAACTGCAAGAAAAGTAAAGATAACTATTACAAATCGGTTCATGGAGGGTCCCCTTTGCAAACAAAAAATGACGGGAGCCCTATGTAATTTTTCCATTAGCGTTGGAGAATATTTGTATATCTTGCAAATCAGTGGGGCCTTAATGTAATTTACCCCATGCGCGCATGTGAGGTACGCACTTGGGGGATTATTTGCAATTCTTTATAAGGTCGGGAGTATACATGCAAATAACCCCTACTCCATACGTGAAACGCACGTCGGGCGAGGTTCGGGAGGAAGCCCAAGTTCGGGAATGACGTGGAATGACCTGGTGCTTCGTGAGGAGGCGGCTTGGTGTCCGAGCCTGCAACTTCGAAGATGGCGACATGGCATGACCTGGGTTGTTGGATGGTCGCTGCGGGGCTCCATCCAATGGCACATGTGCTTCACCTACGCCAAGGGAGAGGCATCGTAAATGAGACTCCGAGGACCTCTCTAGAGCTCCACCGGGCTCCCCTGTGCTCACCGAAGGTCCACGTACCTTAGTAGCGACCTGACAAGGGTGGGCGGAGGTCGGAGAAGCTTACAGGATAGTTGTAGGTGGCTGTCGGTGGAGCATCACCGGAGACGATGCTGGAGATTGGCGATGAATCTTAGGTTCCGATCATTGAGGGTGCTTGCAGTCATTAGCTTAGCCAAAGCATGTGCGAGTGTGATGTGAGTGGAATGGAATCTTGTAGGGATGGACGGGGTGGGGGACCTATGTTCTTCTCCTCCTCAAAGTAGATGAGAAGGTAGCAGAGGTGGATGAAGTAACAGAGAAGGGAAGGTGATAATAGAGGGGATGGAGAAGATGAGGGTGAGATGGTGGAGATTGTAAGGTAATTGGTAGCCAATGAGGGTGAAGGTAAGCAACGAGAAAATTAGAAGAAAACACAAGGGAGAGTACGTGGTTGGATTAAGGAAATTGGCGAGCGGAGGGGCCTGTGCTGAGCATCGGAAGATGCTCAGGGTCATCTCCCGGCGTGCATGGCCATGGACGGAGATTGGGCTATTGTCGGGGTGGTAGAGCGTACATGTCCGTAGAAGCCATGAATCATATCGGGAGCTCGAAATTGTCGTCGCGTCGATAGCCACCCTCTGCTGTCATCGTAGGGCAGAGGAAGCTAGGATTCAATCCTTTAATGGTGGGTGGGGGTGGATAGAGATGGTGTAGGTTGTTTAATAGGGGGTGTTTAGCCGTTTCAGGTGGTGATTTGAATGGTTGAACGATTGGAGTGAAGGCCCAGGTGAGGGGCATTGAGGTTTGCACGAAGATAGTGGATATAATGGATACGTGGAGGGCTACTAAGGGAGTCGAGAGATGATCAGAGGAGAGAGTGAAAATGGAAAGTTGGTGAGGGGCTCGTAAGGTGTAACAGTTGGGGAGGGGGAGGCGTCTGAGGTGGAAGACAAGGTTCTAGCCATTGGATCTCGCGATCCAATGGCCTAGATGGAGGCGCATAGGAAGGGTTATGATCTGTTCGATGGAGCGGATCGAGTGGCTGTGGTTTAGGAGGAGATGAACGGTGGGGATAAGGTTAGGAGCGTGATCAAATGGCTAGGAAAGGATGGGCGACGTGGCGAGGTGAGAGGCGTAGGATGGAAGGGGATCGACCAGTTGATGTTTAGGCATGAGGGAGCGGCAGGGATTTGATCTGGAGGTAGGATCTAACAGCTATGAACAAGTGAGTGATGAACAACGGATATGGAAGCACCTAGAGGAGGATCCAACGGTCGAGAGGAGAGCTGGGTGGCAGAAGGAGAGCATGCCACATGGCCGCTCCAGAAAATCCAGAAAATCTAGAAAATAAAAAATAAAGAAAAATCTAAATGAAATAGTTAAAGGCAAAATTAGAAAAAGTCAAAACATGAAGTTGTATATCTCTATGAGATCTACAGGTTTCATGTTGGACAAAAAGTCAAAAAAGGTCATTAATACAAAACTGTATTTTTGGGGGTATTTTTAAAGGGATAAAAATACTGCTTTTGGGTTTTGATTTTTTTATATTTTTTATTTCAATGGTCAAAACACTTATAGACAATTAATCACTCTAATTTTAGGGGTTTTAATAAGATATAAAAATAAAGAAGACATTAAATACAATAAATAGAGTTAGCTATTTAGAGGTATTTATAGGTTAATTGTACACAGAATATGTGCAATATAATTCAAGATAATAATAATGAATTATTAGTGATTTTTATTTAATTGTTTAAGAAAGGATACTAATATGTGGATTTTAGCATGATGAATACGAGACTCATCAAACATACAAATTTGCAATTAAACTACCGGGTGCCTATCCTAATTTCTCCACTCAAGTCAGGCCCCACCCTCACCAGAGAGTGAACCAAACCCGACACACCACAAAATAATGTTCAATCTGAGTATATATGTGAGATTCTGAATGGAATCCATTGGAAATTTTGCAATAAAATAAAATACAGAAAATGAAACCCCAAGGACTGTACACACTCTCATGACTCAACTCGATCTTAAATTTATGTGATTCCTTCAGTCGACTATTTTCCAGAAAATGCCGGCCTCCAAAGTTCCTGAGTTGCTCAACAACCAAAAGCGGCTGCTCTGTCGTGTCGGGTCCCTCACATAAAATAAGATGCTGGTCAGAGATATAGACTCAATAAAATAATTGAAAAAAATAAAATGAAAAAAATAAGCAGAGAAATATGCACAGGAAGAACTGAGGGTCAGACAACCTGGTGGATGGGAAAACCTAAAATCAAGATTTTCAAAAAAAATAACCTAAGCCTTGCCTCCCTAGCAACAGTGCCATCTGATGAACCCTAGGATGCCCTGGTTAATTAGGTGAAATTAAATTTTATATTTGTTTGTTATAGTCGGGAAAATTTTAATTAATAAAAAATCACAAATTTAATTATTTGTCAAATTAAAGCGAGCAGTCAATTTTTTTACTTGGGAAAGCCTAAGGTCGAACTCATGGAGGCCACTATCTCCTTAGGTTTATTTATAATAGATCTAGAAGTTAGGTTTTCAGAGAAGCATTTTTTGGTATTTTAAAATGCAATAAAGGAGTGAGATGCAAATTTAATGAAGTTCAGGGATTAAAATGCAAATTATGATCAAATTAAGTTAAAAAATCCTCAAACTTGGTGAGAATGTGAAATATAATGAATTTAGGCTACTGTATTTTTTTGGAATTTTTTGATGAAATATTAATTAATTATGAATTAAATAATACAGACTAGGTGATTTTGAGTAATTAATTTTAATAAATACCAACATCAATATTTTATAGAAATTAATTTATTATAGATAGGTCTACATGAGAGATATCCAGAATAATTTTCAATTTCAAAAATTATTGTGCGTGGAATTAATTAAAAACCAATTACAAAATTCACTTTTTCATTATTATGACCTATATATGTGTGCAAATGAGAAGAAATTTGGGCACAATGTAAAACATACTAAAATCTACCTACTGTGATTTGTTTGTAATATTCAGAGCAACGATTGATTTAATATTGAATTAATAGCACACAATGGATAAAATATTGAATTTTTCACCAAAATAATTATATCAAATCAATCATGTCTCATCAAATCAAATGATCATCCAAAATAATAAAGAATTAGTAGTTCTTCATGATGCTATTGTTAAAATGATAGGATGATGCAAAATTAAGACTCAAAATAGAGTTAGAACATAGGGGTATGGATGCAATACATAAAACAAAATGATAATAAAATAAATATAATAACCGTACTTATAAGAAATTACCAAAATTCAATGGGTGCATTCTGCAATTTCTCCACTGTCGAGTGTCGCACACGTGATCTCCATATTGTAGGGACTCGTGCGAAATTGCTGCAATCTTGAGATTATCACTGCAAATATCCCCAGCTTGCACGCGTGCCTCATGTGCCAAAGGAGGTGGGCGCGCTCTACAAATATCCCCCACACCACATGCTCCTCACGTGGGGGGGGGGGGGGAGGAGAAGGATGGGGCAACGTGTTGCAAATCGAGACGAGATGTTCACGCAACGACTTCTGGCAGAGGTGCGTGCGGCAAATGGAAATGCGGGCAAGGGAGAAGTCCCCCTCAGTCAGTCGACACATGGCTGGCCCAAAAGGAGGAACTGGAGTCGATGGCCCTTCGTCAAGGTCGAGGGAGATCGGTGAGGCAGGACACATGGCCCTGTAGTAGAGGCGAAGCTGGAAGCACGGGCCGAGGAGGTGAAGGGAAGGGCGGTTGGCGATCATCGGCTTGGTGCACATGGTTGAGGGTCTGAGCTTGGACGACACATGGTCAAGCGACTGTAAAGCGTGGTGCTGCAGACCATCGAGGGCGGAGGCACGGCATGTTCGAGGATGTCGACTATCAACGGAGTGCTCAAAGGGTGGTTGAAGGCTGTTGCGGCTGGTCGAGGAGGCGGGCAAGGTCGCCGATGAATAAGGCGCAACTGCAAAGGCGGTGGTGTGCGCTCTAACTACAGAAGGCACAATAGATGTTCTCTACTGTGGTGCATGGTGAAGAAGTACGTAGCGGAGGAGCTAATGGAATGCGCTCCAGCAAGGGTGGATGGTGTGAAGGGGAAATGCATGGGGAAGGGGGTGGTATGACTCCTGCCAAGGGTGAAGATTATGTCAGGTTTGATCATAGACGTGAAGAGGAAGATGGTGGAGGAGGTCGCAAGTGGCGATCGGAGAAGGAAAGAAAAAGACGAACGAAGGAGAAGGAAAGATGAAAAGACAGGGAGAGGGAAAGAGAAGTTACTGATGAATCTTCATTTCATCAACTTTATTCTATGATTTTTGCCTTAAAACCCTAGCTAATTCATGTAAATAGCATCAATTTGCGCAAAATAGCGTACATTATTTATTACATTTATTGTGTAAATAATATGAATTTTAATGCCAAAATTATATAATTAAGAGAAGAAAAGAAAAAGAATAAAATAACGAAGATATTTTATGACCCTGAACCCCGAAACCATGTCAAGGATTGAGTTGGTCGACAAGGGGGAGATATAGGCCAAGAATGCAATAAAAATCCATTTTATTTATTCATTATTTATGCATTTTGCCAACTATTTTATTCTTTATTATTTATTCATAAAATGAAGAAACTTTGCACATGAAAGTTGTAGATAATAATACAAATAAAAATAAAAAATTGAGTTTGGATAAAAAGAATACACCGTGTTCATTTTATACAGAGAATAAAAAGCCAAAAAACCCAACTTCACAGACCTATATCTTTCAAATAAAAACTCAAAACACATCAAAATCACCTGTAATTGTATATAACATTTCACAAGATATTTAACGGTGGTGTTTTCGTATTTTTTGGAGTTATTGTGTGAAACCTAGGTTTTGGGCCCTCATTGTACATTATACCCGATTAAAATATTCAAATTATTCATCCTTTACTTTTTTTACAAATTCAAATTTTTTGTAATTTTGTAAATATCATTAATAACATAGGTACATATTAAAACTAAAATAAAACCTAATAAAATACATTAAAATAAAATAAGGTATGTAATACATAGATGAAATACGTAGAAGTATGCCTACATATTATATATCCCTATTTATTTAAGTATACAAATTATACCATAAAAGTAAAATAAAAATATATTTATAAACCTAAAAATATGTTATAAATTTATAAAATAAATAGTAAAATAATAAAATAAAATATACAAAATAAAAAATACAAAACATAGATGAATATACCTATAAATATGCTATTTCAAATTAACTACTAATAAATAAAGCCAAAAAAATAAATAAAAATCATAATAAAGTACTGCATTAAATAATAAACATTTTTATTTTATATACAAAAATTAATAAAATCATTTACTATTTTAAAATAAGTATTTTTGAATAATTTGACAGTTTTGTCATTTTGCATGCCAACATGGACCAATCGTTGAGCTCCGTTTGCTGGCCGCCAGTTAGCTGTCCCCTTCAGCTCTTGAGTTGACGCGCCTGTCCAATCCTCGTTTTCCTCCCTTTTTCTGGTTGAATCATCGCTCAATCACTATCGATCTCTTCAGAAGATCTGATCTCTGATCATTGTAGATACACTTCGAGCTCTCTAATCCCTTGTATGTAGCATCGATTCATTGATTACGATCGATCAATAAGGGTGTTTTTCATGTTCTATAAATAAAGCCTTCGTCCTCCATTTATTTTTTGGTCACCAACTCGAGTCTAGGAGCCATCGTCTTGGATCCAGCTGAGCTTCTCATGACAGGAGAAGGAAGTGCGTGGTCCGATGATGACCGAAAAAGATAAATCTATATGAGATCTCACTATCGGGCCAAGGTAAAAATATTTGGTGTCGTTGCGACCCGAATAGAGAGACTCGGTCAATCAAGAAAAAGAGACCACCAAATCAGATAAATCGATAAAAAACACGAATAGTGGTCTTCACTATTTATTTAACCTCGTATAACGACCAGGGTCGAACTCGAGGAGCACGGATTGGCTCAAGAGAGCCTACGAAGTAGTCGAGAGATAAAATAAAGAATAAAATATTTTTGGTGGACTTTAGGTATTTTTAAATTTTTTTGTGTTTTTAATTATGAGAGAAATATGAGAAAAAGGGTAAAAGAAGCAAAGTCAACAATTTATTAAAGACTAAAAAATGCTCAAAAAATTCAAATAAAATTGTTTTTTTTGTTTTTTCTATTTTTAAGTGTTTTTGGTAAGTTTCTGGGAATTTTATAATTTTTATTTGATTTTCTAAAAATTGAGAAAAGGGAAAACAATGACCAAATGTACAGTCAGATTTGATAGGCTAATTAAAATAACTAATTAGCTCTTAAAAATCTGATGGTAATTTTTATGAGAAGTAGATATAAAAACTAAGCTACAGAAACTAGAATCGAATTTTTTTGATTTTTTTAGAATTTTGTAGATTTTTTATAAGATTTTTAGGGTTTTGTGTTTTTTAGGGGTTTTATAAATCCAAATGAAACAAAAATTAGAAAGAAGCTTAAACACAACCAAACAAACAATCGCTAATATTTTTAGAATTTTTTGGATAAGTTTTTATATTTTTAGTTAACAATAATAAAATAAAGGTTTTTGAATTTTTAAAAATAACAAAAAGCAATAAAAATGTCCCAAAAAAATAGTGAAATTTTTACATAGTGGCAGGAGCCAGGTTTCCAAACTTCACTTGATTTGGAGTTTGTTTGATATTTTATTCAATGCAAACAAGGGCTACAACACACATTGACCCATTTGCAATGAAAACTAAGTTCTAGGGCTGAAAAGGTAACATGTGAGGAAACTATAGGGGTACTAGCGCAAAAATCACATGAAATCCGCACACGTTTATAAACCGCACGCACAAGGGTATAAGTGTAATTTTAAAACTTAAATTCAATCCAGAACACCCTGTAAACTTAATCCCAAATCATGCAAATATCCCAGATATCACGTGCCCAACACGTGATTCAACATTCACAGGGACCAAAAAGTAATTCTAATAAATAAAAATGCAAACGGTAACAACATAAAACTATAGGACCAGAGATGCAAAATGTCTAAAATTAACGTGTCGACGCACGTGTTTTACATAAGTAGGGACTAAATAGCAAATAAACAAAACCAGAGGTCCAAACATGCAAATAACCCAAGAGTGCAAACTTATTTAATAAACTAAATAAAAACTAACTAAAACTGCAGGGTATGGGTGCAATTACCCAGCCGAGGCACGTGAGGGCCGCACGGGAGTGCCAGGTGTCGAACGGTGGAAGGCTGCTAGCTAAAGGTCCGGATGACGCCCTCTGAAGGATCGGACAGTGCTGGTGCAGAGGCGAACGTTGGACGCACGTGGCCGTTAGATCGTGGATCTAACGGCCTGACAAGAGCAGGCAACGTGCGGCTATGATCAGACCTGGTGCAGAGGGTCGATCCGACGGCTATGAGGATGAGGAAGAACTCCTCCTGGGCGAGCTTCTCCGGCGATCTGGAGGCGATCCAGATGGCCGATGGAAGATCGGAGAGGTGGGTCTTCCTCGTGAATGGCGCTCCGCGTCGGGTGGCGGCCTCCGATGAAGGCTCTAACGGTCAGATCCTCCGGCGAGGGAGGAGCAACCTGGAGCAGCTCCGGGAAGGGTAAAAGCGGCTGCCAAGGGGGGTACCTGTGGTTATTGACCTGCAAAACAAAGCTCCTTCTCAGAGGGATGCTCCGGCGGGAATTATTGGTAAAAAGAATACGAGAAGCGGCGTGGATGGTCGAAGGGGGGGGGGGGGTCCGGCGAACGTGAGAGATGGAACCCAACTCGATCTGAGCTTGGATGGCCCAGCTCGAGGTGATCAGGTCGCGTAGGAGAGGTGACGATGAGTCGGGGAATCGATCTGTACGGGTAGGATGGACTGGCGGAGCTCCGTCCACTAGGGCGGAGCTGGCGGAGCTAGAAGTTGAAAATCAAAGCTACACTACTGGCTATAGGTTAAAGGAGTCACCTGATGGTCGTGGTCGACTAGGGAGGAGACGCTGGTTCTCTGGTGATCGTCGCCTCGATGGAGCATCGCCTCCAGAGGCTCGAGCTTCGTCGACGACGGAGCACGACGACAAGGGTCGCCGGACCTGGGCTACGCACCTCCAAACGCTCTCTCAAACACTCTCCTCACTCGCTATCACTCGAGGAAGACAATGGAGGTCACAAGGAATGAAGGTGATGGCCGAAGGTCTGTGAAATGGCGGAGAGAGGCGAAGCTAAATACTGGTAAGGGTTCGGAAAGATGGGAGTCGGGCGCACAATCCAAAGCTCGAACCCCTAGAATGATGCCCAGGCGTGAATCTCGGATCGATGAGTGTCAAATGGAGCTCGGGGTTTGAGCAAATGGCGGTCGGATCGAGGCGCGAAAATCGTAGAAGTCGGGTCGGGGCGCGGGTCCGCGAAGCAAGTGGTCTGGGGGGGGGGGAGTTGACCGGGGGTCAACATCCCCATGGACCAATCAGATAATTCTGTTTTTTAATTATTTGTAAAATCATTTTAAAATAGAAAATGATTTTATTTGAAAATATTTTCAACATGAAAAATGTTTGTTTATTTCAAAGTATTTTTTAGTGATTTTTATTTATTTTTTTGAAAAAATTAGGTATTTACATTATATCATTGTTATATAGAGGTTTATTTACATATGTATTTTTCATTTTTATTTTTATTTGTTTATTTTTGTATAATTATTCCTATTTTATATTTTATTTATTTAAACCATAAAATAAGAAATATAAAAATATTTTTATTTAATTTTTATTACATATTTACAAGGATGAAATAAATACATATAGGTACATATGTACATGGGATATACAAGGGGAAGAGAGAGAATTTATTTTTGTTTTATTTTCATTTTTTCCTTTTTATTTTATTTTTATATAAATATATACACAATATGGGAAGTTCACATATATTTTAATTTGTAGAAAATAAATTTTTTACATATAAAGGGATATTTACACTATGTTGAGTTACCCTATCTCTCTCTAACTTATTTTATTTTGTGGTCAGGCCCTTGTGGAGCCCTCCTTGGGTTTGGATCACTCAATATTTATTCTAAATATTTCCCTCTTTTACTTTATTTCTTTATTCCTTTTTTTTTGCAAAAACATGCTAATTATGATTAAATACAAGATGCATGCATTTTGACAACTTATTCTATTTACAGGTATTTACATGGTATTTTGCCAAGGTTTCTAGCTAAAATAAAGGAATAAAGAGTGATGAATGGGGATTCATCACCCCCTATACTTTACTTTTGCTAGTCCCTTAGCAAACACTTATTTGAAAGGAAGTGCAGAAGAAAAAAAGGAGAAAAAGAGGAGAAATCAAGGTTGATTATTAAACTTTCCTTCTTTAAATTGAAATATGGAGCTCAGTCAGACCTTTGGATTATTCATTTGTCGGAACCTTATTTAGACTTAAGCTTAAAACTTAACAACCTCTAAGTTCCACCAATGTATGGTCAAGACTCCTCAATTAACCAGATCAGAACAAGTCTACATACACAATCTCTAATGACCATGAATCTTTCCTTGTACTGTGTAAGTGATATGTAGCTCCTCACCTCAGAAGTAATAAAGAACAACCTCCCTCAACCTGGTAACTCTAATGCCTCGGTCTAGCAACTCTTTCCTCGAGAAGCGGGGTATTCCCTTCTAAATTCAAGTGCAACCGACTCAAGAAGAGGGGAAAGAAGAGAATGGACCATGACCAGTGTGAAGCTCTAACCAGTGTAGCTGAGTCTCCCTGCTGCAAGCTTCATGAGATGGTCATGAGTAACATAAGCTTTGCTTTATTTGACTATATACACTCCTGTGGGATTATTAAAATTTCAATCTGACCCATCACTTTTTTGGAGTTTCCTTCTTTTGCACATTTTCTTTTCATGTGCATCTGTACAACATATCTACATGGTGCAACATATATACATAAGGAGTTTTTCCTCTTGAGCCAGTAGACTATTCCTCTTTTGAAGCTTTATTGCAACCCACAACTCATGTCTTTAGACTTCATAACCACCAGACCAAGTTGAGACACACTTCCTTCACTATAAGAAGAAGAGAGGTTCCGCCTAGAAGTACTACCCTCATATGCTACCCCAAGCCAAAGGAAACTGCCTCCTCACCACCTCATCCGTGGAGAGCTATGTGTAAATTGCCGGTGCAAGTAAATCCATTGTCTCTGAGAGTCATGTGTTGTTAAGTGCTCTACATAGGCTCATAAAGATGACATATGCTCATAACCTAGTGGACTCAAAGAATTAAGTCCCAATGGACCTGAAAAAGTCTCAATCCTAAGCCCTATAAGGTTCGTCTTATAATTAGGTGGATTAAGGTCTTAACCAAGCTCCATTTGTCAATTTAATTCCAGGCCAGGTTAAATGTCAACTATGATTTGGAAAAACTATGCAAGTATTTACAAAGATGCTTTTACAAAATATTTACACATGTGCAAAATTTTTGAAAAATGTTTGAAAACATGGATGTATGCATGAAATGTGAAGTTTTTGCAAATATTTACAAAAATTTTACACAAGGTTTTTGCAAACTTTTTGTTTTCAAAACATTTTACAAATTTTTTTTACTATATACATAAATTTTGATATGAAAATATTTACACACTATTTATACAAAACATTTTTACAAACATTTGTACAAAAATAATTTTTTATAAATAAATAGGTATGTGCAAGAAGAATTTTACGTACAAGGGAAATTTTAAATTTTTATGGTTTTTTATCCATTTTATTTATTAACACACTCACACAAAGTACGAGTTATGGCTAAAGTATATATGAAATATATACGACACCCCCTATACTTAGCTCGAACGATGTCCTTAGAGTGATCAAGAGACGATGAAGAAGACATAACTCGTGCTTAGTATACGGAAGTGAAAAGGAATGGTATATACAAAGACGAATCAAAGAATAGGATGAAGAGGACTCGGTGTTTCCCCCTATACTTAGGATCAAGTAATCCTAAGTATAGCAAGCTGTATGTGAAGGGAAATCCGAGTGGAAGATGTACAGGGTCTACCTCCCCTATACTTAGGGTAAAATATCCCTAAGTATAGGCAGCAAAACAGAGGTAGAAAGAATCAATAGAATACCCGAGAGTCCTACACCCCCCATACTTAGGGTAAAGTACACCCTAAGTATAACATAATCATAAGATGAGCAACGGGGTGTGGGACTAAAGAATAGAGTGATATGGACAACTGGATCTATACAAGTCGGAAGAACAATGATAATCAGGCATGAGATGCAATAGATGTGAAAGAGACCACATCTCATGCAAAGTGAATCGGGGTAACGTCAACGACCCATGGCTCATGATCTAGATATGTCTTGAGCCGCTGGCCGTTAACACGAAAGGTAGCATCAGAAGACAACTCAGATATATCGATACTCCCATTGTCATGTACCTTTCTAACCAAATAAGGTCCCTTCCATTTGCTCTGTAGCTTCCCTGGAAATAAACGAAGCCTAGCATCAAACACCATACTCTCTGTCTTGGCTCAAACTGCTTGTGGCTGATATGAGAATCATGCCACTCTTTCACTCTCTCCTTATAATGTAGGCTGTTTGAAAATGTTGTATCACAAAGCTCCTCTAGGGCTGCTAACTATGCCCTCCTCTGATCTCCTACACTCTATGGGTCCAAAAGTATATCAGTAACAACCCAAAGTGACCTATGTCTCAGCTCAACAGGTAAATGGTAGGGCTTGTCATAAACGAGGAGAAAGGGAGATGTATCCAAAGGAATATTGAAAGACATCCTTTATGTCCACAAGACCGAGTCCAAAAGCTATGATCAATCCTTTCGGTAAGGGCAGATGACTTTCTGCAATATAGTCTTGATCTCCCTGTTCGACACTTCAGCAAGACCATTCGTCTGAGGGTGGTATGGAGTGGCAACTCGATGGTCTATGCTGAACTCGCTAGCAAGGGACTTTACCTTGTCGTTGACGAAATGAGACCCCCTGTTAGATATCAACATTCGAGGTACCCCGAACTGTGAAATGATATTCTTCCTCAAAAATCTACAAACAGTCCTAGCATCTGTGGTTCGGGCAGGGATGGCCTCAACCCAACGACTCACATAATCTACGTCCAACAGAATGTACTCCGATCCCTGACTCTTAGCGAATGGACCCATGAAATCGATGCTCCATGTGTCAAAAACCTCACAGAAGTGTATGGGCTGCATCGGCATCATATCACGCTGTCCACAAGTGCGCATCCTCTGACAGTCAGTACACCTCTTCACAAACTCATCAAAGTCCTTGAAGAGAGTAGGCCACCATAGGCCGGATTGTAGCACTTTCTGTGCCATTCTCCTCCCAGAGTGATGTCCTCCTGCCTCAAGCTTGTACCAGTAAGTAAGGACGCTGTGGTGCTCCTCCTGAGGAATGCACCGACACCATATACTATCCCCTCCCTCATGATAAAGGACAAGATCCTCCCAATGGTAAAACTTGGCCTTCACGAGGAAGGTCTCAAGTTTCTTCCTGGGCCAATCTTGTGGAACTTTCTTGGCAACAAGATAGTTCACAATATCGACATACCATGGGAGAGAGGTGATAGAAGGATCGCCTCATCTGGGAAGGTGTCACAAATAGGCTCAATCTGCTCAGAATCCTTAAGATACTCCAATCGGGAGAGATGATCCGCCACCACATTCTTGACTCTAGGCTTATCCTTAATCTCTATATCAAACTCCTATAGTAGAAGGATCCATCTGGTCAATCTGGCTTTGGCATCCTTCTTTGCCATGAGGTACCTGATGGTGGTATGATCAGTATAGATGGTCACTCTAGATCCAATGATGTAAAATATGAACTTATCTAGGGCGAATATTACGGCTAGCATCTCCTTCTCAGTGACTGTATAGTTCCGTTGGGCGGCATCCAATGTACGGCTAGCGTAGTGAATAACAAAGGGGACTCCATCCCTCCTCTGTCCCAGCATGGCCCCCACGGCAAAATCGGAGGCGTCCGTCAGTTGGAGAACAGGAGCCTCTACAACACGACTCTTGAGAGTCTCAAACGATGATAGACACTTATCATCAACAAGGAACTCGGTGTCTTTTGTCAGCCGATCAGTCAACGGTCGGGCAATCCTACTGAAATCATGAATGAAACGCATGTAGAAACCGACGTTCCCCAGAAAAGACGGTAATTTCTGCAAGTTAGATGGTGGATTGAGTTTTCTAATGACATCCACCTTGGCCGGATCAACATCCATGCCCCTGTTGGAGATGATATGGCCAAGCACCATCCCCTGAGTCACCATGAAGTGACTCTTCTCCCAAGACAACACGAGGTGAACCTCAATGCATCGCTGAAGGACTCAGTCTAGGCAGCCAAGACAAGAATCGAATCCGTCGCTATAGACCGAGAAATCATCCATGAAGACCTCCAAGCACTCCCCCACCATGTCCAAAAAGATGGACAACATGCATCTCTGGAGTGTCGCCGGAGTGTTGCACAATCCAAATGACATGCGTCTGAAAGCATATGTCCCGAAGGGACAAGTGAAGGTGGTCTTGTCCTGGTCCTCGGGTGCGATGGCCACCTAATTATAGCCGGAGTACCCATACAAGAAACAGTAATGGCTCTTTCCTGCCAGCCTCTCAATAATCTGATCAAGAAAGGGCAGGGGGAAATGATCCTTCTTGGTGGCATGGTTCAATCGTCTGTAGTCCACACGGACCTGCCAAGAAGTGGGTACCTGGGTAGCGATCTCCTCTCCAGACTCACTGACAACTGTGGTGATGCCCGTCTTCTTGGGCACCACATGCAATGGACTGACCCACTTGGAGTCAGAGATGGAATAGATAAAATCGACGCTCCACCATTTCGAGATCACCTTCATGACAACCTCCCGAAGATTCGGGTTCAGCTGCCGCTGGAATTCACGCGACGGCTTTACCTCCTCCTCAAGATAGATATGGTGGTAGCACAGGGCCGGACTTATCCCCTGGAGATTGGCTACACTCCATCCTATCGCCTTGTGGTTCTTTTCAAGAACCCCCATCAAACGAGATTCCTTCTCTCCAGTCAAATCAGCAGAGATAATGACTGGTACATCTCATGCTCACCCATAAGGAACCTATACTTTAGCGATGACGGTAGCGGCTTCAGCTCTGGACAAGTGGGTGCTGGCGGATCTGGCCTCTGAAAAGTCTGAGTGAATGCTGTCAAATCTGCATGGGAGAATGAGAACTCTCGCTCACAATCTGAATCTGGAGAAGGCTGCTCTGCTTAATTGTCTCTGCTCTGCACGGAATCAACCTCCTCCCTAGCTGTAGGCTCAGTAGAAGTCAGACATGGTATCAAATCATCAAACTCGGCCCAATCACTATCTGACTCCGAGGGATCAGACTCACAAAAATCTGACTCACGGTCGGGAACCGAATCTGCTGCTTGAGATGTATCCTGGACCAGGAATGCGCTCTCCAAGATCTCCTCTACTGGCGTCTCTGCATCAGCTAACTTTGAAGGTAAGGGGATGACCTGTACGATTGGATCTGCCCAAACTGCCTCGTCACCTGTCATCACAAAATCACAGTCCTGGTGGATGCCTCGCCCTGCCTCTGTCATCTGCTCTGTATTCGTAGTCGGCTCTGAGCAAGCTGAATCTCTGGCTCTAGTCTCCTCAACAGTCTCTATTTGTATACTCAGGCCTCGACGTGAAAGTACACCTTCCCGCTATTATGGTCGGACACTACCTTGGCTGTGGCCAAGAACGAGCATCCTAGAATGATCAGGGTATCGGTCATGGACTCAGGGATCTCCATGTCCAACACTACGAAGTCCACGGGGAATTTCAGGCCCTGAATCGTGACGACAACGTACTTCAGCAACCCCTTCCGGCCTCTTGATAGATCGATCAGCAAACTGAAGGACCGTCCTGCTCTGTCGGAGAGGGCCCAACTCGAAGCGGTCGAGAAGGGCTGCCGGAAGTAGGTTGATCGAAGAACCGCTGTCTAATAGAGTGCGGTCGAACCTCTTCTCATGGATATGGCATCTGACATATGGGCTCCTGCATCTGGCCTCTTGGATGGCAGATGGTTCTGAATCGCGAAACACGTGGCATGAGTAAGCACATGAATATCTGACTGATGGTTCCACCTCTTCCCTCCTAACTGTGGTCCTGTCTCTGAGTGATTTCTGGAGTAGAGGGATGTGCTCCAAGGCCTCCTGTAGAGTCAGTTGTATGTGGAATCTATCTATCATATGCTGGCTGAACTCTATCTGATGATTCTTTTTCTGATTTTCTTTTTTCTACCCCTTATCCAGATGGAGTGCTCTAGGAAAGGGGACTACAGGGTCCTTCTTAGATGAAGGACTAGGAGAGGGTCTAACATGCTCATGAACAGCAGAATCCACACAAACATCATCAATAAACACATACGGATCCGAAAATAACAAACCCTTTCCTTTATTTGCAGAAATGTCCCGAGATACATGTACTGAAGGAAAAACAACAAGACTAGCAGAACTGGAAATGGTGGCCTCAGTACCACCCTCGGCATCTGGACTCGTGACATTAGTACCGCGCTCTGACTCAGCAACTGCAATGGTGGCGTAAGTACCACCTCCTCCAGCTGGTGAAGCGATGACCTCAGTACCGTCGGCTGGATCAACATCCGTGGTGGCATCAGTACCACTGTCATCATCTCTCACGGCATCAGTACCACGCTCCTCCTCGCCTAGCGCACCTGGAGTGGCATGGGGTTGTCGCTCAGATGAGGCACCTCCTGTTGGTATCCTACCGCTCCTAAGTGTAACAAAATCAGCATCAAACATGTATGCAGACATATCACCAAGTGAAGGCACTAGGGTGATAATCATAGTGAACTCTACCTGCTCAGATATCCTCTTGAGGTTGTTCGGGTTCGGTTCAATCTGGGCAGGGATGGCGGTCTTCCCTCTCACAATCTCCCGCATCTCCTGGCGGAACTCATCCATCTACTGTCGAAAAGTAGTCTGTTGCTCGGTCATGAGGCGTGATAGATCATCCAAGGCAGGTTCTCATAGGTTGGCCCATGAGAACCTGACGGGTGGCCTCGCTGGTAGTGATGCTGCTGCGGCTGATGCGGGTGAGAAGGGTACTGCTGATGATACTACGGCTGAGGCTGCTCTCGCCTCCAAGGATATCCCTGCTGATAGGGACGAGGACTGTACTGCTGGTGCTGGGATGACTGCTGCTGTAATGGGGGCTGGGGCTGCTGGTGCTGCTCATGCTGCGGGTCGTACTGGCCTCCCTGAACTGGAAGCTGTTGTTGGGAACTGGTGCCTCCGGCCGACCAGCAGAATCCGGGATGGTCTCGTTGGATACCGGGCTGGGGTCGGTCGTACCAAATCCTGTTGACATCCATCAATGGTTCCGGCTCGTAGGTGGGTGGAGGGAGTACTGCCAGGGGCTGATCGGGCTGGTTGATAAACCCACAAATCGATCGGTCTTGTATTCCTCACAAGGCGGGAACACAGTCGAAGTGTTGACCAATCAAAATATGGATTTAATCAACAATTAACCCACACTATAGATCAAGCAATGACAAGCAATGTGAAGTTAAAATTTATTTTTAACTCTATAAACAAGGTGTATAGGACACGTATGCAGAGAGTTCGAACACAGGGAGCAAACATGGTAGATCAAACAAGTGCTTGCGTGAGTGAATGTGAAGTGTTGTCTACACTATGCAAATGCAAATATTTTTGTAGGTTTTTAATTTTTCTATTTTTTTTACTTTTTTAATTTTGTATTTTGATTTTCTTTTACTGATTTGTCTTTTTTTTAGATTTTATATTTTTATATTTTCTTTTTCAATATGCGAATATATATACAATATAGGGGAAAGAGAGGATAATGTGTTTATAAAAATATGCAAAAATACTCAAAACTTCAGAAATAAAATCTTTTTGATGTTTTTATGTTTTTTTTCTGTTTTTGTGATTTTTTGGGTGTTTTTCAAAATATTTTTGGTATTTTAAATAAGAAAAACAAGGGAAAACAGTGAATAAACTTGTTGGCCGAAATTAAAATGAGGTTGAAAATACTAAACAGTATCTAAAATTCCTCAACTTATTTTAAAATATAGACAATGAAACCAGGAAGACACAACAACTGAGTTTGTATTTTTGTGATTTTCTATGATTTTCTAGATTTTTATAAAGATTTTTAGGGTTTCTAATTTTTAAGAATTTTCTTTTGCAATTTTTAGGGGTTTTTGGATTGACACTAGTAGATGACAAAACACACAAAATATAATTTTTCTGGAATTTTTCAAAATGTTTTTATAATTTTTATGGATTTTCTAATGCAAACAGTGAAATAAATGCATGTTTTTGATTTTAATACATATGAAAATGCAATAAAAATGTAATGCAAAAATATGGCGTGAAAGTGCAAGTGAACGTGAGCTTAAACTTGAATTTTTGAGAATTTTTCGAATTAAAATGATGCCCTAATTAAATAGATCAAACAAGCAAAAATGTCACAGCCTGGCAGGGGTATAAGTGCAAATGCCAAAACATCCAGGGACATACATGAAATTTTCCACAAAATATTGAACTGAATATTCGAATTTATGGACCAAATACAAATTCCCAATCCCGCAGGGGTGTCGTCGCAAAATGTCCACCAGGGCGCGTGACTTGCACGCGCCTGGTAGGGACTGAAACACAATTTCAACAAAGCCCGAGGACTTACATGCAATTACCCCAAAAGTTTAACATTTAAACTACAAGTTCTGGGATTAAAACCAAATAACCAAAAGGTCCGAGGGCCTCGATACAAAATGCCCACACCTCACCGTGAACAAGTCACGTGAGGTGACATGGTAGAGGGCCTAACTGCCAATATGGAAAGTCTAAGGGTCTACTTGCAAATTTTACAAAAATGTTAAACTAATAATTAAAGTTTCAGTACTAAAATACAATTACAAAAGATCGAGGGGTATACTTGCAAAATCCCTCGCAGAGGCGATCGAACGGCGGTGGGCCGTTCACTTGACACGTGGCGCCTCGAGAGCCTCTAATGACGCTTCGCAAATGGAGGGCCAGGATTAGATCCCGACCCAAGATCTGACGGACGAGGCGCGAAAGCGATCGAACGGCTGGTGGTGGATCTGGGGGCTCTCTTGATCGGACGACAACGAGGATTGGAGGAAGAACGCGGAAGAAGGCCAGCGACGGTGAACTCCCGCGACCTCCCCCGTCCTCCTTCGTCGGTGTTCAGACCTCAAAATGCCCCCAATCGCTTCCTGCAGGCGATCTCCAGGTGCGGGGAGCTTCCAAGTGGTCGGAGGGATGCTGGTTCTCGCCTGCGACGGTGGCGGAGCTCGAGACCTCCAGGTATCTCCGGCGTCTCCAAAAAGGGCTCCCATGTATGCGATTTAGCTCAAAATCTGCAGGGAAATGACGCGAAAGGGCCGAGGGCAAATTGCCTCGGCCCGCGGTGGTTGGCGAACGGTGGAGGTGACGTAAAGGTGGCGGCCGGAGGAGCGCTCCGGCGATGGATTTGAAGGTGCGAATCGATCGATGAATCGAGGTATTTTTTAGAGGGTTTTGATCCTAGAACTATGGCGAGACGAATGCAAGAAAAACTAAGGAGAGATAGCTACCTCAAGGGCCTAGGGAGCCCGAGGTTGGGGGTACCTCGACGGAGCTTGGCCGGAGGTGGTGGAACGCCCAGGTCAGTGCTGCTCCTCCTCCTGGACGAGTCGATCTTGGAGCTGTCACCTCCAGGAGTCGATTGGAATCAAAAGGGGTACGAGAGAGACCAAGAATGGGGTTCAAGTTTGAATCAAAGTTCAAGGGGCGTTTTTATGTTGTTTGACAAAATGACTCTGACGTCCCAAAGACCAAGGTGTATTGGGCAGCACACTGATCCAATCCTCGAGATGAACATAGTCGCGCAAGCTTGATTATCGAGGAGAAAAAGTCGTGAAGATTCCATCATGGATTGGTGCAAGATGTGACCTGGAAAAATCGACCAAAACGAGGTCAAATGCATTCTGACAGACGCACATGGGTGGGAGGCAAACAGTTGATCGGGGTCAACGAAGACTGCCCCCTGGTTGGTCCATGTGGACCAACCAGGAAAAACCCTGAGAAAATAGTTTATAAAATTATTAAAAAAAAGAAAATGGCTGAATTCAATTATGATTATTAAATAAAAAATATTTGTTATTTTATGTAGTATTTTATTATGATTTTTATTAATTTTATGAGGTATATTTTTATGAGTTACCTATTATGCCCCTTATAGGTATAATACCTATATATTTTAGTCTTTTATTTTTATTTTGTGTATTTTAATTTTATTATTTTAATTTATTATTTTCTAAAATTATAAGATACTTTTATATACACAAATATATTTTTATTTTATTCTTCTGATGTGTTTTGTACATTAAATAAAATATAAGTAGGTATTATATAGGTATGTATATAGGTATAATACCTATGTATTCTATATACATATAATTTTATTTCGTATTTTATTTAGGTTTTTGTTTTGATCTTAATGTATATAATTATCATAAGTAATATTTACATAATTATAAAAACATAAAAATATAAAAATATTAATAAATAATAATTGAATATTTTAATCAGTACAACTATACAATGAGGTTCCAAAACTCAACTTTCAAACCGTAGCTCCGCCAAATGCGAAACCACCGCCATTAATAGCTTATTTTATTCTATATACAATTAAAAGGTGAGTTTGATTCATTTGGGGTTTCATTTGTGAGATACGGGTCTGGGAAGTTGGGATTCTGGAATTTTATTCAGACCATAACTTTTTATCTATACATTCTTTTTCAGTGAAATCAATTTTGTATTTTTCTTTATTAATTTATCTACAACTTTCATGTAAAAAGTTTCTTTATTTGATGTATAAAAAGTGGAACCAAAGATAGGTCCCAAAATGAATAAAGAATGAGTTAAAAAGTATTGTATTTGGCTCTTATCTCCCCCCTACTTTATTCCTTGTCGACCTATCCATCTAGATGCTTAGGTCTCGGGGTTTTGGGTCATAAAATATTTACAATATTTTATTCTTTTTCTTTTCTTTTATTTATTCTATAATTTTGGCTTTAATTACAGTATTTTATACACTATTTACAGGTACATGCATGAATGCTAAAATGTTCTATTTAATGCTATTTACAGGCATTTGCTAGGGTTTTTGGTGCCAAAATGATAGAATAAAGATGATGAAATGTGGATTCATCACTGGTAGACCACCATCTGAGTGTCTGGGATGGTGGTGACTGGTAGTACGGTTGTGGCTGCTGGTACGACTCCGCCTGTACAAGGTGAACCTGTCTAGGCTGACTGGAGTGATGGGATGAGCTACCACTGCTGCTCGGATCTCCTCGTGGCCGAAGATAGGGCTGAGAAGCCGTCTGTGCCTCATGGAGACACATGAGCTGTGTCTTTAGGTCACTCAGCATCTGTGCCATCTGATCCATCTGCGATATGCCCTGGCACTGCTTCTTCTCAATCAACTCGATCCAGTCCAGCTTCTCGCTAATGATGCCCATGTCTGCGGCTGTGGACTCGGCCTGTGCGGCTGCCGCGGACGAAGTGGAAGGACCAGCATCGATCCGTGCTATCCTCTGGTACTGTACGGTCTGTGGCTGGGGGCGTCCTTGAGTGTAGAGGTGGGTCTGAGACATCACTGTATAGTTCTCGGCCATCTCCTCGTAGATGGCCCATACCTGTTCCTCATCTTTGGCGAAGTAGGAACCACCACAAGAAGCATTCACCAGGCCCTGCAGCTCTGGTATCAACCCGCAAAAGAAGCTCTGAACTAGGTTTGGCTTCATGATGTCGTGGTGCGGGCATCTGTCTGTAAGCTCTCTGATCCTCTCCCATGCCTCATGGAACTGCTCGTTGGGGAGCTTGGAGAAGTTGCTGATCAGTGCCCTCGCTACATTGGTCCGCCCGAGTGGATAGTACTTGTTCAAGTACTCGGCGCGGAGCTGCTCCCAGGTGTACACAAATCTCCCTTAGTGCTTCAGCCAGTTGGCTGCTCTGTCGGCGAGGGAGAAAGGAAAGACAATCATCCTGATGGTGTCCTCGTCCACCTGCCGATCGTGGATGGTGCTGCAGATCATCTCGAACTCCTGGAGATGTAGATGGGGCTCCTCAGTGGCAAGCTCATGGAAGCAGGGAAGGATCTGAAGTATTTGTGGGGAGAACTTGAAGTCCCCCACAATCGCCAGAAGAACCACCCATCGGTGGGTAAGTGTCGATCCGGGGTTGTGCAACTCCCGCATCGGTCTCGGCTGCTATGCCGGCTGGTTTGGCTCCTCAGGTTGATCTGGATCTCTCCCTCCTGCAGCTCTCGGCTGATCTCTCGCTCCCGCGGCTCTCGGTTGCTCTCGTGCTGTCCTCAACCTCTCCTTCTCTCTCCTCATCTCCACCATGAAATCTCCCTGATCACGTATTTGTCTCTGCATGGTCTCTAGGGAAGCTAATATGGTGGTGTTGATCGCCCTTGGTCCAATACGTAAGTCGTCGTCTCTGGCCCGTGACCCTCGGTGCGCTCCTCGCTGCTGGCCATGGTCTCTGTAAAGACAAAAGACCCAAACTCAGGTGCCGATAAATCATCTGTCTGCTGTCTTGCATTTGGCATTGATATCTCAGGACTGGTAGAAGGGTGATCAAGGGGGAACAGGGTGGAGTCGAACTCGGGTTTGGAGAGCGGGTCTCGGCTCTTACGAACCAACCTAGATGAACGGGCTGGAGTGCGATCAAGCGGTGCAGCCAGAGGCTGCCTAAGGGACCTCCTGCCCATCATCTTGATCTGGCGAGTCGGGCGGATGAGATCTGGAAACACACAAGATGAGCAAACAAACCCCAAGTTCACCTACTCAATACTGAGCTGAAGATGGTAAGAGCTCGGTCAATTATCTTGTTAAATTTCTTTAGGTAATAATGTCAGGATATCAGAGTTGTTACGCGAGCTGATAGGAATCCAATCCGCCTACCAGACTGTCCCGTATAAAAGGCCTATAGTCTGATCGGGGCTCGGATATGGCTCTAGCCTAGTGTGCGGGTCGCTCTCTCGCTAATCCAAACCAGACAATGAGGGGGTTGCTCTCCCCAAGACAAATTTTGTGTGAGGTGTCTTTTAGGGTCAAGTGTGTTTAACAGTCCCAATTTTATAGTTTTTCTTTTTAGTATTTTTCAAGCAAACAACGCCTAACGAATTTTTTGGTTCTCCTACTTATTTATGTCCAAAAACAGGGGGAGAAGACGAAAAAGCCGATGCACGATAAAATCAATAATGCATGCAGAGTAAGAAATGCGTATGCGACTCCAGCAGTCTACATGCAAAGTGATCTGCGCATAAATTTAAAGACTGTAATAAAACTACCTATATGATGCACGAGGAAAACAGACTTAGACAAAGCAATTTTACACGTGAAGAACACTAGCTGGGTACTCAAACCTAAGTCCGGATTCCTATCTTGGGAGCCACTCGGTGTCCGCCACAACGGATCCTGCACGCGCTGTATGTGACTCCTCAAGGAACGTGGACTAGAGTCTAAGTTATCCGACTTTTTCTTGTGATTTAATTAATTAGGTCCAATTATCGATCTATAGGTGCAGGCAGATAATTAGGGATTGGGTCGTAATTAATTACGTCACAATCAATATAAAATCCTAATCTAAGGCTAAATCCGCGCAAATCAGATAAGCAGTAAATAAAATGCGATAAAACAAAGCCGACAAAAAACCACGGTGAGGTCCCCCGAGCACACTGGTGCTCGGCGAAATAGACCCCGATAAATCACCAAAGGCTAAGTCTGAGTTCCTGTGTTATTACAAATAAATGGTTTTGCAGAAAATAAAACTAGGCTAACTACATCTATCTACGCGGCTATTCCGCAGCTCCCGCACTCCTGCTCGGCTTCTTGCATCCTCCTGCGACTCTATGCAGAAAAGAGCCGCCTCCGTATCTCGCGGTTGCTTCGGCTTCCGAAAAAGCCGCCTCGGTCCTTGGACCCTCGCAAGAAAGCTAACAGAAATGTATCAAACACAATTATTAAGAAAATATATGCAAATAAGTCAAAGAAAAAATATCTATACAATTATGCACAGCAAGTCGTGAAAAACCGCGAAAAATTTAAAGACTACTAAGCCGTGCTCCCCGGCAACGGCGCCATTCTGATGACCGAAAAAGATAAATCTATATCAGCTCTCACTACCGGGTCAAGGTAAAAATATTCGGTGTCGTTGCGACCCCAATAGAGAGACTCGGTCAATCAAGAAAAAGAGACCACCAAATCAGATAAATCGATAAAAAAACGAATAGTGATCTTCGCTATTTATTTAACCTGGTATAGCGATCAGGGTCGAACTCGAGGAGCACAGATTGGCTCAAGAGAGCCTACGAAGTAGTCGAGAGATAGAATAAAGAATAAAATATTTTTGGTGTATTTTAGGTATTTTTAATTTTTTTGTGTTTTTAATTATGAGAGAAATGTGAGAAAAAGGGTAAAAGAAGCAAAGTCAACAATTTATTAAAGACTAAAAAATGCTCAGAAAATTCAAATAAAATTGTTTTTATGTTTTTCCTCTTTTTAAGTGTTTTTGGTAATTTTCTGGGAATTTTATAATTTTTAGTTGATTTTCTAAAAATTGAGAAAAGGGAAAATAGTGACCAAATGTACAGTCAAATTTGATAGGCTAATTAAAAATAACTAATTAGCCTCTAAAAATCTGATGGTAATTTTTATGAGAAGTAGATACAAAAACTAAGCTACCGAAACTAGAATTGTAATTTTTGAATTTTTTAGAATTTTTATAATATTTTTAAGGTTTTGTGATTTTTAGGGGTTTTATAAATCCAAATGAAACAAAAATTGATAGAAGCTTAAACACAAGCAAACAAAAAATCCCTATTTTTTTAGAATTTTTGGATAAGTTTTTATATTTTTAGTTGATTTTATTTTCCAAAAAATAACAAAAATAAAGGTTTTTAAATTTTTAAAAATAGCAAAAGGCAATAAAAATATCCCAAAAAAATAATGAACTTTTACACAGTGGCAGGAGCCACGTATCCAAATTTCATTTGATTTGGAGTTTGCTTGATATTTTATTCAATGCAAACAAGGGCTACAACACACAAGGACCCATTTGCAATGAAAACTAAGTTCCAGGACTGAAAAGGAAACACGTGAGGAAACTACAGGGGTACTAGCGCAAAAATCACATGAAATCAGCACATGTTCATAAACCACATGCACAGGGGTATAAGTATAATTTTTAAAACTTAAATTCAATCCAGAACACCCTATAAACTTAAGCCCAAATCATGCAAATATCCCAGATATCACGTGCCCAATACGTGATTCACATTTACAGGGACCAAAAAGTAATTCTAATTAATAAACATGCAAACGGTAACAACATAGAACTATAGGACCAACGATGCAAAATGTCCAAAATTCACGTGTCGACGTACGTGTCTCACATAAGCAGGGACTAAATAGAAAATAAACAAAACCAGAGGTCCAAACCTGCAAATAACCCAAGAGTGCAAATTTATTTAATATATTAAATAAAAACTAACTAAAACTGCAGGGGTATGGGCGCAATTACCCAACTGAGGCGTGTTAGGGCCGCACGCCAGTGCCAGAGTGCCAGGTGTCGAACAGTGGAAGGCTGATGGCTAACAGTCCGGATGACGCCCTTTGGAGGATAGGACAGTGCTGGTGCAGAGGCGAATGTGGGATGCACGTGGCCGTTAGATCGTGGATCTAACGGTCTGACGAGAGCAGGCGACGTGCGGCTATGATCAGACCTGGTGCAGAGGGTCGATCCGACGGCTACGAGAGGATGAGGAAGAACTCCTCCTGGGCAAGCTTCTCTGGCGATCCGGAGGTGATCCAGATGGCCGATGGAAGATCAGAGAGGTGGGTCTTCCTCGCGATGGCGCTCCGCGTCGGGTGGCGGCCTCCGATGAAGGCTCCAACGGTCAGATCATCCGGCAAGGGAGGAGCAACCTAGAGCAGCTCTGGCGAAGGGAGAAAGCGGCTGCCAAGGGGGGTACCTGCGGTTATTGACCTGCAAAACAAAGCTCCTGCTCGGAGGGATGCTCCGGCAGGGGTTATTGGCAAAAAAGAAGACGAGAAGTGGCATGGATGGTCGAAGGGGGGGTTCCGGTGAACTTGAGAGATGGAACCCAACTCGATTTGGGCTTGGATGGCCCAGCTCGAGGTGATCAGGTCGTGTAGGAGAGCTGACGATGTGTCGGGGAATCGATCTGTACGGGTGGATGGACTGGCGGAGCTCCGGCCACTAGGGCGGAGCTGGTGGAGCTGGAAGGTGAAAATAGAAGCTACACTACTGGCTATAGTCTAAAGGAGTCTCCCGATGGTCGTGGTCGACTAGGGAGGAGACGTTGGTTATCCGGTGATCATCGCCTCGATGGAGCGTCGCCTCCAGAGGCTCGAGCTTCGCCGGCGGCGGAGCACGACGACAAGGGTCGTCGAACCTGGGCTACACACCTCCAAACACTCTCTCAAACACTCTCCTCACTCGTTGTCACTCGAGGAAGACAATAGAGGTCACATGGAACGAAGGTGATAGTCGAAGGTCCATGAAATGGCGGAGAGAGGCGAAGCTAAATACTGGTAAGGGACCGAGAAGATGGGAGTCAGGCACGCAATCCAAAGCTCGAACCCCGAGAATGATGCCTGGGCGTGAATCTCGGATCGATGAGCATCCAATGGAGCCTGGGGTTTGAGCGAATGGCGGTCGGATCGAGGCGCGAAAAATCGTAGAAGTCGGGTCGGGGCGCGGGTCCGCGAAGCAAGTGGTCCTGGGGGGGAAGTTGACCGGGGGTAAACAACCCCTGTGGACCAATCAGATAATTCTGTTTATTAATTATTTGTAAAATCATTTTAAAATAGAAAATTATTTTATTTGAAAATATGTTCAACATGAAGAATGTTTATTTATTTTAAAAGTATTTTTTAGTGATTTTTATTTATTTTTTGAAAAATAAATTAGATATTTACATTATATCATTATTATATACAGGTATATTTACATATGTATTTTTTATTTTTATTTTTAATTGTTTATTTTTATACAATTATTCCTATTTTATATTTTATTTATTTAAACCATAAAACAAAAAATATAAAAAGATTTTTCTTTAATTTTTATCACATATTTACAAGTATGAAATAAATACATATAGGTACATATGCACATGGGATATACAAGGGGAAGAGAGAGAATTTATTTTTGTTTTATTTTCATTTTTTTCCTTTTTATTTTATTTTTATATAAATATATTTACAATATGGGAACCTCACATATATTTTTATTTTTAGAAAATAAATTATTTATATATAAAGGAATATTTACACTGTGTTGAGTTACCTTATCTCTCTACTTATTTTATTTTACGGTCAGACCCTTGTGGAGCCCTCCCTTGGGTTTGGGTCACTCAATATTTATTCTAAATATTTCCCTCTTTTTCTTTATTTCTTTATTCCTTTATTTTTGTGCAAAAACATGCTAATTATGATTAAATAAAAGATGCATGCATTTTGACAACTTATTGTATTTACAGGTATTTACATGGTATTTTGCCAAGATTTCTAGCTAAAATAAAGGAATAAAGAGTGATGAATGGGGATTCATCATTCGACGAAGCTCCAGGAGCATGGAGGTGAACCCACGACCGTCCGGCGGTGGCCCAACACCCTGATATCTCTCATATATAAGAGCTGCCCTTTTTTTGCTCTTTTTAATTGCATTTAATTGTAGGTTTAATTTCTTGTTCTTAGTTTAGGTTCTAGCTATTTAGATTATGATCTGATCGATGGAGCGGATTGAGTGGATGCGGTTTAGGAGGATATGAATGGTGGGGATAAGGTTAGGAGCGTGATCGAATGGCTAGGAAAGGATGGGCAACATGGTGAGGTGAGAGCTGTAGAATGGAAGGGGATCGGGCAGTTGAGGTTTAGGCGCGAAGGAGCGATGATGATTTGATCTGAAGGTAGGATCTAACAACTATGAGAAAGTGAGTGATGAACGACAGAGTTGGAAGCGCCCAGAGGAGGGTTCAACGGTCGAGAGGAGAGTCGGGTGGCAGAAGGAGAGCAAGCCACGTGGCTGCCACATAAAATCCAGAAAATCTAGAAAATAAAAAATAAAGAAAAATCTAAATGAAATAGTTAGAGGCAAAAATAGGAAAAAGTCAAAACATGAAAGTTGTATATCTTGATGAGAATACAAGTTTCATGTTAGATAAAAAGCCAAAAAAGGTCATTAATACAAAAGTGTATTTTTTGGGGTATATTTAAAGGGATAAAAATAATGCTTTTGGATTTTGATATTTTTTATATTTTTTATTTCAAATGTCAAAACACTTATAGACAATTAATTACTCTAATTTTAGGGGTTTTAATAAGATATAAAAATAAAGAAGACATTAAATACAATAAATAGAGTTACTATTTAGAGTTATTTATAGGTTAATTGTACACAGAATATGTGCAATATAATAAAAGATAATAATAATGAATTTTTAGTGATTTTTATTGAATTGTTTAATAAAGGATATTAATATGTGGATTTCAACATGATGAATACGAGATTCATCAAACATACAAATTTGCAATTAAACTACTAGGTGCTTATCCTAATTTCCCCACTTAAGTCGGTCATCACCCTCACTAGAGAGTGAACCTGACCCGACACACCACAAAATAATGTTCAAGTCTGAGTATACACGCAAGATTCCGAACATAATCTGTTGGAAATTTTGCAATAAAATAAAATACATAAAATAAAGCCCTAACGACTCTGCACACTCTCACGACTCAACTTAATCTTAAATTTATGTGATTTCTTCAGTCGACTATTTTCAAGAAAATACCGACCACCAAAGTTCTTGAGTTGCCAGGCCTCCAAAGCGGTTGCTCCGTCGCATCAGGACCCTTACACAAAACAAGATGGTGGTCACACAGATAGAATTAATAAAATAATTGAAAAAATAAAATGAAAAATAAGAAGAGAAATATGCACAGGAAGAACTAGGGGTAAGAAAACCTGGAGATGGAAAACCTAAAATCAAGATTTTCTAAAAATTAATGTAAGCCTTACCTCCCGACAACAGTGCCATATGATAAACCCTAGGATGCCCTGATTAATTAGGTGGAATTATCTTTTATATTTGTTCCTTGTAGTGGGGAAATTTGGATTAATAAAAAAATTTAATTATTTGTCCAATTAAAGCGAGCAGTCAATTTTTTTACTTGAGAAAGACCAAGTTTGAACTCGTAGAGGCCACTATCTCCTTAGGTTTATTTATAGTCGATCTAGAGGTTAGGTTTTTAGAGAATCATTTTTTGATATTTTTAAAATGCAATAAAGGAGTGAGACACAATTTTGATGAAGTTCGGGGACTAAAATGTATCTTATGATCAAATTAAGTTCAAAAATCCTCAAACTTGGTCAGAATGTGAAATACAATGAATTTAGGCTACTATAATGTTTTTGAATTTTTTTGATGAAATAATAATTTATTATGAAATAAGTAATGCAGACTAGGTGATTTTGAGTAAATTAATTTTAATAAAGACCAACTTCAATATTTTATAGAAATTAATTTATTATAAATAGGTATGAGAGATATCCAGAACAATTTTCAATTCCAAAAATTACTACGTGTGGAATTAATTAAAAACCATTTACTAAATTCACCTATTTATTATTATGACCTATATATGTGTGCAAATAAGAAGAAATTTGGGCACAATGTAAAACATACTAAAATTGACCTACTGTGATTTGTTTGTAATATTCAAAGCAAGGATTAATTTAATATTGAATTAATAGCACGTAATGGGTAAAATATTGAATTTTTCACCAAAATAATTATATCAAATCAACCATGTCTCATAGAAAATAATGATCATCTACAATAATAAAGAATGTGTAGTTCTACAAGATGCAATTTTTAAAATGATAGGATGATGCAAAATTAAGACTAAAAAAGAGTCAAAACATAGGGGTATGAATGCAATACATAAAACATATAATATAATAAATATATCATCTGTACTTATAAGAAATTACCAAAATTCAATGGGTGCATTCTGTAATTTCTCCACTAGTTGAGTGTCGTACACGTGATCTCCATCTTGCGAGTACTCGTGCGAAATTGCTGCAATCTAGAGGTTATCACTGCAAATATCCCCTGCTTGCACGCATGCCTCAAGTGCCAAAGGAGGTGCGGGTGCTCTGCAAATATCCCCCACCCCACGTGCTGGGGGGGGGGGGGGGGGTGTTGGAGGGGAGCGGAGGAGGCAGGCTGGGGCAGCACGCTGCAAATCAAGATGACATGTTACGCGACGGCTTCTGACGGAGGTGTGTGCGGCAAATGGCGATGCGGCCAAGGGAGAAGTCCATCTCGATCAGTCGACACATGACTGACCCAAAGGAAGACACTAGAGTCGGTGGCCCTTCGTCGAGGTCGAGGGAGATCGGTGAGGCAGGACACATGTCCCTGCAGTGGAGGCGAAGATGGGAGCACGGGACGAGGAGGAGAAGGGAAGGGTGGCTGGCGATCCTTAGCTGGGTGCGCATGGTTGATGGTCCGAGCTTGGCCGACACATGGTCAAGCAACGGTGGAGCTTGGTGCTGTAGACCATCAAGGGCGGAGGCGCAACGGGTCCGAGGATGTCGACGATCGACGAAATGCTCCGAGGGTAGTTGAAGGCTGTTGCGGCTCTGGTTGAGGAGGCGGGCGAGGTGGCCGATGAAGAAGGCGCAACTGCAAAGGCGGTGGTGTGCGCTCTAACTACAAAAGGCAGAGCAGATGTTCTCTGTTGTTGTGCACGATTAAGAAGTGCGTAGCGGATGAGCTAATGGCGTGCGCTCCAGCGAGGGTGGACGGTGTGAAGGGGAAATGAATGGGGAAGGGGGTGGTATGACTCAAGTGGACGTGAAGAGGAAGATGGTGGAGGAGGTCTCAAGTGGTGATCGGAGAATGAAAGAAAAAGATGAACGGAGGAGAAGGAAAGATGAAAAGAAAGGGAGAGGGAAAGAGAAGTTATTGATGAAAACTTTTTTCTATCATTTTTGCCTTAAAAACCCTAGCTAATGCATGTAAATAACATCAATTTGCACAAAATAGCATGCATTATTTATTGCATTTATTGCGTAGATAATGTGGTTTTTAATGCCAAAATTATATAATAAAGAGAAGAAAAGAAAAAGAATAAAATAACGAAGATATTTCATGACCCTGAACCTCAAGACCAAGTCAAGGATTGAGTTGTCGACAAGGAATAAAGTAGGGGGAGATAAGGGTCAAGAATGCAATAAAAATCCATTTTATTTATCTATTATTTATGCATTTTGCCACCTATTTTATTCTTTATTATTTATTCATCAATTGAAGAAACTATGTACATGAAAGTTGTAGATAATAATACAAACAAAATCACAAAATTGAGTTTGGACAAAAAGAATACACAATGTTCATTTTATACACAGAATAAAAGCCAAAAACCCAACTTCACAGAACCTATATCTTTCAAATAAAAACTCAAAACATATCAAAATCACCTTTAATTGTATATAACTGTTCACAAGCTATTTAACGGTGGCCGTTTCATATTTTTTGGAGTTATTGCGTGAAACTTAGGTTTTGGGCCCTCATTGTACATTATACCCGATTAAAATATTCAATTTATTCATCCTTTATCATTTTTACAAATTCATATTTTTGTAATTTTTTAAATATCATTTATAACACAGGTACATATTAAAATCAAAATATAACCTCATAAAATACATTAAAATAAAATAAGGTACGTAATACATAGATGGAATACCTACAAGTACGCCTACATATTATATATCCCTATTTATTTAAGCATACAAATGATATCATAAAAATAAAATAAAAATATATTTATACACTTAAAATATGTTATAAATTTATAAAATAAAACATATAAAAAAATAAAAAAATAGAAAACATAGATGGATATATCTATAAATATACCATTAAAAATTAACTACTAATAATTAAAGTCAAAAAATAAATAAAAATCATAATAAAGTACCACATTAAATAATAAACATTTTTTATTTTATATACAAAAATTAATAAAATCATTTAATATTTTGAAATAATTATTTTTGAATAATTTGATAGTTTTATCGTTTTACGTGCCAACGTGGACAAATCGTTGAGCTCCGTTTGTTGACGGCCAGTCAACTGTCCCCTTCAGCTCTTGAGTTGACGCGCCTGTCCAATCCCCATTTCCCTCCCTTTTTCCCAGCTGAATCATCGCTCAATCGCTATCGATCTCTTCAGAAGATATGATCTCTGATCATTGTAGAAACACGTCAAGCTCTCTAATCCCTTGTACATAACATCTTTTCCTTGATTACAATCGATCAATAAGGGTGTTTTTCATGTTCTATAAATGAAGCCTTCATCCTCCATCGATTTTTTAGTCATCTTCTCGAGTCTAGGAGGCATCGTTTTGGATCCAGCTGAGCTTATCGTGATAGGAGGAGGCAGTGCGTGGTCCGACGAAGCTCCAGGAGCACAGAGGTGCACCCACGACCGTCCCACCAATGGCACTGCTCCCTGATCTCTCTCTGATATAAGAGCTACCTTTTTTTTTGCTCTTTTTAGTCGCATTTAATTGTAGGTTTAATTTCTTATTCTTAGTTTAGGTTCTAGCTATTTAGATTAGTGTAATTAGGACTGAGCTGAGCTCCGTTGAGCTCCTTCGAGCATGATCAACCTGCTTCCCGTCGCTCGCATCACCTTCATTCCGTTCCCCTACGCCTCCTGTGTGCCCCACGTGCTTCCGTTCAACCAGATTCTCCTTGGATTTGGGTTTGAGGTCCATCTCCGTCGTGATCACCAGACCTCTCTGCCCACATCACATTTCGCGTCCATCTTGACCAATAAGTAGGACTCCAGAACCTTTATTACGTTGCACCTAAGATTCTTGCAGGTACTGGATGACCAAATGGACCCTCAAGGGTCGATTTTTGAAGAGAGGGGGTACTTGGGACCCCTGTTCTTCTCCGAGATCACCGGCCTTCATTTGGGCCCGACGTACCTTCTAAAGCCATCATCTAACATAGATGACCCTTAGGAATGAGAAGCAGCTTTCGGTGGAGTGATTGGAGGCTGGAGAAGACCAGGAGGACGGATCGAAACTCGCCCAGGCGAGTTCTTGGACTGTTCTTTCAGGTTGCCTCCCAGCCGTTCGATCTTCCACTGTGCTCCAGATGCTACATGTGGCATTGGATCAAGGCGAGTATTGACCATCCGATTGCCTTGATCGAGCTAATCGCAGTCATCCAACCACGAAGGGGTATCCGTCGTCCACACATCAACACGTGGATAAGAGATGAAGCTCATCTGTCGGATCACGCCTTTAATGGGGTAATTTGCACATCCAACCCCACATTTTTGTCTATTTAATTATTAGTCCTATAAATAAAATATCACGTGTAAATAAAATTGGAAATTTTGTAATGGAACCCATGCATTTATTTCTAATTACATTCGGGTCCATTCCACGTCACCTCACATGTCGTCCCATGTGAGGTGGAGAAATTGCAAGGAGACCCCTGCTACTTTTTATATTAATGTTCAGTCCAATAAAATTATATACATGTCGTATAGTTTTATAAAAATGGCTGGAAGGCCCCTGGACCTTATTGTATTTGCATTTTGGTCCTTCCCAAGCAGAGTCACGTGTAGTCCTACGTGATGGTCATTTTGCACATTTAGCCTTGTAATTTTTGTAAATATTTATTAGTACAATAAAATTAAAGCACATTATATATTTCTGGCAAAAATTGCATTGTACCCCTTAAAATTTATTTTATTTGCATTTTGCTCTATGGTGCTCCTAAAAATCCACAAAAACATGTTTGAATGCTTCATGCCATGTGCTTTCATGCCCATATTTTTATTTGGCATTTTTTGCATTTAATACATTTAATAAAAATGAAATGGAGTCTATTTTGTATTGTCTAACTCATAAAATACAAAAAATGTAAATGTCTTTAAGAATTCCAAAAAAGTTATATATAGTATATTTTGACCTATTTTATTTACATACCAAAAATCACTAAAAGAGGAAAAACAAAAAGCCTAAAATTGAAAACCCCAAAATCATTCATAAAAATCTAAAAAATTATTTAAAAATCCAAAAATATGTTTTCTTCCATTTTATAATTAATCTATATAAATATATTAAATTTGATTTGGATAATTTTGGAACTTATTTGATATTTTTAATATTCAAATCAATTTCGGATTATTATTTAATCCCTTGTTTGGGATATTTTTGACTTTAAAAATTCCTAAAAATTAGCAAAAACTCCAGAAAAATAATGGCAAATAGAAAAAATATAAAAAGCACAAAAATAATGTAGTTAATTTATTTTGACTACTTTTACATATTTATATGTAGATATAGATATAGTATCCATATCTACCTTATATTGTACATGTACATATATATATATATATCTTATATATTTAAATGAAAAAAGGAATATAAAAATATAAAAATATAACAAGAAAATAAAAAACAAAAAATTGAAAATCTAATACAAAATATAAAATAAAAAGATAAAAATATGAAAACCCACAACAAGATCTATGTATATACATGATAAATGACTTGGTTGTACATAAATACCAATAGGCTACCTGTTTTGCTCTCTGTGGTTCGATGTCTACATGCTTAATCACTATGCATTTTATGGTAGAGAAAAATAAAATTTAACCTCACCCGTGCCATTCATCACCTTTATTTATATTGTGGGTTAGTTGCTGACTAACGAGGAATCGTTGAGTGGTTAACTCATCGACCATGCTCTTGCCTTGTGAGACCGTGCGACCCTCTTGTTCTTCCTGCTATCAGTTAACTGGGATGGTTTGCTTGGGAAGAAGGAGCTCGAGGAAGAGCTCGTCCGATTATCGCTCGACGAGGCAGCACACGGAGCTTGCGCAGTTCGTAGTGGTGCTGCAGCAAGTACGGAGGTCCCGTGGATCCCACCTGGAGAGGAGGATGTATTCGCTCGACCATAACTCACCTCCACTAACACCTAAGTGGGTTGGGAGATCTTCCTATCTCATGGTTTGCGGCAGATTGGTTGTGATAGGGGCTGATCGGGTTCCTTTATAGGTGGTTAACAGAATCGTGGGTGTGGTGTGCGATATGCGCAGGCACGTGCATGGGAAGGGGGTGTAGTCAAGCAAGGGGAGATGTGGGTTGGTCGCAGGTGGAATTGAGGGAGAAGCGGAGGAAGGCGGAGCGGGTCAGCGCAGTTAGTTGCGGAATCGAGGGATGAGAGTGAAAGGGTGGAAGAGGGGGCGAGGCGACTGTAGTTGCACGGGCGGGTGTGCATCGCTGCGTAAGGCGTGAGGGTGCGATAAGGTGGGTCAGGAGACAGAGAGAGAGAGAGAGAGGAGAAGAGAAAGAACTGGAGAGAGGGGGGTACATGCATGGGTTGGGGGGGTGGGGGAGAATAAGTGAGGAGAGAAAGAGAGAGTGCGTGCCGCGCATAGGATATGCATGAGAGAGAGAGAGAGAGAAAGAGAAAGAGAGGAGAGAGAGAGGAAGGAAGAGGGAGCGACGTGATGAACAGGGGCGCGACCACATAGCCATGAATTTTAATTTAAAAATTAAATAATAATAAGCATAAATAAATAATAAATAAATAAAATAAGACAGACAAAAAAATAAAATAATTAAATTGAAATAAATAATAATACTAATTAAAATAAATAATAATTAAAGATGAGAAAAATAAATAACTATTAATGTAATAAAATAATAATTAAAAGAATAAATAATAATAATAACAGTGGGGGGGACACGTGGCGGCTCTAGGAGCGGCCACATGTCCCTCCCAGAAAAAATGAAAATCAAATATAAAATAAAAAAGTAACAAAATGGGTCAAATAAAAAAGTGGTGAACATAAAAGTTGCTCCTCTCAATGAGATCTACAACTTTCATGAAGGATCAAAAATCAAAACAAATCATCTATATAAAAAGTGTTTTTGTGGATATCTTATAGATATAAATATCAAATTTTTGTATTTTGCAGATTTTTTGTCATTTTTAAATAAGAGAAAAATCAAAATAAAAATAGAGGAAATATGAGATGAATATTTACAACTTAATCTATTTTCTAGATTTTAAAAAATTAAGAAAATATAAAGATAAAATAAAGGGTAGTTTAGTCAATATGTACACTATACAATAGATGCCCAAAACCCAAGTTTCATATACGAACTCCGATTCTTTTGAATTTCGTCTTGTTTTGAATGCATTCAATGGTACATTAATTCAAAAGTGAGTAGGGGTCCATAGGATACTGTATGAGAGAGATAGTCACATTTTAAGGTTCTCAGTCTCAAATTAGGGTTTAGGTTTTATTGGTCATTTTTACAAGTTAGTATTTTTTTGATATTTTTCTTTTAATGGTATTAGTAATATATACACTATAGAGTTGATTTTATTGGATTTGGGGATAGTATAAAATAGATACAAATAGGTGAAGTTAGCTATTATACATATGAATATGTACAAGTGAATTTGGCTCCTTATATAAATGTTGGAAATATACATGGATTCTGGAATAGACCTATCATAAAGAATTATGATGGATATATTTTAGATAGTAATCTTACTTCTAAACGACTCTACTAAATTAGAAAATTAATTAATGATTCATTAACATTTCTAATACTGAAAATTAAACCTTAAAAGATCAATATGAGGATGAAGATCATTTGACAATGATTTGGCATCAAGCCTTGGACATATGTCTGTTGATGAGATCAATAGACAAGAGATGAAACTTTAGACTTTCTAAAATTTCAAATCTTACATACTTGTGAATATTATATTCAAAGTAAAAATGTCCAATGTACCCTTCTCTGGGAATTGTGTTAAATGCCATGGTATTCGAGATCTCATACATATTGATGTATGTGGATCGTCTATATCATAATAAACATTAATGATATGTGATATCTATTGATGATTATCTGTGATATGAGATTTCTTCCCTTCACCTTAGAAACCTTTGTAATGTCTAAAGATTTCACAATTTTGGTTTAGAACCAAAGTTTGAAGGAAGATGTAATGAATTTGATCTAACATAAGTACCTATAAGATGAATTCGTGTAATACCTTATGGAGAAAGGAATGCCATTCCTATCTTACTCTTCCTAATATACCTTAACTCAGTAGAGTTGTAAGGATATAAATTGGATCATGTGTGACATGACTTGATCAATGATGAATCTTAGCATAATTACCTCTTAGTTTTCAGGTATATATGTAGTGGAGACTGCATTATGTATCCTTAATAGGGTTACATGCGAATCTAAACCAGAGAACCCTCATAAGCTATGGTTTAGAATCTAGCCTAGTGTTGGACACTTGAGGATTTAGGGTTTCTTGGTCCATAACCATGTCATGGATGCAAGTTAGCTAGAATCTAGCACCTAATAGTGCTACTTCATTAGGAAAATAAAGGGTGGTATTGGACACCTACTTTATGACCTTGAGATTCTTAAAAGATTTCATCTATAAGGATGTGATTAAAAAAAGATGAATCTCTTGAGAATCAAGATGAAAATGAAGTGAAGTAACTCATTTAATCTTGAGAAGATAATGATGCTCCTAAAATCAGAAACTAAAAGGGCAACTAAAGATGAAACACTCATACCTCTTCAAATTAATTTTGAGGATTGATTCCATGTGTCAATTAAGTCTGACAATGATCTGACTTCATATGATGAAGCTTCCAAGGATCATTACATGGAGAGATGGATGTCAGCAATAAAAGTCAAAGTAGGCTTTATATACAAGTGTTGTATATGGACCTTCGATGATCCACCTATAAGGGAAAGACCCATTAAGGTATCAATAGATCTTCAATAGAAAGAGGGAACCTGATGAGAGGGTAGAGACTTTGAGAGCATGGCTTGTATCTACACGATACACACAAAGAGAAGATATTTCTTGTGATGAGACTTGCTCTTTAGTGACCGTGCTTAAACCCATCAAAGTATTGCTACCAATTGACTATGACATCTAAACGATGGAAGCCAAGATTGCATCTCTCTATGAATACCTCTTCGGGAACATTCATATGAAGTAGCCCCATGGCTTCATGATGAGGAATGCATGGTTAGCAAGTTAAGTAAATCCATGGACTCAAATAAGCTTCTAGTAGTCGAAACATTAGATTTAATAAAATTTTAAAGGTTACGATTTCATACAAAATCTTGATGAATCATGTGAAGCTTAGTGGGAGTGCCATTGTGTTCATCATGCTAAGATGCAGATAACATCCTAATCATTTGAAATGATATAAGGATGATAATAAGTTTTTATAATTGGGATGTTCCATATCTTGAGATGAATGATCTCAAGGACATATCTTAGATCTTAGTTCAGAAGATGTTCGGAAGCAGAGAAAAGAGAGCATTGGGACCATCACATTAGTGGTACATCTTGAACACGTTCCATTTTTTGGAAAATTCAGAGGAAGGCTTCTTTCCCTTAAGATATGGTATTGACCTATCTAAGGGATAACACCTCAAAGAGTTGAGGATGTGAATACCAAAGCTACATGCCCTAGGGCATTAACTATAGGAAGCTCTGTGTATGCCCTATGTGTACTAAAGTTGGATGTTTGCCATGCATTGGGAGTAGTAAACTGTTACTAATCCTGCTATGAAGATATAACACTTGACTGCAGTAATAACAATATATTCAATGAGGACAAGATTTTTGATATAGTCAAAGTCTTCAAGAACTTAAGACCTTTATATATAGTGATCTAAAAGATCTTAAGTGCAGATGCCTTATAAGACTTAACACAAGATCTTAGTCTTAAAAGATAGAGATCTACGAGAACAAGGATATTCCAATAAGGATAATCGAAATTACATTTGGTTATAATGTTTATTGAGTTGTAGTGTCAAAGACACTATAAGTGCTTTAACAAAATTGAGTATTGGTTACATTAAGATGCAACATTTGCATTGGATGCGAGCACTGTTTCTAGGAGATATGCAAGTACCTTAAAAGGACTTGGCGTAGTCTCTTGGAAACAGAGTTACTAGTCAGCTTACCTAGCCATTTTTCTAAATGTCGTATAATTGGTACATGAGTGTTGGTTTAAAGATTAGCCCATTAATGGCTCTTTAGGATAGTGGGAGATTGTTGGACATACGGGCCCACAACATGTAATAAATGTTATTGCAATATCATTCCTTGATCTGAACTAAAGAATAACTAATTTGCATAATAGGTCCCTTGGTACAATTAAGGTTATGTACCATGACCGTCTTGACGATCATACATCTATTGATTCAGTTGTTGAATCACAGAGGTTAGTACTTGTCTGATATCTAAAGAGTTAGATTAAGGACTCATCAAGCATTGTCAATGGACTGTTCAGAGATGATCTCCTGCCTGAGTAGGAGATGGCAATCCTTTCTCTAATGGGTTGATAAGTAACCGACCTCTTGATGTGGGTCCTCTACATAGGAATATTGATTCAGAGGTGTTAGATAAGTCAGGTCAAAAAGTTGACTTAACGATATTGAGAACCAAGACCTACGTCATATGCTATCATGATATAGGAATGCATCCTCTAACCGGAGACAGATGTGTTATTATATACCCAAGTATGTACATTTGGTAGACCGATAAGTTGATGGCCTAATCAAGGTCTATACACCGACACGTTGGTGTGCATGCAAGGGCATATGAGTAATACGATCTCTCAAAGGGATCATAAATGTTCATTTACTAAAACCAGAAGACATGAGCTCACTCATGAGATATCGGGAATCAAATTCTGTACACGGTCGTCTTGCTTTGGAAACTTGATTGAATTTGTAGATTTGATATATGCTTTTGGGAAGCATAAGACCATTACCTAGGTATGATATATGCTTCTGGAAAGTATATGATCGATACCAAATCCAAATGATCAAATGATAAACTTAATGATAAAACCTCGAAGAAGATAGTCTAAATAAGGTCTAAAACTTCAGTTTTTATCATGGGTCTTCCGGTATGCAGGATGTACATGTATTAGGAATATTTGAAGGTGATGTGATCATAAACAATTGTACAACCATGACGCTTCCATTCTGAGGGAGTGATGAAACATGTATAGATTTTAGTGACCCCTTAAATAAAGAAGTGTTCTAATCTTGGTCCAAGTGTTGGACAGTGATTTGAATGTGATTCAGATGCAATGAGAGGATTAGATCTACGACCTTGATTTAATCAAGCATCTTTGGGAGGTCCTCAGGATATGGATTTGATATGTGATCTGAATATCCAAGTCATTGTATGTGGAATGTACAATCGCTCTGTCCTTATCTTCAAGTATCTGTAGAGAAAGCACATTATCCTTGAAAGAGTTCAAGAATAATTTCATTGTTGATAATGTATATGAGCATTGAGAAATGGATAACTAATGCGATTTAGTACCATCAATAATATGAGTTTGATTCATATTATTTGGATATATAAGGAGAGTTATTTAAGATAATTAAATGTCATTTAACTATCAAAGATGTGAATAATGTAACTGTGATATGTATTATTGGGGCACATGAGAATAGAGTTCCAAGATGATTAACTATGATTAATTATCATGGATATGAATAATACGGATAGCACTATTCACATTAATCATATATATTATAAATGAGATTTATAATATATATAAGAGAGCTATTGGTAAATAACATCTACAATTTAAATTTTGATGTGAATTGTATTCACATTGGACATTTAATTGAAAATGTAATTTACATTTTATTTTGGGTTGTGAATGTGATTCACAAATTTCCAATAGCATGATTGTAATGTTCACAAAATAATTATGAATTATTTGTGTGAATAAATTTACAACAATAGTTGTTGCAAATTATGGAGATTTCCATGGGATAAGAGATCTTATGAAAAAGGAAGAGGAGTGCCTCCTTCCTTTTAAGGAGGATGGGTGACCACCTAGAATTGGAATTCAAGGCATGCTGCCCCTTAAATGGAAGGGATGCATGCCTCCTTCCTAATTCTCCTATGTTAATTTGATTTAATTATTTTATATATTGATGATTTATTCAATATATATTTAGTTTAATTAAGTTGATTGTTATTGTGTTTTTACAACAAAATCAAGGCCATTGAAAGAAGCATAAATCAATCTCAACCATGATTTTGTGTTGTCTATGGATTGGGATCCATGGACTCCCAAAATATTACATAAGAAGAGGTAATACTAGCTTTTTAAGATGATTTTGTGTTGTCTATGGATTGTCATTTAACATATTTTTATTTGGCATTTTTTGCATTTAATACATTTAATAAAAATGAAATGGAGTCTATTTTGTATTGTCTAACTCATAAAATACAAAAAATGTAAATGTCTTTAAGAATTCCAAAAAAGTTATATATAGTATATTTTGACCTATTTTATTTACATACCAAAAATCACTAAAAGAGGAAAAACAAAAAGCCTAAAATTGAAAACCCCAAAATCATTCATAAAAATCTAAAAAATTATTTAAAAATCCAAAAATATGTTTTCTTCCATTTTATAATTAATCTATATAAATATATTAAATTTGATTTGGATAATTTTGGAACTTATTTGATATTTTTAATATTCAAATCAATTTCGGATTATTATTTAATCCCTTGTTTGGGATATTTTTGACTTTAAAAATTCCTAAAAATTAGCAAAAACTCCAGAAAAATAATGGCAAATAGAAAAAATATAAAAAGCACAAAAATAATGTAGTTAATTTATTTTGACTACTTTTACATATTTATATGTAGATATAGATATAGTATCCATATCTACCTTATATTGTACATGTACATATATATATATCTTATATATTTAAATGAAAAAAGGAATATAAAAATATAAAAATATAACAAGAAAATAAAAAACAAAAAATTGAAAATCTAATACAAAATATAAAATAAAAAGATAAAAATATGAAAACCCACAACAAGATCTATGTATATACATGATAAATGACTTGGTTGTACATAAATACCAATAGGCTACCTGTTTTGCTCTCTGTGGTTCGATGTCTACATGCTTAATCACTATGCATTTTATGGTAGAGAAAAATAAAATTTAACCTCACCCGTGCCATTCATCACCTTTATTTATATTTTGGGTTAGTTGCTGACTAACGAGGAATCGTTGAGTGGTTAACTCATCGACCATGCTCTTGCCTTGTGAGACCGTGCGACCCTCTTGTTCTTCCTGCTATCAGTTAACTGGGATGGTTTGCTTGGGAAGAAGGAGCTCGAGGAAGAGCTCGTCCGATTATCGCTCGACGAGGCAGCACACGGAGCTTGCGCAGTTCGTAGTGGTGCTGCAGCAAGTACGGAGGTCCCGTGGATCCCACCTGGAGAGGAGGATGTATTCGCTCGACCATAACTCACCTCCACTAACACCTAAGTGGGTTGGGAGATCTTCCTATCTCATGGTTTGCGGCAGATTGGTTGTGATAGGGGCTGATCGGGTTCCTTTATAGGTGGTTAACAGAATCGTGGGTGTGGTGTGCGATATGCGCAGGCACGTGCATGGGAAGGGGGTGTAGTCAAGCAAGGGGAGATGTGGGTTGGTCGCAGGTGGAATTGAGGGAGAAGCGGAGGAAGGCGGAGCGGGTCAGCGCAGTTAGTTGCGGAATCGAGGGATGAGAGTGAAAGGGTGGAAGAGGGGGCGAGGCGACTGTAGTTGCACGGGCGGGTGTGCATCGCTGCGTAAGGCGTGAGGGTGCGATAAGGTGGGTCAGGAGACAGAGAGAGAGAGAGAGAGAGAGAGAGGAGAAGAGAAAGAACTGGAGAGAGGGGGGTACATGCATGGGTTGGGGGGGGTGGGGGAGAATAAGTGAGGAGAGAAAGAGAGAGTGCGTGCCGCGCATAGGATATGCATGAGAGAGAGAGAGAGAAAGAGAAAGAGAGGAGAGAGAGAGGAAGGAAGAGGGAGCGACGTGATGAACAGGGGCGCGACCACATAGCCATGAATTTTAATTTAAAAATTAAATAATAATAAGCATAAATAAATAATAAATAAATAAAATAAGACAGACAAAAAAAATAAAATAATTAAATTGAAATAAATAATAATACTAATTAAAATAAATAATAATTAAAGATGAGAAAAATAAATAACTATTAATGTAATAAAATAATAATTAAAAGAATAAATAATAATAATAACAGTGGGGGGGACACGTGGCGGCTCTAGGAGCGGCCACATGTCCCTCCCAGAAAAAATGAAAATCAAATCAAATATAAAATAAAAAAGTAACAAAATGGGTCAAATAAAAAAGTGGTGAACATAAAAGTTGCTCCTCTCAATGAGATCTACAACTTTCATGAAGGATCAAAAATCAAAACAAATCATCTATATAAAAAGTGTTTTTGTGGATATCTTATAGATATAAATATCAAATTTTTGTATTTTGCAGATTTTTTGTCATTTTTAAATAAGAGAAAAATCAAAATAAAAATAGAGGAAATATGAGATGAATATTTACAACTTAATCTATTTTCTAGATTTTAAAAAATTAAGAAAATATAAAGATAAAATAAAGGGTAGTTTAGTCAATATGTACACTATACAATAGATGCCCAAAACCCAAGTTTCATATACGAACTCCGATTCTTTTGAATTTCGTCTTGTTTTGAATGCATTCAATGGTACATTAATTCAAAAGTGAGTAGGGGTCCATAGGATACTGTATGAGAGAGATAGTCACATTTTAAGGTTCTCAGTCTCAAATTAGGGTTTAGGTTTTATTGGTCATTTTTACAAGTTAGTATTTTTTTTGATATTTTTCTTTTAATGGTATTAGTAATATATACACTATAGAGTTGATTTTATTGGATTTGGGGATAGTATAAAATAGATACAAATAGGTGAAGTTAGCTATTATACATATGAATATGTACAAGTGAATTTGGCTCCTTATATAAATGTTGGAAATATACATGGATTCTGGAATAGACCTATCATAAAGAATTATGATGGATATATTTTAGATAGTAATCTTACTTCTAAACGACTCTACTAAATTAGAAAATTAATTAATGATTCATTAACATTTCTAATACTGAAAATTAAACCTTAAAAGATCAATATGAGGATGAAGATCATTTGACAATGATTTGGCATCAAGCCTTGGACATATGTCTGTTGATGAGATCAATAGACAAGAGATGAAACTTTAGACTTTCTAAAATTTCAAATCTTACATACTTGTGAATATTATATTCAAAGTAAAAATGTCCAATGTACCCTTCTCTGGGAATTGTGTTAAATGCCATGGTATTCGAGATCTCATACATATTGATGTATGTGGATCGTCTATATCATAATAAACATTAATGATATGTGATATCTATTGATGATTATCTGTGATATGAGATTTCTTCCCTTCACCTTAGAAACCTTTGTAATGTCTAAAGATTTCACAATTTTGGTTTAGAACCAAAGTTTGAAGGAAGATGTAATGAATTTGATCTAACATAAGTACCTATAAGATGAATTCGTGTAATACCTTATGGAGAAAGGAATGCCATTCCTATCTTACTCTTCCTAATATACCTTAACTCAGTAGAGTTGTAAGGATATAAATTGGATCATGTGTGACATGACTTGATCAATGATGAATCTTAGCATAATTACCTCTTAGTTTTCAGGTATATATGTAGTGGAGACTGCATTATGTATCCTTAATAGGGTTACATGCGAATCTAAACCAGAGAACCCTCATAAGCTATGGTTTAGAATCTAGCCTAGTGTTGGACACTTGAGGATTTAGGGTTTCTTGGTCCATAACCATGTCATGGATGCAAGTTAGCTAGAATCTAGCACCTAATAGTGCTACTTCATTAGGAAAATAAAGGGTGGTATTGGACACCTACTTTATGACCTTGAGATTCTTAAAAGATTTCATCTATAAGGATGTGATTAAAAAAAGATGAATCTCTTGAGAATCAAGATGAAAATGAAGTGAAGTAACTCATTTAATCTTGAGAAGATAATGATGCTCCTAAAATCAGAAACTAAAAGGGCAACTAAAGATGAAACACTCATACCTCTTCAAATTAATTTTGAGGATTGATTCCATGTGTCAATTAAGTCTGACAATGATCTGACTTCATATGATGAAGCTTCCAAGGATCATTACATGGAGAGATGGATGTCAGCAATAAAAGTCAAAGTAGGCTTTATATACAAGTGTTGTATATGGACCTTCGATGATCCACCTATAAGGGAAAGACCCATTAAGGTATCAATAGATCTTCAATAGAAAGAGGGAACCTGATGAGAGGGTAGAGACTTTGAGAGCATGGCTTGTATCTACACGATACACACAAAGAGAAGATATTTCTTGTGATGAGACTTGCTCTTTAGTGACCGTGCTTAAACCCATCAAAGTATTGCTACCAATTGACTATGACATCTAAACGATGGAAGCCAAGATTGCATCTCTCTATGAATACCTCTTCGGGAACATTCATATGAAGTAGCCCCATGGCTTCATGATGAGGAATGCATGGTTAGCAAGTTAAGTAAATCCATGGACTCAAATAAGCTTCTAGTAGTCGAAACATTAGATTTAATAAAATTTTAAAGGTTACGATTTCATACAAAATCTTGATGAATCATGTGAAGCTTAGTGGGAGTGCCATTGTGTTCATCATGCTAAGATGCAGATAACATCCTAATCATTTGAAATGATATAAGGATGATAATAAGTTTTTATAATTGGGATGTTCCATATCTTGAGATGAATGATCTCAAGGACATATCTTAGATCTTAGTTCAGAAGATGTTCGGAAGCAGAGAAAAGAGAGCATTGGGACCATCACATTAGTGGTACATCTTGAACACGTTCCATTTTTTGGAAAATTCAGAGGAAGGCTTCTTTCCCTTAAGATATGGTATTGACCTATCTAAGGGATAACACCTCAAAGAGTTGAGGATGTGAATACCAAAGCTACATGCCCTAGGGCATTAACTATAGGAAGCTCTGTGTATGCCCTATGTGTACTAAAGTTGGATGTTTGCCATGCATTGGGAGTAGTAAACTGTTACTAATCCTGCTATGAAGATATAACACTTGACTGCAGTAATAACAATATATTCAATGAGGACAAGATTTTTGATATAGTCAAAGTCTTCAAGAACTTAAGACCTTTATATATAGTGATATAAAAGATCTTAAGTGCAGATGCCTTATAAGACTTAACACAAGATCTTAGTCTTAAAAGATAGAGATCTACGAGAACAAGGATATTCCAATAAGGATAATCGAAATTACATTTGGTTATAATGTTTATTGAGTTGTAGTGTCAAAGACACTATAAGTGCTTTAACAAAATTGAGTATTGGTTACATTAAGATGCAACATTTGCATTGGATGCGAGCACTGTTTCTAGGAGATATGCAAGTACCTTAAAAGGACTTGGCGTAGTCTCTTGGAAACAGAGTTACTAGTCAGCTTACCTAGCCATTTTTCTAAATGTCGTATGATTGGTACATGAGTGTTGGTTTAAAGATTAGCCCATTAATGGCTCTTTAGGATAGTGGGAGATTGTTGGACATACGGGCCCACAACATGTAATAAATGTTATTGCAATATCATTCCTTGATCTGAACTAAAGAATAACTAATTTGCATAATAGGTCCCTTGGTACAATTAAGGTTATGTACCATGACCGTCTTGACGATCATACATCTATTGATTCAGTTGTTGAATCACAGAGGTTAGTACTTGTCTGATATCTAAAGAGTTAGATTAAGGACTCATCAAGCATTGTCAATGGACTGTTCAGAGATGATCTCCTGCCTGAGTAGGAGATGGCAATCCTTTCTCTAATGGGTTGATAAGTAACCGACCTCTTGATGTGGGTCCTCTACATAGGAATATTGATTCAGAGGTGTTAGATAAGTCAGGTCAAAAAGTTGACTTAACGATATTGAGAACCAAGACCTACGTCATATGCTATCATGATATAGGAATGCATCCTCTAACCGGAGACAGATGTGTTATTATATACCCAAGTATGTACATTTGGTAGACCGATAAGTTGATGGCCTAATCAAGGTCTATACACCGACACGTTGGTGTGCATGCAAGGGCATATGAGTAATACGATCTCTCAAAGGGATCATAAATGTTCATTTACTAAAACCAGAAGACATGAGCTCACTCATGAGATATCGGGAATCAAATTCTGTACACGGTCGTCTTGCTTTGGAAACTTGATTGAATTTGTAGATTTGATATATGCTTTTGGGAAGCATAAGACCATTACCTAGGTATGATATATGCTTCTGGAAAGTATATGATCGATACCAAATCCAAATGATCAAATGATAAACTTAATGATAAAACCTCGAAGAAGATAGTCTAAATAAGGTCTAAAACTTCAGTTTTTATCATGGGTCTTCCGGTATGCAGGATGTACATGTATTAGGAATATTTGAAGGTGATGTGATCATAAACAATTGTACAACCATGACGCTTCCATTCTGAGGGAGTGATGAAACATGTATAGATTTTAGTGACCCCTTAAATAAAGAAGTGTTCTAATCTTGGTCCAAGTGTTGGACAGTGATTTGAATGTGATTCAGATGCAATGAGAGGATTAGATCTACGGCCTTGATTTAATCAAGCATCTTTGGGAGGTCCTCAGGATATGGATTTGATATGTGATCTGAATATCCAAGTCATTGTATGTGGAATGTACAATCGCTCTGTCCTTATCTTCAAGTATCTGTAGAGAAAGCACATTATCCTTGAAAGAGTTCAAGAATAATTTCATTGTTGATAATGTATATGAGCATTGAGAAATGGATAACTAATGCGATTTAGTACCATCAATAATATGAGTTTGATTCATATTATTTGGATATATAAGGAGAGTTATTTAAGATAATTAAATGTCATTTAACTATCAAAGATGTGAATAATGTAACTGTGATATGTATTATTGGGGCACATGAGAATAGAGTTCCAAGATGATTAACTATGATTAATTATCATGGATATGAATAATACGGATAGCACTATTCACATTAATCATATATATTATAAATGAGATTTATAATATATATAAGAGAGCTATTGGTAAATAACATCTACAATTTAAATTTTGATGTGAATTGTATTCACATTGGACATTTAATTGAAAATGTAATTTACATTTTATTTTGGGTTGTGAATGTGATTCACAAATTTCCAATAGCATGATTGTAATGTTCACAAAATAATTATGAATTATTTGTGTGAATAAATTTACAACAATAGTTGTTGCAAATTATGGAGATTTCCATGGGATAAGAGATCTTATGAAAAAGGAAGAGGAGTGCCTCCTTCCTTTTAAGGAGGATGGGTGACCACCTAGAATTGGAATTCAAGGCATGCTGCCCCTTAAATGGAAGGGATGCATGCCTCCTTCCTAATTCTCCTATGTTAATTTGATTTAATTATTTTATATATTGATGATTTATTCAATATATATTTAGTTTAATTAAGTTGATTGTTATTGTGTTTTTACAACAAAATCAAGGCCATTGAAAGAAGCATAAATCAATCTCAACCATGATTTTGTGTTGTCTATGGATTGGGATCCATGGACTCCCAAAATATTACATAAGAAGAGGTAATACTAGCTTTTTAAGAATAGAAAACATAATATGCTCTCTCTCTCCCTCTCTCTCTCTACATGCCAAGTCTCTCTCTATCTCTCATTATGGTCGTCCACATTGATGCCCTAAGAGATATCGTCATCATCGTTGCCACTTCTTTGTACCGCTGCTTAGACCACTTATGGATCTCCGTCTTCTTCGATGCATCACACTCGTGAAGAAGATGTCAGATCTCGTGAGACAAGATCAGGAGATTCGGTGCTTGGATCATCAATATGGATTACGAGGAGCACACATTTCATCAACGCACTCGCAAGCGTCTCCTCCATTAGATCGAACTTCAGACAGGATGTCTCTTCCTTTAGAGACTCGCAAACATGCTTCAAGAGGCAACCTTAATACCTATTTGTGGTTTAGATCAAATGATATGATAATTGTTCTCGGATCATGTGGTTTCATCAGTTTTAAAATTTTTAAACTTTGATGCCCGAAGGAAGTAGTGCGACTAGTTGCTCCCGATCACATACGATGCAATACTCATGCTTCTGTGATGTGCTTAAGGATTTTCCCATATCCTTCATCTACCTACTCTTTTCTCTTAAAAATTATTATGGTTGGCTTCGACCTGGGCCGAAATTGGAGTTTTGGTGACTGCTATGTCATCTAGCTTCTACATCATCTCTCTTAAGCTCTTCACTAACTAGGTGGGGCAATCGAGGCTTGGATTCACTGGAACCTCTTCGCAAGATTCAATGTGCTGGCCATGCTGTGATTGATTGTGCAAAGGCTGAGGTGGGTGTTGTTGATAATGTTGTTGAGGGGAGGGGAAGCTAATACTAATGGTGGTAGTGAGGAGGAGGATGTTGCTGCTAAGGTGCAGCCGCATACGAATGGTATGGCCAGAGAGAGCAGTACTGCAGCTGTTGGTACTGTTGGCTCTATCTCCAATTGTTATGATACTGCGAAAACTGGTGGTACTGAGGCTAAGAATGGGGCTGGTCAAATCTCCCTCCTTGATATTGAGGGAATGTGCGAGAATTTGTTGGCTGGCGCTGCTGAGGTCTGCCTGGATGGGTTAGCTGTGTGTCGTTCGACCAAACTCCATTCACCTCTTGAATTAGAGGTAGTGAAGGAGAGAATGGATTGTAAGGAGTCCGGATTTCTGGTTGGTAAACCGCTAACTACTGTTGTTGTGGTGCCTGATCGGGAGTTTGCACATAGTATACGTGCTATACTACTGACTATTGTGGACTGGGCTGAGGACGATGCTGCATGGGTTGCTCTTCTTTCTTCTCAGCAAGAGTCTTGGACGGTGGAGTCGTCGACTGGCAGGTATTGATGGTACTCACCAACAACTCCAATTGCTTGGTGATCTGCATCGATTGTGAAGAAGATGTTGGATCTCATGTGACGATATCAGGAGATCCGCCTCTTGGATCATCAACATGAATTGCGAGAAGGACACGTCTCATCAACGTGCTCGCAAGCATCTCCACCATTGGATCGGACTTGAGTCAGAAGGTCTCTTTGTTTAGAGACTCGATCACAACCACGCTTCAAGAGGTTCAACCTTATACCTATTTGTGGTTAAGATGAAATGATCCAAGAAGTATTCTTGGACCATGTGGTTTTGTTGAATTCGAAATTTTTAAATTTCCGCTGCCTCGAGCAACTTGTGTAACTAGTCGCTCCCGATCGCATTCGATGCGATCCTTACGCTTTCGTGATGTGCTTGAGGATTTTTCCACATCCTTCAAGTGGTATCGGAATCAGGTTGGGGGTTTTAGATACGATCCATAAACCAAAGAAGACTTGGGTTCATATGGGATTGTGAAGATTCTATCACATTTCTATTTTCGCAACCCTATTTTGTGATAAATTTTGGCCCTGTTTAAGATATTTAAACTTGAAACTATCACTTAGATAATATTCCTCATTAAATAAGGAAATTGTGATATTTGAGTTTACGTAATTTGGATTCTGTTTGCTCAAGTTATGATCATTTTAATGACCATATGTCCACTGTTTCGGGGATGACAAATAATGACGTAATTAAGGAGTTAATTACGGTCTTAAAATTCCTTAAAAGGTATGTTTATTACTTGGGTTCTATTTTAAATCAAATTATCAAACTTTAAAAATTTATTTTGCTTAATTTGAATCTGAATTGATTGATATATGTTAATTTTAGTAAGTAGGGGTCACCACTGAAAATTACATACTCGATTATGAACCTTGTGATTGCCATTTAAGTAACTTGTGAAATTAATGATAAATTTCCTGGAATAATTATGAATAATATTTAGGAAATATTTGATGATAATTTTTCCCTTAAATGACATTTCCTCGACCAATAAATGATTAGATATGATCTAGATCACCAATTGGTTAATTGATACAATTTCGACAAACATGTTACTTGAATAGGTTTGGCAATTTGTTTAGCAAATTTCCTTATAATCAAAATGATTTTGATTATTACTATATGGTATAATTTTGGTTGAAAACCCGATGAACATATCAAGTATACAATGATGGATTTGGCATTATCATTTCCTGAGGTTGATATGGTGTCTAGTCGAGGAGCATTGGGGTAGTAGGTTGCACCATGTGCGGTCTGTCCCACTCTCGTCCGTACTGGCCATGACAGCGGGTAGAGACTCGATAATGCTGGATAGATCATGGTGTATTTTCTAATTATTAAAATTTGACTAATACATACTTTGAGATGATACCATCCTTTTAAGTAACAATCAAGTTTGTTGATTGAATTGGATTGATAATTGATTTAATGAGATAAAATTAATTATATCCAATTAAAACACTCTATTTTTAATAGAGTTGTTATTTCCCTTTAAAGAATTAATTATGTGAATATGATTCATAATAATTAATAAAATTTGAACATGATATGGAGGATCACATAAGTGATATCCATGATCTCCCGTCAAGGTAAAGGGTTCCGTTACCTGAGATTGTATGTCGGTTACGCCTGTTTGAAGTGACAGCTCCTGCGTACAAGCCATTTGGATCGGGCTCTTTTCTTCTCGAAAGAGTAAGGATGTATGTGTAGTGACTCCAATATCGGATCCTCATATTATTGGGGCGATATTGGATGGTGCATAGCGAGTTGTATTCATGTTGATGGTTGGTTCAATTAAAGACGGGTCAACATCATCTTATGGGTGGTGGGCCCAGGTGTCAAAGATCGAATTGAGGATGCAAGTTGGACTTGCAAGGCGGAATGTGTTCCCGCTTCTTTTTATCCGAGTTACAGTTTCTCTCATATTATTGGGAAGTGACAAAGATAAGAAAGGAGATCCTAGATCTTGATGAGATACAATGGTAAGTATATCTCTTACATTGAAAGTGATTAAGGAAATGAACTTTTAGTATTGACAAGGCAGGACAGCTTTGATATAAAAATTCCTAAATAAAAGTTATATATATATATATATATATGCAAATTTCTTATTTCAGATAACCCTTCATTAAACCCACTCAATGCTATACTCAATAATAACCAGTAAAATATCATGGATTGGATCCATGATCAAGATATTGTACTTGCAGTTGGACACATAATGTATGTGATTGCAATGTGCAAGTTCCCTCATAATAATGAGGAGTGACAATTAAATAGAGAATAGGACTACAACCCTAGGGTTTGTATGTCTCTATAGTCTTGATCTCATCGAATGTACTTTGGAAGTCACATGTCGATGATGCTCGCAATTGTCAAATAATCCTTATAAAATCTAAGAAGATGATATCGCATACATATGTGCTCTCGACATTTAATCATGAATGGCATGGTTCACTGCATTATGCAAAATGGTGACTCTATAAGAGATGATGTACTCAAAATGTTTGAGTATCTACCTGAACCAATGATTTTAAGAGTTAAGATGTATGTAGATACGATGAGTGTCATCATTCTACTATATATACTCTAGTCATTCATGAAGCTTCATAATATTCATATTGTATAAAGTGAATGAAGCATGTATAAATGTAGAAATACTCTTATATTGATTTTTTTTGAATTCAACGTAAGAGATCCTTTGTCTTACGCAATTGTTGTTTATAGATGAAAGGAGCGTAGTGGAAGCATGGGTTGGACCCAAATTAGAAGGAAAGTCAAAGAGTTGATTGTACTTCTATGGTTTCCATACATATGACATCCAAAGAGTTGTATGAATGTCAATACTGCAATAAGTTGATGTATTGACAGTGTGACTATCTAGTATATATAGGATCCTTTGAGAAGGACTCGGATAGTGCATTGGAATAATCTACATTTACATAAAATCATTGAAATTGACTTTCTTATTTGATAAGATTAAAGTCCAATAATAGTATCTCTTTCTTCTAATGACATTTGCATTTGGTTGCATATCTTTTAGAAGACATAAAAATTTGATATTAAGGTTTAATAGTCATCCATAGATATTGATGCAATTGTTGCAACAATCTCTATTGGATTGATAGACTTCATATTTTCAGTGGGAGAGTCCTTTGTCTTAGAGAATGTCTCTATGACCTCGATATTAGAAGACACTCATAGTTTATTTCTAAATGTTGGAAATAAACATGAATTATGGAATAAACCTATCATAGAGAGTTATGATGGATATATTTCAGATAGTAATCTAACATTTAGAGGACTCTACTAAATTAGAAAATTAATGAATGGTTCATTAACATTTCTAATACTGAAAATTAAACCTTAAAAGATCAATAGGAGGATGAAGATCATTTGGCAAGATCTAGAATCGAGCCTTGGATATTTGCCTGTTGATTTGATCAATAGACTAGTAAGAGATGAAAATTTCGATTGTCTAAAATTTCAAAACTTACATACTTATGAATATTGTATTCAAAGTAAAATATCCAATACATCCTCCTCCGGGAATGGTGTTAGATGCCGAGGTATTCAAGATCTCATAAATATTAATGTATGTGGATCATCTATATCAAAACAAACATTATGGATATGTGACATCTATTAATGATTATTTGTGATATGAGATTTCTTCCCTTCACCTTAGAAAGCTTTGAAATGTTCAAAGATTTCACAATTTTGGTTTAGAACCAAAGTCTGAAGGAGGATGAAAATGAATTTGATCTAACCTAGGTAGCAAGTACCTATTAGATGAATTCATGAATACCTTATGGAGAAAGGAATATCATTCCTATCTCACTTCTCCTAATACACCTAAACTCAATGGAGTTGTAGGGAAATACAATTAGATCGTGTGTGACATGATTTCGTCAATGATGAATATTAACATAATTACCTCTTAGTTTCCAAGTGTATATGTAGTAGAGACTGCAATATATATCCTTAATAAGGTTCCGTGCAAATAAGCTGGAATCTAGCACCAGAGAGTGGTACTTCATTAGGAAAATAAAAGATGGTATTGGATACCTACTTTATGACCTTGAGATTCTTAAAAGATCTCATCTATGAGAATGTGATTCTTAGAGGATGAGACTCTTGAGAATCAATACAAAATGAAGTGAAGGAACTCATTGAATATTGAGAAGATAATGAGGATCATGAAATCGAAAACTAAAATGGACAATTAAAGATGAAATACCCATACCTCTTCAAATGAGTTTGAGGATGTATTCTATGTGTCAGATAAATCTGACAATGATCTGACTTCATGTAATGAAGCTTATAAAGATCATGACATGGAATGATGGATTTTAGCAATAAAGTCTAATGTAGACTTCATATACAAGTGATGTATATGGACCCTCGAGGATCCACCTACAGGGGTAAGATCCGTTAAGGAGTAAATGGATCTTCAAGAGAAGAGGGAACCTGATAAGAAGTATTCAAAGCACGGTTCGTATCCCCAAGATACACACTGAAGAGAAGACATCGCTTGCGATGAGACTTGATCTTCAGTGTCCTTAAATCCATCACAATATTGCTAACTTTGGATGCACAACTATGACATCTTCAATATGTGAGTCAAGATTGCATTCCTCTATGAATACCTCTTTGAGGATGCTCACATGAAGTAGCCTCAGGGCTTGATGCTTAAGGAAAGAAAAGTGTGCAAGTTGAATGACTCCATATATGGATTCGAATAAGCTTCTTATAGTAGGAACATAAGATTTGATGAAATTATAAATAATATGATTTCAGATAGAATCTTGATGAACCGTATGAAGCTTAGTGGGAGTGCCATTGTGTTCATCGTGCTAAATGTAGATGATATCCTAATCATTTGGAATGATAAAAGGATAATAATCAGTGTTTTATAATCTGGCTATTCCATACCTTGAGATATGATCTCAAGGATACCTCTTAGATCTTAGTTTTGAAGTTGGTTCAGAAGCAAAGAGAAGAGGGCATTGGGACCATCACATTAGTTATACACCTTGGACATTTTTCATTTTTTGGAAATTTCCAAGAAAGGCTTCTTTCCCTTAAGATATGGTATTGACAACTCTGAAGGGATAGCACCTCAAAGAGTTGAGGAAGTGAATGCTAAAATAGCTTGCCCTTATGCATCAGTTACGAGAAGCCGAGTGTATGCTAGATGTGTACAAAAGCCAGATGACTGCCATGCAGTGGGAGTAGTAAATTGTTACTAATCCTACTTTGGAGATAAAACACTTGATTGTAGTAATAATAATATCTTCAAAGATGGCAGACTTTCAAGATAATGTTCTCTAAGACTTATCTTCAAGAACTTAAGAGTTTGTAGATAGAGATCTAAAAGGTCTTAACTGCATATACCTTAGGAGATAGAGATCTCTAGGAATAAGGGTATCCTGGTAAGGATTATAGAAATATTGGTTATAATAATTATTAAGCTATAGTGTCAAGGATACTATATCTAACAATACTGAGTATTGGTTGTATAAGATGCAACATTCGCATTGGATGCGAGCACTGTTACCTGAAGATATGCAAGTGCAGTAAAAGGACTTGGCATAGTCACTTGAGAATAAAGTGACTAATCATCTTACCTAACTATTTTTCTAAATCGCCTATGATTGTCACATGAGTGCAGGTTTAAATGATTAGCCCATTAATGGCTCTTTGGGCTAGTGGGAGATTGTTGGACACGCGAGCCCACAATAAGCCAATATGCGATAACTGTTATTGTGAATATCATTCCCTGATCTGAAATAAAGAATAACTTGTTTTCATAATAGGTCCCTTAGTACAATTAGGGTTATGTACCATGCCCATCTTAATGATCATACAAATGTTTATTCAATTATTGAACCGTAGAAGCAGGTGCTTGGATGAATATCTAAAGAGTTAGATTGCGGACTCATCAAGCACCGTCAAATGATTGTTAAAAGACGATCTCTAGTCTGAGTAGGAGATGGAAATCCTTTGTCATAAAGGCTGATATCTAACCAACCTCTTGATGCAGGTCCTATGCATAGGAATAGAGATTCGGAGGTATTAGATAAGTTAGGTCAAAGAGTTGACTTAACGAGATCGAGATAACCGAAGTCCTATGTCGTATGCTTTCATGATATAGGCACACATTCTCTGATCGGAGACAGATGTGTTACTATATGTCTGAGTATGTACATTTGGCAGACCAATAGGTTGATGACCTAACCAAGGTCTATACACCAACGCGCTGGTGTGCATGCAAGGGCATATGAGTAATACGATCTCTCAAAGGGATCATACAGGTTCACTACTGAACCGGAAGACATGAGCTCACTCATGAGATATTGGAAAGAATCAAATTCCGTGCACAGTCGTCTCGCTTTGGAAGCTTGATTGAATTTGTAGGTTTGATATATACTTTTGGAAAGTATATCATCAACACCTGGGTATGATATATGCTTTTGGAAAGTATATGATCGATACCAACTCCCAATGATCAAATGAGAAACTTAATGATAAAACCCTGAAGGAGACGGTCTAAAAGAGATCTAATACTTCGGGTTTAATCCGGGTCTTCCAGTTGTAGGATGTACAAGTATTGGGAATACATGAAGATGATGTGACCATAAACGATTATATAACCGTGACGCTTCCATTCCGAGGGAGTGATCAAACATGTCTGGATTTTAGTGACTCCTATCATAGAGAAATGATCTAATCTTAGTCCAAATGTTGGACATTGATCTGAATGTGATTCAGATGCAATGAGAAGATAAGATCTACGGATTTGATTTAATCAAACATCTAAGGGAGGTCCGCAAGATCTCAATTTGAGATTTGATCTCAATATCCAAGTCACTATACATGGAACAATACAATCACCATGTCCTTATCTCCAAGTATCTGCGGACAAGCACATTTTCCTTGAAAAAGTTCATGGAAAATTTCATTTTTGATATATGTATCCGAGTATTGAGAAAATTGATAATTAAATGTGATTTAATCATCATGAATAATATGAATTTGATTCATATTATAAGGAGAGATATTTAATATAATTAAATGTATTTTAATTATCAAAGATGTGAATAATGTGAATGTGATTCATGTTATTTGGGCACATGAGAAAAGAGATTTAAGATGATTAAATGTGATTTAATTATCATGGATATGAATAATGTGGATAACACTATCCATATTAATGAGGTATATTATAAATGTGATTTATAATATATTAGAGAGAGAATATTGTGATTTATATTTGTTAATTAATTATTGATGTGAATTAGATTCACATTGGATGATTAATTGAAAATATAATTTACATTTTGTTTTGGGATGTGAATGCGATTCACATTTTTCCAATGGCATGATCACAAATTTCACAAGATAATTATGAATTATTTTTGTGAAATAATTTAAAACAATTGTTGTTGTAAATCTTGAAGATATCATGATATAATGATATCTCATGAGATAATAAGATCTGATGAGATAATGAGAACGCAGGAGTATATTGGTAGTCGTCCCCACTTTTTAGGGATATGGTTTATCTCCTCATTATCTCCAACGATAATTAATTGATTTGATTTGAATTTAAATATATTTATATATTGATATATATATATATATATTAATTTAAATTAATTATTGTTATGTTTTCACAACAAAATCATGGCCATTAAAAGAAACACAAATCAATCTCATTCATTGATTGTGTGATGTCCATGGATTGGGATCCATGGACTCCCAAAATCCTATATAAGAAGAGGCACCCCTTGCTCTTCGAGATACATAATTACGAATTCTCTCTCTCCCTCTCTATTACTCCATAAGCCAAACCTCTCTCTCTCATAATGGTCGTTCACCATAGAGCCATTGTGAGAGTTATCATCGTCGCAGCATTGTCGTTATGCTGCCGGATCATCTACTCGTGGATCTCCATCTCCTTCGGTATGCCTCGCCCGTGAGGAAGATGTTGGATCTTGTGTGACGAGATCAGGAGATCCATCGCTTGGATCATCAACATCAGTTGCGAGAAGGATGTGTCTCATCAACATGCTCGCAAGCGTCTCCTCCGTTGGATCGGACTTGAGACAGAAGGTCTCTTGGTTTAAAGACTCGATCACAACCACGCTTCAAGAGGTAAACCTTATACCTATTTGTGGTTAAGAAGAAATGATCCAATAAGTATTCTTGGATCATGTGGTTTCGACGAATTTAAAATTTTTAATTTTCCGTTGCCTCGAGCAACTAGTGCGACTAGTCGCTCCCGATCGCATTCGATGCCATCCTCACGCTTTTGTGATGCGCTTGAGTATTTTCCCAAATCCTTCAATCATAGGATCTCGAGAAACTAGCTATGATCGAGAAAAGAACCTAGTATCTGGACAAGTTAGATCAATATGATGCGAGTAAACCGTCCTAGATGATAACTTCTATTAACGAGCAAGAACAAGTTAATTTGACTAAGTCCAAATTACGCTCTACTGTATAGGCACAATAATTCTTGTTAGGGTGTTTGGACCTAATTAATTACCTGGCTCAAGCAAATTATTAAAGCAATCAATAGGTAGCTCACGAAATCTGCAGGAAACAAAGAAAAATAAGGCGATGAAAACAAAACTGGTGAGGTCCCCCAAGTGCACCGACACTTGGTGAAACAGACCCCGCAACAAATGAATGTTCGTTTTACAAAGTTCAAATGCTAGAAAATCTCTCTCTCTCTCTTTCATCTCCTTCAATTCTTCTTCTCCTCTTCTCACACTATCCTACGGCTTGGTGAAGAATCAAGCCGCCTCCACGTCGCTTGGGTGCTTCGGCTCTCCTAGGACCGCCTCCTTCGCTCCGCGGGCCCTCGTAGGAAAAAGAAAAGAGAATGTGTAAGAAAAACAATTATCAAATATGAGAAAATGATGAAATGAATGCAATGGATATGAACAATGGAATAATGTGGCAAATTGCAAACAGATATTTACAACCAAGAATAGCAGGTCCAAAGAGAAACCTAACTCCCTCATCGTGCCTCCCCAACAGCGATGCCATTTTGTTGTACGAAAAAAATGGAGGATCGGAAATTAATGATACAATAGGTGTCGTTGTTGCTATCCCCTAAAAAAACCCATTTCAAACAAACAGTTTTTTTATTTTTGCTACTTATTAACCTGTATAACGGACAAGGTCGAACTCAGGGAGGCTACAAATCCCAGGGTTATTCAATTAATCAAAAATCAATTAAGAGAAAAACAAGAATCTCAAAGGAGAACTATCCTTGGTTTTTGTGATTTTTTATCTTTTTAATTTTTAATGATTTTTTATTTCTAATTTTTTTTTATATTTTCTGATTTTCAAATTTTTAGTGATTTTGATTTTGTATTTTTTTAATTTTCAAAAATAACACGAAGCAATGTTCACAAGATCAAAAATACGCACACCAACTCTTTTTGTAATTTTTCAATTTATCAAAAATTCTCAGAAAAAATCAGAGAAAATGTTTTACGGTTTTAAAAGTTTTGAAATGTTTTTGAGAATTTTTATGGAATTTTCAGATGTTTTTGTATTTTTCTAAAAATCAGACAGTGAGAAAATGTGAAAATGTGCACAGCCTGGATTAATTTGCAACTTCAAAATATTTTAAACCTGAAACTCCTAACAATAATTTTTATGACAAACTAGAGGCAAATATCTACAATCAGAAATTAAAATCACAATTTTTGGATTTTTTGTAGAATTTTTTATGATTTTTTAAAGATTTTTTTGGTATTTTCATTTTTTTGGGGTTTTATAAAGAATCAATGCGTGAAATTTGCATACAAGTCAAAAGACAATGAAATAAAACTGCACTATTTTTTTTGGAATTTTCGGAGTTATTTTCGAATTTTTATGAATTTTTTAATTTCAGGGAGACAAAATGGCACTGTTTTTTATTTTTATGAAATATCAAATGAATTCATAATGCATTGGAAATTTTATGCTAGATGGATATGTACATCAGGAGCATAGCATAATTTATCAAAATATTTTGGACTAATAAAAACAGTTATTTCAATAGAAGAATCATGCAAATCCATGTCTGAATAATAGGGACATCAATGTAAATAGTTTAGGTTCTTGTATTAAACAAATGATAAAAATAAACAAAGTGGGGAATGTGCAATTTACCCAATGTGTCACGTGTGTGGTACGTGCTTAAAGATCATGCAGGGGCGCATTTGTAATTTGAAAAACTTCTAGGGGTGCTCTGATGTTTTCCTAATTATGCCAAGGAGTCTTCTGTAATTTTGAACACTTACAGGGCTATACTTGTAATTTTCTCACATTTTTTTAATAGAAAGCCCTAATTATGTTTCTTCTCTTCCAAAGCACAAGTGGACAGAACCCAAGGAGTGATCGGGTGGTAGAGCAGTGTGCCTCCACTTTAAACGACCCGGGTTCGAGTCCCAGTGGGGACAATGGGAACGCTCCGGACCCCAGAAATTACCGGGCCTACTATTAAAAAAAAAGCACAAGCGGACACGACTATGGGGGAACCGCCCCTTGCTTCTTCTCCACGCAAGGGGGCTACGCAAGGGAGCCGCGCCGGCCACCCTCTTCTTTTCCACGCAGGAGGCGGGGAGGCGGGGCAGCTGCGGCGCCTGAAGGGTGGTTGGTGAGCGGCCTGCGTGAAGGACGTTGATGGAGTTGATGGTGGCGTGGTGGGAGTCGGCCCGCGCAGCCAAAGGCAGAGGAGGCTGTCGCCCGCTCGGCTGAGGGATCTTTGGCAGAGGCCGAACGCAGAAGCGTCGCCTGGAGGAGGCGTGCGCACGGCACGGAGGATGCTTTTCCGCGGTGGAAGGGCCTACGCGTGGAGGTCTAGCGGCGGTAAGGACGTGGGGATGCGGCCTGGGGCGCGGGTGGCACGCGGAGCTCGGGAGGGCTGGCGGCTGCGCCGCCTGCCGATCTGGAGGAGGACGTTGGACGGCCCGCTAGAGGCGAGGAGCGATGGCGAGCTGCAGGGCCCACGGCAGAGGGTGGCGACCCTGTCGCTTGCTGATTTTTCTTTCTTTTCTTTCTTTTTTTCTTTTTTTCTTTTGTAAAGCAGAATGTAAACAATAATAATAAAAAACTTTTTTTATTTTTTTGTAAATCCGAAAATAGGAATTAAAAAATAGGATATAGAAATTCTTTTTATTTTTATTTTTGTTGTTTTTTAATGATCTTGCAAAACAAATGAGCCAAGTGAAAGGTGCAAGTGTCCAAGTTAGGTCATTATAGACAAGAGCCATGCTTGTGCTCTGAAATACTCTACTTAGGCAGTCAAGAATTCATTGAACCAAATCATGTGATTCTCAAAGAATTAAGTAAACTAGATCTGAAGTACATTAATTCCATTTCCTATAAGGTTCATGTGATTAGGCAGATTTAATGTCCAACCAAGCTCCAATCTTCATATTTGACTTAAAATTGTTCAATTGTCAAACTCAATCCAAAAAATGCAATTGCTATGCAAATACTATGCAAAAATATTCTTGTGATGCAATTTTCAAACTTTTGATTTTTTATGGTTTTTTTTAAAATATTTTTGCAAATTTTCATGCATTTTTTCAAAAAGAGTTTTGCACATGTTTTTGATATTTTTTCTTTTGCAAAAGGTTTTTGGTATTTTTGAAAACAAAAGATTTTGGATAAGAAAATAATTAGAAATATTTACACGGGGATGCATTTTATCTTTACAAGAGTTAGGATTTTAAAGAATTTACAAGAGATATGTGATCATTTTTATAAATATGTATATACAGTTAATAAAGAATTTTAGTGCGATGTATATATTTCTCAAATTTATTTGAAAATGATTTTACAAATAATTTTTCGAAAACTATAGTCCAAAATAGTTTTTACAACTAGTTTTTAGAAACATTTATACACATTTGAAAATCACTTTGCAAAGATTTTTCAAATAGTATATATAGATTTTTCAAGATATTTTTCAACCATTTTCTAAACCATTTGCAATTTTTTTTCAAACATTTTTATTTCACACAAAGAAAAAGAATTCTTATAAATAGAATATTTTTACAAAGTTTGAAATTATTTTACAAAATATTTTTCAAACAGCTTTCAAAATATTTTTCAAATAAATTTTCACACTCTTTTCAAATATTAAGTAGTCAAGTCTAGTGAAAGAAAGCAAGGAGAATAAGAAAAAAAAGAGAATAGGAGTCAACTCTTCATGCTCAGAGATATAGCGCAGTAGAGCAATAAGAGTAGAATAAGCAACAAAGGAAAGAGAGGAAACAGACCCACGCCCAACAACACAAGCAACCAAGCTTTTTTTCGAAAAAAGCCCCCGAAGGGCATTGTTTCATTACTAGTTGGGATAGTTCTGAATTCCCTCATTCTTAGTAGAGGTAGGGCCGGGAGGATTTCTATCTATCCATCCGTCAAGAGGAAAGGGGAGAGGGCTTTCATTGCGACGATGGAATGACGAATTCGGTGGAGGACTTCCTGGTGCGTTTTACGAAAACATTTTACCTGATTTATTAATCAATATATACAATGAGAATTTGAGGAATAATATACACTTTTTATTAAGTGTTTTTAATGAATTTAATAGTATTATATAGAATTTTTAGCCATGTTTATTATTAAAAATATGAAAGTGTGAATTATGTCTAAGTATATACATCGTATATATGATCCCCATACACTTAGCTTGAGTTATGCCCTCATAGATCAGAGAGAAAAGGAGTAGACATAACTCATACCGAGTATAGAATAGTCTAAATAATATAGAAGGAAGGGATAAGTGAATCAATGAGAAGACGACTGTCCCCCTATACTCAGGGTCAAAGAATCAAGTATAGTAGATTATACACAAGGCATGGATGGTCAAGGGTGGGAATGCACAGATCAACTTAGGCATTCTCCCCCTATACATAGGGTAAGATAGCTCTAAGTATAGACAAGAAGAGAAGACATTGGAGAGAATCAAAGAATGAGAAAAACTTGGGGTGCACACCCCCCATACTTAGCAAGGTACGTCCTATGTATAGAACACTGACAAAGAAGGGGTGATACATAAATTTCTCCATCTCCTTTTTTTGAATAACAAAAATTGGAAACAAAAAGAAGAAAAAAAGAAAATATGAAAGCTTACAGGAAGAGTTTTTGGGTGACATTGCCCGAATCTTGTGATGTTGTTACTATTGTGTATGTTCCTTCATTGCATAGTACCTGGATTAAGTCGACAACGGCCAAGAAATGTCATGCTCGAGGTAGAGATTTAGTAGTTGACCATTGATGACAAACGGTTGTGCATAAGGAGACAATTCTAATATCACAATACTTCCGTTGTCACACACTTATTGAACTTTGAATGGACCTATCCATTTGCTTTTTAATTTGCATGGGAAGATCTTCAACTTTGCATCAAATAACCACATTTTCTGTCCAGTCTCGAAGGTCTTTCATTTGATGTGCCGATCATGCTAGTGTTTCACCTTCTTCGTGGACATCAGTGTGTTATTGTGGGCATAGTCTCTAAATTCTAGGAGCCTATTCAGATCCTCTTTTCTTTTCTGACCACCTTCTTGTGAGTCTAGATTGCAAATGTTAACTTCCCACAATGATTTATGAATCAATTACACTAGCAGATGTCATGGCTTCCCATATACAAGATGACAGGGTGACATTCCTAATAGAGACTTATAAGTAGTTTTATATGCGCAAAGGATGGAGAACAAAAGTTGGGACAAAATTTTCTTGTCCGGACTGACAAGCTTCTGGAGTACCATCTTGATTTCTCTGTTGGATAGTTTTTCACTCCATTGGTCTGAGGATGGTAAGGAGATGCGACTCGATACTTGATGATGTACTCCTTCATTAATTTCTTGACCTCTCTATTAATGAAGTGATTGCCCCGTCTGATATCAGTATCTTTGGAATCCCGAACCGTGAGATGATGTTTTCTTTTAGAAAGCGACACGTTGTACAACTGTCTACGACTCGAGCGAGAATAGATTCAACCTAGAGACTCACATAATCAACGACAAGAAGGATGTGCTTGTATCCATGACTGTTGGGAAAGGGTCCTATGAAATCGATGCCCCAAGCATAGAATACATCTACAATCTAAATGATCTTCAGGGGCATTGAATCCTTAGCTGTAAGGCTACGTTTCAATATACGACAATCAGTGCGGCGCTTGACATATGTTGTGGCATCATCAAATAGTACATACCACCAAAGGCCACACTATAATACTTTCGTTGTCGTTCTATCTCCAGATTGGTGCCCACCAGAATGGAGTGAATGACAAATCTCGAGGACACTATACTACTCTGCCTAGGGAATGCACTTGTGCTAGATACAATCCGCTCCTTCCCTGAATAAGAGAGGATCTTCCCATTGGTATAAATGGATCATCGACAAGAATTTGTCCTTCCTAATCTTCATCCATTCATGCGGGACTACGTGCAAGACGAGGTAGTTAACAATATCAGCATACCAAGGGAGTAAATTCACGAACTTGACAGGAAAGGTGTCTGTGATGGGTGCACTGCTCAATGGAGGATCTTGATGTTCAATTATGGAGAGGTGATCTTATACCACATTATAGACTCCATGCTTATCCTTGATTTCCAAATCAAACTCCTAGAGGAAAAGGATCCATCTGATCAGCCTAGGCTTGTTATCCTTCTTCTGCTATAAATATCTGATAGCAAAGTGATCAATATAGATTGTGACTTTTGATCCGACAACAAATAATTCTTTCTCTATTACAGTGTAATTTCTTTGTTCTTCTAGTGTTTTGCTGGCATAATGGATGACATAGGGTGCCTTATCTTTCCTTTGTCCTAGAACAACCCCAACTGCAAAGTCTGATGCATCCGTCATGATCTCAAAAGGAAGAGACCAATATGGCAGCTGTAGGATTGGAACTTGACTGATAAGCTCCTTTAGGTGATTAAATGAGAGGAGAACTTATTGATCAACACTAAACTCAATATCCTTGTAGAGAAATTCTATAAGAGGTCGGGCGATGTGGCTGAAATCATGGATGAACCGTCTGTAGAATCGCACATGTCACATGAACGACCTCACATTCTTCACTGTATGAGGCGGCTCTAGATTGGCAATCACATCCACCTTTGCTGGTTCGACTTCCATGCCACGTTTGGAAACGACGTGACCCAACACAATCCCCCTGTGAGCATGAAGTGGCTCTTTTCCCATGATAACACTAGATTGACTTCACGACATTTCTCAGACACTCTGTGCATGTGCTCAAGATAGGAATCGAAGCTGTCATCATAGACGGAGAAATCATCCATAAACACCTCGAGGAAACTGCCTACCATCTCGACAAACACTGCAAGCATGCATCTCTAGAATGTCGCTGGTGCATTGCACAGTCCAAAGGGTAGTCCCCTGAAAGCATAGGTACCGAACGATCAAGTGAAGGTCATTTTCTCTTTATCTTTAGGGTATATTGCCACTTGGTTGTACCCGGAGTATCCATCCAAAAAGCAGAAGAACTCCTTTCCATCCAATCTTTCCAATACTTAATCAATGAACGTTAAGGGGAACCGGTCCTTCTTAGCTGCTACATTAAGAGGATGGTAGTCAATGCATACATGATAGTATGTCAGTACCCGAGTAGATATCTCCTCTCCTATGCCATTTGTAACCATAGTGAGCCCTGATTTCTTAGGAACTATGTTAAGCAGGCTCACCCATTTGGAGTCAAAGATGGGATAAATGAAGTATGCGTCACACCATTTTGTGATTTCTTTCATCACGATGTCCCTCAGATTTGGGTTCATCCTTCTTTGAAATTCTCGGGACGGTTTGGCATCTTCTTCTAAATAGATGTAGTGTGAGCACATAGAAGGATTTATCCTGCAGAGATTTGCAATATGCCAACCAAGTGCCTTGTGGTTTTTTTCTAGAACTTCAAGATTCAAGATTCTTACTCGGGGGTTAGCTTGCTGCTGATGATGATAGGATAAATATTTTCTGCACCTTCAAGGAATTTGTACTTAAGGCGTGCTGGAAGTGTCTTTAATTCATGTTCTAATCTATCCGGCTTCTCGGTCACCTCGAAAACTATGCTGGTTGGAGGATGATCTTTCTGAACTTTGGATGTACTACTGGACTCAGTGTCTTTTTGATCTTTTGATGATGTTCTTAACATATCTGCAATGAACTCATTGTGTTGGGGCTGGAGAGACTTATTTGAATCAAAGAGATGCCTCAGTAAAGTGGATTCTGTCTCCCAAGTGTCATCGGAGCTTGCATCGATTGTGCTTTCCTGGTCTCCTCAAGAAAGAGGATTTCCTGTGTCCAAGGGTCTTTTAAAGAGATTGGTGTGTCTCTGATCTCTGCAATAAAGTTACAGTCTGCTTCAGGCGGTGTTGCATGACTTTCATCAGTTACGACTTTAGGCTCGTTGATCATGTTTATTGTAACTATATTGTTGCTCGAGCTGAAAGTGATCTTTCCATACTCATAATAAACCATGGCCTCTGTAGTACGCAAGAATGACCGACCTAGAATGATAGGAGTCTGGAGTAAGCGTGTGGGGGAGTCCATGTCAAGGACTACAAAATCAACTAGAAACTGCATGTCCCGTACCTTTACCACAACATCTTCCAAAAGACCTCAAGGTCGCATAATGGATCGATCAGCAAACTGAAGGATCATTCTTGTCTGTTATTGTACGAAAAATTGGAAGATCGGAAATTAATGATACAATAGGTGTCGTTGTTGCTATCCCCAAAAAAAACCCGTGACAAACAAACAAATTTTTTTATTTTTTCTACTTAATTAACTTGTCTAGCGGACATGGTCGAACTCAGGGAGGCTACAAATACCGAGGGTTATTCAATTATTCAAAAATCAATTAAGAGAAAAACATGAATCTCAAAGGACAACTATCCTTGATTTTTGTGATTTTTTATCTTTTTAATTTTTTTATGATTTTCTTATTTCTATTTTTTTTATATTTTCTGATTTTCAAATTTTTAGTGATTTTGATTTTGCATTTTTTTTAATTTTCAAAAATAACACAAAGCAATATTCACAAGATCAAAAATACACACACCAACTCTTTTTGTAATTTATCAATTTGTCAAAAAATGCTCAGAAAAAAATTAGAGAATTTTTTTTGTTTTAAAAGTTTTCAAATGTTTTTGAGAATTTTTATGGAATTTTCAGATGTTTTTGTATTTTTCTAAAAATCAGACAATGAGAAAATGCAAAAATGTGTACAGCCTGGAGTAGTTTGCAACTTAGAAATATTTTAAGTGTCCAAAACTCCTGAAAATTATTTTTATGACAAACAACAGACAAATATCTACAATCAGAAACTGAAATCACAATTTTTGGATTTTTGTAAAAATTTTATGATTTTTTAAGATTTTTGGCATTTTTCAATTTTTTTGGGGTTTTATAAAGAACCGTGAAATTTCCACACAAGTTAAAAGACAATGAAATAAAACTACCCTAATTTTCTTGGAATTTTTGGAGTTATTTTCAAATTTTTATGAATTTTTGAATTTCAGGGAGACAAAATGGCACTGTTTTTTATTTTTATAAAATATCAAATGAAATTAGAATGCAATGGAAATTTTACGCTAGATGGATATGCACATCAGGAGCATAGTATAATTTTTCAAAATTTTTTGGACTTTTAAAAACTTTTATTTCAATATAAGAATCATGCAAATCAATGTCTGAATAATAGGGACTGAAATGTATATAGTTTAGGTTCTTGTATTAAACAAATGATAAAAATAAACAGAGTGGAGAATGTGCAATTTACCCACTGTGTCACAGGCATGGCCCGTGCTTAAAGCTCATGCAGGGGCGCATTTGTAATTTAAAAAACTTCTAGGGGGTGCTATGATGTTTTCCCAATTATGTCAAGGGGTCTTCTGTAATTTTGAACACTTCCAGGGCTATACTTGTAATTTTCTCAATTTTTTAATAGAAAGCCCTAATTTTGTTTCTTCTCTTCCAAAGCACAAGGGGACACGGATATGGGGGCGCCTCCCCTTGCTTCTTCTCCACGCAAGGGTGCTGCGCAAGGGAACCGCGCCGGTCGCCCTCTTCTTTTCCACGTAGGAGGCGGGGCGACTGCGGTACCTGGAGGGCGGTTGGAGAGCGGCCTGCGCAAAGGACGTTGATGGAGTTGATGGTAGCGTGGTGGGAGTCGGTCTGCGCAACCAAAGGCGGAGGAGGCCGCCACCCGCTGGGCTGAGGGGTCTTTGGCGGAGGTTGGGCACGGAAGCGCCGCCTGGAGGAGGCGCGCTCACGGCGCGGAGGACGCTGCTCCGCGGTGGAAGGGCCTGCGCACGGAGGTCTAGCGACGGTACGGGCACGGGGATGCAGCCTGGGGCGCGGGTGGCACGTGGAGCACGGGAGGGCTGGCGGCTGCGCCGCTCGCCGATCTGGAGGACGTTGGACCGCCCGCTGGAGGCGAGGAGTGGTGGCGTGCTGCAGGGTCGGCGGCGAGGGGTGTTGACCCTACCGCTTTCTGATTTTTTTCTTTTTTTTCTTTTGTAAAGCAGAATGTAAATAATACTAATAAAACCTTTTTTATTTTTTTGTAAACCCGAAAAATAGGATTTAAAAAAATAGGAAATAGAAATTCTTTTTATTTATTTATTTTTATTTATTTTTGTTGTTTTTTAATGATCCTGCAAAACAAATGTGAGGGATAAAGAAAACAAATGGTTTTTTTTATTATTTTTTATTTATTTCCAACTCGAAAAAATGATCAGGGATCCGGCGAAAATGAAAGGATTGAATTCGATTCTCCGACCACCGTACATGGTCGGAGTTGATAGATCGTGGAAGATAGAATAGAACGTGTGCAGATCGAGAAAGTGAGATGAAAATTCGGAATTGGAGACGGATCAAATCGAGATGGATTTTTTTAAGGATCTAGAAAGAACAAAATGACGATGGAATTAAAAATGTGACAAAATAAACTGCGATCATATTAGGATAAAATAAGAAGAAAAATGATGATGGATCTCACCTTAGGAGAGGAAATGGACCGTGATCGCCTCGACAAGGCCGACTCGCTGTCACCGGACAGCTTAGAGACTAGGCAACTTTCTCGACGAAATTTTCTCTCAAAGATCGGGCTCCTCTCTCTAAAGATTGATCAAGTTCGAATGAGGGAGAAGGAGCCATATATATAGAAAAGATAGCATGAAATTTGAATTTTAGATTTTTTTTTGGATAAAGAGATAAGAGCGATGAAAATTGAAATGAATTTTTGAATTTTTTTTGCGGAAGAGATAAGAGAGATGAAATGAGATAAAGTAAAAGAGATAAAATAAAATTATCTATTTTTTTAATTTTCGTCACTTTATTTATTTGAAACAAAAATGTTATTTTTTTATTTTTTATGGTGATTAATTTAAAATATCAACTATATATATATACTACATACATATAGGACATTATATACAAGGGTAAATGAGGAAATTAGCCTTTTCGTTTTAAGAATTTATTTATTATTTATTATTATTTTTATTTTTATTTTAAATAATTAGTAAGACTAATTTCCAAATGTATACAAATACAATATGCACAAAATAAATGGGAAAATTGCACAAACCACCCCAGAAAACTGACTTTTCAACCGTAATTCCAAAAATTATGAAAATACATCCATTTTAAAGATAATTTAATTTCGAGTCCAATGGAAGTGAGATTGATTCAATTTAATCTCATATGGATCGGGAATTGGTCTTTTAATTAGTGCTTAGTGGCTTTTTCCAAGTGTGGTTACTTTTATTCTGTACAAGATTTAAGTGTGCAATTATTTTTATTAATTAGGACATATTTTTATTTACAACTTTGGTCTTGAAAGTTATTTGATTTGAGATCAATTAAAACACAAATAAATTAGTGTTAGTTTTATACAGATATACACAAAATACATTTTTTTGGATTTTTTCCTTAAGGACCCGATTTCCCCCTACTTTATTCTTGGCCGATCAGGTCAAGTCTTGACCTTCTCTCGAGGTTTGGGTCAGCCTGTATACAGCCTTCTTTTTTTATTTTCTTTTCTTTATTTTTCCTTTCTTTCTTTATTTATTTTAGGTTAAAATTAGCAAGAAGTGTACAATATTTACACACAGATGCAAGTTAGTAAGAATATGGAGTTAATGTTATATGCATGTGTTTTATACAGGATTTTAAGCTAAAATAAATGAATAAAGATGATGAATCGTAGATTCATCATCCCCCTATGCTTTACCTTTGCTAGTCCCCTAGCAAACACTTATTTGAAAGAATAAGTGAAGAAAAATAAAAAGAAAGAGAAAATAAAGAAAGTAGGACATTATTGAGTATTAAACTTATCTTCATAAAATTGTAGTTTGGAGCTATGTCAGACCTTTGGATTATTAGTGTGTCGGTACTTCTGTGAGACTTAGAATTTTAAAATTGATAGCCTTCAAGTTCTACACATCATTGTCATAGTTTTGGCTCGGAAGTCATCTTAGATCAATCCTCTACCCAAAGTATACCCTATGAACATTGAACAATCCACTCATGTGTGTGAAAGGTTTTAGCTCTTCCCATCCAGAATGCTAGACTACCATGCAAATCTTCTCTCCAGTAACTCGTCCTCGGGGAGTCAGGTATTTCCTTCTATGGTCTGTCGCGCTTTGTTCACAATCGAATTGGGGGAGAAGTTAGAAGAAGGAGAAAAGAACTGGAGGGTGGCCGGTATAGTCACCTCTCCTTGTGAAGTTGTCCTGTGTAGCCGAGTCTCCACCAAGATCTGCAGGTTTTCTTAAAGCTTGGACCTTTTTAGTCAGATATTTATTTGGTAGTGGCTTCTTTATATTTGGATTTTTGGTGGTTCTGCTTGGATCTTGATGTGCCCCTACGGATATAGAGTCTTTTTGTTTCCGTACATGTTTTGGGGTCTTAGAAAAAATTGTTTCCAGCTGTCTATCCCTTTTCCAAAGCTTTATTTCAACCTGTACTCCGATCTTTAGATTTCCACGCTACCAGAAAAGAAACTCACACAGTCTTCCAACATCTCGTCTGAGTTGAGCTAAGTGCATAGTGCAAGAGTACAAATTAATTCCCTATTCCAGAGTTGTACCTAGAATGAAGAGATCAGGTTAGACACTAAGAGTCAAACGCTGCACATTGTCATGTGGAACTCAAAGAATTAAGTCAAAGACCTGAAGCTTCTAAAATCCTCTTTCTCGGTGAAGTTCCTCTAAGAATTAGGTGGATTAAGGTCCAACTAAGCTCCATTCTTCAATTTTATTCCCGACATAGTTTAAATGTCAATACTATCCTAGAAAATGCACATGCAAATGCAAGAAAATATGCACAATACAAAGAGTTTTTTTTGAATTATGCAAGTTTTTTTATAGATTTTGGTTATGTAGTTTTTTTTCAAAAAGGGGAAGGGTTAGTAAAATGTATACAAGATTTTTTTTGTTGTTTTTTGTTTTTTTTGTTGTTTTGTTGTTTTTGTTTTGTTTGTTTGTTTGTTTTTTTGTTTTTTAAACACATGTGTATTTTAGAAAATTATATTCATATCCCCTCCAAATAAACATATTTAGAAGTACGAGTTATGTTTAAAGTATATATACAATATATACGACACCCCCTATACTTAGCTCGAACTATGTCCTCATAGTGACCAGAGAGCGACAAAGGAAGACATAACTCGTGCTAAGTATAGAAAGGTGAAAAGACTGCTATGCTACAATGACTCAAAGAAAAGATAAAAAGAAGAGAAGTTGGTGATCCCCCCTATACTTAGGATCAAGTAATCCTAAGTATAAGAGAATTTACAAAGGGGAAAACTGATGAAGAGAATGTACAGACTCAAAAAGGCACGATATGAACAACATCACCCCCTATACTTAGGGTAGAGTATACCTAATTGTAGGCATCAACAAGGGTGATAAACATGACGAATATGAACTACGAAAATCCTTCACCCCCTATACTTAGGATAAGAATGTATCATGATCTAGATATGGCTTCAGCAACTATCCGTTCACAACGAATGGTTGTGCGTCTGATGAGAACCCAAATATGAAAATACTCCCATTGTCATGCATAGCTCTCACGATGAACGGTACTGACCACTTACTTTTCAATTTTCCTGGAAACAACTTCAATTTTTCATCAAATAACCAAACTTTCTGATCAGGGGAGAAAGTCTTCCTTCGAATGTGTTTATCATGCCAGCGCTTGACTTTCTCCTTATATATAAGTGAGTTATCATATGCAAAGTCTCGGAATTCCAGTAATTTGTTCAAATCCAATTTCCTGTTCTTTCCTACCTTCTCATAATCTAAATTGCATACACGGAGTGCCCATAAAGATTTGTGGATTAATTCCACTGGAAGGTGGCAAGGCTTTCCATACACCAATCTATAGGGAGACATACCCAAAGGAGATTTGTACGCCGTCCGATAAGCCCATAGAACTGAATCAAGCATCTGGGACCAGTTCTTCCTATCTGGACGTACAACTTTTTGCAATATCGTCTTGATCTCCCTATTTGAAATTTCTGCCAAGCCATTAGTCTGAGGGTGGTAAGGAGACGCAACTCTGTGCTCAATGGCGTACTCCTTCACAAGCTTCTTTACTTCTCTATTAATGAAAAGGCTTCCCCAATCTGAAATCAGTATTTTGGGAATACCGAACCGTACAATAATATGGCCATTGAGAAAGGAACATACCGTACGACTATATGTGGCTCGGGTAGGAATAGCCTCCACCCATCGACTAACATAATCCACGACGAGTAGGATGTACTGAAATCCCTGACTGACAGGAAACAGGCCCATGAAGTCTATTCCTCAAGCATCAAAAACATCAGAAATCTATATGTATCTTAGGTGCATGGTATCTTTGGAACCAACTATTCCTCCCATTTTCTGACAATCAATACAACCTCGAACATACTCTGTAGCATCCTTAAACAATGTGGGCCACCATAAGCCACTCTGTAAAACCTTTACTGCCGTGTGTTTCCCCAAATGATGCCCACTAGATTCTAGTTTGTGACAGTGCTCAAGTACACCGGTGTGTTCCTCCTGAGGAATGCACCTTCTCTAGATACAATCTGCACCCTCACGAAATAGGTACGGACCCTCCCACTGGTAATAATGAATCTCTGACAAAAATCTGTCTACCTTGTACTTCAGCCAATCTTGTGGAACTTTCTTGGGGACAAGATAGTTCACAATATCAGCATACCATGGGAGTGAGTCCACAGACAAAATGGTCTCATCTGGAAAGGTTTCGGAAATAGGAATCATGTTCTGCTCGGAAGTCTCTGTGTCTGTGATACGGGAAAGGTGATCTGCCACAACGTTTTTTACTCCAGGTTTATCTCGTATCTCTAAATCAAATTCCTGGAGAAGAAGGATCCATCTGATAAGGCGTGGTTTGGCATCCTTCTTTACCTACAAATATCGTATGGCAGTGTGATCCGTGTACACAATAACATGTGAGCCGATGAGGTAAGATCTGAACTTTTCTAACCCAAACACAACTGCTAACATCTCCTTCTCTGTAATTGTATAATTCCGTTGTGCTTCATCCAGAGTCTTGCTAGCATAGTGTATAGTAAATTGTATCCCATCCCTTCTCTGTCCTAAAACTGCTCCAACCGTGAAATCTGATGCATCCGTCATGATCTTAAAAGGAAGAGACCAATCAGGTGGCTGTAAGACAAGAGCACTAGTAACCATTTCTTTCATCTGATTGAATGCAAGGAGAACTTTCTCATCGATAACAAAATCAGTCTCCTTACACGGAAGCTCAATCAAAGGTCTGGTGATTTTGCTGAAGTCCTTTATGAATCGCCTATAGAATCCTACGTGTCCCAAAAATGACCTCAACTTCTTCAAATTCTGTGGTGGCTCTAACTTGGAAATCACATCAAGCTTAGTTGGGTCAACCTCCATACCATGTTTGGAGATGACATGGCCCAATACAGTCCCATTAGTCACCATAAAGTGACTCTTCTCCCACGAGAGAACTAGGTTTACCTCACAACAACGTTGAAGAACTCGGTCTAAATGAGCAAGACATGTGTCAAAACTATCCTTGTAGACCAAGAAATCATCCATGAAGATTTCAAAAAAATTACACACCATGTCGGAAAAAACGGCCAACATACACCTTTGAAATGTAGCGGGGGTGTTACACAATCCAAAGGGCATCCGTCTAAAGGCGTAAGTGCCAAACGGACAAGTGAAAGTAGTTTTCTCCTGATCCTCAGAAGCAATAGCAACTTGGTTGTATCCCGAGTATCCATCCAACAAGCAAAAGAACTCTTTCCCTGCCAACCTCTTAATAATCTGATCAATAAAGGGCAGTGGAAAGTGATCCTTCTTGGTAGCTGAGTTCAGGCATCAGTAATCTACACAGACACACCATGAAGTAGGTATGCGGGCCAGAATCTCCTCACGACAGTCATTCTTTACAATCGTAATCCCAGATTTCTTAGGGACCACATGTAAAGGGTTGAATCATTTGGAATATGAAATGGGATATATAAAGCCAACATCACACCATTTCTTGATCTCCTTCATGACAACCTCCCTTAGGTTTGGATTTAGACGGCGTTGACATTCACGGGAGGTTTTACAGTCATCCTCTAGGTATATATGATGCGAGCACAACGCTGGATTGATCCCACGGAGATCCGAGATATTCCATCCTATGGACTTGCGGTTTCTCTCAAAAACCTCTAGCACGCGAGATTCTTGATCAATGGTCAACTACGAGTTGAGGATGACTGTAAACATTTGGGGGGACCCGCAAGGATGGCATATTTCAACGTTGATGGTAAAACCTTGAGCTCAGGTGGGGTCTGAATCAACTCTACGATAACCTATGCTACTGTACTAGTAGACGGTATGTAATCTGTGCTCTATAGACTATCCACCTTGGCTATTGATGGCTCCGCAAATAGAATATCCGATAGATCTGCGATGAATGATCTTTACTCAGAGAGAAATGGCTCATCTGGATGTTCAATATTCTTATCAATGAACGGCTCAGATATCTCAGTAATAATCCAGAAAGATCTCTTTCATCTGTGCATAAATCAGGAAATTCAACGAATGGCTCAGATATCTGGACCTCAGAACTCTGCTCAAACTGCTCATGGGCAACTATCTTAATTGGACCACTAAGGGAACTCATGTCGACTATACTTTACAGAGAGTCCTTTTGGGAAAGGAACTCCTGGGTATCTATAAAATCTGTGAAAAGATCAGTCTCTTTGAATTCAGCAAGAAAATCACAGTCATCTGGCTCTGATATAGCTTTCTCTGTATCATTTGTTGCTGGTAGCGGTGATGGTCTAGGATCAGAGATCGTCTCAATTTTCACCTTGTCACTACGAGAGTGAAAGATGATCTCTCCAATACCATAATCAACTGCTGCTTCGGCCATTCGAAGGAACGGTTGACCTAGTATGATCGGGGTATAGAGTAATGATACAAGTGTGTCTATATCCATGACAACAAAATCAACAGGGAATTTCATTCCCTGCACTGTTATAATAACGTCCTCTAAAATGCCTCTTGGCCTCTTAATCGATCTATCGGCAAACTGAAGGATCATTCTGGTTGTTGCAAGAGGCCCTAACTGGAATTCATTTAATAAAGAAGAACGCATGAGATTAATGGAGGAACCGCTATCGAGAAGAGTACGATCAAATTCTTGATCAAAGATATGGCAACGGATGTGAGGTGCTCCCTTGTCTTTCTTTTTAGGCAGAAAGTTACTGATGGCATGAACTATAGCCATGGTCAAGATGTGTTTCTCTGTTTCCTTTAATTTGTTCTTCCTTGGTTGATGCTTTTGGGTACATGCCTCTTTCATTCCCTTTTTTTACGGTAGGCATGTATTCCATGACCTTAAGGAGTGGCATCTTTAAAAAGATGTTCTGTAAGATCCCAACCACTCTAGGATCAGATAGTGTTGTTTTTAATTTTTGATCTTTTTAGCTTTGAGAGCATAAGGAAATGACACAGAAATAGAAGAAACATGGAAATGTTCATTTCCTTTATTCAAAGTAGAATCATCATCTACAAGAGGACAACCATAATCAGTCTGTACAGTGCTGTCCAGTCTAGGTGAAGGAAAAACAGAATCTAAAACAGAACGGGATGCAGCTGCTGGGGAAGAGGAAGAATCTGCGACTGGTATATTCTCCCTTGCTGATGGTAATTTGCCTGGTGAAGGTGGTGGTGAAGGCGGTAAAACTCCAGATTTGGGTGCTGCTATACTAGGCCTCTCGACTGCTGGTGAAGGAGATGATGTAGAAGATGATGCTCTCTCAGTGGTTTAACCCCAACTGGTGTGTATACGGCTGTAAACTCCTATCGCTCCTGAGATGAATGGTTAGATAAACATGTAAAATCAAGGGACATACCTGTCTCGTGGGTGGGTGGGCTTTTGGCTACCTGCTCCCTGCGTCTGAAATTGTTGGGGTTGGCTTCGACCTGTGATGGAATTAGTGTCTTGGTGGTGGTCAGGTCATCGATCCACTGAGTCAGTTCATTCATGTTCTTCATAAGCAATACAAGTTGGTCCAGTACTGGATTGACTGAAGGGGCCTCAGGTTGCTCATTGACTGGTTGTCGCTGAGACTGATAGTGAATAGGTTGTTGGTAACCATACGGATTCTGGTAATGAGGAGGAGGGGGAATGGATATTGTCCATAATATGCAGTCTGATGCTGGTTAGGCTGAGGGAAATACATGGACTATTGTTGTGGCTGGCATTGTCTCCAGTTTTGGAACGGAGGTGGGGACTGGTTCTGAGGCTATAACTGCTGGTGTTGGTACTGGTACTGTTGCTGTTGTCTGCCTCTCTGAAGCTGGTGGGTAGGTCTCTGACCCTGCTGTGAACCGAACTGGCCTTGCCCTAACGGACGGGGCTAGTTTCGCTCATGGTCGAACCATATACCATTCACCTCCTGAATGACAGGTGGAGGTGGAGACTGCTGCTCAGGGATGTAGGCTACTTCTTGTTATGACGGAACTATCTGATGTGCATGCTGTTGAGCTTGATCAGGTGTCTGCATGTAGTAGACATGTTGAACTGTAGATGGTCCTCTACTACTCTACCGGGTGGAAGGAGCCTGCTCCTTAGTAGAGGGGTCAGCTGCTGCATTCGTACTGTGGACTGCACTGATCGTACTCACAAGAAGTTCCAGGTGCTTTGTTATCTCATCAAGCTTATCCAGGTTCTTTGTCCTCTGCTCGATCACATGAAGCTTATCGAGTTCCTTGGATCGCTTCTCAATAATGTATACTTTGGATAGGTGGTCTCCAATGATGGCCAGGTCCGTGCTATCCACCTTATCCACTTCTTGCGTTGCCATCATTTTGACATCCTTGTGGGGTACTGCAGGGGTGGTGACGGGGTGCTTCTGAAAAACACGTGAAGAAGAAAGAGTTGCTGAACTTTCTGCCATCTCCTCAAAAAATTGATAAAGGACATCCTCGTCCTTATTGAAGTGGCTTCCCCCACAAGCGGCATCTACCAGCTTCTGATTCTCAATGCTTAAACCCCAAAGAAATTTTTTACAAGGTTGGTCTTTGGAATATCATAATGGGGACATTTCTCCATCAGATCTTTGAAACGTTCCCACACCTTGTGAATCGGCTCTTGGGGCATTTGGGAGAAATTAGCAATCAAGGATCACATTTGGTTGAGTCATCCAAGTGGATAATACTTGTTTAGAAATGCGGATCTCAACTCTTCCCAAGTAGTGACAACCTTACCCAAGTGATTTAACCAGTACAAAGATTTGCCCATCAGACTGAATGGAAAGGAGGTCATCTGCACTACCTCTAATGGGACATTTGGGTAGTGTACTGTTCCACAAATATGATCGAACTGTTGGAGGTGTATATAAGGTTCTTCATTAATATTTCCATGGAATATTGGGAGAAGAGGTAAAATAGTAGGCTTAAGCTCAAAATGCCCATGAACCGCAGGGATTTGTATCCAAAAATTTGTCTGTCCTGCCCCTGGATTATAATCATCTTTTAGTGTAGGCTTAGCCACATGTTCTATGTGAGGTTCTTCTCCCCGATTCCCACCTCCAGGGTTCTGTTATCCCCCTCTCTCTTGTCTTCTCTTTCTTGTCTCATCTCGAGAATCATATCTCTCAGCGTGGCCTAAAAATTAGCCTTCTCTGTTAACTGTGCTTGAATGGATTGAATGGAGGCTAACATGGTACTATTGATCTCGCTCTATTCTGACATGGTTCCCTTTCCCTTTGGTGGCATTAAGTGTCCGGTTGCTGACTCTGAAAATGTATATGCCACTCGATTAGTGCTCAGAATTGATGGAGTCTCAGATATTAATTTGAGATTAAATCCCATCTCAAATAGTGGATTCATGGACGTTGTGAATTGTGAAGTGGGGAAAGAGGAATATTCGCGAAGTGAGTCTCCTCGAACAGAAGGTGAACGACTCGGAGCGTAGAATGAGTTCGTAGAGTCCGAACGAGAAATACTCCGGTCCGACATCTTCGATATCAATAGGCAGTATGCTAGAGCACGAATGTCAATGAAAGAGTAAAAGTGAATGAAGGCACAAACTGTGCAGAAGGATCTTTAGCACTAACAAGAAAACACAATACAAACCTCCAGTTCATCAACTCAACTTAATGTGAAGACCGTGAAGGTTCGGTCAATTATCTTGTCAATTTTAGAGTTTGGTGATAATACAATTTATCAGATCGGTTAAAGCGAGTTGTTAGGAACCCAATGCTCTCAGGAGACCGGCCTAATCCCAAAGTCAGATCTTTCCCAGCCAGTATGAATTGCGGACCGTTTACCGGCTACCCGATCAATTCAATCTATTAAGGATGTCGCGGGCCATTTTACCGGCTACCGGAGAGATCCTCACTTGAGAACGACTAACCCTAGATAGTAGTCTGAAAATAGTTCGGGTGTGGCTCTATCCTAGTGTGTGGGTCGCTCTCTCGCTACATACAAACCAAACAATGAGGGGTTACTCTCCCCAAAACAATGATTTTTTCCTTGTCTTTATTTTAGGGTCGAGTATTCTTTAGCAGTTCCGTATTTTAGGCAGTTGTCACTTGGTTAAAATATTTTCAAAGAATCGCCTACCGAGTGTCCAATTTCCTTTTTCTCTTATGTGAGTGAAAACAAGGAAGGAGATCGGAAATGCCAATGTGCGATTAAAAACGATGATGCATGCAGGGGTTAGAGATGCGTACCTTGTCGCCAACACTCTACAAACATTGAAGGAGATGGAGATCCACGAGTAGACGATCCGGCAGCATAACAACAATGCTGCGACAATGACAACTCTCGCAATGGCTCCATGGTGGACGGCCATTATGAAAGAGAGAGAGGGGTTTGGCGTGTGGAGTAATAGAGGGGGAGAGAGAGCATTCGTAATTGTGTATCTTGAAGAGCAAGGGGTGCCTCTTCTTATATAGGGTTTTGGGAGCCCATGGTTCCCAATCCATGGACATCACACAATCAATAGATGAGATTGATTTGTGTTTCTTTCAATGGCCATGATTTTGTGGTGATAACATAAAATTAATTAATTTAATTTAAATTAATATATATCAATAAATCAATATATTTAAACTAAAATCATATCAATTAATTATCGTTGGAGATAATAAGGAGATAAACCATATCCCCTAAAAAGGGGGGACGGCTACCAATCTTCTAATAAGATCTCATCAACTCATGAGATCTCAACATCTCATGAGATCTCATCTCATAATATCTTCAAGACTTACAACAACAATTGTAGTAAATTATTTCATAAAAATAATTCGTAATTATCTTGTGAAATTTATGAGCATGCCATTGGAAAAATGTGGATCACATTCACATCCCAAAGTAAAATGTAAATTATATTTTTCAATTAATCATCCAATGTGAATCCAATTCACATCAATAATTAATTAACAAATATAAATCTCAATATTCTCTCTCTAATATATTATAATTCACATTTATAATATACCTGATTAATATGGATAGTGTTATCCACATTATTCATATCCACGATAATTAAATCACATTTAATCATCTTGGATCCCTTTTCTCATGTACACAAATAACATGAATCACATTCACATTATTCGCATCTTTGATAATTAAAACATGTTTAATTATCTTAAATATCTCTCCTTGTAATATGAATCAAAGTCATATTATTCATGAGAATACTATATGAATCAAAGTGCATTATCCAAGTAATACATCTGTCTCCAAGTTTATTTAGTAGTACCCTTATTTTAGATTTTTGAGTTTTCACTTTTTTGGATATTTTGCATACAAGCACCTAACGATTTTGTGAATTCTCATTTAATTCCGAAGTGCTCAAATCAGGGGGAGATAAGAAAAGTTGTGCAAGCCGATTCAATGATGGAAATCTCGCCATGGAATCTATTGTGCAAGCGGAGTTTGAGGACTTACAATGCTTCTCGGCTCTCTCAATGTGATATGCAAAAACGAATATTTAAACCTATCTACGTGGCGGTGTGCAATCCACAAAATCACCGTAAACAGTAACTGCAATTAGTCATGAAGAACCATATATGAATTATTTAGAAATGAACCCGAGAGTCCGACCTTGGAGATATTCGGCGACTACCACAATGGGTCGTGCATGCTGTGTATGGTGCCTCTCTCGGCATGTAGGTTTAAGTCTAAATAGCTAATAACTATTAATTTGACTAGATCCAAATGGAGAAGATCATAGGAACATTATTCTTATTAGGGTTTGGACCTAATTACCAATACAAGCAGTCCTAAAAGCTAGGGGCTCCATACACAAAAAAACAAATAGAAAAAAGGTGCAAAACTCAAAATGTCAGAAAACAAAGAAAAATAAAAGCGAGAAAACACGAAAAAAAGCCACGACAAGGCCCCCATGTGAACAATCACCCAAGAAAGGGATCTTGCTAAGTAGAGTAATGTCAAAGTCTCTGTATTATTACAAATAATAATGAATAAATTAATAATGACACACACTCTCACCAAAAATAAATTAAATCATAAGCTATCATTTATGCTAAGTGTCTTCCTTGTTGTGCTTTCTGCCACTCCTACTAGCCAGGGCAAGAAGGCCAATCTCCGCCATGCATGGCAGCATCGACTTTCTAAGAGATTGAACTCGTGTAGCAAGCCCTCACATCAAATACAACAATAAAATTATTACCATAAATAATATGTACAAAGAAATGAGAGCTAAAATATGTACAAGTAAAAGCAAGTAGACAAAGTATGTACATGAAAAATAAAGCAAAATAAAATTATGCACAAATTAGGCTAGAACATGTTGCTCCTTGGCAACAACATCATTTGTTGAACAAGTCTTGCGAGGGTCTAAAAATTATCCTCACTTAAAAGCGAAGACAAAAATATCGTTGAGGTGACCGCTCACGAAACCCTGATTCAAACGACAATTAACCCATTATAGATATAGAAATGAAAAGCAAAATAAATGTGGAGTTAAAATGGCTAATGACTACCGTATAGATATAGAAATGAAAAGCAAAACAAGGTAGACTAATGACTATTTCTAATCAAAATGAGTTATGTACACAAGTGTCATTCTAGTCTTTTTGTGTGGGTTTTTTAAATTTTTTATCTGATTATCCTTATATATATATTCCATTTTTTACTTTTTTGATTTTTCTAATTCCTTTTTAATTTAGATATAATATTATATAAATTTCTAAGAGAATATATATATATATATATGATATGAAGTTTATATATGTAATATATAATAAACATAAACAAATCAGAATCACTGACCGTGCCCTATAGGGATCATCAAATCAATAGCAATAAGACCCGTTTGAAGAGGTTCATATACGGAGCATCTCAAAATAATACCTACGGCAGGAGATTCAATTAAGCGAGATTCAGAAGATAGAATATCACCTCTGCTATCAATGGGTTTAGCCAAATCATTTACAACGCGACCCAAATAAGCATCATTCACTGGTATCTGAGAAATTTTTCCTGTTGCTTTTACAGAACTTCCCTCCTGTATCATCAAACCATCACCCATTGATACAACACCAACGTTATTTGATTCCAAATTCAATGCAATACCCGTCGTACCCTCTTCAATTTCTACTAATTCACCTGCCATTATTTCATCAAGACCATGAATACGAGCAATGCCATCACCGACTTGAAGTACAGTACCAACATTCACGACCTCTACTTCTCTATTATATTGTTCGATACGTTCACGAATAATATTACTAGTTTCGTTAGCTCGAATGGTTACCATTAGTGTCTCTTAATTCTTTTTCAAAATCTCTCTCTCTCTCTTTATATATCATACATTTTTTGGATTTTTAAGTATTAATAAGATCTTTATAATAGTTATTAATAATATAAACTATATATGTATTTGTACAATATAGGGTGGTATATTTATAAATGTAGTTAAAAATAATCAAAAAGTTCAAAATAGAATGTTTTTTGTTTTTCATATTTTTTATTTTTTATGATTTTCAAGTATTTTTGTTTTTAGGTATTTTTAAAGTCAAAAATATCCCAAAATAGAAATTTAATAAACATGTCAAATTATTTTGAGATTTAAAAATACTAAATAAGTGCCAAAATTTTCAAAACTAGTTTTAATATAGAGTAATATGTATAAATAAAATTGTCAAATAGAAACTAATTTCTTATCATTTTAAAGAATTTTTATATTTTTATAAGATTTTGGATCTTTTTATTTTTTTATCATTTCCCTGTTCTATTTTTAGAGATTTTCAGTCTGAATTTATAAAATATAATAATATACTATAGGTATTTTTGGAATTTTTGGCAATGTTTCAATATTTTTTGGGATTTTCTACTTATATGGAATAAAACATGCTCTTTTGAATTTTAATAAATAGGAAATGTGCATGAAATACGAAATAAAAATATTATGTGAAATATCAAGCTTCCACGTACATTACCCTATTTTTGCATAAATTTTGGAGCATGGACGATGTTTAAATAAAATAGAAAACAAGTGCAACAATAAAATGAACTAGCAAGGTACATTTGCAAATAAAATAGAATGTAGGGAGGTACATGAAAATATCCAAAAATTATATAAATGCATTTCAAAATTTTAGTTTCAAATTATAACTACAAAACTTATAAGGGCAGATATACAAAATGTCCCCCTGTGTGAAGGTTGAGATGACATGTCAAGGACTAAAACACAATTACATGAAGGTTCAAGGGGTCCTTTGTAATTATTACGCATTATACACTACAAAAATTATTTATAGGACTACAATAAAAAAATAAAAGGCGGAGGATTCAAAGGATATTACCCCCATATCGTGCGTAGTCAGACGGACAGGAGTGTGACACGCATGCATACTTAAGAGCATCAGGCGGGTGAGGCAAGATATCACTTCGCTTGAAATCAACATCCCAGATTAGATCTGGGTCGTGCATGAAATCTGACGCTCCATAAGGGCAAAGTAAGAACAACTACATGTCCTCCCTTCGATCGTGCATTGATCCTCACTCAGGCCACATGCTGCTTCATTGAAGGACTCGTGATTCTCGTGGGAGTGTCCCATGTTGAATGGTACTGGCAAGAAGGTTCTGGCCTTGCTGGGGAGAGGCCTAGAGTTTGGTGAAGCTCGTAGTACCTGGAAGCCTCCTCCTGCCCCAAAATTGACCCTACTCGGGTCCTTAGCACCTAGTTCCTGCAGAAGAAGGTCTCTGGGCTCGAGGCGATTCACCTCAACCCACTTTGAAGTTGTATAACACAAAGATGGAGGTGAATGGAGGAGCTCTGATGTAAGACTGAGGGGAAGCTCTACTTCGCTAATCTAAAGAGGATCAGGTTGGTCCATATAGGGGAAAAGATGGAGCACGTGATGGGGAGTGAATTAGTGTAAAATGGTTGGGCAAAACAGATGGAGTCACGACAAAACATGGCCAGAGCAAAGAGCTCCGACAATCTTTGGTTTTAAGATTTAAGCTAAACTACTGATCTAAGGATGAAATAAAGGACAAGAAATGAATAACTAAGACTAAATACATCCGAGAATGGATAAATGCACAACTCATACCTAGTTTGCACCAAGGAGTAGAGACCTCGCTTGAACGATGCCTTGGACCACCTCTCCTCCTCCTTGCTTCGCTCTAATACCTCAAGGGAATCCTCGTTGTCACTGGGAACACACTCACGCACAAGGCTGAGGGAATAAGGGCTCGAAGAGGGATCAAAATCTGGATGGAAGGAGGAAGAGGTTATTTATAGACACAACGAGGAGGGCTTATTCGATTAGGATTTTTGCTTGAATCGATGAACCTTTGACTTCGAAAAAGTTCTCGTGTGATTGAGGGTAAATCGCAGAGAATTTTTCAAAAAGGAATCGAGAAGAGAAAATCAACAGATCGAAAGGGGAAATTGGGAGAAGATGGTTTGATTAACGTCCGACATGCCAGGTGGTTGGAGGTAGGGAAGTTGACTACAGTCAACTAAGACTCAGTCGTGGTTGGTCCACGTGGAGCAACCAGAAAAAGGAGATTGGAAATTTATTGTAAAATCACTAATAATTAATAAATGAATCAATTAAATTTTGGTTATAAAATAAAAATGTTTATTTTTATGTAGTATTTAATTCGTATTTATATAGATTATTTATTATAGGTTATTGTCTACATGTGTAGTTATAGGTATATTTACCCGTGTATTAGGATTTTAATTCTTATTTTGTATATTAAATTTTATTATTAACTATATATTATTTATACATTTAGAATTTATTTAAATATACGTAAATATATTTTTTATAGTTTTTTGATATAGTATGTAACTTAATTAAATAGAGGTATTAATTATAAATGTATAAGTACAGGTAATTCATCTATGTATTGTATAGGTACATATATTTTTATTTTATTTTAGTGTATTTTTATGGATTTATTTTATTTTTATAATGTACAAATGTAATAAATAATATTTATGAAATAATAAAATATAAGAATATGGAAAATATAAAGAATAAATAAATTGATTATTTTATCCATGTAAAGTATATAATAGAGGTCCAGAACTTAACTTCGCATCTTAACTCCAAATTAAATGAAACCGTCTTCACTAAATAGCTAATTAAAAGTTATATACAATTACAAGTAATTTTGGTGCATTTTTAGTTCATATGAAGTAGATACAGATCTGGGAATTTCGGATTTTGGGTTTTTATTCTGAGTGCAGAATGTACAATACACATTATTTTTGTGTGAAATAAATTTTATATTTTTCAAAGTATTTTTATTTATAATTCCAAGTTCAAAGTTTATTGATTTGGTGAATAAAAAATAATGAATAAAATAAGTCCCAAAAATGAATTAGTGAAGAATAATAAATGGTGGGGAATTTTATTATATTATTGACCCTTATCTCCCCTCATGGCCAACCAAGTCAATTCTTGACTTACTCTCGAGGTTAAGGGTCATAAAGTCCTTTGGAATTTTATTTCTTTTTCTTTTATTTATTTATTCTATTATTTTGGCTTTAAATATAGTATTTTGTATACAATAAATAAAATAAATAAAGAATATTATTTCATACAAATTAATGATATTTATATGCATTTAGCTAGGATTCTAAGGCCAAAATGATAGAATAAAGGTGATGAAATGGAGATTCATTAGCACCTTTGACAATGATCCAAGAATCTAGCAACGAGTGATCGAATGATCCATAACCTAGTTCTTGTTAAATTCTCAAACATCTTTCGTATGAAGGCCGTCGTATTTTATGATCAAGATCAAATACCCGATGGGCACTACCACAAGTACGAGTTCCAAATTTCTAGATCAGTTTGAGTAGTTTGGACCTCTCAACTAAGTGATCTTAATTAGCTTGTCGAGTCTGAAATTTAATGTTTGCACTTTTAGTTAATCTCGATCAGGATGAATTATTTTAAATCAAGTTCTTATCGTATTTTCACACCTTGAAAGTTCTTTCCCATATTAATTTTCAAATTATGAGTTGTGCTTAGAAAATACGTTAAGTGAAACACGAGTCTCCTTTTCTACTTTCATTGCACCCCAATAATGTGAGAAAATTCAACTACGACGAAAGAAGTGGAAACTCTTTCCATCCGACAAGTCCAAATTGCATTCCCAATTCCCTATTTAACACTGATGTCCCCACATATATGGAGTTAGCATGCTCTTAATTAAACCAGTCGTCAATGAGCAAAAAATCATATGCTTTTGACAACTCGCTTTTGGTTGATTTGCTAATCTGATAGATCAAATAACAGTCGTCACGTGACCAAACTAAAAATATAAATTAATCAACAATTAACCCACAATAAGATATAATCAGTCAATTGAGTCAAAATTTGTTTTATTTAAACTCTACCGAATAAATGTATAGTGATACGCAGAATAGAGTATCGAAAACATGGAGCTACAGTATAGATTGAGAAATCAATAATTAATTATTTATAATCAATATTAATTTTTTGTTTATTTTCTCTTTATGTCTTATCATTTTTAGTATATAGAGTATTATATTTTGAATATATATCAGAATCTCATAAAAATACATAAAATGAAATAATTTTAAGATTTTAATATATATATTTTCTCTATTTTTGGAGATTTTTATAAAAGTTTTTATTAAATTTTGGATGTTTTAAAAGTAGTCGATAGAGTAAATAGTGCACAAATTAATTATTCAAGATTTAATATAAATAAGTCAAAAATTAACCAAAAACTATTTTAATGTGTAGTGTATATAATATAGAAAATCAGAAATAGAAAGATATATTTTTAGATTTTCTTTAATTTTTGCTAATTTTTATAAGGTTTTAGGGTTCTTTAATTTTTAGATTTATATTTTTTAATTAATATATATCAATATATCAATATATTTAAATTCAAATCAAATCAATTAATTATCGTTGGAGATAATGAGGAGATAAACCATATCCCTAAAAAGTGGGGATGGCCACCAATATTCTCCTGAGATCTCATTATCTCATCAGATCTTATTATCTCATGAGATCTCATTATATCATGACATCTCCAAGATTTACAACAACAATTGTTTTAAATTATTTCACAAAAATAATTCATAATTATCTTGTGAAATTTGCGATCATGTCATTGGAAAAATGTGAATCACATTCACATCCCAAAACAAAATGTAAATTATATTTTCAATTAATCATCCAATGTGAATCTAATTCACATCAATAATTAATTAACAAATATAGATCACAATATTCTCTCTATAATATATTATAAATCACATTTATAATCTACCTAATTAATATGGATAGTGTTATCCACATTATTCATATCCATGATAATTAAATCACATTTAATCATCTTAGATCTCTTTTCTCATTTGCCCAAATAACATGAATCACATTCACATTATTCACATCTTTGATAATTAAAACACATTTAATTATCTTAAATATCTCTCCTTATAATATGAATCAAATTCATATTATTCATGATGATTAAATCACATTTAATTATCAATTTTCTCAATACTCGGATACATATATCAAAAATGAAATTTTCCATGAACTTTTTCAAGGAAAATGCGCTTGTCCGCAGATATTTGGAGATAAGGACATGGTGATTGTATTGTTACAGGTAAGTGACTTGGATATTGAGATCAAATCTCAAATCGAGATCTTGCGGACCTCCCTTAGATGTTTGATTAAATCAAAGCCGTAGATCTAATCTTCTCATTACATTTGAATCACATTCAGATCAATGTCCAGCATTTGGACTAAGACTAGATCATTTCTCTATGATAGGAGTCACTAAAATACAGACATGTCTCATCACTCCCTCGGAATGGAAGCGTCATGGTTATACAATTGTTTATGGTCACATCACCCTCATGTATTCCCAATACATGTACATCCTACATACTGGAAAACCCAGATTAAACCCGAAGTATTAGATCTCTTTTATATTGTCTCCTTCAGAGTTTTATCATTAAGTTTCTCATTTTATCATTAGGAGTTGGTATCGATCATATACTTTCCAAAAGCATATATCATACCCAGGTGTTGATCACATACTTTCCAAAAGTATATATCAAACCTACAAATTCAATCAAGCTTCCAAAGCGAGAGGACCGTGCACGGAATTTGATTCTTTCCAATATCTCATGAGTGAGCTCATGTCTTCTAGTTAGTAGTGAACCTGTATGATCCCTTTGAGAGATCGTATTACTCGTATGCCCTTGCATGCACACCAGCGCGTTGGTGTATAGACCTTGGTTAGGTCATCAACCTATTGGTCTGCCAAATGTACATACTCAGACATATAGTAACACATCTGTCTCTGGTCAGAGGATGTGTGCCTATATCGTGAAAGCATAGATATCAGCCTTTATGAGAAAGGATTGCCATCTCCTACTCAGACTAGAGATCATCTTTTAACAATCATTTGACGATGCTTGATGAGTCCTCAATCTAACTCTTTAGATATTCATCCAAGCACCAACATCTACGGTTCAACAATTGAATAAACATATGTATGATCATTAAGATGGGTATGGTACATAACCCTAATTGTACTAAGGGACCTATTATGAAAACTAGTTATTATTTCAGGGAATGATATTCGCAATAACAGTTATTGCATATTGGCTTGTTGTGGGCTCGCATGTCCAACAATCTTCCACTAGCCCAAAGAGCCATTAATGGGCTAATCATTCAAACCCGCACTCATGTGACAATCATAGGCGATTTAGAAAAATAGTTAGGTAAGCTGATTAGTCAGTTTGTTCACAAGTGACTATGCCAAGTCCTTTTACTGCACTTGCATATCCTCAGGTAACAGTGCTCGCATCCAATGCGAATGTTGCATCTTATACAACCAATACTCAATATTGTTAGATATGGTATCCTTGACACTATTGCTTAATAATTATTATAACCAATATTTCTATAATCCTTATTAGAATACCCTTATTCCTAGAGATCTCTATCTCCTAAGGTATATGCAGTTAAGACCTTTTAGATCTCTATCTACAAACTCTTAAGTTCTTGAAGATAAGTCTTAGAGAACATTATCTTGAAAGTATGTCATCTTTGAAGATATTATTATTACTACAATCAAGGGCTTTATCTCCAAAGTAGGATTAGTAACAATTTACTACTCCCAGGCTTTCGTACACATCTAGCATACACTCGGCTTCTCGTAACTGATGCACAAGGGCAAGCTGTTTTAGCATTCACTTCCTCAACTCTTTGAGGTGCTATCCCTTCAGAGATGTTAATACCATATCTTAAGGGAAAGAATCCTTTCTTGGAAATTTCCAAAAAATGAAAAATTGTCCAAGGTGTATAACTAATGTGACGGTCCCAATGCCCTCTTTTCTTTGCTTCCGAACAACTTCAGAACTAAGATCTAAGAGGTATCCTTGAGATCATATCTCAAGGTATGGAATAGCCAGATTATAAAACACTTATTATTATCCTTATATCATTCCAAATGATTAGGATATCATCTACATTTAGCACGATGAACACAATGGCACTCCCACTAAGCTTCATATGGTTCATCAAGATTCTATCTGAAATCATATTATTTATAATTTTATCAAATCTTATGTTCCTACTATAAGAAGCTTATTTGAATCCATAGATGGAGTTATTCAGCTTGCACACTTTGCTTTCCTTAAGCATGAAGCCTTGAGGCTACTTCATGTGAACATCCTCAAAGAGGTATGCATAGAGGAATGCAATCTTGACTCACATCTTGAACATGTCATAGTTGTGCAATCAAAATTAGCAATATTCTGATGGATTTAAGGACACTGAAGAGCAAGTCTCATCGCAAGCGATGTCTTCTCTTCAGTGTGTATCTTGGGGATATGAACCGTGCTTTAAATACTTCTCATCAGGTTCCCTCTTTCTCTTGAAGATCCATTTACTCCTTAATGGGTCTTACCCCTGTAGGTGGATACTCGAGGGTCCATATGCATCACTTGTATATGAAGTCTACATTAGACTTTATTGCTAAAATCAATCATTCCATATCATGATCTTTAGAAGCTTCATCACATGAGATCAGATCATTGTCAGATTTCTCTGACACGTAGAATACATCCTCAAACTCATTTGAAGAGGTATGAGTATTTCATCTTTAATTGTCTATTTTAGTTTCTAATTTCATGATCCTCATTATCTTCTCAATATTCAATGAGTTCCTTCACTTCATTTTGTATTGATTCTCAAGAGTCTCATCCTCTAAGAATCACATTCTCATAGATGAGATCTTTTAAGAATCTCAAGGTCATAAAGTAGGTATCCAATACCATCCTTTGTTTTTCTAATGAAGTAGCACTCTTTGGTGCTAGATTCTAGCTTATTTGCACGGAACCTTACTAAGGATATATATTGCAGTCTCTACTACATATACACTTGAAAACTAAGAGGTAATTATGTTAATATTCATCATTGACCAAATCATGTCAACACGATCTAATTGTATTTCCCTACAACTCCATTGAATTTAGGTGTATTAGGAGGAGTGAGATAGGAATATATTCTTTTCTCCATAAGGTATTCATGAATTCATCTAATAGGTACTTGCTACCTAGGTTAGATCAAATCCATTTTCATCTTCCTTCAGACTTTGATTCTAAACCAAAATTATGAAATCTTTGATATTTCAAAGCTTTCTAAGTGAAGGGAAGAAATCTCATATCACAAATAATCATTAATAGATGTCACATATCCATAATGTTTGTTTTGATATAGATGATCCACATACATCAATATTTATGAGATATTGAATACCTCGGCATCTAACACCATTCCCAGAGAAGGGTGTATTGGATATTTTATTTTGAATACAATATTCATAAGTATGTAAGTTTTGAAATTTTAGACAATCTAAATTTTCATCTCTTACTAGTCTATTGATCAAATCAACGGACAAATATCCAAGGCTTGATGCTAGATCATTGTCAAATGATCTTCATCCTCCTATTGATCTTTTAGGGTTTAATATTCAGTATTAGAAATGTTAATGAACCATTCATTAATTTCCTAATTTAGTAGAGTCCTCTATATGTTAGATTACTATCTGAAATATATCCATCATAAGTCTCTATGATAGGTTTATTCCATAATTCATGTTTATTTCCAACATTTAGAAATAAACTATGAGTGTCTTCTAATATCCAGGTCATAGAGACATTCTCTAAGACAAAGGACTCTCCCACTGAAGATATGAAGTCTATCAATCCAATAGAGATTGTTGCAACAATTGCATCAATATCTATGGATGACTATTAAACCTTAATATCAAATTTTTATGTCTTATAAAACATATGCAACCAAATGCAAATGTCATTAGAAGAAAGATATACAATTATTGGACTTTAATCTTATCAAATAAGAAAGTCAATTTCAATGATTTTATGTAAATGTAGATTATTCCGATGCACTATCCGAGTCTTTCTCAAAGGATCCTAGATAGACTAGATAGTCACGTTGTCAATACATCGACTTATTGCAGTATTGACATTCATCCATCTCTTTGGATGTCATATGTATGGAAACCATAGAAGTACAATCAACTCTTTGACTTTCCTTCTAATTTGGTCCAACCCATGCTTCCACTACGCTCCTTTCATCTATAAACAACAATTGCGTAAGACAAAGGATCTCTTACGTTGAATTCAAAAAAAATAAATATACGAGTATTTCTACAATTATACATGCATCATTCACTTTATACAATATGAATATTATGAAGCTTCATGAATGACTAGAGTATATATAGTAGAATGATGACACTCATCGAATCTACATACATCTTAACTCTTAAAATCATTGGTTCAGGTAGGTACTCAAACATTTTGATTATATCATCTCTTATAGAGCCACCATTTTGCATAATGCAATGAACCATGTCATTCATGATTAAATGTAGAGAGCACATATGTATGCCATATCATCTTCTTAGATTTTGTAAGGATTATTTGACAATTGCGATCATCATCGACATGTCACTTCCAAAGTACATTCGATGAGATCAAGATTATAGAGACATACAAACCCTAGGGTTGTAGTCCTATTGTCTATTTAATTGTCACTCCTCATTATTAGGAGGGAACTTGCACATTGCAACCACATACATTATGTGTCCAACTGCAAGTACAATATCTTGATCATGGATCCAATCCATTATATTTACTGGTTATTATTGAGTATAGCATTGAGTGGGTTTAATGAAGGATTATCTGAAATAAGAAATTTGCATATATATATATATAACTTTTATTTAGGAATTTTTATATCAAAGTTGTCCTGCCTTGTCAATACTGAAAGTTCATTTCCTTAATCACTTTCAATGTAAGAGATATACTTACCATTATATCTCATCAAGATCTAGGATCTTTTTTCTTATCTTTGTCACATCTCAATAATATGAGAGAAACTATAACTCGGATAAAAAGAAGAGAGAATACATTCTGCCTTGCAAGTCCAACTTGCATTCTCAATTCGGTCTTTGACACTCGGGCCCACCACCCATAAGATGATGTTGACCCGTCATTAATTGAACCAATCGTCAACAGGAATAAAACTCGCTATGCGCAATCCAGTATCGCCCCAATAATATGAGGATCCGATATTTGGGTCACTACGCATGCATCCTTACTCTTTCGAGAAGAAAAGAGACCGATTCAAATGGCTTGTATGCAGGAGCTGTCACTTCAAACATGCGTATCCACATACAATCTCTGGCAACGGAACCCTTTACCTTGACGAGGAGATAATGGATGTCACTTATGTAATCCTCCATATCATGTTCAAATTTTAATTAATTATTATGAATCATATTCGCATAATTAATTCTTCAAAGGGAAATAACAACTCTATTAAAAATAGAGTGTTTTAATTGGATATAATTAATTTAATCTTATTAAATCAATTATCAATCCAATTCATCAACAAACTTGATTGTTACTTAAAAGGATGGTATTATCTCAAAGTATGTATTAGTTGAATTTTAATAATTAGAAAATACACCATGATCTATCCAGCATTATCGAGTCTCTACCCGTTGTCATGGCCAGTACGGACGAGAGTGGGACAGACCGCACATGGTGCAACCTACTACCCCAATGCTCCTCGACTAGACACCATATCCACCTCAAGAAAGAATAATGCCAAATCGATCATTGTGTACTTGATATGTTCATCGATTTTTCAACCAAAATTATACCATATAGTAATAATCAAAATCATTTTGATTATAAGGAAATTTGCTAAACAAATTCCCAACCTATTCAAGTAACATGTTTGTTGAAAGTGTATCAATTAACCAATTGGTGATCTAGATCATATCTAATTATTTATCGATTGAGGCAATGTCATTTAAGGGGAAAATTATCATAAAATATTTACTAAATATTATCCATAATTATTCCAGGAAATTAACCATTAATTTCACAAGTTACTTAAATGACAATCACAAGGTTCATGATCGAGCATGTAATTTTCAGCGGTGACCCCTACTTACTAAAATTAACATATCTCAATCAATTTCGATTCAAATTAAGCAAAATAAATTTTTAAAGTTTGATAATTTGATTTAAAATAGAACTCAAGTAATAAACATACATTTTAAGGCACTTTAAGACTGTAATTAACTCCTTAATTACGTCATTATTTGTCATCCCCGAAACAATGGACATACGGTCATTAAAATGATCATAACTTGAGCAAACGGAATCCAAATTACGTAAACTCAAATCTCACGGTTTCCTCACTTAATGGGGAATAATATATAAGTGATAGTTTCAAGTTTAAATATTTTAAAAAGGGCCGAAATGTATCACAAAATAGGGTTGAGAAAATAGAAATGTGATAGAATTTTCACAATTCCATATGAACCCAAGTCTTCTTTGGTTTATGGATCGTATCCAAAACCACCAACTTGGTTCTGATACCACTTGAAGGATATGGAAAAATCCTCAAGCACATCATGAAAGCGTGAGGATCGCATCGAATGCGATCGAGAGCGACTAGTCACACTAGTTGCTCGAGGCAGCGGAAATTTAAAAATTTCAAATTCAACAAAACCGCATGGTCCAAGAACAATTCTTGGATCATTTCATCTTAGCCAACAATAGGTATAAGGTTTACCTCTTGAAGCATGGTTGTGATCGAGTCTCTAAACCAAGAGACCTCCTGACTCAAGTCCCATCCAATGGTGGAGATGCTTGCGAGCACGTTGATGAGATGTGTCCTTCTTGCAATTCATGTTGATGATCCAAGAGGCGGATCTCCTGATATCGTCACATGAGATCCAACATCTTCTTCACAATCGAGGCACTATGAAGGAGATGGAGATCCACGAGTAGATGATCTGGCAGCATAACAACAATGCTACGACGATGACAACTCTCACAATGGCTCCATGGTGGACGACCATTATGAGAGAAAGAGAGAGGTTTGGCATGTGGAGTGATAGAGAGGGAGAGAGAGCATTCGTAATTGTGTATCTTGAAGAGCAAGGGGTGCCTCTTCTTATATAAGGTATTGGGAGCCCATGGTTCCCAATCCATTGGCATCACACAATCAATAGGTGAGATTGATTTGTGTTTCTTTCAATGGCCACGATTTTGTGGTGATAACATAAAAATAATTAATTTAATTTAAATTAATATATATTGATAAATAAATATATTTAAATTAAAATCATATCAGTTAATTATCGTTGGAGATAATGAGGAGATAAACCATATCCCCTAAAAGGGGGGGACAACTACCAATATTTTAATAAGATCTCATCATCTCATGAGATCTCATTATCTCATGAGATCTCATTATCTCGTAATATCTTCAAGACTTACACCAACAATTGTTGTAAATTATTTCATAAAAATAATTTGTAATTATCTTGTGAAATTTGTGAGCATGCCATTGGAAAAATGTGAATCGCATTCACATCCCAAAACAAAATGTAAATTATATATTTCAATTATTCATCCAATGTGAATCCAATTCACATCAATAATTAACTAACAAATATAAATCTTAATATTCTCTCTCTAATATATTATAATTCGCATTTATAATATACCTGATTAATATGGATAGTGTTATCCACATTATTCATATCCGCGATAATTAAATCACATTTAATCATCTTGGATCCCTTTTCTCATGTGCCCAAATAACATGAATCACATTCACATTATCCGCATCTTTGATAATTAAAACACGTTTAATTATCTTAAATATCTCTCCTTGTAATATGAATCAAAGTCATATTATTCATGAGAATACTATATGAATCAAAGCGCATTATCCAAGTAACACATCTGTCTCCAAGTTTATTTAGCAGTCCCCTTATTTTAGATTTTTGAGTTTTCACTTTTTTGGATATTTTGCATACAAGCACCTAACGATTTTGTGAATTCTCATTTAATTCCTAAGTGCTCAAATCAGGGGGAGATAAGAAAAGCTGTGCAAGTCGATTCGATGATGGAAATCTCACCATGGAATCTAATGATGCAAGCGGAGTTTGAGGACTTACAATGCTTCTCGACTCTCTCACTGTGGTATGAAAAAAAGAATTTTTAAACCTATCTACGTGGTGGTGTGCAATCCACAAAATCACCGTAATCAGTAACTGCAATTAGTCATGAAGAACCATATATGAATTATTCAGAAATGAACCCGAGAGTCTAGCCTTGGAGATATTCGGCGACTGCCACAACGGATCGTGCCTGCTCTGTATGGTGCCTCTCTCAACATGTAGGTTTAAGTCTAAATAGCAAATAACTATTAATTTGACTAGATCCAAATAGAGAAGATCATAGGAACATGATTCTTATTAGGGTTTGTACCTAATTACCAATACAAGTAGTACTAAAAGCTAGGGGCTCCATACACAAAACAACAAATAGAAAAAAGGTGGAAATATTGACACAATCACTCAAGGCCCCCATGTGAACAATCACTCAAGCAATGGATCTTGTCAAGTAGAGTAATGTTAAAGTCTCTGTATTATTACAAATAATAATGAATAAATGAATATTGACACACCCTCTCTCCAAAAATAAATTAAATCATAAGCTATCATTTATGCTAAGTGTCTTCCTTGTTGTGCTTTCTGCCACTCCTACTAGCCAAGGCAAGAAGGCCAATCTCCGCCATGCATGGCAGCATCGACTTCCTAAGAGGTTGAACTCGTGTAGCCGGCCCTCACATCAAATACAACAAGAAATTTATTACCATAAATAGTATGTACAAAGAAATGAGAGCTAAAATATGTACAAGTAAGAGCAAGTAGACAAAGTATGTACATGAAAAATAAAGCAAAATAAAATTATGCACAAATTAGGATAGAACATGTTGCTCCTTGGCAACAACATCATTTGTTGAACAAGTCTTGCGAGGGTCTAAAAATTATCCTCACTTAAAAGTGAAGACAAAAATATCGTTGAGGTGACCGCTCACGAAATCCTGATTCAGTGGACAATTAACCCATTATAGATATAGAAATGAAAAGCAAAATAAATGTGGAGTTAAAATATGAGAGCAAACAAGGTAGACTAATGACTATTTCTAATAAAAAAGAGTTATGTACACAAGTGTCATTCTAGTCTTTTTGTGTGGGTTTTTTTAATTTTTTATCTGATTATCTTTATATATATTCTATTTTTTTACTTTTTCGATTTTTCTAATTCCTTTTTAATTTAGATATAATATTATATAAATTTCTAAGAGAATATATATATATATATATATGACATGAAGTTTATATATGTAATATATATAATAAATATAAACAAATCAGAATCGCTGACAGCGTCCTATAGGGATCATCAAATCAATAGCAATAATACCCGTTTGAAGAGGTTCATATACGGAGCATCTCGAAATAATACCTGGGGCAGGAGATTCAATTAAGCGAGATTCAAAAGGTAGAATATCACCTCTACTATCAATGGGTTTAGCCAAATCATTTACAACGCGACCCAAATAAGCATCACTCACTGGTATCTGAGCATTTTTTCCTGTTGCTTTTACAGAACTTCCCTCCTGTATCATCAAACCATCACCCATTGATACAACACCAACATTATTTGATTCCAAATTTAAAGCAATACCCGTCGTACCCTCTTCAAATTCTACTAATTCACCTGCCATTATTTCATCAAGACCATGAATACGAGCAATGCCATCACCCACTTGAAGTACAATACCAACATTCATGACCTTTACTTCTCTATTATATTGTTCAATACGTTCACGAATAATATTACTAGTTTTGTTGGCTCGAATGTTTACCATTAGTGTCTCTTAAGTCATTTTCGAAATATCTCTCTCTCTTTATATATCATACATTTTTTGGATTTTTAAAGTATTAATAAGATCTTTATAATTGTTATTAATAATATAAACTATATACATATTTATACAATATAGGGTGGTATATTTATAAATGTAGTTAAAAATAATCAAAATGTGCAAAATAGAATGTTTTGTGTTTTCATATTTTTTATTTTTTGTTATTTTCAAGTATTTTTGCTTTTATGTATTTTTAAAGTAAAAAATATCCCAAAATAGAAATTTAATAAACATGTCAAATTATTTTGCGATTTAAAAATACTAAATAAGTGCCAAAATTTTCGAAACTAATTTTAATATAGAGTAATATGTATAGATAAAATTATCAAATAGAAACTAATTTTTTATCATTTTAAAGAAATTTTATATTTTTATAAGATTTTGGATCTCTTTATTTTTTATCATTTCCCTATTCTATTATTTTGAGATTTTTATTCTGAATTTATAAAATATAATAATATACTATAGGTATTTTTGGAATTTTTGGCAATGTTTCAATATTTTTTGGGATTTTTCTGCCTAGACATGGAATAAAACATGCTCTTTTGAATTTTAATAAATAGGAAATGTGCATGAAATGCAAAATAAAAATATTATGTGAAATATCAAGCCCCCATGTACATTATCCTATTTTTGCATAAATTTTGGAGCATGGATGATATTTAAATAAAAAAGAAAACAAGTTAGACAATAAAATGAACTAGCAAGGCACATTTGTAAATAAAATAGAATGTAGGGAGGTACATGAAAATATCCAAAAATTTTATAAATGCATTTCAAAATTTTAGTTTTAAGTTATAATTACAAAACTTATAAGGGCAGATATGCAAAATGTCCCCCTGCGTGAAGGTCCATGTGAGGTGACCTGTCTAGGACTAAAACATAATTGCATGAAAGATCAAGGGGTCCTTTGTAATTCTTACGCATTATACACTACAAAAATTATTTATAGGACTACTATAAAAAAATAAAAGGCAGAGGATTCAAAGGATATTACCCCCATATCGTGCGCAGTCAGACGGACAGGAGTACGACACGCATGCATACTTAAGAGCATCAAGCGGGTGAGGCAAGATATCACTTCGCTTGAAATCAACATCCCAGATTAGATCTGGGTCGTGCATGAAATCTGACGATCCATAAGGGCAAAGTAAGAACAACTCCATGCCCTCCCTTCGATCGTGCATTGCTCCTAACCCAGGCCACATGCTGCTTCATTGAAGGACTCGTGATTCTCGTGGGGGTGTCCCATGTTGAATGGTACTGGCAAGAAGGTTCTGGCCTTGCTGGGGAGAGGCCTAGAGTTTGGTGAAGCTCGTAGTACCTGGAAGCCTCCTCCTTCCCCAAAATCGAACCTACTTGGGTCCTTAGAGCCTAGTTCATGCATAAAAAGGTCCCGGGGCTCGAGGCGATTCATCTCAACCCACTTTGAAGTTTTATAACACAAAGATGGAGGTGAATGGAGGAGCTCTGATGTAAGACTGAGGGGAATCTCTACTTCACTAATCTAAAGAGGATCAGGTTGGTCCATATAGGGGAAAAGATGGAGCACGTGATGGGGAGTGAATTAGTGTAAAATGGTTGGGTAAAACAGATGGAGTCACGACAAAACATAGCCAGAGCAAAGAGCTCCGATAATCTTTGGTTTTAAGATTTAAGCTAAACTACTGATCTAAGGATGAAATAAAGGATAAGAAACTAATAACTAAGACTAAATATATTCGAGAATGGATAAATGCACAACTCATACCTAGTTTGCACCAAGGAGTAGAGACCTCATTGGAACGATGCCTTAGACCACCTCTCCTCCTCCTTGCTTTGCTCCAATACCTCGAGGGAATCCTCGTTGTCACTGGGAACACACTCACATACAAGGCTGAGGGAATAAGGGCTCGAAGAGGGATCAAAATATGGACGGAAGGAGGAAGAGGTTATTTATAGACACAACGAGGAGGGCTTATTCGATTAGGATTTTTGCTTGAATCGATGAACCTTTGACTTCGAAAAAGTTCTCGTGTGATTGAGGGTAGATCGCAGAGGATTTTTCAAAAAGAAATCGAGAAGAGAAAATCAACAGATGGAAAGGGGAAATTGGGAGAAGATGGCTTGATTAACGTTCGACATGCCAGGCGGTTGGAGGCAGGGGAGTTGACTACAGTCAATTAAGACTCGGTCGTGGTTGATCCATGTGGAGCAACCAGAAAAAGGAGATTGGAAATTTATTATAAAATCACTAATAATTAATAAATGAATCAATTAAATTTTGGTTATAAAATAAAAATGTTTATTTTTATGTAGTATTTAATTCGTATTTGTATTTATTTTTTGAGATTATTTATATAGGTTATTGTCTACATGTGTAGTTATAGGTATATTTACCCGTGTATTAGGTTTTTAATTCTTATTTTGTATATTAAATTTTATTTTTAACTATATATTATTCATATATTTAGAACTTATTTAAATATACCTAAATATATTTTTTATTATATTTTTTGATATATTATGTAACTTAATTAAATAGAGGTATTAACTATAAATGTACAAGTACATGTAATTCATCTATGTATAATATAGGTACATATATTTTTTATTTATTTTAGTGTATTTTTATGGATTTATTTTATTTTTATAATGTACAAATGTAATAAATAATATTTATGAAATAATAAAATATAAGAATATGGAAAATATAAATAATAAATAAATTGATTATTTTATTCATGTAAAGTACATAATAGAGGTCCGAAACTTAACTTCTGCATCTTAACTCCAAATTAAATGAAACCATCTTCACTAAATAGCTAATTAAAGTTATATACAATTACAAGTAATTTTGGTGCATTTTTAGTTCATATGAAGAAGATACAGGTCTGGGAATTTCAGATTTTGGATTTTTATTCTTAGTGCAGAATGTACAATATTTTTGTGTGAAATAAATTTTATATTTTTCAAAGTATTTTTATTTATAATTCCAAGTTCAAAGTTTATTGATTTGTTGAATAAATAATAATGAATAAAATAAGTCCCAAAAATGAATTAATGAAGAATAAATGGAGGGGAATTTTATTATATTATTGACCCTTATCTCCCCTCGTGGCCAACCAAGTCAATTCTTGACTTAGTCAGGATGAATTATTTTAAATCAAGTTCTCATCGTATTTTCACACCTTGAAAGTTCTTTCCCATATTAACTTTCAAATTATAAGTTGTGCTTAGCAAATACGTTAAGTGAAACTCGGGTGTCCTTTTCTACTTTCATTGCACCCCAATGATGTGAGAAAATTCAACTACGACCAAAAAAGTGGGAACTCTTTTCATCCGACAAGTCCAAATTGCATTCCCAATTCCATATTTAACACTGATGTCCCCACATATATGAGTTAGCATGCTCTTAATTAAACCAGTCGTCAATGAGCAAAAAATCATATGCTTTTGACAACTCGCTTTTGGTTGATTTGCTAATCTGACAGATCAAATAATAGTCGTCGTGTGACCAAACTCAAAATATAAATTAATCAACAATTAACCCACAATAAGATATAAGCAATCAATTGAGTCAAAATTTGTTTTATTTAAACTCTACCAAATATATGTATAGTGATAAGCAGAATAGAGTATCGAAAACATGGAGCTACAATATAGATTTGAGAGATTAATAATTAATTATTTAAAATCAATATTAATTTCTTGTTTATTTTATCTTTATGTCTTATCTTTTTAAATATATAGAGTATTATATTTTAAATATATATCAGAATCTCATCAAAATACATAAAATGAAATAATTTTGAGATTTTAATATATATTTTCTACATTTTTGGAAATTTTTATAAAAGTTTTTACTAAATTTTGGATGTTTTAAAAGTAGTAGATAGAGTAAATAGTGCACAAATTAATTATTCAAGATTTAATATAAATAAGTCTAAAATTAACCTAAAACTTTTTAAAATTGTAGTGTATATAATATAGAAAATCAGAAATATAAATATATATTTTTAGGTTATCTTTAGTTTTTGCTAATTTTTATAAGGTTTTTAGGGTTCTATAATTTTTAGATTTATATTTTTTATTTAGGTATATTTGGATATGAGGTAGTATATACTAATATAGACAATATGTTTTGGGGAATTTTTGGAGTTGTATTTCTATTTTTGGATTTTAATATCTAGAAAAGGAAGAAAAGCATTTTTTAGATTTTTAATAAAAAGGAATTTTTATAAAATGACAAATGAAAATTATGCAAGCATAAGCATCATGTCAGCCAACTAAATTAATTTCCTATAGCTTTTACTCAACAAAAATATTTATAATGATAAATATACATAAAAAATAAAAGGCATAACTCAGAGGTATCGAAATGTAATTTTAATAAACTTTACATTCATTTAATAACATGTCAATAAACTACCAGAGCATAGATGCAGAATATATAACGCCTTGCGTGGTCCTACACGTGAGGCGAAAGCACATCTTTGTGTTTTCTAGAAAGCTTAGGGTCGTATTAACAAAATATCCTGAAGTTATTACAAATGATTTTATATTTACTAGACTAATTGTAAAATACAAATTTTGATGGAGGTTTAGTGTAATATACCCAAGGAGAGGTGATGAATCTCCATTTCAACAACTTTATTCTATCATTTTAGCCTTAAAAACCCTAGTAAATGCATGTAAATACCCTTAATTTGCATAAATTAACATTCATCCTTTGTTGTACAAATTGTGTATAAAATACTATTTGTATACAAAAATTATAGAATAAAGAAAAGAAAAGAAAAAGAATACAATATCAAAGATATTTTATGACCCTTAACCCCGAGACCTAGGCATCTCGACGACTAGGTCGACAAGAAATAAAGTAGGGGGAGATAAGGGCCAACATCTCATTCATTCATTATTTATTTATTCATTTTGGGACATTTTTTATTCTTTATTATTTATTCAACAAATAAAGAAACTTTGTACATGAAAGTTATAAATAATAAAATACAGAAAAATACAAAATTGATTTCATATAAAAATATTATACAATGTAAAAGTTGTAATCTGAATAAGATTCCAAAATCTCAACTTCCCAGACCCATATCTTTCAAATAAAAACTTAAAATGTATCAAAATCACTTTAATTGTATATAAATTTTAATAAACTATTTAATGAAGGTGTTTCATATTTTTTGGAGTTAAGGTGTGAAAATTTGGTTTTGGACCTTATTGCACAATATACCCGATTAAAATAATCATTTTATTTATTCTTTATAATTTTTATAATTCTATATTTTTATAATTTTGTAAATATTATTTTCATTAGATATACATACTAAAACTAAAATAAAACCAACAATAAAACATTAAAATAAAATAAAACACAAATCTATATAAATGAATATACAATAACTATATCTATATAATCTATACCCCTATTTATTCAAGTGAAAAATGACATCATAAAAATATAATAAAAATATATTTATGTACCTAAAAATGATTCATAAATATATAAAATAATTGAATAAAATAATAATAATAAATATATATATATATATATATATATAATAGAAATAAAATAGCCAAAATATAGATAAATATACCTATAAATATACCCCTAAATATTAAGTAATAATAAATAACATCAATAAATAAATAAAAATCATAATAAAATACGATATAAATAATAAAAAAATTTATTTTATATTAAAAAATTAATAAAATCATGTACTATTTTAATTAATTATTTTTGAATAATGGAGCTCTTTTGTCCTATAGCGGGCTGACGTGGCCCAATCACCTGCCGGAAATGTTGACCCTAGTCAACTTCCCATCTTTCGGCTCTGACTTCTGTCAGAGCCTCGAGTCCCTCCACTTCTTCGATTTTTCCAAGACACGTTGTTGATCTTCCACCTCGAGCTTTTCACAAAGATTATGCGTCTCACATTCATCTACCTAGCGCGATCATCAGATCCTACTAATCTTTCTCGAGCGTGTCAATAATGCACATCTAAGTTCACCTGGACTCTCTATCTATAAATAAACTGTCGAGCTCCTCCTTCCCTCCTTGATCCCTCCTGGGCCCTTGATCGAGTCTAGGTGATCGTGAGTGAAGCATATGACAGTTGAGCCTTCCCCACGCCTGGAGAACATCTGAGCAAGGAGAGGATGAGGTCCACAGCAAGCTCCAGCTGCCTTACTCCCTGAGCCCCCTCTCAGGTATAAGAGCTGAATTATCTTCTGTCTTAAGTATAATTCTCATTTTTTATTCCAATCTTTAATTTAGCATTTTAATTAGTAGGTATGGTAGATTAGCCGATTCTCCTCATCAGAGTTCTCGAGTTTCGGCCATGTTTCAATTCGATCTGACCTACCCCTGACTCTCTCATAACAACCATCACCTCCCCCTGTGTTTTCTCCATCCAATCCTATCTCCCAACTAACCGGATTGAACCTCGATCCACGAATTCGTGTCTCCCCTCCTCCACTCGCTGGATAGACATCACCAACCGCCCATTTCGCATGCAAAAGGGTCGAGGCACTTTGCCCTCGATCCTTTTATCTCTCTGTGCAAGTATATGGAACGGAAAAATTGCAGGATGCGATTTTGACAGAGGAGAAGGTTCTTGGATCACCTCACCTTCTCCGACCTCCAAGGACTCCACCTGTAGTCCCCAGAGCTTTTTGCAACCTCCAGCTGATGAGGACTGGCAGGGCGAACATGTGGAGCATCTTTAGAACGCCCGAGTTGCACTTAGACGGAGGGGAGCGCCAATTAATGCTCACATCTCAGGTTTTTCTTCCATGTTCTTCAGGAAGAGCATCCACCGTTGGATCAGCGTCATCCCTCTTGTTTGATCGACCACTATTGGATTAGCCGAAGCCTAGACCGTCAGATCGCTTCCCGTGATCTAATTCTAATCATCTGTGGTCGAAGCGTCATAGTGAAGCCCATGGATGACATGTATCAAGTGAAATCACCAGGATCGTGAGATGGCGTGCAAAAAATGGGGTAAATTGCTAATCTAACCCTTGTTTTTTTACTTATTAATTTATTTAATAAAAAATGTATAGTGTAAATAAAATGAAAATTTTGCATCTTTGGCCCATGTACTTATTATTTATTGCAACTGAGTCATGTCCAGCTCAGTTCACGTGTAGTCCCACGTAAGCTGGGAAAATTGCATGTAACCCCTAGTAATTTTTGTAATCGTAAAAAAGTTCCATAAAATTAATATACATTGTATAATTTTGGCATATTTGCATATGAACCCCTGATATTTATTTTTATTGCAAATATACCCTCGCTAGTTTATGTATTTTTGGTGCTTGAAATTCATTATTAAAGATGGCACCCTTGCTCTAAAAATCAAGAAAAATAGGGTTAATTTCTTGCTAACATGTACTTTAATTTCACAATTTTATTTTGCATTTTTAGTATTTTAAGTATTTATTAAAATTAAAATGAGCACGTTTTTATCCTTGTCTACAATATTAAAGACCAAAAAAATAGAAAAACATTTTGAAAAATTCCAAAAAAAATTATATGTTGTCTATTTTACCATATTTTAATTCTAAACCAAAAATCCCTAAAATTAGAAAATAAAAATATTAAAAATCAAAAAGCACCAAAATCCTTCATAAAAATATAAAAATTCCATAAAAACCCCAAAATATTTCTTTCTATTTTATAATTTTCTTTATATAATTATATATATATATATATATGAAATTGATTCGAGAAATTTTGGAACTTATTTCCTATTTTTAAAATTCACATAAATTTCATCCTATTATTAAATCCCTGATTTGAGATACTTTTTATTTTAAAAATCCATAAAAATTAGCAAAATTTCCAGAAAAAACATAAAAACATTAGGAAATATATATAAAACCCCAAAACAATTTATTCTATTATTTTATTTATTTTCACTATTGTTCATAATTATATCACTCTATATGGCGTATATAGCCTTTTATAATCTATTAATTATTGTAAAAAGAAAAAGAAATATTCACAAAAATATAAGAAATGGCATGATTGTACATAATATGCTTTGATTGACACTAATAGTAGCCTACCAATTTTGCTCTATGTGGTTCGACCTCTACATGCTTACTTACTATACATTTTGATATAGATTTATAATAAATTTTAACTCCGTATTTTTAATTTTCATTGCTAGATTATTTTGGGTTAATTGTTGATTGATTGAGGTTTATCGAGTGGTCAACACAACGACTACGGTTTCACTTTGTGAAATCATACGACCATCGACAAATCTCTCTCATCAAATGGTGCCATTTCTAGGGAGCAATGTGTGTAGCCTATTTTTGCCATTTATTTTATATTGTCATTATTGCTTAATCATCGATTTATTGATGTAATTAGTGATTGATTTATGTTCACATATTCATTCAAATATTCTTTGTATATCTAGCTCATTTTGATTACATTATTTCATTATCTAGGCTAATATATCTCTTTGTGAATTTGTTGCGAGGGCCCACTATGCAAGGACAGATTCTTAGGAGGCCGAGGCAACCGAGCTTGGTAGAGACTAGTCTGTACCCTGTGACGAGTTGGAGAGGCCAGAAATGAAGCAAGGAGAAGCTATTTAGCATAAAAATTAATTAGATTTATTCATTTAATAGTGACAGAGGGACATTCGTTTATTAAATTGTAATAATTAAAACTTGAACACTACTCTCCATAACAAGGTCTAGTGCTCGGGTGTCTGTTCACCCGAGGGCCTCATCGTAGTTTTCCACGCTTTATCACCTTCTTTTATTTTGTTTCCTGTTGTTTTGAGTTTTCTGCCTTCTTTTTATTTGTTTTGTGTGCACGAAGCCCCTAGACTTGGGTTGTTTGTCTTGGTACTTAGGTCCCAACACATTGTAAGAGACATCATACAACGCTAGTAAGACCTGTTGTGGTGAGAACGGAGATGTCTCCAAGACCAGACTCTTGGGTTTGTCTATGAATAATTGACATATGGTTCTTCACCATTAATAACAATTACTACTTAGGGCAATTTTGTCAAATGCACACCGCAATGTAGATAGGTTTAAATATTCTATTTTGCATACCACATGGAGAGAGCTGGAAAGCACTATAAGTACTCTAACTCAGCATGCATCATTAGATTCAATGGTGAGATTTCCATCGTCGAATAGACTTGCATAGCTTTTCTACTATCTCCCTCAGATTTTGAGAACGTAGGACTTAAATGAAAATCTACAAAAATGTTAGGTGCTTCTATGCAAAAAGATCCAAAAAAAGTGAAAACCCAAACATTAAAACAAGGGTACTGCTAAATAAACTTTGACCTTAAATAAAATTCATAGTGGACTTTCATTGCATGGGGTTCATAAAGCCCCATTCTTTTCAAGTAACTTAGGAGGGGACCAAAACCCCTCCCATGTGCGAAGCATGACCCGCTAAGGATTAGAGCCAAAAACCAAATCTGTAACTGCCTTGTGTATCATTTGGATTTCCAAAGTAATGGCGCTTCTATCGTACGTGATCAAGTAGGGCTCGTCAACGATGGTGTTCCCGCCTTGTGTAGAACATCGACATGGTCTAAAGTACTGAGCTTAGTCCATGTCCTCATGGGTGTGTCTGTCTCATCGGTTCGCATCTGAGTAGGACCTTGCATGCTCATAGGTAATTCCATTGCGAACGTGGTTTGAAGTAGCAATTTCACCTATCAGCTTCCTCTCTCTATTTCTTTAGCTGAGTAGGGATCTAGGAAGGATTACAAGGAACTCAAAAAGTGTAGACTATAGGTTACAAAGGAAGAGGACAAGTATGGGATACTTTTCCTGCAGTACTATCTATCCTTTATGGTTAGCATGCTAAGGACTTGCTAAAAGATATGCCTGAAACAACAACTCTAAAATTGAAAAGATAATAAATAGCTGATCCTTCATGGCTCCACATGGAGTGAGTTGGTGAACCCAATTTTGTTTTGTGTTTATATGGATCTAAATTAAGGTTCAAAGATCAATTTTCGCTCACTTGCATCAATTTTGTCTTACATGTCTTCCTTTTGACCCCTTGCTCAGTTCGAGCCTTTCAACTATTCTACACTCCTTTTTATTCCTCGTTTACCACTGTATCTTTCCTCCTGCATTGATCTCCTTTTTGCTCCATGATGGTGATCCATGGATGGTTTAATCAGGACCCCATCAACACCCACATCAATTCCATGGATTCGACATTATCAATAATTTGAGGTGATTCCCAAGAACTTAGCCTGGACCTTGCGGACCAATCTCCAGACTCCTCGTCTTCTTTCAATCCTCCTTGACCACCTAATAAATCGGGAGCACTCTTGTCCCACATCCGTCGTTGTGAATGGAAGTCAATTTCAGTCTACATCTTTTCACCATTCATAACATTCTAGGATTGACCCTAATCCCATATTCATCTTGGCAGCTAGAATCAAATTCCAAGTGGTCTCATTGTAATTCTTTCACATTTCATATAGAAGTCAGCCCCGGTCCTGAATCCCAATGCAGAATTCATCTTCTCTGACTCAGAAACAGAGATGGAACCTTAAGGAAAAGGAAAGGGACATCAGCCTCCACAAACAAAGTCAGGTCAGGGACTCGATCAGAACGAAATCAACACTCAGTTGTTGGCTTCTATACAAGCCATAAAACAAAAACTGACAGAGTTGGATCTCATCAAGACTGCATTCCAAGACATGTTGAATGATTTACAGAAATAACCATCAAGAGAAGGAGGAGGAGGAGGAGACAAACATCGTGATGACCTAGATGAAGAAGACCGGAACAACCAATGCAGAAACCGATGCTGAAGGAGACATACAACCTTGGAGACAGCCAGATGTCTGAGTGGATTCTCATTCCTCCAGTGCATGCTTACTTTGAGCTCAAGCCTCAGTTACTTTCTCTTCTACCGTCATTTCATGGGAACACTGGTGAGGATCCGTACATTCTCCTACATATCTTTAGAACTACCCACTACCCCAACATTCCCTTGGATGTAGTGAAGATGATCGTGTTCCCCTTCAATTTATAGGATAAGGCCTATAGTGGGTCAATCATTCGGAAAAAGGTTGTGATGACTTGGGAGAAATTGAAATCTGCATTCCTTCACAAGTTCTATCCTCTTGGTCGGCTAAACCAGATGCAAGAAAGAATTAGAAGCTTCTCCCAAGGTTCCCACAAAACTATTCATGAAGCCTGGCAGGAAAAGTGACGCCACCATGAGATACTGAGGACTAGTCTGGTCCAACACTTTCTCGAGGGCCTGAATATAAAACCAAATGCTCGTAGCCACAACATGTGAGGGATCTCACTTCAACAAAGAAGAAGATGTGGTATGGTATATTTTCGAAGAAATGGCCGAAGGAAAGGCCACCCTCTCTTCATCCCACGCATACCAGAAATAGCCACAGATCCTCCAGAAGCTAGTGCACATGGTAACATCTCGTGAGGCAGAGAGAGACGAGAGATCTAACGTCAGCATCATCAGGGGCCATCTCTTGAAGGTTAACTTTATCGAGAAGCAGTCACAGGTTCTCAAGAAGCTCATTGTAATCGAACAGAGGACACAACATGTAGATAAGATGGACCAGATCACCAAGCAGTTGGAGGTGCCAGTGAGCACCATCAGTTATGTTCAGTAAGCAACACCATATTTAGAGACTCATGCTAAGAAAGAGATGAGCCATCACAACCTCATCAGCCTCAACCGAGTCTTCAACCACTAGCGATCCAGCACATGTATTACGTGTAGGTGCCCGAGCAAGGCCCGTCGCAGCAACATATGGTGGTTTACCAGCCATACTTCCTTCCTCCTTCTGATCCAGCATTCCCACCGCCACCATTGATTCAGGAAGTCAACGGTGTATGAAGCAAGGATTCATAACTAGCTCTTTCTACCGGACACTCCTAGGGCCAGCCACCAGTCAATAGGGCATACCACCAACCCCAGGGTAGTCATTGTGAACAGTCTTCTCAACCTCTACCTCATTATCACCAGCCTCTGCAGTACCAACATCAATGAAGGTAGAATCAGCAGTATTCAAAGCCGCAGTACCACCAGCCACACCATACCACTAGTGCGCGGCTGCACCACCTCAGTAGTACCCTCCTCCCTCCTATCAGCAATACCAGTTCCCTCCACCTCCTCAACCACATAAGCAGTCTCAACCTCAGCCCCCACATAATCAACAATAATGTGTTCTGCACGATGACACGTCTGAGGCAACTCTAGTGAACCCTACCCTAGATTGCATGACCCAACTTGTGAAGGGCCTAGTAGAACTGACAAAGAATATAAACAACCTAACAGCCACTAAAACTCCTATACCAGCCCAGGTCGATGCGAATCCCAATAACTTCAAGCGTAAAGAGAAGGTAGAATGTGATGTCCAGACTATACCTGTAGAATCAGATGATTCTAATATTGCTTTATCTAATGTTGGCACTTTCAGGAGCAGTAGGACTCTACCTTCAATCTGCCACAAGCCATGGAAAGAACAAATATTTGACAGGTGAATCATCATCTTCTACATAAGACACGCCATCTATAGGGTCGGGTGAGGAAGAAGAAGGAAGAGGATCCATGCTAGTTACCACTCCTCTCCATCGATACCATTAAAAACACCAAAAAATTAGAAAATTCAAAAAGACCAAAAAGATGTTCACAGTCGACGTGAAGCCAGACCAACCATGGAGGAGCCGCCAGCAGCAGCTGATCCTACGCCAGACGATGGGGCAGTGGTCGCGCTTTCTGCTTGTCCACCAGCACCTGCATCTTCGTCTCCAACTTGTACTCCTTTTTGTGATCCAGATGTACAGAATATCATGGACATAAATGTTGTTGTAAATAAGAATAATTCTTTTGCTTTCAGTAATGTGAATATTACTTTTCTTGATGCAATAAAAAATCCAAAAAAATGCAAAAAGAAAAAGTGCATTATCTGATCCCAAATTTGTGGATATTATTAATAATCTAACTGTTGAGATTCCATTGATAAATGCCATGTAATACATGTATGCTTTAAAGAAAGGTTTGAAGGAGGCATGTACAAAAAAGCGTTGTCCAACACATAACAACAGACGTCGACATGTAGAGAAGCACGTTCTTACCATGGACATAGTTGTAGCCATCAACAATCTCTCGCAAAAGAATCAAGACAAATGACAACCTTTGATCAGTTTTGAGGTTTTTAACCAAGTCTTCGAGCGACCTTTCTTGACAGTGGTTCTTCCATCAATCTCCTGCCCTCTTCATTATTGCAAGAATTAGGACTAGGTCCTCTCAAGCAGATGATGAATCTACGATTCGTCATCTTTATTCATTTATTTTAGCTTAAAATCCCTTATAAAACACATGCATATAACACTAACTCCATATTCTTACTTTCTTGCATCTGTGTATAAATATTGTACACTTCTTACTAATTTTAACCTAAAACAAATAAAGAAAGAAAGAAAGGAAAAATAAAGAAAAGAAAATAAAAAAAGGAAGACTGTATACAGGCTGACCCAAACCTCGAGAGAAGGTCAAGACTTGACCTGATCGACCAGAAATAAAGTAGGGGGAGTTAGGGTCATTAAGCAAAAAAATCCAAAAAAATTGTGTTTTGTGTATGTTTGTATAAAACTAACACTAATTTATTTGTGTCCTAATTGATCTCAAATCAAATAACTTTCAAGACCAATGTTTTAAAGAAAAATATGCCCTAATTAATAAAAATAATTGCACACTTAAATCTTGTACAGAATAAAAGTAACCACACTTGGAAAAGGCCACTAAGCACTAATTGAAAGACCAATTTCAGCTCCATACGAGCTCAAATTAAATCAATCTCATTTCCATTGGATTTGAAATTAAATTATCTTTAAAATGGTTGTATTTTCATAATTTTTGGAGTTACAGTTGAAAAGTCGATTTTCTAGGGTGGTTTATGCAATTTTTCCATTTATTTTGTGCATATTGTATTTGTATATATTTATAAATTAGTATTGCTAATTATTTAAAATAAAAAAATAAAATTCCTAAAATAAAAAGGCTAATTTACTCATTTACCCTTATATGTAATGTCATATATGTATATAGTATATGTATATAGTTGCTATTTTTAATTAATCACCATAAAAAATAAAAAAACAACATTTTTATTTCAAATAAATAAAGTGACTAAAATTAAAAAAAGATAATTTTGTTATATCTCTTTTACTTTATCTCATTTCATCTCTCTTATCTCTTCCACCAAAAAATTCAAAAATTCATTTCAATTTTCATCTCTCTTATCTCTTTATCCCAAAAAAATCAAAAATTCAAATTTCATATTATCTTTTCTATTTATATGGCTCCTTCTCCCTCATTCCAACTTGATCGATCTTTAGAGAGAGGAGCCCGATCTCCGAGAGAAAATTTCGTCGAGAAAGTTGCCTAGTCTTCAAGCCGTCCGGTGACAGCGAGTCGGCCTTGTCGAGGCGATCACGGTCTATTTCCGCTCCTAAGGTGAAATCCATCATCATTTTTCTTCTTATTTTATTCTAGTTTGATCGTAGTTTATTTCATCACATTTTTAATTCCATCGTCATTTTGTTCTTTCTAGATCCTTTAAAAAATCCATCTCGATTTGATCTGTCTCCAATTCCAAATTTTCATCTCACTTTCTCGATCTCCACGCGTTCTATTCTATCTTCCACGATCTATCAACTCCGACCATGCATAGTGGTCAGAGAATTGGATTCGATCCTTTCATTTTCACCGGATCCCCGTTCATTTTTCTGATTGTAAATAAATAAAAAATAATAATAAAGACATTTGTTTTCTTTACCCCTCACCAGTGGACTATCCCTCTTTTGAAGCATTATTGCAACCCACAGTCTCTTGTCTTTAGACATCTGTGCTACTGGACGGGTTGGTGTGCACTTCCCTCCCTAAACGAGGGAAAAAGTTTCCACTTGTGTGTGCCTCATACCGACAAATCCAATCCCCTCACCACTGCAATTGAGGCTCAAGAGGAAAAACTCCTTATGTAAATGTTGATGTATATAGTATTTCAAAAAAAAGCAAAAACTCCAAAAAAACGGGCATGCCTAGTCGAAAATAAAATGTCTGCCGGAGTGTACATATTTGTATAGTCAATAAGCAAGCTTGAGCTTCAAAGTCATACCTTGTAAGCCTACAACAGGATGACTCGACTACACTAGTCATCCATCCTAGGATAGGTAGCTACACTGGCTACCGTCCATTCTTCTCTTTACCCCCTCCTCTTGAATTGGTTGCCACATGAACTTAGAAGGGAAATACCTTGCTCCTCGAGGAAAGAGTTGCTGGATTAGTGAATCACTAGGTTGTCATCCTGGAGAAGTTAGACTCTTTTTCATTTCAGTTGAGGGGAGCCACCATTACATACACTGTACAAATCAGATTCATAGTCATAAGGGTTTGCGTATGAGTTGAAATATTCTGACCTGGCTATTGAGGAGGCTTGAGTGGAGTTTTGGGATTCTCGAAGATTGTTGTGCTTCAAATTTGATTCCCAATAAGGTTTCGATCGCCCTAAATCTTCAAAGGTCCGACTTAAGCTCCAAACTTTGATTTTGTGAAGACAAGTTTGAGAACTAAATTCAATCCACTTTCTTTCTTTTTCTTTTATTTGTTTTTCTTTTTCTACACTTATTGCATAAGTGTTTGCTAGGGACTAAATAAGACAAGTATAGGGGAGTGATGAATCTCCATTCCTTTACCTTTATTCTACAATTTTAGCCTTTAAAACCCTAGTAAATGCATGTAAATAACCTTAATTTGCATAAATTAACATTCATCCTTTGTTGTACAGATTGTGTATAAAATACTATTTTTAATACCAAAATTATAGAATAAAGAAAAGAAAATAAAAAGAATAAAATATCAAAGATATTTTATGACCCTAAACCACGAGACCTAGGCATCTCTATGACTAGATCGATATGGAATAAAGTAAGGGGATATAAAGGCCAATAATTCAATAAAATTCTCATTCATTCATTCATTATTATTATTCATTCTCCATACATATTTTATTCTTTATAATTTATTCATCAAATAAAGAAACTTTGTACATGAAACTGGTAAATAGTAAAATATAGAAAAATATAAAATTAATTTCATACAAAAATAATATACAGTATAAAAGTTGTACTTGGAATAAGGTTCCAAAATCCTAAGTTCCCATACCCATATCTCTCATATAAAAATTCAAATTAAAAAAAATCACCTTTGATGTATATAACTTTTAATAAGATATTTAATGAAGGTGGTTTCATATTTTTTAGAGTTAAGGTATGAAAGTTAGGTTTTGGACCCATATTCTACAATATAATTGATTAAAACAATCATTTTATTTATTCTTAATTTTTGTTACAATTTCATATTTTTATAATTTTTTAAATATTATTTATATGATATTTACATATTAAAACTAAAATAAAACCATCAATAAAATGTTAACATAAAATAAAATACAAATATATAGGTGAATATACAATAACTATACCTATATAATTATACCCCTATTTATTTAAGTGTACAAATGACATCAGGGAAAATAAAATAAAAATATATTTATGAGCCTAAAAATAAGTTATAAATATAAAAATAAGTGAATAAAATAATAAAAATACAAAATACAAAATAAAATAAAATAAAATAGTGAAAATAATAGATAAAGATACCTATAAATATACCCCTAAAAATTAACTAATAACAAATAACATCAAATAATAAATAAAAATCATAATAAAATACTACATAAAATAATAAAAAAATTTATTTTGTAATAAAAAATTAATAAAATTATTTATTGTATTAATTAATTAATTTCGAATAATGGAGCTCTTCTGCCCTGTAGCAGGCTGACGTGGCCCAATCACCTTCGAGGGAATGTTGACCTCAGTCAACTTCCCATCTTTTAGCTCTGACTTCTGTTAGAGCCTCGAGTCCCTCCTATTCTTCGATTTTTCTGAGACACCCTACTAATCTTTCCACCTCGAGCTTTTCACAAAGAATATGTGCTTCACATCCGTCTACCTCACGCGATCATCAGATCCTACTAATATTCCTCGAGTGTGTTAATAATCCGCGTCTAAGTTCACCTAGAACCTCTATCTATAAATAAACCGTCGAGCTCATCCTTCCCTCCTTTATCCCCTCCTGGAACCCTTGATCAAATCTGGGTGATCGTGAGTGAAGGGCATGTGACAGTTGAGCCTTCCCTGCACGTGGAGAACGTCGGAGCAAGGAGAGGAGGAGGTCCAAGGCAAGCTCCGGCCACCCTGCTCCCTGAGCCCCCTCTCAGGTATAAAAGAAGGTTCATCTTCTGTCTTAAGTAGTTTTAATTCCCATCTTTCAGTTCCGATCTTTAGTTTAACATTTAAATTAGTAGGTAGGGTAAATTATCCAAATCTCCTCGTCAGAGCCTCAAGCACGAACCCTGTTTCACTCTTATCCGGCCTACCCCTGACTCTCTCATAGTAACCATCACCTTCCCTTGTGTTTTCTCCATCTAATCCTATCTCCCAACCAACTGGATTGAACCCTGAATCTGTGAATCTGTGTCTCTCCTCCTCCGCCAGCTGCCCATTTCGCGTGCTAAGGGGTCGAGGCACTTTGCCCTCAAACCCTCTATCTCTCTATATAGGTATATGGAATGGAAAAATCACATGAGGTGATTGTGGCAGAGGAGAAGGCTCCTAGGGATCTTCATTAAAAATAAAAAAGAAACATACTAAAAATCAAAAAGCACCAAAATAATTTATAAAAATATAAAAATTCCACAAAAACCCAAAAATATTATTTTTGTTTTTAAATTTTATTTATATAATTATCTATATATGAAAATTTATTTGAGTAATTGTGGACCTCATTTCCTATTTTTAATATTCAAATCAATTTTAGCCTATTATTAAATCCCTGATTTGGGATATTTTTTATTTTAAAAATCCGTGAAAATTAGAAAAATTCCAAAAAATCACAAAAACATTAGAAAAGTATATAAAATCCAAAAACAATATATTTTATGCAATTTATCTTTTTTCATTAGCATTCATAATTATATTACTCGATATGGCACATATAGCCTTTTATATTTATTAATTACTATGAAAAGAAAATATAAAAATCAGAAAATATAAAAAAACACAAAATTATAAAATAAAAATTAAAACATAAAAATAGTAAACCAAAAATACAAAAAAATATAAAATCAAACAACCCCAAAAATATAAGTAATGACATGATTGTACATAATATGATTTGATTGACAATAATAGTAGGCTACCAATTTTTCTCTATGTGGTTCGACCTCTACATGTTTACTTGTTATACATTTTGATGTAGAGATATAGTATAGTTTAACTCCTTTTTTATATAAATTTATTGATTTATATTGTAGGTTAATTGTTGATTGAGCTTTATGGAGTAATCAACACACTTACTGTGGTTTCACCTTGTGAAATCACACGACCATCGACGAATCTCTCTCATCAAATGTCAAGTGGATGAAGTGTGAGATCTGATCCAACGGCGGGCGTGACTCCTCGTGTCCTCACTTATCATCCATAGAATAGGGAACAACATTGTTCTTACTCAGCTTCAATCATCCTATACTCCTTGATCTGATGTCCATCTAGCAAGTCCATCACCTATTCTTCTTCCTGGGACCTCTCCGCACCTACAGAGTGGCTCGATGGGGTCCAGGCCTCATTGTGAAGAGGTATGGAGGATGTTTTACTCCAGTAACATGGGGAACTAGTTCTTTGATCAATCACAGCTCCAGATGCCTCTCATGGAGACCAATCCTGCATAAAATAGTTTTGCATCTCGAAGAATGTCGCCTCGGCCAAAAAATATTTAAGTTGAATGCACGAATGGAGGGGGTTAGTAAGCTTATGCGAACTACAAAGGATGGAGTTTTGATTCGTCGATTCAAAGTGAATAGGGTTGATCTTAGCTAGGAGAAATGATGAATAAATGAGGGTGATTATGAGGTAGTCGAAAGGGGTTCTGAATAGGTCACGACCAAACACTTGTGGTGATGAACTGTAATTAAGCTAATATATGATAAACGACCAGAAATTAAGCTAAAATAGACCTAAATCTCAAATAAGGAACAAAATTGCAAAGAAAAGTACCAAACTTAACAACTCAATTGGGGAAATACCTAGACCAGAGAATCTTCGTCAGAGGAGCTCTAACTAATGGTTGGATCAACTCTTCTCGGCCGACTTTATTCATGCTGGTACCAGTAGGTGAAGCTACTATCATTAGCTCACTCCCACACACTTGGATTGGGGGTTGCATAAGGGCATAAGAGGATCAAACTTGCAAAAATGATGGAGAAGGATTATTTATATACATGAGGTGAGCTGACTTTGGCAGAGGATTGCGTGGAGGAGAACAGTTAGTGAAGGCTTGGATAACGGCGTGGAAGAGAAATATGGTAGATGCAAGAGTGTGGAGGTCTCAATTGACATGGAAACAAGGAGGAAGGTGAACAAATTGGATAAGAGGGGCTTCTCGTGAGTTCTAACAAGGTTAGAGATAAGCCGAGGACAGTTAACCAAGGGTCAACTAAGGTCGGATATTGATTGGTCCATGTGGACCAAGTCAGGATAAAACAAGAATTAAATACCTTATTAACTCAATTGAAAATACTAAATGATTTTTTAAATAAACCCTAAAATATGATAAATGATTTTATTTTTAGAATATTTCAAGGTGATTTTTATTTATTTTTACAATCTTATTTGTAGGGTGCTAACATTTACATGCATAGATATAAGTGTATATATATGGTATTTTATTTTATTGTGTATTTTTAATTTTTATTATCATGTGTACATATTGTATATGATTATAATGTAATTAAATACACATTTACATATTTTATTTTTATGAATTTATTTTCATATATAAATAATTTTATGTATTTACATTGTATGAATAATATACATATATATATATATTTATTTAATGTATTTTTTATTTCAAGTATATTTTAATTATTTTATTTTATGTTTATATTTTTAATATGTTTTAAATAATATTTACATTTATTTTAAAATATAAAAAATGTAAAGATGTAAAAAATAAAATATACGAATAAAACATATAAACACGGTACAATGGGATTGAATTCATATGGAGAATATAGTGATCTCTGAAGTTCAGTTCGCGGGTTTTTTTATCTGTGTCCCACTTGCACTGTACATTTTTATGTGCAGTTATTTTTATAATTTTATATATATTTTTGTATAAATATTTCATGTTGAACATTTTCTTATCTGGAGCATGTAAAAATAACAATAAAATGGTGTAAAAGTGGGTATTTACAATGCTATGTTAATGTATCTGACCCTTATATATCTCTACTTTATTCCTTGTTGACCCAATCAATATTGACTATGTCTCGAGGCTTAGTGTCATCCAATATCTTGGATACTTCATTTATTTTCCTTCCTTTTCTTTATTCTTTTATTTTGGCTTTAAATACATATGGTTAAACATTAATTACATACTATTATAGATGAACAATGAATGCTAATTTGTACAAGTTATTGATATGTACCTGTGTTTTGATAGAGGTTTAAATACAAAATGGAAGAATAAAGGTAGATATATGGTTATTCATCAGCTATGTGCAGTTCAATATTGCCTCAATTATATTAGAAAAAATATTGGGGTCAGTACATATACAACCCATCTTTTTCGATAAACGAAGAGTCTGATCCATGTGAAATTGTATTTCGAAGTCATGATTTGCATTAGCATCTCAAAAAATACAATCCATGGTGATGGAGCTCTTTGTAATGATTAGAGAACATGGATGCCATCTTATGACTTTCCATTTCATTTTAAATCAATGATTAATCAATTCGAATCATATTCTCATGATTAATCAAATAAGGAAAATAAAGGCATAGGTAATTGAAAATTGTTAATCTTAATCCAATTAAAACAATAATAATTCAAACAATTTAGGTATTAAATAATTGTGTCATCATGTAATCAAGCAATTCAAGCACACATAACTTCTTTTATTTTAGAAGATCAAAGTATCACATATTCATATTTATTCTTTCTGAAGATCTCTTTGACCATGTTGTGCGGAATGAAGGGATGAAGCACTTCCTTATCGTGTTAAAATGCCAATTAATTAACCACCACGACAAGACATGCCTCATAATGAAAGAAATCTCGATTTTGAATGGTTTCATTTGTACTCGAATAATTAAGTCGATTACTAAAGCTATTGATTCAAAACCAGGCAAGTGTGTGAATAATAAAAATGTGAAATAAATAGATATTCTAATTATTGCATAAAACTAAACAAATAATCAATGATTTTTTAGTTCAATTTGTAAGTTGTGATGATTGCACTTTAAGATAAAAGTCATCATTTAACATGGACTTAAATTTCTTTATCTGATAGGATACGAGGAATCCTCAAGCGCATCATGGAAGCGTGTTGATCGCAACTCATGCGATCGGGGCGACTAGTCGCACTAGTCACTAGATGCAACAGAAATTAAAATTTTAAATCAAGTGATGAAACCACGTGATCACAAGAACATTTCTTGGATCGTTTCATCAAACCACAAAGTATTAGAAATACCTCTTGAAGCGTGGTTGCGATCAAGAGATCTCTAAAGCAAGAGATCCTCCTGACTCAAGTCTGATCTACGAAGATGGCACTTGTGGGCGCGATAATGAGACACGTTTCTCCCGCAATCCTTGATGAAGATCCAAGTCTTGAATATCCTGATTTCATTTGACGAAATCCATCGATGGAGATCCACGAGCAATTGAAGCGACAACACAACGGCGTGGAGACGATTGCTTGTTCCCTCAAAGCACAAGGTGGACGGGTGATGAAACTCGATTTCATCATCTTTATTTCTCATTTTTAACCCCCTTTCTTAAGCTGAATGTCAATAAAACCCAGTTAAAGTCTTGTAATTAACAGAGTCCTTAATAAATTAAAAACCACAAAAAATGGCAAAACAAAAATCCGTGGTATTTTTAGACTTAAAAATACCCTCAAAAATATTTCGGGCCTTTGTTTAACTTTATCTCCAGTTTTGGCCAACATGAAAATTGTAGATCTCATCAAAATCTACAACTTTCATGTTTTGAGTTTTCTCAAATTCGGCCATCTTGACCTTCATATTTCAACTTCAAGTTTGCAATAATCTGATTGGGCCACGTGGCCCAATCTGGGTGAGCCACGTGGCCCGCTTCCCTTGTCCCATCCGCCTGCGATCTGGGTCGTCGGATCTCGCTTCATATCCAACGGCCCTGCTGTGTCCATGCACGCCTATGTCCTCATCCATCAGATTTTCCCCCGCCTTCAATCCGCACCGTTCATTTGCACCTTAAGCAGAGCTCGCCACGTGGCGCTTTGAAGACCGATCGATCGCGTCCCAGATGTTCCATCTCAGTCGTTCCTTCCTTTGACGCCCCTCAACCGTCCGATCGAATCCTGGGGTCCATCTGAGCCGTCCTTAAGCGCCGAGCCCGTAGCTCGACACGTGGCGTGATCGCAACCCTTCGATCGCTCCGCCCCCGATCTAATCTCAACCGTCGCTCCGCGCCCAATTCTCCACCGTTGGATCTCCAGATCCAACGGCGGAGCGTCGTCGTCAACCTCCAGCCTTCTTCTCTCTCCCACAATCCACCTCGCGTAACCCGTCCACCCTTCCCTTTTTCTCCGCCACTCCAGTCAACCTCGCACCTCGCCAACCACATCTCGGTCTTCCCCCATCTTCCCTCTACCTCGCGCATCACTCCATGTCCCACGAACACCTCTCAGTCGTCCCATGATCGCCTCTAAAACCACGACCATCACCACCTGCACCGCCAACATCCATCTTTAAAAACCTCGCATCCCCCGTCATTCCAACCAGTCCACCTTTACGCGGGGAGGGGCCCAACCCTCCTCCGCCTCCCTGTGACAGGGGGAGGCGAGAAGATCGAGCGAAGAAGACCCCATCCTCCGGTGAGACCCTCCGCCACTCACGGCGGAGTCGCGGCGCCTCGCAGCGATCGCCCGAGCTGCACGGAGCGGCTGGCCATGTCCAGCGAAGACCCGGGGATCAATTCGAGCCCCAGCCCAAGCCCATCGCTCCATCTCCGATCAGGTAAACCTTCTTCCTCCTCTCTTGCATTTTTTTCTTAATTTCCTTGATTTTCTCGGCTTCTTCATCCACCCTCGATCTCCATTGACCAACCCTTTAGCTCCACCATCGTTCCCCCATTCACGCGACACCCTCCGCTCATTGTCTCCTTCTTCCATACTTCCCATCGCCTCCGACCCACCTCCTCTGCCCTCGCGGCGGAGGAGCTCCGAGCTCCCCGCTTCCTTCGCCCACCTGAGCTCCCACTTCACCTCACGCACGCACTTTTCAGGCTTCGGCTATATGTCTAAAGCTGCAGGTCTTCGTGAGCGTCAATGGCCGGAGCCCAGTCGGAGCAGATTTCATCGACTTCGTAGTTCCCATCCGAGCTCCGACGAGCGATGCCAGAGGATCCTGGGACTTCCCCGAGCTACCCGCTTCATCGACGACTGGTCCTTTAGCTCGGGGGGAGTCCACCGTAGCCGGGAGCGAGCGACGGAGGAGGAGCTCCTTCGCCAGAGCTCCAAACTCGCCGCCAGCTTCGGGTGGAGGAGAAGGGACAGCAGTCGTTGGATGGTCCTCTCCCAGCGACCATCCAACGACCCAGACGAAGCTACATCATTGATTTCAATGGCCGTTGGATCCTCAAGATCCAACGACTCCCACGCATCCACGTCATCTATCAGCGCCTTCACCGGTGGCCTTTGGATCCTCACGATCCAAGGGTAGTTAACCAGTCACGCGTCGACACCAGAGCACCCTCGAGCCTTCATCCAACGGCCACGATGTAGCCACGTCGACACTCAGTTCCTCTTCTAGAGGCCGTTGGATCTTCGACGATCCAACGACCTTCGAGCATCCACGTCGCCTGAGAGCACCTTCACCAGAAGCCCTTGGATCATCATGATCCAATGGCCATTATTTGGCCACGTGGCATTCTGAGAGCCTTCACCGAGCCTTTGTATCCGAACCTCGAGGTTTGGAATTGCGGAACCATCTCCGAGCCTGCAACAACCCCGAGCCTACGTCCAAGCCTAGCCGAAGCAGCCGAGCCTCTGCCGAGCCTGACTCCAAGCCTGGATAGCATGTGCATCGCACGTGCCACTCTGGGAAATTTGCAGATACGCCCACGAACTTCTTCAATATTGCAAAAAGGTCCCCGCGTATTTGGTAAAATTACAAGGAAGGACTCGCTCCTTATATTGATTACATTTTAGCCCCTCTCAGGGACCTTTTTGTAGCTATCATTTCATGTTTTCTTGCATTTATGCCCTTGTCTTTCTTATTGCATAACTTGAGCATCATGTTTCCTTTTCAGTTGATTTCAGTTTCATTTCGAAGCTTGTTTGACGAACTTTCTATGGCATGATCATTTCGTATAATGGACACTTTATTGTTGATGTATTATTTTAATAGAGATGGTGTCTCTTGTTATTTAATCTATGCCTTGTTCAAATTGAGTTTGTCATCTTAATTCAATCTGGAATTGACTTGTTGTTTATCTTGCTTATCATTTCGTACCTAGGGCATATTTGTGATGCTTTGCATGTGCATTTATTTGCTTAATAAAATAAAAGATAAAAAATGCATGTTTACTTTTAAATGCATTGTCTTTTTGTTGTTTCTTTACATATTTTGACCTATATGAGCTCCAACTCAACACTTAGTTAAATAGACTAAAATCCAATTAATACTAGAGAGTCTTGTGTCCTTGAGTTCGACCTTGGTTTCTTGCCAAGTAAAAAAAATCATGATCGTCTCATTTTGACTTATCATACACATATCTAAAATGAGACGATCTTTTTGATGAGACCGAATTGGCCCGACTACTACGACAACTCCAAGTGCTAATTTTGCACTTTTAAAGGGCCGATTTTGCGACTTATCAAATGGTGCCGTTGCCGGGGACACGGCTCATTTCTTTTATTATTTGGAATTTTGTTTATTTAATTTAAGTGTATTTTTTAGGTCATTTTTGTTCATTTATTTTGCATTATAAAATTTTCTTTTCAATTGATCTCTAATCATTGTTTCTGTGGCAGGGCCCTTGATGGATCAAGGAGGCGAGGAGCTGGTGTCTCCCACTAAGAGGAACCGCAGGAACCGCTTGGAGTACATCGAGAAGGAAGAAAAAAAATTGTCTTGCATTTTAATTTCCATGCATGAACTTGTAATAAACTCGTCTTTTACAGCGGTCTTCGATCGAAGACTCGCGTGTGTAACCGAACGAATGTGGTTGTGTGGGGATCGTCCCCACTTGAGTGTTGACCTAGGATAGGCACGCGGCTCTCCGAGCTCATTTTATTTTTCATATTTTTATGTGCTTGATCGTAGGTAGGACACACTTTAAATTTAGACGCACATAATCTCGCATCACTTAGCTAAAATTAATGAAAATCAATCACCGCTAATAGATGCATGATTAGGTGCGGCTTTTTTAGACTTGCATACATGTTGAGTTTGGTTTTCAAAACGGCTCCAGTTGTTCACGAATTTATCGTCAAATCACTGCATGATTTCTCGCTTAGCCTAGATCGCGATTTTTTATCGAATACATGTTTTTCTCGGTTTTCTTTTTCATGACTTGATCACCTAGGTTAATGGAAAAAGAGAATGAGCGGTAGACGATGATTTATTGATTTATGTGCTAACCTTAATTCAGTTATAACTTAAAATAAAATTTGGGGCTGTTAATTGCAAGTCAACCAAAAATGGAGTAAAATTCGGTTTTGGGAGAGCAATACCCTCGCTTACGCAATGATTTTCACTTCACATCTTTTCTTTGCGTAAAAAACAAACGTTTTATCACCAATAAAACCGACAAGATAATAAACCAACCTTGGTTGGTTTCATGTGTGAGTTGGTGAAACTAAGGGTTTGCTTGATTGAGCCATGCTTGTAGCGACACACACCCCAAAACATTAGTCCCTCCATTTCATCTCCGAAGATTCATCCGCTCCCTTGTATATCCATCCCTCTTCTTCATTCACCTTGGGTCTCTCCCAACATCAAATTCCATCTTTACACTTAGGCTAATCTCAGCCTAAGTATAGGGGGACCCGAGTCCCTGTGATTTCTCTACTCATCCTTCCTTGCCTTTGTACTTAGGTTATTTCTAACCTAAGTATAGGGGGAGCCCCTCTTAGCTCCCATATATTTCTCTGTATTTAATGGACCTATGGACTCGTATCATCTAGTGCTATGAGGACATAGCAAAGTTTAAGGATAGGGGGGTATACCGTATATACAATTTACTTACTTTAGTTATAATCTGAAAAATTTGAAAAATTTATAACTTTTTGGCTAAAGTAAAAATTCTTTGGACTAAGAAAACTCAAATGATTTCACGGCTTTTCGATACTATGTTACATTATTTTTTGATAAAAATATTTATAAAATGATTTTTTAAATGAGATTTTCTTGTTTTGAAAAAATCTTTTGAAAATGTTTTGAAAATCTTTTAATTGTGTGACATGGTTTTGAAAATCTTTTATCAAGGAAAGTTGAGTCTAACCTGTATTTTAACTTTAAAACTAAAATCCATAAAAATTCAAAAAAAATGTTTTTGAATGAAGGAGTTGGATTAAACCTCTACACTTACACTTTCACCCAGGATCTAAAATGTTCAAGGAAGCTTGATTTATGAGGTCTTTGAGATTTGCGGTTAACCAGCCTTAGTCATCAGGGTCATAGACTTAATCATCCAAATTCCCATAGGTCTCTAGATTTGCATGCTATATTCCATGCTTAGTCTCAGACAAAAAGAATATGATCAGCACATCACATGCACGACTGCGGTTTTTGATTGAGATGAGTTGACTTTTCACCCGAGGGATTGGGATGAGGGATTCAAGTCTGGATTTGATCTAATGATGCTCGAGGATGGGATAAAATCTTTGAAGGCTTCATGAAACCTGAGTGTCAGCAACTTTAGCCAGTATGAGAACTTGGTTCTTATACTAATCTCTTGATATTGACCTAAGTGCCTGGGTGTGAAATAAATAAATAAAAATTGTTGATCAGTGTGCGCCAACTCTTGGTAAAAGCAGTGGAGCTAGACAAAAATTATACAAGTCAATGAAATTTCAAAGAAAAGCTCTCATTCCACAAAGTCAAATATCAAAGAGCTTCCACCAAAGGCGAGCGCTCCCAAACTTTTCAAAGTGTCCACTTGGACCACCGCTATTAGGACCAGGAGTCGGGCTTGCACCAAAAAAGGGCTCTGCATCGTAAATGCTACAAGTCTGGGTGTCGAAAGTACGATAGGTACTCAAAAAACACACACCCCGGTGTACTCACAGGAAAACAAGTGCAGACGGCTCCAACTTCTTTTGACGGACGCACTGATCAACACCAAAAAATGTGTTGCGTAAAAGGCACTAGAGAGAATCCTTGTTCCAATGAGAGGGAGAGAAGAAATGACACAATCCCATGCCCTCCATGACTGGCCTACCATCTACATTTTCTAAGTCTGACAACTAAAGAGACGGTAGACTGAATGTAAGATTGGATTTATTCCCTAGTGTTGAGGATTGGGTCCTTAGGAGAATTTCTTGGACCAAGACTTTGGGTGAAGATTTGACTCTACTCTCAGAATTGCGGTCAACACTAAATGTCATATCCTTTAGATTATATGTACATCAGAGAGAGTGTAGAGAATTAGAGGAATTGGGTACCTCTTGATTAAGGCTGGGTTGAACTCAAGAATTTTGGATCTCTAAAAATTGAGCCGACTTGAGCAGATTGGATCCTGTAATCACATGCACAAGGGGGTTAATCCAACTTAGTTATTCTTTTTGATGCTCGAGGACGAGCATAGTTTAAGTATAGGGGGGTGATGAAACTCGATTTCATCATCTTTATTTCTCATTTTTAACCCCCTTGCTTAAGCTGAGTGTCAATAAAACCCAGTTAAAGTCTTGTAATTAACAGAGTCCTTAATAAATTAAAAACCACAAAAAAATGGCAAAACAAAAATCCATGGTATTTTTAGACTTAAAAATGCCCTCAATAATATTTCGGGCCTTTCTTTGACTTCATCTCCAGTTTTGGCCACCATGAAAATTGTAGATCTCATCAAAATCTACAACTTTCATGTTTTGAGTTTTCTCAAATTCGGCCATCTTGACATTCATATTTCAACTTGAAGTTTGCAATAATCTGATTGGGCCACGTGGCCCAATCTGGGTGAGCCACATGGCCCGCTTCCCTTGTCCCATCCACCTACGATCTGGGCCGTCGGATCTCGCTTCAGATCCAACGGCCCCGCTGTGTCCACGCACGCCTATGTCCTCATCCATCAGATTTTCCCCCGCCTTCAATCCGCACCGTTCATTTGCGCCATAAGCAGAGCTCGCCACGTGGCGCTTTGAAGACCGATCGATCGCGTCCAGATGTTCCATCTTAGCCGTTCCTTCCTTTGACGCCCCTCAACCGTCCGATCGAATCCTGGGGTCCATCTGAGCCGTCCTTAAGCGCCGAGCCCGTAGCTCGACACGTGGCGTGATCGCAGCCCTTCGATCGCTCCGCCCCCCGATCTAATCTCAACCGTCGCTCCGTGCCCAATTCTCCACCGTTGGATCTCCAGATCCAACGGCGGAGCGTCGTCGTCAACCTCCAGCCTTCTTCTCTCTCCCACGATCCACCTCACGCAACCCGTCCACCCTCTATTTTTCTCCGCCACTCCAGTCAACCTCGCACCTCGCCAACCGCATCTCGGTCTTCCCCCATCTTCCCTCTACCTCGCGCATCACTCCATGTCCCACGAACACCTCTCAGTCGTCCCATGATCGCCTCTAAAACCACGACCATCACCACCTGCACCGCCGACATCCATCTTTAAAAACCTCGCATCCCCCGTCATTCCAACCAGTCCACCTTTACGCGGGGAGGGGCCCATCCCTCCTCCGCTTCCCTGTGACAGGGGGAGGCGAGAAGATTGAGAGAAGACGACCCCATCCTCCGGTGAGACCCTCCGCCACTCACGGCAGAGTCGCGACGCCTCGCAGCGACCGCCCGAGCTACACGGAGCGGCTGGCCGTGTCTAGCGAAGACCCGGGGCTCGATTCGAGCCCCAGCCAAAGCCCATCGCTCCATCTCCGATCAGGTAAACCTTCTTCCTCCTCTCTTGCATTTTTTTCTTAATTTCCTTGATTTTCTCGGCTTCTTCATCCACCCTCGATCTCCATTGACCTCCCCTTTAGCTCCACCATAGTTCCCCCATTCACGCGACATCCTCCGCTCATTGTCTCCTTCTTCCATATTTCCCATCGCCTCCGACCCACCTTCTCCGCCCTCGCGGTGGAGGAGCTCCGAGCTCCCCGCTTCCTTCACCCACCTGAGCTCCCACTTCACCTCACGCACGCACTTTTTAGGCTTCGACTATGTGTCTAAAGCTGCAGGTCTTCGTGAGCGTCAATGGCCGGAGCCCAGTCGGAGCAGATTTCATCGACTTCGCAGTTCCCATCCGAGCTCCGACGAGCGACGCCAGAGGATCCTGGGACTTCCCCGAGCTACCCGCTTCATCGACGACTGGTCCTTTAGCTCGGGGGGAGTCCACCGTAGCCGGGAGCGAGCGACGGAGGAGGAGCTCCTTCGCCGGAGCTCCAAACTCGCTGCCAGCTTCGGGTGGAGGAGAAGGGACAGCCACCGTTGGATGGTCCTCTCCCAGCGACCATCCAACGGCCCAGACGAAGCCACATCATTGATTTCAGGGGCCGTTGGATCCTCAAGATCCAACGACTCCCACGCATCCACGTCGTCTATCAGCGCCTTCACCGGTGGCCTTTGGATCCTCACGATCCAAGGGCAGTTAACCAGTCACGCGTCGACACTAGAGCACCCTCGAGCCTTCATCCAACGACCACGATGTAGCCACGTCGACACTCAGTTCCTCTTCCAGAGGCCGTTGGATCTTCGACGATCCAACGACCTTCGAGCATCCACGTCGCCCGGGAGCACCTTCACCAGAAGCCCTTGGATCATCATGATCCAATGGCCATTATTCGGCCACGTGGCATTCTGAGAGCCTTCACCGAGCCTTTGTATCCGAACCTCGAGGTTTGGAATTGCCGAACCATCTCCGAGCCTGCAGCAACCCCGAGCCTACGTCCAAGCCTAGCCGAAGCAGCCGAGCCTGACTCCAAGCCTGGATAGCACGTGCATCGCACGTGCCACTCTGGGAAATTTGCAGATACGCCCACGAACTTCTTCAATATTGCAAAAAGGTCCCCGCGTATTTGGTAAAATTACAAGGAAGGACTCGCTCCTCATTTTTATTACATTTTAGTCCCTCTCAGGGACCTTTTTGTAGCTATCATTTCATGTTTTCTTGCATTTATGCCCTTGTCTTTCTTATTGCATAACTTGAGCATCATGTTTCCTTTTCAGTTGATTTCAGTTTCATTTCGAAGCTCGTTTGACGAACTTTCTATGGCATGATCATTTCGTATAATGGACACTTTATTGTTGATGTATTATTTTGATAGAGATGGTGTCTCTTGTTATTTAATCTATGCCTTGTTCAAATTGAGTTTGTCATCTTAATTCAATCTGGAATTGACTTGTTGTTTATCTTGCTTATCATTTCGTACCTAGGGCATATTTGTGATGCTTTGCATGTGCATTTATTTGCTTAATAAAATAAAAGATAAAAAATGCATGTTTACTTTTAAATGCATTGTCTTTTTGTTGTTTCTTTACATATTTTGACCTATATGAGCTCCAACTCAACACTTAGTTAAATAGACTAAAATCCGATTAATACTAGAGAGTCTTGTGTCCTTGAGTTCGACCTTGGTTTCTTGCCAAGTAAAAAAAATCATGATCGTCTCATTTTGACTTATCATACACATATCTTAAATGAGACGATCTTTTTGATGAGCCCGAATTGGCCCGACTGCTAGGAAAACTCCAAGTGCTAATTCTACACTTTTAAAGGGCCGATTTTGCGACTTATCAACGGGCACCATAGAGAGAGAGAGAGTAGGCGTGTACTCTTGATGTTGTGTCATGAAGAGGCTAGGGTTGTCCTCTTTATATACTAGTTTGTAAGTTCATGGATCATAATCCATGGCATATACAAAGTCAATGGTTAGATTGATATGTATATTAAATCAATGGCCATGATTTGTTCAAAAACAACAACATATTAATTTATATTAAATTAAATATGTTGCATTAATCATCAACATAATTTAATTCAATAAATAAATCAATAATCACAAGATAATGATATGATAATTAAAAAGATAATTATCCACCTAAATCACATGGGGCGTCACCCATGACCAAGTCATGGGTGACGCCACCTCATGTTATTTGGTGGATTATCCTCTTTTAATTTATATCATTATCTCTTATTTATCTTGCAACATTATCCACTAAATTAATTCCAAATCAATTAGTATATATTTATTGCAAAATTATCCACTAAATTAATTCCCAATTAATTAGTGAATATTTCAATCATACCATTGAAAGTATGTGAATCATATTCACAACCCAAACTAAATTGTAAATTACATTTCCAATTAATTACTTAATGTGAATCCAACTCACATTAACAATTAACAAATACTATTTACAAAGGTGAACTATCTCTAATATATTATAAATCACATTTACAATATATACACAGATATTATGGATAGCACTATCCACAATCTGCATTTCCTTGATAATTAAATCCCATTTAATTATCTGGGATAGTCATTCTCATAATATGAATCCCACTCATATTATTCTTGATAATTAAATCTCATTTAATTATCAACATCTTATTGCTCGGATATATAATTCATCAAATGAATTATTCTTGAACTCCTTCAAGAATAATGTGCTTTCTCCGCAAATACTTGGAGATAAGGTCAGGGCGATTGTATTGTTCCACGTATAGTGACTTGGATGTTGATATCTCATCTCAAATCCAGATCTTACGTACCTCCCACAGATGCTTGATTAGATCAAGACATCAAATCTAATTTTCTCATTGCATCTGAATCTCATTCAGACCAATGTCCAACACTTTGACCAAGATCAGATTGCTTTTCTACTGAGAGGAGTCACTAAAATCCAAACCTGTTTCATCACTCCCTCGGAATGGAAGTGTCATGAATATATAATCGTTTATGATCACATCACCCTCAGGTATTCCCAATACCTGTACATCATGCATACTAGAACACCTATGATCAACCTGGAGATCAAGATCAATTTTACACTGTCTTCTTCAGGGTTTGATCACCAAGTTTCTCAATCTTAGTCATTGGGAATCAGTATCGATCATATACTTTCCCAAAGCATATATCATACCTTCAAATTCTTGTCATGCTTCCAAACCACGACGACTGTACATGGAATTTGATCGGTCCCAATACCTCATGAGTGAGCTCATGTCTTCCGGTTCATAAGTGAACCTGTATGATCCCTTTGAGAGATCATATTACTCATATGCCCTTACTTGCACACCAGCTCGCCGGTGTATAGACCTTGGTTAGGTCATCAACCAATTGGTCTGCCAAATGTACACACTCATACATATAGCAACACATCTGTCTCCGGTTAGAGGATGTGTGCCTATGCTGTGACAGCATTCAACATAGGACTTAGGTTATCTCGATCTCGTTAAGTCAATCCTTTGACCTAACTAATCTGACACCTCAGAATCTCTATTCCTATGCAGAGGACCTGCATCAAGAGGTCGGTCAGATATCATCTTATGTGAGAAAGGATTGACATCTCCTACTCAGGCCGGAGATCATCTTTTAACAATCATTTGACAGTGATTGATGAGTCCTCAATCTAACCCTTTAGATATTCATCCAAGCACCAGCCTCTATGATTCAATTATTGAATCAACAGTTGTATGATTATTAAGATAGCCATGATACATAATCCTAATTGTACAGAGGGACCTATTATGCAAATTATTTATTCTTCATTTCAGATCAGGGAATGATATGTGCAATAACAATTATTGCATAATGGCTCGCTGTGGGCTCGCATGTCCAACAATCTCCCACTAGCCCAAAGAGCCATTAATGGGCTAATCATTTAAACCCACACTCATGTGACAATCATAGGCTATTTTAGAAAATAGTTAAGTAAGCTGATTAGTCACTATGTTCCCACGAGACTACGCCAAGTCCTTTTACGGCACTTACCTATCTCGAGTAACAGTGCTCGCATCTAATGCGAATGTTGTATCTTATGCAACCAATACTCAATTTTGATAAAGAAATTATAGTGTCCTTGACACTATTGCTCAATAATTATTATAACCATTATTTCAATAATCCTTAGAATACCCTTATTCCCGGAGATCACTATCTCATAAGGTATCCACAGCTAAGACGTTTTAGATCTCTATCTATAAAGTCTTAAGTTTTGGAAGATATGACTTTGAAATCACTATCTCAAAAATCTTCTCATCTATGAAGATTTTGTTATTATTGCAATCAAGTGGTTTCTCTCCATAGTAGGATTAGCAACACTTTACTACTCCCACGGCAAGGCAGATATCTGGTTTTTATACACATCTAGCATACACTTAGCTTCTTGTAATTGATGTACAAGTGCAAGCAGCTCTAGCATTCACTTCCTCAACTCTTTGAGGTGATATCCCTTTAGATAGGTCAGTACCAAATCTTAAGGTAAGAAAGCCTTTCTTGGAATTTCCAGAAAATGGAACATGTCCAAGGTGTACTACAAATGTGACAGTCCCAATACCCTCTTTTCTTTGTTTCTGAACACCTTCAGAACTAAGATCCAAGAGGCATCTTTGAGATCATATCTTAAGGTATGGAATAGCCAGATCATAAAAAACTTTTTATCATCCTTATATCATTCCAAATGATTAGGATATTATCTACATTCAGCATGATGAACACAATGGCACTCCCACAAAGCTTCACATGGTACATCAAGATTCTATCTAAAATCATAGCATTTATAATTTCATCAAATCTTATGTTCCAACAACAAGAAGCTTATTTGAGTCTGTAGATGGATTTCTTTAGCTTTCACACCTCACTTTCCCCAATGGGGCTACTTCATGTGAATATCCTCAAAGAGGTATTCCTATATGAATGCAATCTTGACTTACATCTTGAAGATGCAATAGTGATGAATCTGTGATTCTTCATCTTTATTCATTTATTTTAGCTTAAAATCCCTTATAAAAAACCTGCATATAACATTAACTCCATATTCTTACTAACTTGCATCTGTGTAAATATTACACTTCTTACTAATTTTAACCTAAAATAAATAAATAAATAAAGGAACAATAAAGAAAAAAAGGAAGACTATATACAGGCTAACCTGAACCCTAAGAGAAGGTCAAGACTTGACCTGATCGACCAGGAATAAAGTAGGGAGAGATAAGGGTTTTTAAGAAGAAAATCAAAAAAATGCGTGTGTGTTGTTGTAAATACTTCTCACTTATTTTGTGTATATCTGTATAAAAATAATAATAATTTATTTGTGCCTTAACTAATCTCAAATCAAATAACTTTCAAAACCAAAGTTGTAAATAAAAAATGTGTCCTAATTAATAAAAATAATTGCGCAATTAAATCATGTACAGAATAAAAATAGCCACACTTGGAAAAAGCCACCAAGCACTAATTGAAAAATCAATGCCGGCCCTATATGAACTCAAATTAAACCAATCTCACTTCCATTAGATTTTAAATTAAATTATCTTTAGAATGGATATGATTTCATAATTTTTGGAGTTACGAGTAAAAAGTTGGTTTTCTGGGGTGTTTTGTGCAACTTTCCCATGTATTTTGTAAATATTGTATTTGTATATATTTGTAAATTATTCTTACCAATTATTGAAAATAAAAATAAAAAAATAAAACAAAAAAAGCTAATTTTCTTATTTACCCTTGTATATAATGTCATATATGTTTATAGTTGCTATTTTTAATAAAACCATCATAAAAAAATAAAAAATAACATTTTTTAATTTAAATAAATAAAGTGAAGAAAATTCAAAAAAATATATATAATTTTGTAAATAGTTTTATCTCTTTTACTTTATCTCATGTCATCTCTTCCACCAAAAAATTCAAAAATTCATTTCAATTTTCATCTCTTATCTCTTTATCCAAAAAAATTCAAAAATCAAATTTCATTCTATCTATTCTATTTATATGGATCCTTCTCCCTCATTCCAACTTGATCAATATTTTGAGAGAGGAGCCTGATCTCCGAGAGAAAATTTTGTCGAGAAAGTTGCCAAGCCTCCGAGCTGTCTGGTGACAGCGAGTCAGCCTTATCGAGGCGATCACGGTCCTTTTCCGCTCCTAAGGTGAGATCCACATTTTTCTTCATAACTCTATCTAGGTCAACATAGTTTATTTCTCGCATTTTTAACTCGTTGTCATTTTTTTGTTTATCTAGAACTTAAAATCCGCCATGAATTATTCCGTCACTGCCTCGATTTTTCATCTCACTTTCTCGATCTCCAGGCGTTCTATTTCTATCGTCCACGATCTCTCAACTCCGGCCGCGTACGGTGACCGGAGATCGGATTTGATTCTTCCATTTTACGCCGAATCCCTGTTCTTTCCTATTTGTAAATAAAAAATAAAAAAATTGTTTCACTTTTCTCTAATGTTTGTTTTACAGGATCATTAAAAAAACAAAATAACAAAATAAAAAATAAATAAAATAAAAAAAGAGAGGATTTCTATATACTTTTTCTTTCATGTTTTTCGGATTTACAATAAATAATAAAAAAATACACAAAAAATCATCACAGGCTGCGGGGACATCACCCCCCGCCGCCCTTCGTCCCCCCGCTGTCTCCAGCGCCGCCATGCGCGGCCCCCTCTTCGTCGGGCCGCCCTTTCCTCCAGCGGCGCCGCCATCGACCGCCAGTGTGCGGGCCTCCATGACCTCGCCACCGGAGCCGCACGCATATCGCAGCCACCAGCCGACCTTCGAGCCCCTCCTTTGGTGGCGGCGCACTTTCCCATTAACACCTTGGGCGGCGGCCTACCCCTCCCCTGTTGGCTCCATTTTGAAGGAATAAACAAAGGGAACACTTCTAGGGTTTTGATTTAATAAAAAGGGAACAATTGCATCTTCAACCCCTGTAACTTCCATAAATTTTAAAGAAGTCCCTACCAAGCCTCCAGCGCATGCCATGCACGCGGTATATTGGTAAAATTGTGCTTCCTCCCCTGTGCTTTATTTCTATTATTTATTTGATACAAAGACAGAACTTATTTACATTTTAGTCCCTGAACTGCATAACAAAAACTTGTGTGCTTTCTTGCATTGAAATAAATGTTATATGTGATCGAAAAATCTTGCAAAAATTGTGCTATGCTCCTGATGTGATTATCTTCTTAGCATAAAATTTTCATTACATTTTGATTTCATTTATTATTATTAAAAAATCAAAAACATGTCATTTTTCCCTGATTGAAATTTAAAACTCATAAAAAATCAAATATTGTTCCAAAAATTCCAAAACAAATTAGAGTAGTTTTATTTCATTGTCTTTTAATTCTGACCAATTTTCACGCATTAATTATTAATAAGACCCAAAAAAATGGAAAAAATAAAAAAACTTATAAAAATCACAGAAAATTCTACAAAAATCTAAAAATAGTGATTTCAGTTCCTGTTTGTAGATAATTGCTTCTATTTTGTCATAACAATTGTTGTCTGGAGTTTTGGATATAAAAATTTTTTTAATTGCAAATTACTCCAGGTTGTGCATATTTTAGTATTTTCTCACTGTTTGATTTTTGAAAAATACAAAAACATCTGAAAATTCCACAAAAATTCTCAAAAATATTTCACAATTTTTAAAACCCAAAAATATTTTCTCTATATTTTTCTGAGTATTTTTGATTAATCTAAAAATCACAAAAAAAGTTGGTGTGCGTATTTTTGATCTTGTGAATATTACTTCATGTTATTTTTGAAAAATAAAAAATGCAAAATAAAAAAGGTACAAAAAAGGAATAAAAAAATTAAAAAGATGAAAAATCACAAAGCCCAAGGATAATCGTCCTTTGATATTCTTATTTCTCTTAATTGATTTTCGATTAATTGAATAACCCTTGGGATTTGTAGCCTCCCTGAGTTCGACCTTGTCCGCTATACAGGTTAATAAGTAGCAAAAATAAAAAAAATTGTTTGTTGTCACGGGGTTTTTGGGGGTTAGAAATGACATGTTTACCATTAATTATCGGATCCACAAATTTTCATGCTCAACAAAATTGCACCGTTGCCGGGGAGGCACGGTGAGGGTAGTTAGGTTTCTCTTTTGATATGCTATTCTTGGTTGTAAATATCTGTTTACATTCTTGCCATTCACTTCATTGTTTATATCCACTGCATTCATTCATTTTTTCTCTCATATTTGATAATTGTGTTTCTTACACATTCTCTTTTTTTTCTTACGAGGGCCCGCGGAGCGAAGGAGGCAATCCTAGGAGAGTCGAAGCACCCAAGCTACGTGGAGGCGGCTTGATTCTTCACCAAGCTGCAGGATAGCGTGAGAAGACGAGAAGAAAAATTGTAAGAGATGAAAAAAAGAGAGATATATAGAGAGAAAGAGAGAGAGTTTTTCTTTTCTAGCATTTGAACTTTATAAACGGGCATTCATTTGTTGCGGGGTCTGTTTCACCAAGTGCCGGTGCACTTGGGGACCTCACCGATTTTGTTTTCATCGCTTTATTTTTCTTTGTTTCCCGTGGATTTCGTGAGCCACCTATTGATTGCTTTAATTAATTTGCTTGAGCCAGGTAATTAATTAGGTCCAAACACCCTAAACAAGAATTTATGTGCCTATAGAGTAGAGCGTAATTTGGACTTGGTCAAATTAACTTGTTCTTGCATGTTAATAGAAGCTATCATCTAGGACGGTTCACTTTCATCATATAGGTTAGTTTATTTTTCTGTATTTAAATTCTGTGCGGATTACTTGCATGTAAAGTGCTGGCGAGAAGGTATGCATCTCTAACCCCTGCATGCATAATCGTGCATTGGCATTTCCGATCTCCTTCCTTGTTTTCACTCACATAAGTTAAAAAGGAAATTGGACCCTCGGTAGGCGATTCTTTGAAAATATTTTAACCAAGTGACAACTGCCTAAAATTTGGGACTGCTAAAGAAAACTCGACCCTAAAATAAACAGAAGGAAAAATCATTATTTTGGGGAGAGTAACCCCCTCATTGTATTCGTTTTAACTTGCTCGCGTGCACACTAAGGTTAGTGCCCAAATCCCATAATTCAACCTAAGTGTTTGTACAACTTTGTGATTATCACCTAATGCTAAAACAAACAAGATTAAGAGACCGAACCTTCACGATCTTCACATTGCGTTGAGTTGGTGAATTGGAGGTTTGTTTTGTGTTCGATTTCTTGTGTGCATACTAGATCCTGCTGTGCATTTGCGCCTTTGTCTCCATATCTTTTGACTTGACCCTCGTGCTCTCTCATCTTTTGTTTCGAGGATGGCCGGTTAGAGTAATTTTAATCTGATCTTCGCATATACCTCGTACTCTCCAGATGATCCACCTTTCCTTTTCCAGGAGGACTTTCCTCCTGATTTTTGTGCATACCCGTCTAACCCATTATTTCAGGAGTCGGAGGACTTTGATTTTCACCCACCCTCATTCAACCCACCTGATCCTGGGATTTTGGAGTCACCTTTCATGCTGTCCACACTTAAGACATTGAACCGGATGATGGAGCATATGAATTTGAGGATTTCCAATCTATTTAACATGAATGAGAGCCAGAACGCTGCTCCACTATTTGAGGATATATATTCACTTGAGGTTAATCATGAGAGCTTGAAATCACCCAAAATACAAAAAAATGAAAAAATTTCAAAAATTCAAAAAGAATTCGGAGACACGTTGTTGATTCATTTTGGGAGGAGAGGACCCAAATGGCCGATCATTTACCCATACAGCCATGTCCCAACCTTAACCCCGAGGATTCCACTATATAGACTGCTCTTGGAAATCCTCGTGTAAATGATGATTCTGACCTCCTCCCTTGTATGGATGAGGTCCAAAAATTCAAAAAAATGTTGACTAAACCCGAAGTGGTGGCCACCCTTCATGAGATCATTAAAGCCCCACTTCAACAGGCCATGACAGATTTATCTACTCCTCAACACAAGAAAAGAAAGCGAAGGAGAAGATTTGAGCGTCACATCTTGACCATGGCCACTGCCTACGCCATCTCTCATCTTCCGTATTTTAAGAAAGGGAACACTGCCACACCTCTTGTGAGTTGCTCCATATCTGACTATTCTTGTGATAACACTCTCCTTGACGGCGGTTCGTCAATCATTATAATACCCTTATCTATGGTACAGTCTCTTCATCTTGGGCCTCTCAAGAAAATCAGGATGATAGTTCAATTTTCTGATGGATCTCAAGAGGCCGAAGGGTATTCTCGAAAACGCTGTCATTCTTATTCAGGGCATGAATTTCACTTTGGATTTTGTTGTAATGCCCATGGAGACATCCACCCCTGTGGAACACCCTCCAATCATCCTGGGACGGCCTTTCCTCGCCTCTGCGGGAGCCGTTATTGATTATGGATCATGAGATATTCGCTTCCGTTCTGATGTAGGGAGCGATGTGTTAATCACTACACCCACTATTGTCCAGAGACCGGCATCCCATGAGAGCCCGCCCGTGTTAGCCAACCCCAAGGAATTTGACCTCGATGATAATACCATAGATTCTTTTTATATGTTGGATGATAATGAAACCCAAGAATTCATCTTCAAGGAGGAAGACTCGGAAAGCATAGACCTTGGAGTTCCCCCTTCTGCTACGTGGCGATGCATTGATGATATCTGTGGAATTTACACAATAGATACCCTAGAGCGGAAGGCGGACTCTGAGACTAGACAGGACGAACATGATTTGACTACTTTCACTGATAAGTTCATTCCTATTCTCCCTGATTCAGATAAGACCGATCAGTTCAAATATGATTTGATTGCTTTTATAAAGAAATTTGAGCCTTTTGATAAAGATGATGATCCAGTGGAGGCTTGCCATGCTGAAATTGATCCTAATTTTTCTGAAAATGATTTCGAGCCATTTTACTTTGATGTTTGCGAGACTTCCCAGGCAGGACATGACCACAATACTTCCAATAATCGGTTTAGGCCTGCACAAAAACCGCTGAGGATACATTTTTGGTCGATCCTACTCAATTTATGTCTAATGATGATCCCACTATCGACCTACACCTTGTCAAATCCATACCTTAGTGGTCCCGCAAGAAGGTTCGTTTTCGACCTTCTTAACCTTTTTAAATCCACTCCTCTTGTATATCCTTTCATTTCACTCTTTCTTCTCTCATTTTATCATTCACCCCTTTTCCGTGTGTGTGTGTATGCTATACTTAGGATGTGCTTTATCCTAAGTATAGGGGGGTGAAGGATTTGTGTTGTTCATATTCGTCTTGTTTATCACCCATGTTGTTGTTGCCTATACTTAGGGATACTCTACCCTAAGTATAGGGGGTGATGTTGTTCATAGCATGTCTTTACGAGTCTGTACATTCTCTTCATCGGTTTTCCCCTTGTACATTCTACTATACTTAGGATTACTTGATCCTAAGTATGGGGGGATCACCAGCTTCTCTTATTTTTATTTTTTTCTTTGAGTCGTTGTAGCATAGGAGTCTTTTCACCTTTCTATACTTAGCACGAGTTATGTATTCCTTTTTCGCTCTCTGATCACTATGAGGACATAGTTCAAGCTAAGTATAGGGTGTGTTGTATATATTGTATATATACTTTAGACATAACTCGTACTTTCAAATACGTTTATTTGGGGGGTTATGTATACAATTTTGTAAAATCCATGTGTGTTAAAAAACAAAAAATAAAACAAAAATAAAACAAAAATAAAAACAAAAAAATTCTCTAGTATATACTTGTATATATTTTACTAACCCTTTTTCCTTAAAAACTACAAAATCAAAAATCTATAAAAATTTGCATAATTCAAAAAAAAAGCTTTCTTTCACATCTGCATTTTCCTCCAAAAATCCATAAAAAGTTCAAAATTAGAAAATTGTAAAAAAATGTTCTTTTCACATGTGCATCATTTCTTTTCAAAAAACTCCCTCCATTGTTCATATTGTGCATTTGCATGTGCATTTTTTCAGGATAGTATTGATATTTAAATTATGTATGGAATAAAATTGAAGAATGGAGCTTAGTTGGACCTTAATCCACCTAATTCTCAGAGGAACTTCACCGACAAATAGGATTTAGAAGCTTCAGGTCTTTGACTTAATTCTTTGAGTTCCACATGACAATGTGCAGTGTTTGACTCTTATTATCTAACCTGGTCTCTTCATTCTGGGTACAAGTATGGAATAGGGAATTAATTTGTACTATCGTATTATGCACTTAGCTCAACTCAGACGGGATGTTTGGAAGATTGTGTGAGTTTCTTTTCTGGTAGCATGGAAATCTAAAGATCGGAGTACGGGTTGAAATAAAGCTTCGGAAAAGGGATGGACGGCTGGGCATAATTTTTTTCTAAGACCCCAAAACATGTACGGAAATAAAAGATTCTATATCCGTAGGGGCACAGCAAGATCCAAGCAGAACCACCAAAATCCAAATACAAAGAAGCCACTACCAAATAAATATCTGACCAAAAAGGTCCAAGCTTCAAGAAAACTTGCAGATCTTGGTGGAGACTTGGCTACACTGGCCAGCTTCACAAGGAGAGGTGACTACACTGGCCACCCTCCAGTTCTTTTCTCCTTCTTCTAACTTCTCCCCCAATTCTATTGTGAACACAACACGACAGACCTTAGAAGGAAATACCTGACGCCCCGAGGACGAGTTACTGGAGAGGAGATTTGCATGGTAGTCCGGCATTCTGGATGGGAAGAGCTAAAACCATTCACACACATGAGTCGATTGTTCAATGTTCATAGGGTATACTTTGGGAAGAGGATTGATCTAAGATGACTTCTGAGCCGAAACTGTGACAATGATGTGTAGAACATGAAGGCTGTCGATTTTAAAATTCTAAGTCTCACAGGAGTTCCGACATACTAATAATCCGAAGGTCCAACATATCTCCAAACTACAATTTTATGAAGATAAGTTTAATACTCAGTATTGTCCTACTTTCTTTATTTTCCCTTTTCTTTTTCTTTTTCTTCACTTATTCTTTCAAATAAGTGTTTGCTAAGGACTAGCAAAGGCAAAGCATAGGGGATGATGAATATGTGATTCCTCATCTTTATTCATTATTTTAGCTCAAAATCCCTTATAAAATACCTGCATATAACACTAACTCCATATTCTTACTAACTTGCATCTGTGTAAATATTGTACACTTCTTACTAATTTTAACCTAAAATAAATAAGAAAGAAAGGAACAATAAAGAAAAAAAAGGAAGATTGTATACAGGCTGACCCGAACCCCGAGAGAAGGTCAAGACTTGACCTAATTGACCAGGAATAAAGTAGGGAGAGATAAGGGTCCTTAAGAAGAAAATAAAAAAAAAATGTGTGTGTTGTTGTAAATACTTCTCACTTATTTGTGTGTATCTATATAAAACTAACAGTAATTATTTGTGCCTTAATTAATCTCAAATCAAATAATTTTCAATACCAAAGTTGTAAATAAAAAATGTGTCCTGATTAATAAAAATAATTGCACAATTAAATCATGTACAGAATAAAAGTAGAAATAAAAGTAGCCATACTTGGAAAAAGCCACCAAGCACTAATTGAAAAATCAATTCCGGCTCCACGTGAACTCAAATTAAACCAATCTCACTTCCCATTGGGATTCTAAATTAAATTATCTTTAAAATGGTTGTGATTTCATAATTTTTGGAGTTACGAGTAAAAAGTTGGTTTTTCGGGGTGGTTTGTGCAATTTTCCCATGTATTTTGTAAATATTGTAATTGTATATATTTGTAAATTATTCTTACCAACTATTTAAAATAAAAATTAAAAAACTAAAACAAAAAAAGCTAATTTCCTTATTTACCCTTGTATACAATGTCATATATGTATATAGTATATGTATATAGTTGCTATTTATAATTAACCATCATAAAAAATTAAAAAATAATATTTTTTAATTCAAATAAATAAAGTGATGAAAATTCAAAAAAAGGATAATTTTGTAAATAGTTTTATCTCTTTTACTTTATCCCATGCCATCTCTTCCACCAAAAAATCAAAAATTCATTTCAATTTTCATCTGTTATCTCTTTATTCAAAAAAAAATTCAAAAATCAAATTTCATTCTATCTATTCTATTTATATGGATCATTCTCCCTCATTCCAACTTGATCAATCTTTAGAGAGAGGAGCCCGATCTCCGAGAGAAAATTTCGTTGAGAAAGTTGCCTAGCCTCTGAGCTGTCTGGTGACAGCGAGTCGGCCTTGTCGAGGCGATCACGGTCCTTTTCCACTGCTAAGGTGAGATCCACATTTCTCTTCGTACTTTTATCTAGGTTAACGTAGTTTATTTCTCGCATTTTTATCTCGTTGTCTTTTTTTGTTTATCTAGATCTTAAAATCCGCCACGAATTATTCCGCCACTGACTCGATTTTTCAACTCACTTTCTCGATCTCCACGTGTTCTATTTCTATCATCCACGATCTCTCAACTCCAGTCGCGTATGGTGGCCAGAGATCGGATTCGATTCTTCCATTTTACGCCAAATCCCCGTTCATTTTCCGATTTGTAAATAAATAAAAAATAAAAAAAATTATTTCATTTTTCTCTAATGTTTGTTTTGCAGGATCATTAAAAAAACAAAAGAAAAATAAAAAAGGAATTTCTATATACTTTTTCTTTCCTATTTTTAGGATTTACAAAAAAATAAAAAATTTCTTTTTATTCATTGTTACAATAAACAATAAAAAAATTACAAAAAATCGTCACAGGATGCGGGGACATCACCCCCCACCGCCCTTCGTCCCCCTGCTGTCTCCAACGCCGTCGTGCGCGGCCCCCTCTTCGCCGGGTCGCCCTTTCCTCCAGCGGTGCCACCATCAACCGCCAGCGTGCGGGCCTCCATGACCTCGCCACCGGCAAAGCCGCGCGCATCTCGCAGCCGCCCGCCGACCTCCGAGCCCCTCCTTTGGTGGCGGTGCGCTTTCCCCATTAGCACCTTGGGCGGCGACCGATCTCTCCCCTGTTGGCTTCATTTTGAAGGAATAAACGAAGGGAACCCTTCTAGGGTTTTGATTTAATAAAAAAAGGGAACAATTGCATTTTCAGCTCCTGGAACTTCCATAAATTTTAAAGAAGTCCCTGTCAGCCTCCAACACATGCCATGCACGTGGTATATTGGTAAAATTGTGCTACCTCCCCTGTGCTTTATTTCTATTATTTATTTGATGCAAAGACAGAACTTATATACATTTTAGTCCCTGAACTGCAGAACAAAAACTTGTGTACTCTCTTGCATTGAAATAAATGTTATTTGTGATCTAAAAATCTTGCAAAAATTGTGCTATGCTCCTGATGTGATTATCTTCTTATCATAAAATTTTTATTGCATTTTGGTATCATTTATTATTATTAAAAAATCAAAAACATGTCATTTTTCCCTGATTGAAATTTAAAAACCTATAAAAATTCAAATATTGTTCCAAAAATTCCAAAAACATTTGAGTGGTTTTATTTCATTGTCTTTTAATTTCTGACCAATTTTCACGCATTAATTCTTTATAAAGCCCAAAAAATGGAAAATATCAAAAAACTTATAAAAATCACAGAAAATTCTACAAAAATCTAAAAATAGTGATTTCAGTTCTTGTTTGTAGATAATTGCTTCTATTTTGTCATAAAAATAGTTGTCTGGAGTTTAGGGCATTAAAATTATTTTAAATTGCAAATTACTCTAGGTTGTACACATTTTAGTATTTTCTCACTGTTTGATTTTTAGAAAAATTCAAAAACATCTGAAAATTCCACATAAATTCTCAAAAATATTTCACAATTTTTAAAACTTAAAAATATTTTCTCTGGATTTTTCTAAGTATTTTTTGTAAATCTAAAAATTACAAAAAAATTTGTGTGTGTATTTTTGATCTTGTGAATATTGCTTCATGTTATTTTTGAAAAATTAAAAAATTGCAAAATAAAAAAGGCACAAAAAATCAGAAATAAAAAAATAAAAAGATAAAAAAATCACAAAAACCAAGGGTAATCATCCTTTGAGAATCTTGTTTTCTCTTAATTGATTTTCGATTAATTGAATAACCCTCGGGATTTGTAGCCTCCCTGAGTTCGACCATGTCCGCTATACAGGTTAATAAGTAGCAAAAATAAAAAAAAATTGTTTGTTGTCACGGGGTTTTTGGGGATAGAAATGACCTGTTTACCATTAATTATCCGATCCACAAATTTTCGTGCTCAACAAATAGTCAAGTTGTGTAGCTAAGGTTAGCAATATTCTGATGATTTTAAGCATGGTCATCGAAGAGCAAGTCTCATTGCAAGAAATGTCTTCTCTTCCGGTGTGTAGCTCATGGCTCTGAACCGTGCTTTGAAGGTCTCTACCTTTTCATTAGGTTCCCTCTTCTCTTGAAGATCCATTTACACCTTAACGGGTCTTACCCTTATATGTGGATCCTCAAGGGTCCATATACAACTTTTGTATATGAAGTCTACTTTAGACTTTATTGCTAATATCCATCTTTTTATGTCACGATCCTCAGGAGCTTCATGACATGAAGTCCGATCGTTGTCAGACTTAATCGACACATGGAATACATCCTCAAACTCATTTGAAGAAGTATTAGTGTTTCATCTTCAATTGTCCTTCTAGTTCCCGATTTCAGGAGCATCACTATCTTCTCAAGATTAAATGAGTTCCTACACTTCATTTTCATCTTCATTCTCAAGAGAGTCATCCTCTAAGAATCACATTCTTAGAGATGAGATCTTTGAAGAATCTCAGGGTTATAAAGTAGGTATCCAATACAATCCTTTTTGTCCTAATGAAGTAGCACTCTCAAGTGCTAGATTCTAGCTTACATGCATGGAACCTTATTAAGGATATATATATTGTAGTCTCTACTACACATATATACCTGGAAACTAAGGGATAATTATGCTAAAATTCATCATTGATCGAATCATGTCACACATGATCCAATTGTATCTCCCTACAACTCCATTGAGTTTAGGTGTGTTCGGAGGATTGAGATAGAAATGATATTCATATCTTCAAAAGGTATTGTTTGAATTCATCTAATAGGTACTTGCTACCTTGGTTAGATCAAATTCATTTAATCTTCCTTCAAACTTTGGTTCTAAACCAAAGTTGTGAAATCTTTGAACATTTCAAAGGTTTCTAATGTGAAGAGAAGAAATCTCATATCATACATAATCATCAATAGATATCGCATATCCATAATGTTCACTATGATATAGATGATCCACACACATCAATATGTATGAGATCTTGAATACCTAGACATCTAACACCATTCCCATAGAAGGGTGTATTGGACATTTTACTTTGAATACTATATTCATAAGTATGTAAGATTTGAAATTTTAGACATTCTAAAGTTTCATCTCTTACTAGTCCATTGATCTCACCAACAGACACATGTCCAAAACTTGATGCCATATCATTGTCAAATGATCTTCATCCTCCTATTGATCTTTTTAAGGTTTAATTTCAATACTAGAAATCTTAATGAACCATTCATTAATTTTCTAATTTTGTGGAGTCCACTAGATGTTAGATTACTATCTGAAATATATCCATCATAACTCTTTATGATAGGTTTATTCCAGAATTCATGTTTATTTCCAACATTTAGAAATAAACTATGAGTGTATTCTTATATCTAGGTCATAGAGACATTCTCTAAAATAAAGGGCTCTTCCACTGAAAATATGAAGTCTATCTATCCAACAGAGATTGCTGCAATAATTACATCAATATCCATGTAGATGACTATTAATCCTTAAGATCAAATTTCTAATCTTCTAATATATATGCAACCAATTGCAAATGTCATTAGAAGATTGGGATACAATTATCAGACTTTATCTTATGAAATAAGTAAGTCAAAGTCAATGATTATATGTAGATTATTCCGATGCTCTATCTGAGTCCTTCACTAAGGATTTTAGACAGATTTGATAGTCATACTACCAACACATCAACTTATTGCAGTATTGGCATTCATCCAACTCTTTGGATGTCATATGGAAGTCACAGAAGTACACTCAACTCTTTGACTTTCCTTCTCACATGGGTCCAACCCACGCTTCCACGGTGCTCTCTTCATCTATAAACAACCATTGTTCAAGACAAAGAATCTCTTATGTTGAATTCAAAAGATTTCAATACAAGAGCACTTCAACATTTATACATGCTTCATTAAATTCATACAAAATGATTATTATGAAGCTTCATGAATGACTTGAGTATAGATAGTAGAATGATGTCACTCATCATATCTTCATACATCTTAACTCTTAGATACTTAGGTTCAGGTAGGTATTCAAACATTTTTGAATATATCATCTCTTTCGAGCCACCATTCTGCATAATACAGAGATCCATGTCAATCATAATTAAATGTCTAGAGCACATATGTATGCCAGAACATCTTCTTAGATTTTATAAGGATTATTTGACAATTGCGATCATCATCGACATGTCACTTCCAAAGTACACTCGATGAAAAATCAGGACTATAGAGACATACAAACCCTAAGGTGATGTGTTATTGTCTTATTTAATTGTCATTCCTCATTTTATTGAGGAGACTTGCACATTGCAACCCCATACATTATGTGTCCAATTGCAAGTACAATATATGGATCATGAGTCCAATTCATGATATATTACTGGTTATTATTGAGTATAACATTGAGTGGGTTTAATGAAGGATTATCTGAAATAAGAAATTTGCATAAGGGTATATATATAATATAGGGATTTTACCACTTGTGCCCCTCTGAGATCTCGCAATTTCAGTTATGCCCCTATCTTTTTGGTAATATCAGTTGTGCCCCTCATTTCTTTCTCCATTAACGCATGTGCCCTTCCGTCAGATTGACCGTCAATGAGTTGACTTAACCATAGTTTTTTCAAATCTTGGTGCAGTTAAGAGGGATATTAGTGTCCAGACTTCTTCTTCATCTTCTTCCTCCTCCATTTGTCCTTCTTCCTTTCTCTTCATAATTTCTCTCTCTTAATTACACATTCATGCATCCATCAAATCTTTAAAATTTTTGCATTTTCACGGATATATCACTCATTACGGATCAAACGATGAATTTTATTGAATTTTTCGATGAATTTTAATGAATCAATTAATTAAAAATTTATCTCAAACTAAAAAATATTGGAAGTCCTTGGAGGTGACCTAGGGACGGCGGACTAGAGGAGGACCTAGGGGCGCGGGGGCAGCGAGGCTAGGGGTCGCGGGAGCGCGGGGGAGGCAGGGTCGCAGGGGCGCGGGGCCTGGGGGTGCGGGGGGAGGCAGGGCAGGGGGTGCAGGGGTCGTGGGGGTGTGGGGGGAGGCAGGGCAAGGGGCGCAGAGGTCGGGGCTGGGGCTGGGTGCGGAGGGGAGGTGCGGGGCTGGGGTTGGGCGCAGAGGGGAGGTGCAGGGGGCAGTGCGGCAGCGGAGGAGAGGTGCAGGGGGCAGTGCGGCGGCGGAGAGGAGGTGCAAGGTGCAGTGCGACGGCGGAGGGGAGGTGCGGGGTTGGGGCTGGGTACGGAGGGGAGGTGCAGGGGGCAGTGCGGCGGTGGAGGGGAGGTGCAAGGGGCAGTGCGGCGGCGGAGGGGAGGTGCAGGGGGCGGAGGGGGGAGGTGCGGGGCTGGGGCTGAGTGAGGAGGGGAGGTGCAGGGGGCGGAGAGGAGAGGTGTGGGGGCGGAGGAGGAGGAGGAGGAAGACAGAGGCGAGGCACGTGGGCGGAGCCGGAGGCTCCGGGGAGGCTGCACGAGAGCTCGAGGAGGAGGAGGGAGGAGTTGTGGAGGAGGAAGAGAAGAGAGGAAGAAGATCAAGAGGATGAGGAAGAGGGTATAAAATGACCATATAATACTTTTTTCAAAATTAATACCCGCTTATGTCTTCAAAGTTAACGTCCGTTTGCACTGTGGATGGACGGTCACTAACCCGAGGGGCACATGTGATAAAATAGCAAGAAGTGAGGGGCACAACTGATATTACCAAAAAGATAGGGGCATAACTGAAATTGCGAGCCCGAAGGGGCACAAGTGATAAAATCCCTATAATATATATATATATATATATACACGTATTTTTCTTTGATTTAGGAATTTTTATATCAAAGTTGTCTTGCCTTTTCAACAATGAAAGTTCATTCCCTTAATCAGTTTCAATGTAAGAGATATTCTTACCATTATATCTCTAGCAAGATCCGGGATCTCCTTTCCTTTCTTCGTCACATCCCAATAATATGAGAACCTGCGACTCCGATAAAAAGAAGCGGGAACACATTCCGCCTTGCAAGTCCAACTTGCATTTCCCAATTCGGTCTTTAACACCCGGGCCCACCACCCCTAAGATGATGTTGACCCGTCATTAATTGAATCAACCGTCAACAAGCTTAATACTCGCTATACGCAATCCAATATCACCCCAATAATATGAGGACCCGGTATTGGGGTCACTACGTATACGGCTTTACTTTTTTGAGAAGCATAGAACCTGATCCAAATAAATCATATACAGGATATGTCACTTCGAACAGGCGCCTCCTATATACAACATCTGACGACGGAATCCTTTGCATTGACGGGAGACCATGGATGTCACTTATGTGATCCTCCACCTCATATTCAAATTTAATAATTAATTATCATTAATCATATTCACATAATTAATTCTTTCAAGGAAAATACACATCTATTCATAATAGAGTGCTTTTAATTGGATATGATCATTTTAATCACATTAAATTAATTATCAATCTAATTATCAATCAACAAACTTGATTATTACTTGAATAATAGGTATAATCTCAAAGTACGTATTATTAGAATATTAATAATTAGAAAAATACACTTTGACTTCTCCAGCATTATCGAGTCCGTACCCGTTGTCATGGCCAATACCGATGGGAGTGGGACGGACCACATCCGATGCAACCCGCTATCCCAACGCTCCCCGACTAGACACCATATTCACCTCAGAAAAGGATAATGCCAGATAGATCATTACGTACTTTGAGATTCTCATTGGTTTTTCAACCGAAATTATACCATACAATATTCATCAAAACCATTTTGATAATATTACAAGGAGATTTGCTAAACAAATCCCCAATCCTATTAAATAAAGAGGGTTTTGCATGTAAAAGTTGTCCTACAACTATTGTAGAATAAACTAAGGTTTTTCACGAAAACAATGTTTGTTGATGATTTCATATCAACCAATTAATGATCAAGATCAACTATCTTATCATCTTGGTTAGTGAATTGTCATTAAATAAAATAATTATCTCTTTCAATATTTCACAAATATTTATCACTAATTATTTCAGAAAATTAACAATTAATTTTCATCAACTTATTTGAATGACTATCACATGGTTCACGATCAAATTCATCAATTTTCAGCAGTGACCCCTACTCACTAAAATCAACATATCTTGATCAATTTAAATACAAATTATGCAAAATCAGTTTCTTAAGATTGCTAATTTGATTTATGATAGAACCCAAGTGATATTTCACGCATTTCGAGGTGAATCAAAATAGCAATTAACTCATTAATCATGTTTAGATTCGCAATTCCCGTGTTAATTTCGTGAAATAATCTTGAAAAATATTTGTGAAATATTGAAACATGATTATTTGCCTAATTGACTTGACCCCAACCAATTAATTATTTAGATTTGATCTAAATCTTAATTGGAATCACAATCATCAAACTCCTTGCTTGAATAGGATTGGGAATTTGTCTAGCAAATTTCCTTATAATCAAAATTGTTTTGATTACTATATGGTATAATTTTCGGTTGAAGAACCGATGATCATCTCAAGTACAAATTAATCAATTTGGCATTATCCTTTCCCGAGGTGGATATGGTGTCTAGTCGGGGATCGCTGGGGTAGCGGGTTGCAACGTATGCGGTCCGTCCCACTCCCGTCGGTACTGGCCATGACAGCGGGTAGGGCCGGGATAATGTCCAGGGATTATGATGTATTTTTCTAATTATTAAAATAAGAATTAATACGTACTTTGAGAATAATACCATATATATTCAAGTAAGATATTCAAGTTTGTTGATTGAATTGGATTGATAATTAATTTAATATGATTAAATTGATTATGTCCAATTAGAATACTCTAATATGATTAGAGTTAATAATTCCCTTGGAACAATTAATTATGTGAATATGATTCATGATAATTAATTAAAATTTGAATATGAGGTGGAGGATCACATAAGTGACATCCATGGTCTCTCGTCAAGGCGAAGGGTTCCGTCGCCAGATATTGTATGTAGAAGACGCCTGTCCGAAGTGACAGCTCCTGCATACGATCCATTTGGATCGGGCTCTTCTCTTCTCGAAAGAGGAAGAACGTATGCGTAGTGACCCCAATATCGGGTCCTCATATTATTGGGGTGATATTGGATTGCGCATAGCGAGTTGTATTCCTGTTGACGGTTGGTTCAATTAATGAGGGGTCAACATTGCCTTAGGGGTGGTGGGCTTGGGTGTTAAAGACCGAATTGGTAGATGCAAGTTGGACTTGCAAGGCGGAATGTGTTCTCGCTTCTTTTTATCTGAGTTGTAGGTTCTCATATTATTGGGATGCAACAAAGATAAGGAAGGAGATCCCAGATCTTGTGAGATATGCTGGTAAGTATATCTCTTACATTGAAAGTAAATAAGGGAATGAACTTTCAGTGCTGATAAGGCAAGACAACTTTGATATAAAAATTCCTAAATCAAAGTAAAATATGTATGTATATATATAAATATGTACACTTATGCAAAATTTCTTATTTCAGATAATCCTTCATTAAAACCCACTCAATAAATACTCAATGATAACCAGTAAAATATCATGGATTGGACTCATGATCCAGATATTGTACTTGCATTTGGACACATAATGTATGTGGTTGCAATGTGCAAGTTTCCTCATAATATTGAAGAATGACAATTAAATAGATAATAGGACTACAACCCTAGGGTTTGTATGTCTCTATAGTCTTGATCTCATCGGATGTACTTTGGAAGTGACATATCGATGATGATCACAATTGTCAATTAATCCTTATAAAATCTAAGAAGACTTTCTGGCATACATATGTGCTCTCAACATTTCTCTGCATCATGCAGAATGGTGGCTCCATAAGAGATGATGTATTCAAAATGTTTGAATACCTACCTGAACCAATATTTTAAGGGTCTAGATGGATGTAGACATGATGAATGTCATCATTCTACTGTCTATACTCTAGTCATTCATGAAGCTTCATAATATTCATATTGTATGAATTTAATGAGGCATGTATAAATGTTGAAATACTCTTACATTGAATTCTTTCGAATTTAACATAAGAGATCCTTAGTCTTAAGCAATGGTTGTTTATAGATAAAGGGAGCGCAGTGGAAGCATGGGTTGGACCCAAGTAAGAGGTATAGTCAAAGAGTTGACTGTACTTCTATGACTTCCATATGACATCCAAAGAGCTGGATGAATGCCAATACTGCAATAAGTTGATGTGTTGATAGTATGACTATCAAGTCTGTCTAGAATCCTTAGAGAAGGACTCGGATAGAGCATCAGAATAATCTACATAAATCATTGATTTTGACTTGCTTATTAAATAAGATAAAGTATTGTAATTGTATCTCAATCTTCTACAACACTTGCAATGGGTTGCATATGTTTTAGAAGAATGGAATAATTGATCTTAAGTTCTGTAGTTATCCACATGGATTTTGATGCAATGGTTGCAATAATCTCTGTTGGATTGATAGACTTGTTAATTTCAGTGGGAGAGCCCTTAGTCTTAGAGAATGTCTCTATGACCTAGACATTACAATACACTCATTGTTTGTTTCTAAATGTTGGAAATAAACATGAATTCTGGAATGGACCTATCATAAGGAGTTATGATGGAGATATTTCAGAAAGTAATCTAAACTCTAGTGACTCCACTAAATTAGAAAATTAATGAATGGTTCATTAACATTTCTAAATACTGAAATTAAACCTTAAGATCAATAGGAGGATGAAGATCATTTGACAATGATCTAGCATCAAGCCTTGGACATTTGTCTATTGATTTGATCAATAGGCTAGTAAGAGATGAAACTTTAGAATGTCTAACATTTCAAAACTTACATACTTATGAATATTGTATTCAAAGTAAAATGTACAATACACCCTTCTTTGGGAATGGTGTAAGATGTCAAGGTATTCAGGATCACATACATATTGATGTATGTGGATCATCTATATCATAGTAAACATTATGGATATGTGATATCTACTAATGATTATGTATGATATGAGATTTCTTCTCTTCACTTAGAAACCTTTGAAATGTTCAAAGATTTCATCGTTTTGGTTTACAACCAAAGTTTGAAGGAAGATAAAATGAATTTGATCTAATCAAGGTAGCTTGTACCTGTTAGATGAATTCAAAGGATACCTTATGGAGATATGAATATCATTTCTATCTCAATCCTCCTAACACACCTTAACTCAATAGAGTTATAGGGAGATACAATTGGATCATGTGTGACATGATCTTATCAATGATGAATTTTAGCAAAATTATCCCTTAGTTTCCAGGTATATATATGTGTAGTAGAGACTACAATGTATATCCTTAAAAAGATTCCATGCATGATGGAATCTAGCACTTGAGAGTGTTGCTTCATTAGGAAAATAAAGGATGGTATTGGATACCTACTTTATGACCTTGAGATTCTTAAAATATCTCATCTCTAAGAATGAGATTCTTAGAGGTAGAGACTCTTAAGAGTCAAGATGAAAAATGAAGTATAGGAACTCATTTAATCTTGAAAAGATAATGAGGAATCTGAAATTGGAAACTAAAAGGACAATTAAAGATGAAACGCTAAAACCTTTTCAAATGAGTTTGAGGAAGGATTTCATGTGTCAGAGAAATCTGACAATGATCGAACTTCATGTGATGAAGTTTCTGAAGATCATAGCATGGATAGATGGATGTTAGCAATAAAAGTCTAATGTAGACTTCATATACAAGTGTTGTATATAGAACCCCTAGGATCCACCTATATGGGTAAGACCTGTAAAGGTGTAAATGGATCTTCAAGAGAAAGGGAAACTGATGAGAAGGTAGAGGCCTTCAAAGCACGGTTCGTAGCCATGAGCTACACACTGGAAGAGAAGACATTGCTTGCAATGAGACTTGCTCTTCGGTGACCATGCTTAAAATCATCGGAATATTGCTAACCTTGGCTGCACAACTTGACTATTGCATCTTCAAGATGTAAGTCAAGATTGCATTCCTCTATAAATACCTCTCTGAAGATATTCACATGAAGTAGCCCCAGGGCTTCAAGGTTGAGGAAATCAAGGTGTGCAAGATAAGGAATCCATCTAAGGACTCAAATAATCTTCTTAAAGTTGGACCATAAGATATGATGAGATTATAAATGTTATAATTTCAGATAGAATCTTGATGAGCCATGTGAAGCTTAGTGGGAGTGCCATTGTGTTCATCATGCTAAATGTAGATGATATCCTAATCATTTAAAATGATATAAGGATAATAATGAGTGTTTTATTATCTGGTTGTTCCATAACTTGAGATATGATCTCAACGATACCTCTTGGATCTTAGTTCTGAAGGTGTTCAGTAGCAAAGTGAAGAGGGTATTATAATTGTCACATTAGTAGTACACCTTGGACATATTCCATTTTATGAAAAATTTCAAGAAAGGCTTCCATCCCTTAAGATATGGAACTGACCTATCTGAAGGGATAGCACCTCAAAGAATTGAGTAAGTAAATGCTAGAACTACTTGCACTTGCACATAAGTTATGAGAAGCTGAGTGTATGCTAGATGTGTACAAAAGCCAGATATCTGCCATACACTAGTAGTAGTAAACTGTTACTAGTCCTACTATGGAGATAGAACACTTAATTGCAGTAACAACAAAATCTTCATAGATGACAAGATTTTTGAGATAGTGATCTCAAAGTCTTATCTTCAAAAGCTTACGACTTTATAGATAGAGATCTAAAAGGTCTTAACTGTGGATACCTTAAGAGATAGTGATCTCTAGGAATAAGGATATTCTGATAAGGATTATGGAAATACTGGTTATGATAATTGTTAAGTTGTAGTGTCAAGGACACTATGACTAACAAAAATTGAGTATTGGTTGCATGAGATGCAACATTCGCATTAAATGCGAGCACTGTTACTGGGGATATGCAAGTGCCGTAAAAGGACTTGGCATAGTCTCGTGGGAACTGAGTGACTGATCAGCTTACCTAGCTATTTTCTAAATAGCTTATGATTGTCACATGAGTGCGGGTTTAAATGATAAGCCCATCAATGGCTCTTTGGGCTAGTGGGAGATTGTTGGAAATGCGAGCCCACGACGAGACATTATGCAATAAATGTTATTGCAAATATCATTCCCTAATCAGAAAAGAAGAATGAATAATTTGCGTAATAGGCCCTTAGTACAATTAGGATTATGTACCATGGCCATCTTAATAATCAAACAGCTGTTGATTCAACTATTGAATCATAGAGGCTAGTGGTTGGATGAATATCTAAAGAGTTAGATTGAGGACTCATCAAGCACCGTCAAATGATTGTTAAGAGATGATCTCCAGCCTGAGTAGGAGATGGCAATCCTTATCTCTGAAGGCTCATATCTGACCGACCTCTTGATGCAGGTCCTCTGCATAGGAATAGAGATTCGGAGGTGTCAGATTAGTTAGGTCAAAGATTTGACTTAACGAGATCGAGATAACCGAAGTCCTATATTATATGATGTCATGATATAGGCACACATCCTCTGACCGGAGACAGATGTGTTACTATATGTCTGAGTATGTACATTTGGCAGACCAATAGGTTGATGACCTAACCAAGGTCTATACACCGGCACGCTGGTGTGCATGTAAGGGCATATGAGTAATACGATCTCTCAAAGGGATCATACAGGTTCATTTACTGAGCCAGAAGACATGAGCTCACTCATGAGATATTGGGAAGAATCAAATTCCGTGCACGGTCGTCTCGCTTTGGAAGCTTGACTGAATTTGTAGGTTTGATATATACTTTTGGAAAGTATATGATCAAGACCTAGGTATAATATATACTTTTGGAAAGTATATGATCGATACCAACTTCCAATGATCGAATGAGAAACTTACTGATAAAACCATGAAGTAGACAGTGTAAAGTTGATCTAATACTTCGGGTTTAATCTGAGTCTTCCAATATGCAGGATGTAAAGGTATTGGGAATACCTGAGGGTGATGTGATCATAAATGATTGTATAACCATGACGCTTCCATTCCTAGGGAGTGATGAAACGGGTCTGGATTTTAGTGACTCCTCTCAGTAGAGAAGTGATCTAATCTTGGTCCAAATGTTGGACATTGATCTGAATGTGATTCAGATAAAATAAGAAGATTAGATTTGCGGTATTGATTTAATCAAGCATTTATGGGAGGCCCGCGATCTGGATTTGAGATATGATCTCAATATCCAAGTCACTATACGTGGAACAATACAATCGCCCTGTCCTTATCTCCAAGTATCTGCGGAGAAAGCGCATTATCCTTGAAAGAATTCATGGATAATTCTATTGCTGATATATGTATCCGAGCATTGAGAAAATGGATAATTAAATGTGATTTAATTATCACGAGTAATATGAATTCGATTCATATTATAAAGAGAGTTGTCTTAGATAATTAAATATGATTTGATTATCAAAGATGTAAATAATGTGAATATGATTCATGTTATTTGAGAACAAGAGAATAGAGAGCCAAGATGATTAAATGTGATTTAATTATCATGGATATGAATAATGTGGATAGCAATATCTATATTAGTCATATATATTATAAATGTGATTTATAATATATATAAGAGAGAGCTATTTGTAATTTACATTTGTTAATTAAATGTTAATGTGAATTGGATTCACATTGGACATTGAATTGAAAATGCAATTTACATTTTGTTTTGGGTTGTGAATATGATTCACAAAATTTTTCAATGGCAAGATTGCAATGTCTACAAAATAATTGTGAATTAATTTTGTAGAATAATTTGCAACAAAAGTTGTTGCAAATAATGGAGATTACATAAAAGATGAAATAGCCACCTTCCTAATGGAGGAGGGTGGACGGCCACCACTCCCATTAGGAAAGGGAGGCCGTCCCCCCTCTCCACATGGAAGGAGTCTTTCTCTCCTTTCATTATCTCCATGTATTGGTGATTTAATTTTGTGATTAAATTGTGTTGATTTATCAACATATATTTAATTTAAATTAAATTAATTGTTGTTGGTTTTACCAACACAAATCTTAGCCATTAAAAGAAACACAATCAATGAGAGCCATTGGATTTGTGTTATTCCATGGATTGAGATCCATGGATCCCAAAACCCTACAAATAGAGAGGCATACCCATGCTCTCTCTTTACACAACACATAATGCTTGAGAAGCATATCTCTCTCTCTTTCTCTTTCTCTCCCACTCAAGGCCATCCACCATGGATGCCCTAGAGAGACTCTCCATCGCCGGGCACCGTCGTTATGCTGCCCGATGTTTTGCTCGTGGAACTCCGTCTACTTCGGCGTGCCTTGCTCGTGAAGAAGACGTCTGATCTCGTGTGTCGAGATCAGGAGATCCACCGCTTGGATCATCAACATGGATTGCGAGAAGCACGCGGTTCATCCCCGCGCTCGCAAGCGTCTCCTCCGACAGACCGGACTTGAGACAGGAGGTCTCTTCGTTTAGAGACTTGATCGCAACCGCTCTTCAAGAGGTAACCCTAATACTTGTTTGTGGTTTAGACGAAACGATCCGAGAGTGTTCTTGGATCATGTGGTTTCCTCACATAAAAATTTTTAATTTCCGCTGCATAGAACAACTAGTGCGACTAGTCGTTCTTCGTCATATCCGATATGAAGATCACGCTTTCGTGATGCGCTTGAGGATCTAACCATATCCTTCATTCTACTGGGTCATGCTGTCTCAAAGCGTGGCATGGAAGTCGACTAGATGAAGAAGGATGCGATCGCAAATCTAGAGCCACTTCAGAACGTTAAGAGTTTGAGGTCATTTATTGGGCACAAGGGCTTTTACAGAAGATTCATCAAGGACTTCAGTAACCTTTATCAACCTCAGACTGAGCTTTTATGCAAGGAGATCGAGATCTTTATTGATCAATAGGCTCCCCAATCTTTTCAACAATTGAAAGATCTCGTCAATCAAGCTCCAATCCTACAGCTATGATCTCTACCATTTGACATCATGATGGATGCATCAGACTTTGCAGTTGGGGTTGTTTAGGACAAAGAAGAGATAAGTTGCCCAACGTCAGCAAGTCACTAGATGAAGCACATAGACACAATTATAGAGAAAGTATTGTTGGTAGTAGTCTTCATGTTATAGAAGTTCAGATCCTATCTTCGAGGATCAAAATTCATCATTTTCACTGACCACTCTGCTATCAGATACTTACATCAGAAGAAGGATGCCAAATCATGCTTACACAGATGGATCCTTCTCCTCCAGGAAATTGACATGGAAATCATAGATAAACCTGAAGTTCAAAATGTGGTAGCAGATCACCTCTTTAGAATATAATGGCAAGATACCCAAACGAGAAGCACATCGATAACATGAACCTTCTCTGATGAATATATCCTCAGCATTGGGTATATCCCTTGGTATGTTGATATTGTGAATTACCTCATCTCTAGGGAAGTCACACAAGATTGGATAATGTATAAGGGCAAGTTCTTGCTCGATATTCATTTTTTACCAATGGGAAGATCCATATCTATTTTGTGGAGGAGCGTATTGTATTTGGCATCGGCGTATCCCTCAAGAGGAGTACACAAGTGTCCTCGAGCATTTCCATGAGCTCTAATCTGGTGGACACCATTCCGAAAGTAGAATGGGCGCAAAAATACTGTAGTGTGGCCTATGGTAGCCCACATTATTCAAGTATGAAACAAAGTATGTCAAAGCCCGCACTAATTGTTAGAAAATGGGAAAACCCCTCAGTTCGAATGATTCTATGCCCCTCAAATTCAACCATATATCTATTGTGTTTGATGCATGGATGTATTGATTTTATGGATCTGTTTCCTAATACTCAAGGCTATGAATATATAAAACTTACCATAGACTATGTGGGTCATTTGGTGGAATCTATCCCTGCTCGAGATGTATATAGCCGAACAGTATGTAAATTTCTCAAAGAGAACATCATTGCACGATTTGGAATACAGAAGATCCTGATATCAAAGGGGGTTAGCCACTTCATCAATAAAGAGGTTAAGGTGTACAACATCGATCATCGAGTCACATCTCCTTATCATCCTCAATCAAATAGCCTGACATAACTATCAAATAGAGAAATCAAGATGATCCTGCAGAAGCCTATGAGGCTAAACCGAAAGAACTGGTCACAACTCCTAGATACAGTTTTCTAGGCATATAGAACTACCTACAAGTCTCCCTTGGGCACATTGCCCGATCATATTGAGTATGGAAAGACTTGCCATATGCCCGTGAAACTCAATCACAAATCATTATGGGTACTTAACATCTGTAACCTCGACTCACAGACTTGTCTCAACAAAGAAAACTGGATCTGAACATGCTCCTAGAATTCCGAGACTACACCTACGATAACAACTTAATGTATAAGGAGAAGGTCAAACGTTGGCACGATAAGCACATCAGAAGAAAAACCTTCAAACCTGGACAAAAGGTATGGTTGTTCGATGCAATGTTTAAGATTTTTCCAAGGAAATCAAAAAGTAAAAAGACATGGACTTACAGAGTTAGAATTGTACATGGCAATGGAATTGTGTTGATATCAGAATTGTCACCTGCACATAACCTTTCATCATCAATGATTAGTTGCTAAAGTCATATTTAGAACATGGCACATTCTTGGTCATTGTCGATTCTATTTAAGTTAGTTTTGAAGAAGATTTCCAAGTTGCAACATCAGCCAAGTCAGACAATGCTTAAAACATATTTTTGATTGATTTTATTCTTTTCTTTGTTTTGTTTATATTCTTCCAATTCTTTCATTTTATTGTATAGTGCTCATCTCATTCACCTATGTTATATTTGGGATCTTCTTCAATGTAAGTATAGGTAGATGAGTGCATTCAGGTTATTCATTATTCATTCTCCTGTTTGTCTCTCTATTTTTGATATTGTGTCTATACTTAGGGATATTTTATCCTGAGTATAGGGGGACGAGTCGATCCCATTAATTTAGTACATTTTGGATTCTCGATCATCTCCATTTTGTATACATTTTGTTATACTTATGACTATTTTATCCTAAGTATGGGGTGACTATTGACTTCTCATTCTTTATTCATTTCATGTATAGACTTTTCCTATACTCAACACGAGTCATGTCTTCTATTTTCTCTTTGATCACTATGAGGACATAGCCCAAGCTAGCCATAACTCATACTTCCATATTTCTGAATAATATGGCTAATATACTTTGAGGGTCATAATGTACCATTAATCAACTGTAAAGAATACACTTTAATTATGTATGCATTTTTACCGGTTTAAAAATGTTTAGCAAAATGCTTTGAAAAATCGTTGGAAAATATCTTGAAAAATCCTTTGAAAACTATTTCGAAAACTTTTTGTGAAATGTTCTCAGGACGACCCAACAATACATGCCCAAAATAATTATCCTAAGAATCACTAAATAAATATTTTGACCTAAAAATGATTACAAAATGTATCGTGTCCCCAACAACGGTGCCATCTAATGAATCGCTAAATGCATATATTAATTCAAATCCAATGTAGCAGAACACTTATAATATCATGTAGAACCACGTGAAATGTCTCTGCGAGGAGGATTCGACTTGAATTTATAACCTGAGAAGTCTAGGGTCGAACACAAGGATGTGAGTAATTTAATGAATAATTTTTACGTATCAAATATTTAAGGTAGCAATTATAGGATGCTTACATTGAGCGGATGCACAAATCACAACAAGACGGATTTTTAACACATTTTTATGAAATTAGGTGCATGAAGACAATAATGCACAAACTATACAATTATGACAATCACAATAAAAGTAGACACACAACAAAAGCCTTGTAGTAACTACAAAAACTTCCTGAATTTATTTAATATTAATTAAGGCATTAATCAAGTAAACGGCAATTTGAGTCTCCAAAACATTCAATAATGAATTATCTTTTAATCTCACTATGAAGCTTTATTAACAAACTAATGATAAAAATAACTAGAATCAAGTCACTAAGAATCAATGTGATTAACATGTTCCATTTCTCACAAAAAATAACATTTTCAATTCCATTTAAAGATCAAAATAAGAACTTAAAAGGAGTAGTTAATGCGTGATTTTGGAAGTAAAAATTACAACAAATCTAACCACTAGATATATCATCAAAAGAGCTTTCAGTCGAGACCAAAATCACTTAATTTGGATTTATATGTGAAAAGGTATTCAATAATCAATCCAGGGAAACTTTTGCAATAAAAACTACGAGTTTTTCTTACAAAACAAGACAAAATTGGACAGAATCGCAATTGAAATAAACCACAAGGGCAACACTGCAATTTACCAAGAGTAGGAGGGCTTATCTGCAAACACTAAAACCTGGAGGACGATCGCTGCAATTTAGTCAATCACATGCACGTTGCATGTAATCCAACGAGGCTTGATGACAGAGACTTGGTCAACATTTCTGCTTTTGGTGCTCCACTTGAGGCTCAAATGTAAGCTCGGATATCGAGCCTTAGGTATGAAGCATTGGCTCGAGCAAGCAATATGGCTTGATTTGGACCATAGGATCTCTTCTAAAATGGAGAGATCTATGATGACTGCTCCTTAGGTGTTCTTCAACTCCTCCATGTGCGGTGGTGCTCAGGTTGTGCTCCGGTGAGGGTGCTTTCACTCCTCCACTGGTCCTCGTGTGCTCAACGACTCCTGGTTCGAATCTTAGAGGCTGATGAAAAGACCTTGCTCCAAGGAAGCTCAGAAGGTGTCTACATCTGCGATTCAATGAATCTTCTCCAGAAATGAAATTCTAAATTGGAGACGGACTAGCACTTTCGATCAGTGAACTCTCCAGGTGTCTATAGGGGTTTGCAATGTAGCCGAAGTACTAACGAATCTATTGGGATGAAAAGGGAAGCAAAATGAAGTCTCTTCATGGTGAAAGATGTGAGCCCTAGTGGCTTCTCCTTCCAATAGAAGAAGAAGATTGAATGAGGTGATCACAATGATGGAGAAGCGATCAGATGAACTGGAGGTATACGCGTAGGTGGTTGGTCGTTTGTGGAAGTGTCTAATAGTTCAAATCATAGAATAATCAAATTCTTAGCCTTAGAAAAATTTTAGCACAATGATGAAAAAGAAATCAGATGAAAATGGTCACCTGGAAAATGGAATTTGAATCAAATCAAGACTTGAATAATATTGTAGATGTTTCAGCATGTGGAGAAGTCCAAAAATACCTCAGTTATTCTCTCGATACTTCGGTTGGAAGTAGAGATAGAGCAACTCTGTTGAGAGGATTGCAGCATGGCTTAAAGTGGACATGGATCACACTGGAGAGTTACCCTTTCCATGCTCAAGATACCTCGGTATCTCTATCACTGATGGAGAAGATGAGCTCTAAGGATTCTCGCGTGATGGAGGATGCGCTTGCTGAAGGACGGAAATGATGTTTTGAGGAGGGGGAATTTGGTGATCTAGAGTTGAAAGGTGGTGGTTTCAACCTCCACTCCCGACGAAGCGAGAAAGGATAAGGAAAGGCTAGAGATCAGACAAGGGTAAGGGTTGAACAGTGAATAGCGTAGAGGTGGTAGTTTGAGAGGAAGTTGTCAGAGTTAGTTGAGAAAAATGGGAGAAGTTAGGTGCATGTGAAAAGTCGGGTCATTTGAAGGAGGTGGGCAGATGTTGAAGACACAATCTGGTTCTTTGGATCAAGATCCAACAATCACGCCTGAAGGCGATCTAGATGATGAGAGGTAGCCATGGAGGCACCACGTGGCCCAATAGACTTAAAGATAAATATAAAAAATAGTAAAAAATAAATAATAAATAGTTAGATCAGAATTAAAAAAAATAATGAACATGAAAATTGTAGGTCTCAAGTTGTAGATCCTAATGAGATCTACAACTTTTATGTAGAAGTCAAAGAGATCAGAGGTCATTTGTATACCTATTAAAACAATATAAAACAATTTTATTTTCCTTTTTCTTATTTTTTGGGTTTTAACTTAATCTTATGTTAATTTATTTATATACAATACTATTCTAATTTTTATTTTATTTTTAATAATAAAAAAATACATAAAATTATAGAACAGTAATAGGGTTATATTGATATATATATATATATTAATTAAGGTCAATTATTTACGACACACGATTTAGTAATTAATGTTAGTTTCGATGAATCTTGTTGATTTACTTAATAAGGAAAGATAATAATGGTGATTAATGATTATAAATATAGTATTTATCAATAATTTATATAGTAGCTTCAAAAATACTTTTTATACAGTTGACCTCTTTAGATTTTGGATTCTTCACATAAGTTGTAGATCTCATCGAAATGAGTAACTTTCATGTTGTGCACTTTTTGATTTGACTTCATTAATTATTTCTTTTCATTTTTTATTTTTGTTTTAGCTTTCGGCTACTGGACTCTCACCATCTAGGGTGCAGCATTCCACTCTTTCCGTCGCTTTCTCTCGACTCAACTAGACTTTCGAATATAACTACCTCGACTTTTTGAATTTATTTTTATATTTTATTTTTAAATCCTTATTTTTGTTTTTATTATTTATTTTTATTTTATTTTAATTTTATTTATTTTACTTTTATTTTCCATCTTTTCTTTTTCCTCTCTTCCCCCTATCGCTTCCCTTTTCTTCTCTCTCTCTCTTCATTTGTCCTCACATGACCACGCCCTGCCTCCCTTTCTCTCTCCTGCACCTTCCCCTCTCTCTCCCTCCTCACGTGTATGACATGTGACCACCTTCTCTCCTCAATCGTTTTACCCATCACCGCTCCCCCTCTCCTAATACCTCATCTCAACCGTTATGCCTCCACTTGCCTCGCTTCTCTTCTCCGATCGTTACGAAGTCATTCCCTCACCCATGTAACTGCCACCTTCGCCTCCTATAAAACCTCGCCACCACCCTCAATCGATGACCATTCACCCAACAAGAACAGAGATTTCCAACCCCTTGATCCCTCAGGTGACATCTAAAGGATTTCCTAGGTTTAGCGGCGACGACCTACACTCATGTCGCGGTGATATCCGAGGTGGTGCTCACACCTTGTTATAGCTCATATCCAAGAAGCTACTAAGCCTCTCCAAGTATTAACTGATGAAGATTGAGGCAACAATCAGAGCCTCTTCAAGGTCCCTATTCTTCAAGCAAAGTCCCAGGTAACACCTCCCCCCTCCTTCTTTCTTTCATTCTTCTTATCCCCTTCTTCTTCTCCCCGTTTCTTCTTATTCATCCCCAATGTTACCATTCACCTTTTTCCATGGAATTCACCAGAGCTAGTGATCCTCCACTCCTTTCTTCCCCATCTTTTCCCCATCTCCCACCAATGAACCTCCACACCTTCGCCACCTGCACTATACTCGTACCACCTTGCACCTCCCTTCGCCACCAACTTTAGGTCACCTCCACCCCCTCCTCTGCAGCCACCACATCTCTCTACCAATCCCTCGATAAGCAGCTCACCCTCGACCATTGTCTCCATTACGTTTTTCGCTTGTAAGCACAACAACTGATTACCCTACACTACTTCGTCTTTGGTTTCCGCCTGTAACCTTCCTGCTGCTCCACTAACTGCCTCGCCTACCGCCCCGACCTCGAGTGTGTTTCTCCTGAGGTCGATATCCAGTCACCCTAATGAAGGATACGAGGAATCCTCAAGCGCATCACAGAAGCGTGTTGATCGCATCTCATGCGATCGGGGCGTCTAGTCGTAGTAGTCGCTAGATGTAGCGGAAATTAAAATTTTTTAATCAAGTGATGAAACCACGTGATCACAAGAACATTTCTTGGATCGTTTCATCAAACCACAAAGTATTAGAAATACCTCTTGAAGCGTGGTTGTGATCACGAGTTCTCTAAAGCAAGAGATCCTCCTGACTCAAGTCCGATCCACGAAGACAACACTTGCGGGAGTGATGATGAGAAGCGTGACTCCTGCAATCCTTGACGAAGATCCAAGATTCGAATCCCCTCATTTCGTTCAATGAAATTCGTCGTCTTCCTTTAGAGCAAGCTGCCCCAAAGAAGATGGAGATCCTCTAGTAGTCGAAGGCGAAGGTGAGAAGGTCTCTCTCAACGCATAAGATGGACGGCCACCTTAGAGAGAGAGAGACGATGAGAATGAGAGAGAGAGGGAGAGTAGGTGTTTACTCGATGTACCTTGAAGGGGCTAGGGTTTCCCTCCTTATATATTAGTTTGGAATCCAATGGATCTCAATCCATGGCATACATAGATCCAACGGCTAGATCAATGACCATGATTGTTGTTGGTTAAAAACCAACAACATTAATTTATATCAAATCAAATATATATTGCATTATCATCAACACAATTTAATTTATCATAAATCAATTATTAAGACATAACAAGATAACAAAAGAGAGGATAATTAATCACCCCCCAAAAATAGGGGACGTCACCTATTTTGTGGTGATTATTTCCTCTTTATTTTATCCTATTAATCCTTAATAAATTGCAATAACTATTATTGCAAAATTATCCACTAAATTAATTCTAAATTAATTTAAGAATATTTCAATCATGCCATAGAAAAATATGTGAATCATATTCACAACCCAAACTAATTTGTAAATTACATTTTAATTAATTAATGTGAATCCAATCCACATTAACAATTAACTAATGCTATTTACAAAGTTTCTCTCTCTCTCTCTCTCTCTCTCTGGTATATTATAAATCGCGTTTATAATATACACATATATTATGGGTAACACTATCCATAATCTGTAATCCTCGATAATCAAATCCTATTTAATTATCTTGGATAATCATTCTCATAATATGAATCCCATTCATATTATTCTTGATAATTAAATCTCATTTAATTTTCATTATCTTGTTGCTTGGATGCATAATTCATCAAATGAATTATTCTTGAACTCCTTCAAGAATAATGTGCTTTCTCTACAGATACTTGGAGATAAGGACAGTGTGATTGTATTGTTCCATGTATAGTGACTTGGATGTTGAGATCTCATCTCAAATCCATATCGTACGTACCTCCCACAGATGCTTGATTAAATCAAGACCGCTAATCTAATCTTCTCATAGCATCTGAATCTCATTCAGACCAATGTCCAACACTTGGACCAAGATCAGATTGCTTCTCTACTGAGAGGAGTCACTAAAATCCAGACTTGTTTCATCACTCCCTCGGAATGGAAGCGTCATGGTTATACAATTGTTTATGATTACATCACCCTCAGGTATTCCCAATACCTGTACGTCCTGCATACTGGAAGACCTATGATCAACCAGAAGATCAAGATCAATTTTACAATGTCTTCTTCAGGGTTTGACCACTAAGTTTCTCAATATTGGTCATTTGGAATCGGTATTGATCATATGCTTTCCCAAAGCATATATCATACCTTCAAATTCTTGTCATGCTTCCAAAGCACGACGACCATGCATGGAATTTGATCGGTCCCAATACCTCATGAGTGAGATCATGTCTTCCGGTTCATAAGTGAACCTGTATGATCCCTTTGAGAGATCGTATTACTCATATGCCCTTACATGCACACCAGCACGCCGGTGTATAGACCTTGGTTAGGTCATCAACCTATTGGTCTGCCAAATGTACATACTCAGACATATAGTAACACAACTGTCTCCGATCAGAGGATGTGTGCCTATGATGTGACAACATTCAACATAGGACTTAGGTTATCTCGATATTGTTAATTCAACCCATTGACCTAACTAATCTGACACCTCCGAATCACTATTCCTATGCATAGGACTGATGAATCTGTGATTCATCACTTCAAAAGTCAAAAATAGAGCCTTGTTCCCGAGTAATTAGAGGCATATTTCTACTTATATCGCATAATTAGCATTCATGCATACATTGATAATATCTGCATTTTAGTATTCATATTTGCATAAAATAAGAAGCCAATTTCACTTGTAAATATTCACCTGTATATTAGATAAAATACCCTATTTGTATATATTTTATACTAACTCCAAATGCAATAAAACCAACTCTATAGTGTATATATTACTAACTCTAATTAAAGAAAAATATCTAAAAATTACTAACTTGTAAAATCGACCAATAAAACTCCAATCCAAGTTTGAAACCATGAACCTTAAAATGTGCATATCTCTCTCATATAGCCTCCGAAATAGGTCTACTCACTCTTAGAATACTCCACATTAAAAGACCTTTAAAATGGGACTAATTTCATCCAATTTGGAGCTCGTATGAGAAAGTTGGGTTTTTGGGCCACTTTGTACTACAAATATGTATAAATTGTATCTTTGTATTTTTTGTATCATACTTGACTCAGCTCCGTCTTTGGTCAACATGAAACTTGTAGATCTCATCAAGATCTACAACTTTAATGTTTGGAGTTTTTCCAAATTCGGTCCCCTTCTCTTTCTACACTCAATTCTCTGTCCAACCAATCACAGCAGGCCACGTGGCGCCTTCTGGTTGCGCCACGTAGCCCGCTACCCCTTGCCTCATCCGCCCGCAGCTACAGCCGTTGGATTACGCTCTATATCCAACGGCTTGGCTGCTTCCACGTGCGCTTCAAATCCACACCGTCAGATCATCCCCTTGTCTCATCTGGCCCGCCCGTCCGCGCCTCTTCCAGAGCTCGCCACGTGGCGGCGTGTACACCATCTGATCAAGCCCGTGATCCTTCCATCACATCCGCTCTTCCTTTGGAGTCCCTCGTCCCTTCGATTAACCTCAACCCTTCATCCAAGCCGTTCGTTCGCGCCGCTGCCTCACCACGACACGTGGCAGGTTCCGCACCTTCAGATCGCATCGCCTTGACTTGATCCCAGCCGCTCGCTCGCGCTTCGCCCAGCTGCTTCCACGTGGCGCCATCACGACCTCTTATCACCGCGCCTTGATCTAATCCCCCACGTCCCTTCGCGCTTTGACCTAGGCCGTTGGATCACAAGATCCAATGGCCAGGGCCTCATCTCCTACCTCCGATCGTCTCTCGCCCACGATCTCGCCCTTGCGAAACAAGCCGCACCCTTTCTATTTTCGCCACCACGCCTACCACCATCTCCGACCACCAATCACTCCACGTCCTTCCCCACTCATCCGTCATCCTCGCTAGCTACCCCACTTGCCACCACCTCTACCATAGACGTCCCACGACCTCCACGAACTTCCCCCCTTCAACAGCCCCGACGAGACCTTCCTCCTTTAAATACTCGACCACCGACGAACTTCAGCCCTATCCGCCAACCCTGAGAGATACCCCGAGCTCAGAGCAACCGTTTGGTGACAACAAGCGACCTATTCCTCGAGCGAAGACCGGTCATCTTCTCCGGCAAGATCCTCGGCCCACCGCCATGTCGCAGCCACTCCTCCGAGCAGCTTCTTGAGCTCAGGACACCACCGGTCCCTCGAGCGAAGACCTGGAACCCAAGAAGGAGTTCCAATCCCCAAGTGAACCCTCCATTCTTCTCCGATCTTCTTTCCTTGTCTTCGTCGATTTTCTCGCTTTTTATTCTCCGCCTCCGGTCACTCCCATGCCTCCATTCCACTCCGCCGAGCTCCGCGTCGGAGCTCTCATCTTCGCGGCCACCTCTACGCCCGCCGACGACTCACTTCATCCTCCATCAGCTCCAGCTCCACCACTTGGCCGGAGCACCATCGCCAACCCATCTCCATTACTCCTTAGGCCTCGCCGACTACCTTCACAACTCCACAAGTGCACGCACGAGCTCCGGCTCTATCTCTAACATCTGCGGGTGCCCCTTTGCTCATTGAACGGAAGTTCGCCGGAGAAGACTTCGAGCTTCATCGCCATCGACGTTAGACCGCCCTCCGTCGCTCCTGAGACCACCAGCATCTCCGCCGCATCGCCACGCTTCTTCTGGGATATCTCCGACAAGTCGGAGAGCGTCATCGACACGAGGAAGGACGGGCGGAGCTGAGGCACCTTCGCCGGAGCCCCGCCATCTCCTCCGCAGGCGGCGGAGGATCGTCGGAGCAGACGCACAGCTGTCGTTCGATCACGTCGATGGAACGGTCCTCAGCGAGCCACGTCGCCGTCTCCACCGAGCCCAGTACCCGTTGGATCAGCATCGATCCAAAGGCAAGAGGTCACGCCACGCGTCAACATCGCCATCTGTTCGATCACGTTGATCGAACGGTCCACAGCTTGCCACGTAGCTCGGCCCGAGCCTCTTCTCCGAGCCTAGGTTCGGCTCGTCCGAGCCTCACTCCAGACCTCCAGAGGCGCCCGAGCCTAGCCCCGAGCCTCCGCAGCCATCCGAGCCTAGACCGCCCACGTGAGGAGCACGTGCGGCCTAGGAAATTTACACAGAGGCCCCTGGAGCTTTCCAATATTGCAAAAAGGTCCTTGTGAAGCTGAGCCCACGTGAGGAGCACGTGCCTGTTGGAGAAATTGCACTTGAGTCCCCAGCATTATAGGTAATTGCATTTTAGTCCCTGTCAGCATATTTTCTTTATGCATTTTTATTTTCCTTTATTGCACTTACACCCCTGTGTTTGCACGCATCACTAGGCTGCATTTTACATCATTTTTCCTTTCTAAAAATTGCATTTTGTTGAGAAATTTGTTCCCTGTCTATTGAGCCACGTGTCCGATTTTTGTAATTACAGTGAAATTTTTAATGAATTAATTGGTTATTTTGTGGAATATTTTGCCCAGTGACACCTTTTAATTTGTAGTTAATTCTCTGTAGTTCCAAAAAATCCTCAAAAATTCAAAGTTGCTTAAGGATAGTAGCCTCAACATGCCATAAAAATTTCATGTCATTTGCACACATATCGAGGCCTAAATAAATTGTTGAGTGATTTTCTTATTTTAATTTTAATTAATTCATTTCACAGTGAAATTAAGATTTGTCAATTTTCCTGGATTCCTTACCATTAGTGCTATCTAGGATAATTTTCTTTCTTGAAAAATTGTGATTTGTTGTTTATTAAAAATTAAATAGTGAAAATCACCCTGTCTGCATAATTAATTCACAGTAAATTCATTTAGTGTCTAAAAAATCCAAAAAAATTAGTGTAGATCATTTTCATCATAATTAATCATCTAGCCAAATTTTAGAATTTTTGGACTTCATTTGATATCATAATTGAATTGAACGTTAAATTGGCCTGCTTTTTGCACGAGTCTGCATAGAAAAAAATAATTCCTCGAAACTCTAACACTTGGATATTTGCTCAAAATCTACCTAAGGAGACAGCTGCCTCCCTGAGTTCGACCTTGGACTTTACCAAGTAAAAAAAATCTGCCGCTTAAAATTAACTTAACATTAATTGATAAGTGGTTTTTGATTAGCCTCTCATATCCGACTGCAACGAAACACTTAACTTAATTTGGACCATTAATTTGACCGAATTAACATAGGGTGCAGGAACGGTTATCAAAATGGCGTCGTTGCCGGGGAGGCACGGCTTAGGTTAATTTTTGGTGAAATTCTGATTGCTTGAGTTTCTTTCCCCGGGTAGTCTGACACCCGGTTTTTCTTGTGAATATTTCTCTATCTTTTAAATTTTTACATTTTTGTGTCGTTCTTTATCTGACCTCAACTTGTTTTTGTGCGAGGGACACCGGAGTCGAAGACGCTTCGAGGAACACGCATTCGAATTTGTTTGAGTGATTTGAGAGAACCTGTAATTTCATTTATTTCCACATTTTTCGCATCATTTCCAGCGGTTCCCGTTCGGGTTCTCGCGTGTGTAAAAATAGTGGAATCGTGTACCCATGTGCTGTGTGGTTGAATTGTAACTTAGCTTGCACTAGCGGCTCCCCGAGCCAATCTAGGAATTGCTTGTGCTCGTAATCATTAGGACCACACAAATCACTTAAAAGACGCACTTAGACCGCAGTACTTAGCAAAATTAAATTGTTCTTCACGCTAATAGAACTGCCTGTCTAGGAGCGGCTTTCATCGCCTGCATTTGCATTTAGATAAAATTTCATTTCTGTTCTGCATCCTGCATAAAAAGCGAAGGGATCACTGTAAGTCTCCTGAACTCAGCATAACATCATTATTTTATCTTGCATCGGCTTTTTCTCGATTTCTCCCTCTGATTTTCACATTTAATTAAACGGAAATTGGGACTGTCCGATAGGCGTGCTGTGTGGTGGACTTAATCAGTGATAACTTAACTTAAAATCGGGACTGCTAAACAGTATTGACCAAAAAAGAGAATAAAATTTGAAAATTGTTTGCGGGAGATTAATCCCCGACCCTGTTTTCAGGCTAATTGAGAGTACTTGAGTGTGTGTGAACACCTTAAGGCAGAGCCCAAATCCCTTCCTTCCATATCAAATATCACGAGTGGGATACTTTTAAGCTCATTGACAAGTACCAAGTAGCCTCCGCCTTCGCAGGTAGATAGGGGCGAACCAGCGGTACTCTGCGATAAGGCCTAGCTTTGTCAGCCTCCGCCTGCTTGCAGGTAGATAGGGGCATGTAATTGAGTCGCCAACTCCGGATAGGAGCGAAGAAAGGGAGGATTGACGGTATCTTAGGCGACAGGATAAACAGGGAAGACGCATCCGACTCTAAGCCGACTTCCCTATAGGCCGCGTAATCCTTGCTATCTTGTTTGAACAATCACACTTAAAAATTACAAGATTAATCGGACTCGATTTCGAGTCCTTCACTGTGTTGAGTGTGAACCCAGGGTTTTGGACTAATTTTGCTTGCTTCAGGTAGGAGTAAAACCCTATCTTCTTCTCGCCACATCAAGATGAGTAACTGGGGAGATCTCGACGCGTTATTCACCGATCTCTCTATGAGTCCCCCAAGCGACTCGTCTTTCTCAGCCCAAGCACACCTTGGACCACCCAGGACTCATGACCCTCTTGAGTCTTGGTTCCCTCATACTCAGGGTGGTTACTCTCAAACCAACCCTTTCATCTCCTTCGAGATTATCGAGGAAGATCATCGCCTCGGTAATCCTTTCCTTGATTTATCCTCTGACATCGACCTTACTTTCCCCCCAGGACTAGAGGACAAGATGCCGCCAAAAGTACCACCGGATGAGGAACAAATACGACAGATTCTTGCTCACCTCGCTGAAGCCGAACAGAAGAATGCAGATCTCACGGCGCGGATGTGACAGATTATAGTAGCAGGAGGAATCGACCGACCAATGGTCGATACCTATAACCCAGCGGAGAATGAGATTCAGAACTGGTTGGCACCCGCAGTTCCCGCCCAGGCATTTGAGCTGAAGCCCCACTTCCTTAGTCTGCTTCCGAAGTTCAACGGAAACCTAAATGAAGAACCATACACTTTCCTCCGTGACTTCGAGTTGGTGTGCAACAATCTTAGCCATCCCAATGTTGGCCAAGATTATATTCGGCTGAAGGCCACCCCTTTTGCCTTAGGTGATAAGGCTGCTCATTGGCTGAAAAACTTAGGGGTGGTATGCAATACCTGGATGCAGTTCAAGGACCTATTCTTGAAAAAGTTCTACCCTCTCAGTAGGACAAACCAGATGAGAACGAAGATCGCCAGCTTCGCCCAAGGACCTAGTGAACCTTTCCATGACGCTTGGGATAGGTTCAATGATGTAGTACAGAAATGCCCCTGCCACGGCATTTCTAAGGCGATCCTAGTCCAGACCTTGTTCTGTGGTCTAACCCCGGAGATGCAGGGGTTAGTCAGTGCCGCCTGTGGAGGAAGTTATCTGAACAAAAACGAGCACGCTGTATGGAAGATCATGGAGCAGATGGCGGAGACCGGCAGGTCACAGGCCACAAGGGCCTATGCGTTGTCTCCTTCAATCCTATCCAATGAGACAACCCGAAGGACTGTAGCAGATCTGACCGAGGACCTCATTCCCAGCATGGGGATGATTGCTGACAAGCTAACCATGGTCGAGCAGATCCATAAGAGAGTCGCGGAACTTGAGTCTCTTTCGCGTCTACCGAAGCAAGTGGAGGAACTTTCTGAGAAGGTAGCTAAGATCAAGCTACCTGCCCCTTCTGCACCACCTGTACCTGTACATCGAGTCCATCTTGTACAGGAACAGGCATCGGGGTCTCAGAGTAGTTGGGACCAGACTTACAACCAGCAGAACCAGCATGCACCCCCACAAGTGGAGACGGGATACGAGGAGCCTCCGCTAGTGTACGAGATCAACGGGCTTTGGTATAGCTGTGACCCGATGGTCAGGCAGATCGAAATGGGGAAGGATCAGCCACACCGCCCATCCCCAGTCTACCAAGAGACCAGGCACGTTCCCATACCGCGCTTCCAGTCTAGGCCGGAACAGGGGTACCAGCAACAGCAGCGCACCTATCAGCAGGGGCCAGCACCGTCCCATCAGCAGCAGCAATATCGGCATGGCCAGCAGGGCCAATACAGAACCTCTTCTGCACATCAGCCAGCCCAGCCCACTGAATTAGAGTCCCTCACCTTGGCGATCCAGACCCTGTCTGATAGGGTCCAACAGATGCAGAATGATTATCTAGATATAAGAACCGATATTAATCGTGTCTCTCGTACCCAGGATCAACAGATGGCGCCAAAGACCCCGATTCCCGCATAGGTTCAGGCCAACCCGAATAACATACTCCATGGCCAGAACTGACCTCGTGATCAGGTATACTATTCAGATAATTATTTATCTGAACATGAGATCCTTTCGTACGATAATGTAAATCATATGTCCCTCAGGAGCGGAAGGACCGTGACCATACCTGATCGGGCACGGGCACAGAAGGAAGGAGCCTCCGAGACTCTACCTGAGGAGAACTCGGAGGAAGAAAAGGAGGAGCATCACCACCACCATTGCCGGCAGAAGAAGAGGACATCTGAGTCCTCAAAGCAGCATTCTCGCATCCGCATGGAGTCCGACGAAACCGATGAAGAGCCCGCACCTCCATCTGAGGAGGATCGCCCAATAGTCGCGGAAGAAGCAGCACCGGTTTTGCCTCAGTATTTTCATTTCAGTCAGAGTCAGAGTCCTAGTTTGTTTCATAGTCAGAGTCATGCAAATAACTCAGTTCCTGATCTTAATGAAAATCTTTCAGTTTCCGAACATGAGTTAGAGTCAATAATCCCTTTCCCCGAGCTCTTACGGGTGGAAAGAAGAAAACCAAAAAATCCAAAAAGATGACCCTGAGATGGTTGAATTCTGCAACAAATATATCAAGGTCACAATCCCCTTTGACAAGTACGTGGAGATGACCCCTGCATTCCAAAAATACCTTAAGGTAAGATGTACACCTACTAGGGTTAGCAGGAAGACCAAAAGCCGTGTTGAGAAACACATTTTATCAGTAGCCACGACTTGTGCAATAAAGAACTCGTTTCCAAGGAAACGAAGAGATATGGGTGCACATTATGTAGTGAGTCATGTTGATGACATCGCGTTTGCACGCACTCTCCTGGACAATGGTTCCTCGATCAATCTGATGCCTACAGCCCTCTATGAGCGGCTTAATCTCGGACCTCTTAGGAAATCTAGAGCCCTCCTACAGTTGCTGATAAATCAACTAAGAGGTCCCAAGGAGAATTGAGGAACATTGTGATCAAAGTCGAGGGACAAGAATACATGGTGAACTTCACTGTCCTGGATATGGAAACCCCTCGTAATTGGAGAGACTCCCAGATCATTTTAGGTAGGCCCTTCCTCAGAACAGCAGGGGCCTTATTTGATTATAAGATCGGGAAGATTCAGTTTCAAACTCCAGGCGGAGATGAGGAACTCGAGATGAAGCATACAAGATGGCAGAGACCGAATTCAGAATCCAGCACCGAGTACTCTTCTACCGGAACAGACTGCGATCATGAAGACACGGTTGGGCCATGGAGACAGAACCCAGCCAGCACCGATGAGTCCCGCCCCTTCGGAGATGATCCAGTGCATGAATCAGTTTGCGAGGTCCTTAGAGACGAGTACAACTCAGAACCTGCATCGCTCTATATCTTTGATGACATAGAGGCCCAGTTGGGCCTGTCTGTCCTCCCCTCTTTAGGACAATCGGAAGATGAGGATGACGAGTCGGACGTGGCTTTTGCCGATTGCATGGAGACTTTTGACGATCCGACTCCTGAGCCGAACAACTTGGTGGCAGCTATTACAGAGAACGATCCAGCCACTTCCAACACCGAGCCAGATCAGATTGAGCCAGACTTCTTAGACGATCACACTATTCCTGAGCTCAAACCTTTACCCACAACTTTAAAATACGCCTTCCTTGCGGGACAAGACAAGAAATTTCCGGTCATCATCAGTTCGCGATTGACCGAGGAGCAGGAATCTCGCTTGCTAGAGATCCTGGAGAAGAACCGCAAGGTGATAGGTTGGAGCATTTCCGATCTCCACGGGATAAATCCCGCTCTGTGTTCGCACCATATTTACTTGGAGAATGAAGCCAAACCCTCTCGTGAATTCCAACGCCGGCTGAATCCAAATTTACGAGAGGTCGTGAAGAAGGAGATAGAAAAATGGTGCAACGCGGGTTTCATTTATCCAATCTCCGACTCTAAGTGGGTGGCCCCAATCCATGTTGTCCCGAAGAAGTCGGGAATTCAGACGACCACCAACGAGGACGGAGAGGAGATCGTGACGAGAGTACCCACGTCGTGGCGTGTCTGTGTGGATTACAGACGCCTGAATGCCGCGACGAAGAAGGATCATTTCCCCCTACCGTTCATTGATCAGATCTTAGAGAGACTAGCGGGGAAAGAGTTCTTCTGCTTCTTAGATGGGTTCTCGGGCTACAATCAAGTAGCCATAGCTCCGGAGGACCAGGAAAAGACCACATTTACATGCCCCTTTGGTACCTATGCTTTCAGGCGCATGCCTTTTGGACTATGCAATGCTCCAGGTACTTTCCAAAGGTGCATGATTGCTGTATTCGCCGAAATGGTCGGCGAATTCCTGGAAGTCTTCATGGATGACTTCTCGGTCCACGGAGATTCCTTCGATTCCTGTCTTAGGAATCTGGACCGAGTCCTCAAAAGATGTTGTGAGGTTAATCTGGTGCTCTCCTGGGAGAAAAGTCACTTCATGGTGACGGAGGGCATAGTGTTGGGGCATGTCATCTCCAAGAGAGGAATGGAGGTTGACCCTGCCAAGGTGGACGTGATCAGACGACTCCAGCCACCAACCAACGTGAGGCAGTTGCGGTTGTTCCTCGGGCATGTGGGATTTTATCGGAGATTTATTAAGGACTTTTCTAAGATTGCCCGGCCGCTAACTGAGCTTTTAGGCAAAGACATGGAGTTTGTCATAGATCACAAATGTCTTAAGGCCTTTAAGCTTTTACAAGGAATGATTATGGACGCACCCATCCTACAAGCCCCAGATTGGTCTCTACCTTTTGAGATCATGACGGACGCCTCTGATTATGCTGTTGGGGCTGTGTTGGGACAAAGAAGAGATGGCGTCCCTTTTGCAATTCACTACGCAAGCAAAGTGCTTGATTCTGCTCAGCGTAACTATACAGTTACGGAAAAGGAAATGCTTGCGGTAGTGTTTGCCTTGGACAAATTCAGATCTCACCTAATTGGATCCAAGGTAACTGTGTTCACTGACCACACGGCACTACGGTATTTGATGGAGAAAAAGGATGCGAAGGCGCGTCTTCTTCGTTGGATTTTACTTATCCAGGAGTTTGATTTGGACATCCGCGATAAACCTGGAAAGAAGAACGTAGTGGCCGATCATCTTTCTCGTCTCGAAGATCTTAATACTTCCGAGGTTTCACCAATTCGAGACTCCTTCCCTGACGAGTCGATTTTTGTTATCAACTCACTCCCATGGTACGCCAATATCGTGAATTATCTTGTCTCCAAGAAAGTTCCCGAAGATTGGCCCAAGAGCCAAATCGACCGACTAAAGTCGGACGTGAGACACTACCATTGGGAGGATCCGATCCTTTTCTTCGAAGGACCGGATTGTGTCTGGAGACAATGTATTCCTCAGGAGGAATACCAGAGTGTCATTTCTTTATGCCACAGTTTGGAGGCAGGAGGACACCACTCCGGGAAGAGGACCGCATGGAAGGTACTTCAGTGTGGCTTCTACTGGCCGACTCTGTTTCGCGATGCCACCGCCTTCGCGAAGTCGTGCCCAATTTTCCAGAGAATGGGAGGAACCGTTGGTTCCAAGGATGAGATGCCAATGCAGCCGGTCATCATTTGTGATGTCTTTGACGCCTGGGGCATCAATTTCATGGGCCCATTCCCTGTCAGCCACGGGTTCGAATATATCCTTCTTGCGGTAGACTATCTGTCCAGATGGGTGGAGGCTATCCCGACCCGAGCCGCAGACAGCAGGACTGTCTGCAAATTCATCAGAGAGCACATAATCTCCAGGTTCGGGATACCCAAAATGATGATATCAGATGGGGGTAGCCACTTTCTGAATCGGGAGGTGAAGAAACTCCTGAAAGACTACGGCATTGAACACCGTGTCGCAAGTCCTTACCACCGACAAACCAATGGTATGGCTGAGGTGTCGAATCGGGAGGTGAAAACCATATTGCAAAAGCTTGTCCGCCCGGACAGGAAGGACTGGTCTTAGATCTTGGATCAAGTCCTCTGGGCGTATAGGACAGCTTACAAGACACCGTTAGGCACCTCCCCATTCCGAATGGTATTCGGAAAGCCGTGCCATTTGCCCGCAGAGTTAGTGCATAAATCAGAATGGGCAATTAAAAAGGTCAATTGGAACACGCATCTTGGGCAGAAGCAGAGAGAGATGGATCTGAATGAGCTTGTGGAATCAGAAACCGTGCATATGACAACAGTTTGGTGTACAAGGACAAGGTGAAGCGTTGGTATGATAGATATATCAGATGAAAGAACTTTGTTCCTGGACAGAAGGTATGGTTGTTTAATGCAAGGCTGAAAACCTTCCAAGGCAAGTTGAAATCCAAATGGACGGGACCATTCATTGTCCGAGCGGTGCATGATAGCGGATGTGTCGAGATCTCAGATCTCGCAGATGACGCACTGACATCCCTTGTGAATGGACAGCTGTTGAAACACTTCGTCGAATCCAATGAGCAGTTAGTCCAAGTTGAGGAAATTGTGTTAATGCGTGAGACAGATTCAACAGATACACCTCGAGTCGTGCAGAAGACCCTGCAGCAGTGAGCTCCAGCCATCAGCAGCATCTTAAAAGATTCAGACCGACTCATTTGTATATACCATCTTTTACATCTTATCCTCTCTCCCTCGCGACTCTAGTAACCCATCCCCGCCTCATTAAATCACTATCTTGGACTATACTTAGGATAACCAGATCCTAAGTATAGGGGGGAGGGGTCACCTGAGTCAGTTCACTGTACATCCTCCAGATCACATTGGTCCCCATACTCATTTCTTACCTATACGTAGGCTGACCTAAGCCTAAGTATAGGGGGGACCGATGCCCGCATTTATACTCATCCACTTCCCATCTCTCCCTCGTCCGCACCATTTCTGATCTTCTTCTACACTTAGGCTGCCAGAGCCTAAGTATAGGGGGGCAGGACGACTTCTATACTCTTGTAATTTTAGCTCTCCTACGCTTAGCCCAAGCTATGTCTTTTTTGTCGCTTTTCGTGCTCTGAGGACATAGCACACGCTAAGTATAGGGGGGCGTGTATATATTACATATATACTTTACCCATAGCTCGTACTTTCACGTATTTTCGCGTATTTTCTGTATATATTATGCAATAATTACAGGGTGGGTAAAAATTGAAAAAAAAATTTGTACTATATGTATAATACTTGTATAAAAAAATGTAAAATTCTTGTACAACATACTCATGTAAAATTTGTTGTAAATAAGATGTAAATCCAAAAAAATGTGTGTGTTGTATACTATGTATATTTGTTGTAAATAATAAAATTTGTTGTAAAAAAAATGTGTTGAAAATAAGGTTTCTTATTTACTCTTGCATATCATCCTTGCATTTCAAAAAAAAAAAAGAGTCTTGCATTTCATTCATAGCAAGTCATCTGCACCTCTCATCTGCATATCTTGCATATGCAAGGTGAAAAGCTAGTGGGTTATGAACCGAGTTATGAGTAGAGATTGAGGATGGACTTGATTTGACCTTAATCCACCTAATTTCAGAGGAACCTTATAGGAACTGGAGTTAAGATTTTTTCAGGTCAAGTGACTTAATTCTTTGAGTCCGCAAGTCTATGTTCACGTGTCATCTTGATTAGTCTAAGTAGAATATCTCGTGCACACGCATGATTCTTTTAGACAGTGACCTAACTTGGACAAAGCACAATGGACGTAGCTCTTCATTGATGAGGTGTTGAGGAAGTAGAATCCTTTAGCTTGGAGTAGCACACGGGTGGAAACATCCGTCCTCCTCTAGGGAGGGTAGTGCATCTCAACCTAGTCTGGTGGTGTTGAAGTCTAAGGACAGGACGCTGTGGGTTGCAATAATGCTTCAAAAGAGGGATAGTCTACTAGCTCAAGAGGAAAAACTCCTGATGTACATGTTGCACCTTGTATATAGTTCCAAAAAAAAGAGAAGAAAAAAAAGAGAAAAAAATGCAAGAACTCCAAAAAAAATTGCCTGTTGGAGTATGTATACAAGCAAGAAGTCTGCAGCTGGATGACTTGGCTACACTGGTCAGGCATCCCGGGATAGGTTAGCTACACTAGCTACCATCCATTCTTTATTCTTTTCTCTACCTCCTCCTCTTGAGTTGGTCGTACTTGAACTTAGAAAGGAATACCCCGCTCTTCGAGGAAAGAGTTGCTGGACCGGGTTATTGAGTTACCTTGTTAGAGGAGGCTGGTTCTGAGCCATTTCTGATGTGGAGAGCTATTTTATCACTTACACAGTACAAGTAAGAATCATAGTCATCAGAAATTTACGTTTGAGGATTTGTTCTGACCTGACTGTTAAGGCGTCTTGAATAGAAGACTTGTGGAACTTGAAGTATGTTAGGTCTTAAGTTCAGATTCCAATAAGCTTCCGCCACACAACTAATCCAAAGGTCGAGTCAAGCTCCATTTTTAACTTTTGTTCATGACCTTGGTATGGAACCCAAAATCATTTCACTCTTGTATTTCATTTAGTTGCTCGGGGACGAGCAAGGTTTAAGTATAGGGGGTTGATGAATCTGTGATTCATCACTTCAAAAGTCAAAAATAGAGCCTTGTTCCCGAGTAATTAGAGGCATATTTCTACTTATATCGCATAATTAGCATTCATGCATACATTGATAATATCTGCATTTTAGTATTCATATTTGCATAAAATAAGAAGCCAATTTCACTTGTAAATATTCACCTGTATATTAGATAAAATACCCTATTTGTATATATTTTATACTAACTCCAAATGCAATAAAACCAACTCTATAGTGTATATATTACTAACACTAATTAAAGAAAAATATCTAAAAAATACTAACTTGTAAAATCGACCAATAAAACTCCAATCCAAGTTTGAAACTATGAACCTTAAAATGTGCATATCTCTCTCATATAGCCTCCGAAATAGGTCTACTCACTCTTAGAATACTCCACATTAAAATACCTTTAAAATGGGACTAATTTCATCCAATTTGGAGCTCGTATGAGAAAGTTGGGTTTTTGGGCCACTTTGTACTACAAATATGTATAAATTGTATCTTTGTATTTTTTGTATCATACTTGACCTCATCTCCGTCTTTGGTCAACATGAAACTTGTAGATCTCATCAAGATCTACAACTTTCATGTTTGGAGTTTTTCCAAATTCGGTCCCCTTCTCTTTCTACACTTAATTCTCTGTCCAACCAATCACAGCAGGCCACGTGGCGCCTTCTGGTTGCGCCACGTAGCCCGCTACCCCTTGCCTCATCCGCCCGCTGCCACAGCCGTTGGATTACGCTCTATATCCAACGGCTTGGCTGCTTCCACGTGCACCTCAAATCCACACCGTCAGATCATCCCCATGTCTCATCTGACCCGCCCGTCCGCGCCTCTTCCAGAGCTCGCCACGTGGCGGCGTGTACACCATCTGATCAAGCCCGCGATCCTTCCATCATAGTCGCTCTTCCTTTGGCGTCCCTCGTCCCTTCGATTAACCTCAACCCTTCATCCAAGCCATTCGTTCGCGCCGCTGCCTCACCACGACACGTGGCAGGTTCCGCACCTTCAGATCGCATCGCCTTGACTTGATCCCAACCGCTCGCTCGCGCTTCGCCCAGTTGCTTCCACGTGGTGCCATCACGACCTCTTATCACTGCGCCTTGATCTAATCCCCCACGTCCCTTCGCGCTTTAACCTAGGCCGTTGTATCACAAGATCCAACGGCCAGGGCCTCGTCTCCTACCTCCGATCGTCTCTTGCCCACGATCTCGCCCTTGCGAAACAAGCTGCACCCTTTCTATTTTCGCCACCACGCCTACCACCATCTCCGACCACCAATCACTCCATGTCCTTCCCCACTCATCTGTCATCCTCGCCAGCTACCCCACTTGCCACCACCTCCACCATAGACGTCCCACGACCTCCATGAACTTCGCCCCTTCAACAGCCCCGACGAGACCTTCCTCCTATAAATACTCGACCACCAACGAACTTCAGCCCTATCCGCCAACCCTGAGAGATACCCCGAGCTCGGAGCAACCGTTTGGTGACAGCAAGCGACCTATTCCTCGAGCGAAGACCGGTCATCTTCTCCGGCGAGATCCTCGGCCCACCGCCGTGTCGCAGCCACTCCTCCGAGCAGCTGCTTGAGCTCGGGACACCACCGGTCCCTCGAGCGAAGTCTTGGAACCCAAGAAGGAGTTCCAATCCCCAGGTGAACCCTCCATTCTTCTCCGATCTTCTTTCCTTGTCTTCGTCGATTTTCTCGCTTTTTATTCTTCGCCTCTGGTCACTCCCACGCCTCCATTCCACTCTACCGAGCTCTGCGTCGGAGCTCTCATCTTCGCGGCCACCTCTACGCCCGCCGATGACTCACTTCATCCTCCATCAGCTCCAGCTCCGCCACTTGGCCGGAGCACCATCGCCAACCCATCTCCATTACTCCTTAGGCCTCGCCGACTACCTTCACAACTCCACAAGTGCACGCACGAGCTCCAGCTCTATCTCTAACATCTGCAGGTGCCCCTTTGCTCATTGAACGGAAGTTCGCCGGAGAAGACTTCGAGCTTCATCGCCATCGACGTCAGACCGCCCTCCGTCGCTCCTGAGACCACCAGCATCTCCGCCGCATCGCCACGCGTCTTCTGGGATATCTCCGACAAGTCGGAGAGCGTCATCGACACGAGGAAGGACGGGCGGAGCTGAGGCACCTTCGCCGGAGCCCCGCCATCTCCTCCGCAGGCGGCGGAGGATTGTCGGAGCAGACGCACAGCTGTCGTTCGATCACGTCGATCGAACGGTCCTCAGCGAGCCACATCGCCGTCTCCACCGAGCCCAGTACCCGTTGGATCAGCATCGATCCAAAGGCCAGAGGTCACGCCACGCGTCAACATCGCCATCCGTTCGATCACGTTGATCGAACGGTCCACAGCTTGCCACGTAGCTCAGCCCGAGCCTCTTCTCCGAGCCTAGGTTCGGCTCGTCCGAGCCTCACTCCAGACCTCCAGAGGCGCCCGAGCCTAGCCCCGAGCCTCCGCAGCCATCCGAGCCTAGGCCGCCCACGTGAGGAGCACGTGCGGCCTGGGAAATTTACACAGAGGCCCCTGGAGCTTTCCAATATTGCAAAAAGGTCCCTGTGAAGCTGAGCCCACGTGAGGAGCACGTGCATGTTGGAAAAATTGCACTTGAGTCCCCAGCATTATAGGTAATTGCATTTTAGTCCCTGTCAGCATATTTCTTTATGCATTTTTATTTTCCTGTATTGCACTTACACCCCTGTGTTTGCACGCACCACTAGGCCGCATTTTCATCATTTTTCCTTTCTAAAAATTGCATTTTGTTGAGAAATTTGTTCCCTGTCTATTGAGCCACGTGTCCTATTTTTGTAATTACGGTGAAATTTTTAATGAATTAATTGGTTATTTTGTGGAATATTTTGCCCAGTGACACCTTTTAATTTGTAGCTAATTCTCTGTAGTTCCAAAAAATCCTCAAAAATTCACAGTAGCTTAAGGATAGTAGTCTCAACATGGCATAAAAATTTCATGTCATTTGCACACATATCGAGGCCTAAATAAATTGTTGAGTGATTTTCTTATTTTAATTTTAATTAATTCATTTCACAGTGAAATTAAGATCTGTCAATTTTCCTGGATTCCTTACCATTAGTGCTATCTAGGATAATTTTCTTTCTTGAAAAAATTGTGATTTGTTATTTATTAAAAATTAAATAGTGAAAATCACCCTGTCTGCATAATTAATTCACAGTAAATTCATTTAGTGTCTAAAAAATCCAAAAAAATTAGTGTAGATCATTTTCATCATAATTAATCATCTGGCCAAATTTTAGAATTTTTGAACTTCATTTGATATCATAATTGAATTGAACGTTAAATTGGTCTGCTTTTTGCACGAGTCTGCATAGAAAAAAATAATTCCTCGAAACTCTAACACTTGGATATTTGCTCAAAATCTACCTAAGGAGACAGCTGCCTCCCTGAGTTCGACCTTGGACTTTACCAAGTAAAAAAATCTGCCGCTTAAAATTAACTTAACATTAATTGATAAGTGGTTTTTGATTAGCCTCTCGTATCCGACTGCAACGAAACACTTAACTTAATTTGGACCATTAATTTGATCGAATTAACATAGGGTGTGGGAACGGTTATCAAGGACCTGTATCTAGAGGTCGGTCAGATATCAACCTATGTGAGAAAGGATTGCCATCTCCTACTCAGGCTGGAGATCATCCCTTAATGATTATTTGGCGGTGCTTGATGAGTCATCTATCTAACTCTTTCGATATTCATCCAAACACCAGCCTCTATGATTCATTTAATGAATCAGCAGCTATATGATCATCAAGATGGCCAAGGTACATAACCCTAATCGTATAGAGGGACCATATAGTGCATTCATTCATTCATTTAATTTCAGAAAGGGAGTGAAAACTTCAATAACTTTTATTGATAAACATATATATTACAATAACATTTATTGTAATAATGGTTCGCCAAGGGCTCACATGTCCAACAATCTCCCACTAGCACTCGGAACCATTCAGGTACAATCCGTAAACTCGTAGTCATTACTTGTTGGTCAAAAACCTTCTGTGTCAGAGGTTTGGTAAGAGGATCAACAATGTTGTCGGCAGAGGCTACCTTGGTGATAATGATATCACCACGCTTTTGAATCTCCCGAATGATGTGGTATTTCCTTTCCACGTGCTTGTTCTTTTGATGCCATCTGGGTTCCTTTTCCTAGGCAATGGCTCCCGTGTTATCGCAGAGTAAGGGGATGGGAGTATCAGAGGAAACTACGCCAAGTTCCAAGATAACCTTGTGCAACCACACCACCTCCTTTGCAGCATCCCATGCGGGAATGTATTCGGCTTCTGTTGTTGAATCTGTTGTAGTGTCATGCTTCTTGCTTCTCCAGCTCACAGCACCACAGTTCAACATGAATACAAACCCTGATGTTGACTTTCTATCGTCAATATCCAACTGGAAGTCTGAATCTGTATATCCCAAGACTTGGAGATCACCATCTCCATAGACCAAGATGTAATCTTGCATTCGTCTTAGATATTTGAATATGTTCTTTACTGCATTCCAGTGTTGTTCTCCATAGCAAGATTGGTAACGACTTACCACTCCCATTGCAAGGCAGATGTCTAACCTAGTACACATCATGACATGCATTAAGCTCTCTACAGCTGATGCATAGGGGCATCCAACCATGGCCTTCTTTTCCTCGACACTTTGAGGAGCCATCTCTTTAGACAGATGGATGCCATGTCTTAAGGGGAGGAATCCTTTCTTAGAACTATCCACATGGAATCGTTCAAGAATCTTCTTAATGTATCCATGTTATGATAATCCCAATATCCTCTTTTCTTGGTTTCATAACAACTTCAGGCCTAAGATGTAAGAGGCTTCTCCAAGATATTTCTTCTCGAAGGTATGTGATAACCAAATCTTCACACTGGTCATCATTCCTGTATCATTCCCAATGATAAGGATATCATCTACGTAAAGCACGATGAACACAATGGCTTTCCCACTAAGCTTCTTGTACACACAAGGTTCATAAGGATTTTGCACAAAATCATAACTCTTTATGGTTTCGTCAAATCTGATGTTCCAGCTATGAGAAGCTTGTTTGAGCCCATAGATGGATTTCTTTAGCTTGCATACTTTTCCATCCTCAACTGTGAAGCCCTAGGGCTGCTCCATATAGATATCCTCCTCGAGGTATCCATTGAGGAAAGTTGTCTTGACGTCCATCTGCCAGATGTCATAGTCAAGAGATGCAGCTATAGCTAGCAATGTCCTGATGGACTTAAGCATAGCCACAGGAGAGAACGTCTCATCATAGTTGATGCCTTCTCTCTATGTATAGTCGTTGGCCACGAGCCGTGCTTTGAAAGTCTCTACTTTCCCATTAGGTCCCCTTTTTCTCATGAAGATCCATTTGCACCCAATGGGTTTTACCCCCTTTAGGTGGATCCTCTAGGGTCCATACACCATTCTTATGCATGGAGTCAATTTTTGACTTCATTGCTAGCATCCATCTATCCATGTTATGATCCGCGAGCGCTTCATCGAATGAAGAAGGATCATTGTCAGTCTCACCTGACACATGGAATCCATACCTTTCATGTGGTGCAACCACCCTCGAACTCCTTCGAAGATGTATGGGTGTTTGATCTTTATTTATCTCTTCAGTTTCTGGTTCAGAAATCTTAGAATCCTCAGGGGATTCAATGAGTTCCTCTACTTCGTTCATGTCTTGACCTTTGAGGAAATCATCCTCCAGAAATTTCACATCTCTAGAGACAAATACATTTTGGGTCTCAGGGTCATAAAGCTGGTATCCAATACCATCTTTAACATACCCAATGAAGTAACACTTACAAGGACGAGATTCTAGCTTACTTGCGTCCACGTTCTTCGCATGGACCAAGCATCCCCAAAACCTCAAGTGATTAACACTAGGTTTTGTTCCATACCATAGCTCGTGAGGAGTCTTGGGTACAGATTTTCTAGGAATCTTTTTCATAATATATATTATAGTCTCTATTGCATATCCCCAGAAACTAAGAGGTAAACGTGCTTTGCTCATCATTGAACGGACAATGTCCATGATGGTCCTGTTGCGTCTTTCAGCAACACCATTAAGCTGGGGAGTTCCAGGGGGAGTGAGATTGGAGACAATTCCATTCTCTTTAAGATATTCCCTGAATTCATCTGAGAGGTACTCACCACCTCGGTCAGATCGAATCTGTTTAATCTTCCTATCGGTTTGGTTCTCAACCAAAGCTTTAAGCTCTTTGAACTTTTCAAAGGTTTCAGATTTATGACGTAGTAGGAAGATAAACCTGTATCGCGATTGGTCATCAATAAACGTCAAATAATATCGATATCCATTTCTAGTCGCGGTATTGAAGGGACCACATACATCAATATGTATTAGGTCAAGAATACCTTCGCATCTCGTAACCTTGTTACGGAAAGGCATCCTGGTAATTTTACCTCGAATGCAATGTTCATAGGTAGGTAAAGATTGAACCTGTAGAAAATCTAAAGATCCATCCTTTATCAATCTATTGATCCTATCAACAGATAAATGACCAAGCCTTTGATGCCAAATCATATTCGAATGATTTCCATTCTCCCTGGATCTTTTAGGGTTTTTATTATCAGTGGTAGTGACATTTATGGCACATTCATCAATGTACAATTCATAGAGTCCACCAGAAGTCAGAACACCTTCCGCAATATATTTATCATATTGATTAATGACTAACTTATTGCATAATAGGAAGGAATATCCATGTCTAACAAGCTTAGATACATATATCAAATTCCTCCTGACTTTAGGTACATAAAGACACTCTTTAAGTACTAGGATTCCACCACTAGATAACGACAGTCTACAGGTCCCGATGGCGACTGCTGCAACACTTGCATCAGATCCCATCTGGATGACTATCTCCCCTTGCTCCAGATTCCTAGTTTCCCGAAAGAAATGCAACGAATTGCATACATGAATAGAAGCACCAGAATATACAACCCAACTTCCTTCTTGTCCAACGAGAAAGCTAGTTTCAATGATGAAAGAAGATTTCATACATGCTGGGGCTTTACCTTTGTCAGTAGACTTCAGATAATCTGGGCAGTTATGCCGCCAGTGCCCCGGCTTCTTGCAGTGGTGACAGACATTGGACTTCTTCGATGTCATTAGCGTGGAAGCACTAGAAGATGAACCAACTCCTTGATTCTTCTTCTTTCTCTTCTGGGCCGGGCCCTTCCGAGAACCTTGCTTCTGACCAGGCTTTCCTCATATTTGTGCAACCATTGCACTAGCAGAGGGGTTGTCCTTCATCATTACATCTTCTGCAGACTTCAATGCAGCTAACAGCCCAGTGTTAGTGAAATCACATTTTCTCATATGATAAGACACGACAAAGTTGTTAAAAGACTTAGGGAGCGATAGGAGAATGAAATCATCCAGCGTATCAAAATCCATGTAAGCTCACAGGGTTTCCAATTCAGAGAGGTACCCAAACACTTTGAGTACGTATTCTCTGACAGAGGTCCCTTCCTGCATCTTGCAGCGAATAAGATCTTTCATCACATTATAACGTTGTGCGCGGTTTATGTCACCGAACATATCCTTCATATTCAGCATAATCTCTTGGCAATGGTTCATTTACACATGTTGCTTCTGAAGCAGATTGGATAATGAGCCAAGGATATAACATCTTGCCAGATTATGGTCTTCATCATATTTCTCATTATATTATTTATCTTCCGGAGTTGTTGGGTCTGCTATCTTGTCCTTGGAAAGCACATACGAGATGCGCTCCGCAGAAAGGACACGATCCAAATTTCGGATCCAATCCGAATAATTTGGCCCGGTCAACTAATTGATCTCTAGAAGCCTGCTAAGTGGGTTCACGGACTTCATTTTCTGAAATTAAGAATGCACTATATTAGAATATATAAATAATTATTTATTCATTTTATAAAATATTTGATTAAGGCATTTTAAATCAAATTTGTCTTGCTATGTCAACTTTGAGAGATTATTCCCTTATTGTCTTTTAAAGTAAGAGATATACTTACTACCATATATCAAGAAAGATCTGGGATCTCCTCTCCATCCTTATCACATCCCAATAACATGAGAACCTGTGACTCGAATAAAGAGAAGCGGGAACACAATCCGCCTTGCAAGTCCAACTTGCATTTCCCAATTCGTTCTATAACACCCGGGCCCACCACCCCTAAGATGATGTTGACCCGTTGTTAATTGAACCAACTGTCAACAGGGTTAATACTCGCTATAAGCAATCCAATATCGCCCCAATAATATGAGGACCCGATATTGGGGTCACTACGTATACGGCCTTACTCTTTCGAGAAACAAAGAACCCGATCCAAATAAATCATATATAGGATCTATCACTTCGGGCAGGCATCTCCTATATACAACATCTGGAGACGGAGTCCTTTTCCTTGACGGGAGACCATGGATGTCACTTATGTGATCCTCCACCTCATATTCAAATTGTAATAATTAATTATCGTGGATCATATTCACATAATTAATTCTTTCAAGGGAAATGCCCATCTATTCATAATAGAGTATTTTTAATTGGATATAATCAATTTAATCATATTAAATTAATTATCAATTCAATTATCAATCAACAAACTTGATTATTACTTGAATAGTAGGTATAATCTCAAAGTACATATTATTCAAATTTTAATAATTAGACAAATACACTTTGACTTCTCCGACATTATCGAGTCCCTACCCGTTGTCTTGGCCAGTACCGACGAGAGTGGGACGGACAACATACGTTGCAACCCTCTACCCCAATGCTCTTCGACTAGTCACCATATCCACCTCAGGAAAGGATAATGCCAGATAGATCATTATGTACTTTGAGATGCTCATCTGTTTTTCAACCGAAATTATACCATATAATATTCATCAAAACCATTTTGATAATATTATAAGGAGATTTGCTAAACAAATCCCCAATCCTATTCAAGCAAGAGGGTTTTGCATGTAAAAGTTGTCCTACAACTATTGTAGGATAACCTAAGGTTTTTCATGAAAACAATGTTCGTTGATGATTTCATATCAACCAATTAATGATCAAGATCAACTATCTTATCATCTTGGCTAATGAATTGTCATTCAATGAAATAATTATCTCTTTAAATATTTCACAAATATTTATAACTAATTATTTCAGAAAATTAACAATTAATTTTCATCAACTTATTTGAATGACTATCACACGGTTCATAATCAAATTCAGCAATTTTCACAGTGATCCCTACTCACTAAAATCAACATATCTTGATCAATTTAAATCCAAATTACGCAAAATCAATTTCCTAAGATTGCTAATTTGATTTATGACAAATCTAAGTGATATTTCACACATTTCGAGGTGGATCAAAATAGTAATTAACTGTAACGTCATGGGCTTAGGTCATCAGTCCGTTATCGAGGAAAACTGACCTTAACAAGTTGTTGGGTATGGGCTCAATTAGGCTCGTTGACAACAACCCAAAATTCTTAAGCCCAAGTTGACAAGTAGTAATCCCCACCACTTATAGACCACACTACAATTTGTGAGTTTTCGATGTGTTACTATGTTTTTGGGTTGAGGTGTTACAACCTCCCCCACTTATATTTGCAATGTCCTCATTGCGACATGGCGGATCACTTATTCCCAGTGATAGTGGCGGCTTCACACTCTGGGTAGCCATTTCCTCCTACCTCTTTGTAGGGGTGGCTCCACCTCTCGGGTAGCTCTTTCCACTATCAGAGGGAAATTAGCTATGATACCATTTGTTGTAACACCCCAACCCAAACATAGTACCACATAGAAAACTCACAAAGTGTGGGTGTGGTTTATAAGTGGTGGGGATTACTACTTGAAAACTTGGGCTTAGCATTTTGGGTGGTTGTCAACGGGTCCATTTGGGCCTGAACCCAACAAGTTGTCAGGGTCAGTTTTCCTCAATAATGGACCGGGGACCTAAGCCCGAGACGTTAAAAATGATATCAGAGCCATGTTCCCTCTGATAGTGGAAAGGGCTACCCGAGAGGTGGAGCCGCCCTACAAAGTGGTTGGAGGAAAAGGCTACCCGGAGCGTGCAGTTGTCACTGTCACTGGGAATAAGTGATGTGCCATGTCACAACGAGGATGTTGCGAATATAAGTGGGGGAGGTTGTAACACCCCAACCCAAACATAGTACCACATGGAAAACTTACAAAGTGTAGGTGTGGTTTATAAGTGGTGGGGATTACTACTTGAAAACTTGGGCTTAAGCATTTTGGGTGGTTGTCAACGGGTCCAATTGGGCCCGAACCCAACAAGTTGTCAGGGCCGGTTTTCCTCAATAACAGACCGAGGACCTAAGCCCGGGACATTACATTAACTCATTAATCATGTTTAGATATGCAGTTCCCGCAACAGTGAATACATGTTTATTTAAAGGGCCATATCTTGAGCAAATGAAATCCAAATTACATAAACTCAGATCCTATGGTTTCCTTATTTAATGGGGAACAAAATCCAATTGAAAATTTTGTGTTTAAACAATTTAAACAGTGCCGAAAAAATTCAATTAATCAGAGGTGCAAAAATTGAAATGCAGTAAAAATTTTCGCAACCCTTTCAAACCCAAGTCGTCCTAGGTTTAAGGATCGTATCCAAAACCTTTTCCGACCTAAGGATCTGATACCATTTGAAGGATACGAGGAATCCTCAAGTGCATCACGGAAGCATGTTGATCGCATCTCATGCGATCGGGGCGACTAGTCGCACTAGTCAATAGATGCAGCGAAAATTAAAATTTTTTAATCAAGTGCTGAAACCACATGATCACAAGAACATTTCTTGGATCATTTCATCAAACCACAAAGTATTAGAAATACCTCTTGAAGCGTGGTTGTGATCACGAGATCTCTAAAGCAAGAGATCCTCCTGACTCAAGTCCGATCCACGAAGACAGCACTTGCAGGCGCGATGATGAGACGCGTGACTCCCGCAATCCTTGACGAAGATCCAAGCTTCGAATCCCCTGATTTCGTCCAACGAAATCCATCTTCTTCCTTTAGAGCAAGTTGTCCCAAAGAAGATGGAGATCCTCTGGTAGTCGAAGGCGAAGGCGAGAAGGTCTCTCTCAACACATAAGATGGACGGCCACCTTAGAGAGAGAGAGACGGTAAGAATGAGAGAGAGAGAGAGAGAGAGAGTAGGTGTGTACTCTTGATGTACCTTGAAGGGGATAGGGTTTCCCTCCTTATATATTAGTTTGGGATCCAATGGATCTCAATCCATGTCATACATAGATCCAACGGATAGGTTGATCTATGTATCAATCAATGACCATGATTGTTATTGGTTAAAAACCAACAACATTAATTTATATCAAATCAAATATATGTTGCATTATCATCAATACGATTTAATTTAACATAAATCAATTATTAAGAGATAACAAGATAACAAAAGAGAGGATAATTAATCACCCCCCAAAAATAGGAGACGTCACCTATAGGTGACGTCACCTATTTTGTGGTGATTATTTCCTCTTTATTTTATACTATTAATCCTTAATAAATTGCAATAACTATTATTGCAAAATTATACACCAAATTAATTCCAAATTAATTTGTGAATATTTCAATCATACCATTGAAAAATATGTGAATCATATTCACAACCCAAACAAATTTGGAAATTACATTTCCAATTAATTAATTAATTAATGTGAATCCAATCTACATTAACAATTAACAAATTCTATTTACAAAGTTTCTCTCTCTCTGATATATTATAAATCACATTATAATATACACAGATATTATGGATAGCACTATCCATAGTCTGTAATCCTCGATAATCAAATCCCATTTAATTATCTTGGATAATCATTCTCATAATATCAATACCATTCATATTATTCTTGATAATTAAATCTCATTTAATTATCATTATCTTGTTGCTCGGATACGTAATTCATCAAATTAATTATTCTTGAACTCCTTCAAGAATAATGTGCTTTCTCCGCAGATACTTGGAGTTAAGGACAAGGCGATTATATTGTTACACGTATAGTGACTTAAATGTCGATATCTCATCTCAAATCCAGATCTTACGTACCACCCACTGATGCTTGATTAAATCAAGACCGCTAATATAATCTTCTCATTGCATCTGAATCTCATTCAGACCAATGTCCAACACTTGGACCAAGATCAGATTGCTTCTCTACTGAGAGGAGTCAATAAAATCCAGACCTGTTTCATCACTCCCTCGGAATGGAAGCGTCATGGTTATACAATCATTTATGATCACATCACCCTAAGGTATTCCCAATACATGTACATCCTGCATACTAGAAGACCTATGATCAGCCTGAAGATCAAGATCAATTTTACACTGTCTTTTTCAGGGTATGACCACTAAGTTTCTCAATCTTGGTCATTTGGAATCAGTATCGATCATATGCTTTCCTAAAGCATATATCATACCTTTAAATTCTTGTCATGCTTCCAAAGCACGACGATCATGCATGGAATTTAATCGATCCCAATACCACATGAATGAGCTCATGTCTTCCGGTTCATAAGTGAACTTGTATGATCCTTTGAGAGATCGTATTACTCATATGCCCTTACATGTACACCAGCGCGCCGGTGTATAGACCTTAGTTAGGTCATCAACCTATTGGTCTGCCAAATGTACATACTCAGACATATAGTACCACATCTGTATCCGGTCAGAGGATGTGTGCCTATGCTGTGACATCATTCAAAATAGGACTTAGGTTATCTCGATCTCGTTAAGTCAACCCATTGACCTAACTAATCTGACACCTCCAAATCATTATTCCTATGCAGAGGACCTGCATCAAGAGGTCGGTCAGATATCAGCCTATGTGAGAAAGGATTGCCATCTCCTACTCAGGCTGAAGATCATCTCTTAATGATCATTTGACGGTTCGTGATGAGTCCTCTATCTAACTCTTTAGATATTCATCCAAACACCACCCTCTATGATTCATTTAATGAATCAACAGCTATATGATCATCAAGATGGCCATGGTACATAACCCCAATTGTACAGAGGGATCTTATAGTGCATTCATTCATTTAATTTCAGAAAGGGAGTGAAAACATCAATAACTTTTATTGATAAACATATATATTACAATAACATTTATTGTAAGAATGGTTCACCCGAGGCTCACATGTCCAACACCCAATCCCCACTCCTCTACCCGCTGTCACTCTCCCACCGCCTCACCCACAACACCAACCATTGGTCGCTCTGTTCCACTTCATTTTCAGTATTCATTGGATTAGGCTTGACCTTGATCCAACGACTCTCAAGCTGCCACGTCACCCCTCCTGAGCCTCTCCGCCATTACCACTTGGAGGCTCGACTTCAGAACCTCTGCTCTGCCTCCAAATCGAGCAATGCATGCACAAAGCACGTAAGGGTGGGGGGCTATTTGCAATTAAGCCCTGTACTCATGATAAATTACCGAAGACTCTCGTGTCAAGTGTCAAGAACATGAGCGGTGGGCAAATCCTATAGAAGACCATGCCCTTCTAAAAAATTATAGGAACAACCTCGCTACTCAGGCCATGTTCCAAGCATGTGCCTGCCTTGGAGAAATTACAGAAAACCCTAGAAGAGTTTCCTATATTGCATGTAAGTCCCTTTAGGGACCTTTAGGAAGGAATAAATTTATTTTTATTACTTTTTAGTCCCTATAAGTTCATTATAGGAAAGCTCGCTCATTTGAACTCCGATTTTAGCGCATAATATGTCATATTGAAGCTTGTGGAATGCCCTATCATATTATATATCTTGTGTATATATAAGATGCTTGCTATTGATGATTATTATTTAAAGTGCCTAATGATCCATACAGGATGATTTGTTGAAAGATTGAAGCTTGATATTACTGAATTACTATAGGTGTACTTACTTTGATTTGCGGACCTCATGATGATAATTTTATGAATAAAAATTGCAGAAGTGTTGTTTATTTATGCAAGGACTTGATATCGGGGATTTGAATTTGATTAACTCTCTTGTATTATTGTTGATAATATTTGAGGATTTAATCTATGCAGGGACTTAAGTAAGGAGAAATAATTGAGTTATTCTCTTGGATTGATTGATTATTTTAAAATATCTTGAGAGTATTTCATTGATCTCTGAGCCTGATAGATTAATAACTATTGATAATTTAGCCTGCAACTTGGATCGATTTTGACAAATCTTTCTTGAAATTATCTCTTTTGACATGCGAATTTTATTTTGAGGATTAATTAATTATATTTTATTGGAGTAAAAATTCTAAATCACAGAGCCCGTGCTACATAGCCTTCTCTGTTTCCTTTGCTTGCATTTTCATCTTCACATCTCTTTTCTTTATTTTCACTTTATTTCCGGACATAGAGATGAACTTAGAGATAAACTAGTTATTCAAAATTAATTTATAATCGATCAACTTATAAGATAGTGTTCCCTGTGTTTGGTATTGGTAAACTTGTCAAGTAAAAATTCTCCAATATTCAAGAATTGTGCTTTTTGATGAATCGCTTTCTGCCTCGTATACTACAATTCATCATTATTAAAGAGGTGAAAATCTTCATCAAATGGCACCATTTCCAGAGAACATCGTATTTTTAAGGTTTGAGATTAAATTTCTGGAATTGATTATTGTGAGTTTAATTCCTTTATCATTTTTCTTTCATTTTTGCATTCAATTTTTGCATTTTATTTGCATATCTTTCTCACTTCAGATACTAACAACAATTTCTATCTTCGCAAATAATTCGGAGTAAATTTTTAGATAAAATAAAGGACATGAGAAGAAGACTCTTATTTTATTTTTGTGAGAGAGATCTTAGATTATGTTTAATTTTCTGCATCATTTACAGTGTTTCTCTAAACCCTAATTTTTGTAGTAATTTGGACTGAACTCTTTGTGTTGTGTCGGGTCGGTTTCAACCCCTTCTATACGGTTGGGACCCGACTTGAGTGGCATAGAAATCAGGTGCACATATGGTAGATTAAGTTATTTATCCTTGCTTATGCTCGTAATTTTTAGGCCACACTTTTTCACTAATAAGACGTACTAGTATCTCGTTCAACATTAGCCAAATTTTAAATCAATTCTTTTTGCTAATAGAACTATCTAATTAAGGCGTTTTCATCTGTGCATATTATTTAGTGTAAATTTGTAGTTCATTGTATTGCATCACACATGAAGAACGCAAGGAATTAATGTAAGTCTTCTTCTTAGCATGCATTGCCTTTCTCGATCCTCTCTACCTTAGTTTTACGACTTAGGATTTAACAGAATTGAGACTGCTCGTTAGGTGTGATATTTGTGTGCTCATCTAAGACTCAAATGATAACATTAAATTAAAATCGAGAATTCTAACCTAGGTGATTGTAAATAAATTGATATAAAATTAACCTTGTGATGGGTGGAGAGAAACACACTCATTGTTTGTAAGAAAGAATCACACAATTGGGCTAGAACCAAAACCTGAGAACCTAATTCTGACTACTAATTTTAAAAACGACTAGCTACTTCTTAGTGAGGGAACTACAATCTCCCTAAGAAGATTGGGTGGTTAAAGGATAACGTGTAAGGCACCATCCTGAAGTAATAGGGGTAGTTGTTTTATGGTTCATACTTACACCCATACTGGCTGAAAGTAGATGTAATTAGACATATGAATTTGGACCATTCTTTGCTACACTCTCTAGAGCCTAAGATTTGCCTAAAGTTTACAAAGATCGCTTATCACTAAAGAAAAATTGAAAAGATAAGCGACTGGACTCTAGCATGCCTTCACAAGATTCGAGGGGATGAATCTACGGGTTTGTTTTGTGTTTGTATTATGTTCATCAAAATCTTTGCAATTTCAAGCATGCCGTAGTTTGCAAATCATTCTCCATCTTTTCTTGAGAAGATGTCAGCATATTGGTCTTCATACCCATACTTCGTGGGTCTATCGTACACGACCATTTTCCGATACTCTTTGTCTCTCTCATTCTAGAGGAATCCTCCCTTCGAAATCGTTCCCCCACATCCATCATTTCCCCTACCCTATATACTCCACCCCTGCCCACACTTCTTCCTGGATTAGATAGCTCTCACATTTTGACTTTCACATGAACACAATAGAGCGTGCAGATTCAAGGATGGAAAATAGAGTAACCAATTTTGACAGATAATCATGAATTTCGGTTACTATGGACCTCCCACCTTTTGAACCATACAATACTCAGGTTGACTCTCTTCCTAAGTATGACCATTTTTCCTTTGATAATTCACAATAAATACATAGTCAGGGAAATATGACTCATGACCAGACTTCAACTACAATGAATAATCACTACTCTTCTCATAACTACGTGCCAGAGTCACAGCATGTGGAATACAATTAGTCATTACCAAGTCATGAGATGTTTGAAAATGATATTTCTCGAATCAATGATAGAGCAAACTCTTTGATTGAACAAATATATAATATCATCCAGTCAATGAAGAATCAAGAAGAAGTGAGGAACCCACCATGTGAACCACAAACCCATCGTGTGACTTACACTCAGACATAACCACCATTGACCTTTGACCAACCGACTGACCATCACACTGAAAAATGCCAAAAAACTAAAAAAAATAGATAATTATGAAATGAAAGTATTTTACAAGAGGCTGATCTTATAGCTTCTATTAATCAAGATTATAGAATATGTGCCCGATCTTAAGAGATTTGTTAAGAGTTGATTGAACCCTAAAAAGATGGGTAAGAAATGATCAAGGACTGAATATCATGACATATATATGGACGGTTCTTTGGTATTGAATTATAAAATCAAAATCTGCAAAGTCAAGCGGTTGACTCGGATCACATGTGGTATTAAGGATTCCATATTCACCCTTGTTCGGTTGGATGATGACTCCACATTAAACATCCTCCCAAAGTTTATCTTTGATCAAATCAAGCTTGGACAACTCAAAAAGATGAGGGTGATCATTCAACTACCAAATTTATCTACCAAAAGACTGCAAGGAATTGTTTCTGTCGTCATAAACGTCTGAGGTGACAAGCATAAAGTATACTTTATTGTCCTTGACATTCAGTATCACAGAGAGTTCACTGAGTCTCATATTATTCTAGGAAAGTCATTCTTAGACTATATTAAAGAAATTGTCGATTGCGAGACTCAGGACATAAGATTCCCAAACACGGAAAATAATGAACAACCCCTAAATGACATGACCGACCCTGAGACAACCCAACCATCAACCGACAGCCTTGATATCAGGACAAGAGAACTTCACACGACCAGATCTCTCCTCATGAAACATAGACACAAACCTTAGGAGAGACACCTGAGAGACCAATTGTTAGATTGACCTTTGATTCTCACCAAACCTCCCATCTTGATACTGCTCTTAGGAGGAAACAATATTTAAGAGCTTATGAGGAATTGGACCATATTTATGAAGATCATCACAATTATTTGAGTGGTCCAACTTTTGAGTCGGCAATAGTTCATGAAATACTCGAACCATACAAAGAGCTGACTCGCATGCTTGAGGAAACTTTTTATGTTGCCAAAACTCATGGATATTAGAAGGTCACATCTTCCTCCGCATCCATAACTCACATTGCCACCAGGAACAAGCTCCCTCACCCGAAGCATGTAATGACCCTACAAGAATTGGTTGATTTTTACGAAGATTCATCTAACGAGGAACCCATAAATGCCACACCAGTTACTCATAATAGGGAGAAGAACTCTTGCCATCCTCCTCCATATGCTTTGTACAGAAATAAACCAATCAAGAAAGTCACATTTGACCTTAGAAATCAGGTGATTTTTGAAGAATCCTCGTCTATTCCTAAAGTGGTTCATCAGGTAAGTGCAATAAGTGTAGCTATGATCAGAGGTTACTTAAGTCTTGTTGACAATAATTGGAGATCCTCCTCATATGACTATTACTCTTCTGAGGATGACTCTGACGATGACTAGAACTCTTCAACCTCCCCCTTTTCACCACCCTCTACATATCCATGCTATCTCACACCACACTCCCGCAAGAAGGTTCGTTGCAAACATCCTTGACCCTATAAATCCATATCAAATACGCTCTTTCTTCCTCTTGTAATTACTCTACCATGCTTAGGCTGACTTGAGCCTAAGTATAATGGGGTGATATCATTGTATATATATCATTTCTAGTATTTATTCTCACCTTCGACTGCGTTATTTGTTGCTCTTCTTTTATACTTAGAACTTCCAAAGCCTAAGTATAATGGGGCTAGTCGACTTCTTATTCTTTTGACTCAACTATGCTCGGTACAAGATATGTTTTCATTTCACTTTGTGCCACGAGGACGTAGCACAAGCTAAGTATAGGGGTGTGTATATATTCTATATACTTTATCCATAGCTCGTACTTTAATTGTTTTCATAAAAAATAGAGTATGGATTTAAGTTGTATATATTATGTATACTATAGATTCTTTGTGTAAATAATACATGTTTTCAATTTTTTTACAAAATTAGGGGGTATAAGAAAATAAAATAAAAAATAACTTCAGGTTTTATCCCAGACATTCTTAATATCATTCAAGACTTGAGGAATAAAGAAACTCGGGTTTTAAGGTCCTTTGATTCAGAGTTAATCGACCTTAGTCATTAGGGTTTGAATGTTAATAATCCACACTTCCCTAGATGGAAATATATGAGCACTATATTTCACTCTTCGTCTATACCTTCTAGGAATATTATTAACACATCACATACACAACTGCATGATTGATGAGATGAGTTAAGATTTCACTTGAGGGACCTGGACTTGAGATTCGAGTCTAGACCTGATTTTATGATGCTCGAGGATGGGATAAAGTTAATGACAACTTTAATAAACCTGAGTGTTGGCAAATCCTAGCCAGTATGAGAACAAATTCGCATGTTATCTTTTGATACTAACCAATGTGTCAGGGTGTGATGAAATTAAATAATTATTGATCAGTGTGCACCAACTTGTAAAAGCAGTGGAGCTAGCCTACAAAGAAATAATATGTGAATAAAAAAACTCTCAATTACAAAGTTTAATTTATGAGATCCAATTAAAGGTGAGTGCTCCCAACCATTTCAAAGTGTCCATTTGGAGTAAAGCTAATTAGGCCAAATGAGTCGGGCTAGTACCTCAAAAAGGGCTCTGCATTGTAAGTGATATAAGCCTAGGTGTAAGTATACTAAATACTTAAAGAAGACACACCCCGATGTACTCCTAGGAAAATAAGTACAAACAACTCAAAAACTCTTGACGGGCATACTGATCAACACTAAAAATACAGATGTTGAGTAATAAGGCACTCGAGAGGATCCTTGTTCCAATGTGAGAAAGAGAAGAAAATACACAAACCTAAGACCTCCATCACATGGCCTTTCATCTACATTTTCAAGTCTAACAAAAACTACTGAGATGGAAGATTGAATGCAAGAACTGATTTATTCCCTAGCGTTGAGGATTAGGTCTTGAGGAGAGTTTATTGGATCAGGACTTTGGGTGATGAGTCGACTCGACTCTCATGATTACAATACACATTAAGATTCATATCTCCTATGATATATGTACAAATAGAGAGTTTGCTAATTAGAGCACTTGGATTCCTTTTGTCTAGATCTTGGTTCAACTTAGGATTTTAGAACCATTGTAACCAATGATTTTTAATGAGACAAGTCTTGAAATTCTCACCTACTCAGCTAGGGATTCAACCTTCTAACTCACTAAAAATAGCTTGGAGACAAGCAACAATCTAAGTATAGGGTTGTGATGAAGATGAATCCACGATTCATCTACTTTATATGATGATCTAGTAGAATCCCCTTAATAATTCATTAATTAAATCCACTAAAAACGATTTATTAACAGTCGCTTATTGTGATAAAATTAGAGTTAAAATCTGTAATTAAATAACTTGTTTTTTGAACTAGATTTAGCTTATCATTTTATGTACAAAAATTAATTATTTTAATGTAATTATTTTTCTATTATATTCTTTAATGAATTAACTAACTTGGCATTATGAATTAAAACCTATAAAAAGAGAAAATTAAAAGAAAATAAAAAGATCTAACATTTTAAATTATGTACATATTTTCTCTTTGTTGTTCTTTTTTTTAACCTATAAAAAATCCATAAAAAATAGATTATTATGTATATATTGTATATAAATTAATTCACTAATTTAAAAACGAAAAAATTTCATGAAATGTAAAAATGTGGTATTTTATTATCTATGAGTACCTCCAAAAGTACTTTTTGTATAGTTGACCTCTTTAGATTTTAGGTCATTCACGAAAGTTGTATACCTTGAGACGAGCAACTTTCATATTGACCACTTTTTATTTATCTTCATTTACTATTTATTTTTTTATTTTTCCTTTTGTTTTAGTTATTTTTTATTTTTTATTCTATTTTATTTAAGTTTATATTTTACTGTTTTAATCCTTATTATTATCTATATTATTATTATTTATTTATAGTATTTTTATTTTTAATTTATTTATTTTACTTTCCTTTTTCCCTCTCTTTTTCCCTCTTTCTTCCCTTCCCCTCTCTCTCTCTCTCTCTTCATTTGTCCTCCCCAGTTCACGTGCTTCACATGACCACATTGTGCCTCCCTTTCTCTCTCATAAGCACATGCTCTGTATGTGCCTTTCCTTCCCTCTCCCTCCTCATGTCCGTGGCATTTGACCTTCTCTCCTCAGCATGTCGTTATTCACTCTCTTCGCCACTTTGCCTCCGTTGTTACACCTCCACCTATGTCTCTCCTCTTCTCCAACCATTACAAAGATGTTCCCTCTCCCACGTAACCACCACCTCCTCATCCTATAAAGCCTCACCACCATCCTCGATCAACGACCATCCAACCAACGAGAGTAGAGAGGTCCAACCCTAATCCCTCATGTGATAGCTGAAGGATTTCCTAAGTTGAGTGATGACAACATACACTCCTGCCACTGTGACAACCGAGGTGGTGCCCACACCGTGTTGCAGTTCCTACCCAAGAAGCTACTGAGCCTCTCCAAGTCTTTACCGACGAGGATCGAGGCAACGATTGGAAGCTCTCCAATATTCAGGTGAAGTCCTAGGTAACACCTCCTCCCTCCATTCTTTCCTTCTCATTCTTTCCTTCTTCTTCTCCCAATTTCTTCTTCTTCTCCATCCACAGCATTCCTATTCACATTCTTCCTCGACATTTGATGAATCTGCGATTCGTCATCTTTATTCATTTATTTTAGCTTAAAATCCATTATAAAACACCTGCATATAACACTAACTCCATATTCTTACTAACTTGCATTTGTGTAAATATCGTACACTTCTTACTAATTTTAACCTAAAATAAATAAATAAATAAAAGAAAAATAAAGAAAAGAAAATTAAAAAAAGAAAGGAAGATTGTATACAGGCTGACCCGAACCCCGAGAGAAGGTCAAGAATTGACCTGATCGACCAAGAATAAAGTAGGGGGAGATAAGGGTCCTTCAGAAGAAAATAAAAAAATGTGTGTGTTGTTGTAAATACTTCTCACTTATTTTGTGTATATATGTATAGAACTAACACTATTTTATTTGTTCCTTAATTGACCTCAAATCAAATAACTTTCAAAACCAAAGATGTAAATAAAAATGTGTCCTAATTAATAAAAATAATTGCATAAATAAATCATGTACGGAATAAAAGTAGCCACACTTGGAAAAAGCCACTAAGCACTAATTGAAAAATCAATTCCGGCTCCACATGAACTCAAATTGAACCAATCTCACTTCCATTGGATTCTAAATTAAATTATATTTAAAATGGCTATGATTTCATAATTTTTGGAGCTACGAGTAAAAAGTTGGTTTTTTGGGGTGGTTTGTGCAATTTTCCCATGTATTTTGTAAATATTGTATTTATATATATTTGTAAATTATTCTTACTAATTATTTTGAAAAAAACTAATTTCCTCATTTACCCTTGTATATAATGTCATATATGTATATAGTATATGTATATAGTTGTTATTTTTAATTAACCATCATGGAAAAAATAAAAAATAACATTTTTTAATTCAAATAAATAAAGTGATGAAAATTTTAAAAAGTTAGAAAATTTTATAAATAATTTTATCTCTTTTACTTTATCTCATGTCATCTCTCTTATCTCTTCCACCAAAAAAATTTAAAAAATTCATTTCAATTTTCATCTCTTATCTCTTTATCCAAAAAAAATTCAAAAATCATTTTCCGATTTGTAAATAAATAAAAAGAATAAAAAAACCATTTATTTCCGTTATCTCTAACATTTGTTTTGCAGGACCATTAATAAAAAACAAAAAATTTAAAAATTTAAAAAATTCTATATCCTGTTTTTTATTCCTATTTTCGGATTTACAAAAAATATAAAAAAAAATTTTTTGTTTCTGTTTACATCACAAACAATAAAGAATTTACAAAAAAGAAAAAAAATAATAAAAATAATAATTTTCCAATAGGCAGCGGGTTCGTCACCCCCCACCGCCCACCAACTTGCTCGCCGTCGCGCCTCCGCCCCAGCGCGCTCCACCGACACCGATCGCCGCGACACCGACGCCGCTAGCATCGTCACACCTACAGACGCGCGTGGCCCGGCGGCCCAGCCTTCTGCACACCCTCGTGCGCCACCTGCCGCGCGACAACCCCGTGGCGCGAGGAGTCGCCTCCCACAGCGCCGCCTGAGCCCGTGGTGCCTCCACGTCGTCCCCGTTGCCACGCGCCGCTACCTCCAGGCCCGCTCCGCAACTGGCCACCTTCAACCACCGACGCGTGTCGCCCCTCCTCCAGATCGCGTGGCCCCTGCCGCATCGACCTCCTGACCGCGCACAGTCGCGCGAAGCCTCGGTCGCGCCCCTCCGCCTGAGCCAGCCGCACCCCCGTCCGCACCTCCTCCAGATTCGCTGACTGCCCCGCGCGTTGGGAGGAAGTACAAGGAGCGACGTCCCCCTTGTGTCTTGACAAACGAAGAAGAACAATAACCCTTCCTAGGGTTGGGGGTTTTTGAATAAAAAAAGAGAAATATTTGGAACAATTGCATCTTTAGCCCTTGTAACTTTCAGAAATTGCCAAAAGTCCCTGTCAGCCTCAAGCATATGCCAGACGTGGTATAGTGGTAAAATTGCGCATTCTCCTCTGTGCTTTATTTTTATTATTTATTTGATGCAAAAACAAAACTTATTTACATTTTTGTCCCTGAACTGCAGAACAAAAACGTGCGTGCTCTATTTGAATGAAATAAATGTTCTTTGTGATCTAAAAATCTTGCAAAAATTATGCTATGCTCCTGATGTGGTTATCTTCTTAGCATAAAATTTCCATTGCATTATTTTAAAAAAATAAAAAACAGTGTCATTTTATCTTCCTGAAATTCAAAAATTTGTAAAAATTCAAATATTTTTCCAAAAACACCAAAAAATTAGAGTAGTTGTATTTCATTGTCTTTTAATTTCTGATCAATTTTCACGCATTAATTATTTATAAAACCCTAAAAAATTGTAAAACATCAAAAAGCTTATAAAAATCACAGAATTTTCTACAAAAATTCAAAAATAGTTATTTTAGTTCCTGTTTGTAGATAATTGCTTCTAGTTTGTCTTTAAAATAGTTGTTAGGAGTTTTGGATACTTAAAATATTTTTAATTGCAAATTACTACGTGATGTGCACATTTTAACATTTTCTCACTGTTTGATTTTTAGAAAAATACAAAAAAATCTGAAAATTTCACAAAAATATCAAATATATTTCAAAATTTTTAAAAGTTAAAAATATTTTCTATGGATTTTCTCGGTATTTTTTATTAATTGAAAAATTACAAAAAAAAGTTGGTGTGCGTATTTTTGATCTTGTGAATATTATTTTGTGTTATTTTTTAAAATAAAAAAATGCAAAAAATCAAAACCACTACAAAATTGAAAATCAGAAAATACAAAAAAATTAGAAATAAAAAATTAAAAATTAAAAAGATAAAAAAATCACAAAAACAAACGATAGCTGTCCTTTGAGATTCTTGTTTTCTCCTAATTAATTCTTGATTAATTGAATAACCCTCGGGATTTTTAGCCTCCCTGAGTTCGACCCTGTCCGCTATACAGGTTAATAAGTAGCAAAAAAATTTATAAAAAAATTGTTTGTTTGTCACGGGTTTTTTGGGGATAGCAACGACTTATTTATCATTAAAATTTCCGTCCTTGAGAAAAACCTACTCAACAACATTCATCGGAGCTCATTCTCCACTGCTCCTTTCCACCCCATCTTTTCTCCCCTCTCCCTTCGATCAACCTCCAGTGCCTTCTCCGCCACCACTGCATTCACACCACATGCATCTTTCTTCACCGCCGACCATTGGTCATCTCTGCTCCCTCCTCAACTTCCACAACTCATCGCCTTCGCCTCGACGAGCAGCTTGCCCTTGACCAACGTTAGCTTCATTTTTTCGCTTGCAGGTACAATAGTTGACCGCCCTAGACTCCGCTGCCTTTGGTTTCCGCCCGTCGCCTTCCCGCTGCTCTATTGATCACCTAGACCTCGGGCATGTATCTCCTGAGGACGAGATCCATTCACCTCGATCCATGATACTCTACCCTCGATCGCTCGCTTGCCGCCTCACCCTCAACGTAACCATATGTCGCTCCACCGCACTTCGCTTCTAGAATTTGTTGGATCAGTCTTGACCTTGATCCAATGGCTCTAAAGCTGCCACATCAACTTCCTCAAGCCTCCCTCCCCACCTTGAGGCTCGAGTGAGCCGAGCCTCTCTACCACTACCACCTGAAGACTCGACTTCTGAACCTCTACACCACTGCCGAATCGAGCAACGCATGCACAAAGCACGTGAGGGTGGGGGCTATTTGCAAACAAACCCCCACACTCACAACAAGTTACATAAGACTCCTACATCATGTGCGAAGGTGCATTGGGTAAATTATAGGGAAGCCCCTCCCTTCTCTAAAATTGCAGAATCAACCCCGCCGCCCAAGTCATGTGCCAAGCATGTGCCTACCTGTGAAACCCTAGACAGATTGCCAATATTGCGGATAAATCTCTTCATGGACCTTTGGAAGGAATAAATTTATTTTTATTATATTTTAGTCCATGGAATTTTATTATAGCATAACTATCTCATTTGAACTTCGATTTTAATGCACAATATGTCATTTTGAAGCTTGTGGAACACTCTATCATATTATATCTCTTGTAAACATATAAGATGCTTGAAGTTGGTGATTATTATTTAAAGCGTCTAATGATCCATACAGGATGATTTGTTGACAGATTGGAGCTTGATATTATTAAATTACTATTGGTGTACTAACTTTGACTTGCAGACTTCACGATGATAATTTTATGAATAAAAATTTGAAAAGTTCTACTCATTTCTATAGGGACTCAATTGCAGGATTTTGAATTTGATTAATACTCTTGTATTATTGTTGATAATCTTTGAAGATTTAATATGTGTAGGGACTTATTTAAGGAGAAATATTTAGTTATTCTCTTGGATTAATTGATTATTTATATGAGGAATAAATTACAAGAAAATAATGTTAAAATATCTTCAGAGTATTTCATTGATCTTTGAGCCTTATAGATTAATAAGTATTGATCATTTATCATGTAGCTTGGATTCACTTTGATAAGTCTTTCTTGAAATTATCTCTTTTGACCTATGAATTTTATTTTGACGATTAATTGATTATATTTTATTGGAGTTAAAATTCTCAATCACAAAGCCTGTACTACATAGTCCTCTTTGTGTTCCTCTACTTGCATTTTAATCATTGAATTTATTTTCTTATATTTTCACTTTATTTCCTGACTCGGAGATGAAAGCGATAAAATAATTATTCAAATTAATTTAAAATCGAGCAATTATAAATATAATGTCCCCTGTGTTCATCCTTGGTACACATACCAAGTAGAACTTCTCCACAATATTCGAGAAATGTGGTTTTTGATAAGTCACTTTCCGCTCCTATACTACAATTCATCATATTAAAGAGGTGAAAATCACATTCATCAACAATGTGAAATGATCGTATGATTGTCACTTGTTTCTCGTTGAGTTTGGCTCTCAATTTTTAAATATTTGTAAATGCACTATTGCTAATATCAATTTCTGTAATTTATAAATATTGTAGAGATGATGGGGATAACAAATTTAATCTATGAAAAAACGATACATGGTCGAAATGTTGCGTTGGCAGAAGCATCAATACGGAAGATCACAATAGTGGACAATATTCCTCATCAAGATCCGAGGAGCTTGGATTGTACGATCTTCGTGCTCCAATATGAGGGTTACCTTACCTGCAGGATGAAGATGACATTCAATCAATGCAACAGATAGACAATGAGAAAGAAGATGATATGTAAAATCTGCGAGGAATGGGCGAAACACAAGGTTATAATGTGAATGCCATTTGCAATGTCATTCAACAGTATCTTTTTTCGTTACTTTGGAAAATGTCGATATTATTTTTATACTCTGGGACCATCCACTCGTGTATCTATATATATTATGCACATTTTCTTTCTTAATTATTATAATGTGAACTTGCAAGGTAGGCCACCTCTTCTCATGAATTCTCATGCAGTTCTATTGTAAAATAGGTATATGTGTGATATTTAAAGAAGTAATGGGAAACATAGTGATTGGTTACCATTTATTATTTTTTGATGTCATGCCTTATTTATATTGATGGGTATACAAAGAAACCTCACATATACCTTTCTCTACATCGCATATGAAAGAAGAAAACTCTTGGCACAATTTCACTCGGATATGCAAAGAGAGGAAATACTTGGTAGAACCCAGTCCAGTATACAAGATCTTCCACACTCATATAAAAATCCCCTTCCCCACCTTGCATAAGAAAGAAGAAAGCTCCATACACAGTTTCACTCATATATATAATAGAGAAGAAATACCTGCTAGAACTCAATCCAATATACAAAAACTTTTACAGTCATACAAAAATCCCCTTCTACATATTGCATAGGAAAGAAGAAAGCTTCATACACAATTTTACTCAGATATACAAAAGTGAAGGAGTACATGCTAGAACTAAGTCCAATATGCAAAAACTTCTCACTCATACAAAAATCCCCTTCACCACATAACATGCGAAAGAAGAAAATTTCATACACAGTTTTTACCCACATATACAACGGAGAAGGAATATCTAATAGAACTTAGTCCAATATACAAAAACGTTCGCAGTGATACAAAAATCCCCTTCTCCACATTGCATAGAGAAGGAAGACCTACTAGAATTCAGACCAATATACAAAAACATCCGCGCTCACACAAAAATCCTTGTATCCACATTGCATACGAAATAAGAAAGGTCCATACACATTTTATCTCAAATATACAATAGAGAAGGAATACCTAAGAAAACACAATCCAATATACAAAAACTTCCACACTCATATACAAATCCTTTTATACACATTGCTTACAAAAGAAAAAAAGGACCATATACAATTTCATTCAGATGTGCAATAGGGGGCACATACATACAAAATGTGGCTTTATAAGACGAAACTGTTAACTTGCATACAAAATACTCCAATAAAAATAATGGAGTGCATTTCCTTCGCATCTTATCTAAGATATATTACAATAGAGAAAGAATACTCTTCTCTACATTGCATATAAAAGAAGAAAGGTCCATACAAAAAATCCTTCTCCACTGAAAATACAATATGCAAAAGAGGATGAATCCCTTTCACACACTTTACCTTCTTGACCTTGTATACAAAAAACTTTTATTTTAGAACCAACTCTACGATCCAAAGATCTTCACGTTCATACAAAAAATCCTTCATTGACGACTGATTGTCCACTAGCAGATGTGAGTCACTATTGGATGAGGTGGAGCTGCATAGAGGGACATGAAGGAGGGGGCCCCATGATGTTCCATACAAAAGTCACCCTCTTACCATTGTATACAACAAACTTTTATTTTAGAACAGATTCTTTAATAGAAATACCTTCATTTTCATATGAAAAAGATCCTTCTTTGATGACTGATTGTACACTAGTTGATGTGAGTCAATGTTGTTGGATGAGGTGGAGAAGGAGTTTCATGGAGGGAAATGATGAAGGGGAGCCTCGTGGTTTATCCAACAAGGTGAAGGGACAGAGGGAGACACGACTGTCGACGACGAAGCATTGTTGGAGGAGGCCCTTGATGCAGACGAAGGGGAGACGTCGACCTAAGAGGAACAAATCGATGGGAGTGATGGGGTGTGCACTGAGGAGAGTCGATCATCAGGGTATGGGGGTTTGGAGGAGGGTTTTAGAGAGAATTGTTTGGGGCTCATCGAGGAGGGTATGTTCCAACTTTGATAGGCTCAATCATTGGATGAGCTATTTTCACATAGCATGTTGTAAATAAGAATTCAGAATATGGAAATAGTTTTTTTTTTGAATTTGAAATTGTTTATGGGCAGGAATTGGACTCGCACATAGTGGACTCACAATCCACCGCCTTAATCCACCTGGCTACATCTACCTTTTAGATCAAATCATAATTATAATGGAGTTGATTAAGCTAAAGAATCATTTTTGTACACTCATTATTAGTTGATTTAGTCTTTTTTTCCTTTATATATGAGAGATATTAGACATAATATATCAACCTTCAGAATGTAAAAAGATACAAATAGATATCAAATTAGACCTTAATGAATCGAATAAAAGTAACCAACTTTATAGGAAAGTTGTGAACGTTAAGTTCATGCATAACTTATATATCAAGATTAGCCTGACTGATGATATCAGCCCAAGTGATAACAACACGACTACAAGTGACCACGAAACTATGCATAACATTAAATCACCACCTAGAACACGCATTCATGTGAATCACCTAGAACACGCGATCCAAGCCCCCGTTTCTACTCGATTTCAGATTTTGGTTCAAAAAGAGTTCCCACGACCATCGCCGCCGCCATGAAATCCCCCTCCCTCCTTCGCCGCCACATCACCAGCAGCAGCCTCCCATGGATCTCGCCACTCTCCCCCCCAGCCCCACCACCACCCCCACCCCCACCCACTCCTCCTAAGCACCACCTCAGCCACGCCTCCCTCGTCTCCCTCATATCCCGCGCCCCAACCCCTCAGCTCGCCCTCGACGCCTTCAACCGCGCCTCCGTCGAGCCGGGATTCTCCCACAACCCCTCCACATTCTCCGCCCTCCTCCTCAAGCTCGCTCGCCACCGCAAGCTCCCATCCCTCCACTCCCTCCTCCGCCTCCTCTCCCTCCACCCCTTCCGCCTCCCCGAGCCCCTTTTCCTCTCTCTCTTCCCTCTCCTCCCCGACCCTACCCTCATCGTCCATGCCTTCCACCTCCTCCCCTCTCTCTCCCTCTCCCCCCCTTCCCTCCGCGCCCTCTCCACCTGCCTCCACCTCCTCCTCCTCCGCCACCACCGCCCCGACCTCGCGCAAGCCCTCCTCTCCACCTCCCACTCCCTCCCCCCCAACACCTGCCTCCACAACATCGTCCTCAAGTACCACTGCCTCCGTGGCCACCTCTCCTCCGCCTTCCACTTGCTCAATCTTATGCGCAACTCGGATCAGGCCAAACCCAACCTTATCACCTACACCACTCTCATGTCCGCTCTCTGCTCCGCGGGGAAGCTCCGCGATGCCTACCGCCTGTTCGATGAAATGATCGAGAAGGACAAGATTTTCCCCGACCCCATGACGTACAATGTGCTTATCGTCGGGTTCTGCCGCGCTGGGTCCCCCGACAAGGCACGACAGGTGCTGGAGTTCATGAGGACAACTGGATGTGAGCCGAATTTGATCAATTACTCTGCGCTGATGGACGGGCTCTGCAAGAACGGGAGGGTGGAGGAAGCACGAGAGGTGTTTGAGGAGATCAAGGGACTGAAGAGAGAACGCCCGGATGCAGTGAGCTACGCGACGATGATCGGATGCCTCTGCAGGATGGGGAGGACCAACGAGGGGTTGGTGCTGGTGAGGGAGATGCGTGAGAATGATTGCAAGATGGATGTGGTTGTCGTGAACCTTGTGCTCGCGGGTCTCTGCAGGGAGCGGAGGTTCACGGAGGCCATGGTAATGCTGGAGGAGCCGAGTTATGAAGGTGTGAGGTTGAACAAGGCGAGTTATAGGATTGTGATGAACTGTCTGTGCAAGGAAGGGGAGATGGAGAAGGCAGTCGGGTTAGTGAATGTGATGCTCAGGAGGGGAGTGATGCCGCATTACGCCACTGCAAACGGATACCTGGTGGCGCTGTGTGATGCAGAGATGCTGGTGGATGCAGCAAATGTGTTGATTGGGTTGGCAGAGAACGGGCTTCTGCCAGAGGTGGAGACATGGAATCGACTTGTTGGGTTGGTGTGTAGGGAGAGGAAAATGGCGTTAGCATCTCGGTTGTTGGACGAGTTGACGCTCAAATATGGAGATATTTATTTGCTTAGTTAATCGCTGACAAATACAGAGTTGATCTACTCTATAGGACAGATGACTTAAGTTTTGAAATATGCAATTGGAGGGAAGTTCCTCAAGGATTTTGAGTTCGAGTGCTCTACAAAGCTGTGATAAATTTCTCACATTCCAAGTAGGTCCTCCGGGAAGTACATGATTGGGATTTTAAGACAATATGGGAAATTAAGCTCGGGAGCGAAGTGGATACTGTGATGAGCATCTCAGAAAAACGCATTATCAAAAAAAATCCGCAAACAGTTCACCAGGCATAACGTGGAAACAGTTCCTTCACCGAGTTCTTTGCTAAAGATGATTCTACTTTGATAAAACAGGGGCCTTCGGAAGTCATTGTGAGGGGTTCATGATGAAACAAGGTGATGGGCGAGAAGGAAACAGTGGGATGATAATAATCGGGTCCAGGGAGAGACTTGCTTGCTCTTTGCTTCCTTTACAAGAGGGGATGGGGATGAAGTGGTCATTTAAGTGATTTATCATTCATAGATGATGATGATTGATTTATGGTGACCATTGGCAAGATCTTTCTGTGCACGGCATTTTTGCGTGGTATAAAGGGTGAGATTCATACTGTAGAGAGCTGCAACAACCACTTTATATTGATGATAGTGGGAAAGGCAAACAACAAAAACTTCATACTGAACTTCTCATTTGATACACCTTTAGAGGTCAATTAGATTCTGGACCCAGACGGGCAGGAAGGATGGGACTTCCCGCAAAACCTGATACACAAGCAGAGTCCGACAGGCTGGAGAGAGGGGTAGGATGAGCTTCCTTCCAAGTCCACCATTCCAATCAGAAGCTGCAACAGAAGCCCCCTAGTTTTTATGAAAAGGGGTGGTGGTCGTAAAAAGCTCCTTTCAATAATCCCGAACTACGGTATTGAATGATGCACAAGAGGGTGGTCATTACATTATTCTTTATTTTCAGGAGACGAAGGACCATTGTAATTGATGGTAGTAAAAAGTTGAAATTGAAAGAGCAGTTTGTCTATTATCCAAAGGGATAATTACACCCATAACCCTAAGTAATTTTGCAATCTCAATCACAACCCTGTATAATCGTGAATTACATAATAAACCTTGCATAGTTACTCCGTCTCACATTTGTAACCCTCCGTTAATTTTTTTCCTTAACTCAACCGCATCATTGAGTTAATCCAACCCTTTCTCAATCCAACGTCTGCTAAAAGATTTTAAAAAAATAAAAAAACACCTTCGTCTTCATCCAGCCCCTCCCCCTTCTTCCTCCTCCGTCCATCCCCCTGCAACCACCCCCTCCGCACCTCCACTCACAGTCACACCCTCCTCCCCTCCAGCCTCAGGCACCCCCCTCTGCCCCGTCGCCTCCCTCCCAGGCAACCCTCAGAAGACACCCGTCCCCATGCGCCTGAAAGATCTCTCCCCACAGCCCTCCTCCCGCCTCGAGCTGCAAGATCCAACAACTCCTGCGAACCCCCTCCCAGGCGACCCCCAGGAGCACCCCTCCTCCGCGCGCCTGTAGGTTGACCTCCTCCCCAAGCGCCCCCTCCCGCGTGCCGGCTGCGAGTCCCCTCCCCAAGCCCAAACCCCCCCGCACGTTCTTGCGAGCCGCCCCGAACCCCCACGCTTGCGAGCCCCCTCCCAGGCGACCCCCAGGAGCACCGTCTGCAAGGTGGACCTCCTCCCCAAGCGCCCTGTCCCCGCGCGCGCCTGTTGCGAGCCACCTCCTCCCCAAGCCCAAACCCCCCCGCGCGTGCTTGCGAGCTGCCCCTACCCGCAAGCCACGAACAATCCCCATCGCCTGGGTCGAGAGAGATGGGATGGCATGATTGGTAAATAAGGATGAATATTAGGGACAACTTTGTCTCTTTCTGACGGAAACCGTTAAATATAACGGGCTTCTCAAACTGAACATAACACAGGGTTATGTCATGTAAGAGTTAAGTATTACTCAGGGTTTATCATGTAGTTCACGATTATACAGGGTTATGATTGAGATTGCAAAATTACTCAGGGTTATGAGTGTAATTATCCCTTATCCAAAAGAGTGAGATTCAAGTCCGGTAAATTACCCATGGTAAAAAGAAAGAGGCAATAGCAACAAAAGAACTTTCTAGCTAACGTATTTTCGTGATCTTTAGAATGGGCATTCCACTTCTTTTCCTGCAGAAAGTTATGTTTAACGTGAGTTGTGTAATCAACTTGATGGTGATGTTTCTTAATAGAGATTTCATATGTAATTCTGTGGTGCTAGTCTATTTGAGAAAGCTTAAAAGATCTTTATTTTACTGTATAGGTTTTTAATCAAAAAGATCTTTGTTGCAGATTAGGAACATGGAATGCTGGAGGGCCTTACTAATACTGATCATGAAAAACCGTAAAAGGGAATTCATCAGCAAATTAAATATGCAAAATCATTTCTTCTTTTTTGGTTTTACCTGTTTGAAAATGTTTCTTATTAATCACATCTATAAATTCTTTTTAAGAAGTTATTTGAAGATTTTATAATAAAATTGAGATCACCATCCTTTTTAATTACATAAAACATACTTCAGGGTCCATTTTGTATGCGGGATAGTGGTTGGGATGGTAGCCCGCAAACTGCTCCCACAATAGCAGTGGGGGGGGGGGGGGCACATGTCCAAGGTGTCATCCAACGGATACGGTTTGGCTGACTATATCGACATTGCCTTCTACAGTTCTACTCCTGCTATCGACAACAACACCCTCCTTCCACTAGCTCCACTGCATCCCTCCCTCCAACGCTCCATAACATCCTTCCGTCTGCTTCAGTCCCTCCCTCCACTATCATATCACTCTCTTTCCAATGTTTCATTGCCTCCTGCATTCAATGCCATCTCTGTCTGATCTCCCCAACATCGCTTCCCTCTGATGACTCCGTCACCCCTTCTCAATCGAATCTCAATCCCCCATTGTGAGTACGTCGCATATGCATGCAACGCCATTATAGGTGAGGTGGTACATCCCACTAGCAATGTGGATGCATTTGTAGCCTTCTATGTGTCCTCTGTGTGACACTTGAACCCTTTTCCCCTTTAAAGAATGTATTTAATGTGCTTTTTGCGTTTGGATGTTGGGAAAATAATCAGAATTATTTATTCCTAGGAACCCTACACTCTCTTATATAGATGAGAGATCTATAAGTAAATTACATAAGACAGATATAAGAAAAGAAAATAAACAAACAATACAGAAATATAAATATATCTCTACATCTCCTAAAGATTGAGCAGATGTCAATCATGTTCAGCTTGGATGAACACTTTTGAAATGGTCCTCTAAGCAAAGCCTTGATAAAGATATCTGTTGTTTGATCTCCTGAACTAACATGAGATATAGAAATAAAGACTTTCTATATCGTGTCCCATGTACAATGGCAATCCACTTCAATATGTTTAGTTCTCTCATGAAATGCAATATTGTTTGCAATAAATAGGGCAACATGATTATCACAATGCAACTGCATAGGAAGAGGTACATCTACATGTGAGTCTGTTAGCACTGCTCGAACTCACATCATCTTTGTGCTCGCTTGTGCTATAACCATATATTCGGATTCAATACTTGACCTAGCAACCACAATTTGCTCCTTGCTCTTCTAAGAGAAAAGAGAACCACCAATAGATATAACAAAGCCCAAAGTGAACTTCATGTCCGCAGGACATCTTTCATAGTCTGCATTTGCACATGCTGAGATAGTCAGAGTTGCCCCTTTACTGAATAGCAATCCTTTACATGGAGGTGATTTTAGGTACCTCAATATCATAGATATAGCATCCATGTGTACTTGTCGAGGATGCCCCATGAACTGACTCACCTGAATAATTGCAAAGGAGATACCGGGTCTAGTGATAGTAACATAGAGAAGCTTTCCCACCAATTCTCTATATCTTCTCCGGTCTACCTTATTTGTATCATCATAATATAGTTTCATACTGAGATCCATAGGAGTAGTAGAAGGTCGACATTCAATCATGCATGTCTCAACTAGCATGTCTGTGAAATACTTTCTTTGGGTCATCACAAGACCCTTCTGATTCGTGGTAAACTCTAACCTCAAGAAATGCCTTAGGGTGGCAAGATCATCGGTGACAAATTGACGACCCATACATTTCTTTGTCCTTTTTATCCCATGTACATCATCTCATGTAACAAGTATGTCATCAATATAGATTGTTATAACAACTGTACCTATGGGGTTTCTCTGTACAAACAACCGATGACTTGCATTTGACCTCTTGAACTCGTGCCTTTCAACTAAATCCAAGAGCTTCTGAAACTATGCCCTCGGACTCTTCTTAAGATCATATATTGCCTTGTGAAGTCTATAAAATTGCTGACACTCCCCCTGGACAGCAAACTCCGGAGGAGGCTGCATGTAGACTTCTTTGTGGAGATCACCATACAAAAATGCATTTTTAACATCAAGCGAAAATAAAGTTCAATCACATATCACTGCAATTAAAATAAGAACTTGTAGAGTGGAGTGGTGAGCAACATGGGAAATAAGTATACAGATAATTCACCCCATACATTTGAGTAAATCCCAGTGCAACCATTATGGCCTTGCAATGATCAAGGGTCCCATCTTTATGGTATTTCACTGTAAACACTCATTTGCAATTGACAATATACGCCTCATTAGGAGCAGGGACCGATCTTTAGGTACCATACAGCTATAGTGTTGCCATCTCTTCTTTCATGGCTAAACGTCACCGGTTGTAATTCAATTCCTTCTAATAATTCTACGGTATTCCACGACAAATAGAGCAACAACAAACCTCCTGAAACCTTTGTCAAGAGATCTAAGGAGATCTGGGAAGTAATATGATATGAGGCACATGTACGCTTCTACTTCCGAAGTGCAATAGGTACATCGAGATCATTGGGAATTCCTTCAATCTCCTGTACGTTTGCCTCATGCAAGGGTTCCTGCTGAGACATGTCTTCAGACCCATCATTAGAAACATTTTATTTAGAACAACCCTAAGGCGTACTGGATGATGGGAAATGAACATGAGCAGGAGCAGGCCAACGACTATAGTATTGTGGTAAGGGTGGGACTGGGACAATAGGAAGTATCGAGGCTGAAGGAGGCAATAGAGGAGGTGATGGTAACAGTGGTGGTGGTAGTGGTGGTGATGGCAATGGTGAACTCATAGGTGGGGGTGGCATGTAGACCTCATTATCTGAATCTGAGGAAGTCAACTTGTCACTTGTAGGGGAAAAATACATCACTGACTCAAAGAATGTGACATATGTGCTCACATATTATTTAATATGTAATGGATCATAACATCTATATCCTTTCTGAGTCCTAGAATACCCAATAAAAACACATTTGATAGCTCTAGGAGTGAGTTTGTTAACACCTAGAGACAACCTATGGACAATGGCAACAGAACCAAAAACAATATGAGTGAATGAAAGCAACTTATTCTGTGGAAATGCTAGCGAGTAGGGAATTTTCTCACCCAAAACAGACGAAGGTATGTGATTCACAAGATAACAAATGATAAAAACCACATCACCCTAGAATGAGTGTGGGGCACGACTTTGAATAAGAAGTTTATGGGTAACATCAAGTAAATGGCGATGCTTTCTTTATGCAGCACCATTTTACTGAGAAGTGTAGGAACATGATGTTTGATGAATAATACCACGAGATGAATAGAATTGTGAGAGTGCATGAGTACAAAATTCCAATGCATTATCAGTTCTCACAATTTTGACAAAAGAAGAAAAAATATTTCGTACTTCATTGAAAATTACTGTAATTAAATTTCCAGCCTCAAATTTATTCTTCATCAAAAATACCCATGACTAGGGATGAGCATGGGCCGGGCTGGGCCGGACCCTGATGGGCCCAGGCCCAAGCCCACTTAATAACTTCAGGCCTTGGGCCGGGCCCATGCCTACAAATTTTTTTTGGTTCTGCCCAAGCCCAGGCTCGGCCCAATTCCAATGGGCTGGGCTTGGGCCGGGCCGACCCATCTTAAGCCATTATATATTATTAACTTTGAGTTTGTGTTTAAAGTCAATCTCAATTCAAGTTAGACGAGCTAAAATTGTTTAAAACATATGCCATAATACTTGTGAAACAACTAGAACTCAATTCTACCAGAGATGATTTCTCATTTTATACAAGTATACTTAATGTTATATACCATAAACGTCTCTCGTTACAGAAATTGAAATAGTGAACCAAGTTTACACAATTAACAACAATAGGTGCACCAGGCACTACATGTTAAAAAAATAGGAATAATGCTCGTATTGGGTAAAGGTTCGATAATAGAAAATATTATAATAGAAAAAATAAACACTGAAAACTCAAGAATAACCACTAGAATCTAAGCCATAGACTAATTAAGAAAAATTAATTCTGAAATATAATACAATGATCACCAACTCATATGTCCGACACATGACTTTCTTGATTTATAAACGTTGTATGACGATAGGATACATGAACAGAGTGTACATGACAGGTGAGAGTTTCCATACGTGTAGGATATGGGAAGGGTTCGGGCCCTCTTCGGGTCGGGCCCATGGGCCGGGTCGGGCTGGGCCAAGCCAAGCCCGAGCCCGACCCAAAAAAATTCGGGCCTAAAAATTAGGCCCAAGCCCGACCCAATGTTCATTTGGGCTTGGGTCGGACTGGGCTTTTTGGGCTGGGCTTCGGGCTGGGTCGGGCTGGCCCTGCCCAATGCTCATCCCTACCCATGACAGACGAAAAAAATCATCAATAGAAACTAAATAAAACATGTATCCCTAGTGATCAGGTATACGACTTGAACCCCAAATGACAATATGAAATAATTCTAAAGGTGAGCTACTTCACTGGCTCTGACGATTGGGAAAAGTAGATTAATGATGATTTCCCAACTAAAATGCCTCACACTCGAAGGAGGAGTGAGGTGAGAATTGAGGGAGAACTTGACATAGCTTCTGTAAGGGAAGGTGACTAAAGCGCATGTGCCACGTGAAAGGAGAGACATGTCCTGTGGAATGGGAAGATAGACCAACATATGGAGTTCAGACCAGTGGATAGAGGCCGCCCTGCTCATGGTCACAACCAATCACCCTGCTCGTAAGAATGGTTAAAAAATAGCTGTACAATGCAAATCTTTCATAATTTGACTAATAGATAATAAACTCATAGAAAAACCAGGGGCATGCAATACATTCTGTAGATGCATCGAAGGCATCAAACTAATCTCCCTCTATCATTGATAGAGGAGTGAGTCCCATCCATTGTGATAATAGTTCTCCTTGGAGGAACATGTCTATAAGTTGTAAGACGATCTCTGTATCCACACAAGTGATGTGTCGCCCCAGAGTCTATAATACATTCTATAATATCATGTCCATGACAAGATGCAAAAGCATAAATGCTACCTGATGTACTGGCACCGATAGAAGCAACAATATCTGAGTTGCTCCCTAGCACAATTGATGAAGCAACGGGACTAGCATGACGTGAATCCATGATTGGAGTAACATGTATCCTCTGCGTGACCAAGGCGATGACAATAAGTACAGGGCTGACGAATACGACCTCGTCTACCACAAGGTCCACGTCCAAGGAACTTAGAAGAGCCCCCTCTACAGCGGAGGCTGCCATTGTAAAAGATGATTAAGAAGAGGCAGGTGATGAGATAGTAATCCTACTAAGTCTACGAAAAGTTTCCTCTATGAGAGGAATCATAGCATCTGCCAGTATCTATGAATGAACAACCTCATACTGTGGTCAAGTGCTGCTAAGAATACATCAACCATGGTTTAATTATTGAAATTAATTCTATTCTTTCTTTCTTTTTCTTTTCTTCTTTATTCTTTTTATACTTATTACATAAGTGTTTGCTAGGGACTAGCAAAGGCAAGTATGGGGGGTGATGAATCTCCATTTCATCACCTTTATTCTATCATTTTGGCCTTAAAAAACCTAACTAATGCATGTAAATAAAATTAATTTGTGCATAATAGCATTCATTATTTATTGTATTATTTGTATATAAAATAAGGTTTTTAATGCCAAAATTATATAATAAAGAGAAGAAAAGAAAACGAATAAAATATCAAAGATATTTTATGATCGTAAACCCGGAGACCAAGTTAAGAATTGAGGTTGTCAGCAAGGAATAAAGTAGGGGGAGATAAAGGCGAAAAATAGAATAAAAATGTCAATTATTTATTCCTTATTTATGCATTTTGACACCTATTTTATTTTTTATTATTTATTTGTCAAATAAATAAATTTCATATATGAAAGTCGTAGATAATAATGTAAAAAAATATAAAATTGAGTTTGTACAAAAATAATACATAATGTTCATTTTATACACAAAATAAAAAAGCCAAAAACCAAACTTCATAGACACATATATTTCAAATAAATACTCAAAACATATCAAAATCACCTCTAATAGTATATAACTTTTCACAAACTATTTAATGGTGATGGTTTTATTTTTTTTGGAGCTACTATGTGAAAGTTAGGTTTTTGACCCCTATTGTACAATATACTGATTAAAATATTCATTTTATTCATTTCTTATTATATTTTCAAATTCATATTTTTATAATTTTTAAATATTATTTATAACGTGTGTATATATTAAAACTAGAATAAAACTAAAAATAAAATGTAAAATAGAATACATCAATCTGAATACATAGATAAAATACATATGTTATACATGTATATAAATAAAAAGAGAAATCTATTCTTTCACTTTTATTCTTAATATTTTTATAATATTGTAAATATTATTTATATTCTATTCAAAATACAAAACCAAAATAAAACTCAACAAAATACACTAAAATAAAAAGATGTATATAAAACATAGGTAAAATACCTATAAATATACCTACATAATATAAATACTTATTTATTAAAGTGTACAAATTAAATCATAAGAATAAAATAAAAATATATTTATACTCAAAAAATAAGTTATAAATATATAAAATAAGATAATAAAATAATAAAATAAAATATACAAAATAAAAATAAAAATGTACAAAATATAGATGAATATACCTATAAATACACTAAAAAAATAACTACTAATAAATAAAGCTAACAAATAAATAAAAATTATAATAAAATGCTACATAAAATAATAAACATTTTTTATTTTATACACAAAATATAATAAAATAATTTACTATTTTTAATTATTTATTTTTGAATAAAACGGTTGTTTTGTCTTGTAGTGCGTCTACATGCACCAATGGCAGAGCTCTGTTGGTTGACCTCTGGTCAACTTGACCTCCAGTTTTTCGACGTGACACACCTGTCTTTTCCCCAATTTTGTGACATTTTTCTTGGGCATCTCGTCCATCTTTCGCGAATGCTTCCTTCACACGAAATTATCTACCATCATTGTACACACACACCCAACCTGTAGATCTCATGTACACAACATCGTTTCTTTGATTCCGCTTGGTCAAATAACGATGCCCATAGTGTTCATAAATAAAACCTCCATCTCCTCCACTCAATTTTGGTCATCCCCGAATCCTTGAGTCCCTACCTTTGGCCAAAGCACGTATCCTTGTGACAGGAGGAGTCCCCTGGAGGTCTTTGATCGACTGGAGGATGAGGAGATGCTCCCTAGCGGTGCTCCGACGACCACCTCTGCTCCCTGGACAAAAGCCAGGTATGAGATGCACCTTTACTTATTTTAGACAAGTTTTCATATTAGCATTTCATTTCTGTCATTAGATTAGCATTTAGGTGTTAGGATTAGCGTAAAAATCGAAACCCGTAGTTCGCAGGAGCTCTGCTCCGACAAATGATTTCACTTGTGTCTGCGTGTTTCCCCGCCTCTCTAGCCACCCCATATCATCCCCTCCCTACATCCCAGGCACCCCCATACAGCTTGATCCCCCTCGGATCTGGACTTCAGGTCTCCTTCCTTTACCCATCGCCGGAGACCTCCGCCTACTTCACCCTTCACCCATTTCTAACCATTCTGTTGCTTGTGTGTTTTCTATTTGCAGGTCCAAGTGCGCCAAAAGACTCCACTAGGGGTCAATTTTTATTGAGACAAGGTACCTGGAACTCACCTTCTTCCCAAAGCTTGTTCATCACAACTGAGCTCCATGTGCTCGATTGAAGTCATCATAGACTCCCAGGAACTAAAAGAAATGTTCGTCTACGACAGAGGTGGTCGGAGGAGCCCACATGTCCAATCAAAGCTCGCCCCAGGCGAGCTTCTTCCCTGTTCTTCCAAACCTTCCCAAAATCGTTGGATGAAGAAGGAGCCCCCAGTTTTGATCACAGTCATCGGATCAACCCCATGCCTCCACCGTCAGATTAGCTCGGCCGATCTAATCTTCACCGTTGATCCACGAAGTAGTACGAGCCATCGGATGCTCGCCACGTGGATAAGTGGTACACATCGAACCATCCATCAATACCTTAGATGGGGTAAATTGCATATCTCGCCCCACATTTTTGTATTTTATTATTTATTCCTGTCAATAAAAGTCAATGTTATGAATAATTTGAACATTTTATAACTAGACCCCTATATTTATTTATATTGCATTTGGGTCCAGTCTACGTTACCTCACATGCCATCATGTGTCAGGTGGCAAAATTGTAGGGACACTACTGCCAGTTTTTGTTTTTATATTTTATCCAAATGAAATGGACGTTGTATATTTTTTGTGAAAATTGCTTGGAGGTCCTTTAACTTTCTTGTATTTGTACTTTAGTCCCTCCTAACTTGCATCACGTGCAGTCCTACATGATGGATAAATAGCGTGTTTAGTCCTGGCATTTTTGTATTTTTAGAATAATTCAATAAATTTTTAATTAAGTTGGATATTTTGACACTTTTACACAGAGCCCACGATACTTATTTTAATTACACAAATGCCCTACAAGACACATATTTTTATGCTTTTTACCTATTTATTAAAAATACCTAATGTGCTTTGAAAAATGTGCAAAAATAGGATTAGATGCTTTATGTCATATACTTTTATGCCTATATTTTTAGTTGTCATTTTTTGCATTTCATCTATTTATTAAAATTGAAACGAAGCTCTTTTTTGCCGCTTTTAAATATATAAAATACCAAAAAATACAAAAATGTTTTGGAAAAATCCAAAAAATTATATATGATTTATACATTTATAGATATAGTCCAGAACACTAAAATCCCTAAAAATAAAAAAGAAAAAGAAAAAAATCGTAAAGCTCCAAAATTCGACAAAAAATATAAAAACTACAAAATACCAACAATATGTGTTTCTATTTTATAATTATCAATATATTATTATTTATAGATTAAAATTAATTTGGATAATTTTTGGGACTTATTTGTTATTTTTAAAACCCAAATCAATTTCGGATTATTTATTAATCCCTTATTCGAGATATTTTTGACTTAAAAATACAAAAAAATTAGCAAAAATTCCAAAAAAATAACAAAAAATTAGAAAGATATAAAAATCACAAAAACATTATATTTATTGAATTTTATCTATTTTATCATATTTATATCTATATAGTACCTATATATATCTTATATTGTAGTTACACATATACATATATTTATTAAATTTAAATTAAAAAAAGAAATATAAAAATGAAAAATATAAAAAGAAAACACACAATTTTAAAACCAAAAATAAAATAAAAAATATAAAATTAATAAACCCCTAAAATAATAATTTGGACAAGAGATAAAAGATAGATTTTTTGTACATTATTTGTGCCTCCTCCTGTCGTTGGCTCATAGTATTCGACCTCTACACGTACTTACATCTATACACTTTTACTGTAGAGTTATAATAAATTTTAACTCCATATTTTTGATACCTCATAGCTTTTTTCATATTTTGGGTTATCTGTTGATTAACCGAGATTTGTTGAGCGGTCAATGCATCGATTGGATCTCTCGCCTTATGAGATTTCTAGACCCTTGATAAATCTCAGTTATGACTAACTCATGAGATATTGGGAAGAATCAAATTATGTGCATGATCGTCTCTCTTTGGAAGCTTGACTGAATTTGTAGTTCTTATATATACTTTTGGAATGTATTTGATCAACACATGGGAATGATATATGGTTTTACAAAGTATATGATCGATACCGACTCACAATGATAAAATGAGAAACTTAATGATAAAATCCAGAAGTAGACAGTGTAAATTTTATCTAATACTTTAGATTTATTCATGGTCTTCCAGTATGCAAGATGTACATGTATTAGGAATACCTGAAGATGATGTGATCATAAATGATTGTATCACCGTGATGCCTCCATTCATAGGGAGTGATGAAACGGGTCTGCTTTTAGTGACTCCTCTCAGTAGAGAGGTGATCTGATCTTAGTCCAAATGTTGGACATTGATCTGAATGTGATTCAGATGCAATAAGAATATTAGACTTACGATCTTGATTTAGTCAACCATCTTTGAGAGGTCTACAAGATCTGGATTTGAGATGTGATCTCAATATCCAAGTCACTATACATGGAACAATAGAATTGCCATGTCCTCATCTCTAAGTATCCGCGGAGAAAGTGCATTATCCTTAAAAGAGTTCATGGAAAATTTCATTATTGATATATGTATCCGAGCATTGAGAAAATTGATAACTAAATGTGATTTAATTATCATGAATAATATGAATTTGATTCATATAATAAGGAGAGTTATCTAAGATAACTAAATGTGATTTAATTATCAAAGATGTGAATAATGTGAATGTGGTTCATATTATTTGGGCACAAGAGAATAGATATCCAAGATGATTAAATGTGATTTAATTATCATGGATACGAATAATGCGGATAACACTATCCATATTAATCTTATATGTTATAAATGTGATTTATGATATATAAGAGAGAGATATTTGTAATTTACATTTGTTAATTAAACGTTGATTTAAATCGGATTTACATTGGATAATTAATTGAAAATGTTATTTATATTTTATTTTGGGTTATGAATAAGATCCATAAATTTCCTATCGTAAGATTGCAATGTTCACAAAATAATTATGGATTATTTTTGTTGAATAATTTACCACTAGTGTTGTTGTAAATCTTAGAGATTTCCCAGGAATAATTCAATCTAATGATATTGCATGAGATTGTTGGAAGGGTGGACGACCACCAAATCCTATGAGGAAAGGGTGGTCGTCCACTCTGTTACATGGAATGGTGTAATCTCCTTTCCATTATCTCTATGTTTGGTTGATTTAATTTTAGGATTAATATATATTGATTTATCAATATATATTTAATCTAAATTAAATTAATTATTGTTGTGTTTTTACCAAAAATCTTGGCCATTGATAGATGCACAAATCAATTTCATCCATTGATTTTGTGTAGTCCATGGATTTGTGATACACGGACTTCCAAAATACTATATAAGAAGAGGCACCCCTTTCTCTTTGAGTTACAACATCAAGAGACAACAACATATGCTCTCTCTCTCTCTCTCATTCTTCACATGCCATCTCTCTCTCATTGTGGTCGTCCACCATGGAGCCCTAGAGAGAGTAAGCTTCGTCGCAACATCGCCGTTATACTTACAGATTGTTTACTCGTGGATCTCCATCTCCTTCAACACACTTTAGTTCTAAATAAGACGTCGGATCTCGTGTGACGAGATTAGGATATTTGCCTCTTGAATCATCAACATGGATTGCGATAAGCACATGAATCATTAACACACTCGCAAGCATCTCTTCCGTGGGATCAGACTTGAGATAGGAGATCTCTTCATTTATAGACTCGATCGGAGGTTTTGTATACGATCCATAAAAGGACGACTTGGGCTCATTAGGGCTTGTGAAACTTTTATCGCATTTCATTCACACAACATGTTTTGTTAATATTTTTGGCCCTATTTAGATTGTTTAAATATGAAATTATCACTTTGATTATGTTACCCATTAAACAATAAAATTGTGGGATTCGAGTTTGCATGATTTGGATCCATTTTCTCATGTTATGATCATTTTAGCGAACATGTATCCACTATTTCGGAGATGGTGAATCTTGACGTAATTAAAGAGTAAATTACATATTTTAAGCACCTGAAAATGCGTAAAATCACTTGGGTTCTGTTGTAAATCAAATTATACAACTATGGAAAATTATTTTGCATGATTTGGATTTAAATTGATTGAGATATACTAATTTTAGTAAGTGAGGGCCACTGTTGGAAATTACATTCCTAATCTAGAACCTTGTGATTGTCAATTAGTAAATTAGTGAAATTAATGTTTAATTTCTTGGAATAATTATAAACAACTATGTGAGAAATATTTGATTGATAATTATTTCCTTAAATGACAATGACTTAACCAATAATTTATTAGATATGATCTAGATCACAAATTAGTTCCATGATCTTCTTCCTATAAACAAACTTTCTTGAATAGGATTGGTAATTTGTTTAGCAAATTTCCTTATAATCAAATGGTTTTGATGATTATTATTATATGGTATAACTTTGGTTGAAAAATCGATTATCATCTCAAGTATATAATGATCAATTTGGCATCATCCTCTCCCGAGACGGATATGGTGTCTAGTCAGGAAGCGTTGGGGTAGCAGGTTGCACTGTGTGCGGTCTGTCCCACTCCCCTCGATACTGGTCATGACAAAGGGTAGGGAAGGGATAATGTTAGAGAGATCATGATGTATTTTTCTAATTATTAATATTCAAATAATATGTTTTTGACATAATACCATATTTCAAGTAACAATTATGAATGTTTATTGGATATTAATTGGACCATTGATTTAATGTGATTATATTAATTGGAACCCAATTAAAATCAAAACACACTATTTATAAATATAGATGTTATTCCCTTGGAAGAATTAATTATGTGAATATGTTTTATAATAATTAATTAGAATTTGAACATGATATGGAGGATCACATAAGTGACATCCATGGTCTCCCGTCAAGGTGAAGGGTTCTGTCGTCAGGGATTGTATGTAGGAGACGCCTGACCGAAGTGATAGCTCATGCATGTAAGCACATCTAGATCGTTCTCTAAAGAGTAAATATGTAAACGTAGTGACCCCAATATCTGGTCCTCATATTATTGGGATGATATTGGATTCCGCATAGCGAGTACTATTCCTCTTGACAGTTGGTTCAATTAACGACAGGTCAACATCACATTAGGGGTGGTGGGCTCGAATGTTAAAGACTAAATTGGGATCACAAGTTGGACTTGCAAGGCAGAATGTGTTACCGCTTCTTTTTATCTGAGTTACAAGTTCTCATATTATTGGAATGTGACAAAGATAAGGAAGGAAATCCCATATCTTGATGAGATACAATGGTAAGTATATCTCTTATATTGAAATTGATTAAAGGAATGACCTTTCAGTGTTGACAAGGTAAGATAACTTTAATATAAAAATTCCAAAATCAAAGTAATAAATATTTATGTAAATTATCTTATTTCAGATAATCCTCCATTAAACTCACACAATACTATAGTCAATAATAACCATTAAAATATCATGGATTGAATCCATGATCAAGATATTGTACTTGCAGCTGAACACATAACGTATGTGGTTACAACGTGGAAGTTTCCTCATAATAATGAGGAATGACAATTAAATATACAATAGGACTACAACCCTAGAGTTTGTATGTCTATTTATTCTTGATCTCTCATTGAATGTACTTTTGAAGTAATAAATCGATGGTGATCAAAATTGTAAAATAATCCTTATAAAATCTAAGAATATTTTTCTAGCATACATATGTGCTCTCGACATTTAATCATGAATGACATGGTTCACTACATCATACAGAATGGTGGCTCTATAGGATATGATGTATTGAAAATGTTTGAGTACCTACCTCAACCAAAGTCTTTAAGAGTTAAAATGTATGTATATATGATGAGTGTCATCATTATGCTATCTATACTCTAGTCATTCATGAAGCTTTAGAATATTCATATTGTATGAATTGAATGAAGCATGTATAAATGTTGAAATAATCTTACATTGAAATATTTTGAATTCAACATAATAGATCCTTTATCTTAAGCAATGGTTAGTTATAGATGAAGGGAGTGCAGCGGAAGCGTGGGTCTAGTTCAAGTGAGGAGGAAAGTCAAAGAGTTGATTGTACTTCTATGACTTCTATATGACATCCAAAGAGTTGGATTAATGCTAATACTACAATAAGCCGGTGTGTTGATAGTACGACTACCGAGAATATCTTAGATCCTTTGAAAGTACTCAGATTGTGCATCGAAATAATCTACATCTACATAACATCATTAAAATTGACTTTCTTATTGGGTAAGATTGAAAGTATAATAATTATATCTCATTCTTCGAATAACACTTGCAATTGGTTGCATATGTATTAGAAGACTAGAAATTTATCTTAAGGTTTAATAGTCATACATGGATATTGACGCAATTGTTGCAATAATCTCTATTGGATAGATAGACTTACTATTTTCAGTAGGAGAGACCTTAGTCTTAGAGAATGTCTATATGACCTAGATATTAGAATACACTCATTGTTTATTTCTAAATGTTGGGAATAAACATGAACTTCGGTATAGACCTATCATACAGAGTTATGATGGATATATTTCATATAGAAATATGACATCTATAGGACTTTAATAATTTATAAAATTAATGAATGGTTCATTAACATTTCTAATATTGAAAATTAAACCTTATAAGATCAATAGGAGGATGAAGATCATCTGATAATAATCTGGCATTGAGTCTTGAACATTTATCTATTGATAAGATTAATAGACAAGTAATAGATGAAACTTTAGAGTGTATGAAATTTCAAATATTGCATACTTGTGAATATTGTATTCAAAGTAGAAAATGTCCAATGCAGCCTTCTTCGAGAATGGTGTAAAGTGCCAAGTTTTTCAATATCTTATACATATTGATGTATGTGGATAATTTATATCGTGATAAACATTGATGATATGTGATATCATTCAATGATTATTTATGATATGAGATTTCTTCCTTCACCTTAGAACCTTTGAAATGTTAAAAGATTTCATAATTTTGTCTTAGAACCAAAGTTTGAAGGAGGATGAAATGAAGTTGATCTAACCTAGGTATCTTGTACATGTTAGATGAATTCAAGGAATACCTTATAGAGAAAGGAATATTATTTATATCTCAATCCTCCTATTGCACCTAAACTCAATAGAGTTAAAAGGAGATACAATTGGATCACGTGTGACATGATTTGATCACTGATCAATCTTAGCATAATTATATCTTAGTTTCCAAAGTATATATGTAGTAGAGACTGTAATATATATCCTTAATGAGGTTTCGTGCATGAAAGCTAGAATTTAGCACCAGTGAGTGCTACTTCATTAGGAAAATAAAGGATGGTATTAGATACCTACTTTATGACCTTGAGAGTCTTAAAATATTTCATATCTAAGGATATGATTCTTAGAGAACGGCTCTCTTGATAATAGAGATGAAAATAAAGTGAAGGAACTCATTGAATCTTGAGAAGATAATGAGGCTCCTATAATCGTAAACTAAAAGGACAATTAAAGATGAAACACTCAAACCTCTTCGAATGAGAGAGGAAGGATTCCATGTATCAGTTAAGTCTGAAAATGATCAGACTTTTTGTGATGAAGTTCCAGAAGATCATGATATTGAAAGATGGATTTTAGCAATAAAGTCTAAAGTAGACTTCATATACAATGTTGTATATGGTCCCTCAAGGATCCACCTATATGGGTAAGTAAATGGATCTTCAAGAGAAAGAGGGAAGCTGGTGAGTAGGTAGAGACCTTCAAAAGCACAGCTCACATCCACAAGATACACACGAAGAGAAGACATCGCTTGCGATGAGACTTGCTCTCCAGTGACCATGCTTAATCCCATCAGAATATTGCTAACGGTAGCTACACAACTTGACTTTTACGTCTACAAGATAGAAGTTAAAATTGCAATCCTCTATGAATTCCTCTCTAAGGATAATCATATGAAGTAGCCCCATGGCTTCATGGATGAGGAAAATAGGGTGTGAAAGCTTAAGAAAATCCATCTATGGACTCAAATAAGCTTCTTGTAGTTGGAACATAAGATTTGATGAAATTATAAAGGTTATGATTTTAAAAAGAATCTTGATGAACCATATGAAGCTTAATGGCAGTTTCATTGTGTTCGTTGTGATAAATGTAGATGGTATCCTAATTATATGGAATGATATAAGGATATTAATTAGTGTTTTATAATCTGGCTATTCCATAGCTTGAGATATGATCTCAAGGACACCTCTTAGATATTAGCTCTGAAGTTGTTCAGAAGCAAAGAGAAGAGTGTATGGGATCGTCACATTAGTGGTGCACCTTGAACTTGTTCCATTTTTTAGAAAATTCCAAGAAAGGTTTCTTTTACTTAAGATATGGTACTGACCCGTCTAGAGGGATAACACCTCAAGGAGTAGAGGAAGTGAATGCTAAAACTGCTTGCCCTTGTGCAATAGTTATGAGAAGTCAAGTGTCTGCTGGATGTGTACAAAAGCCAGATGTCTGCCATGCAGTGGTAGTAATAAACTATTGCTAATCATACTATGGAAACAAAATACTTTATTGTAGTAATAAAAATATCTTAAAATAGAATAAGACTTTCAAGATAGTGATATCTAAGTCTTATCTTCAAGAACTTAAGACTTTATAGATAGTGATCTAAAATGTCTTAACTGCAGATACCCTAGGAGATAGAGATCTCCAGGAATAAGGGTACTCTTACAAGGACAATGGAAAATAACATCGGTTATGATAATTATAATGACTATTGATCTGTAGTGTCAAGGACACTATAACTGACAAAATTGAGTATAGGTTACATAAGATGCAACATTCGCATTGGATGCGAGCACTTTTACTTGGAGATATGCAAGTTTCATAAAAGGACTTGGCGGTACTCTCTTGGGAACAGAGTGACTGATCATCTTACCTAGATATTTTTCTAAATAGCCTACAACTTTCACATGAGTGTGGGTTTAAAGATTAGCCCATTAATGGCTCTTTGGGCTAGTGGAAGATTGTTGGACATGCGAGCCCACGATGAGCCATTATGCAATAAATGTTATTGTGAATATCATTCCTTGATCTGAAATAAAGAATAACTAATTTGCATAATAGGTCCCTTAGTACAATTAGAGTAATGTACCATGGCCATCTTAATGACCATACAACTGTTGATTCATTTATTGAATCATAAATGTTGATGCTTGGATGAATATCTAAAGAGTTAGATTGAGGTCTTATCAAGCATCGTCAAATGATTGTTAAGAGAGGATCTCCATCCTGATAAAGAGATGGCAATCTTTTCTCTAAAGGATGATATCTAACCGATCTCTTGATGCAGATCCTCTGCATAAGAATAGAGATTCGTAGGTGTCAGATTAGTTAGGTCAAAGAATTGTCATAACGAGATCAAGATAACCAAAGACATACTTCTTATACTGTCACGATATAGGCACTCATCCTCTGACTGGAGATAGATGTGTTACTATAGGTCTGAGTATGTACATTTGGCAGACCAATAGGTTGATGATCTAACAAAGTCTATACACCGACGCATTCGTGTGCATGCAAGGGCATATGAGTAATATAATCTCTCAAAGGGATCATATAGGTTTGTTATTGAACCAGAAGACATGAGATCACTCATAAGATATTGGGAAGAATTAAATTATGTGCATGGTCGTTCGCTTTGTAAGCTTGACTGAACTTGTAGTTTTAATATATACTTTTAAAAAGTATTTTATCAACACTTGGGTATGATATATGCTATTGGGAAATATATGACCGATACTGACTCCCAATGATCAAATGAGAAAATCAATGATAAAACCCATAAGTAGACAGTGTAAAATTGATCTAATACTTAGGATTATAATGTCTTCTAGTATGCAGTGTGTACATGCACTTGGAATACCTAAGGGTGATGTGATCATAAACAATTGTATAACCATGACGCTTCCATTCCTAAGGAGTGATGAAATGGGTCTGGATTTTAGTGACTCCTCTAAGTAGAGAAGTGATCTGATCTTAGTCCAAATGTTGGACATTGATCTGAATGTTATTCAGATGCAATAAGAAGATTAGATTTATGGTCTTGATTTAATCAAGCATCTATGAGAGATCCGCAAGATCTGGATTTGAGATGTGATCTCAATATACAAGTCATTATACATGGAACAGTACAATCACATTGTCCTTATCTTTAAGTATCTGCGGAGAAAGCACATTATCCTTGAAGAGATCATGGATAATTTCATTGTTGATATATGTATCCGAGCATTAAGAAAATTGATAACTAAATATGATTTAATTGTCGCGAATAATATGCATTTGATTCATATTATAAGGAGAGTTATATAAGATAATTAAATATGATTTAATTATCAAATACGCGAATAATGTGAATGTGATTCATATTATTTGGATATATGAGAATAGAGATCCAAGATGACTAAATGTGATTTAATTATCACAGATATGAATGTGGATAGTACTATCCATATTAATCATATATATTATAAATGTGATTAATAATATACAAGAGAGAGCTATTTATAATTCACATTTGTTAATTAAATGTTGATGTAAATTTATTTCACATTGGATGATTAATTGAAAATGTAATTTACATTTTATTTTGAATTATGAATGTGATTCAAAAATTTCAAATTGCAAAATTGCAATATTCATAAAATAATTATGAATTATTTTTGTTGAATAATTTACAACAAGTGCTTGTTATAAATCTTGGAGATTTTCAAGGAATAATGCAACCTCATGAAATTGCATGAGATTCCACCTTCTATGTTGGAAGGGTGGACAACCACCAAATCCTATAAGGAAAGGATGGTTATCCACTCTGTTACATGGGATGGTGTAATCGCCATTATATTATTTATATATTGGATTGATTTAATTTTAAGATTAATTTATATTTCTTTATCAATATATATTTGGTCTAAATTAAATTAATCGCTAATGTGTTTTTACAACAAAATCTTGGCCTTTGAAAGAAGCACAAATCAATCTCATCCATTGATTTTGTGTAGTCCATGGATTATGATCCATGGACTTCCAAAATACTATATAAGAAGAGGCACCCCTTGCTCTTCAAGTTACAACATCAAGAGACAACAACATATGCTCTCTCTCTCTCTCATTCTCCACACACCATCTCTCTCTCTCTCATTGTGGCCGTCCACCATGGAGCCCTAGATAGAGATGACTTCGCTGCAACGTCATCGTTATGCTGCTGGTTTGTTTGCTTGTGGATCTCCATCTCCTCCAGTGCACCTCGCTCGTGAAGAAGACATCAGATCTCATGTGACGAGATCAAGATATTCACCGCTTGGATCATCAACATAGATTGCAAGAAGCACGCATTTCATCAATGCGGTCGCCACCGCTCCTCTGTCAGATCAGACTTGAGATAGGAGGTCTCTCCATTTAGAGATTCGATCGCAACCACACTTCGAGAGGTAACCCTAATACTTGTTTGTGGTTTGTATGAAACAATCTGAGAAGCGTTCTTAGATCATGTGGCTTCAACACATAATTTTTTTTAAATTCCACTGCATAGAAACAAGTGCGATTAATCGCTCCCGATCACATACGATACGATCCTCACGCATCCATGATGTACTTAAGGATCTTCCCATATCCTTATCTTGGATCAATGTTGAGGAACTTTCTTGGAGACAATATAGTTCACCATATTGGTGTACCATAGGAGTGAGGCAATAGAAAAACTCGACCTGTTAGGGAGAACATCTCAAATTGGTATATCATCAGCAGAATTAAGAATTTTGAGATGAGAGAGGTGATCATCCGCTACATTCTTCACTCCAAGATCGCCTTTAATATTCAAGTCAAACTCTAGAGGTGTAAAGTCCACCTAAAAAAACGTTCTTTCACATCCCTTTTCATTAAATATCACTAGTGCAAACCCCGTGCAATGCACGGGAGAATCATTTTGCGGATAACATTTACAATGGTTATTGTAATTTTCATATCTGTATTTGTAAAAAAATTATATAATTGTATTCGTCACCGATCCATTTATTTATATGTAATATATAAATGCTCGTGACGTTATCCTTATATATGTTACAATCAAAATAAAAAAGCATTCACATTCTTTAAAAAAGTAAATACAATAATTGACTATGAATATATTTGTCCCAACATATATGTTATTTAAAATATAAAGAACATCATCTTGGTTACATGCGGAAAGAATGATAGGTCAGGTATATTGGATCAATTGATTTCAACAACATTTTCGAAAAACAAAATATACTAAAGAACCTTTGAAAAACAAAATATACTAAAGAACAACAATAGTAAATAAAATAAAAAGGAAAGTATGTAGTTGTTATTTTACAAAGTTAAGCTGATTTATATATTATCATTTACTGAATAATAGTGTGGGCATGAGCATGATGTAGGACATGTAATGAGCAACGGATTTCTCATATCAATGTACGTATTGATGTCGAGAAAAAAATAAAATCTCGTATCATTATATATATATATATATATATATATATACATTTCAACAAAAAAATGCCCATATTTGCTTAAAAATGGATATATCTGCATCCATATCTGCTTCAAAATATATACTAATATATTCCTATCTTATGGAATCACTACACATATGTTATTCTTATATCATAGAAAAATAAGGGCAGATGCGGCGGAGGAACGACCAAGATGGATGGCAAGACGGAGCAAGGTCTCCCTGTGCGGGATGTCATGATGATCGAGGTAAATTTATGCATTCGATTAGTTTACTTAGAAAATCCCTAATATCTTGATGTTATTTTCAGTATTGGTTGCAAATTAAACAAACATGGTTGGTGAATTTGGAATTGATAGGAGGAGCATGTGAGAGCTGCTTCAAAAAATGTTGGGACTTTAAGAATTTGTATCTGGTTTGAATAAGATGGTCCTATTTATTTGAAAATTATTTTAATTTTAAGTCATTATGCATTTTCCATTGATTCATTGAGGAGAGAAACACCATTCTTTATGTTTGACGTCGTCACCCATCTTGGCATTTGCAATTCCCACACGAGCTTTGATTGCGTCACACGAGATCATTGCCAATGTGCCCACGGATGAAATCCTCTTTTTGCCCACTAACATGTGGATTGCGTATTCAATTTCTCTAGTAACACACCAAGCTTGGATTTGTACGATTGTGTTTATTATTTCATAAAATACATAAATAAGCTGGTGAAGGAACAAAGAATGTAGTTTCAAATAATGTTTTGATTCCACGATACTACTACTCACTAACTGCTATATTCTAACATATACCAAGTTATGTTATGTTTTTAGATCCATGCTTTATTTATTTTCTGTGTGATATAAAATGCAGCATCAATCACCAGTCAGTCATGGCCTTTAACATATGGCATGCCTTGTCAGATCTGGCAAACCCACTTCATCATAGCCCTTATATTAATATGTCAATCTCACGGTTTATACCCGAATCCAATATTCCAAATTATGAATTGGCTACAAAACATCATCTCAAATGTTCCATGAGGGAACCACGGATTAGACATTGATAAGTAAGGAATTTATCTTCAAGCAAAGTTTAAAAATTCCTCTAAACTTAGGCTATATATTCTCCTACTATTGCATAGTTGAACAATGGGATTATAAAATTGAAGTTCATTTCTGCCTAGCAACCAATGATCAGAAAATATAGTCGATGTTGCCATGACTCCACACAAATTTCATACCTGTCAGTCCAATGTTCGATGTGGGAACCATGGATTGGACATTTTGATCGATAAGGAACTTATCTTCAAGCAAAGTTTAAAATTTCTCATTAAGACTATATACTCTCTTACTGTTGCATAGCTGAACAATTCATTATATTAGATATCTATAGTATTCTAAGGGTACCAGAAGAACTTATATTATTTTTGCATCATTTGTTGATAAACTATAACGGGTCATTGGCAAGTCGTCTCCAACTTGCCTATCGAATCCTAAATAGTTGGAAAGCTAATATCTGAAAGGGGTTTAAAGCAAGACCATTGTTGACATTCTCTATTTCTCATTGTCCCATGATAATTGCACTGCTGACATTGCCGTCGTCTGTCAAGGTTATGTTAAAGCTTTTAAACTCGGATCAGCGTCAACAATCATGTTGATATGTTGTCCACAGAAAAAAGATAAAAAGATAGTAGGATTTGAAATAGCTAATTATTTGATGTGCTAATCCTGGTTTCGTAGGTAGGGCTGGAACTGATGATGCAAGCGACCATTGTGGAAGGAGGCAACATCATTTGTCGTGCGAATCTGGGTATCGCTTGTAGTGCCGGAGCCAGTGATAGAAACGACAATCGTTGGAGGGGGTGGCATCGGGTCTGGAGAAGGATGGCGACTTGGACTTGAAATAAGAATCCTGAGCAATTTATCGAGAGACAGAAGTAGGGAGTTTGGATCTAACAACCACAAACAATTAGATGCAATGGCAAATAAGAAACATAACAGCACAACCTTAAAAATCCAAGCCATGGCTTTCTCATGCTACTGGAGAAATTGAACCTACGATCAGCATGCAAGTTAGCAAAGTTGATTTGATTTGCGGGTTGAATCCATACTTCCAGAGGAAGCTGGCATTGTTATCGTACATGATGTGGGCAGTGCTCATCATGGCGTTGTAAGTGCCGAGTTAGGTGATAGTGTCGAGGAATTGCAGGTGGAGCGAGGAGGTCCAGTCAAAGTGCTTGACGGTGAGGAAGAGGATTGAGACGCGTGAGAGAGGAAGATGCTGTTGTTGTTTGAGGGGAGGGCCTTTAGGTGAAGATGATACATATGGATGTAATCAACAAACTTGCAATCAAACAATGACCAATATGTCACTTTTAAATGAGATCTACATAAAGATCATGTATTTTGTTTACAATGTTAGCAATCGGGTGCACATTATATAATTAAAGAGTACAAATTTATATGAGTGTGATCAACACAATCTCATAATCGATATTGTTTCATGTCATTTTATGCTGTGGCAGGATCAGTTATATGCAACATAAGACTCTTGTAAGGCTACAAAGAACTGTAGAGGATAATAATTTTTTAATGTACAACAGCCATAGAAACATGGATAAAAGAGTTGAACAATTAATTGTGAGTTCGTGTCGATCTAAATATTTGTAAATTCAAAGCTCTAGTAATACCGTTGAATAGAACGATAGTGATCCGTAGCTGAGATCTGCTACAGGGATGCAATAGATGTAGGAGCCATCGTGGGAATATAGGGTTGCAGAAATGGAGGGATGGAAGGAAGATGGATGCGACAAAGAGGATGGATATAAGAATGTGATAGGATGAATACTATTGTAGCTGATAATGAACTCTTAACACATATGGTGATTGGATTTTTATGCTTAGGTTGATAAGTTAACTAATCTGCAGAAATGATTTATTGTATAAAGTGAATATACCATCCAAATGATCATGTTTGGATGGTAATCTCAAAAAAATACTTAGCAGATTTCCCAAATTTCATATGGATACGGATTTTCAGACATGTCATTTCTATTATGTAAATTCTAATGAATTTTTTGTGGCAAATCCTCGTAAAAGAGAAAGAAAAAGTGTGTGTTGCAAATTATGGGATATAAATCCTATGGTTCAAACCACCCATCAAAAAACTACCATGATTTCGGTCACCACTTGCGGTTGTTAGGCACGGTAGCTACAATGCATATACTATAGGAAATCATCATGAAGAAATGTTAAAGTATGAAGACCAGTTTTACAAATAGATGAAAATATTTGTCTCCCTGCACATTCTTAGGGGTGCAAATTGGGAACTATGTTTGTGGATACACAGATGTGCTCGACTGAAAGGCACCCTTCCCTTCTCAACTTTTGCCGATGTCTCTAAAGCAACATTAATAAAAATTGCATAAATCAAACTATTCATTTATTCTTGTTTGGTCCATTTTCTTTCGCAAGCATCGAGATTGAATTCCTGAATGCACATAAGAGACTATCTATTTACTTTTGTTTGTAGCAGATGTTGGTTTATCCATTTATATTATCTTCTTACCTCACTTCAGATCGCTCACTTCCCAAGATGGAGCTCAAACCTGACCCAAAACTACCGTCGGCGTTGTTGTTGGTGTCGCCGGTGCCGACATCGCACCACCATCTTTCTTGTGGTACGCGGAACCCAAAATAAAATTTTGGACAAAACTTTGCTGAACAGTGATACCCAAACATTATAGCTAGGCTGCCATCGAGATAGGGAGGGGAAGGGGAGAGGCACCAATGGAGGGAAATCGAAGTGAAGAGTGTGACGCCCCTAGGATCCGGGTACTCGGCAAACCAATCCACGCACATAATTCCACTGTCAAATATCGGGTCTTAGATTTTGTGTAAAGTCCCCGAACTCTTTGAGCATGTTATATATTTTTTTAAAAATTGCATATTGGCCCTGTACGTTATTTTATTTACATTACTACCCTTATAAGTAGTATAGTTTCTCTTTATTGCTTGTATTTATTTAAAATAGCAGTTAAACTCAAAAATCCTAAAAAATAGTTATAGACTCCTGTTGCATTGTATTTTCACGCATGATTTCTAATTTACAATTTTAAGAGTTTATTATTTATAAAAAATAAAAATAAGTTTATTTTATCCCTGTTTGAGATCTTGTGATTGGCTCAACATGTCCCTAAAAAAACCTATATTGGTAAAAGCCCAGGCAACAACCTCACTTACCCTCAAAGATAAACTCAGCAATATCTATGCTCGGTCAGAGGTTCATCGTTCAAGAATATTTACAGATTAGACACTTGTCTGTTGAACACTCTTAATTATCTTCATTCTCTTCCCAGTAATAAACCGACCCCATGCCTCATCACAACCTAACCATCCTTACTTGTAGATCTGCAACCCGAATCATAAGTTCTGCCATAAAGTATTTAAAAGGATAAAAATGAAGATGGGAAAAAATAGGGCCTCGAAAAATATATTAGGATCTCTGTTGATTTTGATACTCTGAATCTGTTTTCTGTAGGCTTAGGTATTGGTTCATATGAAGTTGTATTGTGTAATGAGTCCAGAAGAAGCTGGAATAGAACGTTTCAACTATATCATGTATCAGACGTAAGTAATGGCCAGGGTACCAATTTGTTAACATCTGCAGGAGTCTAATCTCACAACGGGTACACCCTTATAAAGTCGGTATATAGTCCTTCCATTGTCACCCAGTGCAGCCATCTCTTTCTTTTGAAGTAGGGTCTCAGGCTTCTAACCGAACTCGAGTAGCCCAAGGGCTAAACAGTACCCAAGGGCAGATCTTTCAACGTTTGGAAGTTCACAATGTACGGACATTAAGTTCACAACCAACACTTGTACCATGATGATCCCTAAGGCTCTAATGACCTTTGGATATAGGACTAGAAACCATATGGAAACCGCAGCAAGGAGGAGGAGCATCGTACCTCAAGAAGATCCGATTCCTCGGAATCTTCACCCACGAAGAACAGCACGATCAGTGCCCTGATGATGATGCAAAAACGTATACGGAGATGCCTTGGACCTTCTCTACGCGGGGGTGTTCTCAGATCGTCGATCCGAGACGCTCTGGTGAGCTCCGACGGAGCTCCGGTGAGGAAAAAGGTGGGGAGGAAGAGGCCTGATCGAAGGGAAGGGGGGTTGGGGCATTTGGGATGAGGGGAGGGTTGGGTTTTAAGGATGAAACCCGGATTCGGATCCGGCTTCGGATCTGAATAGGACCCGGACCCCTCCTCGCTAAAATGGCCATAACTCGGGCTCTCGAAGTCGGATTTTAGCGTTCTTGGACTCGTTGGAAAGCTATCGACGAGACCTACGCAACGGATTTTTATTCAAATTTTTTGGTTACTGGACAAGTACAGATTTTGCAATTAAGTCCATACTCAGTCATGATTTGCGTTTTAGTCCATGTTCAGTATTCGGGGTTTTCACATCATAAAAATCTCAAAGGAAGTCTCGTCCCCGAGACTTAGGATGAATCTAATCGATTTCAACACCCGAACCCCGTTATATCCAAGTCTCCCAGAGAAATGAGCGCATAAAAATCTCAAAGAGAGCGAAACCCATAAAAATCTTCAAAGGGAACTGAACTATGTTTTCAACTCCATACCAGTGATCAGCTAAGGGTATTTCTCCCACATGTCCGCCTCAGGTTCCCATGTCGCTTCCTCGACGTCTTGACTTCGCCACAGGACCTTGACCAAAGGGATCTCCTTCTGCCTCAGCCTCTTGACCGCGTGGTCCAAAATATGCACCGGCTCTTCTGGGAAGGAGAGGTTTGACTCCACCGCCAAGTCCTCGTAGCTGATCACGTGTCGGGGATCTAGAATGTACTTCCACAGATTTGACACATGGAACATTTCGTGGATTCCCTCGAGGTGTGGAGTAAGGGCCACCCTATAGGCTACTTTCCCAACATGGGCCAAAATCTCGAATGGCCCCACAAAGCGCGATGCTAGCTTGCCCTTTGCACCAAACGTTGTACGCTCCTCAGTGGGGACACGCTTAAGAACACGAAGTCCCCAACCTGTGATCACGAGAAATGCATAGTCGCATAGGATTTACTAAAAATTACCGATTAGGGTATAATTGCACGACAACATACCTGAAACTCGAGGTCTCTACGCCGACGGTCGGCGTAACTCTTCTGACGGCTCTGCGCAGTCAACAATTTCCTTCTAGAAGTCTCCACCACCCTGGAGGTCTCCTCAATGATCTGCGAAGTGAATATGGTGTTGTCATCCACCTGCTGCGAACACAAAGGAATGGTGCACCGCCTCCCGTACAAATGCCTCAAATGGTGCCATGCCTATATTGGTGTGGTAGATACTATTGTGCGTGAACTCAACTAGCGGAAGGCGATCCCTCCAAGATCCCTTCTACTCAACCGCACAAGCCCACAACAAGTTCTCCAATGTCTGAATGGTTCTCTCGAACTGCCTATCTGTCTGTGGATGGTATGTTGAACTCATGCTTAGTTCGGTCCTCAAGGCTCTCATAAATTCTCCCTAGTAGTTAAATTACATATTTTGGGTGGTAATACTGAGTCTTACGCCTCGACCGCCTTGAGGCTACGCCTCGCCTCGATTCCAGGATAACTGCCTCGTTCCGCTTTCGTTTTTTTCAAACCTTGTTCCCAAGCTGACATGCCTCACACTCTAAGGTGGTACAAGGAGAGAGCTGAGAGAGGACATGACATAGCTTCTGTAGAGGAAGGTGCCCAAAGCGAATGTGTCACATGAACAGAGAGATTGATCCAATAGAAATAGTCATAGCACTAGCACAAGGAGGTTGGACTAGTCTGTAAAACCTCGCTTCTCACGATCACATCCAATCATCATGCCCATAAGTATGTTATGAAATACAAGAGATGAGGGGTCAAATATGGCACGACAATGTAAGACTTTTGTAATCTGACTGATAGAAAAAAGATCCATCTAAAAAGTAGGTGCATGCAAGGCATTTTGCAGACACATTAAGGGTGCTACAATAATCTCCCCCTAGCCGACAATGGGAAAGTGAACCCCATTTGCAATCACCATAGATCTTCCAAGAGGGAGAGATCTGTATGAGCTAAACTATGCTCCATCTCCGCACAAATGTTGAGACACTACAGAGTCCATGATCCAGTCAGTCAAGTCCGAGCAGCTATAACCGGTAAGTGCATATGCAATACCCGAGGAGCTAGTAGTGGCTCTAGCAGCAATAACGGTATCTGAAGATCCTGTAGGAGGTGCAATCGTAGTAGTAATTATCTCCCTCAATCAAGATACAATGTTATCGAGCCTCGAGTCCTGAGTAGGAGAAGTAATCCCAATCTGCTCAGCCATACGTGCAGATGCTGGATAACCATGCTTCTGATAGCATGTGTCTGAATGACTCAGCCTATGACAGTATGTGCACGGACACCGTTGTCGTCCTCCTCCTCGACCTTGTGGGCCACGACCACAAGATTGCGGGGTACCCCCTCTTACGTGAGAATCAACCATTACAGAGGAAGTCTGAGTCACTGTAGTGGATGAGTTGATGATCATGCTTAGCCTTTTATAGGTTTCCTCCATATGTGGAATAGTCTCTCATGTAAGGTGCTGAGTACGTGCAACATCATACTCAGAGTCGAGAGAGTACAACAACACTCCAGTCATAGTGGCATTCTAGTATGCATGTTGTTGCTCTGTGCTGCAAGTAATAGGCATGAAGCCGCCCGAACATGCCTCAAAGATGTGAGAAATGGACATGGAGAGGTTGACCATTCTGTTTGGTCGAAAAAATATCATACCGAAGCTGGAGGATCCTGCTCTCATTCTTCGATAGCCCATATGTAACAGCTAGGATATCCCCCATGGCCTTGGTTGTGGTCTAATTGGCGATGTCGTTGACAATCTCCGTGGTGAGCGTCCTGGAGAGCCAAACTCGTGCATAAGATCATCTTGCTTCCAAGAAGCATTGGCCCCAGTCTTATCCTTCGGCTTCGGGTTAGTCAGGATGTGCTCCTTGTTATTGCACTACATGAGGGTGAGAAACTGCATGGACCACAATTCGTAGTTGGTCCCATCTATCTTTATGAAGGGATAAGGGCTCTTGAAGGCACCGGACGAAGAAAATATACCACCATTGTTCTCTGACATGATAAAGAAAATGGCAGAAAATGGAACTTGATCGGGAAGCAGACCGATCTGAACGAGTATATGCGATCATACAGAGGATTGGTTGTATGTGTAGACTTATACAACCATCCTCGTCAATCCTTGTTGCGCACTAGGGCCGGAAAACATGATTTATAGATCTGAAATTGCATTTTCCGATCAAAATCAGACCGGTCCAGATCACATATCGGTCTCTGAGAGAAGTGTGGAGAAGCGTGGAGAAGCGCGGATCACCACCGCCCGAGTTACTTTTTTGATCAAGTGACTTAACTCAATGCTATTCGTAGTCTTCTATGAACAAAACATGTGTTCTAAATGTGCTTGGCTTAGCTACTTTGATTCCAATTCCATTGTTTATTAATCACCAATCAACATTAAGAACGATATGTTCGATATGATCGATATGTGCGATATAAGGGTCATAGATGATCTATATGTGTCATCTAAGTATATATTTGTAAGTTATTTAATGTAATAAGAACATGGATTAAATCCATTTCCAATATCTATAAGTCAACAATCAACATTAACAGTGATATATTCGATATGACCGACATGTGTGATATATGGGTATAAATGATCAATATGTGTGATATAAGTATGTATTTGTAAGTTATTTATTGTTTTAATATATTGGATGATTAATTTCAGAAAAAGGAAAAAATGACTTTTTTGAGCCATTTCCGACATTTCCATTAATACCATCGATATACCGGTGATATATCCCGAAATATCTTTTTCGGACGGATTGATACAATATTTGTTGGAGGAAAAATAGAAATGTGATATAATTAATGTAACTATAAGGCTTTCTTATATAGGAGAAAAGCCCCAAGTAAATTACAAGAGAGGTACATGAAAGAAAGAGAAATAAGAAATAAATATAAAGAGATATAAATATCTCAGCACTCCCTCTCAAGAAGGAGCATGTATGCCTATCATGCTCAGCTTGGAACATCTTTGAAAAGGACCTCTAGCAAGAGCCTCGGGGAAAACATCAGTTGTCTGATCTCCAGTAGAAATATGAGATGTAGATACGAGACCCTTCTGGATCATGTCATTGATATAGTGACAATCCACCTTTATATGCTTGGTCTATTCACGAAATGCGGTATTATTGACAATAAATAGAGCTGCTTGATTGTCACATAAAAGCTGCATGGGAAGAGAAACCCCAACAGCAAGATCAGTCAAAATCGATTTAACCCACATCATCTCTATGCTCACTTGTGCCATAGCCATGTACTCAGATTCTGCGCTGGATCTATCAACCACTATCCTCTTCTTGCTTTTCCATGACACTAGAGAGCTCCCAACAAAAAATAGTAAAGCCAGAAGTAGACTTCCTATCTCTAGAGCATCCAACATAGTCTGCATCTGCACAAGTTATCACCTCAAGAGATGCACCTCTGCTGAATATAAGACCAATACGAGGTAAAGTCTTTAAAAATCTCAAATTCATATAAACCGCATCCATATGAATCTTCCTCAACTGCTCCATGAACTGAACCATTTGTAAATAGGGGATTGGACCAGTTGGTGAACTGGCTCACTCCATGTCTGGTCTGGTGATGGTAGCATATAGGAGCTTCCCAACAAGCTCCATGTATCTCCTCTTATCTACCTCCTCGGTATCATCATCATATAATCTCATACTCAGATCCATAGGGGTAGTTGCAGGCTTGCACCCTGTCATACATGTCTTTAGTAGAAGATCAGTCACAAACTTTCTATGGGCCTAGTAGAACACACATTTGATAGCTCTAGGAGAGAGCTTGTCACGACCATGAGTAAAATTGTGGACAAATGCCACAGACCCCAAGACCCAAGAAGTAAGGGAGAATAGGTCCTTCTCGGGAAACACAATCAAGAAATGAACCTTTTCTCCATGGAGAGTAGAAGGCATACAGTTCACCAACTAACATGCAATGAGGACCTCATCACCCCCAAAATGAATACAGAGTTCGACTATGAATCAAAAGAGTCCTCGTGACATCCAAAAGATGATGGTGTTTGCGTTCAGCAACACCATTCTGTTGCGAAATGTAAGCACAAGAAGTCTAATGAACAATACTAAGAGATCTGAGAAAGTCAGACAGTTGTAAACTAGAAAACTCCAAGGCGTTGTCAGTGCGAATAAACTTCACATTGTCAGAAAAAAATATTCTTAAATCTCAATAAGAAATGTTTTAACAGGACCAACTTCAGATTTATTCTTTAACAAGAAAACCCAAGATAATCTAGAGAAATCATCCACAACAACCATATAGAACCTATGTCCCCGACGATCGGAAACACGACTAGGACCCCAAAATGAAACAACTCAAACAACTGACTACTATTACGACTCGTAAAAGAAGAACGATGGTGCTTCCAACCTTGCATGCCTCACACTCCAAGGTGCTACGAGTAGAGATATGAGGGAGAACATGACATAGCTTCTACAGAGGAAGGTGTCCAAAGTGAAGATGCCACGTGAAAAGAGAAACATATTCATATGGTATAGTAGCAACACCAGCATACGGAGATTGGACCAGTTGTAAAACCCTCTCTGTTCACGGGCACATCTAATCACCAAGCCCGTGAGTATGTCCTGAAACACAGGAGAAGAAGGATCAAATAGAGAACGACAATGGACATCTTTTGTAATCTGACTAATAGACAAAAGATTCATCTGAAATGCTGGAGCATGTAAGACATTTTGCAGGCACATCGATGCAGCTAGAACAATCTCCCCCTGACCAATAATGGATAGATGAACCTATTAGCAATCACCAATGATCTACAAAAAAGGATAGATATGTAAGAAGTAAACTGAGCCCGATCTCCACATATATGATGAGAAGCTCCGGATTCCATAATCCAATCAGTCAAATCTGAACTGCTATCACTGGTAATTGCGTAAGCAATACTTGACGAACTCGTAGAAGCTCCGACAACAGTTGCAACATCTGAGGATATTGTTGCTGGGGCATGCGGTGTAGTCATCATCTTTCTCAATCTAGAGATGATATCATCAAGCCTCACATCATAAGGAGCTGGAGTAGTCGTTGTCTACTCATCTACAAGGGCAGACGTTGGATATCCATGCTTCAGATAGCATGTCTCCTCCGAATGTCCTGGAAGGTGGCAATGTGAGCATGGGCCATGATGACATCCTCCCACTCGATCACAGGGCCCATGCCCACGAAACTGTGAAGTACCTCCTCTGCCACAAGAAGCTACCATCACAGAGGGAGTTTGGGTCACGATAGTAGATGAAGTAATGATCATGCTCAGCCTCTTGTAGACCTCCTTCATCGGAGCTATTGTCTCTCTAGCAAGTAGTTGAGTACGGGCAGTATCGTACTCTGAGTCAAGGGATGACAGAAAGACTCATGTCATATTGGAATTCATGCATGGAAGGACATTATCGATATCGACAACATATCAATACATTGTCGATACCGATATATCGTCGATATATCGGCGATATATCGACGCATATCGCCGACATCCCGTATCCAGCAAGTTGATTTAGCCTGTCGACACCCGATATCGTCCATATCGGCGATATATCGGTGACCTGTCTATAACGATATATCACCGATATATCGACGATATATCGCGATATGGCCGTCCATGATTCATGTATGCTTGTTGTTCAGTATTGGTAGTAAGGGACATAAAGCTATGAAGACGCTCAAACATGCCTCGGAGATGAGAGAAGTGAGCATGAAGATGCTGACCATTCTGCTTGGTCAAGAAAATGTCATACTGCAACTAGTGGATATTACTTTCATTCTTCGCTTGCCTATATGTGACAGCTAGGATATCCCACATAACCTTGGCTGTAAGTTGATTGACGATGTCGTTGGCAATCTCCGTGGTGAGCAACCTAGAGAGCCTAATCCATGCATAGGCATCATCTAGCTTCCATGAAGCATTAGCCTCAGTTTTGTCCGTCGGTTCTGATTCAGTCAATAATATCGATTTCGATATTTCCTACCTTGTCTTCAAAAAGTGGTTGGCGAAGTTACAGCATCACTGTGGGTGCAAAGGTTGGGTGACACATCGTAAATAGATCTAATCAGCCTAGAAAACATATCACTCTCACCTCCCCATATCATCATCACCCATTTTGCAAGCAACGCCTTATTCATATCATCAATTCGCGGCACTCCACGTCCTCCTTCCTTGACCGGTGTAGTCACCACCGACCACTCCTCCAGTGCAAGGCCCTTACCATCATGGGTCGATGACCAAAAGAAACGTTGCATTAGTGCCTCCAACATCTTTCAGATTTCCATGAGTAAGATTTTTGTGGTCTGGAAAAAAATCTGGAATTGTTGCCCGAACAGCTTTCACCAGAACCAAATATCCCACATCTCCAAAGATGCAAAGCCTTCCAGCCTGCTAATTTCTTATCCAGCATCTCCACCACCAGGAGTCGATCAATCTACTTAAGTCTCCCGTACAACAATGGTAGACCAAAATAGCTGATAAGCATATTCCTCTTCGTTGTTTCAAAGATCTCCACACAAGTTGATGTCTCCTCTGAAGTAAGAATAAATGGTACAAAAACCAATTTTGCATCATTAACCTTCAACCCCGACAGGTTACCAAAAATATCCAACATTGCCGTTATCATCTTGCACTTTGCTACCACCACCCCCCGTTGATGAAAAAATGGTGTCATCCCCATATTGCAAAATCAACACTGAAAAATGCGCTCTATGGTAGCCGTTGAACCTCCTTCTGCAAGCTCCGACATAACCGCCAACATGTCTGCCACCAAAACAAACAAAAGGAGAGCAAAGGGGCATCCCCGCTTCACCCCCTCTTTGGATGAAAGAAAGCCCCTTCCTGCTTCCAATTAACAAGCACCAAAAGTGATGAAGTGGTAAGGCACCTCTTCATCTAGTCCACCCAGATATCCGGGAAGTCCCTCCTGACAAACGATGCCTAGATAAATTTCCAATTCATGTTATCATATGCCTTCGAAAAGTCCACATTCTAAAAGAAAATGCACACTCCTTTACTCTTCCATTTCTGAAACCACTCGAACGCCATAACCACTCCCTCCAGCTGTCGACGCCCTAGAACAAACGTCGTCTAAGCTGGCAGAACAAGATCATCTAGCACTCCTCTAAGTCGATCGGCCAACATCTCGGCTACAATGAGGTAGATAGCATTAGACAATGCTATGGGTCTGAACTCTTCAACACACTTAGCACCTTCCTTCTTTAAGAGAAAAAAGAGCAGGGATCTATTGAGCTTCTCTAAGCTACTATTCATATCTCTAAACTTCCTCCACCACATCCCAGAATTCCATGTAAAAAAAGATCGAAAGGCCATCTAGACCAAGGCAACCGTCACCATTGAGGTCAAAGACCACCTGACGCACATCCTCCCTGGTGAATTCTAAAACAAGCGCCACTTGATGACCAGGCCCGAAGGACATGGACCCCTTCTAATCCACCTCCCATTTAATTTGTCTCATACACTCACTCTTAAATCGATTAAACATCACCATCACCTCCATTGTGTTCCCCCGATCTTCATTGGCCCTTCACAGCTCCACTTTCCCTTTTTCAGACCTCCGGTCTCGACGTCCTTCTCCGATGAAGCTGCATCGCAACATCGCCCCGCACCTTTAAACAGCTTCGCCCTGCTCCAACCATCTTCATCGAAGTCCTTACAACCTTCCATAATCTTCAATCGAGCTCTGGGAGCCAGGATGAGCTTGAACGAGGACGTCGAAACTCGCTCGACTCAGCCGCACATGAAGGAGCTCCGAGTAGTAGATATTCTTGGATCGGGCCTGCCTGATATAACAATATATCGCACGAGCCTTCATCATTGTTTGATCCAGCTCACAGGAGCATCACCATCGTCTACAACGCATCCGTTCTTGACCCTTGGATCGCATTGATCAATTAGTTAGAAGCACAACCTGAGTCTTCACGCCACCTCATCGGGCTAGGGACCCACCGAACCTCGCATGCTTCGCCACGTAGGACCGAAACTCAAATGCACCCCGAGCCTCACCATCACATGCCTCATGCACGAGGGCGAGAATATTGCAGCAGTGATCCTCGCATTTCCATAAATTGCAGTCAGGTCCTCCATACATGCATCATGTGTAGCACTTGAAAATTGCACCCAGGCCCCTCGGCTTTTACTTATTGTATTTTAGTCCCCATATATCTGGAATTTTTACAAGAAAGCTCTTGTGCCTTATTTTATTTGCAGATAAGCCCCAGATTACATAGTTTAAGAAGTTTTTAATTTCTTTAATTAAGTTTTCTATGGAAAAAGACTCATGGACTCTTTTGTTAATAACTTGTTTTAAAGCTCTTTCAAATATCTTTCTATTGGCATGCTTAGCTCTCTGACGTGACGTGATCTGTAGTTAACTAACTGTTAATCAAAGAAGTTATTGATTTGTACATCTTGTTTTAATTACCATGTTTAGCACCTAGATTCATTATTTGCAATTAAGTAGGCCCCAAAATCTCTGGTTAACATAGGATAGAATCTGATTGGGAGTTTAATTCTTTGATCTAGGATCATTATCTCCTAATTAATTGCCTTTGTGGATAAAACAATTTAGGGTTTAAAATTTTAAAATACATGATGTTCCCCATTGAAATTGGAGCTTAATTTTGCAATCATGTATGTATTGATTTCTTCGTTAAATTTCTTAAGCTTGTTAGAGATTTGAATAGAGGTTTTCTTGTAATAGTTTGTGCATTAACATCATATTTGCATCCATTTTGTATAACATATCAACTTGAATAAAAAACACCCAGAACAAATTTATACATGCATTCACCTTGATCATCTTGACACTAACTTAGAAAAATTAGGTTATTTAAACCTAAATTAAGTAGCTCACTAACTAGTGTCCCTGAGTCTGACCCTGAACTTTCTAGGTTAAAAATTAAGCGGCATCTCCCCACGGAGATACTTTATTGTGGTTATGAGTAATTTGTTGTTGCCCATACTACGACAATATCACATTATTAACATAGGGCAAGAGAGAGTTAACAGCTAGCAGCACTCTTGGAGGGGTGTTGTAATGGCCGATGGCACTTGTGGGGGGTGCTGGAGGCAGTAGGGCACCCAAGAGGGGGTGTCGGGGGTGTTGGCGTCACCCAGGAAGCAAAGCACCAATGCTTATAGCCTGATGACAGTGCCGGGAGGGCAAGCGAAGCTTGCAGCAGTGCCAATGGGTTGTTGGCAGTGCCTGGGGAGGTTGGCGACACCTGCAATTGCGCCTAGGGGCTAGTGGCGACATATGCGATCCTTCAACAGTGACGAAGGAAGGTGAAGAGGACCTCGCGTTGGGCCCTAGGTGAGGGAGAGGGCTCGTGCAGGTGCTCGAAGAGAGGACACAACTCGGAGGTGGCGGCAGAATGTTTAGGATAGAACTTCGATCTAGGTCGTTGCTCTGATACCATGAGAAGGGAATGAGTTGTATCTTATTCCACGGCTCTAGGATTTCTTATATAGCGTGAACTTAAGAGCGCTAAATGGGAGAGTTACATAAAAGATCGTGCATGGTTAGATAACTCAATAAATAAATACAATACAATAACGCAAACACAGTTACTATTAATAGTATATGTGATTTAGCCTCTCTCCTATTAAATAATGTGATTAGTATTAAATTTTTATATGTCTAACTCCCCTTAAAGTGATTAATTATTAAACCTGCCATATTAAGACTCCCTCCCTTAGGATAAAAGAAAATTGTACTTTTCAGATGATATTATATTTATTCTATATTTAAACCTACCTCCTATCTCTTTCTTCTTTCTTCTGCATATGCATATGAACTTTGTATTATTGTATCATATAAAAATATATACTAATCCAATGATACGGATTTGATAGATTTCCATTAAATTAGTCAATATATGGAATTCCATTATCATCTAAATTAAATTTTCCATTAAATTAGTCAAGATATGGAATTTCATTATCATCTAAATTAAATTTTCTATTGTATGTTCTAATAATTTTATAATTTAATTCATTAATATCTATTGTATAGATGAGTGGAATACCAGTCAAAGAAAAACTTAATTTTATAATTTTACAAGAGAAATCTTATGGAGTTTAACTGATAAACAAGTCAAATCAAAAGATAAAATGTCGGCACAAAGGAAAGTTCCTTTTAAAATATAAAAGTTTTTTTAAAAGGAAAAAAAAGCTTCCATAGTATAGGTGTGTGCCCAAAAACTTCACCGTTATCTTTTCAACTCGTTCCTCCATTTATCTTTTTTGGCTAATTGCTGATTCACTTTTACATTGTAAATCATGTTAGAATATAAAAGTGGACCAAAACTTAGCCAAAAAAAGATAAAAGGAGGAATGAGTTTAAATTGGTGCAAAGTTTGAGTTGCCCACATCTAAAATCTCCGCGCAGAAAACTTGTTGTGACCGCACGAATACCTTGAAACTTAGTTTTATTCCACCACAAATTTACCCTTCCTTCTTTGGTGCATCCATTTATTTGAGATATACAATATTTTAATATGCAGAATCAATTAATCTAACTAGATAAGTACAATACCATAATTATTTGAGATATGCATTTTATTCTAATAAAAAAATATATTGTTTATTGCATATCTTTCCATTTTCGATAACAGAGTACGCGTTATATGGGAAGGAGTTCTCAAAAGATACCATGTGCGCACTATTTTTCATAACTCTACAATTTAGGATAAAATTATACTAAATTAACCAGATAAAAGAGAGTTATGTAGGATATAAAGTGTTAATTTAATATGATTTAAAATGCATTCTTAATTGTAGAGATATGTTTTTCCGTGTTATTTCCTAATTCTCTCTATTTATGAATGTCTTGTGTAATTTACCTCCTATATAAGAGAGCCTAGGGTTTACGGAATAAACAACTATTTCTATTTTCCTAACATAGTATCAGAGCGGCGGCCCTAGACTGAAGCTCCTATACCGAAACCCTAATCCTAATCCCCTCCTCCCCGCGTCATGCCTCCTCCCCGCGCCGCCCCTGCTCCCCGCACCGCGCCTTGCCTCGAACAGCCCCGTACCGCGCCTCCTCGTGATGCGCCTCGTGCAGCGCCCCGCCTCCCTGTGCTGCGCCATGGACCGTGCCTTGGCTTCCATGCTGCCTAGGCTACCACCGCCTAGGCTCTCCCTTGCCGAGGCCGTTGCTGCATTGGTTCCCGTGTGTGACGCCTAGGCTTCTCTAGGCCTCGTTGCCTAGGTTCTCATCGAACCTTCTTCTTGATGGGTTTAGTTGCTTGAGTCTACACATGCAACCAAACCCGTGAACGTCAGTGTAGACAAAAGTCTATCCAGTCTACAACCCTAGTCTTCTATTATCATCATGTCAGAAAGCAAGGCTGATATTCCCTCCACATGCGCCTTCAGAGGTCCTACGCCTATTGTGAAGATGGTCGGGTCTATGAACTGTATGCTATACAGTTCACGAGTAGGATGAAGTCTACCAGTAAGAAACACATTCTTACCGAGGAAGAGCCTGCTGAGAAGACTGGAGTTAATGCCTCATGGGAAGCGGATGATGCATACGCCAGATCAGCCACATTAGCAATTGAGATTGCTAATGATATTCTCCATCAGCCCACTGCTAAAGCAATGTGGGGTATTCTTGCTGCTACCTATTCACAGGCAAAGAATGAGACAAAGATTCTACAACTCCAGCATGACATCTTCACAATTAAGCAGAATGGACGGCCTCTCCACTCGTTATATGCATCTTTGTGTGGAATGTTCGAGAAGTTCTATGGCTTCATGCCTCTCACTTCTACCCCTGAGCAGCAGAAGACCTACAGGAATGCCACTATGGTTGGTGTGTTCCTGACAGCGTTAATCCTGAATATGAGGCGGCCTGTTCCCAAATTCTGGTCGACTACACTATTCCTCCTATGGAGGAAGCCTTTCGCTGGCTTACTCGGATCATTGTTTCATCGTCTATCGCAGCTCCGACATCTTCTGCGATGGCAGCCTCCTGAGGTCGAGGACTCTCTTCTCAGTTTTGTGGATGAGAACCTCATGGTAGAGGAGGTCGAGTTCATCAGCCATATACTTTTTGCCATCGTCCTGGACATACAGAGGATACATGCTACTCCAAGCATGGATTCCCTACCTCTGCTCGAGTAGCTGAGCAAATTGAGCCTCTGGTTGCCTCTTCTTTGGATCAACGTTTTGAGGATCCGGTAGCACGAATGAGGGGCATTATACCTCCTTTTGGTTCTGTGTCATCTCCATCGGCCTTTGGGAGTCATTCAGATGTAGCTGCTTCAGCCTCCTCCATTACCGCAGGTAGTACTTATGCACTCACTAGCAGTGGTAGATCTGATACTATAGAATGGATTATGGACTCCGACGCCACACATCATTTGTGTGGCGATAAGGGTCAATTTACATCCTACAGACATGTTCCTTTAGGACGAACTGTGATCATTGCAGATGGGACTCGTTCCTCAATTATTGGAAAGGGGGCGATTAGTTTGACACCTTCTATGCATCTACAGAATGTGTTACATGCACCTGACTTCTCTATGAATTTGTTGTCCATTAGTAAGATTACAAAGGATTTACATTGTCGTGCCATTTTTTACCCATCTTCTCTTGTTTTTCAAGACATCCTTACGGGCAAGGTGATAGGGTGTGGCCGTGAGCAGGGCAGTCTGTATCGCCTAGTTCGAACTCCCTATGCTGGAATCTTCTCTCTCTGCTGGACATGCCTCACCATTTGCGTGGCACATGCGCTTTGGTCATCTCCCACTATGAAGACTATGTCATGTTTTGCCTCAGATCTCGCCTCATACGTCCTTCCAATGTAAGGCATGTCATTTGGGAAAGCACCACCACTCTACCTTTCCAAGTCGTCAGAGTCGGAGCAGTAGCTCCATTTTCAAGTTGTTTCATATAGATATTTGGGGTCCCAATCGTGTTCCTAATCACCAGGGGCACATGCGTTACCTAGTCATTGTTGATGATTTCTCTCGTATATCTTGTCTTTTTGTTAAAGAATAAATCTGAAGCTGGAGATGTCATCAAAAATTTCTTAACCGAAATACAAAATGTTTTTTTGCCTCAGTAAAAAATTGTTAGAACTGATAATGCCTTGGAATTTTGTACTCATTATCTCTCTACTCTCCAGTTATTTTTCAACCAAGGGAATTATTCATCAAACATCATGTGTCTACACTTCACAACAAAATGGTATTGCAGAAAGGAAGCAACGCCATTTGCTTAATGTTACAAGGACACTTCTCATTCAGAGTCATGTTCCTCATTCCTTCTAGGGCGATGCTGTACTAATGGCATGTTATCTTATTAATTGCATGCCCTCGTCAGTCTTGGATAAGAAATTTCCTTTCTCTCTTGCCTTTCCTGAGAAGGAATTGTTCTCCCTCACTCCTCTTGTATTTAGCTCAGTCGCATTCGTCCACCAAGTGTCTCCGAGTATTGACAAGCTCTCTCCTAGAGCTACCAAGTGTGTCTTTGTTGGGTACTCTAGGACGCAGAAAGGATACATGTGTTATGATCCATTGTGCAGGAAGTATTACATTAGTGCTGATGTCACCTTTTTTGAGTCCGTGATGTACTTTTCTCCTACATGTGATCGGTTGACGTCTTCTGATACAAATGATAATATATACATGCCATCACCACCACCATTACCTCCCACATCTCCGCCACCAACACCTACTTCACCACCACCATCACCACTTCATATGCCGCCTCAACCTACTATAAGAGTCCACGTACCACTTTTGCTTCACCATTATACCCGTCGGCCTGCTTCTGCTCATGGTCACCGCTCATCATCTACACGTATGAGGTATGTTCTGATAATACAATTTCTAATGATGGGTCTAATGGTCTACCGACGCATGATTCTTTACAGAAGACAGATGTAGAGGCTGCAGATATGGATCTGCCTATTGCTCTTCGGAAGCCGAAGCGTAGTTGTGCATCATATTCTCTAGCATCCATGGTATCCTTTGATCGCTTAACAGACGCTTTCAGGAATTTCGCAGTTGCCTTATCAGTCGTGTATATTCCACAGAATTATAAAGATGCTTTGAAGGACAGCCGATCACACTTGGCCGTGGAAGAAGAGATGGTTGCTCTTCAGTCGAGAGGCCACTTGGAGCCTCGTCCCAGCTCCCACTGGAGTCTCTACAGTAAGCTGTAAATGGGTGTTTACGGTTAAACAGAATGCAGATGGTACCATTGACATATACAAGGTGCGCCTGGTTGCGTGAGGGTTTACACAAACATACGGTGTAGATTATCTCGGCACAATCTCACCAGTTGCTCGTTATTCCACCTTACGGATTCTTCTCTCTGTTGTTGTTATCCGAGATTGGCCTTTGTTTCAATTAGATGTCAAGAATGTATTTTTGTATGGTGATCTTTAGGAGGAAGTCTACATGCAACAGCCACCGGGATTTGTTGTTGAGGGACAGTGTTCACAGGTGTGTAGACTTCATAAGGCGATATATGACCTTAAGTAGAGCCCTAGAGCTTGGTTCCAGAAGCTTTCAGACTTGTTTGAGAAGCAGGGGTGCTCGAATGCAGATCATTCCCTTTTTATACAGAAGACATCCGGAGGTATGGTCGCAATTATGGTGTATGTTGATGATATTCTTATTACAGGAGATGACATACAAGGAATAAAAAAGGCAAAAGAACTTCTGGGTCATGAGTTTGTCACAAAGGATCTTGGAGCTCTTAGATACTTTCTGGGACTGGAGTTTACCAGAAATCAACAAGGGCTTGTGATGACCCAAAGGAACATCACTGATTTGCTAAGCGATACAGGAATGCTTGGATGTCGACCTGCTACCATACCCATGGATCCAAGCATGAAGCTATATGATGATGATACTGATGAGGTGGATAGGAGGAGATACAGAGAGCTGGTAGGAAAGCTCCTTTATGTTACCATCACCAGACCCGATATTTCTTTTGCTCTTAGTCGGATAAGCCAATTCATGAAGCAACCACGTCCGGTGCATAGCATGCTATACATATGATACCCAGGTATCTTAAATCATCTCCAGGTGCAGGTCTACTATTTAGAAAAGGCAAGGAGATTACCATCTCGACATGTGTAGATGCAGATTATGCAGGGTGTCCAAAGGATAGAAAATCTACTACTGGGTTTGCTGTATATGTTGGAGATTCACTTGTCATGGAGGAGCAAGAAGCAAACTGTTGTAGTCGGATCTAGTGCTGAGTTTGAATATAGGGCTATGGCCCGAGCTAGTACAAAAATGATGTGGGTTCGAGCTATCATTATAGATCTATGTACAGAAGTTCCCTTTCCTAGGGAACTGGAACGTGACAATCAGTGGCTATATTTATTGCAAATAATCCAGCATTTCATGAGCGCACCAAGCACATCGAGGTTGATTGTCACTATATATGAGATACGATTCAAAAGGGCTTTATTTTCACATCTCATGTTAGCTCAGGGAATCAGATTGCAGATATCTTCACCAAAACTTTACTCAGAGGACCTTTTCAGAAGTGCTCGTCCAAGCTGAGCATGATCGACATCTATGCTCCATCTTGAGGGAGAGTATAGAGATATGCTTCTTTACAATAGTTATTTCCTGTTTCCATACTATTTCCTAATTCTCTGTTCTTATGAATGTCTTATGTAATTTACCCATAGGCTACTCTCCTATATAAAAGAGTCTAGGGTTCACGGAATAAACAACTCGTTCTATTTTCCCAACATTAAATACTCGTAAGATGTTTGAATTTTATTACATATTACATTTATGCATGTGAGTTCCCTTGCATCCCCCCCTCCAAACAATATGAAATCTTCTGTGCATCCCTGAATGGAGTATTACTTAGATACCTCCCAATACAAAGGGGGCGGAGTATGTCAAAAGCAAGGCCATAAATGTCGGTTTCGGTCACCATTTTGGTATCGGCCAAAACAGAATTTCGGTGGAATTTCGATAGAATTTCGACCGGAATTGCGGTCATTTCGATCGAATTCGATTTCGACTGGATATCGATATTCGACAGAAATTCGACCGAATTCCGCTGAAATTTGAGGCCATGGTCAAAAGTATGGTGCTCCAAAGAGATTTATCTAGAAATAGACCCTACATAATTAGTTCTAATAGACCAAATCTATAGGAAGAAAGGAATGAAAGCATAAATCACAACGATTGGGAAAAGAAAGAACATCTTACAATTTGATGATGAAGCCTCTTCAGCACAGATTCTAAGTCAGCGACTGGCCAGCCCATTCTCGTTCCCGGCGTTTCAGCTTTGCCTGCATCCTATTGAATTTCTCCTTACCTTTCTCTAAAAGGGGATCAAAAACAACATACTCATTCGGATCATCTTTCCTCTCCATCCCGTCCTGCATGAAAGTTTATGAAGTTAAACTTGCAACATCAGAAAAACAAATGCACCGGAGTGAATGAAAGTTGCCTTTTTCGAAGATTCTGGGGTAAATTTCAACTCATTTGCCCTCCAGGAAGTTACATCATCCTCCATGTCGCCTTCCTTCCCATTATTTTCAACAGGTTGCTTTCCAGAAATTTTCTGCATGAATTTGTTGAGCTTTGCCAATGTCTGGTGCAAAAAGAATCGTTTTCTAATGAGCACATAGAAAAACCAATTTTTTGCAAAAGGTCGATATCGTGTTAGCAAAGACCAAAGTGGCCGACTGTAATGAACATGCAATAAATTTTCAGAATATTACTACACAAGACTGTGCCTTCAAAATGTTTTTTTGTAGTGCCTGAAGGAATCGTAATTTCTAATGTGCCCAACTCCAGTGACAACGTTCTCTAATTGAATTCAACGTTCTTAATAGATACAGCATGCCTTCCAAAAAGAGAAACTACCACATCCAAGGTTATTTTTGGTTCATCTTGCCTTTATATTCCCACTGACCTTTCTACTTGTATAAACCAGGTAAAAAAATATATCTTTTAAATATTGAAGATAGTGGATAACAAAGACAATGTTCAAAAGCATAGAACTTGCTAGACGCACATCATCTTCTCGCCCTTGCAATCGCCGTTTTTTTTGAATCAACAGACGCCTTTCTTTCTCTGCAGGACCCAGTAGTTGCAAGTCGACATCTGCTTTAGCCGCTTGATTAGCTCGTGCTTCAGAACCAATTCCTTTTTTCTTAATGGAAAGCTTTTCAACTCTCGTGTGTCGATTGTCATCGTCTTCAGCACCCCTGCAGCATGTTCATGAGGATGAGCAAAACCCTTGCAATAATGAAACAATGAAGCAACAGATATACGTCAGCATGTGTTTATTAAGCATGCAAGCACTAGCACAGTAGGAAACGAATCAGTTCAATAAAGAAATACACACATCATTTCCATCTGATATGTCATTTCCACACATGATGGGAAAATAAAAGGGTTGGCAAAGAAGATAATGATTCCCAACATCATTAGAACCTGTTGAGATATTTATATTTCTTTATATTTATTTCTTATTACTCTTTCTTTCATATACCTCTCGTGTAATTTACCCAGGGCTTTTCTCCTATGTAAGAGAGATAGGGTTTCGATAATGATATTTCAATTACATTTTTCTTCCAACATGGTATAGGAGAAACGGTCCAATACCAAGGTTCCCATATCTCACTAAACCCTAACCCTACCAGTCCCCCTACCCCGCTGCCACCGGCCAGCAGGCCTCTCCGAACGCCCTTGCCGCCACAAAGACCTTTCGGCCACCCAGCAGGCTCTCCGGTCGCCCCTGCGGCCTTTCGGTCGGCCCTGCAGCCCTAGCAGGCCGCCCCAACAAGCCACCGGCCGCGCCATCTTCTGCAGTTCTGGCGTTCTTGTAGGCATATATGATCTGATCTTGACCGGAATACAAGATTTCATATATATAAATCATGTTTTTCGACCCTAGATTACAACAAGAATTGGAGAGGATGGTTTTATGAGTCTACACGTACAACCATTCCTTCATATGATTGTGTAAACTTGCTCAAAGAGATCTACTCCCCAATTGAGGTCCACACAGTTTTGCACCCTTATGCAGTGCCATAACAAGGAGTACATTTTGATTGATTCAGAGCCGATTGACAAAACCAAAGCTAATGCTTCATGGAAGCAAGATGATGCCTATGCACGGATTTGGCTGTCCAGGACGCTCACGACAGAGGCTACCAACGACATCTTCATTCAACCTACAACTAAGGCTATGTAGGATATCCTAGCTAACATATATGGGTAAGCGAAGAAAGAGAGCAAAATACTCCAATTGCAGTATAACATTTTCTCGACCAAGCAGAATGGTCGGCCTCTTCATGCCCACTTCTCACATTTCTGAGGCATGTTTGAGTGTCTTCATAGTTTTATGCACATTACTCCTATCAGTGAGCAATAACATGCATATAGGAATGCTACTATGATAAGAGTCTTTTTGTCATCCCTTGACTCGGAGTATGATGCAACACGTACTCAACTACTTACAAGAGAGACGATACCTTCGATGGAGGAGGTCTACAATAGGCTGATAAGGATCACTACTCCGTCTACTACCGTGGCTCAAACTCCCTCTGTGATGGCAGCTTCTCTTGTTAGAAGAGGTACTTCATAGTTTCGCGGACGTGGACCTCGTAGTCGAGGAGGACGACATCAGCGTGGCTCATGCTCACATTGCCACCATCCAGGACATTCATAGGAGACATACTATCTGAAGCATGGGTATCCAGTGTCTGCCCGTGTAGCTGAGCAGACAGAGACTACTCCAGCTCCTCATGATGCAAGGCTTGATGATAGTATCTCTAAATTAAGAGAGATGATGATGCAGCACAAAATTAAAATATATGGCTTGATATTTTTATCCATTAATTTTAATTATGTTTAATCGATTGTCGCATTTTTATTTAAATAAAGAGATCGTGTATGATCTCAATTTAGTTAGTTAGAGTCGATTAGAGATTTGAATTTATTTCAAATCAATTAGTTAGTTGATTAGAGTCAATTAGGATAAGTAGTTTTGAATTTGAATTTGGATTGCTATTTTTGTAATCTCATCCCTCCTATATAAAGGGATGATAGGCTGTTGTTTTTAAGGACAGTTCAGATTATTATGAAAATTTAGATTCATCTCTCTTTATCTCTCTCTCTCGGTGTGTTTCCCTCTCTTTCTCTCGACGCATTCTTCATGATTCCTCTCCAAAACCCCACGTAACCGACGCATCTTCTCCTTCTTCTTCCCTTCTCCATATTTCTTCCACCCAACTTAATTATTCCGTTGTTCGGATTTTTCCAACTGCATCAAGTGGTATCAGAGCATGGAAACTGAATCGTTCTCCCGATTCGACGATCCTATCGCATATTGGCGTTTGATGATAGATCTGAGCCTCATATCTCAAGGTTTGCATTCTCGCTCGCGTTCAAGGAAGTTTAAGCAACGCCTAATATCCAGCGTCAAGGTTCAAGCATGGTTGGACGCGTTAATCGAGGAAAAATCAATCGACGACAATGAAAATCAGATCGTCGCAGCCGCTGTGCAACCCTATTTTAAGCAAGAAACGGAAGGTATTTTCAGTTCTGAAGAATATTCTATTGATGGGACTCTTGTGCAACAAAACTATGAAGATACAGTGCCGATTTTTGATGAAAGTACGGGTGAAGAATATAAATTTGTCGAAATCTGTGAGGTCGAAGTTGTTGTCCAGGAACAAAAAAATGAAAAAAATAAAGTTCTGGGGCCAATATTTGATGAAGAACCAGTGGAAGAGGGATATGAAACCCTAGATCTCTTCGGTGACGACGTTACTGTTCTTTAAGACAAAAATCTGCTTGTTGTTCATACAGATTCAGACTTGCAACCATCGCCGGAATCGACCTACCACCTTCCCTTCGCGCGAGGCTTGGGCGAACACGACACGAGGCGCGCACAATCCCTCCCAGCAAAACGCGTCAGCACCCCAGGGCGAACACGCCGTTGCCATTCCAAGCCTAGCCCGCATCGCCAACAACTCCTTCGGCCAAAGGTTTGAAGCCCTCAAGCCCATGGCTTTTGTCGGAACAGCCCTTCCGTGGGCCAGGGATGCCGCTTCCCGAGTTCATGCGCACCTCCTCGTGCGCACCTGGTGCAATCCCATCGACGTCGCATGTCTGCAACCACGCACCCTCGATGCTACTCGTGCATCTGCAGTACTTGCTGGAGCGGCTGCTCAAGGCCTCCCTGTCGGTGGCGCCACCACCCGTGGCATCCCCTCCCAAACACCTGCCACCGACTTTTGAAGAGAAGAGAAACCCTAGCATGGGATCTCCCTATAATAGAAACCGAATCCCTCAACTTTAAGGATTTGATATTAATTTGGAAAATCTGCAGAAGGTTACCCCCACCAAAAAAATATATTTAATGGCTAAAGACGTGACCACTTAAGAAGGGACATTTCAAGTGAAGAGGTAGAAAAATTGCATTCCAAACCCCTGAAGCGAGAAAACTTAAAGAAAGGTAATGAGAAAAGAAAACTTAGGCTACTACCTTCTCCAAATAGGAATAGGAGTACGGGATTCATCTATATAAGGACCCTATGGGTTAGTTCATTGCCCACATCTCCTCTCATCCTAGGTTTGTGCCACACATTTGTTATGAGTTCTCTGAAGACCATGTTATTCATGCCTCATCAATTTTTCGATCACCGCAATAAGGAGATGAAGTTCATGGAGATGTCGCCTTTTGCGCCACATATGTTCTTCCAACATGAGGTTGACGACTCCGGCCACCGCACAAAAAAATCTGGGTTTCGCCGTTTGCTCCACATCTATTCTTCCAAGAGGTGAACAAGAAAGTTGACATCAAATCGTCAAGCTTCGAAGATCAAGAAATTCGTCATGAGACGAATTTTTCAAGCGGAGGAGAATTGATGCAGCACAAAATTAAAATACAGGGCTTGATATTTTTATCCATTAATTTTATTTACGTTTATTCGATTGTCGCATTTTTATTTAAATAAAGAGATCGCGTGTGATCTCAATTTAGTTAGTTAGAGTCGATTAGAGATTTGAATTTATTTCAAATCAATTAATTAGTTGGTTAGAGTCAATTAGGATAAGTAGTTTTGAATTTGAATTTGGATTGCTATTTTTGTAATCTCATCCCTCCTATATAAAGGGATGATATGCTGTTGTTTTTAAGGACAGATCAGATTATTATGAAAATTGAGACTCATCTCTCTTTATCTCTCTCTCTCGATGTGTTTCCCTCTCTTTCTCTCGATGCATTCTTCATGATTCATTTCCAAAACCCCGCGTAACCGACGCGTCTTCTCCTTCTTCTTCCCATCTCCATATTTCTTCCACCAAAATTAATTATTCCATTGTTCGGATTTTTCCAACTGCATCAGATGAAGACTACACCGTCCGCCCCATCAGCAGGATCTTCAGTTGTTGCAGGTGTTGTTAGAGCCTCTAAGTTCGACAGGTATTGCTTACACACTTACCAGTTGTAGCAATTCGGATTTGATCGATTGGATCATGGACTCCAGAGCTTCTCATCATATGTGTGGAGATCAGGCTCAGTTTACTTCTTACAGATCTATCCCTCCTGGTAAATCAGTGGTGATTGCTAATAGGGTTCATCTACCCATTGTTGGTCAGTGGGAGATTGTTCTAGCCCCATCGATTCTCCCGCAGAATGTCTTACATGCTCTAGCATTCAAGTTGAATCTTGTGTCTATTACTCAGATTACAAAAGATTTACATTGTTGTGCCATTTGTGATCCCTCTTCTCTTGTGTTTCAGGACATACTCACAGCAAGGTGATTGGATGTGGCCGTGAACAGAGAGGGCTTTACAGATGGATCCAACCTCCGTGTGTTAAGTACAGCTACTATTTTCTATGGATCTATTTCTCCTTTCATGTGGCATCTTCGCTTTAGACACCTTCCTCTGCAGAAGTTGTGTCATGTTCTCCCTCAGATCTCTACTCATACTACCTTGGAGCATAGGCATGTCAGCTTGGGAAGCACCATCGTTCTTCTTTTCCGAGTCGTCACAATAGTCAGTTGTTTGAGTTGGTTCATTTTGATATATGTGGTCCTAGTCGTGTTCCAGATTATCAGGGACATCGGTATTATATGGTTGTTATGGATGATTTCTCTAGATTATCTTGAGTTTTCTTGTTAAAGAATAAGTCTAAAGCTGGTCCTATTGTTAAAACATTTCCTATGGAGTTTGAGACCATTTTTTTGCTAATGTGAAGTTTATTCGCACTGACAATGTCTTAGAGTTTTCTACTTTACAGTTGTCTGACTTTCTCACATCTTTTGGTATTGTTCATCAGACTTCTTGTGCTTAAACTTTGCAGCAGAAGGGTATTGCTGAACGCAAACACCATAATCTTTTGGATGCCACGAGACTCTTTTGATTCAAAGTCGAGCTCCTCATTCGTTCAGGGTGATGTGGTTCTCACTGCATGTTAGTTGGTGAACTTCCTGCCTTTTACTATCCTTGGAGAAAAGGTTCCTTTCTTGATTGTGTTCCCGATAAGGGCCTATTCACCCTTACTCACAGGGTCTTTGGGTATGTGGCATTTATCCACAATTTTACTCCTGGTTACGACAAGTTCTAGCTGTCAAATGTGTACCCAAAAAGGGTATAGATGTATTGATCATGTAGGGAGAAAATATGTGTGTTGATGTCACATTTTTTTAGTCTATTGTATTTTTCTCTTACAGGTGACAGATCTCTTACTGCCGACTTCGTTGAGGATATCTTTGTTCTACCACCTCCATTATTTTCACCAATGATGAATATGTGATTCATCACTCCAAAAGTTGAAAACAGAGCTTTGATTCTCAAGTAATTAGCTGTATATTTCCACTTATATCGCATAATTAACATTCATACATGTGTACATAATAATTATATTTTAACATTTCATATTTGCATTAAATAAGGAGCCAAATTCACTTGTAAATATTCATTTGTATATTAGCTAAATTCGCATATTTGTATATATTTTACACTAACTTCAAATCTAATAAAATCAACTTTATAGTGTATATATTACTAACACTAATAAAGGAAAAATATTAAAAAAATACTAGTAAAATTGTCCAATAAAATCCAAATCCAAGTTTGAGGCCAAAAACCTTAAAATGTACATATCTCTCTCATACAGTGTCCGATTTAGGTTTACTCACTTCTAAATAATATACATTCAAAGACCTTCAAAGCAAGACTAGTTTCATAAAAATCGGAGATCGTATGTGAAACTTGTATTTTGGGCATCTATTGTATATTGTACAAATTGACCAAAATACCCTTTATCTTATCTTTTTATTTATTAAAAATCCAAAAAATAGATTAAGTTGTAAATATTCCTTTCATATATTCTCTAATTTTATTTTGATTTTTCTCTTATTTAAAAATGAAAAAAATGCAAATGATAAAAATACAGTGTTTTATATCTATAAGATACCACCCAAAATACTTTTTGTACAGACGACTTCCTTTGATTTTTGGTCCTTCACGGAAGTTGTAGATCTCGTCAAGACGAGCAACTTTCGTGTTGACCACTTTTTGATTTAACCTCTTTTGATATTTCTTTTTTATTTTCCTTTTGATTTAAATGTGGATTTTTCTGGGAGCGACACATGTTACCCATATAATTTTTAATTTAATTTTATTTATTTTAATTAATTTAATTTTATTTATTTATTTATTTATCAACTCCCCATGTAGAGTCTAAGTCATCTTTACCTCCACCTCCACCTCTGTCTACCCTGACACAGTTCCTACCACGGTTTTACATTCGCAGGTCCTCTACTCGCCCCTCTGCTCATGCATATTATCCGTCATCCAGCACACCTCATGTATGTAATGAACACATTGTTTCTACTGATGACACTATGTTGTTCCATAGGATACTATACATGAGAAGTAGATATCAGAGAACATAGAGGCTGATGACCTCGATGTACCTATTGCTTTAAGGAAGCCACATCGTAATTGTGCCACTTATCCTCTTGCTACGCATGTTTCCTTGGACCATCTTTCATAGGAGTACAGGAGGATTGTTATGGGACTCTTAGTTGTTACTATCCCACGAACATATCAGGAGGCCATACAGAACAGTAGTTGGCGACTTGCCATGGAGGAGGAGATGACCGCTTTGTAGTCTCGTAGTACATGGAGTGTTGTTTCTGTTCCTCCTAGTGCCTCTGTTGTGGGGTGCAAATGGATCTTTACGGTGAAGCAGCGGGCAGACGACAGTATGGATCGCTACAAGGCAAGGCTTGTAGCACATGGGTTCACACAAACTTATGAATGGACTAGCATGATACCTTCTCTTCGGTGACCAGACGTTCTACATTGTGCATTCTTCTATCAGTTGTAGTTTCACGGGACCGGCCTCCTTACCAACTTGATGTGAAGAATGTGTTTCTATATGGAGTTCTTCTGGAGGAGGTATATATGCAGCAGCCACCTGGGTTTGCAGCTGAGGGAGAGTCTCAGAAGGTATGTAGAATCCAGAAGGCGATTTACGACCTGAAGCAGCGTCCAAGAGCTTGGTACCATAAGTTTTCAGAATTGATTGAGCACTAGGGGTTTGCGCGGTCCACTACAGATCACTCGCTTTTTGTTCAAAGGATACAGAGAGGTATTGTTACTATTCTTGTTTATATTGATGATATTATTGTCATGAGTGATGATGAACAGGACATTCAGGTTGCAACGGAGTTCCTAAGTCAACAATTTGTGACCAAGGACCTTGACAATCTTCGATACTTCCTTGGATTAGAGTTCGGAACCAGCGTGGTCTTGTGATGACCCAGATGAAGTTTGTGATTGATTTTCTACTAGAGACACGTATGACAGAGTGCAAGCCTGCTACTACCCTACTGATCTGAGTATGAGATTATGTGATGATGACACTGAGGAGGTAGAAAAGAGGAGATACATGGAGCTTGTTGGGAAGCTCCTATATGCTATCATCACCAGACCAGACATATCCTTTACTGTGAGCAAGGTAAGCCAGTTCATGGAGCAACCCAGGAAGGTTCATATGGATGCAGTTTATATGATTTTGAGATATTTGAAGACTTCTTCTCGTATTGGTCTTATATTCAGCAGAGGTATGTCTCTTGTTGTGATAGCTTGTGCAGATGCAGACTATGCAGGATGCCCTAGAGATAGGAAGTCTACATATGGCTTTACTATTTTTGTTGGGAGCTCTCTCGTGTCATGGAAAAGCAAGAAGCAAGCAGTGGTTGCTGCATCCAGTGCAGAATCTGAGTACAGGGCCATGGCATAAGGAAGCATAGAGATGATGTGGTTTAAATCGGTTTTGACTGATCTTGCTGTTGAGGTTCCTCTTCCATTGCAGCTTTTATGTGACAATCAAGCATCTCTATTTATTGTCAATAATCATGCATTTCATGAACAGACCAAGCATATAGAGGTGGACTGCCACTATATCAGAGACATGAGCCAGAAGAGTCTCATATCTACATCTCATGTTCTGCTGGAGATCAGATAGCTGATATTTTCACCAAGGCCTTTGCTAGAGGTCCTTTCCAGAGATGTTCCAAGCTGAGCATGATAGACATATATGCTCCATCTTGAGGGGGACTGTTGAGATATTTATATTTCTTTATATTTATTTTTTATTTCTCTTTCTTTCATGTACCTCTCGTGTAATTTACCCAGGGCTTTTCCCCTACATAAGAGAGCCCTAAGGTCTCAATAATGATATCTTAATTGCATTTTTCTTCCAACAAACCAAATGGTGGAATCTTCAATTGAAGCAATCAAGCTTCACAGAGAAGGTTTTAGAAGACTTATATTGGGTTTGTAACAGAATTGCAAACGAGATGTGGGAGGCGGTAGCATCTTGTATCCGAAGGGTAGCCAAAGAGATGCTAGGCGAGTCTAAGGGAGGAGTCTCATGCCAAAAGGAAGCTCGGTGGTGGAGTGAAGGGGTGCAAGGGAAGTTTAAAATTAAAAGAGCTTGCTGTAAAGCTATATATGATGATAGAATAGAGGAAACTGTAGCAAACTAGAAAATAGTGCAGAAGGAAGCAAAGAAGCCTGTAAATGATGCCAAGTCGAAATCTTATGATGTTTTGTACAAAAAACTTGACTCGAAGGAGGGCTAAAAGGATATATTCAGATTGGCCAAGGTAAGATACATCAAAGAGGAGGAAGGACATGTGCTTGTCACTCAAAAGGATACAAAGACTAGATGGAAATAGAGCCCTAGAGAAGCACATAAAGAGAACAAGGTCTTCTGCTTTCATTTGGGCCATCGGGCTTGTGAGGAACGCGATGGCCTTGGAAGGCAAGTGTTTCCATAGGAAAATGTTCTTGCTCACACACGATCTCTTTGTAAAGAGTGTTCGACTTGCATGTAAATCTTAACTTGTGTAGTTAACAAATGGGTAAGCATCTCCTGGATATTTATCAAAAAAAAGAATATGAACCATCTATTTCTTTGAGTGCATTTCGTAGATGTGGTGTTCTACAGTTAAGTGTGAGTGGATTGATAAATTACAATACATGGTAGTTCTTTCAGAGCCAGGGATTGTATATTGCACTAGCAGCTTATGGACTATAGAATGTGTGGGTTATTTGGTAGGAAAGAAACAGCATCCTTTGCAACAAGCAAACCTACATGGAGAATGAGCATAGGACGGTGGCAGACCTAACGTGGTCTTCTAGTATGCTTTCTTACGTTTTCTTAGTGTGCCTTGTAAAGATAGATAATGACCAGGAAAGAGCCATGTACTCTCTCCAGGAAAAATAATACACTTAAAAAGTTCACAAAGAGGAATGCGTAACGATTTTCCATTAGCGTATCGGTTCTACTGAAGTGAGAAAAAATAGAAATAAGTTGTTGATTTTTCATAGAGATTCGGCCATATAACATGCAAGCAGGCCAGCAGGGCCTTAAGGACCTGAAATGAAAGAATGTCACGTCAATGTGAAGTTAAAAAGCTGGGAAAGACTGTCGTCACATAGCACAGGAACTCATCAAAAAGTAAAGACAATAACGAAAGTCTAATGCAAATATATTACAAATTTACAGGTACCTCAATGGGGGCGATAAACGATTATCCGCATTCTTTTCTGCATTATAATGAAAAAGCCAGATTAAAAGAGAAAAAAATGAAGAAATATTATGGCATGAATTGCATAATGCAGAAATCAGTGTTATACAGGCTATGAGATTATCAGTGTTTTTTCTTTGTGGAAATGTGTGAAATGAAAAGTTGTATTCCTCGTAGCTTTAGAGCTCTTTTATATAGGAGAAACGCTTTAGGGAGAAACTACATAAAGTAGACAGGAGAAATAGAAAATTATAAATGATGACAAAGAGATATAAGTATCTCAACATTCACCCTCAAGCTGGAGCATATATATCTATCATGCTCAGCTTGAAACAGCAACGGTGGAAAGGACCCCTCCCAAGAGCCTTGATAAACATGTCTGCAATTTGATCGCCTGAAGCAACATGAGAGGTGGAAATAAGCCCCGTTTGGATCAGATCACGGGTGTAATGACAATCTACTTCGAATGTGCTTTATTCTCTAATGGAAGGCTGGATTATTAGCCATGAACAGAGCTGCTTGATTATCACATTTGAGATGAATCGGAAGGGGCACCTCAATAGTTAGGTCAGTCAGGACGGACTTGACCCACATTATTTCATGTTCCCTTAAGCCATAGTCATATATTATGATTCAGCTGCTGGATCGAGCAACAACTGTCTGTTTCTTACTCTTCCATGAAACCAACGAGCGACCAACAAACACAATGAAGCCTGAAGTGGACTTCCTGTCCTTGGGACACTCGGTATAATATGCATATGCACATCCAGTAACTGTGAGAGACGTATCTCTTCTGAAAAGAATACCTACACCTGGAGAAGACTTCAGATATCTCAAGATCACGTCGACTGCATCCATATGAACCTGTTTGGATTGCTTCATAAACTGGATGACTCTGCTCATAGCAAATGATATATTAGGTCTAGCAATAGTAACATATAGCAGCTTTTCTACTAGCTCTCTATACCGTCTCTTGTCCACCTCCTCAGAGTCATCATCATAGAGCCTAACATTGAGATCCAATTGTGTAGTAGCAGGTCTGCATCCTGTCATGTCTGTCTCAAATAGAAGGTCAGTAACATACTTCCTTTGCGTCATAACCATACCTTGTTGATTTCGTGCAAACTCCAAGTCAAGGAAGTAACGTAGCTTGCCAAGGTCCTTAGTCACAAACTGTCGTCCAAGGAAATCCTTAGTTGCCTGAATACCATGTTCAGCACTACCAGTAACAACGATGTCATCAACATAAACCAGAACAACAACGGTACCTCTCTGAGTTCTCTTAACAAAAAGAATGGTTTGCGGTAGATCTGGCAAACCCATTCTGTTCAATTAACTCTGAGAGCTTATGAAACAAAACCTTGGACTCTGCTTAAGGCCATATATGGCCTTGTGAAGTCGGCACACCATACTGGACTCCCCCTCAACGGCAAACCTTGGTGGTTGCTGCATGTAAACTTCCTCCTGCAGACCGCCATATAAGAATGCATTCTTGACATATAATTGGAAAAGCGATTACACGTACCACAAAAACTGCAATAAGAACCTGCAGCGTAAAGTGGTGCGCAATGGGAGAAAAAGTATCCTGGTAATCCACCCCATAGGTTTGGGTGAACACACGAGCAACCAATCCGGCCTTATATCTATCCACAGTACCATCAACTCGGTCTTTCAAAGTAAACATCCACTTGCTGCCAGCCTACCAACCACAGATGCTCCTGAAGGGGCTTGTACAACACTCTACGTACCACGAGACTGTAAAGCTGCCATCTCCTCTTCCATGGCCAGACGTCGCTGAATACTCTGCAATGCCTCCTGATAGGACCCTAGTATGCTCACGACAGACAATCCCACAACAAACCTCTGAAAATCCTCAGAAAGGCGTTCCAAGGAAACAAAGGAAGCAAGAGGAAGCACAGTACATGCCCACCTCTACTAGCAATAGGTACATCTAGATGCTCAATATTCGCGGAAGATGTATCATCCAAGACATCATGCACCTCAAGTTACACATGCAAATCACAAGTGCCATTAGAACTCAAATGCTCATAACATACCTTGGGCGTGCTCGATGATGGAAGAGGCACATGAGCACGAGGACAATGCTGGTAAACCTGTGGAAAAAAGTAGGTTGCGACGGAGGTGGTGGTAGTGGTGGTGGCGACGGTGGTGGTGGTGACAAGTGGAGAACGGAGGTAGAGGCATATAGACCTCATCTCCATCTTCTGAAGAAATGAGCTTGTCACCTGTGGGAGAAAAATGCATAATGGACTCAAAGAATGTGCCATCAACACTAATGTAATACCTTCGTCGAACAGGGTTGAAGTAATGATATCCCTTTTGGGTCTTGAAATAACCAACAAATACACATTTGACAGCTCTGGGAGAGAGCTTGTCAAGACCAGGAGACATCTGATGAACAAAAGCCACAAAATCGAAAACACGAGGAGTAAGTGAGAATATCCGTCTCAAGAAACGCAATCAAGAACGGAACTTATACCCCAGAACAGAAGAAGGCATACGATTTACTAGATAACAAGCAGTTAGAAGTTCGCATCCCCCCAGTACGAATGAGGAGCCCGACTCTGAATCAAAAGAGACTTGGTAACAGCTAAAAGATGGCGGTATTTTCGTTCAGCCACCCCATTATGTTGGGTAGTATAAACAAAAGATGTCTAATGCACAATACCAACAGACTTAAAGAATTGGGGAAGCTGAGTACTGCAAAATTCTAGAGCATTATCTGAACGTATAAACTTGACTTTTGCTGAAAAATGTTCCTTATCTCATTAATAAAGGACTGAATAACAGGATTAGCATCAGACTTGTTCTTAAGAAGAAAAATTCAAGACAATCTTGAAAACTCATCAACTGCAACAAGATAAAACCTATGCCCCTAATGATCTGGGACATGATTGGGACCCCAAATATCAAAATGAATTAACTCAAACAGACTATGACTACTCTGACCCTGATGACTCTGGAAAGTGGATTGATGATGCTTACCAAGCTAGCAAGCCTCGCACTGAAAGGCAAAGCGATGAAAAATCTGTGGAAGAATGTGACACAGCTTTTGCAGAGGAAGATGACCAAACTGGAGATGCCATATATAGGGAGAAACAGATCCAGTGAGAAAAGAAGAGGCACCAACATAAGGAGACTACACCAGTATGCAGAGACCCCCTTGCATACGACCAGAACCAATTACCTACACGTGAGAATGTCCTGAAAAACACGAGCAAAAGGATCAAATATGGCATGATAATATAAATCCTTGGTGATTAAACTAATTGATAGTAAATTCATAGAAAATTCAGGAGCGTAAAGAACAATCTGAAGCCACATTGCAGGAGTCAACTGCACCTCTCCCTGACTAGTAATAGGAGAGTGTGTCCCATCTATTATCACAACAGATCGTCCAGGCTGAGTCGGATAGAAAACACTAAATTGATCGCTATCACCACAAAGATGATGAGATGCTCCTGAATCCATGATCCATTCTGACAAATCTGCTCTGTAACAACTAGTAAAGGCATACGCTATCCCTGATATGGATGTTGATATTGAGGTAGCTACCTCTGAGGATCCTAATGGAGAGTTGGTTAACCCCGAAGTAGGCATGATCTTCCTGAGTCATGCCACAAGTTCGTCAAATATCTTATCAGCAACAGGTGATGGAATCTCAGCCTGTTGAGTCCGCTCAGCAACCCGAGCTGAAGCAGGAAACCCATGCTTAGAATACTAGGTTTCCTCAGAGTGGCCTGACCTGTGGCAGTAGGTGCACGGCTGACAGGATCGACCACCCGCTCCTCCACCACGGCTAACCCCCCTCCCCCACCACCACCACGATATGGACTAGGGCTCCCCCTACCACAGGATGCAGCCATAGCTGAAGATGTATGAGACTGCACATTACCACTAGAGGATATAAATAGCCTACTCAGTCTGTGATATGCCTCCTCCATCGGAGATATGGTAGCATCAGTAAGAATCTGGGCTCGAGCTGAGTCGTATTCAGAATCAATGGTTGTTAGAAAGACCCCAGTCATCACAAAGTCTCTATATGCCTTGAGTTGCTCTGGCGTAGCAGTCAAGGAATGTAATAGTGTAACTTCTAAAATACCCCTCAAAGAAGTGTAGAGGGCATGAAAGGGCTTACCATTCTACTTCGATGTGAAGATATTGTGATGTAGCTGCAGTATATTTGACTCATTCTTCGTCGGAGAATATGTAGCAACGAGAATGTCCCGCATAGCCTTTACAATAGGCTGACTCAGATATCATTAGCTATCTCTGTTGACACAGTCCCAGATAGCCACACACGTGCATAAGCATCATCTACCCCCCATGAGACATTTGTCTCAATATTGTCACTTGGCTCCTCCATCGTGAGGATATACTTCTTGCCATTGCATTGCATTAAACTTGTGAGAATGTCCCGCATAGCCTTTGCAATAGGCTGACTCAGATATCATTAGCTATCTCTGTTGACACGGTCCCAGATAGCCACACACGTGCATAAGCATCATCTACCCCCCATGAGACATTTATCTCAATCTTGTCACTTGGCTCCTCCATCGTGAGGATATACTTCTTACCATTGCATTGCATTAAACTTGTGAACTGCAAGGCCCACATCTCATAATTTCTTCCATCTATCTTGACTATGGGTGCTGGACATTTAAAGGCACCCATGGATGGAACGTCCGCTTTGTTGTCGGACATGATGACAACTATCTCCAAGACTGGGCTAACAACAAGGACATGTAAATATTTGTCGTAGTTACTTTGGACAATTTGTAGTTTGGATCCCTTGCTTTTACATATTTGCATTTAGGTCCTGTTTGCGTGAACAGATGTGTAGTCCCACGTGCCTTTCTAGGATATTTGCATGCATCATTGTGTTTGATCGCGCATCAGCTTTTTCGACTTCCTCCCCCAGTTTTTGGACCCAAGTGATGTGAAACGGGAAACTCTATCTGACACTACTTCCTTGGGTATCCCATGTAACCGAATGATGTGCTGAACGTATAACTTGGCTAACTGTACTAGTGTATATGTCACGTTGATCGAAATGAAATGGGTAGACTTGGTCAACCAATCAATGATGACCCATATCGCATCATGTCCTTCAGGCATGCACGGCAATGATGTGACAAAATCCATGAAAATGCTCTCCCATTTCCACACTGGGAAGCAAGGGGGTCTATGATACTCCGCCTTCACCATTTGACAAGTAAGGCATCAGCTAGCATACTCGGTTATGTCCTTCTTCATGCCCTCCCACCAAAGGTGTTGGCGGAGGTCCCTGTACATCTTGGTACCTCCTGGATGTATAGAAAGGCTTGCACTATGCACCTCATCCAAGATATCTCTCCTCAACACCTCATCATCTGAAACACATACACGGTCTACATTCCATACAATGGATTCATGGACTCGAAACTCGTTGAATTTATCCTTCAAGCATCTATAGTACAAGTTCTGGATCCTCTTATCCATATGTTGTCCTTGGACGATCTTGTCCCATAAGTTACTATACTTTGTTGGCTTAATCACTACATCAGATATACTCTCAAATCGATACCACTCACAAAGTGTAGTGAGTACATCCCAAGTCTGCAACCATGCCGTCGAACCTTCAGTATATGGTCACCTACTCAAGGCGCATGCTACCACAATCCCCTTACCAGGATGATAGGAGATAGTACAATCAGAATCTTTCAGTAGTTCCATCCACCGCCTTTGCTTCATATTCAATTCCTTCTGATCAAAAATGTATTTGAGACTCTCGTGGTTTGTGAAAATATCAAATGTCACCCCATACAAATAGTGATGCCACATCTTTAATGCAAAGACCACGACTGCCAACTCCAAGTCACGAGTAGGGTAGTTGCATTCATGGTTCTTCAGCTGTTGTGACGTGTATGCCACAACATGCCCACGTTGCATCAACACTGCATCCAAGCCCTCCATAGAAGCATATGTATACATAGTGAAGTCCAACGTACCAGAAGGAAGGGTGAGGATAGGAGCAGAAGATAATCGCTCCTTGAGCGTATGGAAGCTCAACTCACATTTGTCACTTCGAACAAATGGCATCTCCTTCTGCGTCAGACGGGTGACGGGTAGGCAAACTGGGAGAACCCTATAACAAATCTCCTATAGTACTCGACGAGGTCAAGAAAACTGCGGATCTCTGTAACCATCTTGGGCCGCTCCCAAGACACCACTGCCTCTTCTTGGCGGAGTCAATTGACACCCCCGCCCCTAAAATCACATGGCCAAGAAATGCCACCTCAGAAAGCCAAAACTTGCACTTGCTATACTTGGCATATAAGTAGTGGTTCTCTTGAGGTGTCTCTAACACGGTTCAAAGATGGGACTCGTGCTCCTATTAATCATGGGAGTAGACTAGAACATCATCAATGAATATGATCACGGACGTTTCCACATGCAGAAGGAAAACTCGGTTCATCGAATCCATGAATACATCAGGTGCATTCGTAAGTCTAAAAGGCATCACCAAGAACTCATAGTGGCTATATCTAGTGTGAAATGCAGACTTCATCATGTCGGCATGTTTGATACTCAACTGGTGATATTCTAACTGCATATCAATCCTAGAGAACACTGCTGCTCCCAAAGGGATCATCAATCTGTGGGAGTGGGTAACTGTTCTTAATTGTTCTCTTGTTCATTTACTTGTAATCTATGCATAGCCTCAAGGATCCATCCTCCTTCTCCACGAAGAGGTACTGGGGTGGATGAATCTCTTCTCCACCAACTCCTGCAATTGTACTTTAAGCACCTTGAGCTCAGCTACTGTCAATCAGTATGGAGAGATAAATATCGGCTGAGTATCGTGATCTCGAACTCTATCTCCTGTACTAGTGGTAATCCAAGTAGTTCATCTGAAAACACATCAGAAAACTCCCGCACAAGTCTAACATCCTCTATCATATGGTCATGTGCTGCTGAGTCTACTACATAGGCGAAGTATCCTACACAACCCTAATTGAGAAATTGGTGTGCCCTCAAGGTGGAGATGCACTCGATCCCACCATTAGAAGTGTTGCTTGATTTAAGAGAGACATATGGACATGGATGTAAACAAGCTATTCTCCTGTGGACTTGTGTTGGGTCAGAAGACTTTCACACTATCCAGTATTCGAATACCAATGAGGGATCATATGCGTGAAATGGAATGGAGTACCACGGCTCTGATACCATTTTGTGACGCCCCTAGGATCCGGGTACTCGGCAAACCAATCCACGCACATAATTCCACATTCACATATTTGACATTCACAAAAGCAGGAGAAAAAAAGCAACATGTGCTTGGATACGTATTAATAGGACATTTGTCAACCTATTTTGACTACATTCCTTCAACTATCTTGCTCAGTATATTATCTAAAAGTTCTCCAACTCTACATATGCATAATTGAGATCTTGTGATTGGCTCAACATGTCCCTAAAAAAACCTATATTGGTAAAAGCCCAGGCAACAACCTCACTTACCCTCAAAGATAAACTCAGCAATATCTATGCTCGGTCAGAGGTTCATCGTTCAAGAATATTTACAGATTAGACACTTGTCTGTTGAACACTCTTAATTATCTTCATTCTCTTCCCAGTAATAAACCGACCCCATGCCTCATCACAACCTAACCATCCTTACTTGTAGATCTGCAACCCGAATCATAAGTTCTGCCATGAAGTATTTAAAAGGATAAAAATGAAGATGGGAAAAAATAGGGCCTCGAAAAATATATTAGGATCTCTGTTGATTTTGATCGTACTCTGAATCTGTTTTCTGTAGGCTTAGGTATTGGTTCATATGAAGTTGTATTGTGTAATGAGTCCAGAAGAAGCTGGAATAGAACGTTTCAACTATATCATGTATCAGACGTAAGTAATGGCCAGGGTATCAATTTGTTAACATCTGCAGGAGTCTAATCTCACAACGGGTACACCCTTATGAAGTCGGTATATAGTCCTTCCATTGTCACCCAGTGCAGCCATCTCTTTCTTTTGAAGTAGGGTCTCAGGCTTCTAACCGAACTCGAGTAGCCCAAGGGCTAAACAGTACCCAAGGGCAGATCTTTCAACGTTTGGAAGTTCACAACGTACAGACATTGAGTTCACAACCAACACTTGTACCATGATGATCCCTAAGGCTCTAATGACCTTTGGATATAGGACTAGAAACCATATGGAAACCGCAGCAAGGAGGAGGAGCATCGTACCTCAAGAAGATCCGATTCCTCGGAATCTTCACCCACGAAGAACGGCACGATCAGTGCCCTGATGATGATGCAAAAACGTATACGGAGATGCCTTGGACCTTCTCTACGCGGGGGTGTTCTCAGATCGTCGATCCGAGACGCTCCGGTGAGCTCCGGCGGAGCTCCGGTGAGGAAAAAGGTGGGGAGGAAGAGGCCTGATCGAAGGGAAGGGGGGTTGGGGCGTTTTGGACGAGGGGAGGGTTGGGTTTTAAGGATGAAACCCGGATTCGGATCCGGCTTCGGATCCGAATAGGACCCGGACCCCTCCTCGCTAAAATGGCCATAACTCGGGCTCCCGAAGTCGGATTTTAGCGTTATTGGACTCGTTGGAAAGCTATCGACGAGACCTACGCAACGGACTTTTTATTCAATTTTTTTGGTTACTGGACAAGTACAGATTTTGCAATTAAGTCCATACTCAGTCATGATTTGCGTTTTAGTCCATGTTCAGTATTCGGGGTTTTCACAAAGAGTGTTGGCGATGGCGGATATAATCGACACTCCTCTTTAAGTAGGCCGGTTTTTTATTCTTCCACTGAGGAGTCTTACTGTTGTTTGGACGCCATCAGGTTGGAGAAGGGGTGGAAAGGAGGGCTATCGATGGCCTCCCTGAGGTGAGTTAGGTAGCCGGAGAGGCGGGCTTGGAAGGGGGAGCGGTAGCCCTAGAACGGAGTTAATCATGGAAGAGGGGAGGAGGGTCGAGGCACTGCAAATGTTTAAGGGCAGAAGGGAAAGATGGCTAGAACTTAGGGGTAAAATCGTAATGTATGGTGAGGGATAAGGGCAAAAGTGGAACCATAATCAGATGCAAGGGGGTACAAATGGAATCTAATGACAAAAAAGTAATCGGTGGTCGGTGGATCCCCTGCTTAATAGATGTTATAGATAGTGCTAATTGGTTAGTGAATAAAACAACCTTGGATCCAATTAGCAGTGATTTGAAGTTATCCAAGGCAAACACTTCTCAAGCATTTCTTTTTCAATAATTGTTTAGTTAGATTGAGTAGGGTCAGGAACTATTCTTGCATAGTAAACTACAAATGGGACACCGTCTCTTCTCTGGCCTAACATAGCCTAACAACAAAATTCTGAAGTGTCTGTTATGATATCAAAAGGTTTGTTGGATAGGGGACTGCATTATCATTCCTTTCAATTACTCACATGACTCAAGACACTTGTGATTGTCAAAAAAATTATCTTTGACTAAAAACTCAGTTAGTAATCGTGCAATCTTTGAAAAATCCTTGAAAAATCTCCTGTAAAATCCAACATGCTTGATGAAGGAATATGTAGCCCCTGAATCAAACAATGCATGTAAGAAATCCCATGGGTTGAAATCATACCTCTGACGACCAATCCAGAAGGATGAACATACTCCTGCATCACTGCATTCGGATGCCCTTGTGACGGTGCGCTAGATCCTACAACGCTGAATGCCTATGGCAGGGCTCGCTGAAATCACGACCTCTACATCGGAATCCCGAGCCCTGAATATTTTTGGAAGACCCAACTAGTCTTCCACTTTGCTATTGCTACGAGCTCGAGCTAGTAGCATGTAATGGGCGGGACTTAAAGTGACTCATCTATCTATGAAGGTAACAAGTGCAACTGCCTGCCTGGGAAAAACTCCCTCTAGAAGTTAATCTGCCGCCCAGTAAGCCTGTCATCTGTCGGTGCCATCACTGTCAGGTGGTAGTAATAATCTCTACAGAATTGAGAGCAGTCCCACTTCATTGCCTTCGCGTTAGCCTCCTTGGTGGAGTTGAGATCCAAGATGGAGAGTCTGTCCTGCACCTCCTTGTGCATTCCTTGTATGAACTTCTGCAAGTTATCATGTGGGTAAGATGTCATAACATGGGATAGGCGAGACAACTCTGTATAACGAATCAATCACTCTTGGGTTATCATCGACCCCTGTGTCAGCTCAGTGAACTCTCTCCTTTGATCCTCTACCCAATGGTCTGGGTAGAACTCTGTATGGAACTTGTCAATCAAAATCTCCCAATTTATGGGCTCGGTCAAGTGCGCCTTGGTGGCATTCCACCATTGCTCTACATACCCAACAAGTGAGTACTCTGTGAAAGATACCCATGTTTCTTCAGGTGCATGAATCATACTCAGAACCTTGGGCAACTTGTGCCATCCACAGCTCTACATCGTCGGGGGTGGTGGTACTGAAGAACTGTGGTATCATCATCCACCGATATACTGCATATGTGCTTTGATGCCTCTATAAGGCATCAACATCCTCCACATACTCAGGCTCTAGAGAGAAGGAAAAATTGATACTCCCCTCCCCATTGTAAGAGGGACGATAGGAAGAATCATCCTGCCGCGGGAGCTACTACTCGATCTCCTCTTGGCGCTATTAGATGCCTTGCACCACCTATACTAGGAACGCCAGCTGTTGCACCACATCTTGATACATACGAGGCAACATGATTTTGCATAATGAACCAAAGAATTAATACTTCCTTTACTGAAGAGAGACTGATGTACATGGATATAAATCATGTTATTCTCCTTTGGACTCGTGTTGGGTCAGGAGGAGACTCTCAAATACTATCCATTATTTTGAACACTACTGAGGAATGCAATGCGTGGAATGGAATGGAGTACCACTACTTTGATACTAAACTATCATGATCATCCCCCTAGGATCTGGATACTTGTAAAATTGATTCCACGCACATACAATTCCACATTCAAAATACACAAAAATACCATAAAGGAGAAAATAATACAAAAGATTGTAACTAAATTTCTTCCTTTCCTACTCATAACATGCCCATCATTTGTTAATTACAATCCATGTCCACAAAATATGACATTATGCATTAAAAAGTGTGTCCATATATACATTGTACATCTCATGTCTCTCAAAACTACAAGTAAAGAACAATTAAATCTATACAAGTATTGTACCACGAAGAACTGTAACCGCACCCAAAAAGAGAAGTAGCTCCAAGACGCTCACTATTGCGGCTGCCAACCTGCAGATCAAAAAAATAGGTACGTTATGAGCAAAGTTATCCCATTTGATATAAAAATTATAACAAGTACGGTACTAATGAAGTGTGCAAAAGAAACAATTGTGCAAACCATCCTCATAAAGAAAATACAACTCTAGTTTTTTTATTAGATATGAATAATGTAAACTTTGTGGATAGTCTGTGATCTTGGTCCAGTGAGACCTCATACTATGACTCTAAGGAAAGAAGAAGGCCTTAGTTGGGACACATCCGTAGGCATGCAGTGGGGTACAATGCATCCTAACTAAACTCCCAACACGTCCACTAGCTTCAATTTAACAAACTGTAGTTCTGATTCCCAATTCAAATTTCAATCCACAAATCATCGCGAACCGCCCAAGTCCACTACCCATGTGTAAGAGTTCACTGTAACGTAGTACACAAGTATGGGCATTGACTACCGAGATCATTCTTACCGTAGTCCAAATCACCATGAATAACCCAATCCTCCATATGCAAATGAGATTTATATTTCATCCCCAGCTTCATTATCACACTTCTTGGAACTCCCCTCTTAGAGCTCCCACTCGGAATACTCGCCAATGTGGCCTACACTAGCTAGTAAACGAGTTTTAACCCTATATGAACAAGCGAAACTCTAGACCACCAACCATGCCTACTCAACACACTATCTAAGTACTGGTTGAAACATGCAAGTACTGAGGCTAAACACTATATGATTTGCACCTGGGTGAGTGAAGCAATATCTCTTCCAACCATTGCAGCTACATAGTGGCAGTTGAGATCGTGGCCATCCAGGCTTCCATGGGTGCATGCCCAATCCCTTATGATGCCTACTCCATCTACTCAATCACTGTGAGATTCTCTTCCATGGGATTATAAACCCGAGAATAGATCAATGTTAGTGACATGTTGACATTTTGACTAGTTTGATTGATGAGCATTATGTAATAGTTATGATCAAATTATAAATTTTACAATGACAGTGCATATCCTAACAATATAAATTTAGTTCATTTTACTCTTTAATTGACTCGTGAGGAGGCATCTAAAAAATTATTTTGAAATTATTGTTGCTTCACAGTGGTGGTTCATAAAAAATTTTATCCTTTACATAGTAGAATAGGCAGTTTGTAAATCTCATGATTTTTGGTATGCCTTTAATGTATCTTTAACTACTACCTTTAAGATATTTCCATCAACAATCAATCTTTCCATCAATAATTTTTGTCATTCTTTGCCTAGTGCACACTAATCTCTATGTCTAACACTATTGTGATGATAGATATAGGAGAATGCTGGTACAAGCACCAAAGGTTCTTGACCATTCATATCTACGACAGTAACGTGACTTATCACTAATGTACTCCTAGATGGGAGTTCAGTCTAACTCTAACGTATAGTAGACATTATTAAGTCTTAAAGTTTGATCGTATGCCATTCGATTTAACACATATATTTGCTAAAAGCTTATTCTCTCGGGACTTTAATTAGGTACCGCACCATGTTGCCTTGCCCATCAACCCATTCCCTAATGAAAATTGCATCATGATATCTATGAGCATATTATACACAGAACTAATCTTTTTAAGTTGTTTTTTTACATTGAGACAGGAAGTCATCCTTTCTACCCAAGACACAGTCCTGAAAATAGAACCAAATAACCCTTATCCTAAGTTTATAAACTTGATCAAAATCTCCAGTTGTAGACTTTAATTCTTCATAACTGAACATCTTAAGTTTGAAAGTCAATGTCATAAACTTTTCATCTTCTGTCCTTCTAAGTCCCTGCCTCCATATGAAAATTTCAATTATGGTCATCATCAATAAAAATAGAAGTGCAAATGAAATATTTCATCCATTAGAGGTTTTGTGCAGATAAAATATCCAGCAATTAGAGGGTCTGTGCAGCAGAAATCTTTAGCAATTAGAGATTCTGTGCAGTTGAATTTCTTGCAATTAGTGGAACCTCATTCTTCTTTTTGGATGGAGGATCAACATCAAGGGCTGAAATGGTTGGTTATATGACATCCTATTTGGGACTTAACACGTCCATTTTTCTAGTCCAAAAGAGATGGACTTGATCCAAATGCAATCATCCTCCACATTAACTCAACTTTGCTCTTCAAGAACTACCTACAAGCTCCCATGCTTCATCTTTTTTTGAACTAGTGGAAAGGTGTTTAATTCCTCTTTCAGTCCAATACACATATGGTAGGTTTCAATATCAGTCATGATAAAGAAAAATGAAAGGTTGAAGGTGAACGTATTCCAGTGGATACAGTATATGTTAAAAATATATTTTCACTAGTTGCAATGCACAAGACCGTTGTTATTATTTCGACTAACGTCACACATATTTCTAATGCATGATAGCAATAATATGACACAAGAACCCACCGGCTCTACGAATGTGCAAAACATATGTGATCAAAATCATGTGGAAACCGACAAGGGGAAAGGGGAATATCGTACCTCAAAAAATTGCAACCTCAGAATCTCCACCCGTGGAGAAACAGTGTGTTCAATGCTCCATTGGCGACGCGAACTCGCTCACGGGGGTGACCTCGGCCTTCTCTACGCAATGATGGCTTTAGATCGTCGATCTGATGCACTCCAGCGAGCTCTGGCAATGCTCTGATAAGAGGGAGGGAGGATAGGGGGATGCTCTTGAGTTTGGGATTTTTGGAAGAGAGGGGAATCTTTTGGTGGTTTTTATGTGGGTTAAAATTCGGATCTTATTTCGGATATAAATTTGACCCGAACCCCGACTCGCTAAAATCACTGTAACTCGGGCTCTCGAACTCAATTTTTTGTATTCTTGGACTCGTTGGAAATGTCTCGACGAGCACTAAGAAATGTAATTCTCATTCATATTTTTTGGACATTGCATAAGAGTATTTTTTTGAACAAGTTCGAGTCCTATTACGAGGGGTCCCACATCATAGAAATCTCAAAGGAAGTCTCGTCCCCGAGACTCGGTGTGATCCTAATTGATTTCTAATCCTGACCTTATCGAATAAAAATATCAAAGAGGAATGAGCCCATAAAAATTTCGTAGAGAATGAAACCCCTAAAAATCTCAAATGAAATTTGACTACGATTTTGATTCCAGACCTGCAAATAAATGAGGATACTTCTCCCACGTCGCCTCTTCAATATTTTGACTCTGCCACAAGACTTTGACTAAAAAGATCTCTTTCTGCCTCAACCTCTTGATAGCATGGTTCAACATCTGAACTGGCTCCTTAGGGAAGAAGAGGTTCGGCTTTTGCCGTAAAGTCCTCATAGTTGATCACATGGTTGGGATCTCAGATGTACTTCTGAAGATTCAACACATGGAACACATCGTGTATGCCTTCAAGGTGTGGGGGAAGAGCCACTCTATAAGCCACCTTCCCAACTCGAGCCATGATCTCGAACGGTCCCGCAAAGTGCGGTGCAAGCTTGCCTTTGACAATGAATTGGTGAATGCCCCTCATCGGGGATACTCGTTAGAATAGGAAGTCTCCAACCTATGGTTATGAGGAATACTTTAGACATAAACGGTTGGTTAAGAAATCAAGTCTTTAAGGCATGCATGTAAGATATTATACTTGCAACTCGAAGTCTCGACGTTGCTGGTTGGCATAGCTCTTCTGACGACTATGTATGATCAGCAATCTCTTCCTAACAGTCTCCACAATTTTAGAAGTCTCCTCTATGATTTGTTGGGTGAACAGTGTATTGTTACCTACATGTTGCCAACACAAGAGAATGGTGTATCACCTCCTTACAAGGCCTCAAATGGTGCCATGCCTATGGCTGTGTGGGTAGTTGTTGTAATGTGATTCATAACTCTAATTAGCTGAAAATAGCTTCATCCTAAAAAATAGGTTCATTCATATGTTAATATCATAAAATTAACTTTTGTGCACTTGTAAATAATTAACATTCATTGCTACATTCATATTCATCTACATATTTTCACCTGATTTCACCCATTTTTAATTAATTCACGCTAACTCCAATCCACCTGAAACTAACTCCATTGCATACATATCACTAACCTTAAGACATGAAAAATCCTAAAAAAACTGACTTGTATATATTCACAATAAATCCAAACCCTTATTTCAAAATAAAAAGCTGCAAATATTGATATCTCTCACGTACAATGTCTAATTTCACTGTACTCACTTTTGAAATAATATACATCCAATTATATGCAAATCAAGACCAAATTCAAAAGAATTGGAGTTCATTTGTGATAGTTAGGTTTTGGGACATAACTAAGCATTGTACATATTTATTGATTTTATATGTCATTTCATGTGCATATTTTACTCATTTTGATTATTTTATTTTTCATTTATTTATTATTTTCAGTGTTGTAACTAATTACATAAAAAATCAAAAAATCAGAAATGTAATAAAAACAAATTCTAACTTGAGCGTATTGACCTAACCCGCATGTATATAATCCCCTTCCCTAATTTTCTAACATTTTGCAAACTCAAAAAAATAAAATTTGAGTCCATTGAATTATTCCACACCATATTTGATTTTTGCATGCATTTATTTATCTCAAAAATCAAATAAAAATTACAAATCTATGAAAATGATATTTTGTATTCATAAATATCACCAAAAACGTATCTTGCATAGTAGGTGTCACCAGCATTCGAGTACTTCGTGAACATTATAGATCACATTTTGGTCTACATTTTTTGTTTTGAGCATTTTTTGAATTTAAGTTCATTTAATATTTTTTATTCTATTTATCTTTGTATTTATTGCATGGTGAACAGTCTCGGTCAATGATCATGCTAAGTGTCAGCCCCCTACTAGAGCACCTCAGCCCTTGAATTGACCGGCTCCTTGGCCAAGTCAACAGGTTTTGTCCTCATGCACCACCAATTTCACATTTAAATACTTAAACTACTCTTCAGCCTAAGTATAGGAGGAACCTTGTACAATCACTGATTATTCACCACGGGTCTCTTGATCCTCATTGCATACCCAATACTTCAATTTCTCTCAGTCTAAGTATAGAGGGACCCGAGTCATTCCTTCCTCCCTCTTCTTCTCCTTATACTTAGGTAATTTTTGACCTAAGTATAGGGGGATCATCCGAGTTAGTTCTACAATATCACCTTGTATTTAACCTGAACTATGACTTCATATCATTTTTGTGCTATGAGGACATAGTAAAAGTTAAGTATAGGGTGGTATATCGTATATATTGTATATATACTTTTGCCTTATATCATATGTTCAAATTTTTCAAAACTTTTTAGGTCTAGGTTATAAGTATTTTTGAACCTATTTCGTAAAAATGTTTGTAAAATGCTTTGAAATTTTTTCTAATTGTTTACACTATTTTGAAAAATATTTGACATTGATTTGAAAAATGGAATTTTACTAATTTTGAAAATCATTTGAAAAATGTTTTGAAAATATTTATATCATGTCACATGGTTTTAAAAATCTTTTTAAAAATATTTTCAAAAATGAGGGACTAATTTGTTTTTTTTTTGTAATTCTTATTAACTTTTTTTCAGAAATCCTATAAAAATCTAAAAAATCAAAACTTTTCTTGATTAACGATTCTGAGTACTGAGCTTAAAAATGAGAAGTCATTTCTCAGTTAGGGAACTTCACTCTCCTTTAGATGAGTGGGTGGTTAAAAGGCAATGTGAATAGCATCATCTTAAAGTAATACGAGTAGTCATTTAATGGTCCATACTTACAACCATATTCTCTAGAAATAGATGCAACTATTCATATGAGCTTGGGCTAGTCATTATTTCTCTTGAGATTTAAGAAAACAATAAAAATTTAAAATAAAAAATCACAAAAAATCGCTAACTTTGGAGTTGGTGTATTCCTGACACATGCACTATTACTTAATGATTAAGGATTTGAGGACACTTGATTTTTGAGATCTTGAGAGTCTTAGCTAATCAACCTTAGTCTTTAGGATTTTGAAACGTAATGATCCATACTTCCCAAATTTGAATGATTTGAGTCCTATATTGCATTCTTCATCTCTATTTTCTAAAAAAATATGATCATCACAAAACTTTCGCAACTGCATGATTAATGAGATGAGTTATCACTTGAGGGACTGGGATTGGGGATTTGAGTTTAGACCATATTTAATGATAATTGAGGATGGGATAAAGACAATGAAGGCTTCAAGAAACCTGAGTGTCAGCAAACCCTAGCCAGTATGCGGACAAGTTCATGTGCTATCGTTTGATATTTACCTATGTGCCAGGGTGTGATGAAACATAATGAAATTTTTGATCAGTGTGCGCCAACTCTTGGTAATAGCAGTGGTGCTAGCCTACCAAAAAGAAAAGAACATAAATGTTGAAAGAAAAGATCTCTCAATTCAAATTCAAAGCGTTTGCATCAACAACAAGCGCTCCCAACCATTTCAAAGTGTCCACTTGGACAAAAGCTACTAGGACCAACGAGGCATGATAGCATCCAATAAGGGCTCTGCATCATATAGTTCTATAAGTCTGGGTGTTGAAGGTATCTTAGATACTCAAAAGAGACACACACCAGTGTACTCCCAGGAAAATAAGTGTATACGACTCTAACTCTCTTGACAGACACGTCGATCAACAAACCAAAAATATAAATGTGTTGAGTAATAAGGCATCAGATTTTGAAGCAGTTGAGGTCATTTCTGGGACACGTAGGATTCTATAGGCGATTCATAAAGGACTTCAGTAAAATCACCAGACCTTTGACTGAGCTTCTGTGTAAGGAGACTGCTTTTGATGTCAATGAGAAAGTCCTCCTTGCATTCAATCAGATGAAAGAGATGGTTACTAGTGCTCCTATCTTGCAGCTGCCTAATTGGTCTCTTCCTTTCGAGATCATAACAGATGCCTCAAATTTTGTAGTTGGAGCTGTTTTAGGACAGAGAAGGGATGGGATACCATTTTCTATACACTATGCTAGCAAGACTCTGGATGAAGCACGACAAAATTATATATTTACAGAGAAAGACATATTAGCAGTTGTGTTTGTACTAGAGAAGTTTAGACTTACCTCATCGGTTCCCACGTTGGATCACACTGCCATACGATACTTGCACGCAAAGAAGGATGCCAAACCATGCCTTATCAGATGGATCCTTCTTCTTCAAGAATTTGATTTAGAGATTTGAGATAAACCTGGAGTGAAAAATGTTGTGGTAGATCACCTTTCTCATATCACGGATGCAGAGGCCTCTAAGCAGAGCATGATTCCTATTTCTGAAACCTTTCCAGATGAGGCCATTTTGTCTGTGGACTCACTCCCATGGTATGCTGATATTGTGAACTATCTTGTCCCCAAGAAAGTTCCACAAGATTGGTCTAAGTACAAGGTAGACATATTTATGTCAGAGATTCATTATTACCAGTGGGAGGATCCGTACTTATCTCACGTGGGTGCGGATAATATCTGGAGAAGGTACATTCCTCAGGAGGAAAACACTAAACTCACGGCAGCAAAGGTTTTACAGAGTAGCCTATGGTGGCCCACATTGTTTAAGGATGCGACAGAGTATATTCGAGGTTGTACAGATTGTCAGAAAATGGGAGGAATCGTTGGTTGCAAAGATACCATGCCCCTAAGATACATACAAATTTTTGATGTTTTTTTATTCTTAGGGTATAGACTTCATGGGCCCATTTCCTATCAGTCAAGGATTTCAGTACATCATGCTCGCCGTGGATTATGTTGGTCGATGGGTGGAGGCTATTCCCACTCGAGCCACAGATAGTCGTACAGTGTGTTCCTTTCTCAAGGACCACATTATTGTACAGTTTAGGATTCCCAAAATACTGATTTCAGATGTGGGAAGCCATTTCATTAATAGATAAGTAAAGAAGCTTGTGAAGGAGTACGCCATTGAGCACAGAGTTGCATCTCCTTACAACCCTCAGACTAATGGTTTGGCAGAAATTTCAAATAGGGAGATAAAGATGATATTGCAAAAACTTGTACGTCTAGATAGGAAGAACTGGTCCCAGATGCTTGATTCAAAACTATGGGCTTATCAGACGACATACAAGTCTCTTTAGGTATGTCTCCCTACAAATTGGTGTATGGAAAGCCTTACCACCTGCCAGTGGAATTATTTCACAAATCTTTATGGGTACTCCGTGTATGCAATCTTGATTATGAGAAGGCAGAAAAGAACATGAAGTTAGATCTGAATAAATTATTGGAATTTTGAGACTTTGCATATGATAACTCACTCATGTATAAGGAAAAAGTCAAGCGTTGGCATGATAAACACATTCGAAGAAAGATTTGTTCTCCTGATTAGAAAATTTGATTATTTGATGCTAAGTTGAAGCTGTTTCCAGGAAAATTAAAAAGCAAATGGTTAGGACCGTTCATCATGAGAGATGTGGGTGACAATGGAAGTATTATCATATCTGGGTTGTCATCTGATGCACAGCCATTTGTTGTGAACGGATAGTTGCTGAAGTCATATCTAGATCATGATGAATTCCTGTCTGTTGTGAATTCTATATCTTTGGTATTAGACGATGATCTTTTGATTCCATCTTCTGCGTCTGATACATGAGCTGACTACCTATTGTATATCCTTTCGTTTCAATCTTTCTTCTCCCGTTTTATCGTTCACCCATTTTCCGTGTGTGTGTATATGCTATACTTAGGATGTGCTTTATCCTAAGTATAGGGGGTGAAGGATTTGTGTTGTTCATATTCATCATGTTCATCATTCTTAGTATTTCCTATACTTGCGGATACTCTACCCTGAGTATAGGGGGAGTGATGTTGTTCATATTGTGTTTTTCCATTGAGTTTGTACATTCTCTTCACCGGTTTTCCCTTTTGTACAGTTTACTATACTTAGGATTACTTGATCTTAAGTATAGAGAGGATCACCGACTTCTCTTCTTTTTATCTTTAATTTGAGTCATTGTAGCATGGGATTCTTTTCACTTTTCTATACTTAGCACGAGTTATGTCTTCCTTTGTCGCTCTCTGATCACTATGAGGATATAGTTCAAGCTAAGTATAGGGGGTTGTCGTATATATTGTATATATACTTTAGACATAACTCGTACTTTTAAGATAATTGTTTTGGGGATATGTATATAATTTTGTAAAATCAACATGTGCAAAAAAAAAAACAAGAACAACAACAACGACAAAATAAAAAAAATCCTTCTAATATATGGTTGTATATATTTTACTAACCCTTTTCCCTTAAAAAAATCCCTAAAAATTACAAAACCAAAAGTTTATAAAATTTTTCATAATTAAAAAAACTCTCCTTTCACATCTGCATTTTTCTCCAAAAATCTATAAAAAGTTCCAAATTAGAAAATTGTTTCAAAAAAATGTTCTTTTCACATGTGCATCAATTTTTTTCAAAAAAAAAAAACTTTCTTTGCATTGTTCATATTTTCTTGCATTTGCATGTGCATTTTTCAGGATAGTATTGATATTTAGACTAAGTCTGGAATAAAATTGAGGAATGAAGCTTAGCTGGACCTTAATCCACTTAATTTCAGAGGAACCTTATAAAAATGAGTTAATACTTTTTAGGTACTAGTGACTTAATTCTTTGAGTCCATAAGACTATGCTCACATGTTATCTTGAGTAGTCTAAGTAGAATATTTAACAACATACGTATGATTTTTCAGACCGTGGCTTATCTTGGACAAGCACTCTACACGTAGCTCTTCATGGATGAGATAGTGAGGAGGTAGAATCTTTTGGCTTGGGGGTAGCATATGAGGGTAGTATATCTAGGCAGAACCTCTCATCTTCCTCTAGGGAAGGAAGTGCGTCTCAACCTGGTCTAGTGATGTTGAGGTCTAAAGGCAGGATGTTGTGGGGTTGCAATAATGCTTCAAAAGAGGGATAGTCTACTAGCTCAATAGGAAAAACTCCTTATGTACATGTTGCACCTTGTATATACTTTCAAAAAAAGAAGAAGAAAAATGCAAAATCTCCAAAAATGGACATGCCTGATTGAAAAGTAAAATACCTACCAGAGTGTATATACAAGGATAAAAAAGGATATACATATACATATATACATATATATATATATAATAAGAGCTTCACAGTCAATTTTTTGTAAGCTTGTAGTGGATGACTTGGCTACACTGGTCATGCATCCAAGGATAGGTAGCTATACTGGTTACCGTCCATTATTTTCTCCATCCCCTCTTCTTGAGATGGTTGTACTTGAACATAGAAGGGAATATCTCCGCTCCTCGAGGAAAGAGTTGCAAGACTCGGGAACTAGAGTTACCTTATTGAGGGAGGTTGTTTCATTTCTACTTTTGAGATGGGGAGCTATATCTCACTTACACCATACAAGTAAAGATTCATAGTCACAAGAATTTGTGTACGTAGAACTGTTTTGACCTGACTGTTGAGGTGACCTGAATAGTTGTTTTGTGGAACTTAGAGGCTATTAGGTTTTAAATCCATCTCCCATTAAGGTTCCGAGACACTAATAATCCAAAGGTCTGATAGAGCTCCAAATGCGATTCATCATCTTTATTCATTTATTTTAGCTTAAAATCCCTTATAAAACACACGTATATAATAATAACTCCATGTTCTTACTAATTTGCATCTGTGTGTAAATACTGTATATTTGTATATTATTTTAACCTAAAATAAATAAAGAAAGAAAAAAGAAAAAATGAAGAAAAGAAGACGGTATATATGTAGTAGATATAGGCTAACCCAAACCCCGAGAGAAGGTCAAGACTTGACCTGAGAAGGTCAAGACTTGACCTGATCGACCAGGAAAAAAGTAGGGGGAGATTGAGTCCTTAATCAAAAAATCCAAAAAAAATGTGTGTGTGTGTTGTAAATACTTCTCACTTATTTTGTTTATATCTATATAAAACTAACACTATTTTATTTGTATATAAATTATCTCTAAAAAAATATTTTTCAAAACAAAAGTTGTAAATAAAAGTGTTCCCTAGATCATAAAAATAATTGCAAAATAAAATCATGTATATAACAAAAGTAACCACATTCCAAAAAAGCCATTAAGAAATAATTCAAAGATCAATTACGGTTCCATATGAATTCAGATTGAACCAAACTCATTTCCATTGTAATCTAAATTAAATTATCTTTGAAATGGTTGTGATTTCATAATTTTTGGAGTTACGGTTAAAAAGAGGATTTTCTGAGGTGGTCTATGCAATTTCACCATTTATTTATACATATTATATTTTAAAATATTTTATAAATATTTTTACTATTACTTAAAATAAAAATAATAAAATAAAAAAGTAAAAAAACTAATTTCCTTATTTAACCATATAAATAATGTAGTATATGTATATAGTTTATGTATATAGTTAATATTCTAAAATAACTATCAAAAAAGAAAAAAAATTAACATTAAATTTTCAAATTAATAAAGTGACGAAAATACAAAAACGTTAGTTAATTTTACAAATAACTTTAACACTTATATTTTTACTTTATCTCATTTCAATTTTTCCTCTCTTATCTCTTATATTCATCTTAAAATTCAAAAATTCAAATTTCAATTCCTATCTTTTCTATGGCTCATTCTCCATCTTTTCAATTAGATCAATCTTTGATGAGAGAAGCCCGATCGCCGAGAGTCTTCATGTACACAAGGATGCCTAGACTCTGAGTCGTCCGGTGACAACGAGTCGGCCTTCATCGAGGCGATTAAGGACTTTTCCGCTCCTAAGATGAGATCCATCATTTTCTTCTTATTTTTCATCTAGATTAACCTTAATTTGATTTTTTTCGCATTTTAATTTCATCATAATTTTTTTATTTAGATCTTAGAATCCACCATCGTGATTTGATTCGCCTGATCCGATATTTCATCTCACTTTCTCGATCTCTACGTATTCTTTTCTACGTCGCATGATCTCTCACCTCCGACCACGCACGATTGTCAAAGATATGGTTCCATCCACCATTCTCCTCGGAACTACACTCGTTCACATCTTCCTTTTGATTTTTGGGGTCGAGTCATCATGCTCGCATCCTAGTTTTTTATAAATAAAAAATAAAAAAATATTTGTTCTTTTCTTTCTAACATTTGTTATGCCAGATAAAATAAAAAATAACAACAAAAATAAGAATAAATATAAATAAATAAAAAATATTTGCAGTTTCTGTTCTAAAATAATTAAAAAAAGGTTTTTTATTTATTTTGTTTCTGTCTTTACATTTACAATAAAAATTTTTATTTTTTTTTAAAAAACAAAAAGTAGCGGCAGGCGCCGTCCATACAGCCCACAGGCGGCGCCTGCCGCCATCAACTCCTCTGCCAGTTTGCATGCCATCCGAGCTCCGCCCCGACGACCACCGCTGGGGCGTGTGTCGCCCCGCCTCTGCAACTTCATCGGTCGTGCCCCTTTGTGAACAACCGACGACGCAACCGCCATCCTCGACTTCGTCGATTTCCTACCACCGCTTAGAGCCCCCCCGACACCATCGCCGGGGTGTGTGTCGCCCCGCCTAAACCTCCTGACCTTCCCTATGTCCCGCACCACCACCGATCACGGACCCGCGCGAACTCCGCCGTAGGGAGGTCGTGCCACCAACCCTCAACGCTCGCCATCCGCTCGTCAGCCTCCCACGCCACCAACCCTCAACGCTCGCCACCACACGTCGACACCGACTGTGACCACCGAAGACCGCAGCTCCGACTTCCACTGACCTCGGCCATCCTCGATTTGCGTGCCCTCCTAGCTTGGGCGTGAAGGCAAGAGGAGGCGCCCCCCTTTGGTGCTTTTGGTGAAGAACGAACCAAGCAGGAACAATAAACCCTAGGTAGGGGTTTTAAATTTAAAAATTGAAAAAATTATAGTTTAGCCCCTGTCATTTCTGAAATTGCAAACGAGCTCCTGTTCTAGTACAGATTACGTGTTCTGCACGCAACTTGTGGGTAAATTGCACTTTTTCCTTCTTTTTTAGTTCTTGTTAACTTTTCTTTCTAAAACTTCGAATTATAGCAGTTTAGTCCCCTTTCCAGACTATTTATTTTGTACGTTCTTTTTTTTGAAATAATATTTCTATTGCTCTAAAAATTCTACAAAATTTTGTGTATATTTCTCCTGTATTTTTTTCATTGTATATAAATTTCATTGCATTTTACTTTCATTTAATATTATTAAAAAATAAAAAATAGTGTCATTTACTCTTCCCGAAATTCTGAATTCCTAAAAAATCGAATATTGCTCTAAAAATTCCAAAAAAATAGATTAATTTTATTTTATTATCTTTTAATTTCTATCCAAATTTTGCACATTAATTATTTATAAAATTTAAAAAAATGCAAAATAATAAAGATCTTATAAAATCTTTAAAAATTCCATAAAAATCCAAAAATTATGATTTCACTTTCTGCTTGTAGATATTTGTTTATATTTTAGAGTAAAAATAGTTTCTAGGAGTTTTAGATACTTCAAATATTTTTAATTTGTAAATTACTCTAGGTTGTGCACTGTTTATCATTTTTGCCACTATTTGATTTTTAGAAATATACAAAAACAATCTGAAAATTCTACAAAAACTCTTAAAAATATTTTAAAGTCTTTAAAACCCAAATTATTTTTTTGGATTTTTCTGAGTATTTTTTATATAATTGAAAATACAAAATAGTGTGGTGTGTATATTTCTTACCTTATGCATATTGTTCCTTATTTAAAAAATGCAAAATTAAAATCACTAAAATTTTGAAAATCAGAAAATAAAAAAAATAAAAATTAAAAGATAAAAAACCACATTTTTTGAAATTCCCCTCTTAGCGCTCCTACTTGGAATACTCATTAATGTCACTATCCAGTACACGAGTGTTAACTCTAAGTGAACAAGCGAAACACTAGACTACCAACCATGACTACTGAAAATGCTCTCCAAGTACTGGGTGAAGGCACACAAGTATTGAGGCTGAACACGACCAGATTTGCACCTCAGTTTACCAAGCAACATGTCATCCAACCATCTCAGCTACATAGTAGAGGTTGGAATCGCGACCATCTAGTCTTCTACCTAGGGCCCCAAGGATGCATGGCCAATCCCTTGTGATGCATACTCCATCTACCCAATCATTGTGATATTTTCATCCATGGGATGATAAACCCCAGAATAGATCAATGTTAGCGACATGTTGATATTTTAACTAGCTTGATTGAAGATCATTATATAATAGTTATGATCCAATCTAAATTTTACAACACAATGCATATCATAACAATATCTATTTAGTTCATTGTCTTCAATTGACTCGTGAGGAGCCATCCAAAAAGTTATTCTGAAAGTATAGTTCCTCCATGGGCGGTAACTCATAAAATCTTTTATCCTTATGTAGTAGAACACGATGTTTGTAAATCTAATGAATTTTGATGTGCCTTTAAAGAAACTTCAACTACTACCTTTAAGGTATTTCCATCAACAATCAATCTTTCCATCACTATTTTTGTTGTCATTCTTTGTCCAGTGCACATTAGTCTCTATGTCTAACACTACTGTGATGATAAATATAGGAGAATGTTTGTACAAATACCAAAGGTTCTTGACCATACATATCTATTACAGTTATGTGCCTTATTTGCGGTATACTCCTATATGGAAGTTGTGTCTAATTCTAATGTATAGAAGGAATTATTAAAGTTTTGAAGTTTGATCTTATTCCATTGGAATTTAATACATAGATTTGCTAAAAGCTTATTCTCTCGGTACTTAAATCAGGTACCGCACCAAGTTGCCATGCCCATTAACCCATTATCCAATGAAAATTCCATCATGATATTTATGAGCATATGGTATAAAGAGCTAATCTTTTTAAGTTGGTTTTTTATATTGAGACAAGAAGTCATCCTTTCTACCCAATAAGCACTCTTGAAAACAAAACCAAATCCTTCTTATCCTAATTTTATAAGCTTGATCAAGTCTCCTGTAGACTTTAATTATTCATAAATGAACATCTTAGGTTTGAAAGTCAGTGTCGGAAACGTTTCATCCTCTGTCCTTCTAAGTCTTTGTCTCTATATGAAAATTTCAATTACGGTCATCATCAATAACGATAGAAGTGCAGCTGAAGTATTTCTGCCATTAGAGGTTATGTGCAACTAAAATATCCAACAATCAGAGATTCTGTGAAGCTAAATTTTCAGCAATTAGAGGTCCTGTGTAGCTGAATTTCCTGCAATTAGTGAAACCTCATTCCTTTTTTTTGATGGAGGATCAATATCAAGGACTGAAATGGTTGGTCCATATGAGATCCTATTTGGACTTAACATGTCCCTTTTTCCAGCCTAAAAGAGACGGATTTGATCCACATGTAATCACCCTCCACATTAATTCAACTTTGCTCTTCAAGGACTATCTACAGCTCCTATGCTTCAATATTTTTCTTTGAATTTATGGCAAGGTATTTAATTCCTCATTTAGTCCAATACACATAGAGTAGTTTTCAGTATCAGTCATGATAAAGAAAAATGAAAGGTTGCATGTGGACGTAGTCGAGTGGATACATTATATGTTATAATCCTTTTAACAATAAATGCTCACTAGTTGCAATGCACAAGAGTGCTTCTATATTAGTTCGACTAACGTCACATATATTTCGATTATCCATCTTCTAAAATGGGATTCCACCCATCATAACGTGAATGCAGGATAGCAATCAAATGACACAAGAACCCACTGGCCCTACAAATGTGCAAAACATATGCGATCAAAATCGTGTGCAAACCGACAACAAAAAATCGCAACCTCAGAATCTCCACCCGTGGAGAAGTGGTGTGTTCGGCACTCCATTGGCGACGTAAACCCACAAATGGGGGTGGCCATGATATTCTCTACGCGGTCATGGCTTCAGATCACCGATCCGATGCACTCCGGCGAGCTCTGGTGATGCTCCGGAGAGGGGTAGGGTGGAGGATGGGGCTACTCTTGAGATTGGAATTTTTGAAAGAGAATGGTGACTTTTGGTGGATTGTAAGTGGGTTAAAATTCTAATATGGATCTTAGTTCAGATCTTAATTTGATCCGAACTTCAGCTCCTAAAATGAATGTAACTCGAGCTCTCGAACTCTGTTTTTTGTGTTTTTGGACTAGTTGGAAATGTTTCGATGAGTTATGTGATGGACTACTCATTCATTTTTTGGGTATTTTATAAGAGCGATTTTCACAACAAGTTCGGATCTTATTACAAAGGTTCCCACATCTACAATGCAATGATGTCAATTTTATTTTATTTTTAGTCCAATTAACATTACAGTCCTGATTTTAGATTTTGTTGTCACTTGAAATTAGTCCAACCACAATACATGCCTGCCAAGCAGTCCTGATTCCTTTAATTTCCTAAGTTTTGAAACAAGGGAAAGGAAAACAAAAAATTCGATGCAACGAAAAAACTTAATAATGCATTCGGAGTTAGAGGACTTACAATGATTCCCAATACTCTACGTGTGAGATGCAATATCAAAATTGAAATACTTTTATACTAAATGAATGCATGCAAGAGAACTACTCCTAGACAGGTAATTCTATAAGCGAGTGAAAAACAAGTTGATTTTTTGATAAATAATTTGCGTTCTAAGTGTATCTCTTTAGAAAGTGATGTTTAGTCTGATGTCTAATATTAGCTAAGTTAATTCGGTCTAGTTGTAGCACGGTTGATCAGTGATCTATTAGAGACCGAACCATGAATATGTCCATAAGGAGGATCTTGGTCTAATTGATTTATTTACCTGGGAAGTCCATGGTTGAATTCAAGGACACAAGATGCCTAATTGATTAGTAAGATATTAATACCAAACTTAAGTAAATAATTATTTCTAGGTCAACAATGCACAAACAAATACGATGTGTAACATGATGCATGAAAATAATGCCTTTTTGGTTGATTTTCATGCAAGTTAAATTAAGATAAACAGAATGCAACAAAATGACATGACATGTAATTCCAATGCAAACACATGAATATGCCCCTAAATCAATTTATTAATTAAGTAATAAAGATATAGTCAATTCCATGATTCATATAAGCATTTTAGTCCAAGGACATAAATGGAAATAAAAACATGAAATATATATAAGAAATATCACATATTTGTTCTATTAGGGGTATAAACGCAAATATGAAGAACTGATGAACCTTCCTTGAATATTCCAAGCATGCAAGGACTAGTTTGGAACATTCAAGACCCAAAAGGGTTCCAATGCAATTTATCTTGGTATGCCACGTGAGGAACACATGCACATGACCTGTATGCAATTTTAGACGAGGCTATGAACATAGTTGTAATTATCCTGGGCTGACATGTGAGGAGCATGTAGGAAGAGGCTCAGGCGTTTTTGTGCAAATGTAGGTGCCTCAGGTGAGGCTCGATCTCACCAAGCCTAGCGCTCTTCGAGCGAGCGACATGGCATGATCTGAGCCATTGGATAGGCACCGGGTGGGTACCATCCAACGACACCTGTAGCTCATAAGTCATCCTCCTCCTTCATTATGCGGCAGACCTGGTGGAGCTCCGATGATGTCACCCGAGATCATCCTCCTCCTACCGTCGCTGAAGCTATGGCAAGCATCCTAGAAGGTTGGCAACGAAGCTCGGGTCATGGAGGATGATGGAGACCTTTAGAGTATGGTGGTGAAGCATGCTCAATGGAGGTGGAGCTTTAGATTGGAGTGTCGCTCGAAGTTCGATCAATGAAGAGCAAAACCTGGAAAATGGTCAGTGATAAACGAAGTAGTGTTTGCATGAAGGGAGTGGGGTGGAATGGAAGTCGTGGACAGAGGAAATGGTGGCTCGTAGTGGGTTCTTCTTTGACAAGTCGAAGAAGAAAGGGGTGGAGCAGATCATGTGATGCATAAGGGAAGAGAGCGAGAGAAACCTTCATGCATCACTGATGCACAATGAAGGCCAATTGATGGTTGGAATAGAGTGGATTTGACTATACATGTCTAATAAAATAGGAGAAAACACTATAAAAGCAAGAACTACTTACCTAGAGGACTGAAGATGGCTTGTAGCGACGATGGTGGCTTGGGCTTGAGGTCTAACTGACCTCGGGTCTTCTCTTGACCCTACCAACCATGTAGGTAAGCTCAAATAACTGGGTTAGGGTTGTAAACATGGCCCATCGATCATGGATCTCACCATATGTGAACCACCACTGGTCATGAGTCAATTCTACCTCCCTTTGTCATGGGGAGGGGAAGACTGATAGGGGCTACCTCACTCTAAGGATGGACATGAGGAGAAGTGATAGGAGAGGGAAGATTTGAAGAGGGGAACGTCGGTTACAGGAGGTCTCTGTGGATGTTTTTACAGTATTCACATCGCGTGAATGTGGGGGGAGTGTGTGAGGAAACGGTCACGGAGGGAGATGCGGTCCATGTAGGCAAGGTCAAATGAAGTAGAACGGATAAATGATGGGGTTGGGGAAATTAGGGGAATATCAAACATTAGGGAGGAGGGATTGTAGGGGGAGAGAGAGAGAAGTTGTGAGGAAGAAGAAGGTGCCTCAGCCGTTGTATGAGGCGCATGAAAGGGTTGAGGAAGAGGAAAGCACATGCGGCTCTGGTGCGCCTGATAAAGAAGATCAAGAAGCCAGAAATAGGCAAGAAATGGATGGCCAATATCAGGGCTATAAGGTGGTTCAGATGAAAAGAAGAGGAAGCAGTCGGGGACAAAGGAGCAGGCCACGTGGCTGCTCCAGAGAGAGCCATGTGGTCCAATAGAAAAAAATAGAAAATAAAGAAAATAGAACAAATATTTGTATGTGTCAAATGAAAAAGTGTTGAACATGAAAGATATAATCTTTTCTAAGATCTACAAGTTTAATGTTAAACACAAAGTCAAAATATGTCATATATACATACTAATAGTTTTGTAAGTATTTTAAGAATTAAAAATACTTGTTTTAAATTTCCTTTAAGATTTTTTGTATTTTTAATTTATATTTAATATCAAATAAATAAGTACAATATTTATCTTATTTTTAAGGGATTTTTAATGATTAGTAAAATACATAAAAAAGGTTACATGGATAATTATATACATAGGTCATATGTTAATTAATGTTAATTAGGATTACATTTTTATTGAATAGCTTAAGTAAGAGGGATAATAAATGAGAAATATGATGATAAATTATGGAATTATCACCCCCATACTTAAACCTTGCTCGTCCTCGAGCAAATAAAGGATGGAATAATTTAGATTAATCCTTGATTATGCATGTGAATATTCAAGACTTAATTCATTAAGAAGCTTTAGTTTTAGCGATCCTAAAATTCTTAGTTGAACCAAGCTCTAGTCAAAAGGAATCCAACTTCCCTAGTTAACACTCTCTTTGTATACATAAAGCATTAGGATATGACATTGAGTATGAATTTCATTTATGAGACTCGAGTCAAAATGTAACTCAAAGTTCTATTCCAAGATACTCTCCTCAAGACCCTATCCTCATCACTAAGGAAAAAATCATTTATTACATTCAATCCACCATCTCTTTTTTTTTGTCAGGCTTGAAAGTGAAGGTGAAAGGATAGATGATGGAATGTGTTTGTTTGTGTCTTTTCTTCTCTCCCTCTCATTGGAACAAGGATCCTCTCAAGTGCGTTATTAACTCGACACACATATATTTTTGGTGTTTGATTAGTGTGTTTGTTAAGAGAGTGTTGATTCATTTGTACTTGTTTTCCTATGAATGTACCAGAGTGTGTCTCTTTGGGCATCTAATATACCTTTGACTCCCATACGTGTATCACTATACGATGCAGAGCCCCTTTTGGGTGCTAGATCGACTCATAAAAGACATAAAATGTTGGTCCAAGTGGACACTTTGAAAGTTTGGGAGCGCTCGCCTTTTGTGGAAGATATTTGTATTTGACTTTGAAGTATAAGAGCTTTTCTTTCTCTTTCTTTCTTTTTTTGGCTAGCTCCACTACTTTTACCAAGTTGGCGCACACTGATCAATATTTTTATGTTTGACATCTTGAAACTTAGGTAAATATCAAGAGATAGTACAAGAACCATGTTCTCATACTGGCTTAAGGTGCTGGCACTCAAGTTTCATGAATCCTTCATCGATTTTATTGCATCCTCGAGTATCATTAAATCAGGTCTAGACTCAAATCTCAAATCCCATTTCTGCAAGTGAAACCTCAGCTCATCTCATCATCAATGGAATTGTGTTTGCGAGGTACCGGTCATATTCTTTAAGGTAGAGATGAAGTATACAATATAGCACACATATCCTTCAAAATAGGGAAGTGTGGATAACTAAGTTTCAAACCCTAATGACTAAGGCTAGTTAACTCAGAATCCTAAGACCTCATAAACCAAAGTTTCTTTATTCCTCATGTTTTGAGTGCCAGTGATAAGTGTTACTGATATATCCAACTTATTATGTTAGTATTTTTTTGTAATTTTTGAATTTTTCAATTTTTTAGTTTTTGAATAAAGTTAAAATTATTTACAAGCACATGTTAGTCTCATTTTCACCCTCCTTTTTGAAGATATTTTTGAAAATATTTTATAAACCATGTCACATAATATAGATTTTTAAAACATTTTACAAATGAATATCAAAATAAGTCAAATCCCCATTTTCAAAACATCATAAAACATTGTTAAAAAATAATGTCACATAGTTAGAAAATTTTCAAATCATTTGCAAATATTTTTACTCAAATCAATTAAAAAGAAATTATACCTTATTCCCAAAAAGTTTGAAAATTTAAAAGTATGAGCTATGGATAAATGATATATGAAATATACATGATATACTATGTATACTTAGCATGTGTTATGTCCTCGTAGTATTAAGTGATATGAAGCCATTGCTCATGCTAAAATATAAAGGGACATGCTAGAACTGACTCAGTTCTCCCCCTATACTTACGTTGAAAATAACCAAAGTATAAGAAAATGACCTAGAATAGGGGTCAAATGAGTAGAAATGGAAGGGACTCAGGTTCCCCCAAACTTGGGCCGAGAAGAGCCTAAGTAGAGAGATATGAAATGACGATGGAGGGACCCGAGGTGAATAATTCGAGAGACTTGGTTCCCCCTATACTTAGGATAAAGAGAAGCCTAAGTATGCTGAATATGGATCTAAGTATGGGGAACTACGATGCTAGTTAGGTAGATGAATCTTATTAGATGATTTGAATCTATGGAGACGAATAAGGAGAATGGAGTTAGGGTTTACGGGAGGGTTTGGGAGAATACACAATTACGACTCAAACCAATCAAGCAAAACCTTTGAGTCCACTAACTCACACATGAAGGCCAACAAATGTTGATCATTTATCTTTTCGATTTTTATTGGTGATCGCCCAAGATATGAGTCCATTTACACAAGGTTTGATATGGGTTTTGGGCACTATCCCAGGGATGCGCCCTCACCTCTCAACATGCGTCATCTATCCTGCATACAATATGGGTATTACTCTCCCATAAAAGCGCATTATTTTTACTCCATTTTTATTTAATTCAACATGAATTCATCATCCCAATTGTATCTTAGGATGTCTTTGAAATTACTTTTGGGCAATCAATCATGAAGTCAACGTTTACCATCTACTCCCGATGTCATTTAAGTCCTAATATGTAAATCAAGATGGAAATCAAGAAAAGCCAATGCAAATAGAAATCATGATGCATGTCCAAGAAAGAGATACTTACAAGTCTTCCTAACTCTCTCCATGTGATATGTAAAACCGAATGTAAATCTATCTCTAAATGCATGCAAGTCAATAAAACCGCAACCTAAACATGATAATATTAGCGGGAAAGAATTTGATTTGATTTTGGCTTAGTAGTGTGATATTTATGTACATCTCAATCAATCTTATTAGATGAAGTGAATCTCATAATGCTTACTTGTGTGTTCTAAGCTATAATCAAACACATTATCAAATTCAATGAATCAAGTTTGAGGAGATGTGTGCCTAACCTAGGTCGAACACTCAAGTGGAGCCCCACCTAGGTTAGAGGTGAAACATGCTCCACACACCACAATAGATTCCAAGTCCATATATATAAATGTGAGCCCTTGAACGAGGATTTCTATAGAGATAATTATTACTCAAATTTACAACACATGAACATAAATGGCAATTAAGTCCCTTGACACTTCAAAAGGTGCTTTTGTGGCTCCTTATAGTGGGAGCTTCTGACTCCTTGCCTCCTCATTTCCCAAGCATCCTCAGTCTCCACGGGCCCTGCCACAAAAGCTAAGCATTAGATAAATAATAAAGAGATATAATTAACATAAACAAATGACAAGACAATGTAAATAATATTACAAGCACACAATGACCTAAATATCAAAATAATCAACATAACTAAATATTAAAATCTAATAAATAAAAAAAGATAAGTTATGCCTCTGGCAATGGTGCCATCTGATGAAGCGCTAATATCTAAGTTAAATCGGGTCGAGTTGTAGCACAACCGATCAACGATCTATCAGAGACCAAGCCTTGAATATCTCTATTAGAAGGGGCTCGATCTAATTGAATATTTTTTACCTAGGAAGTTCAGGGTCAAACTCAGGGACACGAGCAACCTAATTAATTAAGTAGATCCTAATAGCTAAGTTAAGTGATTAATAATTCTATCTAGGTAAACAATGCACAAATAATTAAAATGTGAGACATGATGCATGAATATAATGCATTTTTGGTTTATTTTCAAGCAAGTTAAATTAAGATAAATAGAATGCAAGAAAATGATGTGACATGTAATTCCAATTCAAACACATGAATATGCCCCTAAATCAGTTCATTAATTGAGCAATAAAGATACAATCAATTTTATGATCCATTCAATGCCTAAAAACAACTCTATATGTTGTCTATTGGCAATTAAATGAATAGAAAAAAGGCACACCATATCTCAAATTAACGCCCTATTCTAATTGTCAAACCATGAAATAAGCCATGCCATTAGCTAGACAATCAGATAAGCATTATGATGAAATTTAAATTCCTGAAAATGGAGTCGATATGCTCAAGATATAAGCATTTTAGTCCAGGGGAATAAATGAAAATAAAAACATGAAATATATACAAGAAATATCACAAATAGGTCCTATTAGGGACATAAATGCAAATATGAAGAATCAATGGGCCTTCCCTAAATATTCCAATCGAAAGAGGATCAATTTGCAATATTCAAGACCCAAAAGGGTCCCCACGCAATTTACCTAAGTGTGCCACATGAGGCATGTGCACCCAGGATCTGTACGCAATTTTGGATAAGGAGGCGGACAAAGCTACAATTATCCCAGGCTAACATGTGAGGAGCACATGGGCAGAGGCTCGAGGCACAGTTTGGTTGATGAGGGTGCATTGGGCCACATGGGCATCCTGAGGAGACTCGGGTGAGTGACGTGGCATCTCCTGAGCCGTTGGATAGGCATTGGGAGGGTGCCATCCAATGACAACTGTAGCTTGTAGGTCATCCTCCTCCTCCATTTTGTGGTGGCCTGGTGGAGCTCCGATGAGGTCGACCGAGCGCCTCCTCCTATAGTCGCTAAAGATCTGGGAAGCATCCTGGAAGGTTGGAGATGAATCTCGGACCATGGAGGACAGATTAAGACCTCTGGAGTGTGGTGGCAACACACACTCACTAGAGGCAGAGCCCCAATCGAATTTATGACAATGAAGAACAAAAATATAAGATGGTTAGTGATCAAAGCAATGTTTGCGTGAAAGGAGTTATGTGGAATGGAAGTAGTGGATAGAGAAAAGGTGGATCGTGGTGGATAGAGAAGAGGCAGAGCGGATCAAGTGATGGAGAAAGGAAGAGAGTGGGGGAAACCTCGTGCATGCATCATTGATGCATAGTGAAGTTCGATTGGTGGTTGGAATCAAGTGAAGGTGACTATACATGTATAATAAAAAACATTATAAAAGCAAGAACTACTTACTAGGAGGATTAAAAATGGCTCGCAACAACGGTGGTGGCTTAGGCTTGAAGTCTAACTCACCTCGGGTCTTTGCTTGACCCTACCAGCAGTATAGGGAAGCTCAAACGGCCAGGTTAGGGTCATAAACATGGCCCACTGGCAATGAATCTCACCAAATGTGAACCACCATTGTATCTAGTCAATTCTGTCTCCACTAGTCACAAGGAGGGGAAGAATGCTAGGGGCTATTGAAATAGACAAAATAATCCCAAGAGTAGTCTTGTGGTCCACACAAGGCGGGACCAACAGTCGATGTGTCAACCACTTTCATAGATCAAGCGACTAAATCAACAATCAACTCATAAAATAATATCAAGTAACGAATAAGTAGGTGTGAATCAAATTTTTTATACCCTACAAACAAGTGTATAATGGACAAGCAGGTAGGGGTCGAACTCAAGGAACACACGTGGTAGCAAGGGTGTTTTATTTATATATAAATAAAACATAAATGGATGTATATAGGCAGGAACACTATTTACTTAGGTTTTTGTGAGTTTTTAACTTTTAAATATATATATGTATATCTAATTTTATTTATATATTAGATTTTAAAATAATTGTAAAATATTTATAATAATGATTAATATTATAGCTTATATATAACTATATTTGGATATATCATATACTATAGGGTACTATAATTATAAATATAGATAAAAATAGTCAAAAAAATAACAAAATAAAATATTTTTGTATTTTTAAAACTTTTATAATTTTTGTGACTATTCAAGTATTTTTTTATAGTTTTTAGGTAATATTTAAAGTCCAAAATATCCCAAAATATGGAATATATAAATATTGATTGGGGTTTAAAAATAACGAAAATTCACATTTTTTAAAATTAATTTTAATATATACTAATATGTATAATTAAAAATACAAAATAGAAAGAAATATTTTCGAAGTTTGTGATGAATTTTTACATTTTTATATGATTTTGGGGCTTTCAATTTTTTATCATTTTCTTTTTTTTATTTTTAGGGATTTTTGGTCTAGGGTACTAGATATTATAATTAACACAAACTATTTTTTAAGAATTTTTAGACATGATTTTATATTTCCTTTTGGTTTTTTAAGGAAAATAGGAACCATTTATCCATTATCTAATTTTTAATAAATAGGAAAATGGTATAAAAGGCAAACCTAATTACATGACGTGACAAAGCATGGATCGAGGTACCTCATCCTATTGTTTTACAATTTTTGGATCATGGATGATATTTATAAAAAAATAAACAAATAAACACAAAAATACTTAAACTAGCAGGGGTATATTTGCCAAGGAGCGTAAGAATGCTAGGGGCTATTGAAATAGCCAAAATAATCCCAAGAGCGGTCTTGTGGTCCACAAAGGCAGGAGCAACAGTTGATGTGTCAACCACTCTCATAGATCAAGCGACTAAATCAACAATCAACTCATAAAATAATATCAAGCAACGAATAAGTAGATGTGAATCAAAATTTTTATACCCTACAAACAAGTGTAAAATGGACAAGCAGGTAGGGGTCGAACTCAAGGAACACACGTGGTAGCAAGGGTGTTTTATTTATATATAAGTAAAACACGTATGGATGCATATAGGTAGGAACACTATTTATGTAAGTTTTTGTGAGTTTTACACTTTTAAATATATACATACACACACACACATATATATATATATCTGTTTATTATTATATATATATATATTAGATTTTAAAATAATTGTAAAATATTTATAATAATGATTAATATTATAGCTTATATATAACTATATATGGATATATAATATACTATAGGGTACTATAATTATAAATATAGATAGAAATAGTCAAAAAACAAAATAATTTTTTTTTAAAAAAAATTTTATATTTTTTATGGCTTTTCAAGTATTTTTGATAATTTTTAGGTAATATTTAAAGTCCAAATATCCCAAAATATGAAATATATAAATATTGATTGTGGTTTAAAAATAGCAAAAATTCACAAAAAAATAAATTAAATTTATTATATACTAATATGTATAAATAAAAATACAAAATAGAAAGAAATATTTTTGAAGTTTGTGATGAATTTTTACATTTTTATATGATTTTAGGGCTTTCAATTTTTATCATTTTGTTTTTTTTATTTTTAGGGATTTTTGGTCTAGGGGTACTAGATATTATAATTACACAAACTATTTTTTAATAATTTTTAGAAATGATTTTATAATTTTTTTGGATTTTTAAGGAAAATAGGAAGTATTTATACATTATCTAATTTTTAATAAATAAGAAAATGGCATAAAGTGCAAACCTAATTACGCGACGTGACAAAGCATGCATCGAGGTACGTCATTCTATTTTTTACAATTTTTGGAGCATGGATGATGTTTATAAAAAAATAAGCATATACATAAAAATACATAAACTAGAAGGGGTATATTTGCAATTAAAATAAAGGCCATGGGCTACAATGCAAAACACCCAAAATTTTTTAAGTAATAATAAAATTTTAATAGTAAAACACAATTACAAAAGGTGTGAGGACTTCTCTGCAAAATTTCCATACACGAGGGCCACTACGTGAGGTGACGTAGCGAAAGATTAAAATGCAATTTCAGATAGTTCATGGGCTTACATGCAAATTGTCCTCTACTTTTTAAACATTACAAAATATTTATGGGACCTTTTAACTATTAAAAAATGCGAAGGAGGTCCTATGAAATTTACCCCATAAACGTCTCGGATCAAACCAAGGCACAACTGCCACTTGTTGGATCTGGTTGTCCTTGTGGAACCCTTCAAAGGAAATCAGTAGCCCAGATTAGATATGGCCGCTGTTCTTGATCGAACGGCTCAGAAGATTGCTCAAAGAACATTGGAAGAACCGATGGCCGATGAGCTTTGATCTGCAATGTCTATGTGCTCCAACAGTTGATCCTCCTCCTGTTGGGCCTAATAACTTGCTAGGCCTCCTCCGTGTGCAGCAGTCTCCTCCAAGGATGATAGGAGTGTCCTGATATTCAGATGACGTTCGAGCACCTAGAGGTGCTCCACGTGATCAATAGGGCTCCAGATGCATCCTGGGATTCGTGGACCAGCACCAAACAATTCCTTGGATTGAGGGCAGTGTTCTCAGCCCAAGGATTAGGCAAAAAGACATGCAGGGTGAAATGGGGATGATGATCCAACGGGTGGCAGTGAAAGGAGCGATGATTCCCAGATCCACGATGGATCAAGGGTGGATAAGATAGTATATCGATGAAGAATCTGAAGGGGATGAAAGTGAGATGAAGATCGGTGCAAGATACATGATGGAGAATGATGATTTCGCTTGGGGAAGGAACTCCATGGAATTGAGGATTTTGAAAATTAATGCTAAATATTTGATTAAACCTAGAATTAAATGCACGAAATGAAATCTAAGCTAAAGAATTACCTAAGAACAAAAAGAACACGGGCACAACATGGCCGGAACCACGGAGCAGAATCTCACGGCAATGCTTTGTCGGAGATGTTGGATCTCCTAATTTGTCGCTTCTCCTCACTGCAGATGGCAGCTCTGCCTTGATGTCACTAGGACGAAGCCCTAGGGCACACTCCGAGGGGTTGAGATCAGTAAAAAGGGATCAAAACGAAACAAAGACTGGAGGATGTTATTTGTAGAGGTAGTTTCCAACTAAAAGGATGGAGACTTGGCGTGCAAATCGAAGGTGGTAGGTGGAGATGCTTTCATGGGAGAGGATTAAGGACAGAGCGGCTTCCCAATGGCAGAAGTTTCCAGTGGTATGGAAAGGATTAGGCATGACAAACGCAAGAAGGTGGCATGCTCGAGGGCTCTGATAGGGGGCAGGGCAGGTCAGTACAGTTGACCTTGTGTCAACGGGCGAAGGTCCTTGGTTGGTCTACGTGAACCAACCAGGAAAGAGATAGTCAAAATCATTTGTAAAATTGATAAATAATAATAAATGAATCTACTAATTTTAGGTTATAAAATAAAAAGTTTATTATTTTATGTAGTATTTTAATTCGAGTTTTATTTATTTTTATTGGTTTATTTATTATGAGTTACTTTTTTGAGGTTCGCTTATACGTATATTGATTTATATATTGGGTATTTTATTTTTATTTTGTATTTTATGTTTTATTAATTTACACACTTAATTTATATATTTACAACTTATTTATATATACATTAATATATTTTTATCGTATTTTTTTGATGTAAATTGTACACTTAAATAAATATGTATACTTATTATATAGGTATAAGTATAATATATTCATCTATGTATTTTTATATATTATTTTACTTTAGTGTTTTTTTGTGATTTTATTGTATTCTAAATATGTATATATACTATAAATAATATTTACAAAATTATAAAATATAAAATAATGAAAAATATGAAGAATAAATAAAATGAATATTTTATTCATATATGTTGTACAATAGGGTCCAAAACTTAACATTTGCATATTAATTCCAAATTGAATGAAATCACCTTCATTAAATAGCTAATAAAAAGTTGTATACAATTAAAGCTGATTTTGGTGCATTTTGATTTCAAGATATGGGCTTGGGAAGTTTGGATTTTGGATTTTTATTCTAAGTCTAGAATATACAATTTACATTAATTTTGCATAAAATAATTTTTTGTATTTTTCTATGTATTTTTATCTGCTACTTTCATGTACAAAGTTTATTGATTTGATGTGTAGATAATAAATAATAAAATAGGTCCCAATAAGCTAAGTATTGGCCTATATTTTTAAGATTTTTAGACTTGTATGATCTGTACAATTGGTCATCCCATCTCCCCCTACTTTATTCCTTGTCGACTAAGTCATCATGATGATAGAGTCTCGGGGGCTAGGGTCAGTCAACACCTATGGTGTCTTGTTTCTTTTTCTTTTTCTCCTTTATTCTTTAATTTGGAATCAAATAAAATAAATACGCAGTATTTTATACAATATTTTGTACAAATTAAAGATGTTTATTTTGGGAAATTAATGATATATACATGCATTTAGCTAGGTATTGAAGGCCAAATGAAAGAATAAAGGTGATGGAATGGAGATTCAATACCCTTCTATACTTGCCTTTTCTAGTCCCTAGCAAACACTTATGCATATGAATGCGGAAAAGAAAAATAAATAAAAGAAAATATAATAACTTGGAATAACCGTCAACTTTCAAACTTGTCTTAATAAAATAAAAGTTTGGAGCTCAAAGAAGGCCTTTGGATTAATGGTGTGTTCGGAACCATATAGAAGTCGTGACATATGACACAACAGCTCTTAGGTTCCAGACTCCTATCATCCAATCCAATTCATAGCCAGGTCATAACTATCCTTTCAGTCGCATACTCTTGTTACCTTGAAGTGATAGGACCATGTGTGTGAAATTGTTCAGCTTTCCCTAGACAAAAATGGTGAATTATCAAGGCGTCTGATCTTCTGGTAACTCTTCCTCGTGGAGACAAATACTCACTTCTAAGTTCTGTTGCTCCCAGTCTTTACAACAAAATGGGGGAAGAAGTTAGAAGAATGGGAAAAAAATTGGTAATGGACCAGTGTAGTTTCGTTCTCTTGTGCAGTCAGTCAGTGTAACCGATTCTTCACCAAGAAGCATTCTTTTTCTAAGGCTCAACTTTTTGTGGAATTTTTGGTGTAGGATTCTTTGGGTATTTTCTTTGACTTTGTACAACTTTTTCATTCTTTCTTGCGCCCTGGTGGATATGGCGTCTTTTATTCAACCCATTTTTTTAGGGTCTTGGAAAAAGTTGCAACAGTAGACCATTCCTCATCCAAAGCATTGGCTCAATCTATCTCCAGTATTTAGATATAATTGTTACCAAAATAAGTGAGTTAGAATACCGTTGTCGACAATCCCCAAGAATGGTTTCTAAGCCATCCTTGACAAAACGGCCTTGCATCGTCCCAACTTAGACTCCAAGATTTTTCAACAGTCCATCTGACTTGAACTAAGTGCTAGGTGGAGGTTTCCAGTCAAGCCACTGTCTCAAGATCTTACAGATGATAAGAAGGGTTCTATTTAGACACAATGAATTGACTTATGAAGATAGTCTTATGGAACCTAAAGAATTAAGTTAAGGTGACATGAAGTATCTCCATTTCCAGTCCTTAACGGGTCTCTCTGAAATTGAGTGTATTAAGGTCTATTCCAAGCTCCAATCTTCAGATTTTATTTGGACTTGTTCAATTGTCTAGTTTATTCTGAAAAATGCAAATGTTATGTACAATGTAAGAAAATATTTTTATGAGGTCATTTTTGAATTTTGAAATTTTATGGATTTTTTTAAAAGTTTTGCAAGTTTTTATGAAGTTTTCAAAAAGATTTTGCAATTTTTTGGGATTTTTTATTTTGCAAATTTTTCAGAATTTTCAAAAAAAGGTTTTTAGGAAAATAAATATATGTAATTACTTACACGGGAGTACATCTTATTATTTACAAGAGTTGGGTTTTAGGAATTTAGGATTTAGTTGTTATTTATAAGTTAATATGTTAAGTTTGTAAAAGATTACTTATTTTCTTGGATTATGTACATAGTTCTCAAAATAATTTGAAAAGATTTTCACAAACATTTGAAACTTTATTTTGCAAAATAATTTGAAAATAAATTTTATAAACATTTACAAAATTTGAAAGTCATTTTGTAAAGTTTTTTCAAACAGTATATATAGATTTTTCAAACTATTTTTGCAACTATTTCAAGACCATTTGCAAAAAAATTTTCAAAACATTTTATTCAAACAAAGAAAATATTTTTTACAAATAAAACATTTTTAAAAAGGTTGAAATGTTTTACAAAATATTTTACAAACAGTTTTCAAATTTTTTTTCAAAATGATTTTACAACCATCTTTCAAACATTTTGCAAAACATTTTTACCAGATTTATTAATCGGTATATACAGAGAATTTTAGTGTATTTTTAAGTTTATTATTACTGATTAGCCATATTATTGAAAGTATGAAAGTACGAGTTATGACTAAAATATATACAGAATATATATTGACCCCTATACTTAGTTTGAGCTATGTCCTCATAGATCGATGAAAAAAGGAAGACATAACTTGCACTAAGTATAGAAGATCGTATACTAGAATGACTTAATAAAGAATAAGAAGTTGATCGTCCCCCTATACTTAGGATCAATTAATCCTAAGTATAGTAGATTGTATTCTACCCATAAGGAGGGTCGAGGGTGTGAATGAATAAATGAATCATTGGCTTGGTTTGTCTTCTCCCTATACTTAAGGTAAAATATCCCTAAGCATAGATAGATTATCAAAAGTTGAGGTAACAAGAGAGGAATCCAAGAATGAATAACCCGAGTGTGCTCACCCCCTATACTAAAGATGAAGCATATCCTAAGTATAACACAAATGATTGGGGTGAGGTAAACATGGTAAAAAGAATTTAAAAAAATGGAAAAATAAGAATAGAACAATAAGATTAACTAATCAGAAATGTTTTTGATGTCCTAGCCTGATTGTGTTGATGATGCGATTATAATCTCTTCATCATAGACTACCTGAATCAAATTTACCATGAGTAGAAACGTATCATGTTCAAGATAAGTCTTAAGTAACTGTATGTTGATCACAAATGAATGTCCATCAGTTGACAAACTAGATATAACAATGCTTCCATTGTCACACACATGCTTCACTATGAAAGGCCCGATCCATTTTCTCTTCAACTTCCCTTGGAATAGTTTGAGCTTTGCATCAAACAACCAAACCTTCTGATCTGGTTCGAAAGTCTTGTGGTGGATGTGCTTGTCATGCCACTTCTTGACCTTCTCTTTGTACATCAGGCTATTATCACATGCATACTCACAGAATTTGAGAAGTCGATTCAGTTCCAGCTTTCTGTTTTTTCCGTCCTTCTTGGAATTCAAATTACGGACATTGATTGCCCATAAGATTTATGAATGTGTTCTGCAAGCAAATGACATGTCTTGCCTTACACTAGGAAGTAGGGAGACATTCCTAACAGTGACTTGTACATGGTATGATAGGCCCGAAAAATGGAATCAAGGAGTTGCGACCAATTCTTCCTATTGAGGTGTACAAGCTTCTATGGAGTTGTCTTTATCTCCCTATTTGACCATTCAACCATGCCATTGGATTGTGGGTGGTATGGAGAGGTGACAGATGTTCAACGCAAAATTCACATGTCAGCTTCTTCACCTCTCTGTTAATGAAATGTCTACCCCCATCTGATGTAAGAACTTTGGGGATCTCGAACCTTGCAATGGTGTTTTCCCTTAGGAACCGGTTGACAGTGTGACTGTCAGCATTTCTAGTTGGGATAACCTCCACTCAACAACTCATATAATAGACAACAAGCAGAATATATTCAAAACTCTGACTATTAGGGAACGAGCCCATGAAGTCAATGCCCCACACATAAAATACGTCTAAAATCTGAATGTATTGTGTCTCTCATATGATGCACACAGTTTTTGCCAGTCAGAGTAATGTTTAACAAAGTCTTTTGCATCTTTGAATAGATTCGACCACCAGAGGTCGCATTATAGAATATTCGTTGCCATTCTTCTCCTAGAGTGGAGTCCTCCTGATTCTCTTGCATGGCAATGCTCAAGGACACTTGGGACATTCTCATGACGAATGCATCTCCTCCAAATGCAAGCTTCCCCTCACGAAAGAGATAAGGATCATCCCACTCATAGAAATGAATATCCGATAAAAATTTGTCGACTTTTAACTTCGACCAATCTTGTGGAGTTCTTTTGGACACAAGATAATTCACAATATCGGTGAGCCAGGGGAACGAGGTAACTGCCATAATAGCCTCATCTGGAAAGTCTCTATAATAGGAAATTAGCTATGCTTATGAGTATCGGGTTCTAGTAGTTTGGATAAATGATCTGCCACCGTATTTTAACTCCAGGTTTGTCATGGATTTCAAGATCGAATTCCTGGAGCAGAAGGATCCATCTGATAAGTCTCAATTTGGCATGCTTCTTGGCTTGTAGGTACTTGATGGCAGAATAGTATGTATAAACAATCACTTTGGATCCAAGCAGGTGGGATTTGAATTTCTCCAAGACAAAGACAACTTCTAGCAGCTCCTTTTAAGTTAAAATGTAGTTTTTCTGAGTTTCATCTAGAGTCTTGCTAGCATAGTGAATTGCAAATAGTAGATTGTTTGTTTATTGTCCTAAAACTACTCCAATGGTTTAATCTAATGCATCTATCATGATCTCAAACGGGAGAGAAGAATCTGGCGGTTGAAGGACAGGGGCTTGGATGATCAGTTCTTTCAGCCGATTGAATGCTTGGAGGACCATATCATCAATGATAAAATCTACCTCCTTGCCTAGAAGCTCAATCAATGGATGGGAAAATTTATTGGTCTTTGATGAATCGTTAGTAGAAACTGACATGTCCTAGAAATGATCTGACTTGATTCAAATTTGTAGATGGCTCGAGTTTTGAAATGACATACACCTTTGTAGGGTCTACCTCCATGCCATGTTTCGGTATGACATGGCCTAGCATAATACCCTTGGTCATCTTAAAATGGCTCTTCTCCTATGAGAGTACAAGATTCACTTCACATCATCTCTTTAAGACTCAGTTTAGATAAGATAGGCATTGATCGAAGCTGTCTCCATAGATCGAGAAGTTGTCCATGAAAACCTAAAGAGAACTTCATACCATATTTGTGAATACAACTAACATGCATAACTAAAATGTCGTTGGAGCGTTGGAGAATCCAAATGGCATTATGTGGAAGGTGTAGGTACCAAATGGATAAGTGAAGGTTGTTTCCTCTTGAACCTCAGAAGCAATAGAGATGTGATTGTAACCAGAGTAACCATCCAAGAAATAGAAATATTCTTTCATGGCTAATCGCTCAACGATCTAGTCGATGAAGGGAAGCAGGAAATGGTCCTTCTTGGTATCTAAATTTAGTCATTTGTAGTCCACATAAACATGCCAAGATGTTGGTATTATGGTTGTGATCTCCTCTCCTTTGTCATTTTTTATCATGGTGATCCCTGACTTCTTTGGCACAACATGCAAGGGGCTCACCCATTTCAAGTCAGAGATGGGATATATGAATCCCACATCACACCATTTAGTTATTTCATTCATCATGACCTCCAGAGATTTGGATTTAATCTGCGCTAAAACTCTCGGGAAGGCTTGTTGTCTTCTTTAAGGTATATGTGATGCAAGCAGAATGAGGGGTTTATCCCATGGAGATCTGAAATTTTCCATCCTCTTGCCTTGCAATTTCTTTCTAGAACATCAAGCATACGAGATTGTTGTTCCTGTGTTAACTGAGAGTTGATAATTACATGAAACATGTTTTGTGCACCCACAAGGAAGATATACTTCATATTTACTGGAAGTGGCTTGAGCTCAAGTGGGGTCTGATTTAGCTCGGCGGTGACTTCAGCTAATGTTCAGGGTGATAGTGTCGGATCTTTCAAGTGAATAGTGTCCACATTGGCATTAAGGGCCCTGCATTCAATGTTGCACGTAATTCTTCCATCACAGAATCTTGTTCACAAAAATTTTCAATGATTGCCTCTCGCTCTGCCAACGACAGGTGGCCATAGATGTATTCATCAGGTACCTCAGCGATGGGCTCATCATCAAGGACACATGGGAACTCGACGGTGCTTTACACTAGTTCTTTTGTGGAGAGGAACTCATGGGTTTCAATATAACCCATAAACATATTGTATCAAGGATTTCGGCAAGAAAGTCACAGTATTCTATTCACTACTCTGTGGCTCACTCTCATCTGATGCAGATGCTGAAGGTTTCTGTACTTGGATCGTCTCAATAGAACCTTGTCTCTGCTAAAATGGAAGGTGATCTTCCTGGTGCAACAGTTCACCACTACTTCGATAGTTCGAAGGAATGACCATCCAAGGATTATTGAGGTATGCAGAAGAAGAGCTAAGGTGTCCATGTCGAGTACTATGAAGTTCACAGGGAACTTCATTCCCTAAATGGTGATGATGACATACTCCAAAATTCCTCAGAGTTGCTTGATGGATGTGTATGTAAACTGTAAAATCATCTTGTAGACTTGAGCAGTCCCAACCCAAACTCTTTGAGCAGTGAAGTAGGCATCAGGTTGATTGAGGATCTATTATTGGGGAGAGATTGGTTGAACTCATGATCAAACATTTGGCATCTGACTACAGGAGCTCCCATATCCTTCTTTTTGGTCGGGAGATTCCTGATTGTGTTCATTGTAGCCACGGTTAGAATATGCTTCACATTCCTTTCACGAGCTCTATGCGGTTGTCTTTTTAAAGTACATGCCTCTTTCAAACATGTCTTGATGTTAGGCATGTACTTGATGACTTTGTGTAAGGGCATTTTAAGCATAAGATTCTGAATAATTTCAACCACATTAGGGTCGGATAAGGTATTTTCCACATTTTTATTTTTTTTGGATTTTCTCAAAATGCCTGGAAATGGAATATTTACATAATCAAAAGTAGCACTAGAAATAGTGTTTTTATATACATCGAAATCTGTGCCCACATATGGTTGTACAAATGCATGAATAAAATGAGTAGGGTCATATAAGAAAAGCAGGCATCCAAAGCGGTACTCTATCGGTTGGCATCGACATGGCTGTAGTTGTGGTCTCCTACAAGGTTGGCTGGCTGGTGCTCCAGCTACTGTTGTCAGTGCCTTCTTTTTTGTTTTTTTATTTTGCTGATTTTTTGGTGTTTTGTGGATGGTGCTTATCCTTATTCTTCTTCCTCACCTGACCCGTATGCTTGAATGGCTAATGCAGAAGATGATGACTCGCCTGACAAAGATTTATTCTTCCCTTAATTGTGGCAGCCGGCTATAGCGCCCTACCACTTCTGAGAGTGACAGCATTAGATAAAAACAAATCATGCACATTTTCTCCTTTGTCTTAAAACCCTTAGGGCCCGTTCGGTAAGAGAATAAGCAGGAATAAAGATGGAGAATAAGGGGAATAAGGGTCTATTCTCCGTTCGGATGGAGGATAAGAATAAGGAGAATAAGGTGAAATAAAGGTAGGTAAGGTGGGATAAAGATACGAATAAGAGTGAAATAAGATGAAATAATGGAGAATAGTCGTACCACGGGGAAGCGTGTTGGGGGCTTATTCCCCTTATTCCATTCCTCCTTATACCCCAAACGAACAGGGCCTTAACAAATACATGTGAATATCCATTAAATTTCACTTTTTAACAAAACCTTAGTCATGAATAAAAATGCACTTTTATGCATTGAAATCATGTAAATAAATAAAAAAGAAAAATAAAGGCAAAATTGTAGATATGTATATATGTGCAATATGAATTGTGAAAATAAATATAGCTGAAAGATATACTTATAACCTAATCCTCGACACTAAGTCAGCATGGATTGGTCGATAAATAAATAAGTATGGGGAGATAAGGAAGAAAACAAATAAAAATAATTAACTTCACATTTCAAAACACTTTCCATTAATTATCCAGTAAATATCAAAACTTTGAAGATTTTTAGTTAATTCATATTAACACATTTTCACCAAATTCTTTTCCTAATTATTTCTGAAAATGTATAGAAAATATAAAAATAAAAATACATACTTTATTTTTTAATATAGTAATTAAGAAAATGTAAAATTAATATACTATTTAGTAATTTATTAATTTAAAAATAAAAACCTATTTATTAAGTCTTATCTATAGTTATTTATTAATATAATATTTATATTTCATAAAATAATTATTATTTATTAAACTATTTATACTATAATATAGATAATTTAATTATATACTTTTTGTTTTATACCTAATTAAAATAACACTATTTATTATTTAAGTTATATTTATTAAGGGATTTCTTAAAACTGGCCAACCAGGTGCTGACACTTATCAGTACCTGGGACCTTCTTCCCCAAGAAGTCAGCCAGTGAGTTTGTTCCAACCACCCAACTTTGCCTTTTTTCTCCAAGTTAACTCCTAACCTCCTCCGTCGTTCTAAACTCTCGATTCTCTACCTCTAACCACCCTCTCTCACGCCCACCCTTGATCTTCTAACAAACCTCCATCAATCATCTATAAATTAACCTCAAAGATCTCCATTTAAAACTAATAAATCCTGAGCTCAAAGCTTCCAAATATACCTAGTTGTCACCCCACATTCACTGTCATGCTCAGCCGAGACCAGGAGGTGACAGCTCCGTCCAAGGCCACCACGTAGAAGAAGGGAGACCAGAGGAGGGTTCCAAGGTCTTCTTCACCTTGTATCGCAGCATCACCGCCGCACGCCTCGTCAAGCTCCAGAGTACCGTCCATCGAAATACCACCAGGAGGTTCAACACCTTCAGTTCACAGGTATTTCACTCATTCTTTCCCCTTTTATTTCTCGATATTTGATGAATCTCCATTTCATCACCTTTATTCTATCATTTTGGCCTTAAAAACCCCAGCAAATGCATGTAAACAGCATTAATTTGGACATAATAGCATTCATTATTCATTTGTATTTATTATACATTAAATAAGGTTTTTAATGCCAAAATTATAGAATAAAGAGAAGAAAAGAAAAAGGAATAAAATATTGCAAATATTTTATGACCCTAACCCCGAGACCAAGTCGAGAATGGAATTGGTCGACAAGGAATAAAGTAGGGGGAGATAAGGGCCAATTATACAATAAATATCTCATTTATTCATTCATCCATTTATGCATTTTTGACACCTATTTTGTACATAACTATTTATTCCTCAAATAAAGAAACTTTGTTCATGAAAGTTGTAGATAATAATGTAAATAAAAATACAAAATTGAGTTTGTGTAAAAATAACACTCAGTGTACATTTTATACACAGAATAAAAAGCCAAAATCTCAACTTCACAGACCCATATCTTGCAAATAAAAACTCCAAATCACCCAAACTCACCTTTAATTGTATATAGCATCTCATAAACTATTTTATAAAATTGATCTCATAATTTTTGGAGTCCATCTGTGAAAGTTAGGTTTTTGGCCCTCCTTGTATATAGACCTGATTAAAATATTCATTTTATTCAATCTTTAGTATTTCTATAAATTTGCATTTTTATAATCTTGTAAATAATGTATATAATACATGTACATATTGAAATTTGAATAAAACCAAAAAAGAATTTGTAAAAATAAAATAAGTCTATGAATCTATAGACAAAATACCTATACTACCTGTATGTGCATAAATAAAAGGAAAAGCATTCTTTTATTTTTTATTCTTTTATATTTTTATAATAATGTATATATTATATGTGTCTTATTAAAAATACAAATCCTTAAAAAAAACACATAAAATTAATTAAATAAATACAATGTGTATAATATATAAGTAAAGTACCTATATATATACTTAGAAATACATAGACCTATTTATTTAAAAATACAAATAAACTTATAAAAATCAAACAAAAATACCCTTATACTCACAAAAATAAATTATAAATTTATAAAATAAGCCAAGAAAATAACAAAAGAAAATAAATAAATTAAAAATAAAATATCCAAAAAATACATGTAAATACATACATATACACATTACTAAAATAAAACTACAACAAAACACCTCGAAAAAATAAATAAAAATCATAAAATAATACTACATGAAATAATACACATTTTTTATTTTATAGGAAAAAAATAATAAAATCATTTACTATGCCAAATAATTCAATTTCGCGAAATATTCCCTATTCTGTCTTGTAGCGGGCTGAGGTGGACCAACCCAATCCCTCCGCGCGTTGACCCCGGTCAACTGGACCTCCAGGCGTCTGACTTCACGCAACCTGTCTTTTCCCCGATTTCCGCCATTTTTCCCGCCTGGCTTAGTGAACCATCGCACTCGCTTCCTTCACAAGATTTGTCCTCTGATCATCCATGATGCCCGCCAAGATCATAGATCAATCTGATACTCATTGGTTTAATCAATAATCGCCGGTCAATAAGGCCACTCGTCAATGTCTATAAATAAAAAGCTCCGCCTTCCTCCTCGAATTTGGCCATTTTCACTCCACCAAAACGCCTTGTTCTTGCTCCTGGTGTGTTCCTCGTGACAGGAGGAGTCGCCCAGCACCTCGACTTGGCCGGAGGTCGGAGAAGTTTTGACGCGGTGGTGCTCCGGCGACCACCCTGCTCCCTGGCGGCCCCCAGGTATAAGAGCTGTTCTTTCTTGCTTAGTAGTTAGGTTTTAGTATTAGCTTTTAATTCCAGTCCTTAGGTTAGCATTTAGATGATTGGCTTAGGCCAAAATCCGAAATTCGAAGTTCGCCGGAGCTGAGCTCCGGCGACTTCCCCACTGTGATCCTATCTGTCTCCGACCGCCTAAATCGCCTCATCTCCATCCCCTTCGAGTTCTCCATTAAATGCACACACTTGTTCAACCCAGGACCCCAGGTCTTGGCGAATCGGAGCTCCTCCTCCGCCCTTCGTCGGAGCTCCTCCGTTCCACCTCATTTTGCTGCACAGCTTCAACCTTTTTGGTCGAGGAGCATCCCCTCGAGCCATGCTATCTTCCTGTGCAGGTCTGGTGCGCAAATAAGCACCCTGAGGCGAAATCAAGTCACGCCGGAGGTACCTGGAGCCCCACTTCTTCTCCGACCTCGCGAGGGTGCTCCAGTGTACCTCTGGTCGATCCAACACCTCCGGACGACAGAGGAACCTTCCAGGAAGCTTTTGGGACACCGTGGAGCAGTGATGGACGGCGGAGGTGCGAGATCCAGCCGGGAGAAGCTCGCTCAGGCGAGCGTTCTTCCCTGTTCTTCCAGGCGCCCTCTCCGCCGTTGGATGAAGATGAAGGTCCCAGATTAGAAGGGAGCCGTTGGATGGAGCCCCGCAGCAACCGTCAGATCACCTCAAGTGATCTAATCCCAGCCCTCCATCGGCGAAGCGGTATCGGCTCACGTGGAGGCGCCGCGTGGCAAGTGAGCGAAGATCAGCCGTTGGATGAAGCGCCTGAGGGGGTAAACTTCACATACACCCCCTGCCTTTTTGTAATTAATATTTGATTCCAAAAATAAAATGTCACGTTGTAAATAACTTGTATAATTTGCAGTTTGACCCCTTAGTTTAATTTTATTTGCAGATGGGTCCCTCTGCGCCTCACGTGTAGTCCCACGTGAGGCGCAGGAGTTTTTGCACATAACCCCTGCCGGGTTTCGATAATTGTAAAATGGCCTGTAAAATAAAAAGAAATGTTTATTTGTACTGTGATATTTGCATGGACACCCCGAACAAATGTTATAATTGCAAAAATGCCCCTGCCAGGCCATATATTTTGGGATGCTTTGTCTATTTATTTTGTGCTCTATATTTCTTTGAAAAATTTTGAAAAAATAGGCATATGCTCCTGTTAGGGTACCCTTGCTTGCTATGTTTTTAGATTTGAATTTTGTTGCATTTTGGTATTTATTAAAAATCAAAAGCATGCATTTTCTTCACTGTCTAATTTATAAAATACAAAAAAAATTATAAAATGTTTTTGAAAAATTCCAAAAAAAATATATATGGTATAAATATCTATATATTGAGTCCAGAAAATGAAAAAACCTAAAAATAAGAAAAAGAAAAACATAAAAATTAAAAAGCTCCAAAGTCCATCAAAAAAATGTAAAAACCCCAGAAAAATACCAAAAACATTTTTCTCTGTTTAATAATTATGTATATATATTATTTACTTAGTAAAATTAATTTAGGCAATTTTTGGATTCATTTGGTATTTTTAAAAGCCCTAATTGTATTCGGCCATTAATATAGTCCTATATTAAGGACCTTTTTGAAATTAAAAAAAAAAAATCTTGTAGATACTATATTTTGCATAAATACATATATATTGATATATGTACTCTATATATCTTTTTCTCCTCACACCTATCTATATATATATATCCCTATACCTATATTATCTATTCTATGTATATCTATGTCCCTATATAGATAATATATATATAAAAAGAAAATGTAAAAATATATATATATATATATATATATATATATAAATATGAAAACAAAATAAAAAGCATAAAAGAAAAAAAATAAAATAAAAAAAATATATAATTAAAAACCCACATAAAAACAAGCTTCACACATGGATGACTTGGTGATACATCTAGGCTACGCATTTTGTATTGCTCTCTGTGGTTCGACCTCTACATGCTTGTCACTATACATTTTGTTGTAGAGTAATAAAAATTAATTCACATTTATTTTTTTGGACTTAATTGATACATTCTTGCTTTGTGGGTTAATTGTTGATTGACTCCAGGATTTGGTTGGTCGACACTACGACTGTGCTCCCGCCTTGTGTGGAACACAAGACCGGTCGGTTCCTGGGGCCTATCAAATGGCGCCGTTGCCGGGGAGCAATGAGCATAGCCTACGTGATTTTTGTCATTCTTGTGTGCATTTTTGATTCATAATTGATGATATTTTGTGAGCAGCTATTTTATTGCCATTAATCACTGTGCTTCATTGATCCATTTCTTGTGATTATCTTTATGTGCTCTATAATTGATTGATTCGAGCTATTCTAACACACTCTTTTTGTGACTTTGATGCGAGGGTCCGCCACGCAAGGATGGCTTCTTAGGAGGCCAATGCAGCCAAGCTTGGAGGAGGATGGTCTTCCCTTCGCATGACCATCAGGAGAGAGTATCAAGGAAGCAAGGAGATGTGGATTAGATAGGCTTAGAACACTTAGGATTATCTCTGTAATTTTTGGTGAGAGAGAGACAATTTTGGCATGTAATAATTAACAGGACTCTACTCTTCACAATGAGGTCCAGTGCCCGGGTGTCTGTTCACCTGGGGGCCTCATCGTTGTTTTCCGTGATTTCTACCGCCTTCTTTCCTTTGTTTTCCGCTGTTTTGTGCTTTTCGCCTTTATTTTACTTTGTTTTGTGTGCTTGGAGCCCCTAGATATAGGTTGCTTGACTCGGTAGCTAGGTCCAAACATTAATAAGAATGCATGTTCCTATAGTCCACTTCGTATGGATCTAGTCAAACTTAAACAGCTAAGTCATTTATCTCTTAACCCACGTGCCGTGAGCGAGCCCCATCAAGCGCTACTCCTAAACTCGAGTGTGTCGAGAAGAGGAGGGGTGAGCCAAGACCGGACCCTTAGGTTAAAGATGAATGACCAAGCTTATGGTTCTTCACGTTAATAGCAGCTAATGTTTAGGGCGATTTTGACGAATGCACACCGCCATGTAGATAGTTTTAAAAATTCTGTTTTGCATACCACATGGAGAGAGCTGGGATGCACTGTAAGTCTTCTAACTCAGCATGCATCATTCGGTTCAATGGTGAGATTTCCATCATAGAACCACTTGCATGGCTTTTCCGCTATCTCCCTCTGATTTTGAGCACCTAGGACTTAAATGAAAATCTACAAAAACGTTAGGCGTTGGTATGAAAACAGATCCAAAAAAAGTGAAAACCCAAAAATTAAAACAAGGGGACTGCTAAATAAACTTTGACCTTAATTAAAATCTGTAATGGACTATCCTTGTACCGGGTTCATAAAGCCCTCATTGTTTTCAGGTACTTTGGAGGGGGACCAAAACCCTACTCCCTCGAGCGAGTGCGACCCCTAAGGATTAGAGCCCAAAACCCAGTCTGCAACTGCCTTGTGTATCGCCTGGATTTCCGAAGTAATGGCGCTTCTATCGTACGTAGGCGAGTAGGACTTGGTCACCAATGGTGACTCTCTGTTGTGAGAGCATCGACCCTGTCCGAAGTATTGAGCATAGGCCACGCCTTCACGGGGGTGTCTGTCTCATCGTCCTGCGTCCGAGTAGGTTCTTGCACGCTCACGGGTGATTCCGTTGTGAGCGAGAACCGAAGTATTGGTTTCGCCTATCGGCTTCCTCTCTCTTTTCTTTGGCTGAGTAGGGATCCAGGAAGGGTTACAAGGACTCCAAAAAGTACAGACTACAGGTTACACAGGAGGAGGACAAGTACGGGATACTCTTCCGGCAGTACTCTCTCTCCTATAGGGTAGCGCACTAAGGACTTGTTATAAGAAATGCCTGAAAAATCACAACTCTAAAAATGAAAAGATAATAAATAGCCGAGCTTTCACGGCTTCACATGGCGTGAGTTGGTGAACCCGATTTTGTCTTGTGTTTGTATGGATCTAGATTAAGGTTCAAAGATCAAAGTCCCGCGCCTTTGCGCCAATTCTGTTATGTCTTCCTTTGACCACCCCGCTCAACCGAGCCTTTCTACTGTTTTACACTCCTTTTTGTTCCTCGTTGACCATCGTATCGTTCTTCCAAAATCCGATATTCTCTTGTGCTCCGTGAAGTTGATCCATGGATGGTTTCGTCGGGACCATGCCGACACCTACATCGATTCCATGGACTCACCTTCGCCAATAATTTCGAGGCGATTCCCGAGAACTGATCCGGACTTTGCGGATCGGACTCCAGACTCCTCGTTTTCTACCTTTCTCTTGGCCACCCAATAAACTGGGATCACTTTTGTCCCACTACCGCCGTTGTGAATGGGAGTCGATTACAGTCTACATCATTTTTCCATTCACAACACGCTGGGGTTGACTTAAGCTCCAGCCTCATCACGACAGCTGAGTATTTATGGCAAGTGATCTGATTCGGACCGTCTCATTATGCAGATAGAAGCCAGTGCGAGCCCTGGAGACTACTCCGGAGTTCATCTCTTCCGACTCAGTCCCTGACATGGCTCCCGGAGGAAAGGGCAAGGGTCAGCAGCCACCCACACCAGAGGGACAGGCGCCAGATCAGAATCAGGTCAATGCACAATTACTGGCATCTATCCAGGCCATCCAACAGCAGCTGACCGAACAGGCCCTCACTCAGACAGCTTTTCAGGATATGTTGAATGATATGATGAACCATGATGATGGAGGCAGAGGCCGAGGCAGAGGAGGCAGGGGAGGAGAAGGTGGAGGAGGGGGTGACGACCCCAATGATGATCCTGAATTCCAACCACAGCCGAAGCCAACACTCAAAGAAACATACAATCCAGGAGACAGCCAGATGACCGAGTGGATTCTCATTCCACCGGTACACGCTCACTTTGAGCTGAAACCACAATTCATAGCCCTTCTCCCTGCATTCCATGGCAACACCAATGAAGAGCCATACATTCACCTGCAGCAATTCTCCCGCATTTGCCGCACCACCCACTATCCGAATGTCCCCCTGGACATTGTAAAGATGACGGCTTTCCCCTTCAGCCTACAGGATAAGGCCCTTTATTGGGTCAATCATATGGGGAAGGTTGTGACGACCTGGGAGGAGCTAAAGTCCGCCTTCTTGCACAAGTATTACCCTCTGGGTCGACTCAACCAGATGCGGGCCCGTATCAGTAATTTCTCCCAAGGACCCCATGAGTCGATACATGAAGCATGGGAGAGATTCACTGATCTGCAGGAGAAGTGTCCCCATCATGATATTCCGAAGACCAGCTTGGTTCAGCATTTCTTTGGGGGACTGAACATTGAAAGTCAAAGGCTCGTAGATGCAGCATGTGGGGGCTCACACTTCAATAAGGATGAAGATGTCGTCTGGCAGATCTTTGAAGAAATGGCCGAAGGAGAGGCCGCCCTCTCTTCATCCAAGGCTTATCAGAAGCAACCCCAGATCCTTCAAAAGCAAGTGCACATGGCAGCATCTAAGGAATTAGAGAGAGATGAAAGCTCCAACCTCAGCATCATCGGGGGACATCTCTCTAAAGTTGACATTATCGAGAAGCGATCAAAAGATCTGGAAAAGCTCGCCTTAATCGAGAAGAGGACCCAGAGTTTGGACAAACTGGATCACATCACCAAGCAGCTAGAACTGCTGGTAGGTACCATCAATTCTGTTCAGTCGGCAGTACCGCTCGAAGCTCCAGCTGAGAGAAAAGACGAGCAACCACCGCTCCACCAGCCTCAGCCAAGCCAGCAACCACCGACGGTTCAGCACGTGTACTACGTGCAGGCACCTGATCAGAGCCAGCCGCAACAGCAGATGGTTGTGTACCAACCAGAGTTTATCTCAGACACCGATTCAGTGTTCCCACCACCACCCCTGGTCCAGGAAGTTAATGGGGTTTGGACTAATGATGCACAGCCGACCCGTCCTCAGGGACATCTCCAGGGTCAGCCATTTGCCAACCGGCAGTACCACCAACCTCAGGGTGGTCGTTTTGGGCACCCCTCTCAGCAACACCAGCAACCTCCTCAATTCGCACATCAATGGAGGCAGAATTTTCCGTATCAGCAGCAGCAGCAGTATCGCCATCCGCAGCCGTATCACCAATACACGGCTGCTCAGCCTCAATCATACCAGCAGTATCCCTCTCCGTCCTACCAACAACTTCAACTTCCTGCTCCACCACAGCAACACCATCAGCAGCCTCCCCACCCATCTAACCAACAGCAGCGTGGTATGCACGCTGCATCTTCTGATATGCCCCCAGCTAATCCCACCATGGAGTGTCTAGCCCAGCTTGTCCAAGGGCTAGCGGAGATGACTAAGCGGCTTGATGACCTGACCGCCACTCGCACTACCATCCCGGCGCAGGTCGAAGCCAACCCCAACAATTTCAAGAAGAAGGAGCAGGTAGAATGTGATGTCCAGTCCGCGTATGATAATGATATTACTGCTTTTTCTAATGCTGTTACTCTCAGGAGCGGTAGGGCCTTGCCTCCGCCTGCTACCAGATATGGGGTGAATAAAGAAACAGGTGGATCGTCATCTTCCGCATCAGCCGTACCAGCTCCAGGGGCGGGTGAGGAGGAAGAGGAAGGAGAAGCCAGTCCAGCCGTCGTGCATTGCCAGAAGCAATTCCAGCCAAAAATACAAAAAAATCCGCAAAAACAAAAACACCAAAAAGAAGCCTGTAGCAGAAGTGAAGCCGCGCCAGCCTTGGAGGAGCCGCCAGCAGCAGCCGATCCTGTGCCAGCCGATGGAGCCAATGTTACCCTTTTTGATCGCCCAGCAGCACCAACAGAGTTAAATCCAGCTTGTACGCCTTTTTGTAGTCCGGATGTACAACATTCTGTGGGCGATAATCTTGATGTAAATAAGAACTCTAATTTCCCTGCCAGTAATGTGAATATTCCTTTTCCTCATGCAATACAAAAATCCAAAAAAATGGCAAAAAGAAAAACTGCATTGTCTGATCCTGGTGTTGTAGATATTTTGGATAAATTGACTGTTGAGATTCCCTTGTTAAAGGCCGTGGAATACATGCCAGCTGTGAAGAAAGGATTGAAAGAGGCATGTACTAACAGACGTCGCCCAGCACAAGACAACAGACGCCGAGAGGTAGAAAAACACGTTCTGTCCATGGCCACAGTTGCAGCTATCACCAACCTCCCCCAGAAAAAGCAAGACTCAGGTGCACCTCTGATCAGTTGTGTGATCTTCGATCAGGTCTTCGAGCGTACTCTTCTTGACAGTGGTTCTTCCATCAACCTTCTACCCTCGTCCATAATGCAAGAATTCGGGCTGGGACCGCTCAAGCAGACACGAATGATCCTTCAGTTCGCTGACCGATCCGTTAAGCGGCCCCGCGGTTTGTTGGAAGATGTGATAGTTACCGTGCAGGATATGAAATTCCCAGCTGACTTTGTAATCCTTGATATGAACTCTCCTGCACCACTGCTCCAGACTCCTATCATCCTCGGCAGACCATTTCTCCGTACTTCAGGCGCCGTGGTTGACTACGGGTCTGGAAAGATCACCTTCAGCTCGAAGACCCAGCGAATCACCATCAACATGAACAAGGAGCAGAACGCCACACTTGATGAGAGTCAAGCAGCATCAGAAGCAGACTGTGAGTTTATTGCAGAGATCAGAGATTCAGAGTTATCATTGGACGATCCATGGACCCAAGAAACCCTCACTCTTGAGGAGGACTTGGAAAGCACGGTCAGCATAGGCTCCGATGAATTGTGGGAGACAGATTCTCAGATGCAGGCGCATCTTCTTGAACATTCACTCCAGACCGAACATAATCAGCTCACCGCAGAACCGTTCGGTACATCACTGGGATCTCAACAGGATGTTGAGGATGGTAACAGTCTCAAAATACATTCCACCACCAGCATGGTATCAGAAGTGACCGGTAAAGGGGACAGACCGAAACCAGAACTCAAGCCACTTCCTGCAGGCCTGAAGTATGCTTTCCTTACGGGTGAAGAACACATGCATCCAGTCATCATCAGCAGCAGGCTGAATCTGGATCAAGAATCTCGACTTCTCGAGATTTTAGAAAAGAACCGCAAGGCACTTGGTTGGAGCGTATCAGACCTCCGAGGGATAAATCCAGCTCTGTGCTCACACCATATCTATCTAGAAGACGATGCCAAGCCGTCCCGCGAATTTCAGAGAAGGCTAAACCCTAACCTTCGGGACGTGGTAATGAAAGAAATCACAAAGTGGTGTGATGCAGGCTTCATTTATCCCATCTCCGATTCAAAGTGGGTAAGCCCCCTGCATGTAGTTCCCAAGAAATCCGGGCTTACTGTGATCACAAATGAAAAAGGAGAGGAGATTTCAACTCGGGTACCGACATCCTGGCGGGTGTGTGTAGACTACCGCCGCCTTAATGCAGCAACCAAGAAGGACCACTTCCCCTTGCCATTTATTGATCAAGTCTTGGAGAGATTAGCAGGCAAGGAGTTCTTCTGCTTCCTGGACGGGTACTCCGGGTACAACCAAGTGGCGATCGCCCCTGAGGATCAAGAGAAGACTACCTTCACTTGCCCGTTCGGCACCTACGCCTTCAAGAGGATGCCCTTTGGATTATGCAATGCACCCGCAACCTTCCAAAGATGCATGCTAGCGGTCTTCGCCGAAATGGTAGGGAGTTTTCTCGAGGTGTTCATGGATGATTTCTCCGTCTATGGTGACAGTTTCGATTCTTGCCTCGAGCACCTAGACAGAGTGCTTCAGAAATGTCGGGAAGTCAATTTAGTGCTCTCATGGGAAAAGAGCCACTTTATGGTCACAGAGGGTATTGTGTTGGGCCATGTCGTTTCCAAACGTGGCATGGAAGTCGACCCGGCCAAGGTGGATGTCATTTCAAACCTGCAGCCACCTCAGTCAGTAAAGAATGTGAGGTCATTCCTGGGGCATGTGGGATTTTACAGACGATTTATCAAGGACTTCAGCCGCATTGCCTGACCTCTGACGGAACTTTTGTGCAAGGAAACAGAATTTATTGTTGATCAGCCAGTCCTCCTTGCCTTCAATCAATTGAAGGAGCTTATCACTCAGGCTCCAATCTTGCAGCCTCCAGACTGGACTCTTTCTTTTGAAATAATGACCGATGCGTCAGATTTTGCCGTCGGAGCTGTTCTAGGGCAGAGGAAAGATAAGGCGCCCTATGCCATTTACTATGCCAGCAGAACATTAGATGAAGCTCAAAGAAATTATACAGTAACAGAGAAAGAACTGCTGGCTGTGGTTTTCGCCTTAGAGAAGTTCAGATCCTATTTGTTGGGGTCAAAGGTCACAATTTTCACAGACCACTCTGCTATTCGGTACCTACAGCAGAAGAAGGATGCCAAGCCCAGACTGATTCGTTGGATCCTTCTCCTCCAGGAATTCGATCTGGAAATTAAGGACAAACCTGGAGTTCAGAACGTGGTAGCAGATCACCTCTCCAGAATAGAGCAGCATGACTCTCCTTTGAGCAACGCACCTATCACAGAGACCTTCCCTGACGAAGCTATCTTAGCCGTGGATGCTCTCCCTTGGTATGCTGACATTGTAAATTACCTCGCCTCTGGGGTAATACCTTCGGATTGGACGAAGAATCAGAAGAACAAATTCATGTCGACCATCCGCTTTTACCAGTGGGAAGATCCCCTTCTATTCAGGGAAGGAGCAGATTGTATTCGGCGCAGGTGCATTCCTCAGACGGAGCAATCTAGTGTCCTCGAGCATTGTCATTCACTCGAATATGGTGGGCACCATTCTGGAGATCGTACGGCAGCGAAAGTATTGCAGTGTGGCTTCTGGTGGCCCACTTTATTTAAGGATGCAGCAGAATTTGTTAAAAGATGTCTTGATTGTCAGCGACTGAAAGGAACACTCACTGCCAAAGACTCAATGCCTCTGAAAATCATTCAGATAGCAGATGTTTTCGATGCATGGGGCATTGACTTCATGGGACCTTTCCCTAACAGTCAAGGTTTTGAGCACATCCTTCTTGCCGTAGATTACGTGAGTCGTTGGGTTGAAGCTATCCCCGCCCGAGCCGCCGACAACAAAACAGTTTGCCAGTTTCTGAAGAAGAACATCATTTCGCGGTTTGGGATACCAAAGATTCTCATATCCGACGGGGGTAGTCATTTCATCAACAAAGAGGTCAAGAAGTTAACGAAGGAGTACGGCATCGATCACCGCGTCGCATCTCCTTATCATCCGCAGACCAATGGCATGGCGGAGTTATCCAATAGAGAAATCAAGACTATATTGCAGAAACTTGTTAGGCCAAACAGAAAAGACTGGTCTCAACTCTTGGACTCAGCTCTTTGGGCTTACCGTACGGCCTACAAGTCTCCCTTGGGCATGTCGCCCTACCGTCTTGTGTATGGAAAACCATGTCATCTGCCCGTGGAATTAATTCACAAATCCCTTTGGGCAATTAGTAATTGTAACTTGGACTCACGAAAAGGTGGTCAGAAGCGAAAGGATGATCTGAACAGGCTCTTGGAATTCCGAGACTGCGCATACGATAACACCTTGATGTACAAAGAGAAGGTGAAACGCTGGCATGACCGGCACATCAGACGAAAGACCTTCGATGTTGGGCAGAAAGTGTGGTTGTTTGATGCAAAGTTGCGGATATTCCCAGGTAAATTAAAAAGTAAGTGGACAGGGCCATTTCGAGTATGGGAAGTGCGTGACAATGGAAGCATTGCTATATCAGAATTGTCCCCTGACGCACAGCCCTTCGTCGTCAACGGCCAACTACTGAAGCCTTACTTGGAACCAGATTCATTCTTGGCCGTCGTTGACTCTATTCAGTTAGTGCACCCCGAGGATATCTCTACACCTCCTGCAGCACCAAAAGATTCAGACGATGTACTCCAACCATTATTGCTCTGATTTTCTTCTTTTCTTCTTTTCTTCTTCTATCTAAAACCATTATTGCTCTGGTAGGTATCTATTTTCTTTTTCTATCTAAAACGTGCCGCCTTTGTAGACAGTTCTCTATACTTAGGACGTACTTGGTCCTAAGTATAGGGGGGGTGAGCACCTAGGGTTCTTGATTTCTGTTCGATCCTCTCCATTGTCTCCTCTTCTTGTCTATACTTAGGAGTATCTTACCCTAAGTATAGGGGGAGACAATCTGAGTACGATCAGTGTATTCTCACCCTTGACCCTCCCCGCTTTGTAAACAGTCTGCTATACAAAGGATTCTTTGATCCTAAGTATAGGGGGGACGGTCAACTTCTCATTCATTCATTTCGTATTTATTCTTTAGATCTGTCTATACGCAGTACGAGTTATGTCTTTGCTTTTTCCTTTCGATCTATGAGGACATAGCTCAAGCTAAGTATAGGGGGGTCGTATATACTGTGTATATACTAAAAGCCATAACTCATACTGAAAAATAAAATATCACTACAACACAAAATAAAATGTAAAAAGTAGCTTTATAATAATAAAAGATGATTGTGAGTTCCTCAGACTCATTGTAATTATACTGACTAGTAAGTCAGAGAAGTGTTTTACGAAACGTTTTTTGAAAAATCTTGTGAAAGTTGTTTGAAAATAGCGTGAACAAGTATTCAACGATTGAAAAGATTAGTTTGTGTGTAAAACCTATTTTCTTTGAGTGAAAGCAAAATATGGGGAAATTAGTGTGCAAATGATTGTGAAAAGTTGATTGTCAAAAAATTGTTTTGAAAAATCTATCTGTGTTGTGTAAAACATTTGTAAAAGGGTTTTCAAATGCGTGTACATGTTACAAAAATTATTTTGGACTAGAGTTTTCGAAAACCCTTGTGAAAATGTTTCTCGAGTAAGTCTGAGGAATTTGCACAAAAATCTTTCATTTGTAAATAAGGAATAAGCCAAATAAAGTTTATAAGAACAGAACCATACTATACGTCAAAGACAATTTTTCTTCTCTTGTACCTACTGATTAATAAATCAGATACCTATACAGTATGATTTGAAAAATAGTGTGACCAGTTTTGGAAAATTTGATGTGAAATGATTTCAAATGCGTGAAACTGTGTTGATTGCAAAATTTTTTCTTTGTGTGAAAGAAAGGATTTCAAAAACCTATGTGCAAATGTTTTGAAAAATGCTTGTCAAAATTATTGCGAAAAATGTACATATAGTGTGAAAATTCTTTGCAAAAATAGTTTTCAAATGCGTGTAAATGATTGCAAAAATTATCGTGTACTATAGTTTGCAAAACTAGTTTCAAAACTAAGAACTGAAGGATAAGATCACTACTACAAATACCTGTAAATAAGAAATAAAGTACATAAAATTCTTTCTCAACAACCTAAATAAACTATTCCATGTAAAGTCTGTATAAATTCATATATTTTGTAAATAAAGCAGTACGCCCGTGTAAATAATGGTAGATACTCTTTGGATGTGTCAAGCTCTTATTTTGTTTGCAGAATTTCTTTGTGTAAAAACATTCTTTGCTTCTTTGTGAAAAACTGCATCATTCATTGTGCATAAGCAAAAGCATACCATTCATATTCTTTTTGAGTGAGCTTAATGATTGAATCAGTCTAATAAAGTCTCAGAGTGGAGCTCGGTTGGACCTTACTGCACCTAACTGCACTGGAACCTTATGGGAACTAGGTTTAAGGTACTTCAGGTCCAGTCAGACTTAATTCTTTGAGAAAGCAGGGCTGGGTTCAAGACACCTCAGTGGACTAACTAGAACTTTTCGAAACACACGCATGGCTCTTGTCGGCCGTGACCTAACTTGGACACTGGCACCTTTCACATAGCTCTCCATGGATGAGGTGGCGAGGAGGCAGTTTCCTTTGGCTTGGGGTAGCATATGAGGGTAGTACTTCTAGGCGGAACCTCTCTTCTTCTTATAGTGAAGGAAGTGCACCTCAACTTGGTCTAGTGGTGATGAAGGCTAAAGACAGAAGCCGAGGGTTGCAATAAAGCTTCAAAAGAGGGATAGTCTACTGGCTCAAGAAGAAATTTCTTGTATATATGCTACACCATGTAGATATGTTGTACAGATGCAATTGAAAAAAAAAAATTGCAAAAAGGAACTCCAAAAAAGTGGTGGGTCGGATTGAAAATTTAATAACCCCACTGGAGTGTATATAGTTCAATAAAGCAAAAGCTTATGGTATCCATGTTACATCTCATGAAGCTTGCAGCGGGAGACTTAGCTACACTGGCTGAGCTTCCAAAAGTCTATACTTCTTCCCCCTCTTCTTGAGCCGGTTGCACTTGAACTTAGAAGGGAATACCCCGCTTCTCGAGGAAAGAGTTGCTAGACCGAGGCCTTAGAGTTACCAAGTTGGGGGAGGTTGTTTCTTTGTCACTTCTGAGGTGGGGAGCTACATATCACTTACACTGTGCAAGTCAGCTTCATAGTTATAAGAGTTTGCGTATGATGTAGACTAGTTCTGACCCGGCTATTGAGATGGGTTGAACTGAGTTCTGTGATTATCGAAGGCTGTTGTGTTTTAAAGTTGGTTCCCGACTAGGTTCCACACACATCCACACCTAAGGTCTGACAGGAGCTCCAATCTCAGATTTTGTAAAGACATGCATTGCACTGAAAGCACCCCTATTCACTCTATCTTCCTTTCATTTTCCTTTTTCTTTCCTTTATTCTTTTTGTACTTATTGCATAATTATTTGCTAGGGACTAGCAACGGCAAGTATAGGGGGGTGATGAATCTCCATTTCATCACCTTTATTCTATCATTTTGGCCTTAAAAACCCCAGCAAATGCATGTAAACAGCATTAATTTGGACATAATAGCATTCATTATTCATTTGTATTTATTATACATTAAATAAGGTTTTTAATGCCAAAATTATAGAATAAAGAGAAGAAAAGAAAAAGGAATAAAATATTGCAAATATTTTATGACCCTAACCCCGAGACCAAGTCGAGAATGGAATTGGTCGACAAGGAATAAAGTAGGGGGAGATAAGGGCCAATTATACAATAAATATCTCATTTATTCATTCATCCATTTATGCATTTTTGACACCTATTTTGTACATAACTATTTATTCCTCAAATAAAGAAACTTTGTTCATGAAAGTTGTAGATAATAATGTAAATAAAAATACAAAATTGAGTTTGTGTAAAAATAACACTCAGTGTACATTTTATACACAGAATAAAAAGCCAAAATCTCAACTTCACAGACCCATATCTTGCAAATAAAAACTCCAAATCACCCAAACTCACCTTTAATTGTATATAGCATCTCATAAACTATTTTATAAAATTGATCTCATAATTTTTGGAGTCCATCTGTGAAAGTTAGGTTTTTGGCCCTCCTTGTATATAGACCTGATTAAAATATTCATTTTATTCAATCTTTAGTATTTCTATAAATTTGCATTTTTATAATCTTGTAAATAATGTATATAATACATGTACATATTGAAATTTGAATAAAACCAAAAAAGAATTTGTAAAAATAAAATAAGTCTATGAATCTATAGACAAAATACCTATACTACCTGTATGTGCATAAATAAAAGGAAAAGCATTCTTTTATTTTTTATTCTTTTATATTTTTATAATAATGTATATATTATATGTGTCTTATTAAAAATACAAATCCTTAAAAAAAACACATAAAATTAATTAAATAAATACAATGTGTATAATATATAAGTAAAGTACCTATATATATACTTAGAAATACATAGACCTATTTATTTAAAAATACAAATAAACTTATAAAAATCAAACAAAAATACCCTTATACTCACAAAAATAAATTATAAATTTATAAAATAAGCCAAGAAAATAACAAAAGAAAATAAATAAATTAAAAATAAAATATCCAAAAAATACATGTAAATACATACATATACACATTACTAAAATAAAACTACAACAAAACACCTCGAAAAAATAAATAAAAATCATAAAATAATACTACATGAAATAATACACATTTTTTATTTTATAGGAAAAAAATAATAAAATCATTTACTATGCCAAATAATTCAATTTCGCGAAATATTCCCTATTCTGTCTTGTAGCGGGCTGAGGTGGACCAACCCAATCCCTCCGCGCGTTGACCCCGGTCAACTGGACCTCCAGGCGTCTGACTTCACGCAACCTGTCTTTTCCCCGATTTCCGCCATTTTTCCCGCCTGGCTCAGTGAACCATCGCACTCGCTTCCTTCACAAGATTTGTCCTCTGATCATCCATGATGCCCGCCAAGATCATAGATCAATCTGATACTCATTGGTTTAATCAATAATCGCCGGTCAATAAGGCCACTCGTCAATGTCTATAAATAAAAAGCTCCGCCTTCCTCCTCGAATTTGGCCATTTTCACTCCACCAAAACGCCTTGTTCTTGCTCCTGGTGTGTTCCTCGTGACAGGAGGAGTCGCCCAGCACCTCGACTTGGCCGGAGGTCGGAGAAGTTTTGACGCGGTGGTGCTCCGGCGACCACCCTGCTCCCTGGCGGCCCCCAGGTATAAGAGCTGTTCTTTCTTGCTTAGTAGTTAGGTTTTAGTATTAGCTTTTAATTCCAGTCCTTAGGTTAGCATTTAGATGATTGGCTTAGGCCAAAATCCGAAATTCGAAGTTCGCCGGAGCTGAGCTCCGGCGACTTCCCCACTGTGATCCTATCTGTCTCCGACCGCCTAAATCGCCTCATCTCCATCCCCTTCGAGTTCTCCATTAAATGCACACACTTGTTCAACCCAGGACCCCAGGTCTTGGCGAATCGGAGCTCCTCCTCCGCCCTTCGTCGGAGCTCCTCCGTTCCACCTCATTTTGCTGCACAGCTTCAACCTTTTTGGTCGAGGAGCATCCCCTCGAGCCATGCTATCTTCCTGTGCAGGTCTGGTGCGCAAATAAGCACCCTGAGGCGAAATCAAGTCACGCCGGAGGTACCTGGAGCCCCACTTCTTCTCCGACCTCGCGAGGGTGCTCCAGTGTACCTCTGGTCGATCCAACACCTCCGGACGACAGAGGAACCTTCCAGGAAGCTTTTGGGACACCGTGGAGCAGTGATGGACGGCGGAGGTGCGAGATCCAGCCGGGAGAAGCTCGCTCAGGCGAGCGTTCTTCCCTGTTCTTCCAGGCGCCCTCTCCGCCGTTGGATGAAGATGAAGGTCCCAGATTAGAAGGGAGCCGTTGGATGGAGCCCCGCAGCAACCGTCAGATCACCTCAAGTGATCTAATCCCAGCCCTCCATCGGCGAAGCGGTATCGGCTCACGTGGAGGCGCCGCGTGGCAAGTGAGCGAAGATCAGCCGTTGGATGAAGCGCCTGAGGGGGTAAACTTCACATACACCCCCCTGCCTTTTTGTAATTAATATTTGATTCCAAAAATAAAATGTCACGTTGTAAATAACTTGTATAATTTGCAGTTTGACCCCTTAGTTTAATTTTATTTGCAGATGGGTCCCTCTGCGCCTCACGTGTAGTCCCACGTGAGGCGCAGGAGTTTTTGCACATAACCCCTGCCGGGTTTCGATAATTGTAAAATGGCCTGTAAAATAAAAAGAAATGTTTATTTGTACTGTGATATTTGCATGGACACCCCGAACAAATGTTATAATTGCAAAAATGCCCCTGCCAGGCCATATATTTTGGGATGCTTTGTCTATTTATTTTGTGCTCTATATTTCTTTGAAAAATTTTGAAAAAATAGGCATATGCTCCTGTTAGGGTACCCTTGCTTGCTATGTTTTTAGATTTGAATTTTGTTGCATTTTGGTATTTATTAAAAATCAAAAGCATGCATTTTCTTCACTGTCTAATTTATAAAATACAAAAAAATTATAAAATGTTTTTGAAAAATTCCAAAAAAAATATATATGGTATAAATATCTATATATTGAGTCCAGAAAATGAAAAAACCTAAAAATAAGAAAAAGAAAAACATAAAAATTAAAAAGCTCCAAAGTCCATCAAAAAAATGTAAAAACCCCAGAAAAATACCAAAAACATTTTTCTCTGTTTAATAATTATGTATATATATTATTTACTTAGTAAAATTAATTTGGGCAATTTTTGGATTCATTTGGTATTTTTAAAAGCCCTAATTGTATTCGGCCATTAATATAGTCCTATATTAAGGACCTTTTTGAAATTAAAAAAAAAAATCTTGTAGATACTATATTTTGCATAAATACATATATATTGATATATGTACTCTATATATCTTTTTCTCCTCACACCTATATATATATATATCCCTATACCTATATTATCTATTCTATGTATATCTATGTCCCTATATAGATAATATATATATAAAAAGAAAATGTAAAAAAAAATATATAAAAATATGAAAACAAAATAAAAAGCATAAAAGAAAAAAAATAAAATAAAAAAAATATATAATTAAAAACCCACATAAAAACAAGCTTCACACATGGATGACTTGGTGATACATCTAGGCTACGCATTTTGTATTGCTCTCTGTGGTTCGACCTCTACATGCTTGTCACTATACATTTTGTTGTAGAGTAATAAAAATTAATTCACATTTATTTTTTTGGACTTAATTGATACATTCTTGCTTTGTGGGTTAATTGTTGATTGACTCCAGGATTTGGTTGGTCGACACTACGACTGTGCTCCCGCCTTGTGTGGAACACAAGACCGGTCGGTTCCTGGGGCCTATCAATATTCATGTCATGTTTAGTGTTATTAATTACGTAATTAGTAGCCTTAATCACCACCTTTAGACACCATTCTCTAATCATTCTAAAATTCGATTCAACTCGCATCCAAATCATCTCATTTCTTTCCAACTTCATTGCTGTTATTATTTCAGGAAAGACATTTTAAGAACTGCAGATCCTTTAATTTTTTTGGTCGATTCGAGTAGAATCAAGCTAGATATCATCACTTGTAGGTTCTTTATCATGTGGAGCACAAAACAACCACTAGGATCTTTAAAAGTTTAAAGAATGATCAAAACATCAACATCGGCAACAACCTCCAGATCTTCCTAAAGTGCCATCTTCGCCGACGAACAACCACCGCATTGGAACACCTTAGGAGCTCTTCACCCGCAAGCGAGCTTGGAGGGAGAAGGTGTCTCCCTCCTGGCCCTCTTGGAAGCCCAAGATCGTCATTGAGTGCCGGAGATAATTCGGAGAAGTCAGCTTCGTCGCCAGCTAAGCGAAGGAGTTAAAGAACACCAAGAACAACCCTGACACACAGATGCAAGACACGTATTCAGATCAGATGCTCCAGAATCAACCGCGCCATCTAATCTCAGCCATCCAAGATGAAGGGGTAGAAAAATTGCATACTAGACTCAACGAACATAGAGAATTCCAACCTGCTATGGATACTTCCTGATTTTACATTTAGGTCCCCATGTAGGGACCTAAATGTAATAATTTTACCTATCTTTATAGTTTAGTCCCTGAGCAGGGATCATTTTGTAACAGACATTAAGAACTTTTCTTGTAGTTGTGCTCCTGGCTTGTATGGGTATTTTAGACCTTATTTTTGTTGTATTTTCTTCTCGAATTTTTAAGCTAGTTTCATATCTACCCAAGAAACATTTCTTATATTTTTTCATGATTTTTAATTGTATGGTTTCTTTGATTTGATTTTTGTAATATCGAGTCAGTTTCAAGTCTTTTATTGAGTCTTTTGTAAAATTAAGAATATAGTAAATTTTTCAGGATTTCTTCATTGTATCAAAAACTGAAGTTTTGATATTATGCCTCCTTGAGTTCAACCCAGGCATACTTACCTGGATAAATAACATAGTGTAGGCGAAATAGGAGAGAGAAAAAGCCCTTTTCTTCTCATTTTATCTCTATCTCATATTTCATTGATTCTAGTTTGATTAACGCAGCTTTCCATTTAGCGGTTTTTTTCAACCGACATCTCTACATAATCTTTAACCGCTAACAAAAGTCGCGTTATCAAAATGGCACCATTGTCGGGGAGGCGTTATTTCTACATTGGTTTCTGACTATCATTTCGAAATTTATCGATATTATTGGTTTTACAGTTTTCAAATCTTTTTTGATGTACGTTCAATTTTTACTTTACAGTTTTTCTCAATTTTTACGGCTTTTTTGTGTGTTTCTTCTCTAATTAATTTTTGCAAGGCCTGCAGGTTCAGTCAGCTTCCTCAGAAATCGACGCAGTTGCAAGTGCAGAGATCGATCCCTACTCTCGGGGGTCAGTTGCAAAGGGTAGAAATAGTTAGATTTTCCATTTTCTTGTAATATTCTTGTAAAAAAATATAAATATTAATAAGGGCACTTGCCTGTTTTTTTGTATGTGGTATAAAAGGGCCCCGTAAGGGCATCCCGACTTGTACCTTCCCTTCATTTTTCTCAGGGGTCTGTTTAACCAAGTGTCGTACACTAGGGAGAGCTGGGCACCCACCGTGGTTTTCTCGCATCGACGGTTTTCCGTGGCTTTTCACAAAGCTAGGGGTTTTCTTAGGTGTTTTCCATTTTCCGATTTTTTTCTCTCTGCTTGCACCTTCGTAGTTAGTTATAGGACTCGCAACCTAGGTGCTTTCTTATCTAGGATAAATAAAAAAAAGAAAAAATCATTAGATGTTTGCCTGAAAACATAAAAAAAAGAAAACTAAAAATAAAATCTGGACTTCTTTAAATATCTGAGTGATCCCCACACTTCAACTGTAGGTACACTTCTAGATATTGTGAGGGAGGGACGACACTTAAGGCTAGAATCAAAGTCTGTGTTTCCTTCAAGATACTACTTAGTCCATACACATAATCACTGTTCCTCAGTGGGTATGCTTGGGTAGCCGGAAACGATCCAGGTTTACTTAGCAGAGTGGGGGGTTTATAGGACACTATGTAAGGCTCCGTCCTCAAGTAACATGGGTAGCCGAAAACAGTCCGTACTTACTCCTATACTATCTAAGAACAAGTGGTTTTCTATAAGGGCTCCGTATAGTGTTGTGGGGGGCACCTATCAGCTTGCGATAATGTGTGAAAGTGTTTATATGCCAAAATAACACTAAAACTGACAAGATAAAAGACCAAACTCTTACGATCATCATCAGGTTGTGCTGATGAATATGGGGTTTGCTTTGTATTTGCTTGGGAGGCGTAAGTTACCGCATCTTATGCGCCATGCTCTCCCGACCATTCGCTTGTTATCGAAGATGATGTCTCGATGGCTATTTTTCTCAGACTTTGGGAGCTCTTGATCTTTCACCGTTTGTCGTATTCACAGACTCGAGATGACCCTCTTCCCGAGTCGATCCCATCTTATCCCGAGGAGAGTAAGACCCAGACTTCCTTGCCTCCCAGCCCATCTTTTGAGGCAGACCCCCGCCTCAATTTATCGTCGCTTTCTCCAGCTAATTTTTCTCTCAGTTCTTACGAGAAATTTTCCTTCCCAGAAGATTTGATGCAGATGGCTCGTGGGAAGGGATCGATAGAGGAGCGACCAACTGAGGAACCGAATGCTGATGGAAGACGTGATCCAACCGTAGATATTACAATCGTGATTCTCGATACATTACAACAGATGAATATTCAGATTCGAGACAAGTTCAAAGTGCAGAATGAATTGCGAGCTGAGATCGTTGCGCTCAGAGCAGGAGCCGGGAATCCATTGCTGCATGCCGTGGTTCCCGTAACACTTAGAGATGAGTATGACCCTGATGCCATAAGTTTATATCATTGGATTTGGTTGCCACCGAATCAGGGGCCATACTATTTGTGTCCATCATTCATAACATTTCTTCCTGAATTTTATGGGAATGCTGCAGAGGAGTCATTTACCTTTTTGCAACAATTTGAGATGATCTGTCGTACGAGAAATTACCCTGGAGTTACGCAAGAGGCTGTATGCCTCAAAGCCTTCCCCTTCGTCTTAGTAGATAAGGCGCTTTACTAGCTCACTTATTTGGGGGGGGGGGGGAGATTTCTACGTGAATTGACCTGAAGTCCACGTTCCTGCGTAAATTTTTTCCTCTCAGACAAACAAACATGATGAGGAGTCAGATCTCCAACTTTACTCAGTTGCCAAATGAATCGTTCCACGAGATGTAGGATCGATTCAAGGATATTATTGAGAGATGCCCTCATCATGAGATACCAATGAAGGTGCTAGTTCAGAATTATTTCGAAAGACTCAAGATGGACGTCCAGAACTCGTAAGCATAGCATGTAGAGACAGTTACATAAATCGGGATGCCGAGTATGTCTGGTCCATCTTTGAGAAAATGGAAGAGAACTCAAGAGTCGTCGACTCTACTCAGACATTCCAGAAGGCCCCGCAGCCACCGCATCACCAAGAGCATTATAAGGTGGCGAATATTTCAGACTTTGAATCCAATACCAACATGGGATATATCAGCGAGAAATTAACGATGGCAGATGCGATTCAGAAGCAAGTTCAGGACCTGCAACCGCTGCAAGACTTGGAGAAAATCTCATCATTACCTCAGCAGCTAAGCGATCTGACAAAGAAAGTTACATACCTACAACTTCAGTATCAGCAGGCTTACGCTTCTTTGACTTCTCAACCTGCTCGGAGATCCTTATGTACTCTTGCCACCCAACAAATCCACTTCGTCCAGAGCGAGCCAGGGTAGCTCACGGAGACTCCGTAGATTGATTGGCATGAGGATCATTCTTATGCCAATCCAAACCAGATCGCTAGCCCTGAGATACTGATGTTGAGCCTCAAGCTACTCTTGAGATCAACGGGATATGGTATGCTTCGATTCAGCCAACATCACAGTTTAACCCTCAGAGCGTACTCCACCACCAGTAACCGCATCATTATTCGCAGCATGGACGTCCTCATTATTAGCACCGACAACACTACACGCAGCAACATTCTCACAAGAACGTTTATCAGAGACCACCTTATGTTCATCATCCTGCTTCGCAATCACAACATAACTTTTATCAGCAGCAACAATAGTATACATATACGCCACATCGATCTCCTCAGCAGCACGCTCCACAGTAGTAGATGTAGAGGCAGGAGAGAGCCAAGAGCCAGGGTTACCATGCCGAACCAGAAACATATTCACAAACCCTGGCCTTGAATAAGATCATGGACATGTTGAGCACACTCTAGACTACGAACAAGACAGATATGGAGCAGGTTAACCATCGTCTGGATGCGTTAACCGTGCTCAAGACCGCTCTTCCGGCACAACTTCATATGAACCCAAACAACAAAAGGAGGCACCCAGTTCAGGCAGATGAGACAATAGGTACGATCTCTTTTCCTATTTTTTTCTAACTTCATTCGTCTCAGAAGAGGTAGATCACCACAAGAACCTAATCAAGGGAAGGAGATGGCACGAGGAGAGGAGCAAGAGCAAGGACATGATATATATGCTGAGGAGGAGAATTGCAATGATAGGGATCAATCACTCGACGATCAGGGAAAAAGGAGCGATGCTGAGATGTTTGATATGTACTTATGCGAATCAGACGATGACACCACAACAGGCCATGAAGACACGCCCGAAGCAGATGTGTCCTTTCCTGTTTTATAGAGTTTTGTATATAACTCTCATACTCTTAATGTACACGTTGATCCCGATTGCAAAAAAAGAGAATTTTGTTCCTGAAATTGTGTCCTTCCTGATGCTTTGTATGGAAAAGGTACAAAAAATCCAAAAAGAATGATATTACTCCAGAGACTGAGAAGTTACTTAAAGATCACATCTTTTTAAAAATTCCACTCCATGATGCCTTGGATCACTTCCCTACGCTTAAGTAACAACTGAAAATTAGACGTATAACATGTAGGAAGAAGAAGTCCCAAACAGAGAAGCATATTCTGACCAAGACCACCTCATGCATGATTCAAAACAGACTTTTGAAGAAGAAGAAGGATTCAGGAGCACACTAGGTCAGATGCAATATTTCAGAAGTCGCATTCGATTGTACTCTTCTTGATAATGGTTCCTCTATCAATATTTTACCATTTTGTTTACTCGACAAGCTCGAGTTAGGACCTCTTTACAAATCTCGTTCGATCCTTCAGTTTACTGATAGATCCATAAAGAGACCTACGGGCATTTTAAGGAATGTTATTATAACCTTACAGAGTCTGCAATTCCAAGTGGACTTTACCGTCCTGGACATGGAATGTCCTAGAGAGTTACACTTTACCCCGATCATTCTTGGGAGGCCTTTCTTGGAGAACGTAAAGGCCCTTTTCGATTATGATACATGGAAGGTATATTTTCACGCTGAGTGAAAAGGTACATATAGATATGGCGAGAGAATCATCCAGTGTCGCGTCTACAACTAGTTCTGATACTTTGAGTTCCTTATCCAGTTGTGATTACATGGATGAGGTTCGCCTTGACGATCTTGAGAGGTATCAAGTAGAGACCCTAGATATCCTAGAAGAGGATGGATCTGAGACTTCAGCTGGTAGTTCTTCTGGTGGTACTCTTTAATTCAGCATGAATGGCGATGAACACATGGAGCAGTGAACTGAGGATTTTATTGTGGATATTTCAAATTCAGAGAATTTAAAGAATCCCTCCACCTCAGATGATTCAGCGATTGATTTTTACTTAGCTGGATTATTTTTATCTAATCATTTTGAGGATGAGAATGGTAGCAAGTCAGATAATGTTTTAGACATCTTCTGTAGTCCGACTTTAGATTATGTTGAGATGGTGAATGACCATAAGGCAAAAACATCCACCGGCAGTACATATCCCATCACTTAATCAGAGGATGAAATAGCAGAGCCAAATCTTACCTTACTTGAGCTGAAGACCCTTCCACCAAACATGAAATATGCTTTCCTTGCAGGTCCACACCGACAGTTTCCAATCATTATCAGCACGTATTTGACTGAAGAACAAGAATCCCATCTGATGGAGATTCTTGAAAGAAACCGCAAGGCCATTGGGTGGACTGTATCCAATCTTCGTGGGATAAATCCTGCTTTGTGTTCCTATCATATCTATCTTGATCATGACAACAGACCTTCTAGAGAGTTTCAGCATAGGTTGAATCCCATCTTACGCGATGTTGTCAAGAAAGACATCACGAAATGGTGTGACGTCGGCTTTATTTATCATATCTCCAACTCTGAATGGGTTAGCCCATTACATGTGAACCAAAGAAGTCGGGAATTCAGATGGTTAAGAATGAGAGTGGAGAGGAGATTCCTAAGAGAGTAACCACGTTGTGGCGGGTATGTGTGGATTACAGAAAGTTGAACGCCGCGACAAAGAAGGATCACTTCCCCTTGCCTTTTATAGACCAAGTGATAAAACGGCTGGCAGGGAAGGAGTACTTCTACTTCTTAGACGGTTACTCCGGATACAATCAAGTTACTATTGTCCCTAAAGATCAGGAGAAGACCCCCTTCACATGTCCTTTCGGCACGCATGCCTTTAGACGGATGCCCTTTGGATTGTGCAATGCCCTCGCTACATTCCAGAGATGCATGATTGCCATTTTTGCGAACATTGTCGGTAATTTTCTAGAGGCCTTTATGGATGATTTATCTGTCTATGGTGAGTCCTTTGACAAATGTTTAGCGCACCTAGACCTGGTTCTTCAGAAATGGTGTGAGGTCGATCTCATTATGTCTTGGAGAAAGAGCCATTTTATTGTTACAAACGAGATCGTTTTGGGGTACATCATCTCCAAGCAAGGCATGGAGGTTGACCTGCCAAAGTGGATGTCATCAAATGACTCGATCCACCATCCAACGTAAAGCAGTTATGGTCTTTTCTGAGGCATGTCGGATTTTATGGATGGTTTATTAAGGACTTTTCCAAGATTTTCCGACCGTTAACTGAACTCCTAGGCAAAGACATCGAGCTCTTGTTAAATGATAAATGTCTTCAGGACTTCCTCATTCTAAAAGAAATGATCATCAGTGCTCCTATCCTATAGCTGCCGATTTGTCTCTACCCTTTGAGATCATGACGGATGCTTCAGATTTTGTGGTCGGGCTTGTATTAGGACAACAGAGGAACAGACTTCCAGTTGCCATTCACTATGTTGGTCGCAGTCTAGATGATGCACAGTGAAATTACATAGTGAAAGAAAACAAGATGTTGGTAGTATTTGCTCTAGATAAATTTTGATCGTGTCTTCTTGGCTCTAAGATCATTGTTTATATTGATCACTCAACTAACCATTTTCTGATGGAAAATAAGGACGCCAAGGCATGCCTTCTCAGATGGATTCTTTTACTCCAGGAATTTGATTTGGATATTAGAGACAAGCATGGGGTAAAGAACATGGTAGTTGACCACCTCTCCCGTCACAGATAGAGCAACCTTTAGATGATTACACGCCATAAATTGTAGAGAGATTTCCATATGAGAGTATCTTTGCAGTTACAAAAATCCTCCGGTATGCAGACATAGTTAACTTTATGGTCACACAAAAGAGTCTGCAAGGTTGGCCAAAAGACTGAGTTGACAGGCTAGTGTCTGAGGCACGACACTACCATTGGGAGGATTTGATTCTTTTTCGTGAAGGACCGGATTGTATCTACACACTATTGTATTCCTCAGGAGGAATACAATAGTGTCCTCACTATGTGCCATTAATTAGAGGTAGGAGGACATCATTCAGGGAAGAGGACGGTGTAGAAGATACTTTAGAGCAGATTTTGGTGCCCGACTCTCACTAGAGATGCTTTCACGTTCGTGAAGAGTTGACCAGAATGTCAGAGAGCTGTAGGGACAATTTGTTCTCGAGATGCCATGCCTATACGACCTGTTATCATTTGTGAGATCTTTGACGCATGTGGTATAGATTTTATGGGACTGTTTCCCTCCAGCAATGGCTTTGAGTACATATTTCTCGTTGTAGATTATGTTAGCAGATGGGTGGAGGATATACCCGCAAGAACTGCTGACAGCAAGATAGTACGCAAGTTCCTTAGGGAACACATTATTTCACGGCTTGGTATTCCATGTATTCTTATTTCAGATAAGGGTAGCCATTTCATTAATAAGGAGGTGAAAAATTTAGTAAAGAGTTATGCTATTGATCACAGAGTAGCTTCTCCTTACGACCCGCAGACGAATGACATTGTTGAAGTCTCAAATAGGGAGGTGAAATCCATTCTCCAAAAATGAGTATGACCAGATACAAAGAATTGGTCACAACTTCTAGACCGGTTTCTTTGGGCATATCGTAGTGCTTATAAAACTCCCTTCAGTACTTCACCATTCAGACTAGTTTACGAAAAGCCATGCCATTTGCCCATAGAGATCATGCACAAATATGAATGGGCTATCAGAGAAATTTTTAGAACTACATAAAGTGGTAGCCAAGAGAAAGTTAGATCTGAATGAGCTGGTAGATATTCGAAATCAAACATACGAGAACACACTCATTTACAAGGACAAAGTGAAGCAATGGCATGATAGACATATCCAATACAAGATCTTTGTTCCTGGGCAGAAAGTTTGGTTATTCAATGCACGATTAAGAATTTTTCCTGGAAAATTAAAGAGCAAGTGGGAAAGATCGTACATCGTCATAACGGTGCACGACAATGGTAGTATTTCTATATCAGATATGTCACCTGGTGTAGAACCGTTTACAGTGAATGGGCATATGCTAAAGCACTTCATGGAGACTAATGATCATCTAGCCCAAGTCGAAGTGATCTACTTTGTACAGGATGCATGGCTACTCTTCCACTTCATCTCTTCCTATACAGAGACTGTGAAGCCATTCGATTTTTCTGGAGTACACACTTGTATATTCATCATTGACCACAATCGTCTCCATTTTTGCTCGTCTTATATGCTTAGAATACTAGATCCTAAGTATAGGGGGGACCGATTGCCTGCTGATTCTCGCAAGTCATTTTTTTATCTTTTTACTTTTCTCATGTATATCCTTTCCTTCACTCTAATCACCAGTCCCTAATTTTAGTCACACTCTTTTCTATATTTAGGATGCCTTATCCTAAGTATAGGGGGACCGAGTGATTTCGATGACTTCTTCTTCTTTGCTCCTTTTGTTCCTTTGTTTATATATTCTTTTCCTCAGTCACCTCATTTTCTGTTCCATTATACTTACGATGATAAGATTGTAAGTATGGGGGGATTGACTTCACATCATTTATTCTTTTTCCTTCACTTTTACTTAGCGCACGAGTTATGTCCTCCTTCTCTCTTTTGACACTATGAGGATAAAGCACAAGCTAAGTATAGGGGGTACGTATATATTCTATATATACTTTTGTCCATAACTCGTACTTTTATGTATTTTGAATATCTATATAATCCATAAAAAGAAGGTGAAGGTTAACTTAAAATCCATCACTTTATTTAATTATTTATAAAAACCTTGAAAATAAGTGCAATATGTCAAAAATCCTATTTACAATATGTAATTAAAAGATGTATAACACTTATATAAAATCCTATATCTATTAAAATATGTGTAAAAATCATATAGTCCTCCTAAAATACCTTTTATATAAAACTTGTAAAATACATTAGTTACTTAATCCAAATAAAATATGGGTAACTTATCTTGTAAAATTTTTATATATAAACTTATACATAAAAAATCAAAATCCATAAAAACGTAAAGTCTAAAATCCATAAAAAATAAAAACCCCTAAAATCCATAAAAATGAGTAAAATTCAGAAAATATACTTCACAAAAATATGGTTGCATTAGCATTTTTCAGAATAAGTTTGATTTCTAGAGCTAAAGATTGGGAAAAGTCTAAAGGATGGAGCTTGATTACGACCTTTAACATTCATTGTAAGAAGCCTAGTTAGGTATTGGATTTTGGACTCTTCAGGTCACTGACTTAAATTATTGGGTTCCATGAGACTATGTTTGGGAAGTCAACTTGAAAAGTGCTTAGAACACTTGTTGTCATCCGTACAACTCTTCATCAGTGAACCAATTTTGGATACATGCACTTTACACTTAGCTTGACTTGCATAGGGCTACGAAGGACAATGCATATTGGTAGTACATTTCTATCCTTGTCTTTGCAACATTGACATCTAAAGACAAGAGAGATTGGGGTTGTGATAGTTTCTTCGGATGAGGGAAGGATCTACTGACATAATTTTTTCGAGATCTTAAAAAGTGGACGAAATAAAAAGATGCTAAATCCGTAGAGGCACAAAGAGATGAATGCAAGCAAATTACAAAGACAATTCAAAGAAGAAGCCACCAAATACAAATATGACCACAATGGTCCAAGCTTCCACCAAAAAGCCTGCATATCTTAGTGGAAACTTAGCTACACCAGTTGGGCTTCACAAAGATATGTGTCTACACTAGTCGCACTCCAATTGTTTCTCATTCTTCTACTCTCTCTCTATATTCGATTATGGACATAGCACAAACTGACCTCAAAAGGAATACCTCCCTCCCAGAAGAGTAGCTGTATGAGGAACCAATAGAAGTGTATAGCTGGGATGGGTTGTTTCTTCGCTTCTTTAAGCAGGAAGAGCTAAAACAATTCACACACCGTACAGATTGAATTCAATGATTGTTAGCATTTGCAGTATGAATGAGTGGATCTGAACTGGTTGTTAAGGTGAACATAAACAAGGATTTATGGAACTTGATGGTTGTTGAGACTAAAATCCTAATCCTAGTTAAGGCCCTGACAAAATGCTTGTTTCAGGCCCGATCGAGCTTCGTCCTTTGTCTATTCTCATGAATTGGTTTAGGAAAACAAATTTATTCTAAATTTCTTTCTTTTTCCCTTATTTTTCAAATAAGTGTTTGCTAAGGGATTAGCAAAGATTAAGTATAGGGGGTTGATGAATCCATGATCCATTAACATTCTATGTGCATTTTGTCTTAAAACCCTTAACAAATACATGTAAATATCCATTAAATTTCACTTTTTAACAAAACCTTAGTCATAACTAAAAATGTACTTTTATGCATCAAAACCATGTAAATAAATAAAAAATAAAAATAAAGAAAATAAAAATAAAGGCAAAATTGTAGATATGTATATATGTACAATATGACTTGTAAAAAAAATATAGCTAAAAGATATATTTATAACTATCCCTGAGACCAAAAAATCCTCAAGACCAAGTCAGCATGGATTGGTTGAAAAATAACTAAGTAGGGGAGATAAGGAAGAAAACAAATAAAATTAATTAATTTCACATTTCAAAATACTTTCCATTAATTATCCAATAAATATCAAAACTTTAAAGATTTTTAGTTAATTCATATTAACATATTATTCATCAAATTGTTTTCCTAATTCTAAAAATGTATAGAAAAATATAAAATAATTTAAAAAATATTATCTGGAATAAACGCCAAGAAATCCAACTTGTAAATTCTCAAAATCCAAATTTTCGAACATCATAACTTTCTCATACGAACTCCAATATCACTCTACTCACCTTTTAAGTTCATATAATAATATTATCTAATTAATGAAAGTGATTTCACTAAAATCGTAGTCTGTTTGAAAAAAGTCGGTTTTGGGACCGAACCACAATTAGGTTTCTGGACTATCTATTTTATTCAGAACACATTATTTATTATTTTAATGATTTTATAATTTCCAATTATTATCTTGATCTTGTATTATAACTCTAATTTATTTCATAATTTTTAAATCTCATTTATTATTTTAAATAAATCAAAAACCATAATTTATAAGTATAAATGAATTGTATAACTTATACACCTATTTATTAAAATACCTAAATTAATTTATTAATATCTATAAAAAGTTACGTACTTTATTTTTTAATATAATAATTAAAAAAATATAAAATTAATATACTATTTAGTAATTTATTAAGTTAAAAATACAAAACCTATTTATTAAGTATTATATATACTTATTTATTAATATAATATTTATATTTTGTAAAATAATAATTATTTATTAAAAGATTATACTATAATATAAATTGTTTAATTATATAGACTTTTCATTTTTATACCTAATTAAAATAACACTATCTACTATTTGATTATATTTATTAAGGGATTTCTTGAAACTGGCCAACCAGTTGCTGACACGTGTCAGCACCTGGGACCTTCTTCCCCACGAAGCCGTCCAGCGAGTTTGTTCCAACTACCCGACTTTGCCTTTCTCTCCAAGCTAACTCCTAACCTCCTCTGTCGTTCTAAACCCTCGATTCTCCACCTCTAGCCATCCTCTGCCACACCCACCTTGATCTTCTAGCAAACCCCCATCAATCATCAATAAATTAACCTCAAAGATCTCCATTTGAAACTAATAAATCCTGAGCTCAAAGATTCCAGGTATACCTTGCCATCACTCTACCTTCATTGTCGTTCTCAGTCGAGACCAAGAGGTGACAACTCCATCCAAGGTCACCGCATTGAAGAAGGGAGACCGAAGGAGGGTTCCAAGGTCGTCGTCACCTTGTATCGCAGCCATCACCGTCGTGTCAAGCTCTGGAGTACCGACCGTCGGGCTACCACCAGAAGATTCTACACCTTCAGTTCACATGTATTTCACTCATCCTTTACCCTTTTATTTCTCGATATCTGTGTCATGTTTAGCGTTATTAAGTACATAATTAGAAGCCTTACTCGTCACCTTTAGACGCCATTCTCTAATCATTCTCGAATTCAATTCAACTCGCATCCACATCGTCTCATTTCTTTACAACTTCATTACTTTCATTATTTCTAGAAAGACACTTTAGGAACAGCAAATCCTTTAATTTTTTTGGTCGATTTTTGTAGAATCAAGTTAGATATCATTCACGTGTAGGTTCTTTATCATTTGGAGCACAATAACAACCACTAGGGTCCTTAAAAGTTTGAAGAGCGATCAAAGCACTAGCATCACCAACAACCTCCAGGTTTGCCTGAAGCGCCATCTTCACCAGCGAACAACCAACGCATTGGAACACCTTAAGAGCTCTTCACCCGCATGCGAGCTCGGAGAAAGAAGGTGTCTCCCTCCTGGCCCTACTGGAGGCCCAAGATCATCGTCGAGTGTAGGGATAATTCGGAGAAGTCGACTTCATCGCCAGCTACGCGAAGGAGTTAAATAACACCAAGAACAACCATGACGCACAATTGCACGACACGTGTCCAGATCAGACGCTCCAGAATCAACCGCACCATCTAATCTCAGCCGTCCAAGATGAAGGGGTATAAAAATTGCATACTAGACCCCAACGAAGATCCAGAATTCCAACCTGCTTTAGATACTTCCAGATATTACATTTAGGTCCCCTCATAGGGACCTAAATGTAATAAGTTTACTTCTCTTTATAGTTTAGTCCCTGAGCAAGGACCATTTTGTAACGGACATTAAGAACTTTTTTTGCAATTGTACGCTTGGCTTGTTGGGGTATTTTAGACCTTATTTTTGTTGTATTTTCTTCCCGAATTTTTAGGGTAGTTTTATAACTACCCAAGATACATTTATTTATTTTTTCATGATTTTTCATTGTATCATTTCTTCGATTTGATTTTCGCAATATTGAGTCAGTTTCAAGTCTTTATTGAGTCTTTTGTAAAATCAAGAATATAGTAAATTTTTCGGGATTTCTTCATTATATCAAAAACCGATGTTTTGATATTCTTCCTCCTCGAGTTCGACCTAGGCATACTTACCTGGAGAAATAACATAGTGTAGACGAAATAGGAGAGATAAAAAGTTCTTTTCTTCTCATTTTCTCTTTCTCCTATTTTATTGATTCTAGTTTGATCAATGCGGCTTTCGATTTAGCAGTTTTCTACAACTGATATCTCTATAGAATCTTTAACCTCTAGCAAAAGTAATGTTATCAACTACTAGCTACTATTGTGGTTGCTGCAGAAACATCGATCTTGGGGCATATGCATAGCAAACATGTTAGACCGCTAGCTGTGGTTGACTTGGTTGAGTAGGATATGACGATACTTGTTACTTCTACTCAACGAGAGTGGTAGACAATGTAGACACAGAACTACAGGAGCTGATCGTGCTAACCAGCAGCTCTAGCTGCTTAGTGATCTAGTCCAATTTATCTAGATGATGTGTCCTCTGTTCGATTCATAGAAAGCTTCTCAAGATCATGCGATCGTTTCTCGATAATAATTACCTTGGACAGATGGGTCCCTATGATGCTCAAGTTGGAGATCTCATTCCTATCCGTCTCGTGGGAAGATGCCATATGAACTGGCTTCTCAAGAATGCAGGGATGACATTAATATGCACAGGATGATGATAAGGCAACCTCTCCTTTGACCATCTCCTTGAAGATCTACTAGATGATGTCATCGTCTTCGTTGAAATACGAGCCGCCACAAATGACATCCATGAGCTTTTTATTTTCATGTGTCAATCCCCTAAAGAAATGTTGGACCAAGCTGGTCCTTGGATTCTCATGATGGGGACATGTCTCTTGCAACTTAGTAAACCTCTCTCAGGCCTCATGAATGGACTTGTGTGCATCTTGGGTGAAGTGTACACACATCTGATTAAGTTGCCCAAGTTGTGTAGTAGTTATGCAGAAAGGAAGAGTTAAGCTCTTCCCATGTCATGACAACGTTCCTTGAGTAGATGATCCAATGAAGTGCTTTATCATGTAGACTAAATAGGAATGTCATCATCATGACTACTCCTAACAATATGTTAGGGTAGTAAGTTGTAGCGTGAATGCGCCTGAATAGTTATAGATGGATATAAGGTTCTTCATTTTCATTGTTGTGGAAGCTGGGTAGGAGCGCCAAGAGTTGAGGCTTCAACTTGAAATGTGTGTGGATCGCTAGGATTTGGATCAATTCGGTAACTTTCCCGGCTCCAAGGTTGTATGTCTCCTTGAGAGTCAGCTTGGGCCACTCTCCTCAAGGCTCATTTGTTTGGGCCTCCACCTTCTCTCTTCGTCTTGTCCTCCTCTTCCTTGAGGATTTTCTCTTCCTCTCCTCAAGTCATTGAGCATGTCCTGAAAAGTGACATGTGCTAAAGCATGGTTAGTGAGATGCTGCTGGATTTCCTTAATAAAGGTAAGGATCTAGACATTCATGATGTTTTGATCCAGATATTAGATCTTATATGGATGCGGAGGGTGTTGTGGTCGTTTCTGTTTTCCTCCGGGAGCCATTTCTTTCTCTGAATATGAATCTGAGTCCAACACATTCTCTACCTCTAGATCGGGCTCATGATATTTATATGGAATGTTGCCCCGATCAATTTGTATTGAGGCACCATATGTGACAAATTGGTATGTGTTAAGGTCAACACAGAACTTCACTAAGGATGGCGAGGTGTAAGGAGTGAAATCAATAGCCATCCAAAATGGGCGGACTCTGGAACAAGGGTGAACCTGAATTATTGAAGAAGGAGAGAGTTTGCATGTCGGTTCATGGAGTCCAAATCAGGTTATCGGGAATCAACTTGAATTATTGGAGAAGGCAGGCACATGGAATTGATGTTGGTGTTGGTGGAGTCCTGACTAAGCCATCCATGGTTCGCCATCTCGGAGATGAAGAGGATATCAAGAATGGAAGAATGATACATAGGTCAAACAAGGAATAAATGGAGTGGAAATAGTAGAAGGCTCAAAGTGGGCGAAGGGTCAAATGAGGAATAAACATATGAAAATGGAATATGCGATACTGATCTTTGAACTAAACTACAATCAAACAAACACCAAACTATTTTGGGTTCACCAACTCAAGATAGATGAAGTCGTAAAAGTTTGATTGTTTTTAACTTTTCAATTTTATTTTTGTTTTATAGGCAATAACTTATAACAAGTCCTTATGAACGATAACCCTATAGGAGTGTGTGTGTACTGCCAGGAAAGTTCCCCGTACTTCTTCCACATCCTTTGTAACATGTGATCTGTGTACTGAAAGGTCTTTGATATCATGCCTGCGGGGCTACTCAACCAAAGAATAAGTGACCTTAGTCACAACGGAATCACCTGTGAGCATGCAAGGACCTACTCGGACGCAAATTGATGAAATAGACACACCCGTGAGGGTGTGGCCTACGCTTCATAATTCAGATCAAGTTGGATGCTTCACACAAGGCGAGAACACCATGATCGATGATGCCATACTCAATCATGTACAATGGAGGGTGACAATAGGTCACCATCCCGAGTGATGATTAAAGCACCACAGATCAGGATTTGGGCTCTATCCTTAGGGGCCATGCCTCACTCAGTCTGGAATATACTTGAAAACAACGAAGTCATTTTATGAACCTAAAACAATGATGTCCATTGTGATTTTTTATTAAGGTCAAATTTTATTTATCAGTCCCTTTTTATTTTTTTTGGGTTTTCAATTTTTTGAGTATTTTCAGAGCAAGTTACCTAACAATTTTTTGTATTTTTCCTTTAAATCCTAAGTAATATAAACACAAGGGGAGAAAGCAGAAAAGATGTGCAAGTCATCACTAAGATGGAAATCTCACCTTAATGACTAATGATGCATTCAAAGCTAGAATTACTTACAGTGCTTCCCAACTCTCCTCATGCAGGATGCAAGGCAGAATTGAAATATTTATACTAAATGGCGATATGCAAAAGCAAGAAAGCGTCGTAAACAATAGCTATTATTATCGGGAAGAACTAATTATTAATTACTCAAAAATGGATCCTAAGTGTCTAGTCTTGGAGACCTCTCAGTGCCCGCTACAACGTGTCCTGCCAGCATTGTATGATGCCTCTCTCCGCTCGTTGTTCCAAATTCAAGTAGTTAGAATAACTATTTTATGAAGTGTGTATCACTATAGGTTGATGCAATATAATTAGGGCTTTAGACCTAACTACCGAGTCAAGAAACTAGTGTCTAAGGGCTCACTCACATAAAATAAATAGAAACAAGGGTCGAAAGCTCAAATCACGAGAAACAAAATAAAAATAAATGAAGAAAAGACGAAAAAACATGACGAGGCCCCCAACTAAATAGACACCCGGGCATTGGGCCTCACTAAGTGTGGCAATGTCTAAATTATTACAAATTAATTTCTAAATAAAATAAAACTCTCTCTCTCACAAAAAATGAAAATAGAGAGTAAGGTTGAGATGCTCTTCTTATTCTTTCTTGCTCCTCTTTCTTACTCTCTCCTAGTTGGCTCACAAGAGAAGGCCAACCTCCGCTCGGCTCGAGCGCATCCACCACCTAAGAGATAGTTATCGCAAAGCGTTCCATCGCAAGAAAGATAAACAAGAAGCATTCATTAGAACAATCAAATAAATACCAAAATAAAGTAAGCTGAAAATAAAGGAAAAATAATGTGCAACTGTGTACAAAATTTGCTATGATCCATTGCTCCCCGGCAACGGTGCCATCTGAAAAACCAAAATAATCCCTACAACGTTCTTGTGGTCCACACAAGGCGGGACCAACAGTCGTTATGTCAACCACTCTCAGAGACCAATTGACTAAATCAACAATCAACCCACACAATAGTATCAAGCAATGAATAAGAAGGTGTGAATCAAAATTTATTATACCCTACATGAAAAGTGTATATTGGACAAGTAGGCAGGGGTCAAACTCAGGGAACAAACGTGGTAGCATTGGTATTTTATTTATATATTAATAAAACATGTATAGACGTATATAGGTATGCCCACTATTCACTTAGGTTTTTGTTGGTTTTTATTTTAATTAAATATATGTTAAATTTTTTAATTAATTATATATATTAAAATAGTTGTAAAATATTTATAATAACAATTAATATTATAATTTATATAAAACTATATATGGATATGTAATACACTATAGGGTAATATAATTATAAACATAGGTGAAAATAGTCAAAAATAGCAAAATAAAATATTTTTTGTTTTAAAAAACATTCTTCTATTTTTCTGATTTTCAATCATCTATGCTAATTTTTAGTCATTTTTTGAAGTCCAAAATATCCTAAAACATGGATTAAATAAATAGACAGAATCGTTAGGATTTTAAACCAGAAAAAACTTCGAAATTTTTCTAAATCAATTTTAAAATATACTAATGTATATAAATAAAAATACAAAATAGAAAGAAATATTTTTTGAGTTTTTGAAAAAATACTTTTTTGATAAGATTTTGGAGTTTTTAATTTTTTGTTATTTTCTTTTTCTATTTTAGGGATTTTTGTTCTGAGGGTACTAGACACTATAATAAATAGAAACTATTTTTTGGGGAATTTTCAAACAAAATTTTATTATATTTTGGATTTTAAGGTGAACAGGGAAAATCCGTGTAATATCTGATTTTTAGTAAATAGGAAAAGGGCATAAAATGAAAAACTAATTACATGGTGTGACAAAGCATGCATCCAAGTACATCATCCTAATTTTTACAATTTTTGGAGTATGGATGATATTTACAAAAAATTAGACAAACTTACACAAAAATACTTAAACTAGCATGGGTATATTTGTAATTAAAATAAAGGTCAGGGGCTACAGTGTAAAATACACAAAATTTTTAAAATAATATTAAAATTTTTAATATTAAAACACAATTACAAAGCTACAAGGACTTCTCTGTGAAATTCCCATGCACATGGGCCACACATGAGGTGACGTGGTGGAGGATAAAATGCAATTTTAGATAGTTTAGGGGCTTACATGCAAATTGTTGTCTACTTTTTAAATTTTAGGAAATATTTAAAACCTTTTAACTATTACAAAAATGTGAAGGGGGTCTTGTGAAATTTAGCCCTTAAACGTCTAAGATCAGACCGATGCTCAGCTGACATGTGTTGGATCTGACCGTTGTCCTTGTGCATCCCTTCAATCGAAATCAGTAGCCCAGATCTGATCTGGGTTCACTACTAAAAAGCATAGAACATGCCACGGTTGAGTATCGTGGCTTAATGTCATATTACCGTTGCCTAATAATATTGGCCACGATAATATTACTGTGGTTTATACCATCGTGTCTTATAGTTTACCGTGGCCAAAGAGGTGACTTTTTCGTCACAGTGGACTTACTGTGGCTATATTGTTTTGACCACGGTAATTTTACCGTTGAAAAAACTTTTAAGACATGGTTTAATTGCATGACAAATCTATTTAAGCCATGTTAACCAAAATGTGGTAAAAAATATATTGACAAAGTACATAGGCTTTGACAACAATTTAATAGTTGTGACAATAGAGATTTGACCATGGAAGTGGTACCGTGGCAAAAAAAGTAGATTTAAAAAAAATCAATGCATGTGTCAATTAATCATTTAACAAAATCTCATATGATATGCATATGCTATTCGATGGTCATTCCCTGTACTGTCATAATCACATGGTGAACATGCATACACATGATAAATCTACATACAAGGTAACAAACAAACTTATGATAAGCATAAACACACAAGTTGAAAAAGTGCATAATCCTCATGTCAACATAAGGTTTTTAACAAAATAAGAGCTAATTAAGGTTCAATTAGCTAATAAAACATTAAAAAATATATGACCTTTGAAATCTAATAATATTAGGTGTAACATAAAGATCGGTCTAAAATTGAATGCTATTCATCTAAAGCGAAATCACTAAAATCTGCATCATCTTCTGAATTTTCATCATCATCTCTTCTTGCACCCAGACCTTTGTTCATTCCAGATGATGAACACTGTCTTTGTGATGAACGACTGCCCTTCGATGATGACGCTTCTTGTGCTTTGGCAATGACAGCGACTGATTTTGCTATCTCTCCTAGCAAGACCTCTAATCTTGTGACTTGATCATGTAAGTTACTATCTGGTTGGCATCTATGTCCATAGTACTTGGATGGATTAACCCCTCTGCCTACTCCCCTCACGCGTCCTGGATGTTCAGGTCCAGTAGCTTGTAGATATGCTGCGTCTGGAGAGATAGGAGACCCATCATTTGGGTGTTGAAGTGCCATCATTTGCTACTGATACAATGAAATAAAAAGAATTTGAATTAATACATATATTAAAATGAATTTGAAACATAAATATATTAACTTACATGTTGCTTTTGCAATTTCTTATCATGCCACATTCTTGAGCCATCTTTTCCTTCTCTACTTTTTGAGTATATAAAAAGATTGCAACGATTAACATCAATACCCTTTTTCACATGAATTTAATTATATAAATAAATATATGAGGTAATGCATAAAAATTACTTAAATTAAAAAAATAATAATTACATACCAACTCGTGATTTAACTGCTTGGTGTTTTTTCTACCCATGCGATGAGCTGAATGTGTTAACTTTGATCGATTATGTGCATTTCTGCACTGCATTGCCTACAATAATATAATTTCCATAATTAGCACCTATTATTTTCGAACAGAAATCTAAACTAAACAGGACAATTGGAATTATTTTGATGGATGAAAAAAGATTTAAAACAAATACCATTTATAAACAAAGAGGAGCTTCTAATCAACAATAATGGTAAAAACAAATAGATTCTAAGTAGATCTACTTCAATAGAATGTAACAATGTCTAGCAATGTCATCGATAGGAAATATGGCACACGTGTCACCCAATAAAGAAAAATAGAAAAGAAACCGAAGATGAGCTCGAATAAAAAAAAATCACAAAAGTTTCTCATCTCGATGAGATCTACAATATTCATGAGCACCAAGTGCAAATGAAATGCAAATTGCAAGATATGTATATTTTTGTGATATTTTATGTATATAAAATACTAATTTTATGTTTTGAAATTTTTATTTGATTTTTTGATAATAAATAAATGCAAGAAAAAGTCAAACATGCTATGAAATAATATAATGGACTCAAATGGAAGTAGACCCGGCCTTTGGATTAATATTTGAAGGAACTCTTGTGAGAATTAGGACTTTAATCTGCCCTAAGTTTTACATATCATTGTAATAGTTCCGGCTCAGAAGTCATCTTAGATCAATCCTTCGCCCAAAGCATACCCCATGAACATTGAGTAACTGTCTCATGTGTGTGAAAGGTTTTACCTCTTCCCATCAAGAATGTCGGACTACCATGCAAACCTCTCCTCCAATAACTCGTCCTCGGAGAGTCAGGTCTTTCCTCTTGAGTTTAGTCATGTTGTATTCATAATCAAAAGGGGGAGAAATTTTTTGAAGAAAGGGAAAAGAACTGGAGGGTGACCAGTGTAGTAACCTCTCCTTGTGAAGTCGGCCAGTGCAGCCAAATCTCCACCAAGATTTGCAGGTTGTCTTGAAGCTGGACCTTTTTTATCAAATATTTATTTTGTTTGACTTCATTTGGTTCGGATTTTTGGTAATTCTGCATGAATCTTTTGTGCCCCTATGGATATAGAATCTTTCTTTCCACACATGTTTTGAGGTCTTAGAAAAAATTATGCCCATCCATCCATCCATCATCTGAATCTTTAATTGTGCCCAGTGTCCATCCCTCATCTGAAGCTTTTATTTCAACCCATATTCCGGTCTCTAGATGTCCACGCTACCAGAAAAGAGACTCACATAATATTTCAACACCCCATCTGAGTTGAGCTAAGTGCATAGTGCGAGAGTACAGATTACTTCCCTATTCTGAAGTCATACCCAGAATGAGGGGACCTAGTTAGACACTAAGAGTTAAAGCCTGCACATTGTCATGTGGAACTCGAACAATTAAGTAAAAGACCTGAAGCTTCTAAAATCCTCTTTGTCGATGAAGTTCCTTTGAAAATTAGGTAGATTAGGGCTAAGTTGTGACCACTCTCAACTTCTATTCATAACTCAGTTCAGTACCAATAGCTTTCCACGTTGCATAAGCAAGATATGCAAATGAAATGTAGATATGAACTACATATGAGGCGCAAGATGATTTTCTTCTCATTTTTTGCATGAATGCAAGGATGATATGCGATAATAAATAAGAAGTGTTTTTCTTCTTTTTTTCATTTTAAAAACTTTACCCTTCTCGTATTATTGCAAAATATATACAAAAATACATGAAAGTACGGGCTACGTAATATATATATATATATATATATATATAATATACACGCCCCCTATACTAAGCGGGTGTAATGCCCTCATAGCACAAGAAGCAAGGAAAAGACATAGCCCGTGCTAAGAGTAGGAGAGTGAAAAACAAAGGAAGTATAGAATTCGACCCTCCTGAAGAACAAGAAAATGGGAGTCGTTAAGTAATGACCTGACAAATCAGGCTCACTATCGCTGAGGCACCTACTCAAATCCTCTTGTTGTTTCAACGATTAAACCCACATAGATAATTAATCAATTAAGAGCAAAAGTTAAGATTTATTATACCCAACTAAGAATGTATTATGGCAAGCAAGTAGGGGACGAACACATGAAACAATGGAGTACAACAGGCAAAGATGCATAATCAAAGCATAATTTATCACTCACACTCTTAGCAAAATGAATTTTTATGGTTTTTAAATTTTTAATTTTTTTTTAATTTTATTTTATTTTATATTTTGTATTTTGATTGTTTATTTCTGTTTTTATATGTTTTATTTAGATTTTTATAATTTTGTATTTCTTTTTATTTTAAAATAGATAACATAGCTATATAAGAGTATATATAATATAGACTAATATAGATATAAATAATAGTAAACATAGTTAAAATAAGAAAATGAATACTTTTGGGGTTTTAAATTTTTTTACAAGTTTTGTGATTTTTATGAATTTTTGCTAATTTGTATATATTTTTAAAGTCAAAATTACCTTGAATAAGGGTTTAATAAAATACCCAAAATTAAAATGGAGATAAAAAATAGCAAATCGAATCATAATTTCTCCAAATTAATTATAATATGTAAATAATAATATAAAGAAAAATCAGAAAAAGAGAATAGAACTTTTGGAATTTTAGAGAATTTTATAGATATTTATAAGTGTTTTTAGGGTTTTTCAACATTCAAGAGTTTTATTTTATAATTTTTAGGGATTTTTGGTCTGGAGTTGTATATTTTTTTATGTATTTTCTAATGTAGACAAGGAAAAAATTGGCTAATTTTAATTTTTTATAACATACAAAATGGGCCTAAAAATGCAATGCAAAATATAACATGGATCAACACAATAACATGCGCCTCCTCTATTTTTTTGGAAATTTTTAGAGCTTGAGAAATTCTTTTAAATAAATAGAGGGAACATAAAGAATCTACAATCTTGCAAGGGTATTTTTTGAAAATAGAGTAAAGTCTAGGGGCCATATTGCAAATTTCACAAAAATAAATAACTAAAATTAAATGTTACTAGACTTAGTGCCAATATCCAAATCCACAAGGGCACACTTACAAAATGTCCAGACTCTATCGGGCGAGGTGGAGTGGGAATAAAGTGTTAATAAAATAAATTACAGGGATTTTCTACAAAATACACAAAACTAATTAAATGGAAGATGAATGTTTGAGTATCAAATATTAAATACAAAATTTGAGGGGGAAAATGACACAAAATACCCCTCTGATGGCGCTGATCGATGATCTGATGGCGCCACTTATGCCATGCTTCGTATCCAGGTTTGACGATGACAGTTCATTCGTGAACGGTGGCGATTAGATTTCCCCATGGATCTGACGGCATCCTACTATCGTGATCCAACAGATCTGGTTAGACCTGGAGCGAGACGATGATCCGATGACTGTTGTTGTTCACGAAGAACTGCTGCCTTTTGTGGCTTTGATCTACAGAATCTCATGCTCCCCGGCCTCTCCTTTACTGCAAGTGGGTCCAAAAGCTTGATGATATCCTACTGTTCCGGTGGATGGCTCAAAAGAGTGCGGGAGGGTCTAGATTGCTCCAATGATGGTGGTTCATCTGGGAGGTACCTCCTGCTCTTCGGGGGGCTCCAAAGGGGCCCTATCTTCGATAATACTTGCAGGGGTTAGTTAATAAAACCCGGTGAAGCGGTGGGGTGGTTTAGGTAGGCGAATGACCGGAAGATGAGGTGGATGGGCTTCCTCCAATGATTGACAGAGGAGGAGGAAGTGGACCGCATGTTCTATGCAAGAACACGGTGAGCGGGAGTGCGTCCGGCGGAGAGCATGCACAGGGGGAGATGATTGAGGTGCAAGTAAAGGTGGAGGCGTGTTAGGGGAGGCAGAACGTTGAGGTAGAGCCAAAGCTCCAGCGAACGAGGGCTACAGATTCAACTCCACACGAGATGAAATCAACGAAAAGGAAATGCACTGTTATCCTAATACTGAGCTATGAAATCAAAAGAACAAGAAACGGAGAAGCTACTTGACCAAGACCGGGGTGGAGCAAGCTCGTGGCGGTAATGGTGGAAGCGACTCATATATGCCTCAATTCGACACCAAGCGACGCACTGAAAGTGTCCTTGCCTCCCTATTGTCACCATGAAGGAAGTTTGCGCCTTAGGTTTAGGGTTCGAAGGTGGAAGAGGGATCAAACTTGGAAATGAGGATGAGTAAAGATCATGTACAGGATGGACATAGGGCTCCAAATATCAAGGTGATGGCATCGGTTAAGCGATTAGTAGCCCAAGGTATCAGTTGGGCGTGAATCACCGATGAACGAGACAAAAGATTGCAGAAAAAATATACCCAAGTCGGTGCTCAGATCGACATGGAAAAAAGTGAGAAAATGGTCATACCATAGGTCTGACACCCCTACGACCTCAGTCAGAGAGTTGACCAAGGTCAATTGAGGGCGAACATTGGTTGGTCCATGTGGACCAACCAGAAAATCAAACCTCAAAAAATATTTATAAAATCGATATAAAATATAAATGATTTTATTAATTCTAAGTTAAAAATTAAAAATATTTATTATTTTATAAAGTATTTTATTACGATTTTTTTATTTTTTTGAGGTATAAAATTACAAGTTACTTTTTAGGGTTAATATGAGGTGTATTCATCTATGTTTTTGAGTCTTTCATTTATATTATGTATATTTAATTTTATTATTTTAGTCTATCTTTCTATAAAATTATAACTTATTTCTAAATACTTAAACATATTTTTATTATATTTTTCTGATGCAATATATACACTTAAATAAATAGGTGTATTTATTATATTGGCATAGATACAGGTATTTCATCTATGTATTTTATATACCTATTTTATTTCGATATTTTCTTTATTATTTTATTCCAGTTTTAATATGTACATATATTATAAATAATATTTACAAAATTATAAAATTATAAAATTATAAAATTATAAAATTAATAGATAATGAATAAATTGAATTTTTTAATTGGGCATATTATACAATAGGGGTCCAAAAACCTAACTTTCACATCCTAACTCCAAAAAATATGAAACCACATTCATTAAGTATCTTATTAAAAGTTATATACAATTAAAGGTAATTTGATACGTTTTGAGTTTTATTTGAGAGATATGGGTCTGGTAAGTTGGGATTTTGGAAAATTATTTAGAATATAGTTTTTTCTCTATGTATAATTTTTGTATAAAATCAATTTTGTATTTTTCTATATCTTATTATCTACTACTTTCATGTTCAAAGATTCTTTATTTGAGGTAAAAAAGTAAAAAAAACTAGGTCCCAAAAATAAATAAAGAATGAATAAATAAAGGAAAATTTTATTGTATTGATGGCCCTTATCTCCCCCTACTTTATTCTTTGTCACCCTATTCATCAAGATGCCTAGGTCTCAGGGTTTAGGAATATAAAATATCTTTGATATTTTATTCTTTTTATTTTCTTTTCTTTATTCTATAATTTTGGCATTAAAAACTGTATTTTATACCATATTTGTACAACAATGCATGAATGTTAATTTACGCAAATTAAGGGTATCTACATGCATTTACTATGGTTTCTAAGGCCAAAATGATAGAATAAAGGTGATGAAATGGAGATTCATCACCCCCTGTACTAGCCTTTGCTAGTCCCTAGAAAACACTTATGCAAGAAGTGCAGAAAATAAAAACAAAAGAAAATAAAAAGAAAGAAATTGGATTAAGTTTAATTGTCAAACTTGTCTTCACAAAATCAAAGTTTGGAGCTTAAGTCAGGCCTTTGGAATTTTAGTGCAGACAGAACCTTATTGGGAATCAAATTTAAAATCCAAAAGCCTTCAAGAATCCCAAAACTCTTCTCAAGTACCCTCAATAGCCAGATCAGAATATTTCAATTCATACGTAAACCCTAATGACTATAAATATGACTTGTACAATGTAAGTGATAGTGGCTCCCCTCAATTGAAATGACAAAGAGACTGACTTCTCCATCATGACAACCCAGTGATTCACCAATTCAGCAACTCCTTCCTCGAGGAGCGGTGTGTTCCCTTCTAGTTCAAGTGACAACCAGCTCAAGGGGAAGGGTGAAGAGAAGAATGGACGGTAGCCGGTGTAGCTATCTATCCTAGGATGCAAGACCAATGTAGTCAAGTCATCCAACTGCAAGCTCATATGATTTGACTTTGAAGTTTAAGCTTGCTTATTGACTATACAAATATATACACTCTAGCAGGCATTTTATTTTCAATTAGGCATGTCCATTTTTTAGAGTTTTTGCTTTTTGCTTTTTTTTGAAATACTATATACAACAACATTTACATAAGGATTTTTTCTCTTGAGCCAATAGACTATCCCTCTTTTGAAGCATTATTGCAACCCACATACTCTCCTGTCTTTACATATCTACACAACTGAACGGGTTGGGGTGCACTTCCCTCCCTAGACGAGGACAAATTTTTCCACGTGTGTGTGTCTCGTACCGGAAAATCTGATCCCCTCACCACTTCAATTGAGTTGAGCCAAGTGAAAGGTGCAGGTGTCCAAGTTAGGTCATTATCGACAAGATCTATGCGTATATTCTGAAATATTCTACTTAGGCAGTCAAGAATCCATTGAAACAAGTGTCGTGATCCTCAAAGAACTAAGTCAACTAGACATGAGGTACCTCAATTCCAGTTCATGTAAGGTTCCTGTTATTAGGTAGATTTAAGGTCCAACCAAGCTCCAATCTTCGGATTTTACTTATATTTGTTCAATTACCAAACTCAATTCGAAAATGTGAATGCAATGCATATGTTATGCGGAAAATATTTTTTGTGACTCAATTTTTCAAAGTTTTGAACTTTTATGGATTTCTGAAAAAGATGATGCAAATGCAATTTTTTTATCTTTTTCAAAAAGGTTTTGCAAATGATTTTGGTATTTTTTATTTTTTGCAAAAGTTTTTGTGATTTTTGAAAATATTTTGATTAAAAACTAGGTACAAATATTTACACAGGGATGCATCTTATACTTACAAGAATTAGGGTTATTAAGAATTTACAAGGGATAAGTAATCATTGAGTGTGATGTATATATTCCTCAAACTTATTTGAAAGTCATTTTACAAAACATTTTGAAAACTATAGTCCATGATTTTTTTTCAAATACTTTTTACAAATATTTACACATATTTGAAAATCATTTTGCAAATGTTTTTCAAATAGTATAGCTATATTTTTAAAAAATATGTTTGCAACCCTTTTCCAAGCATTTGCAAATCATTTTTCAAACATTTTTATTTCACACAAAGAAAATATTTTTCAAAATAAAACATTTTTGAAAGGTTGAAAATATTTAACCAAACATTTTCCAAATAGTTTTCAAAATATTTTTCAAAAAGATTTTCACACTATTTTTCAAATATTTTGCAAAAAAATTATTTTTTCCTTATTTATTATTCAATATATACAAAAAGAATTTGAGGAATAATATGCATCTTTTTATTAAGGGTTTTAATGAATTATAATAATAGTTTTAACCATATTTATTAATCAAATTACGAATGTACGAGTTATGGCTAAAGTATATACAGAGTATATATGAACCCCCCTATACTTAGCTTGAGCTATGTCCTTATATAGCAGAGAGAAAAAAGAAGACATTACTCGTACTGAGTATAGAAAAGTCTAAAGAAGAAACAAACAAGAAATGAATAAATCAATGAGAAGTTGGGCATCCCCCTATACTTAGAATCAAATAATCCTAAGTATATTAGACTATATAGAAAGCAAGGAGGGTCAAGGGTGGGAATGAACAGATCGTACTCAAACTATCTCCCCTTATACTTAGGGTAATATATCCCTAAGTATAGACAAGAAAAGGAGATAGTGGAGAGGATCAAAAAAAGAAAGATCTCAGGGAGCACACCTTTTTGGTAGAAAAAAATGAAAAGGAAAAGAAGAAAAGATAAGTGAAGATAGAATAAGAAATTTGAACAAGTCGGGGTGCACATCCCACCTATACTTAGAACAAAGTACGTCCTAACTGTAGCATTGATGAAGGGGATGACACCTTTTCGGTAAAATAAGAGACGAAATAAGGAAATGAAGAAAAGAAGAAAAGTCATTAAAAAATAGTTTGATACGCTTTGTCTTCGGCTGCAGCTAACGAAATGTTCAGTTCATCATCGTAAATCACTTGAACGGAGTCGACGACATACAAGAATGTGTCATGTTACATATACAACTTCAGAAGCTGTCCATTGACCACAAATGGTTGTGCGTCAGCTGACAAACTAGATATCATTACACTTCTATTGCCACGCACCTGCCTGACTGTAAACAGCCCAGTCCATTTGCTCTTCAGTTAGCCTGGAAAGATCTTAAATTTCGCATCGAACAACCACACCTTCTGATCCAGCTCGAAAGATTTGCGATGGATATGCTTGTCTTGCCACTTCTTGACCTTCTCCTTGTACATTAGGCTTTTGTCATATGCATAGTCCCTAAATCCCAACAATCTATTCAGGTCCACTTTTCGGTTCTTCATGGCTTTCTCAAAGTTCAAGTTGCAGATGTTGATGGCCCATAAAGATTCGTGAATCAATTCAATGAGCAGATTACATGGCTTGCCATATACAAGGCGGTAGGGGGACATTCCTAAAGGAGACTTGTATGCAGTTCTTCATACCCAGAGAACTGAATCGAGTATCTGAGGCAAGTTCTTGTAATCCGAACGCACAAGATTTTCTAGAATCATCATTATTTTCCTGTTTGAACATCCAGCTAAGCCATTGGACTGTGCATGGTATGGTGAAGCGATACAATGTTCTATGCAAAATTTCTAAGTTAGCTTCTTCACCTCTATGTTTATGAAATGACTATCCCCGTTTGATATTAGAATTTAGGGAATCCGGAACTGTGCAATAATGTGATCTCTTAAGAATCGACAGACAGTCCGACTATTGGTAATTAGGGCATGAATAGCCTCCACCCAATGACTCACATAATCGACAGCAAGCAGATATATATATTTCTAGCCTTGGTTGTTCGTAAATGGGCCAATAAAGTCGATGCCTCATGCGTCGAAGATGTCAGATATCTGAATGAACTTCAAAGGCATCGTGTCTCTCATTCCTACAGTACTGCTGATCTTCTGGCAGTCAGTGTAACACTTGACATAATCTTCTGCATCCTTGAATAATGTAGGCCAACAAGGCCACTCTGAAGAACCTTTGCTACCGTTCGTATGCCTGAATGGTGTCCTCTAGATTCTTGATCATGGCAAAGTGCAAGGACACTCGAAAATTCCTCCTGAGGGATACACCTCCTCCAAATGCAATCGGCCCCATCAAAAAATAGATATTGATCCTCCCACTACTAGTAATAGATTTTAGACAGAAATTTGTCAATTTAAAGCTTCGGTCAATCTTGCGGAGTTCTCTTGGTCACAAGATAGTTCACAATATTAGCATACCAGGGAAGCGAGGTAACTAACAAAATTACCTCATTTGGAAAGGTCTTAGTGATAGGTTACAAGTTTGGCTCAAGAGACTCATGCTTGGGAAGTCTGGATAAGTAGCACGCCACCACATTCTTAACTCCATATTTATCTCGAAATTTCAAGCTCAAACTCTTGGAGGAGAAGGATCCACCAGATGAGACGTGGTTTGGCATCCTTCTCTGTTGTAAGTACCAGATGGCCAAATGATCTATGTAAATGATGACCTTGGACCCGAGGAGATGGGATCTGAACTTTCCCAAGGCAAAGACTACCGCTAGCAGCTCCTTCTCAGTGATTGTGTAATTTCTTTGAGCTTCATCGAACGTCTGGTTAGCGTAGTGAATAGCAAATGGGACATTATCTTTCCTCTGTCTAAGCAACGCACCAATGGCATAATCTGACGCATCAGTAATTATCACAAAAGGTTGTGTCCAAATCGACGGCTGCAAGACAGGGGCCTGAGTGATAAGTTCTTTCAATTGATTAAAGGCAAGGAGCACACAACCGTCAACAATGAAGTCATTATCCTTGCCTAGCAACTAGATCAACGGTCTGGCCAACTTACTAAAATCTTTGATAAATTGTTGGTAAAAACTGACATGGCCCATGAATTACCTGATCTGCTTGATGGTTGTTGGTGGCCTGAGCTTGAAAATCACCTCCACCTTGGCTGGGTCAATTTCCATGTCACGTTTAGATACAACGTGACCCAACACAATTCCCTCAGTCACCATGAAGTTGCTCTTCTCCCACGAGAGCACCAGGTTTACCTCACAACACCTCTGTAATACGCGGTCTAAATAATCAAGGCATTGATCAAAGGAGTCCCCGTAGATCGAGAAATCATCCATAAAGACTTCAAGAAAATTGTCCACCATGTCAGCAAAAACTGTCAACATACATCTCTGAAATATGGTTGGGGCATTGCATAGCCCGAACGGTATCCGTCTGAAGGCGTATGTACCAAAGAGACAGGTGGACGTGGTCTTCTCTTGGTCTCCAGGAGCTATAGAGACTTGATAATATACACTGTATCCATCCAAGAAGCATAAGTATTCTTTCGTTGTCAGTCTCTCAAGAACCTAGTCAATGAAAGACAGTGGAAAATGATCCTTCTTGGTGGCGAGATTGAGTCTTCTGTAGTCTACACACACTCACCAGGAAGTGGTCACTCTGGTTGTGATCTCCTGTCCTTTGTCGTTCTTCACGATAGTAATCCCTGATTTCTTTGGCACAACATGCAAAGGGATCACCCATTTGCTGTCAGAGATGGGATATATGAATCTCGCATCACACCATTTCTAAATTTCTTTCAAGATAATCTCCCGCAGGTTCGTGTTTAGTCTTATCTGAAACTTGCGAGAGGGTTTACTGTCTTCTTCAAGGAAGATGCGATGCGAACAAAGGGAAGGGTTAATCGCATGGAGATCTGAAGTTTTCCAACCAATCACCTTACAGTTTTGTTTAAGAATATCCATCAGACTAGATTCCTGATCTTTCGATCAGATGAGCATTGATAATGGCCGGGTACATATTAGGTTCACCGGCAAGGAAGGCATACTTCATATTGAAGAGCAGTTGTTTTAGCTCAGGTGGAGTAGGAGTTGCTTCAATGGTGACTTCAGCTATCATAATAGGTGGTGGTTCTTTTGTCTTGTCGGTGTCCACCATGCTCGGTTATGTTGTTTCATTCAAAAATTTACAAAAGTCTTCAATAATATTTTCTTCATTGTAGAGATTGTCCAGGATCTGCTCTTGGTCTTGAAGGCACATCATCTCCGTAGGAATCTCATCAAGTGTATCAACAAGAATCTCATCTTGGTTGACATAGGGAAACTCAATTGCATTCTCCAATCCTTCCTCAGGGCAGAGGAATTCATGGATCTTATTATCATACATGAAGAGGTTGGTGTCTTGAATTTCTATCAAAAAGTTGCAGTTTTTAAAATGATTAATCACCCTCGCACATGCTGCAGAAGTTTCTTTTATAGGTCTTCCATCGGATACAGTCTCTATCTTCATTTTGATATTGCTGGAGCCGAAGGTGATCTCTCCAGTGCCATAATTCACTACTACATTGGATGTTCGCAGGAAATGCTGCCCAAGTATGATTGGGGTGAGGAGGAAAGGTGTAGAGACATCCATATCCAGTACGGCAAAATCGGTAGGGAATTTGCATCCCCTAAACCATGACGATCACGTCTTCCAACATGCCCCTAGGCCTCTTGACGGATTTGTCTGCGAATTGCAGAATCATCTTTGTAGGTTTGAGCAGTCTTAACCCAAATTCCACGAGTAGTGAGTCTGACATCAAGTTGACAGAAGACCCGCTATCGAGCAAGGTGCATTCAAACTCCTGGTTAAATATTTGATAGCGAACAAGAGGTGATCCCTTGTTTGCCTTTTTGTCTGAGAGATTACTGATAGCATTGACTATGGCCATTATGAGAGTGTGCTTTTTTGACTTGCCACCTTTACTTCTGGAGTTATGAGGATAAGGCCTACGCTTGGTTATACACGCATCTTTCAATCCTTTCTCCACAATAGGTATGTAATCAAGAGCTTTCATTAAAGTCATATTCAAGACCAAATTTTGAATAACTTCTATAATGGCATGATCAGACAAAGAATTTTTTAAAAAAAATTTTTTGTGTTTTTTCATTGCTTTTGGAAAAGGAATATTTACAGAATCTGAAAATGTATCATTCAAAAGTTTGTCTCTGTCATTGTTTACAGGTAGATGGCAAAAAGTTATAGAATCATCTACAATATGTGGAACAAAAAATGCAGGCTCGGCTTCCGGTTCTGGCTTTGGTTCCGCTGCAAGATTTTTCAAGACTGGAGCTGGTTTCATGATATGTGCAGATGTCTCCAATGTTGGCTGGTTTCCACCGAGGTTGTTATTATTTTTTGTATTTTTGGATTTTCTTCATTTTTTGTAATTTTTATTCATGTGGTGTTGTGCCGAAAATGTTGTTCGGCCCTTGTCTCGGTTGGACTGATGATTTCCCGTTAGATGCAAGATGCTTCCCTTTCGTCGTCGACGATGGCTGGAGTGTCCTACCACTCCTGAGAGTAACACCATTAGATAAAAAGTAATTTAAATCAACTGAGTTGGGTTAGACACTATCAATTACCTGCTCCTTGCATCAAAAATTGTTCGGGTTAGCTTCGACCTGAGCTAGAAGGTTGTTTTCGCAACCGTCGGATCGTCAATCTTCCAATTCATTTAAGCCATATTTTCCATCAGTTGCTCAAGGCAAGAAAGGGTCTGGTTTACCGGCACAATCTAAGAAGATTCCGCCAGATAGGGTTTTTGATGCTGATATGGCTGGTGAGATTGTGGCTGGTATCCTTGAGAAAATGGGTGAGGAAGAAGATGGGAGGAGTACTGTGAATTCTGATGAGTATATTGAGCAGCTGACTGTTGATGGTACCCTTAATTGTGATACTCAGATTACTGAGGACGATGCTGATAGTTCTACCTTTAGGTTGCCTTGATAAGGAGGATGTTGTTGATACGAGGGTCGGAAGGGTCTTCCACCCTACTGTTGCTACTGGTGATAGGGCATGTTGCCCATATTCTGACCTGGAGAATGTCCCTGAGGATGGGTCAGTTGTGCTTCATTAGTCCAGACACTATTGATTTCCTGAATGGGTGATGGAGGTGGAGAGAGCTGCTCGGAATAGGTGGGTTGGGGGTCTGGTTGATATACAACCATCCGTTTTTGGGACTGCAAGGGCTGCTCTGAAACCTACACGTAGTACATGTGCTGAGCAGTTTGGGGTTGTGGTGGACTCGGCTGAGGCATTTGGTTCGGTGATTGCCCCTTCTTCTCAGCGGACGTCTCAGCAGTGGCAGACACAGAGTTGCACATGTTGGCATTCAAAGCTCGGAGGAGCTACTCTAGCTGTTAGGAAATCAAGTCGAACTTTTCCAAGCCCTAGGTCCTTTTCTCAATCACTGATAATTTCTTGAGGTCATGTGACCTCTTCTCTATGATATCTACCTTGGACAGATGGCTCTCAATAATGCTAAGGTTGGAGCTCTCGTCCCTATCCTCGATGTGAGTAGCCATGTTCACAGGCTTGCTGATGGTGGCAGGCATCTTCATGTAAGTGCGTGATGAGGATTGAGAGGCTTCTCCTTCAGACATCTCCTCAAAATTGTTCTAGACGGCATCCTCATACTTATTAAAAAGAGAGCCACCGCAAGCGGCATCAGCGAGCTTTTGGATCTCAAGTGTCAACCCACCAAAGAAGTGTTGCACAAGACTGGTCTTTGGAATCTTGTGGTGGGGGCACTTTTTCTGTAGGTTCTTGAATTTTTACCACGCTTCATGTATCATCTCGTGAGGTTTATGGTAGAAAATGGAGATGCGAGCATGCATCTGGCTAGAGGGTATAGTTTGTGGAGAAATGCAAACTTTAGATCCAAGTCGTGACTAGCTTCCACAAGTGATCAACCCAATACAGGGTCGTATCTTGGAGGATGAAGGGAAAGGTAATCACCTTGACCACCCCCAACGGAATACCAGGGTAACGAGCGGTGGCACAGATGTGGTCGAACTTATTAAGGTGGATGTATGGTTCCTCAGTAGTATTCCCATGGAATATAGGGAGCAGGGATAAAAACTGTGGCTTCAACTTGAAGTGGGCATTGATTTGTGGAATTTGAATCCATGTTGTGATACGAACTGCTCCAAGATTGTCTGTCTGCTTCAAAGTTGGCTTCAGCGATGGTGGTCATGCCTCCCATCTCTCAAAACAAGGTCCACCCATAGACTATTTATCTCCAGCACCTCCCTCATTCTCTGTCTTTGCTTCATTCTCTCTTCTTCCATCACTTTCATCATCATTCCTCCTCAAATCGTTTAGCATATCTTGGAAGGTGGTCTAGGTAAAGGCCTTGTTAGTTAGTTGCTGTTGGATTGCATGAATTTATGCGAGCAACTGGTTGTTGACCTCGTTCTGCGTAGTGTATTTCCCTTCCCTAGGATGGACTTCTTCTTCTAGTTGGGATTGTTGTCCCTTTCCTCTTCCACCTACCATGTTTGATTCTGCTTGGATTTCCGACCTGAGATCAGGTTCTTGGTCTACACACGAAAGAATACCCTGATCAGTCTAAATTGCAGCACCAGATGGAGAGAAGTGTTCTTTATTAATGTAAACACAAAACTTTGTTAAGGATGGTGATGTGTAAGGAGTGAAATTAATGGCCATCCAGAACGGGAAAAGTTCAGGACAAGAGTGATCCCGATTTATTAAAGAAGGCAGGGAGTCTGGAGTTTGGTTCGTGGAGTTTGAACCGGGTTCTCGGGAATCGCCCCGAATTATTGGAGAAAGCAAGCTGATGGAACCGATGTGGTTGTCGATGAAGTCTCGAATAAACTATTCATGCATTGTCATCTCAGAGATCAAGAGGAAGATCGATGTGGATGAAAGATACAGAGGTCAACGAGAAACAAAAGGAGTGTAAAATAGTAGAAGGTTCACAATGAGCGAGGGTCAAATAGGAAGGAAGCAAAATTGTACGAGTGTGTGATCTTTTTGATCTTGACCTTAATAGAGCTAATCAATCAAACACCAAGCAATGGGTTCACCAACTCGACTCATGAAGTCATGAAGGTTAGCCAATTATCTTTGTAAGTTTTAGATTTGATTTTTAGGCAATTTATCTTTGAACGAGTCCTTAGAGCGCAACGACTATAGGAGAGAGAGTACTGACAGAAAAAGTATCTTGTACTTGTCCTCCTCCTTTGTAACATGTAGTATGCACTTTTTAAGGTCCTTGTAACACTTCCTAGATCCCTACTCAACCAAAAAAATAGAGAGAGGAAGCTGATAGGCAAAATCAATACTTCAGATCTTGATCGCAACGGAATCACCTATGAGCATGCGAGTACCTATTCGGACACAAGACGATGAAACAGTCACCCCTGTGAAGGCGTGGACTAAGCTTAATACTTCATTCAAGGTCGATGCTCTATACAATAGAGAACATCATTGTTACCAAGCCCTACTTGTCTACGTACGATAGAAGCGCCAATACATTGGAAATCCAGGAAATACACAAGGCAACCATAGACTAGGTTTTGGGCTCTAATCCTTACGAAGTCGCTCTTTTACTGGGAACGAGACCTTTCAATGCAACTTGAAAACAAATGAGGGCTTTACTCACCAAGGTAATGAGTCCAATTAATCAATTTTATTTTATCGAGTGTTTTTAGTAGTCCCTTTTCAATTTTTTTGTGTTATCACTTGCTTTGAGTAGATTTAATACAAGCGCCTAATGTTTTTGTATCTTCTTTGATTTCTATATATGATCCAAAAATAGAGGGAGATAACGGAAAAGCAATGCAAGGTGACACTAAGATTGAAATCTCACCTTAGTTCCTAAATGATGAATGCTCAGTTAGAAGATCTACAGTTCTTCCCAGCTCTCTCCACGCAGAATGCAAAATAGGAAATTGAAAACCTACACTATATGCATATATGCACATGGAAATCTTCCTAAGCATGCAAATTCTAACGTGAAGAACCTAATGCAAAACACTAAGAATGAAACCTAAAATCCAATCTTGGAGCCTCCTCAGTGCCCACCATAGTGGGCCTTGCAAGCGTTGTATGGAGTGCTCTCACGACGTGTGGTTTTGAGATTAAGTTTTAAGCAATTAATTAATTCTAAGTCCAAATGTGAAGACTATAGGTGCATGCAAAATAATTATGTGTTTGGCCTTAGACTACACGACCAAGCACGCCTAAAAGTTAAGGGTTCATTCCACAAAACAAATAGAAAAAAGGGAGGAAGTCTCAAAATGCTAGAAACAAAGTAAAATAAAGCGATGGAAAAACTCGGAAAACTGCAGTGAGCCCCCAAGTGAACAAACACTTGGAAATTGGTCTCGAGTGTCCAAAGTCCAGGGTACATGTATTATTACAAAATAATAGTCAAAATAAATATCTTTCTCATAAAAAGTAAAAATCCTAAGCTATTATCATCTCTCTATCAAGGGCTATCATGCTCTCTCCTACCGACTAGGTCAGAATAATCGGGTCCTCGTCCCAAGACTGCGTAGAATCACCTAGGCAATCCTCCTCGGTCCACGGTCCCTTGCACGAAGACAAGAGGAGAGATGTCAGACAATTCAAAATAGATAATCAGACGAAGAGAGATAGTATCAAAAATGGCTATGCAATTAAAGGGACAAAATCTACACTACAAGACGATGCTCCTCAGCAACGGAACCATTTCAAGAACGAGAAAATGGGAGTCTCTAAATAATGGTCTGACAAATCAGGCTCACTGTTACTGAAGCGACTACTTGAATCCTCTCGTTGTTTCAACAATTAACCCACACAGACAATTAATCAATTAAGAGGAAGAGATAAGATTTATTATACCCTACTAAGAATGTATAATGGCAACCAAGTAAGGGTCAAACACAAGCAGCAATGGAGTAGAACAGGAAAAGATGTAAAATCAAAACATAATTTATAACTCACTGACTTAGCCAAAATGATTTTTTATGGGTTTTTATTTTTTATTTTTTATTTTTAATTTTATATTTGTTTTAGATTTTTTACTTTTGATTTTTAATTTTTATATGTTCTTTAGATTTTTAGATTTTTATATTTCTTTTTCTTTTAAAAAAGATAATATAGCTATAAAAGAGTATATATAAAATATAGACCAATATAGATATAAATAACAAAAAATAGTAAAAAAATTAAGAAAATATATTTTTTAGGATTTTAAAATATTGTTTACTATTTTTGCGATTTTTAAGGAATTTTTGTGAATTTTTATATATTTTAAAGTTAAAAATACCATAAATGAGGGGTTTAATTAAATACTTGAAATTAAAATGGAGATAAAAAAATAGCAAACAAAATCAAAATTTCTCCAAGTTAATTTTAATATGTAAAAATCAATATAAAGAAAATTCAAAAACAAAAAAAAGAATTTTTGGAGTTTTAGAGAATTTTATAGAATTTTATTTGGGGTTTTCAATTTTTAAGAGTTTCCTTTTATGATTTTTAGGGATTTTAGGTTTGAAGTTGTAAAATAACTAAATAAATAAGAAATGCATTTTTTGAATATTTCAAAAGATTTTTATAGTTTTTATGTACTTTCTAATGTAGATAGGGAAAAATAGGTTAATTTTGATTTTTATAAAATACAAAATATGCCTAAAAATGCAATGCAAAATTATAGAATGTATCAACACAATAACAAGCACCTACCCTATTTTTTGGAATTTTTTAGAGCATGAGAAATATTTTTAAATAAATAGAGGAAACATAAAGAAACGACAATCTGAGGAGGGAATTTTTGTAAATAAAGTAAAGTTCAGGGGCCATATTGCAAATTTCACAAAAATAAATACCTTAAATTAAGTTACTGGACTAAATGCCAATATCCAAAGCTTCAAGGGCATAGTTATAAAATGTCTAGGCTCTGTGGGTTGATGTGGGGCGGGACTAAAGTGCTAATAAAATAAATTGCAGGGCTTTTACGCAAAATACACAAAACTAAATAAATGAAAGATGGATGTTTGAGTATCAAATATTAAATACAAAGTTAGAGGGGAAAATAAGGCAAAATAACCCTCCGAAGGCATTGATTGGCGGTGTAATGGTGCCATTTATGCCACGTGTTGCATCCAGATGCGGCCATGACGGTTCACGTGCAAACGGTGGCGATTAGATGTCCCCGTGAATCTGAACGTGTCTTGTTGTCATAATCCAATGGATCTGGTTAGACTTGGAGCAAGACGATGATCTGACGGTTGTTGTTGTTCACGAAGAATGACGTAGAACAACCACTTTCCGTGGCTTTGATCCATAGAATCTTGTGCTCACGGCTTCTCCTTCACTGCAAGTGGGTCCAAAACCTTGTTAATGTCCTCCCGCATCGGTGACAACTCAAAAGGGTGTATGAGGGTCTAGATTGCTCTGGTGATGGTGATTCATCTGAAAGGTACCTCCTATCCTTTGCCAGGCTCCAAAGGACCCCTATCTTCGATAATACCTACAGGAATAGTCGCAAAAACCCGAAGAAGCAATGGAGTGGTTCAGGTAGGAAAATGAGCAGACGATGAGGTGGATGGGCTTCCTCCGACGAGCGGTGGAGGAGGAGGAAGTCGACCATGTATTCTCTGCAAGAACATGGTAAGCGGGAGTGCGTCGGGTGGAGAGCATGCGCAGGGGGAGATGATGGAGGTGCTAGTGGAGGCGGAGGTGTGTTAGATTATTCGAAATGCAGAGGTGGAAACAAAGCTCCAATAAAGGAGGGCTACGGATTTAACTCCACACAAGATGAAATCAATGAAAATGAAATGCAATGATATCCTAATATTAAGCTATGGAAGAGAAAAAATAATAAAAGGAGAAGCTACCTCACCAGGACCAGGGTGGAGCGAGCTTGTGGCGCCGCTGGTGGCGGCAACTCGGATCTGCCTCAAATCGACACCAAGCAACACACTGAAGGTGTCCTTACCTCTCTACTGTCACCAGGAAGGAATCTCGTACCTTTGGTTTAGGGTTCGAAGGTGGAAGATGGATCAAACTTGGGAAGGACGCGGAGGAAAAATGATGTACAGGATGGACGTAGGGCTCCAGAGATCAAGGTGTTGGCATCGATTCAGCGATTCGTAGCCCAAGGTATCATTCGGGCGTGAATCACCAATGAACGAGGCACAAGATTGCAGAAGAAATCTACCCAAGTCGATGCTCGGGTCGATTTGGAAAAAGTAAGAAAATGGTCATCATTCCGCAGGTCTGACACCCTTACGACCTCGATCAGAGTTGACCGAGGTCAATTGAGGGCGAATGATGGTTCGTCCACGCAGACCAACAACAAAATCAGACCTCAAAAAAATATTTATAAAATTGATATAAAATAATAAATGATTTTATTAATTTTAAGTTATAAAATAAAAAATGTTTATTATTTTATAAAGTATTTTATTACGATATTTATTCTTTTCAAGATATAAAATTACAGGATACTTTTTAGGGTTAATATAGAGGTGTATTCATCTATGTTTTTGAGTCTTTTATTTCTATTTTGTATATTTAATTTTATATTTTAGTTTATCATTTTATAAAATTATATCTTACTTTTAGATATTTAAATATATTTTTATTGCATTTTTCTAATATAATATAACACTTAAATAAGTAGGTGTTCTTATTATATAAGTATAGATATAGGTATTTCATCTATGTATTTTATATACCTATTTTATTTTAATATTTTATTTATTGTTTTATTCCATTTTTAATATGTACATATGTTATACATAATATTTAAAAATTATAAAAATATAAAATAATAAATAATGAATAAATGAATATTTTAATCAGTTATACTATACAATAGGAGTCCAAAACCTAACTTCCACACCTCAACTACAAAAAATTTGAAACCACATTCATTAAATAGCTTATTCAAAGTTATATAAAAGTGACTTTGATACATTTTGGGTTTTTATTTGAGAGATATGGATATGGGAAGTTGGGATTTCGGAATCTTATGTAGAGTATAACGTTTTCTCTATGTATTATTTTTGTATGAAATCAATTTTATATTTTCTATATTTTATTATCTACAACTTTCATGTTCAAAGTTTCTTTATTGATGTACAAAAAGTAGAAATAAAAATAGGTCCCAAAAATAAATAGAGAATGAATAGATAAAAAGATTTTTTATTGTATTGATGGCCCTTATCACCCTCACTTTATTCCTTGTCGTCTTATTCGTCAAGATGCCTATGTCTCTGGGTTTAGGGTTATAAAATATCTTCGATATCTTATTCTTTTTATTTTCTTTATTTTACAATTTTGACACTAAAAAACTATATTTTATACAATATTTGTACTACAATGCATGAATGTTAATTTTTGCAAATTAAGGGTATTTGCATGCATTTACTATGATTTTTAAGGTCAAAATGATAAAATAAAGGTGATGAAATGGAGACTCATCACCTCCCCCCTATACTTAGGCTCTGGTCAGCCTAAGTACAGAAGAAGACCAAAAATGGGGCAGTCGAGGTCAAGAGGAGAATGGATGAATATATACATAGTGGGCATCGGTCCCTCCTATACTTAGGCTTTGGTTTGCCTCTGTATAGTCCAGGAGTGAGTATGAGAACCGATGGGGTTGGGGAATATACAAAGAGAATGGGGAGTAGGGAAAGATGCACGGTGATAGAGGAAGTGGTGAGGATTCATGCATTCCTTAAGAGTGGATCATGGAATTCTGGGATACGCATGAATGTGATCTCTTCAACTCGGGATAACTGCTCAATTATCCTACAAAATGCTTCAGCAGCTACCCATTCACAACGAATGGTCATGCACCATCTATAAAGTCTGAAATCCATACACTATCGTTCTTGTTCACTTCTCTGACAATAAAGGGTCATGTCCACTTGGATTTCAATTTGCCCTGAAGAATATTCAACTTGGCATTATCCATACCTTCCACCTTGGGACGAAATTCGTGTGTTTAATATGTTGATCGTGCCAACACTTGATTCTGGACTTGTAGAATACGTTGTTTTTATATGCCTTGTTTTTTATTTATAGAAGCTCGTTTAGATCCATCTTTCTGCCTGGATGTCCTTCATGGGTGTTGTAGTTCACTTACTTTAATGCCCATTCAGATTTATGTATCAGATCAGCGAGTAAATGACATGGATTTCCATAAACCATTCGGAATGGGAAGGTTCCACATATTATCTTGTAAGCAGTCCAGTATGACCATATAACTTGTTCTAAGAGCTTGGACCATTTCTTCCTGTTAGGGGGGCTAACTTCTTCAAATTGCCCTTTACCTCCCTATTCGAGACCTCAAACACACCATTCGATTGTGGGTCGAATGGACTAGCAACAAGGTGCTCGATGTCGTAGTCCTTTGTTAACTTTTTCATTTCCATGTTAACAAAATGGCTACCCCTATCAGAGATGATAACTTTCGGAACCCCGAATCGTGAAATGATGTGATCTTTCGCGAACTTACAGACAGTCTTTTTATTTGAGACTCGGGTAGGGATAGCTTCCACCCACCTAGAGAGATAATCCACCATCAAGAGAATATGCTCATAATCGTGGCTATTAGGTAATGGGCCCATAAAATCTATGCTCCATGCATCAAAAAAATCAACCATAATGATCGATTGTATGGGAATTTCGTCTTTGGGTTCGACAGTCCCTCCCATTCCTTGACATACTAGGCATGACCTAAGAAATGCATAAGCATCACGGAATAGGATCGGTCAGTACAAGCCACATTGAAGCACTTTCCAGGTAGTCCTCTTCCCGGCGTGGCGTCCTCCTACCTCCAAGGAATGGCAGTAGGTGAGGACTGTCATGTATTCCTCCTAAGGAATACACCTCCACCAGACACAATCCGGACCTTTGAAGAAAAAGAATGGATCCTCCAAATGGTATTTCCTAGATTCCAACTTAATTCGATCAATGTCGCTCTTGGGCCAATCAAGGGGAACTGTCCTAGACACTAAGAAATCCACCATGCTGGCATACCATGGAAGAGAGTCGACAGAACATATCGACTCGTCAGGGAAGGAGTCCTTGATGGGGTCAGTCTCAGAGGAACTATGTGACTCTATGTAGGAGGGTAATCAACCACCACATTTTTCACTTCAGTATTATCCTTGATCTACAAATAAAACTCTTGGAGTAGTAGAATCCACCTAAGAAGATGCACCTTCACGTCCTACTTTTCCATGAGGCACTTGATGGCTGTGTGATCTGTGAACACAGTAACCTTGGACCCTAAAAGATGTGACCTAAATGTATCCAAGGCAAACACTACAGCAAGCATTTCCTTCTCGGTGACAGTATAATTCCATTGAGCTTGATAGAGTACTTTGCTTGCATAGTAGACGGCATAAGAAATCCCTTCCCCCTTTGTCCTAACACGCCCTTGACAACAAAGTCAAAAGCGTCTATCATGATCTCAAAAGGAAGAGACCAATCCGGGGCCTATAGGATAGGAGAATACATGATCTTCCTCTTTAGGAGCTCAAAGGCCTTAAGACATCTGTGATCTATAATGAACTCTGTGTCTTTTCCTAAGAGTTTTGTTAGCGGTCAAACAATCTTTATGAAGTCTTTTAGGAATATGCGGTAAAAACTGACATGATCGAGGAACAACCACACCTTCTTAATGTCAGTTGGTGGTTGAAGTTTCATGATCACATCCACCTTGGCAGGGTCGACCTTTGTTCCCCTATTGGAGATGACATACCCCAACACAATGCCCTCTTGAACCACAAAATGGCTCTTCTCCCAAGAGAGCACCAATTCACCTCGCTGCACTTCTTGAGGACTCGATCCAAATGAGACAGACAGGTATCAAACGATTCATCATGGACCGAGAAGTCATCCATGAAGACCTCCAAGAAATATCTCACCATCTCAGCAATTACTGCAATCATGCACCTCTAGAAGTCCCCGGTGCATTACATAATCCAAAGGGCATGCTCTTGAATGCATACGTGCCAAATGGACATGTAAAGGTGGTCTTTTCCTGGTCCTCGGGAGCGATCGCTACTTGATTGTAGACGAGTACCCATATAAAAAACAAAAGAATTCTTTCCCTGTAATTTTCTCCAAGATCTGGTTTAAGAATGGTAAGGGGGAATGGTCCTTTTTCATCGCAACATTCAAGCATCTGTAATCCACATAGACATGCCACAACGTTGGTACTCCTATCGCAATATCCTCTCTATCTGAGTTGGTGATTGTCTGAAGTCCTGCCTTCTTAAGGAATACATGAACCGGTTCCACCCACTTGGAATCAGAGATGGGATATATAAATCTTGAATCACACCATTTTTTAATCTCCTTCTTGATCACATCTCATAAGTTTGGATTCATGCTGCGTTGGAACTCACGAGAGGGTCTAGCACCTTCTTCAAGGTAAATATGGTATGAGCACAAAGCGGGGTCAATCCCACGAAGATCGGACATTCTCCAGCCCATGGCCTTGTGGTTCTGTTCAAGAATATCTAGAAGGAAATATTCTTTTTCTCCTGTCAAGTAAGAATTGGTAATGACCGGAAACTTCTGTGGTGGGCTCGCAAGGAAGTCGTACTTCAAGGTGGTATTTAGAGGTTTGAGCTTGGGGATGGTATGATAATCAGGTAAATTTGGCTCAACATCCTCTGAATCTGATTCTGTGGTCGATGTGGCCGAATCTGTTGTGATAGTAAACACCAACTGATTCTGCTCAAGAGTTAGATCGAAAAAGACATCCAAGAAATTGGTAACAATTGCATCCAACTCATCATCCTCCTCTTTTGATTGTTGATGTAGGGATATAGGGATGCACTCTCTGTATGATATGCGCCTTGTTGTTCATCCCAAAGGATCTCGTAAATTGTCTCATGTACAAGATTCTCTCTAGAGGAGAGGGACTCATATTTGCTAGTTGGGTTCTATCTCCATGGTCCAACGGTGTCCATGTGAACACAATATGCTTCTGATAAAGTGTACTCAGTACTGGATTCGAAATCTGGCCTCTTCCACCTTGTTTGTTGCATCTCTAGTTCCTCATCTCTGCCTGGAGTTTGGAAATGAATCTTCCCAACCTTATAGTCAAATAAGGCTCTTGTTGTCCTCAGAAAGGACCTTCCATGTATGATCTATGAATATTTCCAATTCTGATGGATCTCCGTATCAAGGACTGTGAAGTCCACCATGTAATTTCGTCCCTCAACATTGATGATAATGTTTCTTAGTTTTACCTTGGAACTCTTAGTGGATTTGTCAACCAACTGGAGTAAGGCTCTGGATTTCCTAAGGGTTCCTAGATTTAGCCGCTCTTAGAGGGTTGTTGGCATCATGTTAATTGATGATACAATATCCAAGAGAGTATGTGCAAACGTGTGTCATCGACATGATTCACCACACAATGGGCACCCATGTCCTTCATTTCCTTTGAAACGCATTCTTAGTGGGGCAAGTAATGGCTATGGTCAACACATGTTTCATTTTTCGAGTGTTCTTTTTCCTGTTGTTCCTAACATTTGTGCACGTTGCCTTTAGGTATTTCTTGAATGCAAGGGCCATATCCACTAACTGGAGGAAAGGAATTTCAACTTCAACTTTTTCACGACATATCCTTTCCATATCCGAAACATCAAGATCATTCTTTTTGAGAATTTTTCTTCTTTCCCATAGATAAAGCCTAGGGGATGGGGATTATTGGAGGCACATGATGTGAAATAGGAACATCATCTTCTGAGTCCTTATTGGAATCGAATCAGTTGTACATGACTCTGACTTGGACTTGGACTCTGTAGATGACTCAACTAACATGCATGAAATGGAAATGAAACTGAAACTAAAGATGAAAAAAATGCTGGTGATGCATCCAAGGTGGTCTTCTCATCTCCCAAAGACTCGGTGCTCGCAATCGTGCCTGATGTATCTTTATTCTTCTTTTTTGATTTTCTTGGTTTTTTTTATTTTTTTGGATTTTTAGGTACTCAAATCCTCCTAATGATCATGAAGGTGTTGCTGATGCTAGTGATGGTTCTCCTCCTCTGAGAAATCCATAGGGATTGTCTCATCAGTATCCTCAACTCCATTTCACCGTGCCAGATCAGGGGTCTGCACGGTCCTACCGCTCCTAAAAGTAAGATGGTGAACACCATGCGATAGGATCTCTTAATCTGATTTTAAGAAATCGTAATAGTATATCTGATCCTTCTGGCAATTATATCCTTGGTTCAGGTTGTTGAGGTTAACCTAAACTTGTGCCAGGATGGAGGTCCCAGGTATGGTGAACTCATCACGCCAACGTGAAATCTGATTGGCGTCGGCTCCTTGATCATGTTGCTCATTGCGGATGAGTTTGATCTCATCAATAATCCCCTTAAAGTTAGAGGTACCCGAAGATGGGGCTTTGTGATCCTGCCTCTGGGATTGATGTTGTTGACCCCACTACGGTCTGCTAGGTCCCTCATGGATTTGCTGATGATACGGGCTTTAAGGGGAGTATTGGTGTTGCTGAGGGGATGGAAACTAGCGATACTAGGTTCGAGGGGGGTATTGTGGTCATTAGTGTGGCTGTCTCTGGGTAACATTGTGATCATCGGTTTAACAGATCCCATTCACCTCCCATACCTGTGGAGGCTCCTCCGTGAGTGTCTCAATGGTCGGCTCTGTGAACTAGCTCTCATGGACCTCAGGCTGACCTTGAGTCCATGTGCTGTAAGACCCCTACAAGGGTTGCTCCTGAATGTGGTGTACTCGGTAGATGGGAGAAGGGGTTGTAGACAGAGTAGGTATCTTGATCTTGGATACCCTATCAACTAACACCGACATTTGCTTGGGAAGCTCGGTGAGAATCTGATGAACGTGAAATCTGCCTCTTTAATAGTCGATAATTGTAGTATAGGAGGCGAAAATCGATCGATCAAAAACCACAATCTTTGAATGTTGTGGAATATTTTTACTTAGCAAGTGTACCAAGGTTGAACATAGGGAACAATGATTTTTAGTTGTGTGGTTTTAAATTAAATTAAATAATTAAGTAATTGTTCGATAAATTTCGCTGTCGGAATAATATAATATAATGCAATGCATATGTGAAGAAATATACAGAGCAAATGAATTCAACACAGGATATGTGATTTTAAATGTATTAAATCCTCGAAGACATGAATAATGAATCCTCAAAATTAATCACATATCAAAAGAGGTTAAAGTCCAGAAAGAATTATCGAATCCAAGTTGCAGGCAAGAATGTCAATAGATCTTATGTAAAATCCTGCGATCAATGAGATCGTGTAATGATTTTTATCATCTAATATTCGATCTCCAAATTATAATTTAATCCTCAAATAAATAGAGTTTTAGAATATCGAGAATTAAATCAAATCCTCCTTGATTGTACCCTACAAAGACTAATTCGCTAAGGATAAGATCAATTATCACAAATAATTAATCAGGTAAAATCTCCTCAAAAACATCAAGGAAATACAATCATCCCTCCCTAGTCTTTTCCCCCTGCAGAGATTAGTTTATAGAGAAAATAATAATCATGAATGACAAGAGCGTTAATCTTTAACAAATATCACCAATCAAGTCCCTTAAGAATCCAAAACTTCCTTAATAAAATAAGGCACAAAATGTCAAAAACCAGCCCGCATATGTCAACAGTGATTCTTGAATAACCCCCAATAAAAAGTATAAGATATGTTCATAAATTATTATAAATGATAGAGCATGAAAATAGCTTCAAACGACATATTATATGCTAAAATCAGAGTTCGAATGCAAAAGTTATGACAAAATGAATCTATAGGGACTAAATTGTAAATAAAATGAAGTTTTCTTTCATTAAGGTCCCTGGAGGGGATTATCAGCAAAATCAAGGAGCCATAGGGGTTACTATGTAATTTACCCCTAGTGGGGGGTATATATGCAATTTCCATATCTTGTGAGGGTGTTGTAATTTTCCCTCGCAGCACGTGCCTCACACGTGCCTATGGAGGCTCGGGTACACGAGGTTGCGGCTTGGGTGACGAAGCTATGGTTCGGTGTGAGGCTATGGTTTGGTGCCCCGAACCAGAGGCTCGATCGACATGGCTGGAGGCTCGATCCGAAGCTATGGCTCGGATGGACCGAGCCTTGACATGGAGGAGAGAAGCGGTCCGGACTGCCTGAGCCTCGAGGTTGGGGTGGCAGGCTCGGGTATAACACGTGGAGCTCTGATGACCGTTGGATCAAGGGCTTGGGATCGATACAACAACCACTGGTGAGGTGCGATGACGTAGGCGACGGTACGGGCGTTGACAAAGGAAGTTATCGGGCTCAGCCGACACATGGCCGAGCAACAGAGGCCGAGCAATGACTGAGGTGGAGGGCTCGCGAGGCGGTGGTGGTGGACCAGCAGGGTGAGCGTACAACAGAGAATGAGGGTGATCCACAGGGGGGTCGAGGCGATGTCGTCGACGTGAGGCAACGGAAGTCGAGGATGGTCGACGTGAGACGAAGGTACTCAGGGGTGAGGGCATGGCTGAGCGCGTAGGGCGGAGTCGCAAAGATGGCGATGAAGATGAAATGCGGAGGAAGAGCCTCAACTAGGAGGTAGCTCGAGCGAGGCTTCTGTGGAGGTGGAGGTCGGTACAGGGATAAGGAAGATGGCGGGTTACCTGGAAGATGGAGGAGACGGAGGTGCTTTATAGGAGGGCGAGGTGGAGCGTTACACGAAGGAGATACGACGGTGCTCGTAACGGCCAGAGGCCGTGCATGACGGAGAGGGTAATAGCAGCGGGGAAGGGGTGGAAATGGCTGAAGGAAGAGGACGGGGGGTCACCTGCTAGGCACATGACCCGGGGGAAGTAGGAGAGAGAATGGAAGTGAAACAGGGGTGCACGTGGCATGCCCAGGGCTGCCACGTGTCACCCCCAAAAAATTCAAAATTAAAGAGGAAAGAAAAATGAAAAAGAAATAGAAGGGATCACATATTGAAAATTTTCCTTCACAAATTGTCTGTCTCGACGAGATCTACAACTTTCTTGAAGGATCCAGGATCAAAAGAGGTCATCTGTGCGAAGCGGTATTTTTGGTGGTTCTCCATGTGTATAGAAAATCAGTTTTTTGGGTTTTGTAATTTTTTGGTGGTTTTTAAAAGAGGATAGTCTAGAAAAAATACGATAAAATATAAGAAAATCAATTACATACTGATCTATTTTTTTATTTTTAATAAATAATAAAATAGGAAAATAAAATACAAATACGAAATATGGGATTTTTGTACAGACTCACAACAGACACTTGGACTCAGTCAGTTTCTTTGATTTCACACTTGATCTAGATTTTGATTTTTCTATCTCTTATTAAACTTTCATCAAAGGACATGAATGAAGAATAAATAAAATGAAAATGGTTAATTATGTACATAAAAATTTCGATCAAAAATAGCAAAAAGTTGAAGTGCGCAAAAGAGGCCCAAAACCCAACTTTCACAAATGAGCTCCGAATTTTACGAAATTGGTCTTATTTTGAAGGTATTTGAAAATAGAGTACTTTAAAAGTGAGTAGACCAAAATTGGACATTTTATGAGGGAGATATGCAAGTTTTAGTCTGTCAGATGTGAAATTAGACTTTGGGATCATTTTACACTTATTTGAGTTAGTAAATTTTTTGTATTTTTTATTTGTTCTTTTTAGTATTATTTACATAATGGAGGTGATTTGGGGTCTCAAAGTTAGGATGGATTAACTAAAAACATGGAATGTTAATAGCTTTTTGGGCTAATTTAGACATTATGCAAGTATGTATGATGGAATGTGAATATTATTTACACATGTATGAATGCTAATGATGCTTTATTAATGGTTAAATGCACATGGATTTTCGGGAACAGAGCCTAATTGACCAATTTTAGCATGATGAATACGATATTCATCATACCCCTATACTTAAACCATGCTCATCCCCGAGCATCAATGAATGAATGACTTAGTTGGATAAATCCTGACTGTGCGTGTGAATTTTCAAGGATCCATTCATCGAAGACCCTTAAATTGAGTTATCTTAAAATTCTAGGTTCAACCATGCTTTAATCAAAAGGAATCCAACTTCTCTATTTATCAAACTCTTGTTTGTACATATAATATAAGTATATGACTTTTTGTGTACTGCATTCATGAAAGTCGAGTTGAGACATCACCCAAAGTTCCAGTCCATGAGACTCTCCTCTAGACCTAATCCTCAACACTAGGGAATAAGTCTATTCTTGCTTCAGTCAATCGTCTCATTAGTTTGTTAGACTTGAAATGTAGATGGACAGCCATATGAAGAAGGGTAGAGGATTGTGTCTATTTTTCTCTCCCTCGCTTTGGAACAAGGGGCCTCTCGAGTGCCTTTTTACTCAACACATGTAAATTTTTAACTTGTTGATCAATGTGTCTGTCAAGAGAGTTGGACTCGTCTACACTTGTTTTTCTGGAATACATCGGGGTGTGTCTTTTTTTAGCATCTAAGATACCTTCGACACCCAGACTTGTAGCATTTACGATGCAGAGCTCTTTTTTGGTGTCAGCCCGACTCCTTGGTCCCAATTAGAGCTTGGTCCAAGTGGATGAAAATGTTTGGAAGCGCTCGTCATTTATGGAAGCTCATTTATAATTTTACTTTGGAGGATAGGGATTTTCTTTGATTTTTATTTTATTTTGTTTGTTTGACTAGCTCCACTGCTTTTACCAGAAGTTGGTGCACACTGATCAACAATTTTATTTTGTTTCATCACACCCTGGCACATAGGTAAATATCAAAGGATATCATGTGAACTTGTTCACATACTGGCTAAAGGTTTGCTGACACTCAAGTTTCTTGAAGCCTCCATTACCTTTATCCCATCCTCAAATATCATTAGATCGGGTCCATACTTAAATATCCAGTCCTAGTCCGTCAAGTGATACCTCAACTCATCTCATCAATCATGCAGTTGTGAAAGTGACGTGCTGATCATATTCTTTTGAAGGTAGAGATGAAGAGTGAAATATAGCGCTCAAATCTTTCAAACTATGGAACTATGGATTATTAAGTTCAAAACCCTAATGACCAAGGCTGGCTAACTCAGATTCTCAAGATCACAGAAATCAAGTGTCCTCGAAATCCTCATGCCTTGAGTGATAGTGAATGTGTTAGGAATACATCAACCAAGGGATGCATGAGATGCTTGATGAAATGCAAGACCATGAGTGAATTTTTTTGCCAAAAGGTTTTTGTTTTTGTTGTTTTTTTTTGAAATATTATTTACAGAAAGCATTTAGTATTATATACATAATATACACTACTTGTACTCATCCCCAATGTTAGATGAAAACAATTAAAGTACGAACTATGGATAAAGTGGATGGAATATATACAACACCCCCCCCCTATAATTAGCAAGTGCCATATCCTCATGGCACAATGTGAAATGTAGACATAGCTCGTACTAAATATAGTTGAGTCAAGAATAATAGAAGTTGACATGCCCCCCTATACTTAGACATTTGAGGGACTAAGCATATAAGAAAAGCATGAAATGAGGCAGTCAGGGTGAACAGAAAGAATAGAAGTGATGTATATACAATGAGATCGGTCCCTTTATACTAAGTATTAGGGAACCGAGAGTGGGTTGATGGATATACATAAGAGTATTGGATTCGAAGAGGTGTTTTATCCAGGCAGTTCGAGTCTTTCATCAAATGCCATGCCCTGAGTGAAGGAGATCTGTTCTACTTTCACTAATTGCTCATCGATTCGACAAAGTGTTTAAGTAGCTGGCCGTTGACTATAGATGTATGTGTATGCTATCTGCGGTCTCTGATATCTCAACACTTCTGTTATTGTGTACCTCTCTTATGATGAAGGGTCCTGTCCATTTTGATTTCAATTTACCTTGGAAAATATTCAATTTTGCATTAAATAACCATACTTTCTGTCCTGCGACAAAGGTCTTTGTCCGAATGTTTTTGTCATTCCATTTCTTTACTTTGTCCTTGTAAATGGTGTTGTTTTCGTAAGCATGATTTCATATTTTGAATAATTCATTCAATTCCATCTCTCTATTCTTCTTTCCTTGGTGACAATTCCAATTAATATTTTTGATTGCCCATTCTGATTTATGCACGAGTTCTGCGGGCAAATGACACGGCTTTCCATATACCATTTGAAATGAGGAGGTGTGCAATGGGTTCTTATAAGCCGTCCGATAATCCCATAGAACCTGGTCCAGGAGTTGGGACCAGTTCTTCCTGTCAGGGTGGATGAGCTTCTGTAAAATTCCTTTGATCTCTCTGTTTGACACCTCGGCCATGCCATTGGATTGTGGATGGTAAGGACTAGCGACACAGTGCTTGATGTTGTATTCCTTAGTCAACTTCTTCATCTCCCGGTTGACAAAGTGGCAACCCCCATCAGATATTAATACATTTGGGATTACAATCCTCGAAATAATATTATCTTTCAAAAACTTGCATACAGTTTTTCTATCTGCTGCTCGAGTAGGGATAGCCTCCACCCACCTAGATAAATAATCTACCGCGATAAGAATATATTCAAATCCTTGACTATTAGAGAATGGGCCCATAAAGTCAATGCCTCATGTGTCGAATACATCACAAATGATCACTGGTTGAATAAGCATGGCATCTTTAGGACCAATGGTTCCTCCCATTCTCTGACAGACCAGGCACGACCTGACAAAATTGTAGGCATCTTTAAACAAGGTCGATTAGTAAAATCCACATTGTAGTATCTTCTCAGCGGTCCTCCTCCCAGAATGATGTCCTCCTGCCTCCAAGGTATGGCAGAGATTGAGTACGCTTTGGTATTCCTCCTGAGGAATACATCTTCTCCATATGGAATCTATCCTTCAAAGAAAAGGAACGGATCCTCCCACTGGTAGTGTCTAGCTTCCGACATGAGTCGGTCGATTTTATTCTTGGACCAACTCTGAGGAACTTTTTTGGAGATGAGATAATTCACAGTGTTGGCATACCATGGGAGAGAGTCAACAGCAGAAATTGACTCGTTTGGGAAGGTTTCACGGATGGATTCAGATTCAGGGATTTTGTTATGTTTGATCTGTGATAAATGATCATCCATGACATTCTTAACCCTAGGTTTATCTTTAATCTCCAAATCAAATTCCTGAAGAAATAGTATACACCTAAGGAGTCACGCTTTTGCATCTCTTTTCACCATAAAGTATCGAATGGCAGAATAATTTGTGTAAAATGTCACCTTCGATTGTAAAAGTATAGACCGAAATTTTTTCAAGGCAAAGACTACAACAAGCGTTTCCTTTTCAGTCACAGTGTAATTTTTCTGAGCAGGGTCTAAAACTTTGCTTGCGTAGTGAATAGCATACGGGATTCCATCTTTTATTTGTCCTAACACAGCCCCTACTGCGAAATTAGATGCATCTGTCATGATCTCGAAGGGAAGAGACCAGTCGTGGCTTGTAGGACGGGAGTATCAATGATCCTCCTTTTGAGTAGTTCAAAGCCTTCAAGACACTTATGATCTACTAGGAATTCGATGTTTTTCCTAGGAGGCCAGTTAGCGGTCGGGCAATTTTTGAAAAATCCTTAATAAAACTCCTATAAAATCCGACATGCCCCAGAAAAGTTCATACTTGTTTCACATTGGTAGGTGGCTCAAATTTCTTGATTACATCCACCTTGATAGGATCAACCTCCATTCCCTTTTTGAAGATGACATGCCCAATACAATGCCCTCTTTTACCATGAAATGGATTTTCTCCCAAGAGAGCACCAAATTCACTTCCCTACACTTTTGGAGGACTCGATCCAGGTGCGCTAAACAATCATCGAATGAATCACCATGGATCGAGAAGTCATCCATGAAGACCTCCAGGAAATCGCCAACCATTTCGACAAAAACCACAATCATGCATCGCTGAAAAGTGTTGGGGGAATTACAAAGCCCAAAAGGCATGCGCTTGAATGCGTATGTGTCGAAAGAACATGTAAAAGTAGTCTTTTCCTATCCTCGGGGGCGATGGCTACCTAATTGTAGCCCGAGTACCCGTCTAAGAAACAGAAGTATTCTCTCCCTATCAATCTCTCCAAGATTTGATCAATAAATGGCAGCGGTAAGTGCTTCTTCTTCGTTACGGCATTCAGGTGCATGTAATCCACACAGACATGCCATAACGTGGGTACTCGTGTCATGATCTCTTCTGCCTCCTCATTGATGATGATATGAAGTCCGGACTTTTCGGGACGACATGCAAAGGTTACACCCACTTGGAGTCTGAGATGGGATATATGAAACCAGCCTTACACCATTTTTCGATCTCAGTCTTAACCACTTCCCGTAAGTTTGGATTCAAACTACGTTGGCAATCACGGGAAGGTTTAGCATTATCCTTAAGGTAAACATGGTGTGAGCAAAGGGTTGGGTTTATCCCTGGAAGATCAGACATGTGGATCTCCAGCTCTTCGGTCAGATGTGAACTGATGATGATCGAAAACTGTCCCTTATTTCCTGCAAGGAATGCATACTTAAGAGTAGGGGGCAATGGTTTGAGCTCGGGTAAGTCTGTATCATTAACCAAATCTGGCTCTCTCATTGGTTCATCTTGTTGTGATGTGGATGTTTGTAGTGCATCAATATCAGCTACCACCTTGGTTGTTCCGGGGATCATATCGCTAAGGATGGAATGTGGTGTGGCAAGCACCGCATCCAATCTATGTACCTCACTTTAGGATTGTCCATAATGATATTGGATTGATAGGTCAAGAGGGACCTCTGAGTCTCCGAGAGTATATGTAGATGCATGAATGAGCTGGCAGACTAAATCATCAACTATGTCCTCTCCAGATGAGGGTGATTCTATCATTGTGGTTGGGTTTTTTCTTCAGGGCCCAATTGTTGCTTCCGCATTTTCTGCCTCAGGTTTTGATTTTTTCAGACCCGATGCTTGACTCACTGTCAGGTCTTTGAAACTAGTTTTCTTCATTTTAAGTTCAACTTTTCCAAATTGGATTCTTCTAGATGTGTAATCAAATATAGCTCCTACAGTCATGACGAAGGGTCTCGCTAGAATCATTTGGGAGTCTTTCCAATTTCTAGGAACATCCATGTCAAGTATTGTGACATCGACTGGGTAATTTTGTCCCTCTATGTTAATGACAACATTTCAAATCTCCCCCTTAGGTCTCTTAGTTCATGTATCTATTGAAGTACAACTATAGATTGCTTAAGAGGACCTAGATTTAAATGCTCAAATAGAGTTGTGGGCATGAGATTGATGGATGAGCCATTGTCTAACAATGTTCGGGCAGACTTGATTTCATTGATTTGGCTAGTGACAAAGTGAGCACCCATGTCTCTTTTCTTCCTTGGTAGCTCATTTCTTATAAGACGAGATGTAGCAACAGAGAGTGTGTGCTTCTTTGGTCGTCTAGGATTCTTTTCGCTGGCCCTTGTCGGTGTACATATCATCTTAAAGTATTTTCAAAAAGTTGGGCCTCTTTCTATCATCTCTTCTGGGACATAGTGAATATTTTCTCTACAGATGTGGGCCATCTCGTTATCATTTTTTTTATTTTTATGTTTTTCTCCTTTTCGACTGTAAGAGCACGGGGAAAAGGGATGGACTTGTTGCGGTCAAAAACATCACTTTTATTGAATGAGGAATTAAAATTATTTACAAGAATTGGACTAACTGATCTAAAAGCAGTTGAATTGGTGGTCGATTGTTGCGGATGTCTTGGTGGCGCTTCTTTGTCATTTTGAGACTGAGATTATGACTTTCCATGACCTTCAAAGGTGTAATGTGTCATGGGTGGTGTGGGTGGGTCTTCTTCGTTCTCCTCCTCGTGCCTCTCTTCCTCAATTCCCCCAGGATTGTGTGAATTTGTGGACACTGGGGCTATGTCACTGTGTTCTTTCGCTCGATCAGGCATGGTTACGGTCCTTCCTCTCCTAAGAGAAATATGATAAGCATCATTATTCGATAAGATCTCGTATTCATGTAAGGAATACTCAGAGATTAATACTTGATTCTGTCCGAGGATATTTGGATTAGCCTGGACTTGATCTAGAATCACGGTTTAGGGTGCGGTCACCTCATCTCTCCATCGAGAGAGTCGATTTATGTCGACTTTCATGTCATGATGTTCGTCCAGCATTCGCTGGAGTTCTGAAGAGATAGAAGAAGAGGAGGACCCCTGGCCTTGATTGACCTAAGGCTACTGATATTGTCTGAATTGGTCCTGCTGGCCTTGGCATTGATTCTGTTGTGGTTGTGGTTGCGGGTTTTTATAACCCGTGCAGTACTGTTGACGCTGCTGCTGTTGAGGCTGGTAGGTGGGTCGGGCTTGTGGTGGACGAGTGTTTGGAGTATAGTTTTGGACCAAACTATTGACAGGTTCTGGGTTATAACAAATTTCATTTATTTTCATGACTTGTGGAGGTTCCTCGTAAATAGTTTGAGCGGAGGTTTCTTCAGTTTGATGGAACAAGACTTGATCTCCACCCCAATGGCTATGTTGCCCTCCCCCTTGACCTTGAATGTAGTGAATTTGGTGTATGGGGGCAGCGGGTGAAGCCATGGTAGGTATCTGAATCTTAGATACCATGTCAGCCAATTCCTCCATTTGCTTAGGCAATTTAGCCAATTTCTCCATATCAGATGATTTATGAAGTTCATCCACCTTATTATAAATCTGTTTGACCATAGTTAGCTCATCAGCTATTATTCCGTTGTCAGTGCTCTGATCGGTCGTCGGATTATTTACCATCTTTTTTGAGCCGGCTATGTAGGCTCGGCTGGTGGTTTGTGCACGGTTGGATTCAGCAAGTCTCTCGAACAACCTGTAGACGGTGTCCTCGTGGCATACCATGTAACTTCCTCCGAAGATGCACTCACTAACCTTTGGGTATCAGGGTTCAGCCCACTAACAAGACTTTGGACCAGCATCAGTTTACTTATCCCGTGTCCTGGGCATTTCTGGATTAGGTCTGTGAATCTTTCCCAGGTTTCACGGAATGGTTCGCTTGAGTGTTGGGTGAAGCTCGTGAGTTTGATCCTCATATGATTGATTATGTTAACTTGGTAGAATTTCTTTAAGAACAAAGTCTTTAAGGTGGCCCATGTAGTGACAACTTCCCCTAAATTTTTCAACCAGTAAGCTGCCTTATCAGTAAAGGCGAATGGGACAGCTCTCAGCTTGATGTAGTCTTGACTAACCCTAGGGTGGCAGAGGTTAGCGACTAACTCAAAGTCACGGAGGAAGATATATGGTTCTTCATGATTATTCCCTCCGAACTTGGGCAATAATACTAGGAAATGCGGTTTGTGTTCGAATGCATCCTCGGGGGATATCGCTCTCAACCATTTATAGTCTTCATATAATTCAGGGAGATAAGTATCTTCCATAGTAGCCTCACTGTGTTGCATTATTTCCATCTATGCCCTAAGGAGTTCATTGTGTTGTTCAACAACGGTTATTCTAGCCAAAAGTGCTCGAATGAGATCATTGTCATTTTCGTCATCACCAGGGTTCTTCTTTGGATTGTGACTTCTTCCTCCTCACTTCAGAAGTAAAGAGTTCATAATTAGGCATTTGAAGTAAGTGAAGAATTGCTAAGGATGAAGGTTTCCTTAGTAGAGGAGTGAAATGAAGGGTTAGTCTGGGATTAACTGAACCCTGAAGGAGGAGGAATGTTAAAGAGGATGACCCTAAGACCAAGAGGGTTAGAGAAGTGAGTCTTCACGAGTATGCTTACACAAAGCAAACACAAGTCAAATTCTCAAGTTCACCCATTCAACACTGGTGAAGGTACGTTAGCGTTCGATCGCTTATCTTTTCAATTTTAATTTAATGACAAAACAATCATGAAAATTAAGCGGAGCTGTTAGTTATCGAGATATTTCATAAAGACTGACCCGAGTTCGTACAACTAGTTGCACCTACTTTCGGCCAGTATAGGTGTAAGTACGGACCGTTTAAACGGCTACCCGTGTTACTTGAGGACGGAGCCTTCCGTAGTGTCCTCTAAACCACCCACTCTGTTAAGGAAAGTCGGACCGTAAAATACTACCCTAAACCCTCACTAAAAAGTAGTTATTGTTTTTCAAATCAGTAGTATATTTCTCAGTGTTGGCTCTGTCCTAAGGGAAGAGCAGGTTTTCAATTTTGGCTCTGCTCGTTTGGCTCTGTCCTTCTTTCTCTGTTTTAATTTAATTGAAGAGCAAGTTTCGTCGCCACCAGTGAAGAGCAAGTTCCCCTGAGAAGTGTGAAAAGAAGTATATCGGGACATGGTCATGGAGATTAGGAAAGATGACCATTGTGCCGACATCTTCTCAAGAGAGGGATGGAATGATCTGCGAACCATGATTTGTTTGCGTTTGCAAGGTCTTTGAGCACACAAATCAAACACAAAACAAACACGTAGACTCTTTTCAAACATCTGAGTGAAATTTCTCAGTTTTGGCTCTGCTTGTTTGGCTCTATCCTTCTTTTCAATTTTAATTTAATTGAAGAGCAGGTTTCTTCATCACCAGTGAAGAGCAGGTTCCTCTCAGAAGTGTGAGAAGAAGGATATCAGGACATGGTCGTGGAGATCGGGAAAGAAGACCATTATGCCGACATCTTCTCAAGAGAGGGATGGAGTGATTTTCGAACCACGATTTGTTTGCGATTGCAAGGTCTTTGAGCACACAAATCAAACACAAACAAACACGTAGATTCACCCACTCAACACTGGTGAAGGCACGTTAGGACTCGTCCGCTTATCTTTTCAATTTTAATTTGATGACAAAACAATCTTGAAAATTAAGCGGAGCTGTTAGGTGCCAAAATATTTCACAAAGACTGTCTTGAGTTCATACAACTAGTTGTACCTACTTTCATCCAGTATATGTGTAAGTACAGGTCGTTTAAATGGCTACCCATGTTATTTGAGGACGGAGCCTTCTGCAGTGTCCTCTAAACCACACACTCTGCTAAGGGAAGTCGGTCCATAAAACAGCTACCCTAAACTCTCACTGAAAAGTAGCTAATTGTTTTTCAATTAGTACTATAAGTGAAATTTCTTAGTTTTAGCTCTATCCTAAGTGTGTGTTTTGGTCCTTACAAACAATGAGTGGGTTTCTCTCCACCAGACACAGGTTAATTTTATGTCAATTTTATTTACAGACGCCTTGATTAGCATTCCCAATTTTAGATTAGGATTATCACTGAAGTTTATGTGAGCACAGAAATTCATGCCTAACGAGCAGTCCCAATTCCTTAAATTCCTAAGTCGTAAAACTTGAGGAAGGATAATCGAAAAAGCCAATGCAAACGTAAATCAATGATGTATGCTTAAGAAGAAGACTTATAGTGACTCCTCGCATTCTTCATGCGGGATGCAATACAAGGAATTTAAATTACACTAAATGATATGCACAGATGAAAAAAACGCCCTAAGCAAATAGTTCTATTAGCGGGAAGAATTGATTTCAATTTGGCTAAGTTGAACGATCTACATGTGCGTATAATTATTGAGAGTGTGGCCTAAGAATTACGAGCACAATCAATGATAAATAAGCAAGTGTATATGTACCTAAATCCTACGCCATTCAAGTCGGGTCCCAACCACACAGAAGGGGTTGAAACTAGGGCTGCTAATCGAACTGAACATGTTCGTATTCTATTAGAATTCGTTCGAAAAATGTTTATTCATTTCTAAATGAACTGAACATGAACTTCAACTTTTAGTTCGATAGCTTAACGAACCGAACTTGAACATAACATTTGTTTGTTCGATAAAAGTTCAAGTTCAATATATGTATATATGTATTTGTATGTGTAACTAAGTATTTACTATTTATACACTTGATGAATTTCAAGGTTAAAGAAATTGTGGTATTTATTGAGCTTTGTACCACTTTTAATTTGAATAATTTTTTATTTTTACTGCTTATTGAACCTTGTTATCGAACTCCAGTTTTGAGCTTGTTCATATAAACACCTTTTAGTTAAGTTAAATTGTTAACGAACTGTTATCGAACTGAACTCGAATGTTCGTTTTCTAAACGAACTCGAACATATCCTATCGAACATTTATTTCGAACTTTCTTATCGAACCGAACTTGAACATATGTCTGTTCGTTACAATTCGTTCGATTAGCAGCCCTAGTTGAAACAGACCTGACACACCACAGAGAAGTTCATTATGTATTATTACAAGGGTTCAGAGAGAGGGACCTTGAGAATAATGCAGAAATTAAACTATCTAAGCTCTCTCTCTCACATAAATAAATTTTAGACTTCTTTGCAAATCCTTGAATAATATCTGAAAATCGCTCCGAGCTATCTGCAAAGAGATAGGATGTGGTTAGTATCAGAAGTACAGAATGAAATGCAAAAAAATGACACAAAATAATTTTCACAAAAATTAATTACAAAAATAATTTCAAAACCCTAAAAATTCTCTGTTCCCCGGCAACGGCACCATTTGATGAGCGCGAAATCTGCCTCTTTAATAGTCGATAATTGTAGTATAGGAGTTGAAAATTGGTCGATCAAAAACCACAATCTTTGAATGTTGTGGAATGTTTTTACTTGGCAAGTGTATCAAGTTGAACACAGGGAATATTGATTTTTAGTTACATGGTTTTAAATTAAATTAAATAATTAAATAATTGTTCAATTAGTTTTTGTGTTGGAATAATATAATACAATGTAGTGCAGATGCGAAGAAATAAACAGAGCGGATGAATTCAACACATGATCTATGATTTTAAACGTATTAAATCCTCAAAGAAATGATCAATGAATCCTCAAAATTAATCACATATCAAAAGAGGTTAAAGTCCAGAAAGCTTTATCGAATCCAAGTTGCAGGCAAGAAATGTCAATAGATCTTATGTAAAATCCTACAATTAATGAGATCACGTAATGATTTTTATCATCAAATATTCGATCTCCAAATTATAATTTAATCCTCAAGTGAATATAGTTTTAGAATATTGAGAATTAAATCGAATCCTCCTTGATTATACCATGCAAAAGACTAATTCTTTAAGGATAAGATCAATTATCACAAAGAATTAATCAGGTAAAATCTCCTCAAAAACATCAAGGAAATACGATCATCCCTCCTTGGTCTTTTCCCCTGTAGAGATTAGTTGATCAAGATAATAATAATAATGAATGATAAGAGCATTAATCTTCAACAACATATCAACAATCAAGTCCCATAAGAATCCGAAACTTCCTCAATAAAATAAGGCACAAAATGTCAAAAATAAGCCTACATATGTCAACAGAGATTCATGAATAATAAACCCCAATAAAAAGTCTCAGATCTATTCATCAACTATGCTAAATGACATAGCATGAATATAGCGTCAAAATGACATATTATATGCTAAAATCAGAGTTCGGATGCAAAAGTTATGATAAAGTGAATCTGTGGGGACTAAATTGTAAATAAAATGAAGTTTTTTTTCAGTAAGGTTCCTGAAGGGGCTTATCTGCAAAATTAAGGAGTCAGAGGGGTTCGTCTGTAATTTACCCCTGGCGGGGTATATCTGCAATTTCCATATCTCGTAATGGCCGGAGACTTTGCATGATGGAGAGGGTAATAGCAGTAAGGAGGGGGGTGGAACCGGCTGGAGGAAGAGGAGGGGGGTGAGGGTCATGTTCTAGGCACGTGACCGGAGGGCGGTAGGAGAGATAATGGAAGTGAAATGGGGGTGCATGTGGCACACCTAGGGGTTGCCACGTATTGCCTCAAAAAAAACAAAATTAAAGAGGAAAGAAAAATGAAAAAGAAATAGAAGGGGACCTCAGATCGAAAAATTTTCTTCGCGAATCTGTCTCAATGAGATCTACAACTTTCATGAAGGAGCCAGGAGCAAAAGAGGTCATCTGTACGAAGTCGTATTTTTGGTGGTTCTCCATGTGTATAGAAAACTAGCTTTTTGGGTTTGTAATTTTTTGATGGTTTAAAAAGAGGATAAAAATATAGAAAAATACGATAAAATACAAGAAAATTAATTACACTAATCTAATTTTTTGGATTTTTAGTAAATAATAAAATAGGAAAATAAAATACAAGTACGAAATACGGGATTTTTGTACAGACTCGCAATGGACACTTGGACTCAGTTAGTTTCTTTGATTTCAGTCTTGATCTAGATTTGGATTTTTATGTCTCTTATTAGAACTTTCATCAAAGGACACGAATGAAGAAGAAATAAAATGAAAAGGGTTAATTATGTACATAAAAACTTCGGTCAAAAATAGCAAAAAGTTAAAGTACGCAAAAGAGGCCCAAAACCCAACTTTCACAAATGAGATTCGAATTTTAAGAAATTGGTCTTGTTTTGAAGGTATTTGAAAATAGAGTACTTTAAAAGTGAGTAGATAAAAATTGGACAAGGTAAAGGGGAGATATGCACGGTTTAGTCTGTCAGATGTGAAATTAGACTTTGGGGTCATTTTACACTAAATTGAGTTAGTAAATTTATTGTATTTTTTATTTATTCTTGTTAGTAATATCTACAAAATAGAGGTGATTTGGGGTCAATCGGAGTTAGTATGAATTAACTTAAAACATGAAAATTAATAGCTTTTTGGGCTAATTTATACATTATGCAAGTATGCATGATGGAATGTGAATATTATTTACACATGTATGAATGCTAATGATGCTTTACTGATGGTTAAATGCACATGGATTTTGGGAGATAGAGCTTAGTTGACCAATTTTAGCATGATGAATATGATATTCATCAAGTTCTCCCATTCGACAAGCTTGTGTATCTCACTTATCATCTTCTCGATCCGATCAACCTTAGTTAACTAATCACTGATAATCCCTATGTTGGGGAGTAGATCATTTTCCAGATTGGCGACAGTTGTTCTTCCCACCTCTTGATGTACGTGAAAGGGAGGTGGATTGCCATAAGCTTTGCTTGATGATCTAGTGTAGCTGGTCTCTGCCATCTAATCTAAAACCATCCAAACCCAGTCATCTCTTTTATTCAGATAACTAGCTCCACAAGAAGCATTCAATAATCCTTGAACCTCAAGAGTCACACTATTGTACAGGTTCTTGAACAGGATTGGTTGGTCAATATCATGACATGGGCACTTCTGAATCAGGTCCTTGAATATCTCCCATGCCTCGTGGAAAAGGCTCATGGTACATCTGCACGATACTCGATATCTGGGACCTCATCTGATTAGTCCTACACAATGGATAGAACTTCTTGAGGAACAAGTCCTTCAATGCAGCCCATGTGGTGACTACCCTCCCTAAATTCTTTAGCCAATAGGTGGCTTTGTTTGCTATAACAAAGGGGAAGGATCTAAAACATATGTAATCATGTGATATATCAGGTCCTCCTAGATTATCACATACCATTTCAAAGTCCTACAAGAACATGTATGGTTCCCCTATTGCATTGCCATAAAATTTTGGTAGGAGTGTAAAGAAGTAAGGCTCTAATTCTCCATCATTTGGTGGAATGACCGGCCTAAGCATGTTCTCATTCTGTACGGCACTGGGATTGCAGGTATCTCTCATCGATCCCCCTCCTTCCTCAACTGACCAATCTCCTGTCTGAATAATTTATTTCTATTCTCAGCTTATGCAAGTCTAGCTAGGATGTCCTTGAATGTGTCATTATATTCCTCATCATCCATGTGCTTCTTGGGAGGCATCATGCTATCTTGATCTTCTTTACCTTGATTAAGAAGTATTTGAATTAATATAGTTGTAAGAAGATGATCTAGAAGCATCAAGGTGAGAGTCTTCCTCTATGTGGTGAGAGAAGAGAGGGTTGGTATGGGTCTGGCACCCTCAAAATGAAGAGTGAATTATTGACCTTAGTCTTATGGGAAGAAGGTCCATGAAACCAAGGGGATTCAGGGGAAGAGTGTCCCCGAGCCCGTGAGGATGGTAGATTTGGAGTGGTCAACGAGAGGCTCACGAAGTCCGAGAAAAAGTCACCTCGATCTGTCATTCTTTATGTCAAGAGGTTCGAATTAAAAGCATGATGTGAAACAAGGAGTGATAAGAAAGGCACTAAGAGAGTAGTCTTTGAACACACACCCCTGAATACAAACACAAAGCAAACCCCAAATTCACCAACTCAATGTTGTGAAGGCCATAAAAGTTCAACCAAATTACTTGTCTCTCTTAGTGTTGATAAAATGCAAACTTTGAAAGAGTTAACGACGAGTTGTTAAGTGCATGTATTTCCCTAAAAACCGGCCCGACTCTTATGACTAATTGCACTACTTTCAGCTAGTATGGATCTAAGTACGGACCATAGAACGGCTACCATAGGTGTCCTTTAAACCATCCACTCTGCTAAGAAAAATCCGGACTGTTTATCAGCTACCCGTGCTTCCTCACTAAGAAGTAGCTAATCATTTTTGTAGAATCATTAGTAAATATGAAAATCATGGCTTGGCTCTATCTTATTATTCATTTCTCTCTCAGTTGCAAGTAAATTCAAACAATGAAGGGATACTCTTCGCAAAATAATTTCAATTTTAATGATTTTTTTGTTCAATTTATATTAACAGACTCGATTTAAGTTTGATTATCACTGAATTTAATCCACCACATAAGGCATGTCTAATGAACAGTCCCGATTTGCTTTAATCTAAGTTATAAAACCAAGGGGAAGGGAGTCGAGAAAAGTTGATGCAACGATTTACAATGGTCCTCGTACTCTACTTGTGGGTTGCAATACATAATTGAAAATTTTATACTATATGAAATACAGGCAATGAAACCTCACCTACAGATAGTTATAATTAGCCAGGAAGAATTGAGTTAGTAATTGACTAAGTTGAATGATCTAAAATATATGTCTCAATTAAGTGCAAAGTATGGTACTAAATTATACTAGCACAATCAATAAATCCTAGTAGCTCTAATAGTTGTGTGTGTAGTCCTAGAATTACGAATCACTCAAGTCCAAGCCCACCCTCACCAGGGAGTGAAACATGTCTCGACACACCACAAGAATAATGTCCAAGTTTCGGGTACACATGCGAGATCCCAAATGGAATTCGATGTAAATATGCAATTATTAAAAATTCATAGAGAAGAACACTCTCTGAAAATAAGAAAATAATTCTTTATGCATCCTAATAACTTTGAGTTGCGACAACTTCCAAGAAAGGTGCTCCAAGTCCACCGACTACCTTGCACAAAAAAATAAAAGGTCAAATATTAGAGAAATGTTCATAGAAAAATATACAAAAATAAAATAAAAAATGATGAGAAAATAAATGGAGAAATAAATACAAGAAAACTGGGGATCAGACTACCTGAGGGTGGAAAACCTAAAAACTAGATTTCTAAAAATCAACCTAAGCTGTGCCTCCCTGGCAACGATGCACTTGAAAAACCAAAGATTACCCTTTACTAATTATGTTAAATGAATATTAAATTTCATTGCAGTCAGGCAATAAACAAATTAATCAAAAACACATACTCAATTAATGTTTCAATTAAATGCGAGTGGCCCAATTTATATTTTACTTGGGCAAATCCAAGGTTGAACTTAAGGAGGTCACTATCTCCTAAGGTTAATTTTCTTGATTATTTAGAACTTAGATTTTCAGGGGAATATTTTTGGGGGTTTTTATATTTTTACTTTTATGGTTTTTTATTTAAAAATATAATTAATATGAAGAGGGAACGTGATTCATAGATTTTAAAAAAAATATTTTAATTCAATGGAAAATAATGATATTTTGTGAGGTAATATAGGAAATAAATAGATGCAATATTTTTATAATTTTTCAATGATGTAAAATAAAAACTGCAAATATGTCGGATGAAGATGGAGCAACACGCCAAATGGAATAATCCTAATACCCAGCCTCTTGTTTAATATCAAAGATAATGTATTAATTAATGTCAGATTAATTTCCTAAATAGATATACCAAAATCACGACACAAGATGTTGAGCAAGATAATCAATTAATTAAACTACAATTGCTCAAAAATGACCCAAATAGTACTTCAATTAATCACTGTCAAATAATACCTCAAATTTAGGATCTCAATTCTAGATGAACCAACAAGAAATAACGATAAAAAAGACACCAAGAATGTCAAAATCCGACAATTGATGCTCAAGATATGAATAAATGAAGTTAAGGGATTAAATTGTAAATAAAATAAATAGACTATTCACAGATATACCCTTAGAAGGGATCGATTTGTAATTTCTGGAAGTCTCTAGTCCTCCACTACAAATTACCTCAGGTGGGGTTATATGTGTAATTCTGAGATGTTAGGAGGGCTATGTGCCATTTGCCCAGGTTACAAGTGCAACGCGTGTGACCTGAACCTTCTGGCGAATATGGCATGGGGCATCTGCGTAATTCTCCCTGGTACACGCATGACGCATGTGAGGCATGGAGGTTCGGGTACATGCTTGTCTGAATGCCTCCACGTGTTGGATGCATGTGCTTTGGGGGAATTCCAAGGTGAAGGTTCGGGGGTTCACACGTGGGCCAACTAGAGTTGTCGATGAAGTTTGATCCGACGGTCGACATTTTGGAGAAGTACAACTACCCTGATTAGTTGTGTTATTTATCGCGGGGCGCATGTACTTTAGACTTGGAGATGAGCGATTGTGGAAGAAAGGGGGTGCTCTGATGGCCGACATACGAACATGGGTCATTGATGGAGAAGGCGTAGGTGTTAGAGCCTCGAGCGGTAAAGGTGGGATGAGGGGGAAGTGTGCCTACAGAGCGGCTATTGTAGCGGGGTCCGGTGTTTGGCGCAGAAGATGGTGACAGTTTGAGTCCTAAGCTTTTGCGAAGCCCGAGGATGGTTGTGAAGGAGCGGGTACGTCGGATGTGGATTGGTGAAGGAGATGGATGCGATTGAAGAGAAGAAAGTGAAGAGGAAAGTGCTCAGTACGGTGTTGGATGGAACGTGGTGACGAGACACTACGAGAGGTATAAGGAAGGGAGATGAAGGTGGAGAGGAGAGGATTACCTGGGGGTCGTTCACTTGGGAAGGTAGAGGTGCATGTGGCCCTATGATTGATCGGTCTACGTGTTGAGGTGGGAAAACCGAGGATCAGTTATTAATGATATGTAGTCGTCGTTATCCCTAAAATTCCCGTATCAAACAAACAAATTTTATTTTTTTCTTCTCAAGATGCAAAATTAACTATAAGAGAATAATGAAGCAAAGAAGTTTTTACTACTTATTTACCTATATAGCGGACAGAATCGAACTTAGGAAGGCGACAAATCCCGAGGGTTATTCAAATAATCGACGAAAAAATCAATTAAGAGAAAAATTAGGAATCTCAAAGGCAAACTATCCTTAGTTTTGTGGAATTTTTATCTTTTTATTTTATAATTTTTATTTCTATTTTTAATTTGGCAATTTTTTTAAATTTCAAATAAGGAACAATATGCACAAGATAAGAAATACGCACACCACACTCTTTTTGTATTTTTCAATTATATCAAAAATGCTCAGAATAGTTCAGAGAAAATATTTTGGTTTTAAATACTTTGAAATGTTTTTGGAAATTTTTGTAGAATTTTTAGATGTTTTTGTATTTTTCTTAAAAATCAAACCGTGGTAAAAATTATAAACAGTGCACAGCTTGGAGTAATTTGCAACTTAAAAATATTTTCAGTACCCAAAAACTTCTGGCAACTATTTTTATGCTAGAATATAAACTAATATCTACAAGCAGAAAAGAAAATTAAGATTTTTGGATTTTTATAGATTTTTTATTATTTTATAAGATTTAATATTTTTCAATTTTTTGGGTTTTGAAAAGAATTAGTGCAACAAAAATTGGAAATAAATTAAAAGACAACAAATAAAACTAATCTATTTTTTTGGAATTTTTAGATTTTTATGAATTTTTGAATTTCAGGAAGAGAAAATGACACTTTTTATTTTTTAATAATAAAAAATGATTATAAAAAGTAATGAAAAATTTATGCAATGAACATGCACATAACATGAGTATACAAATTTTTTTTAGAATCTGTAGAGCAATGGAAACAATTATTTCAATAAAAGAACATGCAAATCAAAGAGTCTGGATAATAGGGACTAAAATACAAATTTCTAATGTTTGTGCATTAAATAAATAACAGAAATAAATAGTGGGAAGTTTTCACAAAATACCTTGTGAATGCATGTGATGCACATGACTTGCTGAAGCGGGGGATTTCTGAAATTTCTAAAATCTTTAGAACTTGAATGTAATTTGCCCAATGAATCGTACTCTGGGGGTCGTCTTTGTAATTATTTCAACTTCCGAGGTCGTTTTTGCAATTATTCCAAAAATATATTTTTAAAAAGAACTAGGGTTCCTTCCTTCTTTGATTGCTTCTTCGAGACCAAAGGTGCAAAGGGGCGTGCATCGCCTCTTCTTGTTCTCTCTCAACATACGCGGGGTGGTGGCTGCTCTGAGGGGCAACGCACACGCTCGTGGAAGGCGGTCCGTACGGGCTGGAGATGGTGACGACTGTCGTAGAGGTCTTGGCAGAGGTGCGTCTATGACAGACCGGTGGTCAGGCGATAGAGCTTGCGTGGGGCGCGGCTGGAGACCTACTCCGCTCCAGGCAGAGGAGGCTATGGACTCGCGGTGAACGAAGATGAAGGATGGTTGGCGGACGGCACTGTTGGCGATGCGCGCGGCTCACGCGGTCAGCGGAGATTGGCTCTGTGTGATCGGTTGAAGGAGCGACGCAACCCATGGAGTGGGCTGGAGGTCTGGACGGAGCGGCCTGGGTGACACCTGCCCAGGTCGACAGCAACGGCGGTGCGGTCGCGGCTCCTGCAATGGAGGAAGATTGGGCAGCGGTGGCCGCAGCTGATTTTTTATTTTTTTTTTGCAAATTGTAAAAAATAGAAAACCGAGAGAATTTTTATTTTTATAAAACAGAAACTATAGAAATATATTTTTTATTTTTTGTGTAATTAATTTTTTTATTTCCTGCAAAACAAATGTTAAAGAAAAGAAAAACAATCTATTTATTTACTTTTTTGGTTTTTTATATTTTTTTATTTATAAACAAATGAGGACATGAGTATGACGGCTCGGTCCCAAATCAAAACAGAATACGTGAATAGGGATCCGGCGAAAAATGAGGAATGGATCCGAGTCTCCGGCCACCGTGCGTGATCGGAGTTGAGAGATCGTGATAGGTAGAAATGAACGTGAATAGATCGAGATGTGAAATGAAAAATCAAGTCGGTGGCAGATCAAACCGTGATGGATTCTAAGAACTAGATAAACATAAATGACAATGAAATAAAGATGCGAGATATTAAACTAAGATTAACTTAAGTTAAAAATAACGAGAAAATGATGGATCTCACCTTAGGAGTGGAAAAAACCGTGACGCCTTGACGAATGCCGACTCGCTGTCATCGGACGGCTCGGAGGCTAGGTACCCTTCTGTGACAAGAAGACTCTTGAAGATCGGGCTCCCTCTCACCAAAGATTGATCAAATTGAAAAGAGGAACGAGGAGCCATATTAATAGATAGAATGGAATTTGAATTTTTAAAATTTTGAATAAAGATAAGAGATAAGAGAAAAGAAATTTGAAATGAGATAAAGATAAAAGCAATTAGTGTTTAAAAATATTTACAAAAATTAACTATTTTTTGTATTTTCATCACTTTATTTATTTGAAAAATAAATGTTATTTTTTTTATTTTTATGTGATAGTTATTTAAGAAAATTAATTATATACATAAACTATATACATCTAGTACATTATTTACATGGTTAAATAAGGAAATTACATGTATTTAAGGAAATTAACTATATATTATTTACATAAACTATATACATCAAGTACATTATTTACATGGTTTGCATATATTTGTGGTAGATATTTAAGGAGATTAACTTGTATACAAATAAACAATATTCACACACAGATGCAAATTAGTAAGAACATGGAGTCAGTATTATATACAAGTATTTTATAAAGGATTTAAGATAAAATAAATGAATAAAGATGACGAACCACAGATTCATCATCCCCCTGTGCTTTACCTTTGCTAGTCCCTTAGCAAACACTTATTTGAAAGAATAAGTGAACAGAAGGAAAACGAAAGGAAAAATAAAGAAGTTAGGACAATATTGAGTATTAAACTTGTCTTCATAAATTGTAGTTTGGAGCTCTGTCAGACCTTCGGATTATTAGTGTGCCGTAACCTTAATGGGAGATGGATTAAAACCTAACAGACTCTAAGTTCCACAAGACTCCTATTCGTGTCACCTCAACAGCCGGACAGAGCAAGTCTACTTACACAAATTCTTGTGACTATGAATCTTTACTTGTACGGTGTAAGTGAGATATAGCTCCCCATATCAAAAGTGGCAAAGAAACAGCATCCCTCAACAAGGTAACTCTAGTTCCCCTGTCTTGCAACACTTTCCTTGAGGAGCGAGATATTCCCTTCTAAGTTCAAGTACAACCAACTCAGAAGAGGGGATGGAGAAAAGAATGGACGGTAACTAGTGTAGCTACCTATCCTTGGATGCATGGCCAATGTAGCCAAGTCATCCGCTGAAAGCTTAGAAAAAATTGACTTTGAAGCTCTTATTATACTTTTTCTTTATCTTTTGTATATACACTCCGGCAGGCACTTTACTTTTCAATCAGGCATGTCCACTTTTGGAGATTCTGCATTTTTCTTCTTCTTTTTTTGAATGTATATACAAGGTGCAACATGTACATAAGGAGTTTTTCCTCTTGAGCCAGTAGACTATCCCTCTTTTGAAGCATTATTGCAACCCCACAGCATCCTGTCTTTAGATCTCAACATCGCTAAACCAGGTTGAGATGCACTTCCTTCCCTAGAGGAAGAAGAGAGGTTCCGCCTAGATGTACTATTCCCGTATGCTACCCCAAACCAAAAGATTATGCCTCCTCACTACCTCATCCATGAAGAGCTACATGTAGAGTGCTTGTCTAAGATAAGCCACGGTCTGAAAGAATCATGTATGTATTGTTAAATAATGTACTTAGACTACTCAAGATGACATGTTCAAGTCTTATGGGCTCAAAGAATTAAGTCACTAGGACCTGAAAAGTCTTAACTCCATTTCTTATAAGGTTCCTTTGAAATTAAGTGGATTAAGGTCCACCTAAGCTCCATTCCTCAATTTTATTCTAGACTTAGTTTAAATGTCAATACTATCCTGAAAAATGCACATGCAAATGCAAGAAAATATAAACAGTGCAAAGAAAGCATTTTTAAAAAAAAATATGATGCACATGTAAAAAGAACATTTTTTTAAAACAATTTTCTAATTATGAACTTTTATGGATTTTTGGAGAAAATACAGATGTGAAAAGAAAGTTTTATGCAAATTTTTAAAGACTTTTGGTTTGTAATTTTTAAGGATTTTTTAAGGGAAATGGGTTAGTAAAATATATACACGTATATACAAGAAGATTTTTTTGTTTTCTTTTTTTGTTTTTTTGCACATGTGGATTTTACGAAATTATATACATATCCTCAAAATAATTTATCTTAATAGTACGAGTTTATATCTAAAGTATAATATACAATATATACGACACCCCCCTATACTTAGCTCGAAATATGTCCTCATAGTGATCAATAGGACGACAAAAGAAGACATAACTCGTGCTAAGTATAGAAAAGTGAAAAGACTCCTAGACTACAACGACTCAAAGAAAGATAAAAAGAAGAGAAAGTCGGTGATCCCCCCTATACTTAGGATAAAGTAATCCTAAGTATAGTGGACTGTACAAAAGGAAAAACCGATGAAGAGAATGTACAGACTCAATGGAAAAACACACAAGAACACGATATGAACAACATCACTCTCCCTATACTTAGGGTAGAGTATCCCTAAGTATAGGCAACAACAAGAGTGATGAACGAGACAAATATGAACAATACAAATCCTTCACCCCATATGCTTAGGATAAAGCACATCCTAAGTATAGCATACACACACACACACACACGAAAGGATAGACAAGAGGAGTGGATGTACAAAGGTCAAGAAGGTTGAAAGCGAACCTTCTTGCGGGAATGTTGAAGAATGGATCTGACAAGGTGTAGGTCGATATTGGGATCGTCATTAGACATAAACTGATTAGGATCGACCAAGAATATATCCTCAGCGGTTTCAGATTGTGCAGGCCTGAACTGGTCAGCGGAAGTAGTATGGTCATGCTCGACCTGGGAAGTCTCGCAAATATCAAAGTAAAAAGGCTCGAACTCATTATCTGAAAAGTAAGATCAATTCCAGCCTAACGAGCCTCTATTGGATCATCATCTTTATCTAAAGGCCCAAATTCCTTTATAAAAGCAATTAAATCAAATTCGGCCTTATCAATCTCATCTAAATCAGGGTGAATAGGAACGGATGCATCAGTGAAAGTATTCAACTCGTGTATGTCTTGTCTAGTCTCAGAGTCTGCCTTCCACTCTAGGGTTTCTATAGTGTAAATCCCGCGGATGTCATCAATGCATCTCCACGTACCAGAAGGGGGAACTCTAAGGTCTATGATTTCCGAGTTCTCCTCCTTGAAGAGGAATTCTCGGGTCTCAATATCATCCAACGTACAACAAAAATCTCTGGTAGTATTATCAAGGTCAAAGTCCTCGGGGTTGGCTAACACAGGCATGCTCTCATAGGATGCAGGTCTCTGGTATGTAATGGGTGTAGTGATCAACACATGGCTCCCTACAATAGAACGGAAGCGAATCTCTCCTGATCCATAATCAATAACAGCTCCCGCAGAGGTGAGGAAAGGTTGTCCTAGGATGATTGGAGGGTTTTCCACAAGGGTGGAGGTCTCCATGGGCAATACGACAAAATCATAATTGAATTCCATGCCCCGAATAAGAATAACAGCATTTTCAAGAATACCCTTCAGCCTTTTGATAGATGCATCAACAATTTGAACTATCATCCTGGTTTTCTTGAGAGGTCCAAGATGAAGAGACTGTACCATAGAGAAGGGTATTATATTAATTGACAAACCGCCGCCAAGGAAAGTGTTATCACAAGAATAGTCAGAGATGGAGCAACTCACAAGAGGCGTGGCAGTATCTTTCTTAAAATGTGGACGGTAAGATATGGCGTAGGCAGTGGCCATGGTAAAGATGTGATGCTCATATTTGCTCATCTGCTTTCTCTTCTTTGGTTGAGGAGCAGATAAATGATTCATGGCATGTTGAAGTGGGGCATTAATGATCTCGTAAATAGTGTCAACACTTCGGGTTCAGTCAACATTTTTTGAATTTTTGGATCTCCTCCATACAAGGGAGGAGATCGAATCAGGTACGAGAATTGCCAAGAGCATTCTGTACAATGGCATCCTCGAGGTCAAGGTTGGGACATGGTTGTGTGGGAAAATGTTTTGGCATGGGTTCCCTCTCCTCAAAAAATGAATCAACGATGTGTCTCCTGAAATCTTTTTAGATTTTTGAATTTTTCTCATTTTTTGTATTTTGGGCGATTACAATCTCTCATAATTATCCTCAAGTGAATCCATATGCTCAAATAGTGGAGCAGCATTCTGGCTCTTATTGATGTTAAATAGATTGGTAATCTTCAAATTCATATGCTCCATCATCTGGTTCAAGGTCTCAAGTGTGGGCAACAAGAAAGGTGACTCCAAAATCCCAGGATCGAGTGAGTGGGAGGGTGGATGAGAATCAAAGTCCTCCGACTCCTGAAATAATGGGTTAGGCAGATATGCATAAAAATCAGGAGGAAGATCCTCCTGGAAAAAGGAAGGTGGATCGGCTAGAGGGTACGAGGGATCTACGAAGATCAGATTAAAATAACTCCAGTCAGCCATCTCCGAAATAAGAGAAAATGATTGGGAGAGCACAAGGGTCAAGTCAAAAGTTTTAAAGAAAAAGGTGCAAATGCATAGAAGGATCTAGTATGCACACAAGTAATCAAACACAATGGAGACCCCCAATTCACCAACTCAGTGCAATGTGAAGATCGTGAAGATTTGATCAATTATCTTGTCAATTTTAGAGTTAGGTATTAAAACAAAAAGTTGTACAAGTACTTAGGTGAATTATGGGATTTGGGCATTAACCTTAGTGTGTACGCGAGCAAGTTAAAACGAATACAATGAGGGGTTACTCTCCTCAAAACAATGATTTCTCCTTAAATTTATTTTAGGGTAGCAGTCTCAAATTTTAGGCAGTTGTCACTTGGTTTGAATATTTTCAATGAATCACCTACCGAATGTCCAATTTTCTTTTATCTTATATGAGTGAAAATGAGGAAGGAGATCGAAAATGGCAATGCATGATTAAAAACAATGATGCATGCAGGAGTTAGATATGCGTACCTTGTAGCCATCACTCTACATGCAAAATAATCTACGTAGAATTTAAATATAGAAAAGAAAATTATCCTATATGATGCAAGTGAACCGTCCTTTATGATAGCTTCTATTAACGAGTAAGAACCAATTAAATTTGACTAAGTCCAATTACGCTATACTCTATAGGTGCAGAAATTCTTATTTAGGGCATTTGGACTCAATTAATTACCTAGCTCAAGCAAATTAATTTAAGCAATCAATAGGTAGCTCATGAAATCCACGTGAAACAAAGAAAATAAAGATGATGAAAACAAATCCAGTGAGATCCCCCAAGTGCACCGGCACTTGGCGAAGTAGACCCTACAACAAATTGAATGTCATTTTTACAAGAGTTCAAATGCTAAATAAATAAAAACAACCTATGCTCCAAATGGTGGTCTTTCTCAAAATCTTCTTCTCCTCCTTCTGCGCTCTCCTGCGATTTTGGGATGAATCAAGCCGCCTCTGCTTCGTTTGGGTACTTCGGCTCTCCTCGTATCGCCTCCTTCGCTCCACGGGCCCTCGTAAGAAAAAGAAGAGAGAAAATATGTAAGAAACACAATTATAAAAATATGAGCACAAATAATGAAATGAATGTAGTGGATATGAACAATGGAGTAAATGTGAAAAGATATAAATAGATATTTACAACCAAGAATAGAAGGTCAAAAGAGAAACCTAACTACCCTAGTCGTGCCTCCCGGGCAACGATGCCATTTTGTTGAGGCAGGAAACTCGAGGATCGGTTATTAATGATATGTAGTCGTCGTTATCCTCAAAATTCCTGGATCAAACAAACAAATTTATTTTTTTGTCTTCTTAAGCTGCGGAATTAACTACAAGAGAATAATGAAGCAAGAGAAATTTTTACTACTTATTTACCTGTATAGCGGACATGATCGAACTCAGGGAGGCTACAATTCCCCAGGGTTATTCAAATAATCGATAAAAAAATCAACTAAGAGAAAAAGCAGAAATCTCAAAGGCAAACTATCCTTGGTTTTTATGGAATTTTTCTCTTTTTATTTTTTTATTTCTATTTTTTACTTTCAAAAATATTTTTAGTGATCTTAATTTTGCAATTTTTTTAATATTTCCAATAAGGAACAATATGCACAAGATAAGAAATACGTACACCACACTCTTTTTGTATTTGTCAATTATATCAAAAATGCTCAGATTCATAGAAAATATTTTTGGTTTTAAATACATTGAAATATTTTTGAAAATTTTTATAGAATTTTCAGATGTTTTTTGCATTTTTTTAAAATGATAAAAAGTGCACAACCTACCATTTCAACCTGGAGTAATTTGCACAACCTGGAAAAAATGATAAACAGTGCACAACCTGGAGTAATTTGTAACTTAAAAATATTTTAAGTACCCAAAACTCCTGACAACTATTTTTATGTTAAAATATAAACAAATACCTACAAGCAGAAAGAGAATCACGATTTTTAGATTTTTTATGGATTTTTTATAAATTTTATAAGATTTTTAATTTTTTTCAATTTTTTGGGTTTTGAAAAGAATTGGTGCACGAAAATTGGATGAAATTAAAAGAGAATAAATAATCTATTTTTTTGGGAAATTTTACAGCAATATTCAAATTTTTATGAATTTTTTAATTTCAGGAAAAAAATAATACTATTTTTTATTTTTTTAATAATAACAAATGATTGTAAAAAGCAATGAATAATTTATGCATTGAACATGCACATAACATGAGTATACACAAATTGTTTTAGAATTTTTAGAGCAACGGAAACAAGTACTTCAATAAAAAGAACATGCAAATCAAAGAGTTTAGATAATAGGGACTGAAATGCAAATTTCTAATATTTTTACATTAAATAAATAGCAGAAAAAAAACACTGGGAAGTTTTCACAAAATACCCAGTAAATACATGTATTGCACGTGACTTGCTGAAGTGGGGGCTTTTCTAAAATTTCTGAAACCTTGAGGGACTTGAATGTAATTTACCTAATGAAGGCATGCCCAGCACATGCTTGAGGCTCTGGTGGTCTTATTTACAATTGTTAAATTCCGAGGGATTTATTGTAATTATCCTAAAAATATTTTTTAAAAAGGAACTGGGGTTCCTTCATTCTTCGATTGCTTCTTCGAGACCAAAAGGTGCACAAGAGTGTATGTCGTCTCTTCTTGTTCTCTCCCAACCGGCGCGGGCGGCGACTGCTCTAAGGGGCGGCGCACCCGTGCGTGGAAGGCGGTTTGTGCGGGCTGGAGATGGTGACGGTGGTTGCAGAGGTCCTGGCGGAGGTGCGTCTATGGCGGGATGGTGGTCAGGCGGTAGAGCATGCGCGGGGGTGCGGCTGGAGACCCTCTCCGCTCCAGGCGGAGGAGGCTATGGACTCACGGCGGGCGAAGATGATGGATGAGCAGCGGGCGGCACTGCTGGCGATGCGTGCGGCTCGCGCGGTCAACGGAGATCGGCTCTGCGCGATCGGCTGAAGGAGCAGCGTAGCCCTGGAGTGGGCTGGAGGTCTGGATGGATCGGCCTGGGCAAAACACACCCAGGTTGACAGCAACGGCGGTGTAGCTGTGGCTCCTATGGCGGAGGAAGTCTGGGCGGCGGTTGTCGTGGCTGATTTATTTTTTATTTTTTTTGTAAATTATAAAAATAGAAATAGGAGGGAATTTTTTATTATTTTTTTAAAATGAAACTGCAAAAATATAATTTTTATATTATTTATATTTTTGTAATTAATTTTTTTATTTCTTATAAACAAGTGTTTAAGAAAAGGAAAACAATCTATTTTTTATTTTTTTATTTTTTTATATATTTTTAATTTATAAACAAATGAGAACGCGAGCACGAGGGCTCGGTACCAAATCAAAACGGAATGTGTGAATGGGGATCCGGCAAAAAATGAGGAATGGATCTAACTCTCCGGCGACCGTGTGTGGTCGGAGTTGGGAGATCGTAATAGGTAGAAAAGAATGCAAATAATTCGAGATGTGAAATGAAAAATCGAGTTGGAGGCGGATCAAATCGTGATGGATTCTAAGAACTAGATAAAAAGAATTGACAACAAAATAAAGATGCGAGATATTAAACTAAGATTAACTTAAGTTAAAAATAATGATAAAATGATGGATCTCACCTTAGGAGTGGAAAAAATCGTGATCGTCTTGACAAAGGCCGACTCGCTATCACCGGACGGCTCGGAGGATAGGCACCCTTCTGCGACAAAAAGACTATCGGAGATCGAGCTCCTCTCACCAAAGATTGATCAAATTGAAAAGAGGGATGAGGAGCCATAGTAATAGATAGAATGGAATTTGAATTTTTAAAATTTTGAATAGAGATAAGAGAAAAGAGAAAAGAATTTTGAAATGAGATAAAGATAAAAGCAATCAGTGTTTAAAAATATTTACAAAAATTAATTATTTTTTTGTATTTTCGTCACTTTATTTATTTGAAAAATAAATGTTCATTTTTTTATTTTTTGTGGTAGTTATTTAAGAAAATTAACTATATACATAAACTATATACATGTAGTATAAGGAAATTAGTTTTTGCTTTAAAATTTTTATTTTTATTTAATTATTTTTTTTATTTTTATTTTAAATAATTAGTACAAATATTTACAAATAATTACCAATATAATATATACAAATAGCTGGCAAAATTGCACAAATGACACCAGAAAACCGACTTTTCAACTGTACTCCAAAAATTATGAAATAACAACCATTTTAAAGATAATTTAATTTAGAATACAATGGAAGTAAGTTTGGTTCAATCTGAGTTCATATGGAGCTAGAATTGATCTTTCAATTATCGCTTAATGGATTTTTTCCAGATGTGGTTACTTTTATTATATACATGATTTCATTGTGCAATTATTTTTATTATTTAGCAAACAATTTTATTTACAACTTTTGTCTTGAAAATTATTTTTTTAAGGTAAATTTATATACAAATAAAATATTGTTAGTTTTATACATTTATACGCAATAAGTGAGAAGTATTTACAATACACACATTTTTTGGATTTTTTGATTAAGCACCCTATCTCCCCCTACTTTATTCCTACTCGATTAGGTCAAATCTTGACCTTCTCTCGGGGTTCAGTTTCTTTCTTTATTTATTTTAAGTTAAAATAATATACAAATATATAATATTTACATACAGATGTAAATTATTAAGAACATTGAGTTAGTATTATATACATGTGTTTTATAAGGGATTTTAATCTAAAATAAATGAATAAAGATGACTAATCGCAAATTCATCACTATGTCGCGACGTCGACGGAGTAAAGAAGCTACAAAGATGCAACAATGAAGTTCTCCTCACCGGATCATGCCTAAAGAATGACCATCGTCGTTTGATAGATTCGCACCTGGAGCTATCACCTGCAAGGGTCTTTGAACTGGGCTTTCACAGGTTGGAGGTGATGGGTTTATGTAGGGAGTAGAGAGGAGGAGATAAGGGTGTGGCTAAAGCGTTGGATGATAGGATATAGGGAGTTTGTTGTTGCTGGAGGAGGTTTTAGGCGATAGGATAAGGGGTTTGGTTAGGGTAGGAGTCGGTCTATGATGAAGGACGTGGTACAAAAATTAGGGGATAGGATGGGGTTGCTTGGCCGAAGGAGGCAGGCTGGTGTTGGAAGATAGAGGAGCGACAAACCATGCGTAGTAGGGAATGTGGCTGGAGGTTAGAGATGCACATGTTAGGCACGTGTGTCGGGGTAGGAGAGAGAAGTAGTGGGGGCGGCACGTATCACCCAAAAAAATCAAAAATTAAAAGCAAAAGAAAGTAGAAAAGAAATTGAAGATGACCTCGAATATTTTCTTCACAAATGTTGCTCCTCTTGATGAGATATACAACTTTTATGAAGGTATCAAGTGCAAATGGAATGCAGAATGCAAGATATGAATTTTTTTGTGATATTTTATGTATATAAAATACTAAATTTATGTTTTGAAATTTTTATTTAAAATTTTTGATGATAAATTAGTGCAAGAAAAAGTTAAAAATACTATGAAATAATGCAATGGACTTAAATTATATTTATTCTGGATTTTTATAGGTTGAGTTAATGTCAAAATCAATTAGGGATATTAATTATGTATAAGGTGATTAGATGAATAAGGTCAAGTCAGAATTGGTCTTTTTCTTTGCTTTTCTATTTTTTTGAGTTGTGATTTTTATATGATTTATTAAAATAATGAATCAATTAAAGAAATGAAACAGAAAATAGTTAAAATGGATGAAATATGCACATAAAAAGATAGGTCAAAATTGGTGAAAATGTACAATGCGCAAAAGAGGCCAAAAACCCAACTTTCATAAATGAGCTCCTATTTTGATCTTGTTTTGAATGTATTTGAATGCATATCACTATAAAAGTGAGTAGAGTGAAATTAAAAATTGTATGAGAAAGATATCAAGATTTTAGTATGTTTGTCCTGAACTTAGGGTTTGGTTTTATTTTGCATATGTACAAGCTAGCGATTTTTTAGGATTTTTTCATGGATTAAGGTTAGTGACATGAACACAATGAAGTTAGTTTCATGTCAACTGGAGTTAGCATGATTTAATTAAAAATGCATGAAGTTAGGTGAAAATGTGAAGATGCAAATATGCATGCTAAAATGCATATATTAATTCTAAGTACATGAATGGTAAAAATGCAGAGTAAACGACGAAATGCAACTAAGTACTCGAGAACAAAGCTCTATTTTCAACTTTTAGTGTGATGAATCACGTATTCACCAGTTGACAATGGAAGGAGCGGTGATTCCCAAATCCACGATGGATCTGGGGTGAATAAGATGGTAGATCGATGGAGAATCAAAAGGGGATGGAAGTGAGATGAAGATCGTGGCGAGATACAGATTGGAGAGCAATGATTTCCCCTGGGGCAGGAACTCCAAGGAATTGGAGATTTTGAAAATTAACGCTAAATGCTTGATTAAACCTAGAATTAAATGCACAGAATGAAATCTAAGCTAATGAATTACCTAAGAATGAAAAGAAAATGGGCTCAACGTGGCCACAACTACATAACAAAACCTCGCAGTGGTGCTCCACCGAAGATGGTGGATCTCCTAATCCGTCGCTCCTCCTTGCTGTAGAAGGCAACTCCGCTTTGCTGTCACCAGGACGAAGCTCTAGGGCACACTTTGAGGGGTTGAGATCGGCTATAAGGGGGTCAAAATCGATAGAAAGACTGGAGGGGGTTGTTTATAGAGGTGGTTTCAAGCCAAAAGGATGGAGAGGCGATGTGCGAATCAAAGGTGGTTTGTGGAGATGCTTGCATGAGATAGGATCAAGGACAGAGCGGCTTCGCAATGGTGGAAGTTTCAAGAGGAATGGAATCAAGGTGGAGGCATGGAAAATGTGAGAAGATGGCCTGCCCGAGGGTTCTAACAGGGGGAGAGGCGGGCTAGTACAATTGACCTCTGGTCAACGGGCGGAGGTCCCTGGTTGCTCTACGTAGACCAACTAGGAAAAAGATAGCCAAAGATCATTTGCAAAATTGATAAATAATAATAAATGAACTTATTACTTTTAGGTTATAAAATAAAAAAGTTTATTATTTTCTATAATATTTTAATCTGGTTTTTATTTATTTTTATGGGTTTATTTATTATGAGTTACTTTTCCATTTATAGGTATATCGACATATGTATTAGTATTATACTTTTATTTTGTATTTTATATTTTTTATTTTACACACTTAATATATATATATATATTTATTTATTTATTTATAACTTATTTATATACATATAAATATATTTTTATTGTATTTTTGATGTAATTTGTACACTTAAATAAATATGTATACTTATTATATAAGTATAAGTATGATATATTCATATATGTATTTTTATATGTTATTTTATTGTAGTGTTTTATTTATAGTTTTATCGTATTCTAAATATGTACATATATTATAAATAGTATTTACAAAATTATGACAATATAAAATAATGAAAAATATAAAGAATAAATAAAATGAATATTTTATTCGTATGTATTGTACAATAGAGATTCAAAACCTAAGTTTTACATCTTAACTCCAAATTGAATGAAATTGTCTTCATTAATAGCAAATAAAAAGTATATACAATTAAGTGATTTTGGTGCATTTCGAGTTCATGGAGAAGATATGGGTCTGGGAAGTTTGGATTTTGGATTTTTATTCTGAGTATAGATTGTATGGTTTACATTATTTTTTCATGAAATAAATTGTTTATTTTTCTACGTATTTTTATCTATAATTTCATGTACAAAGTTTATTGATTTTATGCGTAAATAGCAAAAACCCTAAAACCCATTATCCTGATCAAGGCGTGACCCCAACAAGGAGGGTCTACCGTAGTTATTTCCAATAATTTATTGGCATGTATTTTTAGAGTTTTTAGACTATGTGATCCTTACAATTGGTAGCCTTATCTCCTCCTACTTTATTCCTTGTCGACTAAGTCATCATGATGATCGAGTCTCGGAGGCTATGGCCACTCAACAACTATGGTGTCTCATTTCTTTTTCTTTCCTTCCTTTATTCTTTAATTTTGGAATTAAGTACAATAAATATAAAATATTTTACACAGTATTTTGTACACATTAAAGAATGTTTATTTTGACAAATTTAATAATATTTACATGAATTTAGCTAGGGATTTAAGGCCAAAATGAAAGAATAAGGTGATGAAATGGAGACTCATCAGCTACCTTACTCTAAGGATGGAGAAAAGGAGAAAGTGAAAGGTGAGGGAAGATTTGAAGAGGGGAACGTCAGTTACAGGAGGTCTTCGTGGAGATTTAAACTGTTTTACCATCGCATGAATGAGGGGGAACATGGGTGAGGAAATTGTCACGTGAAAGAGGGAGATGTGGTCAATGTAGGAGAGGTGAAATGAAGTGGAATGGATAAATGAGGGCATTGGGGAAATTAAGGGAAAATTGACCATTAGGAAGGATATATTGTGGGAGAGAGATTAGTTGGGAGGAAGAAGAAGGTGCCTCAGTCGTTGGATGAGGCACATCCAATGGCTGATGAATAGCTGGGCACATGCGACTATGATGCGCCTAGTCAAGAAGATCAAGCTGTCGGGAAGAGGCGTGAAATGGATGGACAAGATCACGGGTATAAGGTGGATCTGATGACTAGAAGAGGAAGCAGTTGGGGACAAAGGAGCCAGCCATGTGTCTGCTCTAAAGAGAGTCATGTGGTTAAATAGAAAAAAATAAAAAAGAAAGAAAAATCGAAAAGAAATTTTTTACAAGTGTCAAATGAAAAAAATGTTGGACATGAAAGTTGTAGATCTTTTCGAGATCTACAAGTTTCATGTTAAACATAAAGTTTAATATTTTTGTAAGTATTTTTAAGGATTAAAAATATTTATTTTAAACTTCTTTGAAGATTGTTTGTTTTAAATTTATATTTAATGTCAAAAAATATGTACAACTTTTATCTAATTTTTATAGATTTTTTGTGATTAATAAAACACATAAAAAGGTCACATTAATATACATTGATTAGGGTTAATTATATACATAGGCTGAGATGTTAATTAATTTTATTAAGATTACATTGTATTGAATAATTTAAGAAAGATGGATAATAAATGAGAAATACAATGATAAATCATGGATTTACCATGGTTCTAAGTAAGTACGAGCACATGTAGAATTTGACCTATACAAACATTAATAACTGTGAATGCAAGTCATATACTTTTCCAATCACCACAAGAATCACAAAACATGAGGTTCCTGGCTACACACGATCGAAACATGCCCTAAATGTCCAGTATCTGGTACACAAACACGAGATTCCAAATAGAAGCTGCTGGAAATAAATGTAGTTATTACATATTACCATACAAAAATAAATGAGAATACAATACCAAAATAAAATCCTAAGACTTAAAATCTCTCTCATGACTCAACTCAATATAAAATTATGCAATCCTTGCAGCAGGTTGGTCCTCAAAAGCTCCTGCCTTCGGTCACATCGAGAAAGGCACTCTAAGTGCGTCGGGTTCCTCGCATAAAAATAATACAGATGTCAAAGAGAGAATATAATAAAATAAGTAAATAAAATGATAAAAATGTTGAAAAATAAATATAGTACTAATTACAAGAAAATTTGAGGCCAGACTACCCGAGAGGTGGAAAATAAAAGCACTATATTTTTTTACAAATTTATCATAAGCTATGCCTCCCCGGCAATGATGTCATTTGACAACTATTAGATACCCTCTTTTAATTTGATCTTTTTGTTGTAGCATTATAATTCAATGATAAATAAATAACCACATTTAAAATGTATCAATGAAGCAATCACTTCAATGTGATTGTTTATTTGTTTAACTCGGGTAAGCCTCAAGGTTGATCAGAGCGAGGAGACAAATACTCAGAATTAATTTCAGACCATGAAGTGCACAAGATTTTCACGAAGATATTTTTATGTTTTTAAATACCATAAATGTGAATATGCAAATGGAAGCCAAGTTCATGATGTTTTTTCACAACAATTTAAACAAATGAATTTAAAAAATTATCAAATTTTGTTAGGATGTTGATGCAAAATTAAGCTACTATGATTTTTTATTTTTTTCTGATGTTGAATGAATTTTTAGTGAATTACAGAATGCAAGTATGGTGATTATGAGTAATTTAATTGTAATAGATAACAAACACTAGTGTTTTCTAGAATACAAATTATCCTAAATAGCTCTAATGCAGAGGAATTTAGAATAACTTTATTTTCCTAAAAATACTAAGTGAGAAGTCTATTAAAATTCAACTACATAAATCATCAATAAATTTATTTAAGGAAAATGGTGCATGTAAACGAAATGATTTTGGGGTATATTTAAAAAAAAGATAAATCTACTCTTTATTTTGTAGATTTTTAGAACATTGCATGATTTATTATGAATTTCAGGCTATGGACATGGTAAAATATGATAAAATTCACCACAATAGTTAAAATAAATCAGATAATGATCCAAAAATTACTAATAAACATCACAATGAACAGAATTATGTGTACTACAACATTCAACTTTTAGTAACTAAATATGATGATAAATCAAGTTCTAAACTGAGGTCCAAGCACATGTTTCTAAATGTAATTTACCAAATAAAAAAGAATCAGACAAATTAGTGCACAAGGGCACTTATTGCATTATTCAAACTTGTAGGGTATGCATGTGGTTTACCCAACCACACGTGAGCAAAACGTGCTTGCTGGAGCTGGCTTGAATATGTCGCTCTCCACTTGGATCTAAGGGTTGCTGGAGCCCGGTGGATGGACGATGCAGATGCAATGGCATCCACCTGATCGGAGGGGACATATGTGCCTCGTTTTTCTCCTCTGTTGTTCAACCTCAGTGAGAAGCAAAGATATCGATGGCCTTTGATTTTGAAGAGATTGAAGAGGAGCAGCGGGGGGAGGGGGAGGGGGGTACTGTTACGAAGTCTACTGCTTATTGAGGAAAAATGGCTAGTGGTCGGGACTCAGATCTGAGTCGAAACCTACTATAGGCAACTTTAGGGGCAGAACTGGCATATATCTTAGGGGGCCCATGGCCCCTCCTTAATTATTACGTTTCGCTTATATAATGATGTTAGTTTTTGATATGGCTCCTCCTTAAAGTTGGAACATATAAAGAATAATCTCAAATGGTACCATTGAATGCGTAATGGCTTGTAGGCAAAGTGTTTAATCTTCTAGGCAATGAACCTGGGTTCAAATCCCTCTATTGTACTTATTGTTAAAAACATTATCTCCACTTACTTTACCTCCATCCTTTTCTTTTGTTTGAAAAAATTAACTCCATCCTTCCATTGTTAAAAACTCACTTTAATATATTAACATTATAATAATAATATATATAAAATAAGATTGGGGATCATTTATCTCTCTCATTATTTTTAATTCTCTTTGTAAATGAAATAAATTTTGTTGTTTCCTTTTAAATATGATCTTTTAACTACAACTATTAAAAAATCACAATTGAAAAAAATTTATACCTTATTGAAAAAATTCAAATAATATTGAAATGGTAGGTTTATCAAGTTTTAAAAATCACATTTGAAATTGTTAAATCTACTCAAAAAATATCATTCGAAAATACATTATTTTTTTCAATTTTACCTATTCAAGATACATGTATACTTGACCCCCCTTGATAAAATACCTCATTTCGTCCCTGGGTGCCTCCTCGTGAACGACTACAACAGATTCCTTGAGGTGCCTTCACTACATGGTTCACTTGATCTTCGCTATGAGTGGTGGATAAGAGGTGAAGTTTCGAGAAGAGATCAATGGTGATGTGGTTCTACTGTTGTATATGGTGGAAGTTAGAATCTGGTGTTGCTCTGGAGGTATTGGAGATATATGGACTCTCTCTTAATGTGTCTTCCTCTAGCTCTACAACAGCAGCTGAAGCTGGTAGATATGAGAGGGAGTTGTGTTGAGGCTGCAGCCAAATCACGACCCTCGAAGAACAAATCTCTACTACATATGCTTTGCGAGGTCCTTCGGTAGATAGTTTCTCTTGGAAATGTGGCCATAAAAGGAAGAAGGAAGATCTCGCACATACGTCCTTCCTTCAATGAAGATTGTTACGTGGCTGTGGGTCGAACTTTGAGATGTATAAATCGATGAGCACCTATAGTGGTTGCCTCCATTCCGTGATGTGCTTTCTATCCTCCAAAGAAACTTTCATCTGAGCAGCAGTGCGACTTGCCAATTCCTCCCCCGTGAGTTCCCTGAGGTCCTCCAAAGCATTGAAACACCGAATGATCTCCTTCGCGTCCTTCCTCGCAACGCATCTGGCCGCCCTAGACTCCCTCTTGAAAGCAGATAGTTGTATCCACAAAGAAGATAATTTCTGGACAAAATGAGATGCAGCGGACACCAAGACAAGTGATACGAGAAAATTGAGAGGACGGGATGGAGACCCCGATGCTCTGAATTTTATAGAAATGCAGTGATGAGATGCGAGGTGGATGGCAGAGCAGAAGAGGATGATCTTTGTGGTTTGCTCCTATGTATGTCAGAGGATCTGGAGCCGATCGCTCTGGTGATGGGTCACCGATACGACGGGGTATGAAGAAAAGAAGAAGTGATGAGGAAGATCGGTGAGTGGGGATTTGCATTTGTAGGAAAAATTAGAATGCAACATTAAAGAATAAACAAAAATAATGTTTCGCAAGTTACCTCCTTCCATCATAAATCAAATAGAAACTTGTAACGTAGAAGATGAAGAAACTGACAATGATCTTTTCTTCCTTCTTTTCTCCTTCCCTTAACCCCAATCGTTAAGACTCTCTCAGATGGTGGAGAGTTTTGATGATGGCCCTCTGGATCTCTTGATTCGGTGTCTTGCATAATGAGCCATCATGTCTCTTTTATAGGAGTAGAGTTGGAGGGTTCAAAAGGATAACAAACCCTATCGTAACTGACTCCTGATAATCCACTAACTATCAACGTGGATCAAGATAATGAAGTTACGTTTTATCCATTGACTTGGTAAAATCCAATATTTTATCATCTCATAAATATTTTATATGGGCCACTTACGGGATAAATTCCAACATTCTCCCACTTGGTCCATATAATCTTTAATTATGACATAATAACCTTAAGCACGCCTTTTCATGGGTTTTATGTAATGGCAATGAACCATATACTTTAATTGAATTAAACCAATAAGATCATGGCGGTCACACATCATATGACTTGACACGATACCTTCCATTTATCAATGTTAATTCAATCCAATCATCTGTAATTTAGAGAATAATATCTCCTAATTTAATTTATTTTTAACGGTTAGGTTATTTATTTGCAAACATGCAGGCATAATATAACAATGAAATGATTCAGAAACATAAAATAAATGAGATTGTCATAATCATAATGAGCACCAAATAAAATGTACTAATTAACTTTTCATAACAAGGACTTCTATAAAACACTCACTCTTACAACATGCTCAAAAAAATCTTAGGTGCTAAACATTTAGTTAACAGATCCACTATCATTAAATTAGTACAGATGTGATCTATTGATATTCTTTGTTTCTGAACTTCCTCCTTTACTGATAAATACTTCAATTCCAAGTGATTTGCACCCTTAGAGTACCTATCATTCTTTGAGAAGAAGGTTGTTGCGGCATTATCACAATAATGCTTCAGCGGCTTGGTAACGCTTTCGACTATCCCAAGTCCTGAAACAAAATTCCGCAGCCACAATCACTGAATTGTAGCCTCAAAGCACACTACAAATTCAGTCTCCACAGTGGAAGCAACAATGACTGACTGCTTCACACTTTTCCATGACACGGCTCCTCCAGCGAGTAGAAATACATAGCCAAAGGTTGACTTTCTTGTGTCAATACATCTCACAAAATCTGATTCTGAATATCCAATAATCTCAAGATTATCAGATCATCTTTATAAAAGCATATGATCTTTGGTGCCTTGTAAATACCTGAGAACTTTCTTTGCAGTTTTCCAGTGGCCCATACCAGGATTACTTTGATACCGACCCAACATGCCAGTGGCAAAACTAATGCCATGCCGAGTACATGTCTGAGTATACATGATACTCCCAACCATTGTTGCATAAAGAATTCCTTTCATTTACTTACGTTCCAATTCATTCTTTGGGCATTGATCCAAACTGAATTTGTCTCCTTTCTTAATAGGAACTATCCTTGTAGAGCACTTACCCATCATGAATCTTTCCAAGACCTTCTCAATATATGCCTTCTGAGACAATCCTATCAGTCCTTGTGGTTTATCATGGAATATTTCTATTCCAATCACATAGGATGCCTCACCCATATCTTTCATTTCAAAGTTCTTGGAAATATACTTCTTTGTTTCATGTAACAAACTTAAATCATTCATAGTCGATAATATGTCATCAACATATAGGACTAATATAATAAACTTGCTCCCACTAACTTTCATGTAGATACACCTATCTATAGTGTTTTCTACAAAATCATATGATGTAATGGTACTGTTAAATTTATTATACCATTGAGGGAAGCTTGTTTTAGTCCATATATTGACTTATTTAATTTACATACTAGATTTTCCTTTTTTTATGATCCTAAAACCTTCAGGTTGGTCCATACAGACATCTTCATCTAACTCTCCATTCAGAAAGGTAGTCTTTACATCCATTTAGTGAAGCTCCATATCATAATGAGCCACCAAAGCCAAAATGATTCTTAAGGAGTCCTTCTTTGAGACCGGAGCAAATGCCTCTTTATAATCGATACCATCTTTTTGAGTAAAGCCCTTTCCAACAAGTCTAGATTATATCTTTCGATGTTACCTTTAGAGTCACGTTTGGTCTTAAAATCATTTACACCTGACTCTTTTAGAACCTTCAGGTAACTCGACAAGATCCCAGACATTGTTATTGATCATTGACTCGAGTTCTTCTTTCATAGCATTAAACCAATTTTCAGAATCATTACATTCTATGGCCTAATGGAATGAGCTTGGATCTTTATCAATGCTCAAGTCACATTCATGCTCAAGTGCATCGACTATATAATCATCAAAATTTACAGGTCTTCTTTGCCTTTCAGAGCGTCTTAATGCAACTTCTTGTGATTGTGGTACACTTGGCTCATTTACAACTTGTTCATTAATAATGACATCATTACTTAATGTGGGTGTCAATTCTTGATGTTCGAAAACATTACGTGGAGATGAATCCACAGGTAGAACATCTATTCCAGAAGATATGGGAAAATATGGAAGCGACATTTTATCTATATCTTCTTTTATTTCCACATTCCATGATTCTTGGCTCCCACTAATGTTGTCATTCTCAATGAAGCGAGCATTTCCACGTTCAACAATTATTGTACTATGGTTAGGACAATAAAATCTATACCCCTTTGACTTTTCAGGATAACCAATGAAAAATCCACCGACTGTCCTTGGATATAATTTCTTTTCATGTGGATTGTATACTTTGACTTCCGCTTGACATCTCCAAACATGTAGATGTCTCAAGCTAGGTTTCCTAACTGTCCATAATTCAAAAGGTGTCTTTTGAACTGCTTTACTAGGAACCCTATTGAGTAAATATGTTGAAGTCCTTAATGCATATGTCCACAATGAAAGAGGTAAAGTACTATTATTTATAATGCTCCTAACCATTCTATTAATGTAAGATTTTGCCTTTCTGCAACACCATTTTGTTGTGGTATTTCGAGCATTGTGTATTGTGCACAAATACCCTTATTTTCAAGGAATTTCGCAAATGGACCAGGATGTTGACCTGTCTCATCATGCCTTCCGAAATATTCACCACCTCGATCAGATCTCACAACTTTTATTTCCTTAGCCAATTGCCTTTCCACCTCATTAATAAATATCTCAAGAACATTTACTGTTTGAGTCCTTTCATGCAATAGATAAATATACCCATATCGTGAGAAATCATCTATAAAAGTGATAAAGTATCTTTCTCCTCCCCATGATGAGACATCAAAAGGAGCACAAATATCAGTATGTATCAATTCTAGGAGTTGAGTGGCCCTTGTAGCTGGCTTCTTTGATGTGTGTTTGGACTGCTTTCCTTTAATGTAATCTATGCATAACCTTAAGTCAGCAAAATCTAATTGAGGCAATATGTCATTCTTAATAAGTCTCAAAATTATGTTTTTAGATATATGACCTAGTCTTTGATGCCATAAAAGAGCAGAGCATTCATCAGATGCATTCCTTTTCACACCCACATTACATCAACATAAAATAGAGAATTCATAAATTTATTATCAAGATTAAAATGATAAAGATAATTCTCCAAAGTACCAGAACCATAAAAGTACTTATTTCTAAACATAGAGAATGATCCATCAAAAATCTTGAAAGAAAATCCTAAACTATCCAGTCTGCAAACGGAAACAAGATTTCTAGCACATTCAGAACGTAGAGACATCCTTCCAAATCAACTTGACATCCAGTGTCCATGATCAATCTGTAAGTCCCAATTCCATCTACTCGTGCCTTCATCCTATTTCCCATGAGCAAATACTGCTCACTTTCCTTTATGTTCTGGATTGTAAGGAATCCCTGTAATATGTGAGATACGTGAGTAGTCGCACCAAATCTAACCACCAAGTATTATTAGGAACATCTATGATATTTGCTTCGAAGCAAACGGAAATATAATGCATACCTTTCTTTTCGAACCATGCTTTCCGTTTAAGGCAATCTTTCTTCATATGCCCAGACTTCTTGCAAAAGAAGCATTTGATTTCTTTGGAATTGCTCCCTTTAGTTTTTATAGGAGTTTTTCCTTTGTTCCTTTTGCTTGTATGGCTTTTTATTGCTGCAAACCCTACCATAGTCTTTTTAGTAGCCATGAAGTTCACCGAATGTTCTTTTATCTTCTTTAATCTCCCTTCTTCTTGAATGAGCATAGCTTTTAATTCCATAAAACTCCACTTATCCTTTAATGTGTTGTAGTTTACCTGGAATTGTCCAAATCCAATAGGAAGGGAGTTTATGATAAACTGTACTAAGAACGTCTCATTGACATCCATTCCCATGGTTTTTAGCTTTGCTGCAAGATTAGACATTTCAGTTACATGATCCATCATCGAGTTGGACCAGTTGAATTTCTTCGTGGTCAACTCACTCATTAAAGTCCTAACAATGGACTTATGAGCTATATCGGACTGGGAGTACTTAATTTTCTTCATGAATTCCTTAGCATTGTTTGTCCTTGGCATTGACGGTTTGATATTCTCCGCCATTGTTATTTTCGTTAGGCTCAAACAAAGACTATTCGATCTTTTCCAAGCCTCATAATACAACCTTTTCATCATCAGTGTTGTTTTCTATAATGGCTTGTGGTTTTTGATCTTCAACTAATGCATGGTCTAAATTCATCCCTCCTAAATGGAAGAGAATCTGTTCTGACCAATCTGCATAGTTGAGTCCGTTGAACCTAACTATGGAGTTGCCCCCATGCAAACAAGTTCGTAGCTGCAGAAACTGTAAAACAATAATACATATGCTCACAATAATGCTTTGAGAAATTAATTTTCTTTACACAGGATATATATATATATATATATATAATTTTCTTTTACAACATGTTAATAATCACCTTTGAGCAGAATATTAACATATCAATAACTACATAAGTGATGCAAGTAGATACACTTTAATGGATAATTAAATAAATCATGTCTAATTCATATTTTCCATCTTTGGATGTAAAAACCCATGATTCATTAATTAATCTCTTAATGTGCATAACTACGGACAATGATCCACCTTTGGGTGATCTCCTAGTCTGTGATTATACTATTCTGATTATCACGATAAACTGTTATGTCATTAAATTTAATTTGCATCAAAACTACGGTAATCGGAATATGAGTTCAACTCTGTACATGGTTAGATCACTTTGGCGACTAACCAAAAATTGAACGCGATAACTTTATTCATCAATAATAATGAGATATTCACCTTAATAAGTAATACTTAACTATTCATGGATGACACTTAACATAATATGAATGAGTCAAATAATAACTTAGACATCAGTGCAAGAATTCAACCCCTTAACGTAAGTATTAAAACTAATAACTTTATTATCATTATCATTATCATTATTATTATTATTTTATCAGAAACTTGAATGCGTTAAACTTTTCTTAGCCACAATGATGAGATGAAAGTTTAGAATAAAAAATTCCTTATATATGTATGGATGTATTCAACCAAAAAAGGAAAAACACATCAATATTATTCTTAAGTGGAAAAGCACTCGGGCTCAACCGCCCTGATTCGCTAAAAAGTCCCCGCAGGAAAGGAACTGCACTCAACTGCATGCCCTTCGGTCGTCCAAGAGAGACCGCGGGGACATTCCTCACATTAGTCTGAGGCCTTTCTCTTAGGTTCTTTCTCATGGGCAGATAAGTAATTAATTATAAGATAAGGAAAGTGGGATAAAAAAGAATTGTCATTTCAAAGTTGATAATATCCATTTTTTTAATAAACAGATGGAATGAAATTCAAAACTTTTTTTAAAAAATTCCATCCGCAGAAAATATCAATTCGACAACATAATCGACAAAAATTAACCATCATTTCTATCAAGCAATGTATGCAGAACCTGGCTCTGACAGCAGATTGTAGGGAAAATTAAAATGAAGCATTAAAGAATCAACAAAAATAATGATTCACAAGTTACCTTCTTCCATCACAAATCAAATAGAAACTTGTAACGAAGAAGATGAAGAAACTGACAATGATCTTTTCTTCCTTGTTTTCTCCTTCCCTTAACCCCAATCGTTAAGATTCTCTCAGATGGTGGAGAATTTTGATGATGGCTCTCTGAATTTCTTGATTCTGTGTCTTGCATAATGAGCCATCATGTCTCTTTTATAGGGGTGGAGGGTTCAAAAGGATAGCAAACCCTATCGTAACCGACTCCTGATAATCCACTAACCATCAACGTGGATCAAGATAATGCAATTACGTTTTATCCATTAGGTTGGTAAAACTCAATATTTATCATCTCATAAATATTTTATATGGGCCACTTACGGGATAAATTCCAACATCATTTGGATGGATGGATTGGAGTTGCAAATACGAGGGTTCAAGCAGAGAGATGGAAATCGAAAGAAACCAAAACAAGAAAAATGGAAAGATGAAGGTCACATGATGCTGAAGGATAAACAAATGTGCATGGGGACGGTCAGAACATGATGGTTGGTCCCAGTCCTCGCTCAAGACATCGGCTAGGTCGAGCTGAGCTGCGCTCGTCGAGACATACAACAAGCAAAAGCAAAGGAATCCCTCGAATCAAGCCAGAGAAGGGAAGTTGGTTGTTGCTCTACCTGATGGAGCTTCCGTCATTGTCACCAGGGTAGTTGTAAGCTCGAGCTCTCTCTTTGAGAAGTGGCGGATGTGGATGATGAGGGAGGTTTAGAGGGTTTTCTTGGGTTTTTATTAGGTCTCACGAAGCTTGTGGATGGGGTTTGGAGTGTCGTGTGGAGTGGATGAAGTATGCAATACGTTGGGTCGTCAATTGCTGAGCGAAGATGGCAGGGCTTCGATCATTGGAGGATATCTGATCGACCATCGTTGGGTCGTAGGCCGTGGTTGGGAAAAGTGAGAGGTATGGGATGAAGTCCCCACAGTTCGATCACGTGGTGAGGGGTGTGTTGAGGGTTATTAATGGGTGGAATTGTTATGGGTGGTTGTCTCGAATCTGGTCAATGAGTGCTGTGAGGGGACAGCTGTAAGAGGGATGGGGGTGCACGTGGCAGTTCCAAGAGCATCCATGTGTTGCTACAAGATACATCAAAAAATTAAAATGGATTTTGAGGTGGTATTCTATGTATATAAAATACCTTATTTTTACATTTTGTATTTTTATGATTTTATTAATTAATGACAAACTCAAAATAAAACCAGTTAAAATAAAATTGATGCATCTAGACATTATCTATTTTTTGAGATTTAATTATCAAGAAAACAAAAAATAAAACAAAAAAGACTTATGTACATAATGTATATATAGACTCACAACACTATGTCATCTCTATTTTTATATTTCTTGAGTTTTTTACATATTTTATTAAAAAAATTCAAAATATATAAAAAGAAACAAAATAAAATGAGTTATTTATATACAAAATGTCAAGTCAAAGTCAGTGAATAATTACAATCCACAATAAGGTCTCAAAATCCAATTTTCGTATACGAACTCCGATTCTTTTGAATTTTATTTTGATTTTCCGATAATTGAATGAACGCTAATTCAAAAAAGAGTATAAGTTTATAAGAGAACGTATGTGAGATATTTTTGTATTTATGACTTTTTGTCTCAAAACTAGGGTTTGGTTTTACTTCAGATACACACACACACACACATATAAGTTGGTTTTTTCTTTGTTAATGTTGGTGATATGTACACAATGGAGTTGATTTTATTTAATTCAGAGTTAGTATAAATTAATTAGAAATAACTGAAATCAGGCCAATATACATGTGCATATATACAAAATCGAAATAGGGCTTTTATTAAGAATTTAATATACAACAATTAGCTTTAATTATACACACTATAGATTGATTATTTTATTACTTTAAGGGGTTTATTTACTGAACTATCTTGAGAATTGAGCTAAGATCAAAGAATACAGTTGATGAATTTTTGATTCATTAGTCCCAATGATGCAAGTCGAAAATTTGTGGTAAAAACTTGATCATTTAACCATAAGATCCACAATCGAATTATGAGAGCTCACTGCTCAAAACTGAGAGCTTCAACCATTTTTGTTTGCTTTTTCGAATTTCATATGCACTTTCCCTCACTTTTCCAATTAAATTGCTTTACAAAGATCATGAAAGATGTTACTTTCTAATCCCATCAACGATATATTTAAATGAACAAAGTTGAAATCAATCAACTATAGTATGCCACTTAATATCTCTTATTTTACTTTTAATTTTCAAACATGAAGAAGAAAAACATGTAAGAGCCGTCTTATTTAAAACTCCAATTATGCCATATTTACTCTCCCACTTTACACGTCGCAATTGTTCTTCTAGAGAGAAACACGCATTCACATCTTCTTAACTCAAAAATGGCTGCGGTGGAAATGTTTCTGGGAACAAATCCATTGGAGATGGGTGGGGCATGTAGCTCAGAGGATTAGAGCATGTGGCTATATGAATAATGTAAATGAACATATGATCTATAAAATCAAGTAGCATATATATGCATATTGGAATTTCAGATTAAGTTTGGAAACGATCAGAATACGATCTCGATATCAACATGATTGGGGCCAAATGAAAGAGGCTCAAAAGTATCAATGATACCAATAGTAGATCCAATAAGATAAGGACCCAGAGTTCCACAAAGTATATCTGCAATACTCGTGGAGGTCACCAATAAAAGAGGTCTCCAACTAGGATGGTATTATATTTTCATATCTGAACCGTTTTGCACCAAGGATCAGCCATGTGTACTTACCTTTTTATTTGGTTTTTGACGAATGAGTGATGCATATACATAGATAGGAACTTTGGGGCATGTTTTTTTGCAGATAAAATTTCGAGACACGAGATGTAGTCACTACTTACTAGTCAATAGGAATTTTAATGGAAAATGACTAACACGAAGACATGAAGAGAGAGCATATATGGAACATAGATTCTCCATGCCTCTTCCTCCGAAAAACCCCGCGTTTCGACGCATGTCCCATTCTTCTTCTCACCCTCTCAAATATTCTCTTTAACCCTAAATCCATCTCGCATCGATTAGTATTAGAGAATGTCGTTCATTATCCCTATGATTTGACGATCTTGTTGAATCTTGGTGAGCAAAGTATAAAGCGGGCGTTTTGGATTGTGATGCGTATCTTCGTTTACATTGAAATGAAGTTTTGCTTCAAATCAAGTTTGAAGCCAGATGGGGACGATGATTGGCCAATGATGTGCAACCACCTCAATCAACATTTGGGGAGCTCCTTCGTCTCATGGAAAGGCCAGAGTAAGATCGAAAATAATGGATGGTCGGGAATGGGGGAAGCCGGATGGGAGGTTGTTCGGAGAAAGGGAAGGGTTCGTTGGAAATATGATCAGAGGGGAGTGCGAAGACGATCTTTCACAAATCCTTTCGAGAATGGATGTTTCCGATGTGGTTCAAGCCGACACCAGGCATGTCAATGCCATGATACGATCCGATGCTTCCAGTGTGGTCGGGGGTCGTACAGGAGTAGGAATTGCCCGTCTGGTATGATTTCAGAAGAAGGCGACGCCATGCTCGTTGGCGAAGGACGAGGATGGGAGACCCTTTTTCTTGGTTCCTCAGATGTTGACGCGGTTTCGGTGGCACGCTTCCTCGGGAACATCGCTCAAATCACCCCGTGGCGGGTGGTTGCGAGAGGCCTTAGTAGGGAGGAGGCTAACAGACTGCTGCGGTGGTGGCGAGAGGGATGGACACAGCTCAATTGGAGGAAGGCCATGGCCACAGAACTGCTAGAGCGTATTTGCGTGAAAGGCATTCCCTTGGGCGACCGAAGCTTGCTCAATATCCAGACATTGCTGGGTAGTATAGCAGAGGTGGGTAAACTGGAAAGCACGGGATGCCTATCGGGGGAGCCGATCGACCCAATCGTCCAGGTGCGGAGGCTCAGCTCGACGAAGCTGGGGTGCTGGAGTTTACCGATGAAAGGTAAGATCGTAAACCTGGAGATAGCCAGGGTGGGGTCGGTGACCAGGGTCGGGCACGAGGCTGCGAATTATGGAGTCCTGCGTCTGTGGTGGGGAAGTCGGAAGGTGTACTGGATAAGACGGTGAAGCCAATGGAGCAGCGCCCGTGTGGAGGAACGACGGAGACGACCGAGTCGCAATGGTCGGGCGACAGAGCAGCTGAAAAGACTGACAAGTCTCCTCACCTTCCGCACCAACTTCATTTCGATGCCTTATCGGTGGCGCTCTGCCCAAGTGGTGAAGAGTCCGAGGCGGGCAAGCTCAAATCTCGGGAGCCAAAGAGGTTTAACACGACGACTATTGGCCACAAAGGCGTGTATACAGCCGGGTGGCATGGGTTCAGCTCTCCCGACAACCGGATCTCGGCTAGCATCGCAGATCGGGACTTCAGATCCGAAAGGCGGTTCCGGCCCAAGAGAGGGTCCGTTTAACTTTATGTGCCATGAAGAACCTGGATTCCTGAACCCGGGCGGAACGGGTTCCCCTTCAAACGCTCCGCCTTGAAGTAATCAAGAGACCCCCTCAAACCATAACCACACGCAGGTTCAAACTGTTTCGGATCAACCTCAACGGATCTCGGGAGGGAGCAGAGCATGTGTCAGGGCGGGTCAGCAACTCGAGGCGACTTGGAGTATAAAGGAAACGAAGCTGATGGGCCACACGAAGGACCCTTTGCGCGGGCTCAACTCACATCAGGGGAACACGAAGGGAGCGTCCTGGGCGACAGGATAGAGGCGAAGCGTAAGGCTCCCACCACGTTGGGGTGAGAGCACCTCAATGAGGAGTCGGGTGCAGACCATAATGGATTACCTTATGCAGTTGGCAGGGGGCTTGGTTGGTGCGAAGTGGGTCCATCGGGAAGGGGAACACAACTGCTAACCTTGCGAGATCAGGCGAACCGTCATGGCAGGCAATGTCGGGGTGCAGAAGTGGCCATTGAAGCCAGGTCGAATTTCCAGGTGGAGGTCAACGAACCTATGGCGAATCACATTCGCCAAGAGGAAGAGATCTGTAGATTTGGTACCTTCTATTAGAGGAAAAGAGCTTGTAGAGCAGAAAGGAGAGTGAGAAGAGCGACAACTCTCCGTTTTGGGTACAACGAGAGACAGACGCATATAGACACCCCAACTTGCACCGGATTGGAGGCACATTGGAACCGATTCACTATCCTGGACAGAAGTGTAGCGGAGCAGCTAGGGGTAACCCCTCCGAAGAAACAGAGGTCTCAACCTGTTGATAAATGAAAATCTTCTCTTGGAATGTAAATATTTTTCTCCTCCAGGAGACAAAGTTGGCCAGGGGAGTTGACGATGTCAAGCATGATCTGGACGGAGGAGGTAGTTTCGAACTCGCGGAGATGATGGCTCAAGGCGCGTCGGTCGTCAGGAGGCTTGCTGTCTGGGTGGAAGAGAGACGCTTCGAGTTAGTTGGAGAGTCGAAGTCTCATTAACGCTTGTCAATTGACAGAGGGAAAGCCTCTGCACCCTCCGTGGACAACAAGAGCCCGGGTTGCCGCTGCCACTCGATGCGGGCGATCGTCCGGGAGAAGGGTAACGTTAAGATCCCTCCCCCCCACCCCACGATCCACAGGTCGGACACATATGTCGTTCGAAGCTGCTCCAGCTCAGTCGCCAAGGAGCCTCTCTCACTCTCGACAGAGCCATTGACATTTATGATACAAAAAGACATATCGTCTGTTTCTGGAGAGGAACGAAAGAGCATATTCTTTTTCCGTTCGAGCGGAGTTGGCTACTGGAGAATGGATTCATGGAAGAGGTAGAGAGGTTGTGGAATGAGTTGGCCCATGAGGGCTCAGCTGTCGGAAGGTTGGCGACTAAGCTGCAGTTGCTGAGGTCGCACCTTATCAACTTCGGCAGGGAGTTGAAGACCAGGCAAAGGGCTAAAAGGGAGGCTGCTCGTGCTGGTGTGGCACGGCTGGATACATTGGATGATGAGAGATGTCTGAACGAGGAAGAGCTGCAAGAGAGGGTGGGTTTCCTCGATGAGCTATTGTACGAAGACAAGAAAGAGGAGGTCGAATGGAGGCAGAGATCTCGTTAGATGTGACTAAAAGAGGGAGACACCGATACGAGATTCTTCTACACAATGGCCTCAGGGAGGTGGATAAGAAACTTGCTGCACGAAATCGAGATTGGAGGGGTAAGGATATCCAGGGAGGCATAGATGGGGAGTGCATTGCGGAGCCATTTTGTCGAAGCATCGAGAAGAACCAGAGAAGGGTGGGGGTGGTTGGGAAGATGAGTGTAGACATTGTCCGGTGAGCAGGCGGGGTCTCTTGTCACCCCTTTCACGAAAGAGGAGGCTAAACGGGCTGTCTGGGGGCTGAATGCGGATGGCGCCCCTGGTCCTTGCAAGTGCTATTTTACAGGGAGTTCTAAGGTCTGGTCAAGGGAGAGGTCTTCCAAACGGTGAATGAATTCAGAGAAGGGAATATAGGTTTTGAGAAGGTCAACAGGGCTTTACTGTTCCTCCTTCCCAAGAAGGAGTCGCCTCTGAGGGTTGACGACTTCAGGCCTATTACGCTTTCCAATGGCATATACCTGATTGTGGCAAAGATTCTGGCAGGCCGAAGACGGTTATGGATACAGTGATGCTCCAAGGGCAGTCGACATTCATTCCGGGAAGATAGATGGCTGACGATATGGAGATGGCATCCGAGATTTGCCTCGAGTGGAAGCGGTCGAGGAAGAAAGGGGTGTTATGGAATATAGACTACGCAAAGGCCTATGATTGCGCCGATTAGAAGTTCTTGTGGTCGTCCTTGCATAAGAGATGTTTCCCTGACCAATGGGTTGATTGGATAAAAAGATGTGTGACTACTTCTTATTCGATCCTGGTCAATGGAAAACCTGAGGGAGGATATTTCCAGCCTCAACGGGGAGTGTGCCAGGGCTGTCCGTTGGCTCCTATGCTTTTTGTGCTGGTCGTAGACGCTTTGGCTATTTTGCTGAAGCGGGCGGTTGATACCGGGTGGTGTGAGGGCTTCCGCAAGAGAATATTTCCATCCCGATCCTTCAATATGCAGACGATACAATTCCGTTTCTTGGGGGATCGATGGAGCAAAGTACCAACGCGGCTTAGATAGTGCAGATTTTCAGCAGCATCTCAGGGCTAGAGCTAAACAGGCACAAGTCGATGCTGGTGCCTTTTCATATGGAGGAGGCGGAACGTCTGAATCTGGTGGGATTGACAGGCTGCCGGTTGGGAGACTTTCCAGTATCCTACCTGGGGTTACCACTGGTGGTAGGAAAGTTGAAGAAGTCGGATTGGGATGGGGTGGTTCAGAAGATGGAACAAAGACTGGTTGGTTGGAATGCAATTACGCTCTCAGGGGGGGGGGGGGGAGGGAGATGATTCTTTTGAAACATGTCCTTTCAGCGATCCCGATCTTCTTTTTTTCTACTCGTCTGATGCCAGTGGGGGTCAGGAGGAAAGTGGAGGATTTGAGGAGGAGATTCTTTTGGTCGAACGGGAAGCAACAAAGGTCCGGGATGCACCTAGTCAGCTGGGACGTGGTTACAAGGGGACATGACGTTGGGGGTCTAGGAGTGCGGGATATGGAGTGCATGAACAAGGCATTGATCGCTAAATGGGTGATTCGCATATGGGGACTGCCGATTGGGCTTGCGGTTTCTCTTATCAGGCAGCTCTACGGTGTAAAAGGGGAACTGGTGGCAGGAAGAATGCATTTTCAGTCTTCGCTTTGGACGGGAATACGTGAGGTGTTGCCGTAGATAACACTTAAGTTGCACCCGTGTGTAGGAGATGGCTGTGTTTTCAGATTCTGGCGTGATGATTGGTCGGGTGATGGTACCCTTGAAGCAAGATTTTCAAGATTGTTTGACTTGGCGACTTCGAAGGACTGTTTTCTATTGCAGGCAGCGGAATCGGGTAATTGGACGCCGCTATTCGGTGCTGACTTGTCTGACCCGCACATGGAGGATTTCATCAGATTGGTGGGGAAGGTCCCACCTCCTGGAGACTTTACGCACAACCGTGACCATTTTAAATGGGGAGGAGCTGGATATTCGGTGAGAAAAATATATGAGGAACTGAGGTTTGTGGTTGAGGCACAGGACGTGACCCTATGCCAGGACTTGAAGGTAGTGTGGGCAGCTAACATTCCGTATAGGGTTAAGATTCTTCTGTGGTGTTTGAGAAAAGGACGTTTGATCGATAAGGCAAGGAGGGGAAGATTGCTTTACTCGAAAGATGTCTTGTGTGGCAGATGTGACAGAATTGTTGAGGACTCCGATCACCTACTCTTCAAGTGCCCTTCATCGGTGCGGGTATGGAGGGAGGTAGGGTGCGATTGGGTCGCGACGGGTGGGTCGGCGGAGTTTTGGAGGTCCATTAGGCCGGTGGGGAGTAACTTCATTGATGATAGCGCTAGGTCATTTGCTGTTATGTGGTGCATCTGGACATGAAGGAATGACGTGGTCTTCAACAATCAAGACTTTTCACTATGAAAATGTTGTTTGTCATTTTAATTCCCTGTATCGCCTTTGGCTTTCACGATAATGTACTCTAAATCTTAATTAATGAAACATGTTGCGAGGTGAATCCCACATTGGGAGTTCACCCTCTTTTACATCAAAAAAAGTTTGAAGTTAGATCGAAGATGGTGAATTGTCTTAAGAAAAAATTCCAACTTTTTTGATACCCAACACAAAATCAACGACAAAAAAGAAGAAAATATATAAGGAGATGCCATCAAAGAAGTTCTGTCCATTGCAACATTCGTACAAGATAAAAAGAAGGGGTTTCACTAGTAGGCGTGGTGTGAAGTTGGAGGTTTCTATCTCCCTCCCCCACGACCAATAGATAAATGTCGAAAGAATAATAGAAAGAGTGCCCTCTAAAAAAAGAAAGATTGTCGAAAAGAGACAAGTGGACATCAACCTATTCCTATTATGTTTAATTGTGCTGGGCCACCTTATAAAAGGAAACTAGAGCCAAAAATATTTCTCACACGTTTTTGTTTTGTCTGTCGACATGCTCCCACGAATGGTGAATTAGGTGGTGTTTAATGGTCTAAGAGCGGGTTTCTCTTCTCGGGATCTCTATCCTAGTCCTGCAATACATAGATGACACCTTTCTCTTTGTTGCGGGAGGTGTTAAGAAGGTGTGGAGCATGGCAATAACCTTAGAGATCTTCAGGGAGCTCTCAGTGTGGAAGATCTGCTAAGAGAAATCTAGCATGGTTCCCTTTGGCATGGATGATGCGAAGTCGGAGGAGTGCACATGGGGGCTGGAGTGCTCCTGTGGCACGCTTCTGATAACGTACCTTGGGATACCCTTTGGCTGTGGTAAAATACTTCTTTCGGATTGGTTATCGGTTGCGGAGAAGCCGGAGAAGAAACTAGCATGGTGGAAGAGTTCCCTGCTCTCACGTGGTGGTCAGTTGGTGTTTGTGAAGGTAGTTCTGGTTGCCATCTCAATTTTTCCATGTCCAACAAGATTGCTCCCAGTGGTTGTTCAACGTAAATTGGAGATGATAATTAGAAGATTCTTCTGGGGAAAGGCAAACATGGTTGGTCGGGGGCTTTATTTGGCCAATTGGGAGACCGGGGGGGGGGGGGGGGGGGGGGCTCCCTAGACTAGATGAAATAAATCGGCCATTGTTGCTGAAGTGGGTTGCTAGACTATGGAGTGGCAATGATGACATCTGTTGCAGGCTAATCCACGTGATATATGGTGTTACTGCCATTGGTTGGAGTCCTCGTTCCTTATAGTTTTAGACGACCTTTTGGAAAGGTGTTTGTATCTGACTTTTGGGTGGATGTGATGTGGTTACCCCCATTCTATGGGAACTGTTGAGATATTAGTTATCTTTATTACAGTTTTCTTATTTTCTATTTCTTTGTTCTACTTCTTGTAATTTGCCCAATAGGTTCCTCTCCTATATAAGAGAACCCTAGGGCCTCTTGTAATGGATTAACTCTTTTTATTTTTCCAACATGGTATCAGAGCGGTGGTCCTATATCGGAGCTCCTGTACCGAAACCCTAACCCTAACCCCCACCTCAAGCCCCTCTCGCGCATGCTTCCTCGGGCCTCTCCGCCGCGCCTCTCCACCGCTGAGGTCCACCGCCCCTCCCGTCGAGGGCCTCCTCCCTGTTGCGTCTCTCGATCGTCGCCTTGGCCCCTACCGCCTAGGTCCCCACTGCCTTGGCTCCTACGGCTTGCCGCTTGGGCTCTTCTTCCCTCGTCGTCTAAGCCTCGCCGTCACCTAGGCCCCTACCGAGTCTTCTTCTTGATGGGTTTAGTTGCTTTAGTCTACACATGCAACTAAACCCGTGTACGTCAGTGTAGACAAAAGTATATATAGTCTACAACTCTAGTCTTCTCTTGTCATCATGTCAGAAAGTAAGGCCGATATTCCCTGCACAGGCGCCTTCAGAGGTCCTGCGCCTATTGTGAAGATGGATGGGTCAAACTATGAATTGTGGGCTATGCAGTTCATGAGTATGATGAAGTCTACATATAAGAAACACATTCTTATCGAGGAAGAGCATGCTGAGAAGACTGAGGTTAACGTCTCATGGGAGGCGGTTGATGCATATGCCAAGGTTTGGCTTTCAGGAACATTCGCAATAAAGATCGCTAATGACATACTCCATCAGCTCACCGCCAAGGCGATGTGGGACACTTTGGCGTCTACCTATGTCGTAGCCAGAGCCTCTTCGAGCCCCTCAGATATTGCTTATGCTTTCACTAGTAGTAATGGTGCAAATATGATAGAATGGATTATGGACTCCGATGCTTCTCATCATCTTTGTGGAGACAGAGCACAATTGAGGTCCTATAGGATCATACCACTGGGTAGATGGGTTGTCATTGCCAATGGCGACCACGTACCAATTACAGGACATGGGGAGGTGCATCTGACCCCATCTATACATCTTCCAGAATGTTTTGTATGCCACTGACTTTCAGATGAATTTACCTTCCGTTAGTCAGATTACTAAGGATTTGCATTGTCGGGCCATATTTGATCCATCTTCTCTTGTGTTTCAAGACATACTCACAGGTAGGGTGATTGGATGTGGCCATGAGCAGCGGGGAGTCTACAGACTGGTCCAACCTCCTCATGTCGGCGTTTCCACTATACCTACTGGACCAGTCTCTCCATATCTGTGGCACCTTTGTTTTGATCACCTTCCTCAGCAGAAGCTATGCCATGTTCTCCCTCAGATTTCCATGAAATCCTCCTTTTACTGTGAGGCATGCCAGTTTGGGAAGCATTATCGTTCCTCCTTTCCATCTTGTTAGAGCCGGAGTAGTTCCCAGTTGTTTGAGCTCCTTCATTTAGATATCTGGGGTCCAAGTCCGGTTCTTGATCATCATGGACATCGTTTTTATCTTGTGACTGTTGATGATTTTTCTAGACTTTCCTGGGTCTTTCTTTTAAAGAATAAGTCTGAGGCCGGATCTGTGATCAAATATTTTATTAATGAAGTAAGGAACCTTTTTTTTCTAAGGGAAAGTATCTTCGCACTGATAATGCCTTAGAATTCTGCACCTTACAACTTTGTGAGTTTCTTATATCTCTTGGCGTTGTTCATCATACCTCGTGTGCCTATACTTCACAGCAGAATGGTGTTGTCGAACGCAAACACCATCACTTTCTTGATGTGACCAGAACCTTGTTGATACAGAGTCGTGCTCCTCACTCTTATTAGGGCGATGTTGTCCTTACTGCATGCTATTTGGTGAACCGCATGGTGCATGCCCTCGTCTGTGTTGGGGGAGAAGATTTCTTTCTCGATTGCGTTTCCCAAGAAGGATCTTTTCTCTCTTACACCTCGTATGTTTGGATCTGTAGCTTTTGTTCATGATGTCTCTCCAAGTCGTGACAAGCTCTCTCCTAGAGCTGTCAAGTGTGTGTTTGTTGGCTACTCTCGTACCTAGAAGGGGTACCGTTGCTTTGATCCGCTAAGGCGGAAGTACTTTATCAGTGCTGACGTTACTTTATCTGAGTTTGTTATGTATTTTTCTCCTACAGGTGACAGACTAGCCCCTTCTGACTCTGGCGATGAGATCTACATTCCTCTACCTCCTACTATCGTTCCTCCGCCTCCCTTTACTCCTGCTCTACCACTACCTCCTCTACCGCCACCACCATCACCACGACCACCACCACTACCACATGCTCCTGTGGCTCCACCTCCTACTCTAACTCAGTTTTTACCACGCATTTTTCCTAGCAGGCCTCACTCGATTCCCCGTGCTCACAGGTCTTGCCCTTCATCCAGCACACCTCATGTATGTACTAAGCACATTATTTCTACTGATGACACTACTGAGTTGTCTATGCAGCAGGATTCCATATAGGATAAGCAGGTGCCCTCTCAAGAGGGGAACTCACAGGTTACAGACTTGGCAGATGATCTTGATGTACCGATTGCTTTGCGAAAGCCGAAACGACACTGTGCTACTTATCCTCTTTTTTTTTAGGCTCGCTACTTATCCTCTTGCAACCCAGGTTTCCTTGAGCAGGCTGTCAGGGGATTTCAGGAGATTTACCTTGGTACTATTTGCTATGGAGATACCATGGGCATATCAAGAGGCTCTAAAGGACAGTCAGTGGAGGTTAGCCATGGAGGAGGAGATGGGTGCACTATATTCACGTGGTACGCGGAGTCTTATTTCTGCTCCGGTCGATGCATCTATTGTGGGATGCAAATGAGTGTTCACTGTGAAGAAACATCATGTAGATGGCAGCGTGGATAGCTATAAGGTGAGACTTGTGGCACGTGGGTTCACCCAGACATATTGGGTGGACTATCAAGACACTTTCTCCAGTTGCCAGGCATTCTACTCTGCGTATTATACTTTCTGTTGCTGTGATATGAGATTGGCCCCTGTATCAGCTTGATGTGGAGAATGCCTTCCTCTATGGCGATCTACAAGAGGAGGTCTACATGCAGCAACCACCTGGGTTTGTTGCTGATGGGGAGTGTCAGAAGGTTTGCAGGCTACACAAGGCTATCTATGGCCTTAAGCAGAGTCCAATAGCATGGTTCGAGAAGCTCTTGGACTTGATAAAGAAACAAGGGTTTGTGAGATCGACTGTCGATCACTCTTTGTTTGTACAGAGGACCCAGAGAGGTACTATTGTCATTCTTGTTTACGTTGATGATCTTATTGTTACAGGGGATGACGAGCAGGGCGTTCAGGGTGCCAAGGACTTCCTAGATCAGCAATTTGTGATAAAGGATATTGGACATTTACGTTACTTCCTTGGGCTGGACTTTGCCAGGAACCAGCGAGGTCTTGTGATGACCTAGAGAAAGTATGTTATGGATCTTCTTTCAGAGACAGGCATGTCAGATTGCAGACCTGCCACTATTCCTATTGACCTGAGCATGAAGCTTTACGATGATGATACTGAGGAGATCGGCAAGAGGAGGTACAGAGGGCTTGTTGGCAAGCTATTATATGTGACTATTACTAGGCCCGACATATCCTTTGCCTTGTGCAAAGTGAGTCAGTTTATGGAGCAACCTAGACAGGCACATATGGATGCAGTACATATGATTCTGAGATACCTGAAGGCGTCACCTGGTACGGGACTTTTTTTCAGCAGAGGCACATCTCTCTCAGTTACAGCATGTGCAGATGCAGATTATGCTGGGTGTTCAAAGGATAGAAAGTCTACATCAGGTGTTGCTGTGTAAAGCCTTGAACTTGTCATATCTCGGATCATATATAATAAGATCCGGCTCGTCAAGAGGAAACCAATGGAATTTGTTTCGTATGAATCGGATTTCATTTCGGTTTGTTATGAATTTCGGAAGAAAGAGAAGTAAGGAGGGTTAAGACGTCATTAACCCATAATGACTGTCATTAAGACTAATTGAACATGATTAAAGAAACTAATGATGGTTTAAAAACCACTAATGATCATTAGCAAACACTAATCAATAGTTAGTAAAAGATAAGTGTAAATCGTGAAAGTTAAATCTTGATTAGTGAAAGTTAATCACGATTAGTATTAAGCGTCATTAGCGAATCTATAATCCTCTAAATTGTTCTAACTTAAGCCCCAAGTTTGGGATTAGTTTTGGCTAAAACCATGGGCCAAAACCATGAGCCGCTAAACCATGGTTAAGGTCTAAACCATGGTTTTCTAACCATGGTTAGTGGTTTTCTGGAGCCTATAAATAGACCCCCTACCCATTCATTCTCTACGATTTCTACTACCACCACCACCTGTTAGCAATGTGAGCCCCGGGCGAACCATTTCTACAATAAATGTTATTGTAATGAATAAATTATCAATGAAGATTATTGATTATTTTTCACTCCCCTTTCTGAGATTAATGAATGAATGCATTATAGGGTCCCTCTGTACAATAAGGGTTATGTACCATGGCCAACTTGATGATCATACAGCTGTTGATTCATTGGATGGATCATAGAGGCTGATGCTTGGATGAATATCTAAGGAGTTAGATAGAGGACTCATCAAGCATCATCAAATGATCATTAAGTGATGATCTCCAGTCTGAGTAGGAGATGGCAATCCTATCTCATATGACTGATATCTGACTGACATCTTGATGCAGGTCCTCTGCATGGGAATAGTGATTCAGAGGTGTCAGGTTAGTTAAGTCAATGGGTTGACTTGACGAGATCGAGATAACCAAAGACCTACGTTGAATACTGTCACAACATAGGCATGCATCCTCTGACTAGAGACAGATGTATTGCTATATGTCTGAGTATGTACATTTGGCAGACCAATAGGTTGATGACCTAATCAAGGTCTATATACCGGCGAGCGGGTGTACATGTAAGGACATATGAGTAATGCGATCTCTCAAAGGGATCATACAGGTTCACCTATGAACCGGGAGACATGAGCTCACTCATGAGGTATTGGGACTGAACAAATTCCATGCATGGTCGGCGTGCTTTGGAAGCATGACATGAATTTGAAGGTGAGATATATGCTTTGTGAAAGTATATGATCTATACCAAATCCCAATGACCAAGATTGAGAAACTTAATGATCTAACCCTGAAGATGACAGTGTAAAAGTGATCTTTATCTTCAGGATGACCATGAGTCTTCCAGTATGTAGGATGTGCAGGTATTGGGAATACCTGAAGGGTGATTTGATCATATACGATTGTATAACCATGACGCTTCCATTCCGAGGGAGTGATGAAATAGGTTTGGATTTTAGTGACTCCTCTCATTAGAGAAGTGACCTAATCTTAGTCCATGAATTGGACATTGATCTGAATAAGATTCAGATGCAATGAGAAGATTAAGTCTACGGTCTTGATTTGATCAAGCATCAGTGGGAGGTCCATAGGATCTGGATTTGAGATATGATCTCAACATCCAAGACACTATACATGGAACAATACAATCGCCCTGTCCTTATCTCCAAGTATCTGAGGAGAAATAGCATTGTTCTTAAATGGTTTAAGAACAATTCCATAAGATCTAAGCAAAGAGAATTTGATAATTAAAAGTGTTTTAATTATCATGATGTATGAGAAATTATCCAATATGATTAAATGTGATTTAACTATTTTTGGATAAGAATAATGTGGATAGAAATATCCAATTATTCATAATATATTATAAATATGATTTATAATGTATTAGAGAGAGTTAATTATAATTTATAATTTATATGTGTTGATTAATTATGATGTGTATTGGATACACATTGTGTAATTAATTAACAATATGAATTACATGTTGTTTTGGGTTGTGAATATGATTCACAATTTTTCCATGGCAAGATTGCAATATTCTCAAAGATAATTGTGAATTATTTTTTGAAGAATAAAATCCAAATAAATTTGTTGCAAATAAATAAGAGAGATTTCATGGAGATATGCAATCTCATGGATTTCCATGAGATTGCAATCTCCATGCAATCTCATGGACGGCACACCATTCCTATATGGAATGGGTGTGCGCCCACTTGGAAGGCACATGGAGATGAAATCTCCATGTGTCTTCTCTCCTTATTTGTTGGGTTGATTTAGGAATGAATTATATTTCATTTTGTCAAATATATTTTAATCTAAATTTGTTGTCTTTGACAACAACAATCTTAGCCATTGGATAAACATAAATCAATCTCATCCATTGATTTTATGTGTCCCATGGATTGAGATCCATGGATCCCAAAACCCTATAAATAGAGAGGCATACTTGGCTCTCTCTTTACACATGCTATTATAGCACAAACTCTCTCTCTCTTTCTCTTACACGACAGCCCTCTCTCTCCCTCTCTTCTTGGTGGCCGTCCACCTTGGTGGAGAGAATCGTCGACGCTCGCGCCATCGTGATGCCGCTTCGACTCTCTGCGGTTCTTTGTCTTCTTGGAGTGCTTCACTCACGAAGGAGACGTTTGATCTCGTGCGACGAGATCAGGAGCAACCGCGCTTGGATCAACTTGGATTGCGAGGACACCGCGACTCATCTCCGCGCTCGCAAGCCGTTACTCCGACGATCGGACTTGAGACAGTAGGTCTCTTTTCGTAGAGACTCGATCAACCACGCTTCAAGAGGTATTGCATTATAGATGCTGTGGTTATAGATGAAACGATTTGAGAATGGTTCTCAGATCATGTGGTTTCATCGGTTTAAAATTTTTTTAAATTCCGCTGCACCGAACAACTAGTACGACTAGTCGTTCTTCGTCGTATTCGATACGACGATCACGCTTCCGTGATGTGCTTGAGGATTTTTCCATATCCTTCAAGTGGTATCATAGCCTTAGGTCGACGGTTTCGAATATGATTCGAAAAACCGAGGACGACTTGGGTTCGTTTAGGTCGCGAAAGTTTTCATCGCATTTGATTTCGCAGATCTGTTTAGTAAATAAATTCGGCACTGTTTAAATTGTTTAAACACGAATTTAATACTTGTATTTTGTTCCTCATTAAATAAGGAAACCATAGGAACTGAGTTTGCGTAAATCGGATTTCGTATGCTCTAGTTATGGTTGTTTTAATGGACATGTATGCACTGTTGCGGGAACAGTAGATTTTAACATGATTAAAGAGTTAATTACTGTTATCATCTGCCTCGAAATGCGTGCAAATCCACTTAGGTTCTGTTCTAAATCAAGTTAGCAATCTATGAAAATTGAGTTTGCTTAATTTGGATTTAAATTGATTGAGATATGTCAATTTTAGTGAATAGGGGTCATTACTGAAATTGCATTCCTAATCTAGAACCATGTGATTGTCAATTAGAGAAATTAAATTGTTAATTTCGTGAAATAATTTTGAAAATATTTGTGAAATATTGAAACATGATTATTTGCCTAATTGACTTGGACCCAACCAATTAATTGATTAAGATGTAATCTAAATCATAATTGGAAACCACAATCTTTCAAACTTGATGCTTGAATAGGATTTGGGAATTTGTCTAGCAAATTTCCTTATAATCAAAAATGTTTTGATTATTACTATATGGTACAATTTCGGTTGAAAAACCGATGATCATCTCAAGTACAAATTAATCAATTTGGCATTATCCTTTCCCGAGGCGGATGTGGTGCCTAGTCGGAGAGCATTGGGGTTGCGGGTTGCAACGTATGTGGTCCGTCCCACTCTCGTCGGTACTGGCCATGACAGCGGGTAGGGCCGGGATAATGTCCGAGGGATTAAGATGTATTTTTCTAATTATTAAAATTCGAATTAATACGTATTTTGAGATATTACCATATATGTATTCAAGTAAAATAATCAAGTTTGATTGATTGAATTGGATTGATAATTAATTTAATATGATTAAATTGATTATGTCCAATTGAAATACTCTAATATGATTAGAGTTATTAATTCCCTTGGAAGAATTAATTATGTGAATGTGATTCATAATAATTAATTAAAATTTGAATATGATATGGAGGATCACATAAGTGACATCCATGGTCTCCCGTCAAGGCGAAGAGTTCCGTCGCCAGACATCGTATGAAGGAGACGCCTGTACGAAGTGACAGCTCCTGCATACGATCCGTTTGGATCGGGCTCATCGCTTCTCGAAAGAGTAAGGACGTATGCGTAGTGACCCCAATATCGGGTCCTCATGTTATTGGGGCGATATTGGATTGCGCATAGCGAGTTGTATTCCTGTTGACGGTTGGTTCAATTAATAACGGGTCAACATCGCCTTAGGGGTGGTGGGCCCGGGTATTAAAGACCGAATTGGGAAATGCAAGTTGGACTTGCAATGCGGAATGTGTTCCCGCTTCTCTTTATTGGAGTCATAGGTTCTCATATTATTGAGATATGACAAAGATAAGGAGGAGATCCCAGTTCTTGCTTGAGATATATTGGTAAGTATATCTCTTACTTTGAAAGTAAATAAGGGAATAAACTTTCAAGGTTGACATAGTAAGAACAATTTGATTTAAAATGCCTTAATCAAATATTGTAAATTTGAATATATAATTTTTATATTCTAATATAGTGCATTCTTAATTTCAGAAAATGAAGTCTTTGAACCCACTTAGTAGGCTTCTAGAGGTCAACCAATTGACCGGCCCAAATTACTCGGATTGGATCCGAAATTTGGAGCTTGTTCTCTCTGCTGAGCGCATAAGTTATGTGCTATCCGAGGACAAGCATGAGAACCCTAAGTCCAAGGAAGAAAAAGCATTTAATGACAAGTATGATGAAGATCATGTCTTGGCTAGGTGCTATATCCTAGGTTCTCTCTCCAATATTCTGCAGAAGCAACATGTGGAGATGAATACCTGTCAGGAAATAATGCAGAATCTTAAGGATATGTTTGGTGACATTAACCGCACTCAGCGGTACAATGTTATGAAAGACCTCATTCGCTGTAGAATGCAGGAAGGGACTTCGGTCCGTGAACATGTACTCAAAATGTTTGGGTACTTGTCGGAGCTGGAGACTCTTGGGGCAACGATGGATGCAAACATGCAAGCTGACTTCATTCTGCTGTCATTGCCCAAGTCTTTCAATAACTTTGTGGTGTCATTCCACATGAATAAATTGGAATTGACAAGTGCTGCTCTCCTTGCTGCATTAAAGTCCGCAGAGGACGTGATGAAGAAGGATGGTCCCAGTGGCAGTGCAATGGTTGCACAGGTCAAAGGGAAGCGCGGTCGGAAGCATGGTTCTCGGAAGGGCCCGGTCCAGAAGAGAAAGAAGAAGGGACAAAGTGTTGCCTCTTCTTCCAATGCATCCACTCTCATGGCGTCGAAGAAAACCGACGTCTGTCACCACTGCAAGAAGCCGGGGCACTGGAAGCGTAACTGCCCAGATTACCTGAAGTCCACAGACAAAGGTAAAGCCCCAGCAGGTATGAAATCTACTTTCATCATTGAAACTAGCTTTCTCGTCGGACGAGAAGGAAGTTGGGTTGTAGATTCTGGTGCTTCTGTTCATGTATGCAATTTGTTGCATTTGTTTCAGGAAAATAGGAATCTTGAAGAAGGGGAGATAGTCATCCAGATGGGATCTGATGCAAGTGTTGCAGCAGTCGCCGTCGGGACATGTCGACTATCATTATCTAGTGGAAGAGTCCTAGTACTTAAAGAGTGTCTTTATGTACCTGAAGTTAGAAGGAATCTGATATCTGTATCTAAGCTAGTTAGAAGTGGATATTCGTTCTTGTTCTGTAATAAATTAGTCATAAATCATTATGATAAATATATTGCAGAAGGTGTTTTAACTTCTGGAGGACTCTATGAATTGTGCATTAATGAGAATATCATGAATGTTACAACCACTAATAAAAACCCTAAGAGATCCAGGGAGAATAAAAATCATTCAAATATGATTTGGCATCAAAGGCTTGGTCATTTGTCTGTTGATAGGATCAACAGATTGATAAAGGATGGACCTTTAGATTTCCTACAGGTTCAATCTTTGCCTACCTGCGAACATTGTATTCGAGGTAAAATGACTAGGATGCCTTTCCGTAACAAGGTTACAAGATGCGAAGGTATTATTGACCTAATACATACCGATGTATGTGGTCCCTTCAGTACCGCGACTCGAAATGGATACCGATATTATTTGACATTTATCGATGACCATTCGCGATACGGGTTTATCTTCCTATTACGTCATAAGTCTGAAACCTTTGAAAAGTTCAAAGAATTCAAGGCTTTGGTTGAGAACCAAACCGATATGAAGATTAAACGGATTCGATCTGATCGAGGTGGCGAGTACCTATCAGATGAATTCAAGGAATACCTTAAGGAGAATGGAATTGTTTCAATTCTCACTCCTCCTGGAACTCCCCAACTTAATGGTGTTGTTGAAAGACGCAACAGGACCATCATGGACATGGTCCGTTCAATGATGAGCAAAGCACATTTACCTCTTGGTTTCTGGGGATATGCAGTAGAGACTGCAATATATATCCTGAATTAGATTCCTAGCAAATCTGTACCTAAGACTCCTCATGAGCTATGGTATGGAACCAAACCTAGTGTCAATCACTTAAGGGTTTGGGGTTGCTTGGTCCATGCGAAGAACGTGGACGCAAGTAAGCTGGAATCTCGCACTCGTGAGTGTTACTTCATTGGGTATGTTAAAGATGGTATTGGATACCAGCTTTATGACCCTGAGACCCAAAAGGTTTTTGTCTCTAGAGATGTAAAGTTTCTGGAGGATGATTTCCTTAAAGGTCAAGATAAAAGTGAAGTAGAGGAACTCATTGAATCCCAAGAGGATTCTGAGCTCCCTAGACCAGAAACTGAAGAAGTAAATAAAGATGAAACACCCATACCTCTTCGAAGGAGTTCGAGGGTGGTTGCACCACCTGAAAGGTATGGATTCCATGTGTCAGGTGAAACTGACATTGATCCTACTTCATTTGATGAAGCACTCGCGGATCAAGACATGGATAGATGGATGCTAGCAATGAAGTCAGAAATTGACTCCATGCATAAGAATGGTGTATGGACCCTAGAGGATCCACCTAAAGGGGTAAAACCCATTGGGTGTAAATGGATCTTAAAGAGAAAGAGGGGACCTGATGGGAAAGTAGAGACTTTCAAGGCACGGCTCGTAGCCAAGGGCTACACACAGAGAGAAGGCATCGACTACGATGAGACATTCTCTCCTGTGGCTATGCTTAAATCCATCCGGACATTGCTAGCTATAGCTGCATATCTTGACTACGACATCTGGCAGATGGACGTCAAGACGGCTTTCCTCAATGGATACCTCGAGGAGGATATCTACATGGAGCAGCCCCAGGGCTTCATGACTGAGGATGGTAAAGTATGCAAGCTGAAGAAATCCATCTATGGGCTCAAGCAAGCTTCTCGTAGTTGGAACATCAGATTTGACGAAACCATAAAGAGTTATGATTTTGTGCAGAATCCTAATGAACCTTGTGTATACAAGAAGCTTAGTCGGAGCGTCGTTGTGTTCATCATGCTTTATGTAGATGACATCCTTATCATTGGGAATGATACAGGGATGATGACCAGTGTAAAGATTTGGCTGTCCCATACCTTTGAGATGAAAGATCTTGGAGAAGCCTCTTATATCTTAGGCCTGAAGCTGTTCAGAAACCGAGAAAAGAGGATTTTGGGATTGTCACAACATGGATACATTAAGAAGATTCTTGAACGATTCCGTATGGATAGTTCTAAGAAAGGATTCCTACCCTTAAGACATGGTATCCACCTGTCTAAAGGAATGACTCCTCAAACTGTTGAGGAAAAGAAGGCCATGGCTGGATGTCCTTATGCATCAGCCGTAGGAAGCTTAATGTATGCCATGATGTGTACTAGGCCAGATATCTGCCATGCAGTGGGAGTGGTAAGTCGTTACCAATCCTGCTATGGAGAACAACACTGGAATGCAGTAAAGAACATATTCAAATATCTAAGACGGACGCAAGATTACATCTTGGTCTATGGAGATGGTGATCTCCAAGTCTTGGGATATACAGATTCTGACTTCCAATCGGATGTAGATGATCGAGAGTCGACATCGAGGTTCGTGTTCTTGTTGAATGGTGGTGCTGTGAGCTGGAGAAGCAAGAAGCAGGACACTACTGCAGATTCAACAACAGAAGCCGAATACATTGCCGCATCGGATGCTGCAAAGGAGGCGGTGTGGTTGCGCAAGTTCGTGCTGGAGCTTGGCGTAGTTTCCTCTGATACTCCCATCCCGTTACTCTGCGATAACACGGGAGCCATTGCCCAGGCAAAGGAACCCAGATGGCATCAAAAGAGCAAGCACGTGGAAAGGAAATACCACATCATTCGGGAGATACAAAAGCGTGGTGACATCATCATCACCAAGGTGGCCTCTGCCGACAACGTTGCTGATCCTCTTACCAAACCTCTGACACAGAAGGTTTTCGACCAGCATGTAATGAGTATGGGTTTACAGATTGTACCTGAATGGTTCTGAGGGCTAGTGGGAGATTGTTAGCAATGTGAGCCCCGGGCGAACCATTTCTACAATAAATGTTATTGTAATGAATAAATTATCAATGAAGATTATTGATTATTTTTCACTCCCCTTTCTGAGATTAATGAATGAATGCACTATAGGGTCCCTCTGTACAATAAGGGTTATGTACCATGGCCAACTTGATGATCATACAGCTGTTGATTCATTGGATGGATCATAGAGGCTGATGCTTGGATGAATATCTAAGGAGTTAGATAGAGGACTCATCAAGCATCATCAAATGATCATTAAGTGATGATCTCCAGTCTGAGTAGGAGATGGCAATCCTATCTCATATGACTGATATCTGACTGACCTCTTGATGCAGGTCCTCTGCATGGGAATAGTGATTCAGAGGTGTCAGGTTAGTTAAGTCAATGGGTTGACTTGACGAGATCGAGATAACCAAAGACCTACGTTGAATACTGTCACAACATAGGCATGCATCCTCTGACTAGAGACAGATGTATTGCTATATGTCTGAGTATGTACATTTGGCAGACCAATAGGTTGATGACCTAATCAAGGTCTATATACCGGCGAGCGGGTGTACATGTAAGGACATATGAGTAATGCGATCTCTCAAAGGGATCATACAGGTTCACCTATGAACCGGGAGACATGAGCTCACTCATGAGGTATTGGGACTGAACAAATTCCATGCATGGTCGTCGTGCTTTGGAAGCATGACATGAATTTGAAGGTGAGATATATGCTTTGTGAAAGTATATGATCTATACCAAATCCCAATGACCAAGATTGAGAAACTTAATGATCTAACCCTGAAGATGACAGTGTAAAAGTGATCTTTATCTTCAGGATGATCATGAGTCTTCCAGTATGTAGGATGTGCAGGTATTGGGAATACCTAAAGGGTGATTTGATCATATACGATTGTATAACCATGACGCTTCCATCGGAGGGAGTGATGAAACAGGTTTGGATTTTAGTGACTCCTCTCATTAGAGAAGTGACCTAATCTTAGTCCATGAACTGGACATTTCTGAATAAGATTCAGATGCAATGAGAAGATTAAGTCTACGGTCTTGATTTGATCAAGCATCAGTGGGAGGTCCATAGGATCTGGATTTGAGATATGATCTCAACATCCAAGTCACTATACATGGAACAATACAATCGTCCTGTCCTTATCTCCAAGTATCTGAGGAGAAATAGCATTGTTCTTAAATGGTTTAAGAACAATTCCATAAGATCTAAGCAAAGAGAATTTGATAATTAAAAGTGTTTTAATTATCATGATGTATGAGAAATTATCCAATATGATTAAATGTGATTTAACTATTTTTGGATAAGAATAATGTGGATAGAAATATCCAATTATTCATAATATATTATAAATGTGATTTATAATGTATTAGAGAGAGTTAATTATAATTTATAATTTATATGTGTTGATTAATTATGATGTGTATTGGATACACATTGTGTAATTAATTAACAATATGAATTACATGTTGTTTTGGGTTGTGAATATGATTCACAATTTTTCCATGGCAAGATTGCAATATTCTCAAAGATAATTGTGAATTATTTTTTGAAGAATAAAACCCAAATAAATTTGTTGCAAATAAATAAGAGAGATTTCATGGAGATATGCAATCTCATGGATTTCCATGAGATTGCAATCTCCATGCAATCTCATGGACGGCACACCATTCCTATATGGAATGGGTGTGCGCCCACTTGGAAGGCACATGGAGATGAAATCTCCATGTGTCTTCTCTCCTTATTTGTTGGGTTGATTTAGGAATGAATTATATTTCATTTTGTCAAATATATTTTAACCTAAATTTGTTGTCTTTGACAACAACAATCTTAGCCATTGGATAAACATAAATCAATCTCATCCATTGATTTTATGTGTCCCATGGATTGAGATCCATGGATCCCAAAACCCTATAAATAGAGAGGCATACTTGACTCTCTCTTTACACATGCTATTGTAGCACAAACTCTCTCTCTCTTTCTCTTACACGACAGCCCTCTCTCTCCCTCTCTTCTTGGTGGCCGTCCACCTTGGTGGAGAGAATCGTCGACGCTCGTGCCATCGTGCTGCCGCTTCGACTCTCTGTGGTTCTTTATCTTCTTGGAGTGCTTCACTCACGAAGGAGACGTTTGATCTCGTGCGACGAGATCAGGAGCATCCGCGCTTGGATCAACTTGGATTGCGAGGACACCGCGACTCATCTCCGTGCTCGCAAGCCGTTACTCCGACGATCGGACTTGAGACAGGAGGTCTCTTTTCGTAGAGACTCGATCAACCACGCTTCAAGAGGTATTGCATTATACATGCTGTGGTTATAGATGAAACGATTTGAGAATGGTTCTCAGATCATGTGGTTTCATCGGTTTAAATTTTTTTTAAATTCCGCTGCACCGAACAACTAGTACGACTAGTCGTTCTTCGTCGTATTCGATACGACGATCACGCTTCCGTGATGCGCTTGAGGATTTTTCCATATCCTTCACCACCACCCCAAGGGCTAGGGTCGAGATGTCCGAAGGAGGAGTGGGAGGCTAGGAAGGAGCGCTAGCGAAGCGCTGCCGGGAGAACGAGGAGGAGAAAGGTATGATCCTCTATTAGTTTGCTTAGTTTGATAGGCTTTCAATTCATTCTCTTGTTCTTTCAAGTTTTGTTATTTATTCATCTTTCTTTCCTATTCGTTTCCTATTGTGGTTCGAGGAGAAATCTGTGTAACACCCTACTTAGGTGCAGACAGCTATGCACGTCAGTGAAATCTGTGATTCGTCACACGTTCACTCATCTAAAATGCGTGATGTCTACTGATTCTCCACCACTTATGTTTCTATTCTTTCAATTATGCTTTTATAGTTATTTTGATATAGAAATCCGTGTAATATCCTATTTAGGTGCGGACGGCTATGCACGTCAATGAACACTGTAATTCATCACACATTTACTCATCTAAGACGCATGGTGTCTACCGATTCACCATCGCTTATGTTTCTATTCTTTCAATTTTGCTTTTATAGTTATTTTGATGGAGAAATATGTGTAATATCGTACTTAGGTGCGGGCGGTTATGCACGTCAGTGAACCCTGTGATTCGTCACATGTTCACTCACCTAAGATGCGTGGTGTCTACCGAATCTTTATCTCTTGTTGTTTGAGTATATTCTTTCAGCTTTGCTGTTGTTTTCCTCACGATTGATTTTATAGAGGAAACTTTTTTCGTTTTTTTTGAAATATGTCCCGATATAAGGGGCAATTTTGCCGAAATATTCCGAGAAATATGTCCCGATATAAGGGGAAACTCTGTCGAAATTTTTCGAGAAATATGTCCCGATATAAGGGGAAACTTTGCCGAAATTTCCTAGAAATATCACCCCATATAAGAGGAAGCTCTGCTAAAATTTGAAGAGAAAATATGTTCTTGACGTTCTTCGTGTTTTTCGCGTTATTCGTGTTCTTCGTTCGTTCTTCGCGTTCTTGACACCTTAGCGTTTTTGAAACGAAAATGAAATTCGATCTTTTCAGGAGCCTTAAAACAACCTTTCTAAAAATGAAACACGATAAAACCTTACATACACGAGAGAGAGCTCGATTAGGTAACAAAATCCTTCCTTTTGCTGTTGGGTTTTCAAACGAGATTATTGAAATTCCTATGATATAAAGATCCCTAATTTTGGCTATTTTTGAAAAAGTCTGAACAGTTTCTTTGTGATTCCCACTAAGATATGGTTTAATTATCAAATCGATGCGGTGGCTTTGAAAGATAGGATTTGGGAGTTAAAATAGGCATAAATACGAGTATATATGCATATGAATAATATATATGTGAGTATATACTAAGTATTGTTGATTATGCAAATCGAAGACTTAACAAAAGAATTATATCATGGGAAATGATGTAGTTTGAGTTGGATCCTGAAAAGGATCGTGTGCCACGTTAAGGATGACTAGGAGTAGAACTACAGGTCGGGAATGCAATCTGTAGGTTTGTCGGAAGGAACTCGTATTGGCTTTACCCTACCTAGGTGGTACACGGTTGCCCTGTTATGTTAAGTGTACACGAAATGAATGTTTTGCAACGCGTGGTACCGGGAGCTAATATCTTCGGGTTGAACGACGGAAGATGTAGTCGTGCCATGTGGAGGCACGGGTGGTTCAATAGCGGCTGAGTCACGATAATATGTATTTAAAGTTGCTAGGTTATATAATTAAATGTAGCCTGAGGTTTTAAGCAATCGAATCCTCGAGGACGGTGTGCTCATTTGTTTTCTAGGCTGAGGGTTTGAGACCCTGTTTAATAAAAGAAAAGGAAATTGTTAGGGTAGTATTGGAAGATTGGTTGAGGCGATGTGCGGCGGCATAAGCTTACCAAGATCAACACAATATCTAATCCCAAAGTGTACACAACTTCGGAGTCCAAGAATGGTAGGGTTCCCCTGAACTAATCCCTGATGTGGAATAGAAAGGAATATGACTTAAATTAATGAGAAGGAATATAACTTTCAATGACAACATGTTTTGCAAAATTACACAATTTGTTTGCTTTTCTCTTCTTTGTTACTTAGCATTCGTTAATTTTTATCCTTTGATTTATGGAAAATCCAATAGGTGTCGGTGAGCCATCGCAAGGACCTTAGTAGACATCCAGCCCGCTACAGTAACTCTTCTCTGTAAAGTAGTTAGTAATCTTTTGTGTATTTTTTCCTTTCAAGCTGATGTATATGTATAATGGTTATAGTGGGATAATATATCATCTGAACTTTATTTTGTAAATGGAAAAGTTTTGAAATACTTCCTTCTGAGTATTTTTATATTTGCAGTCTGTTTCTGAATGTTAGTTGTGATTGATGAGTAAATTAATGCTGAGTAAACAGATCCGGATATGGGAGGATCCGATGGTCCTGGAATTGAGGTTGTGACAGATTGGTATCAGAGTAAGGTTACTCCAGTAATTTATTTAGTAATTGACAATTAGGAGCGATATTCAGAAACTAAAGTTGTATTAAGATCCTTTGATCTTAATAACTGACTGCAGTCCCATTTACAAGTCATTGTCCCTTATGTACATCATGCTAAGACATATAGGATCTGACCTTTGACCTTGACTCATCGCAGGATCATGGCAGACCGAGATGTGTCTAGGCAATTAGCGGCTATGATGGCAATGCTCCAAGACATGGGGCAAAGGCATCAAGCATTGAAGGAGAGACTCAATGCACAGGTTCTATCCATCTATATGAGGAAGAATCTAGTTACCATCCTTCAACTGAGTCTGCTCCTACCCAGCTGAAGGAGCAATGGAGAAGACCCTTCTTAGACACCAAACATTACTAGATAATTATCGAAAAGGAAAAATTCCTCGATTCAAAGGTGTAAAGACACCTGCCGAGGCTGAATTATGGCTCGATGACGTTAATAGGATGTTGAGGATAATCCATGCACCAACTGACACTTGGGTGCACTTTGCTGATTACTCCCTAACAGATTACGCACGACGACAGTGGAGAGCAATTTCCAAGAAATTAACAGATCTTGTTCCATTGGATATCTTTGAAGAGAGGTTCCGAGCTCACTTCTGTCCCTCTCATTTGGAAGAATTAAAGAGGAGAGAGTTGGCTTCTTTGAAGCAGGGTTCTAAGACCGTACGAGATTATCATATCCACTTTACTGAGCTAGTACGTTACTCACCAGCTCTAGAAGTTTCACCACAAGAGTGTCTTACAAAATTTATTAGCGGTCTTCAGGGAGATCTGCGAGAAAAGCTTGTTGGTTTTAGAGCTACAACCATAGATGAAGCAATGGACATCACCTCTCGTATTGAGATGGAGAGGGATGAAAACCGTCAAAGAAGTTTTCACTTTAATGGTGGACCATCCAAATGCAAGGCACATTATAACCGTAGAGGTCGTCGCTGTCATCCAGCCGGTTCTAGTATAAGCTCACTACAGACCTTGGGTCAGGAATTATCAGGAAGAGGGGGTTTCTCTATACCTCCATTATACCCCCGTAACTCAGCACCAGGAACTAGTACCTCTGTAGTTGGGTCTTCAGCTCAGACAGGAACGCGTGCATGTTATCACTGTTATCAAGAAGGTCACATTAGGAAAGACTGTTCGCAGTTGAGAGGTTTAGGGTTTAAACCAACCCCAATTAACAGTATAACATCCACTCAGAGCAATGGAGCAACACGCGGAGGAAGACATGGTAGACGTCGTGGCTCACAAGGAGCGCCTCCTACACAGCAACCACCACAAAGTGTTAAGGGTTCTAGCTTGCCTATTCCTAATGACCAGCTCAATGCAATCATTGAAGAACAAGCTTACAATTCAGGCAGAGTCGTACGAGGTACCATTACTATTTATGACTTTTCAGTACATGCTTTATTTGATTCCAGTGCTTCACATTCATTTATTGCTCGACGGTTAGTACCCACTTTGGGTAAGATACCGGTAGAAGTACAACAGTCCTATCTGATCAAGGGACCATGAGGACAAGTATTCATAATCCGAGAAATCCTAAATAATTGTATAGTACTTATAGCGGGACATCAGTAACCTGTTTCACTACTACTGCTAGAAATATAAGACTTTGATCTTATCCTAGGGATGAATTGGCTAGAAAGGCATCATGCATGTCTTGACTGTTTTCAGAAGGCAGTAACGTTTCACCTTCCTAACTCGATAGAGTTCCAGTTCATTGGAAAGACATCCAATGATAATGTCGAATATATCTCTACTTTGAAGGCACAACAATTGTTAGAGAAAGGGTGCCAAGGCTATTTAGCTTATGTAACTACTACATCAGGGTCAGACGGAATGATGGAAGATTTCCTGATGTATTTACAAACGAACTTCCTGGATTACCACCTGAGCGAGAGATTGAATTTGAAATCTTTCTCATACCTGATACTCAGCCTATCTCTATTACTCCGTATAGGATGGCACCGGCTGAGTTACGAGAGTTAAAAGTACAGTTGCAACAATTGTTAGATAAATGATTCATTCATCCTAGAACTTCACCATGGGGTGCACCTGTCTTATTTGTCAGGAAAAAGGATGGGTCGATGCGGTTGTGCATTGACTATAGACAACTAAATAAGAGAACAATATAGAATAAGTATCCACTGCCAAGAATAGATGATCTCTTTGATCAGTTACATGGTTCAACTGTGTATTCCAAGATTGATTTAAGATCTGGATACCATCAATTGAAAATTAAAGATACAGATATTCCCAAGATAGCTTTTCGAACTAGATACATGCATTATGAATTCTTAGTTATGCCTTTTGAACTAACAAATGCCCCAGCAGTCTTCATGGATCTCATAAATAGAGTATTCAAGGAGTTCTTAGATCACTTTGTGGTAGTCTTTATTGATGATGTGCTTATTTACTCCAAGGATAAATATCTGCATGAACACCATCTCAGGTAGGCACTTGAAACTCTAAGGAAGAACAAACTGTATGCTAAATATAACAAATGTGACTTCTGGCTATTTGAAGTATCTTTATTAGGCCATGTTATTTCTGGGGAAGGTATATCAGTTGATCCTACAAAGGTTAGTGCGGTGTTGAGTTGGGAACGACCGAAGACTGTCGCAGAAATACAATCTTTTCTGGGTTTAGCTGGATATTATAGAAGATTCGTGAAGGACTTTTCACGAATTGCATTGCCAATGACTAGACTAACTCAGAAGGAAGTCTCATTCTTATGGTCTGATACATGTGAAGCTAGTTTTCAGACACTGAAATAATGCCTAACATCTGCACCGATCCTTACTCTACCCTCTGGGAGTGAAGTGGTTACAGTGTACACTGATGCGTCTAAAGGACTTGGGACAGTTCTTATGCAACATGGTAAGGTAGTTGCGTATGCATCACGACAACTCATGACACACATGAAAAGAACTACCCAACACATGACCTTGAATTAGCTGTTGTAGTTTTTACTTTAAAGATATGGAGACATTACCTCTATGATATTACTTTTGAAATCTTCACTGATCATAAAAGCTTGAAATATCTATTTGATCAGAAGGAACTCAATATGAGACAAAGACGGTGGCTAGAGTTGTTGAAAGACTATGATTGCACTATCTCCTACCACCCTGGTAAGGGGAACGTCGTAGCAGAAGAACTTATTCACATGGGTTGGTAAGTGATGTCCACTTGTAGGGTTTACTGTCAACGTTAAGTGAATGAAAACCATTTGATAGTAGTGCTGAGATTATAACTATGCCTCACCAATACAAACCAGGGATCTGAGATAGAATAAAGAAAGGACAGGAGGATGATCCAGTCCTTAAAGACTTGAGACAACAACTTGAGATAAATGAGATAGAGGGAATCCAGATACAAGATGGGTTACTGTATAAACATCACAGAGTTTGTGTACCAAACACACCTGAACTAAGGAAAGACATCTTACGAGAAGCGCACTACTCAAGATTATCTATTCATCCAGGAATTACAAAGATGTATAAGGATCTTCATTCATACTTTTGGTGGTCGGGAATGAATGAAGAAAGATGTTATTGAGTTTGTGAATTTATGTTTCACTTGCCAGCAGGTAAAGGCTTCACACCAAAAGCTACCGGGTCCCTATACCTGAATGGAAATGGGAAAGCATTTCCATGGATTTCGTTACTGGCTTACCTCAGACGACTGGTAGTAAAGATGGTATCTGGGTTATAATAGATCGTCTGACAAAGGTAGCACACTTTATTCCGATAAGCTTATCTTTCACTCCAGACCAGCTTGCTGAATTATATATTACACATGTGATTCGACTCCATGGTATCCCAAAGGAAGTAGTTTCTGATCGAGATTTACGATTCACCTCACACTATTTGGAGAACTTTAGGAAAGCCTTAGGTACACAACTATGATTGAGTACAATATATCATCCATAAACAGATGGTCAGTCAGAACATACGATTCAGACACTAGAGGATATGCTATGAGCGTGTGCCTTAGAATGGAAGGGACCATGGATTAAACATTTGCCTCTTGCAGAATTCACATACAACAACAGTTACCATACAAGTATTGGCATGACACCATTTGAAGCACTTTATGGACGTAGGTGTACTTCTCATTTGTGTTGGTAAGAGGTTGGGATAAAGAACCTTTATGATTCAGATACCCTGCAAGAGACACGGGAAGCATTAGAGCTTTCTCGAAAAAGACTATTGACTGCTCAAAGCCGCCAGAAAAGCTACAGTGATACTAGGCGAAGAGACCTTGAGTTTGAGATAGGTGACTTTGTATTTATCAAAGTATCACCTATGAAGGGAATTCAGAGGTTTGGCGTGTATAAGAAGCTAGCACCTAGGTTCGTGGGTCCCTTTGAAATTATTCAGCGCATTGGAAAAGTGGCATATAGACTTGCACTTCCTCCACATCTTTTGATAGTACATGATGTTTTTCATGTATCAAATCTGAGAAAGTACGTTAAGGATCCAGAGCATAAGATAAGTTATGATGATTTACATGTTGAGACAAACTTGACATACCAAGAGTTACCTATGCAAATACTTGACAGGGATATCAAGAAATTGAGAAACAAAGAGGTGTCTTTTGTTAAAGTATTATGACAGAACCAAGAGTTTGAAGAAGACACATGAGAACCTGAGGCAGAAATGAGAGAGAAATACCCCTACTTGTTTTAGTAATAACACTATGTGTTGTATATCTTCTTTATAAATGAAATGGCGTTCATTCTCTTTAAGGTTGTTATGCCTGCATTTCTAGTCTTGAGGATGAGACTTCCTTTAAGGTTGTTATAATTGTAAAGCCTTGAACTTGACATATCTCGAATCCTATATAATAAGATCCGGCTCGTCAGGAGGAAACCAACGGAATTTGTTTCGTGTGAATCGGACTTGTTTCGATTTGTTATGAATTTTAGAAGAAAGAGAAGAAAGGAGGGTTAAGACGTCATTAACCCATAATGACTGTCATTAAGACTTATGAAATATGATTAAAGAAACTAATGATAGATAAAAACCGCTAATGATCATTAGCAAACACTAATCAATAGTTAGCAAAAGATAAGCGCAAGCCGTGAAAGTTAAATCGTGATTAGTGAAAGTTGATCACGATTAGTATTAATTAAGCGTCGTTAGCGAATCTAGAATCCTCTAGATTGTTCTAACTTAAGCCTCAAGTTTGGGATAAATTTTTGCTAAAATAATGGGCCAAAATCATGTGCCGCTAAACCATGGTTAAGGTCTAAACTATGATTTTCTAAGCATGGTTAGTGGTTTTCTGGAGCCTATAAATAGACCCCCTACCCATTCATTCTCTACGATTTCCACACCCCAAGGGTTTGGGTCGAGAGGTCCGGAGGAGGAGTGGGAGACAAGAAAGGAGCGCTAGCGAAGCGCTGTCGGGAGAACGAGGAGGAGAAAGGTATGATCCTCTCTTAGTTTGCTTAGTAAGTTAGGCTTTCATTTCATCCTCTTGTTCTTCCAAGTTTTGTTCTTGATTCATCTTTCTTTCCGATTCGTTTCCTGTTGTGGTTCGAGGAGAAATCTGTGTAACACCCTACTTAGGTGGGGGGGGGCTATGCACGTCTGTGAACTCTGTGGTTCGTCACACGTTCAATCATCTAAGACGTGTGGTGTCTACCGATTTTCCATCGCTTATGTTTCCATTCTTTCAATTATGCTTTTATAGTTATTTTGATAGAGAAATCCGTTTAATACCCTACTTAGGTGCGGGCGACTATGCACGTCAGTGAACCCTGTGATTCGTCACACGTTCACTCATTTAAGACGCTTGATGTCTAACGATTCTCCATCGCTTATGTTTCTGTTCTTTCAATTTTGCTTTTATAGTTATTTTGATGGAGAAATCTGTGTAATACCCTACTTAGGTGCGGGCGGTTATGCACGTCAGTGAACCCTGTGATTCATCACACGTTCACTCACCTAAGATGCGTGGTGTCTACCAAATCTTTATCTCTTGTTGTTTAAGTATATTCTTTCAGCTTTGCTGTTGTTTTCCTCACGATTGATTTTATAAAGGAAACTCTTTTCATTTTTTTGAAATATGTCCCGATATAAGGGGAAATTTTGCCGAAATTTTCCGAGAATATGTCCCGATATAAGGGGAAACTCTGTCGAAATTTTTCGAGAAATGTCCCGATATAAGGGGAAACTTTGCCGAAATTTTCCTACAAATATCACCCCGTATAAGAAGAAGCTCTCCTGAAATTTGAAGAGAAAATATGTTCTTGACGTTCTTCGTGTTCTTCGTGTTCTTTGCGTTATTCGTGTTCTTCGTTCGTTGTTCGCGTTCTTGAGACGTTATTTTTGATACGAAAACGAAATTCGATCTTTTCAGAAGTCTTAAAACAACCTTTCTAAAAACGAAAACGATAAAGCCTTGCATACACGAGAGAGAGCTCGATTAGGTAACGAAATCATTCCTTTTGCTGTTGGGTTTTCAAACGAGATTATTGAAATTCTTGATTTTATATTCTGTGCTATAAAGAATCCTAATTTTGGCTAATTTTGAAAAAGTATGAACAGTTGCTTTGTGATTCCCTCTAAAATAAGGTTTAAGCATTAAATCGATGAGGTGGCTTTGAAAGCTAGGATTTGGGAGTTAAAATAGGTATAAATACGAGTATATATGCATATGAATAATATATATGTGAGTCTATACTAAGTATTGCTGATTATGCAAATCGAAGACTTAACGAAAGAATTACATCATAGGAATTGATGTGGTTTGAGTTGGATCCTAAAAAGGATCGTGTGTCACGTTAAGGATGACTGGGAGTAGAACTAGAGGTCGGACATGCAACCTGTAGGTTTGTCGGAAGGAACCCGTATTGGCGTTTCCCTACCTAGGTGGTACACGGTTGCCCTGTTATGTTAAGTGCGCACGAAATGAATGTTTTGCAACGTGTTGTGCCGGGAGTCAATATTTTCGAGTTGAACGACGGAAGATGTAGTCGTGACATGTGGAGGCACATGTGGTTTAATAGCGGTTGGGTCACGATAATATGTATTTAAAGCTGCTAGGGTATATAATTAAATGTTAGCCTGATGTTTTAAGCAACCGAGTCCTCAAGAAAGGTGTGCTCATTTGTTTTCCGGGCTGATGGTTTGAGACACTGTTTAATAAAAGAAAAGGAAATTGTTAGGGTAGTATTGGAGGATTGGTTGAGGCGACGTGCGGCGGCATAAGCTTACCAAGATCAACACAATCTCTAATTCCGAAGTGTCCACAACTTCGGACTCCAAGAATGGTGGGGTTCCCCTGTACTAATCCTTGATGTGAAATCGAAAGGAACATGACTTAACTTAATGAGAAGGAATATAACTTTTAATGACAACATGTTTTGCAAAATTACATAGTTTGTTTGCTTTTCTCTTCTTCGTTACTTAGCATTCACTAATTTTTATCCTATGATTTATGGAAAATCCAATAGGTGTCGGTGAGCCATCGCAAGGTCCTTAGTAGACATCCAGCCCGCTACAGTAGCTCTTCTTTGTAAGGTAGTTAGTAATCTTTTGTGTATTTTTCCTTTCAAGCTGATGTACATGTAAATGGTTATAGTGGGACACTGTATCATCTGAACTTTATTTTGTGAATGTAAAAGTTTTGAAATACTTTCTTTTGAATATACTTTATTTGCAGTATGTTTCTGAATGTTAGTTGGGATTGCTGAATAAGTTATTGCTGAGTAAGCAGATCCGGTTATGGGAGGATCCGACGGCTCCTGAATTGGGGTCGTGACATGCTGTGTTCCTAGGGAATTCTCTTGTTTCATAGAAGAGTAAGGAGCAGACTGTGGTTGCCATATCGAATGTTGAGTCGGAATACAAGGTCATGGCACAGGCTAGCACAAAGATGTTGTAGGTCAGATCAGTACTTACTGATCTAACTATAGAGGTGCCTCTTCCCATGCACCTCCAATGTGATAATCAGGATGCTCTTTTCATTGCCATCAACTCGGCCTTTCATGAGAGGACAAAACACATAGATGTGGACTATCACTACACTCGTGACATGATACAGAAAGATCTTATCACCGCTACACATGTCAACTTAGGAGACCAGACAACAAATGTACTTACAAAGACCCTAGCCAAAGGACCTTATCAGAGATGTTGTTCCAAGCTGAGTCTGAGTGATATCTACGCTCCAGCTTGAGGGAGAGTGTTGGGATATTAGTTATCTTTATTACAGTTTTCTTATTTTCTATTTCTTTACCAATAGGTTCCTCTCCTATATAAGAGAACCCTATGGCCTCTCATAATGGATTAACTCTTTCTATTTCCCAACAGGAACTTTCCGATCAATGCTACCGGGAGTTCCTCGAGTTGATGGAGGTTTTAGTACCATGTAATGGTCCGTCTGTTGGCTTGGACCATTGGATTTTGAGAGATGGAATTTTCTCTTAGAAGTCATACAAGCTATTACTCGATAGACGTGGGGTGCTACCGGAGCAAGGGGGTTAGGGACTGCATGATGATTTGGGATTTGAAGGTTCCTACATATAAAGGTGTTCCTATGGCTACTACGACATGGCTAGATCCTGACCAAGGATAGGTGGTCACCTATTTTTCACTCTGCAGACAACTCCTGTGCCATATGCAGGTCGGATGTTGAGATGGTTGACCACTCGTTTTCTGGTTGTGCGAAGGTGAGAGAGACGTGGGCGGATGTAGAGATCCCGTAGTTGGACTATAGCAGCATTAACTCCATATGATAGTCTCTTTTTACCTCTCGCTTTCATTCGCTTACATAAAAAGTTAGATCGATTATTGTATTATGGGCGTTGTGGCTCGCTCAGAATGATGTTGTCATTCACTCCGTGTGTTTTTATATTAAGAATGTACTAATCCATGCTAGGATTCTCCTCAAGTCCTCAATTATGTAATTTCTTACTAGTTTAATAATATTGCCGGGGCAAGCACCAATGCGTGTTTCCCCCTTTTCTGATTTAAAAATATTTATTACACCTTCCATCATCAGGATCTTTTGGCCTTCATACTCTTTGGTTCCTCTGAACTCCATGGCGTACCAGTTCTTCGACCATGACTCGATGGACATCGACAACAATCCTAGGTTGATCACAATATTGACATGGACTCCGCCTTATTTGCCATATTTGCTCCTCAACCATGGATGTACGACATTAACATTGAGCAATCATGTCGATGCCTGATGATGAAGGAACGTAAGAGATGGGTTTTTTGAATGATGGAAAATTGTTGTAGCTTGAAATTGAGAACTAGGTGAAATTATGATTTCTAATTAAATTTAAGATAATTTTTAAAGTGAGAGGGGGAAACACTCATTTGGTGTCCGTCCCAAGTTCTGAACCTTGGTCTTTTTGGTGACAGGTTCCCAGTACTACCAATAGACCGTTGAAGGGGGTTCATATAATTAGGATTTGTCGTCCACTTTGAGTTAATAGTTTTTTTATGTTTTATTTAAATAAATTGAGACCGTATATCATCTTTTATTAATTATTAGGTTGAGTCACAGGGTTTGTTAGGGTTTTCTCATGTTATTTATTAATTTATTTTGAAATCCCCACAATCTTTTATATATAAAGAGGCTAATGGGTGGAATTTAAATAAATAAATAAATATATAAATATAGAGTTTCTCCATATTCCCTCTTCTCTTCTCCTTGTATCTTTCGGTAATCTCCGCACTTCTTCCTCAAAAAAACCCTGCGTTTTGACGTCGCCCCCTTCTTCCTTTCACCCTCTTAAATGTTATGCCCACTCCAGAATCCGTTCTGCATCAAGTAAGACAGAATAAATATAACTGTCCAAATTGAAGTGAGTACTTAATTAATTTGCTGCAAAAAGAGCTCATTTTTTCTTAGACATAAATAGAAACAAAAGGATATGCAAACATACTACCGCTACTATAGTTTGTTTTTTACAACATCATTTTGGACTGTGCTCAAGATTATGGTACGTAGGGGCACATGGCATGTGATATATGTGATTATTAGAGTTAAAGAATGTTTGCGAATTACGTTGCATAAATTTTGAAGAATTGTCTTAGTAGTACAAGTAGTTTAAACTTATAACAGAATTACCCTTTTTAAAGGATCATTGATAAATGATGCCAATTGGTAGGATAAGCCACTATAATAAGGTTATGGAGGTGGATCCCATCTCAGGAAGTCACCCTTCCTTTTCTTAGAAAAAAAGCAACTGTAATAAGGGTTTATTCGTGTATAGGCATTGGTGTCATAGTCTATCCTTCCAAGCGATGAAATATATCTCATTCTAGTTATTTTTCCTCCATTTAGTAATGAATGTTTTTTCTATTGAGTGTTATATATGAGTAAGTGAATCTTCGATGCTGTTTTGTTTAACCCCCTTTTCTACAAATACTTTATACACCTGTTAAGTGGAATGAACTAAAGCCTAGTCACTTGCGAGCATTAGGTGATTGTCTCTCATGGTTTTTTCTTCATGTTAAGAAGGATTTTACATACAAATCCCTTTTCTTCTCAAATATTTTCTTGTTAGATTGTTATACTGCATGGCATTAAAGACATGACGTAGAGTTCAATATTTTTAAGGAGGCTTTAGGTTTACTTGATATACATTGAGTGCATCCACAGTTCTTTGTGTCATGCGCGGTTTGAGACCTTTGGTCATGTGTCAAGATCTCCTATAGGAGGATGGCCTTTCTTTCCCGTATTCGCATTGGTGGTGAGCAGATACACTATAATCAGGGATTGCCAGAGCATGCCGAGCAATGGGAGCGTGCTCGACCTTTCCTGTAAGCCTTACACAATAAAGGCTGGGTGAGCTTATGGATTTTTTTGAGACACTAGGGATGGAGGAAAGGTTGGATCCTGTTTGGGATTATGGGGTGTTAAAAAGGTTTTTTGCGAGCAAAAATCAGACTTGTAAGCCACTGATATCGATCTGCATGCCAATAATATTTGGTAATACAATGCTTAGTTCCTCTTGGGATATTCAGAATAACCCATGTTGATAATCAAGCTAGTCAAATATGAGAGCTATGTATAAAGATCAAATATATTTGAGGGAAGTTATTTGGAGAGAGTAGCATAGTTTTCAAAAGGTCCCCTCTATGTCTTCCAACCAGAAATAAGGGTTGAAGTTTTTTTGGTCATCTAATGGTGCTTATTTGCAGTGTGTGCCACCAGAAACCGAACTTGAAGCTCTTGCCTTACTAATGAGCCAACTGCTGAGGGTTGTTCGTCACGACTCCTAGGAAAAAGTGAATATGAAGATTCATATTGAATATGCAGGAGTTGTGGATGGGCACGAAGTTTTTATTGAAGTAGGTCTACCTCACTCAGTCTCATAATATAGGTGGAGATAGGCTTTTCTAAAGATTGCTGCATGATCTGAAAGGTCTAGATGCCCCTTCAGGTTAAGGTTTTTATATGGTTGCTAAGGAGGAGGAATATTATGATTTGGGAATTCTGAACATGTTTCATCCTGTCCTCGGATGCGGGTTATCCGATGCCAAAAGGAGGAAGAAACTATCTCACAAAGATATGGAATAATGTGGAGGTTCCTTGGGTGAATGTCTCGAGCCTAAGGGACTTTTGAAGTAGCTTTGGGAAGGCGAAATACCGTTATAGAGTAGAGAGTGTGGGACCGTTTGCATTTTATGGGCAATCTGGCCTGTCGGAAACATGGTATGTTCATGTCTGACTCATTCTATGCGGAGAAGTTATTTGCACATGAGTCCTTTCTTTGTAATTCTAGTTGTCGTGTTTGTAACTTCTTGGTTAATCTATAAGAAAATGTGCGGCTAGGTAGATACTCTAGTGGGTGATCACCCTTTTTCTTTTCAAATAAAAAAGATGTCGGAAGTTAGAATTGAAATGAAGTGGTGACTGGGAAGACCAAAGAAACATTGACATGATGTAGTTTATATAGCTGCAAGGTTTTATAAAATGTGAGGTGTATCGACTTGTTTCTCTGTTATTGAAGCGGTGCATTAAGCCTCACTCGACATGAAAAATGTTCATAAATACTAGGTTATTAACATACAAGTCTAACTTTAAATTCCATTTTATTGATTGTACAACTCATGTTGATTAGAATAAAAAGAGAAAAATAATGTAAATGTGTAACATATTATTTGATATGAGTATGAAAAATTGATACATTAGAGTGTGAGTCAAACTGAATCTCCTCGTCGGAGAGCATGTGCTCTGTAATGTGCCTATCAGAGTCACTGCAACTGAAATGAGTCTCCTCGTCGGAGAACTCTAGCATGCCACAACATGTGGACAACTGCTCCATCTATGAAAGGGCCGAACTGAAAAATTCATGGAGACATCCTCGTTGGAGTCCACGGTCGTTGGAGAATGGAGTATGACGAAGTCTCCTCATCGGAGAACTGGGTCTCTCCCATACTTGCTCATATAATGGGATCTCTACTCTGGAGTTCCTATGAAACCACATGAAAACCCTTGCTTACATGGCATCGGGAATGGGATCTCTACTCTGGAGTCCCTATGGAACACATGAAAACTTTGACCAAAATAAAAGATGGGGACCACAAACTGACAACCGCGTGAAGGATATTGTTAGATCCTCAAGCGCATCACGGAAGCGTGATTGTCGTATCGAATACGACGAAGAACGACTAGTCGCACTAGTTGTTCTATGCAGCGGAAATTAAAAAAGTTTCATGTGACGAAACCACATGATCCAAGAACACTTCTCGGATCGTTTCGTCTAAACCACAACCAAGTATTAGGTTTACCTCTTGAAGCGTGGTTGCGATCAAGTCTCTAAACGAAGAGACCTCCTGTCTCAAGTCCGATCCGTCGGAGGAGACGCTTGCGAGCGCGGGGATGAACCGCGTGCTTCTCGCAATCCAAGTTGATGATCCAAGCGGTGGATCTCCTGATCTCGACACACGAGATCCGACATCTTCTTCACGAGCAAGGTATGCCGAAGTAGACGGAGTTCCACGAGCAAAACATCGGACAGCATAACGACGGTGCCGCGGCGATGGAGAGTCTCTCTAGGGCATCCATGGTGGACGGGCATGAGAGGGAGAGAAAAAGAAAGAAAGAGAGAGAGAGACTTGTTGTCTCACTTATGTGCCAAGAAGAGCAATGGGGTGCCTCTCCTTTTATAGGGTTTTGGGATCCATGGATCTCAATCCATGTGTCAACACAAATCCAATGGTCCACATCAATTTGTGTTTCTTTCAATGGTCATGATTTGGCTAAAAACACAACAACAATTAATTTAATTTATATTAAATATATGTTGATAAATCAACACAATTTAATTACAAAATTAAATCATCAATACATGGAGATAATGAAAGGAGAGAAAGCCTCCTTCCATGTGGAGAGGGGGGACGGCCTCCCTTTCCTAATGGGAGTGGTGGCCGTCCACCCTCCTCCATTAGGAAGGTGGCTATTTCACCTTTTATGTAATCTCCATTATTTGCAACAACTTTTGTTGCAAATTATTTCACAAAAAATAAATCCAATTTATTTTGTGAACATTGTAATCATGCCATTGAAAAAATTGTGAATCACATTCACAACCCAAAACAAAAATGTAAATTACATTTTCAATTTGATGTCCAATGTGAATCCAATTCACATTAACATTTAATTAACAAATGTAAATTACAAATAGCTCTCTCTTATATATTATAAATCACATTTATAATATATATGACTAATATGGATATTGCTATCCACATTATTCATATCCATGATAATTAAATCATATTTAATCATCTTGGATCTCTATTCTCTTGTGTCCAAATAATATGAATCACATTCACATTATTTACATCTTTGATAATTAAATCTCATTTAATTATCTAAGATAACTCTCTTTATAATATGAATCAAATTCATATTACTCATGATAATTAAATCACATTTAATTATCCATTTTCTCAATGCTCGGATACATATATCAACAATAGAATTATCCATGAACTCCTTCAAGGATAATGCGCTTTCTCCGCAGATACTTGGAGATAAGGACAGGGCGATTGTATTGTTCCACGTATAGTGACATGGATATTGAGATCGTATCTCAAATCCAGATCGCGGGCCTCCCATAGATGATTGATTAAATCAAGACCGTAAATCTAATCTTCTCATTGTATCTGAATCACATTCAGATCAATGTCCAATACTTGGACCAAGATCAGATCACTTCTCTACTGAGAGGAGTCACTAAAATCCAGACCCGTTTCATCACTCCCTAGGAATGGAAGCATCGTGGTTATACAATCGTTTATGATCACATCACCCTCAGGTATTCCCAATACCTGTACATCCTGCATACTGGAAGACTCAGACTAAACCCGAAGTATTCGATCAACTTTATACTGTCTACTTCATGGTTTTATCAGTAAGTTTCTCATTCGATCATTGGGAGTCGGTATCGATCATATACTTTCCAAAAGCATATATCATACCTAGGTCTTGATCATATACTTTCCAAAAGTATATATCAAACCTACAAATTCAATCAAGCTTCCAAAGCGAGACGACCGTGCGCACAGAATTTGATTCTTCCCAATATCTCATGAGTGAGCTCATGTCTTCCGGTTCAGCAACTGAACTTGTATGATCCCTTTGAGAGATCGTATTACTCATATGCCCTTATATGCACACCAGCGCGCCGGTGTGTAGACCTTGATTAGGTCATCAACCTATTGGTCTGCCAAATGTACATACTTAGACATATAGCAACACATCTGTCTCTGGTCAGAGGATGCGTGCCTATATCCTGACAGCATACGATATAGGACTTTGGTTATCTCGATCTCGTTAAGTCAACTCTTTGACCTAACTAATCTGACACCTCCGAATCTCTATTCCTATGCAGAGGACCTGCATCAAGAGGTCAGTCAGATATCAGCCTTCAGAGATAAGGATTGCCATCTCCTACTCAGGCTGGAGATCATCTCTTAACAATCATCTGACGGTGCTTGATGAGTCCTCAATCTAACTCTTTAGATATTCATTCAAGCACCAGCCTCTATGATTCAATAGTTGAATCAACAGCTGTATGATCATCAAGATGGCCATGGTACATAACCCTAATTGTACTAAGGGACCTATTATGCAAATTATGTATTCTTCATTTCAGATTAAGGAGTGAATTGCAATAACATTTATTGCATAATGGCTCGCCGTGGGCTCGCATTTCCAACAATCTCCCACTAGCCCAAAGAGCCATTAATGGGCTAATCATTTAAACCCGCACTCATGTGACAATCATAGGCTATTTAGAAAATAGCTAGGTAAGCTGATCAGTCACTCTGTTCCCGCGAGACTATGCCAAGTCCTTTTACGGCACTTGCATATCCCCAGTAACAGTGCTCGCATCTAATGCGAATGTTGCATCTCATGCAACCAATACTCAATCTAGTTGGTTACATTGTCCCTGACATCATAACCAGTATCCCCATAATCCTTATTAGAATACCTTCATTCCCGGAGATCTCTATCTCCTAAGGTATCTAAAGTTTAGACCTTTATAGATCACTATCTACATGGTCTTAAACTTTTGAAGATAAGACTTTGAGATTACTATCTCAAAAATCTCCTCATCTATGAAGATTTTGTTATTACTGCAATCAAGTGTTTTATCTCTACAGTAGGATTAGTAACAATTTACTACTCCCACTGCATGACAGACATCTGGTATTTGTACACTCTAGCATACACTCAGCTTCTCGTAACTAATGCACAAGTGCAAGTAGTTGTAGCATTTACTTCCTCAACTCTTTGAGGTGCTATCCCTTAAGATAGGTCAGTACCATATCTTAAGGGTTAGAAGCCTTTCTTGGAATTTCTATGAATAGAATATGTCCAAGGTATACTACAAATGTGACAGTCCAATTATCCTCTTCTCTTGGCTTCTGAACAACTTCAGAACTAAGATCTAAGAGGTATCTTTGAAATCATATTTCAAGATATGGAATAACCAGATTATAAAACACTTATTATTATCCTTATATCATTTTAAATGATCAGGATATCATCTATATTTAGCGCAATGAACACATAGGCACTCCCACTAAGCTTCGCATGGCTCATCAAGATTTTATTTGAAATCATAACATTTATAATTTCATCAAATCTTATGGTCCATCTCAAAGAAGCTTATTTGAGTCCTTAGATGGATTCCTTATCTTGCACACCTTGCTTTCCTCAACCATGAAGCCCTGGGGCTACTTCATGTGAATATCCTCAGAGAGATATTCATAGAGGAATGCAATCTGGACTTACATCTCGAAGATGCAATAGTCAAGTTGTGTAGCTAAGGTTAGCAATATTCTGATGATTTTAAGCATGTTCACCGAAAAGCAAGTCTCATTGCAAGCAATGTCTTCTCTTCCATGTGTAGCTCATTGCTACGAACTATGCTTTGAAGGTATGTACCTTCTCATCAGGTTCCCTTTCTCTTGAAGATCCATTTACACCTTTACGGGTCTTACCCATATAGGTGGATCCTCGAGGGTCCATATACAACACTTGTACATGAAGTCTACATTAGACTTTTATTGCTAACATCCATCTATCGATGCTATGATCTTCAGAAGCTTCATCACATGAAGTTCGATCATTGTCAGATTTCTCTGACACATGGAATCCATCCTCAAACTTATTTGAAGAGGTTTTAGTGTTTCATCTTCAATTATCCTTTTAGTTTCCAATTTTAGGAGCCTCATTATCTTTTCAAGATTAAATGAGTTCCTACACTTCATTTTTATCTTGATTCTCAAGAGTCTCAACCTCCAAGAATCACATTCTCAGAGATGAGATATTTCAAGAATCTCAAGATCATAAAGTAGGTATCCAATACCATCCTTTATTTTCCTAATGAAGCAGCACTCTCAAGTGCTAGATTCCATCTTGCATGGAACCTCATTAAGGATATACATTGTAGTCTCTACTACACATATATACCTGGAAACTAAGGGATAATTATGCTAAAATTCATCATTGATAAGATCATGTCACACATGATCCAATTGTATCTGCCTATAACTCTATTGAGTTAAGGTGTGTTAGGAGGATTGAGATAGAAATGATATTCATATCTCTATAAGGTATTCTTTGAATTTATCTAACAGGTACTTGCTACCTAGATTAGATCAAATTCATTTTATCTTCCTTCAAACTTTTGGTTTTAAACCAAAAATAATGAAATCTTTGAACATTTCAAAGGTTTCTTAGGTGAAGAGAAGAAATCTCATATCATACATAATCATCAATAGATATCACATATCCATAATGTTTACTATGATATAGATGATCTACATACATCAATATGTATGAGATCCTGAATACCTTGACATCTTACACCTTTCTCTAAGAAGGGTGTATTGGATATTTTTCTTTGAATACAATATTCATAAGTATGTAAGTTTTGAAATTTTAGACATTCTAAAGTTTCATCTCTTACTAGTCTATTGATCAAATCAATAGACAAATGTCCAAGGCTTGATGCTAGATCATTGTCAAATGATCTTCATCCTCCTATTGATCTTAAGGTTTAATTTCAGTATTTAGAAATGTTAGTGAACCATTCATTAATTTTCTACTTTAGTGGAGTCCACTAGATTTTAGATTACTATCTGAAATATCACCATCATAACTTTTTATGATAGTTCTACCTCAGAATTCATGTTTATTTCCAACATTTAGAAACAAACAATGAGTGTATTCTTATATCTAGGTCATAGAGACATTCTCTAAGACTAAGGACTCTCCCACTGAAACTAACAAGTCTATCAATCCAACAGAGATTGTTGCAACAATTGCATCAATATCCATGTGGATAACTATAAACCTTTAAGATCAAATTTTCCAGTCTTCTAAAACATATGCAACCTATTGCAAATGTCATCAGAAGATTGAGATACAATTATTTGACTTTATCTTATCAATGATTTATGTAGATTAATTCGATGCTCCATCCGAGTCCTTCTCTAAGGATTCTAGATAGACTTGATAGTCATACTATCAACACATCACCTTATTGCAGTATTGGCATTCATCCAACTCTTCGGATGACATATGGAAGTCATAGATGTATAGTCAACTCTTTGACCATACTTCTTACTCGGGTCCAACCCATGCTTCCACTGCGCTCCCTTTATCTATAAGCAACCATTGCTTAAGACTAAGGATCTCTTATGTAAGAGCATTTCAACATTTATACATGCTTCATTAAATTCATACAATATGAATATTATGAAGCTTCATGAATGACCAGAGTATAGATAGTAGAATGATGACACTCATCATCTACATCCATCTAAACTCTTAAAACATAGGTTCAGGTAGGTACTCAAACAATTTGAATACACCATCTCTTATAGAGCCACCATTCTGCATGATGCAGTGAACCATCTCATTCATGTTAAATGTCAAGAGCACATATGTATGCCCGAATATCTTCATTAATTTTATAAGGATTATTTGACAATTACGATCATCATCGACATGTCACTTCCAAAGTACATCCGATGAGAGATCAAGACTATAGAGACACACAAACCCTAGGGTTGTAGTCCTATTATCTATTTAATTGTCATTCCTCAATATTATGAGGAAACTTGCACATTGCAACCACATATATTATGTGTCCAATTGCAAGTACAATATCTGGATCATGAGTCCAATCCATGATATTTTACTGGTTATTATTGAGTATATCATTGAGTGGGTTTTAATGAAGGATTATCTGAAATAAAAAATTTGCATAAATATATAAATATATATATTTTACTTTGATTTAGGATTTTTTATATCAAAGTTGTCTTGTCTTGTCAACACTGAAAGTTCATTCCCTTAATCACTTTCTATGTAAGAGATATACTTATCATTATATCTCAACAAGATCTGGGATCTCCTTCCTTATCTTTGTTACATCCCAATAATATGAGAATCTGCAACTCGGATAAAAAGAAGCGGGAACACATTCCGCTTTGCAAGTCCAACTTGCATCTCCCAATTCGGTCTTTAACACCCGAGCCCACCACCCCTAAGGCGATGTTGACCCGTCGTTAATTGAACCAACCGTCAACAGGAATAGTACTCGCTATACGCAATCCAATATCGCCCCAATAATATGAGGATCCGATATTGGGGTCACTACGTATACGGCCTTACTCTTTCGAGAAGCAAAGAGTCCGATCCAGATGCGCTTGCACACAGGAGCTGTCCTTCGGACAGGCATCTCCCATATACAATCCCTGGCGACGGAACCCTTCGCCTTGACGGGAGACCATGGATGTCACTTATGTGATCCTCCACCTCATATTCAAATTTTAATTAATTATCGTGAATCACATTCACATAATTAATTCTTCCAAGGGAATTATTAACTCTAATAATATTAGAGTATTTCAATCTTAATTGGATTCCAATTAATCTAATCATATTAAATTAATGATCCAATTAATATCCAACAAACATTTTAATAGTTACTTGAATAATGGTATTATCTCAAATACGTATTATTTCGAATTTTAATAATTAGAAAAATACATCTTAATCCCTCGGACATTATCCCGGCCCTACCCGCTGTCATGGCCAGTACCGACGAGAGTGGGACGGACCACATACGTTGCAACCCGCAACCCCAATGCTCTCCGACTAGGCACCATATCCGCCTCGGGAAAGGATAATGCCAAATTGATTAATTTGTACTTGAGATGATCATCGGTTCTTCAACCGAAATTGTACCATATAGTAATAATCAAAACATTTTTGATTAACATTATAATGAGATTTGCTAAACAAATCCCAAGTCCTATTCAAGCAACATGTTTGTTGGAATGTTGATCATGTAGATCATGTAACCAATCTTGATCTAGATCACATCTAATCATTTGTTGGTTAGGGAAAAGTCATTTAAGGACATAATTATCATTAAATATTTCACAAATATTTATGCATAATTATTCCAGGAAATTAAACAATTTAATTTCACTAATTAATTAAATGACAATCACTAGGTTCTTGATTAGGAAAGTATTTTCAGCAGTGACCCTCACTTACTAAAAATATCATATCTCAATCAATTTAAATCCAAATTAAGCAAAGTAAATTTCTAAAGTTTGCTAACTTGATTTACAACAGAACCCAAGTGATTTGCACGCATTTAAAGGCGTATCAAATCCGCAATTAACATCTTAATTACGTCATGATCCGCAGTCCCCGAAACAGTGGATACATGTTCACTAAAATGAGCATATCTAGAGCAAACGGAATCGAAATCACGCAAACTCAGATCCTACGGTTTCCTTATTTAATGGGGAATAAAATACAAATATTATTTTTGTGTTTAAACAATTTAAACAGTGCCGAAAATAATATCAAAACAGAGATGCGAAAATGAAATGCAAGAAAACTTTCGCATACCCTAATGAACCCAAGTCGTCCTCGGTTTATGGATCGTATCCAAAACCACCGACCTAAGGCTCTGATACCACTTGAAGGATATTGTTAGATCCTCAAGAGCATCACGGAAGCGTGATCGTCGTATCGAATACGACGAAGAACGACTAGTCGCACTAGTTGTTCTATGCAGCGGAAATTAAAAAATTTTCATGTGACGAAACCACATGATCCAAGAACACTTCTCGGATCGTTTCGTCTAAACCACAACCAAGTATTAGGTTTACCTCTTGAAGCGTGGTTGCGATCAAGTCTCTAAACGAAGAGACCTCCTGTCTCAAGTCCGATCCGTCGGAGGAGACGCTTGCGAGCGCGGGGATGAACCGCGTGCTTCTCGCAATCCAAGTTGATGATCCAAGCGGTGGATCTCCTGATCTCGACACACGAGATCCGACATCTTCTTCACGAGCAAGGTATGACGAAGTAGACGGAGTTCCACGAGCAAAACATCGGGCAGCATAACGACGGTGCCGCGGCGATGGAGAGTCTCTCTAGGGCATCCATGGTGGACGGCCATGAGAGGGAGAGAAAAAGAAAGAAAGAGAGAGAGAGAGAGACTTGTTGTCTCACTTATGTGCCAAGAAGAGCAATGGGGTGCCTCTCCTTTTATAGGGTTTTGGGATCCATGGATCTCAATCCATGTGTCAACACAAATCCAATGGTCCACATCAATTTGTGTTTCTTTCAATGGTCATGATTTGTTGCTAAAAACACAACAGCAATTAATTTAATTTAAATTAAATATATGTTGATAAATCAACACAATTTAATTACAAAATTAAATCATCAATACATGGAGATAATGAAAGGAGAGAAAGCCTCCTTCCATGTGGAGAGGGGGGACGGCCTCCCTTTCCTAATGGGAGTGGTGGCCGTCCACCCTCCTCCATTAGGAAGGTGGCTATTTCACCTTTTATGTAATCTCCATTATTTGCAACAACTTTTGTTGCAAATTATTTCACAAAAAATAAATCCAATTTATTTTGTGAACATTGCAATCATGCCATTAAAAAAATTGTGAATCACATTCACAACCCAAAACAAAAATGTAAATTACATTTTCAATTTGATGTCCAATGTGAATCCAATTCACATTAACATGTAATTAACAAATATAAATTACAAATAGCTCTCTCTTATATATTATAAATCACATTTATAATATATATGACTAATATGGATATTGCTACCCACATTATTCATATCCATGATAATTAAATCATATTTAATCATCTTGGATCTCTATTCTCTTGTGTCCAAATAATATGAATCACATTCACATTATTTACATCTTTGATAATTAAATCTCATTTAATTATCTAAGATAACTCTCTTTATAATATGAATCAAATTCATATTACTCATGATAATTAAATCACATTTAATTATCCATTTTCTCAATGCTCGGATACATATATCAACAATAGAATTATCCATGAACTCCTTCAAGGATAATGCGCTTTCTCCGCAGATACTTGGAGATAAGGACAGGGCGATTGTATTGTTCCACGTATAGTGACATGGATATTGAGATCGTATCTCAAATCCAGATCGCGGGCCTCCCATAGATGCTTGATTAAATCAAGATCGTAAATCTAATCTTCTCATTGTATCTGAATCACATTCAGATCAATGTCCAATACTTGGACCAAGATCAGATCACTTCTCTACTGAGAGGAGTCACTCAAATCCAGACCCGTTTCATCACTCCCTAGGAATGGAAGCATCATGGTTATACAATCGTTTATGATCACATCACCCTCAGGTATTCCCAATACCTGTACATCCTGCATACTGGAAGACTCCGACTAAACCCGAAGTATTCGATCAACTTTATACTGTCTACTCCATGGTTTTATCAGTAAGTTTCTCATTCGATCATTGGGAGTCGGTATCGATCATATACTTTCCAAAAGCATATATCATACCTAGGTCTTGATCATATACTTTCCAAAAGTATATATCAAACCTACAAATTCAATCAAGCTTCCAAAGCGAGACGACCGTGCGCACGGAATTTGATTCTTCCCAATATCTCATGAGTGAGCTCATGTCTTCCGGTTCAGTAACTGAACCTGTATGATCCCTTTGAGAGATCGTATTACTCATATGCCCTTATATGCACACCAGCGCGCCGGTGTGTAGACCTTGATTAGGTCATCAACCTATTGGTCTGCCAAATGTACATACTTAGACATATAGCAACACATCTGTCTCCGGACAGAGGATGCGTGCCTATATCCTGACAGCATACGATATAGGACTTTGGTTATCTCGATCTCGTTAAGTCAACTCTTTGACCTAACTAATCTGACACCTCCGAATCTCTATTCCTATGCAGAGGACCTGCATCAAGAGGTCGGTCAGATATCAGCCTTCAGAGATAAGGATTGCCATCTCCTACTCAGGCTGGAGATCATCTCTTAACAATCATCTGACGGTGCTTGATGAGTCCTCAATCTAACTCTTTAGATATTCATTCAAGCACCAGCCTCTATGATTCAATAGTTGAATCAACAGTTGTATGATCATCAAGATGGCCATGGTACATAACCCTAATTGTACTAAGGGACCTATTATGCAAATTATGTATTCTTCATTTCAGATTAAGGAGTGAATTGCAATAACATTTATTGCATAATGGCTCGCCGTGGGCTCGCATTTCCAACACCGCGTACAGGTGTGTGTCTGAGAAAGGATTATCTCTCTTGAGAACTCGAAGAAAATGGGTCACTCAAATATATAGTGCCTCGAACTTGGACTCTGAACCAATCCGTAGAGTCTGAAACTGAACTATTGAATCTGAACATCTGGCTGCTCTAGAATATGATATCTGAATCTGAAACAAACCTGTGACTCTACACAATACTTTTCCCTTTCGCCCATACTTTTTTTGAGAAAGTAAAGGGTGAGATCACGAGATGGGATTCATCACAATTCATCAAGAGAAAGGTTCATAATACATTACCTGGAAGATCATAAATGAAAAAGAGCCTTGCAATGAGCTATTTCATTTTCCTGATGGAACCTCTGTCTCTTAAAAATAAGATCATTCCTTCCTCCCCAAGTGGCCTAAAGAGTTGCAAAAGGCAAGATGTAATCCTCCATCGAATTGCCCCCAACAATCCTCTGAGAAGCCCAGAACTCGACGAAGCCAACGGTTAAAGCCCAAGCATGTCTAATCTCCCTCTACGTCTACGCCGACAGCGTGCAGCTGGAGAAGAAGTGATCTGCATCCTCAACATGCTCACCACACCTGTCGCAAGACGTGTCAGCAATACCAAACAATCTGCCTTCTTGCTTTGTCACAAAGCCTGCCCCTTCTTAGACACCAAAGGAAACATTAACCCTGCAAGGGATCTTAGCGACCCAAATGATTTTCAAGTCTCTGCACATGTATCTGTCTTGGCTATCTTCTTCCCTTCTAAAGTCGATGTCCGCCTTCTTCGTTGAGAATCTTCCACCATCGCTCCACACGAAATGATCTCTTCCCACCGAGATGCAAGTAGGCAAGGGCAACTTCGACTGCAACCTATCAAGCTCCTCTAACTTCTGATGAGAGAGATCTACAAGGAATTTCGGCATCCAACTGGCTAAACTCCCTGCATGCGCAACCGAGCAATCCTTCGATGTAGCAAGGGCAAAATCTGGGGAACCGACCACCAAGGGGCCCCTCTCTAATCCAGTCATCACGCTAAAAACGAAAACGCTCACCATTCCTCAGCGTCGACTTCAGTTTCGGCTCCATGAGCGACAAAATAGCACGTACTCCAGCCCATAAGGATGATTGGAAGCGAACCCTCCCTGCCACAAGTGCGCCCTTCACAGCGTAAATTTCCCTCAAGAGACTTGCAGCCAGTGTTCGGAATGCGGTCCATACGGCCGCATATGCGTATTTGGTCGCTTGACCGAAGCGCGTATGGCATTTGCGGTAATATGCAGTCAAATTGCATATACGGTATGTTGAGATATTTCTTCTTTCTATGTACCTTTTTGTCTATTTTATTTTCCCATGTCCACCATATGTAGTTTACCCATGGATCTCTCCCTATATAAGATAGCCTAGGGTTACAAGAATAAACAAGTCTCTTATTTCTTCCAACATGGTATTAGAGCGTTGGTCCTAGACTGGAGCTCTCGATTCCCAAAACCCTAACCTTACCTTCAGCCCCTCTTCTCGAGCGTGCTACCCTTCCTCTCACGCGCCACCGCCTCGCGCACCCTAGCCTCGCGCCACCCCTCCACCCTCACGCGAACCCCCTTCTCGCGTGCGCGCGTCACCCCAGCGCGCAGCCTTGCGCTAACCCTCTTCTCGCGCGTGCCAACTCCAGTTTTGCGGCAGTCCCTATGGCGCGCGCGTGAGCGTGCAACTGTTTTGCGCACACATCTAACGCTTCTTGCGTATCGGCTTCCTCGTTTGGCTGATGGGTTTGCGTGCATGAGTCTACACTTGCACACAAACCCACATATGTCTGTGTAGACATACAATCTTTGGTTTACAGAATCTGTAGTATTCTTCTTTCGGCAATATGTCTGAAAACAAGGTTCATGTACCCGCCACAGGCGCATTCAGAGGTCCAACGCTTATTGTAAAAATGCACGGGACGAATTATGAGCTCTGGACTATGCAGTTCATGAGCCTGTTGAAGTCAAATGGTAAGAAGAATATTCTTACTAATGAGGAGCCGGTGGAGAAGACTGGGGTGAATGCCTCGTGGGAGGCAGACGATGCCTATGCCAAGGTGTGGCTTTCTGGTTCATTGACGATCGAGATCGCCAATGATGTGTTACATCAGCCTACTGCCAAGGTGATGTGGGATATCCTCGCAGCAACCTATTCTCAAGCGAGGAACGAAACGAAGATTCTCCAACTTCAGTATGACATATTCATTGTGAAATAGAACGGACGTCCTCTGCACTCTTTGTATACTTCCTTACGTGGGATGTTTGAGAAGCTCCACAGTTTTCATGCCATTAACGACAACTCCAGAGCAACAGAAGACATATATGAATGCTACCATGGTTGGGGTATTCCTTGCAGCCCTTGATCCTGAATATGATGCAGCTCGCTCTCAGATATTAGCAGATGCTACGATACCTGCCATGGAGGAAGCATTTTGCAGACTTAGCATAATCACTATTCCGTCTGCTACCTCTAGTCAGACTTCTTCAACCATGGCAACTTCTCGAGGAAGAGGTCATTCTAACTTTCGTGGACGTGGACCTCGTGGCAGAGGAGGTTGCACTCGTCAGACATGTACCTTTTGTCATCGCCAAGGGCATACTGAGGACACATGCTATTCCAAGCATGGGTTTCCTGCATCGGCGAGGGTTGCAGAACAGATTGAGTCCCCTGCTGCTTCCATGTTAGATCAGAGGTTTGATCACCTTGTCGCCAGATTGAGAGATATTATACCTCCTCCCGCAGTACCATCTTTGGCAGATCATTTGGATGTAGCTGCCTCTGCCTCTGCCAGTACCTCTGCTACAGCCAGCACCACAGGTACTTATGTTTTTTCTTCTTGTCATGGGTTTGACACGACCGAATGGATTATGGACTCCGGTGCTACACATCATCTCTGTAGAGACAGACATCAGCTTTCATCATACAGACATGTTTGGCCAGGAAGAACAATTGTGATAGCTGATGGAACTCATTCCCCGATCACAGGACAGGGGGAGATTATTTTGACACCTTTGATGCATCTACAAAATGTGCTACATGCTCCTACTTTCTCTATGAATTTACTTTTTATTAGTCAGATTACAAAGGATTTACAATGCAGAGCCATTTTTGACCCATCGTCTCTTGTTTTTCAGGACATCCTTACGGGCAAAGTGATTGAGTGTGGCCATGAGCGTGGTGGCCTTTATCGTCTGGTTCAGAATCCCTATGCTGGCATATCTTCTCATTCGTCGGGATCGGTCTCTCCTTTTACATGGCATCTCCGGTTTGGTCATCTCCTTCTTCAGAAGATGTGTCATATTCTGCCGCATATATCACATAGTACTTCTTTTCAGTGTGAAGCGTGTCAGTTGGGAAAGCATCATCGGTCTGCCTTCCCAAGTCGTCAGAATCGGAGCAGTAGCTCCCTTTTTGAGTTGTTTCATTTTGATATATGGGGTCCGAGTCGTGTGCCTGATCATCGGGGACACATGTTTTATCTTGTAGCTGTGGACGACTTTTCTCGCTTGTCATGGGTATTTCTTTTGAAAAATAAATCTGAAGTAGGGAATGTGATCAAAACTTTTATTAATTATTACTGAAGTGAAAAATGTTTTCTCTGCCTCGGTGAAGTTTGTACGAATTGACAATGCTTTGGAGTTTTATACTCGTGAATTGGCTCATTTTCTTTCATCAAAGGGGATTATACATCAAACTTCTTGTCCCTACACCTCTCAAGAAAATGGCATTGCTAAAAAGAAGCATCATCATCTTCTCGATGTTACCAGGACTCTTCTCATTCAGAGTCGTACACCACATTCGTTTTGGGGAGATGCTGTTCTCACCGCATGCTATTTGGTGAATCGCATGCCATCGTCTGTCCTAGGTGAGAAGACTCCTTTCTCTATAGCATTTCCTAAAAAGGAGTCATTCTCCATTACTCCTCGTGTATTTGGATCTGTTGCGTTTATCCACAAGCTGTCTCCTGGCCTTGAAAAGCTCGCTCTTAGAGCTGTCAAATGTGTATTTGTTGTTACTCTAGGACTCATAAGGGATATCGATGCTATGATCCTTTGAACAGAAAATACTATATCAGTGTTGATGTCACCTTCTTTGAGTTTGTAATGTACTTCTCCACTACTTGTGATCGGTTAGCTTCATCAGACTTGGACAATGAGATCTACATGCCACCTCCTCCCATGCATGATGTACCTTCACCACCACCACCACCACCACCATCACCACCACCACCACCTCCACCGCCACCTTCTATCCAATCCAGCGTGTCCCTTGTTCCATCTTATCCTAATTTCTACACGCGTCGATCTGCGCCCGCCCATGGCTTTCGCCCAGCCCTCACAGAGCCCCACTGATAACATAACTTCTAACGATTGGTCTGGAGTTGTATCAGTGCAGGAGTCATTGTAGGAAGATATCACGCAGATGGAGGATGTCGTATCTAACCTGGATATTAATTCTGCAGTAAGAAAGCAGGAACGCTCCTATGCTTCTTATCCATGGGCATCTCAGGTCTCCTTCCATCGTCTAACAGGGGAGTTTCAGAAATTTGCAATGGCTTTATCTGCCGTGGATATTCCACGAAATTATACCGAGGCATTTCAGGATAGTCGCTAGCGTTTGGCTATGGAAGAGGAGATGGCAGCACTACAGTCGCGTGGTACATGGAGTCTTGTTTCTGCTCCAGTTGATGCATCGGTCGTGGGATGCAAATGGGTATTCACAGTGAAACATCGTGAGGATGGCACCGTAGATCGCTATAAGGTGCGAGTTGTGGCCTGTGGGTTCACCTAGACTTATGGGATGGACTACCAGGATACTTTCTCACCAGTGGCAAGGCATTCTACATTGCGTATTCTTCTTTCTGTTGTTGTGTCGTGAGATTGGCCGTTATATCAACTTGATGTAAAGAATGCCTTTCTTTACGGTGATCTTCAGGAAGAGGTCTACATGCAGCAACCACCTGGGTTTGCTGCTGAGGGGGAGTCTCAGAAGGTTTGCAGACTACACAAGGCTATTTATGGCCTTAAGCAGAGTCCAAGGGCATGGTTCCAGAAGCTCTCGGACTTGATAGAGCAACGAGGGTTTGTGCGATCGACTGCTGATCATTCCTTGTTTGTGCAGAAGACACTGAGAGGTACTATCGGCATTCTTGTATACGTTGATGACATTATTGTTACAGGAGATAATGAACAGGGTATTCAGGGAGCCAAGAACTTCTTAGGTCAACAGTTTGTGATCAAGGATCTTGGACATCTACGTTACTTTCTTGGGTTAGAGTTTGCTAGAAACCAGCATGGTCTGGTGATGACACAGAGAAAGTATGTTACAGATCTCCTCTCAGAGACAGGCATGGTAGATTGTAGGCCTGCCACTACTCCTATTGACCCTAGCATGAAGCTATATGATGATGACACTGGAGAGGTCGACAAGAGGAGATATATGGAACTTGTTGGTAAGCTTCTATATGTGACCATTACCAGGCCTGACATAGCCTTCGTTGTAAGCAAAGTAAGTCAGTTCATGGAGTAGCCTAGACAGACACATATGGACGCAGTCTGTATGATTCTGAGATACCTGAAGAATTCACTGGGCACAAGACTTTTGTTCAGCGGGGCACGTCTCTCTCAGTTACAGCATGTGCAGATGCAGATTATACTGGATGTCCGAAGGATAGAAAGTCTACCTCAGGATTTGCTGTGTTCATAGGGGATTCGCTAGTCTCCTGGAAGAGCAAAAAGCAGACCGTGGTTGCCAGATCGAGTGCTGAGTCAGAATATAGGGTTATGGCACAGGCTAGTAAAGAGATGATGTGGGTCAGATCGGTCCTTGCTGACTTGACTATAGAGGTGCCTCTCCCCATGAATCTCCAATGTGACAATCAAGCCGCTCTCTTCATTGCCAACAATCCCGCATTCCATGAGAGAACAAAGCATATTGAAGTAGATTGTCATTACACTAGAGATATGATCCAGAAGGGTCTGATTTCTACCTCTCATGTTAGTTTTTTTTGACGCTAAAAAAAAGGGGGGATACACTCGATGGTGTTCACCCCAATGTATTAAAAAGGATGCGTAAAGAGTACTTACAAAAGAGAAGAAAAGTTCAAACAAAAACAACACCCGTGGGGGCAACCGAAAAGAAGTACCCCCCGCAAGAAACAAATCCTTGTCTACCCAGCAGACCAATCAACCACAAGACGCGTTGCAAGAATAGAGATATTTTCCCTGTAGAAACGTTGGCTTGCGAATAGGGCTTCATTCCTCCCCAACCAGATGCTCCACAAGCGTGCAATCGGATCCAACAGTTCCCTCCTAGGCCTACCCCTGGAAGTCGCCAAGCTCTCACAGAAGGAAGAAAAGGTTGCGATATTGATCCAGCCCAGGTCATTCCAAAGAGCACGAACACGCCCACATTCGAAGAAGAGGTGCTCAACGGTTTCCCGCTCTGTGTCGCACAACCCGCAATTGGGCCCAACATTGGGAAATAAAGTTGCACAACAATCACGAGTTAAGAGTCTCCCTCTGCGAAGAAGCCACGGGAATATGCCAATGCGCTCAGGTAGCTTGAGCCCCTAAAAGAAGTTACAATCGCGCACAAGACTAGCGTTATCCCCCAGAGTGCTAGGAACAAGAGCCAAATATGCCTTCCTAGTAGAGAAGGGGCCATCCTTCCAAGCCCAATGGTCCCGGCCCTCAGTGGGCTTGCTAACATCCGCAAGCGAATCCATCAAGGAGATGAAGTCGTCCAATCGCTGATCCGATAAATTGGCAATAATCCTAGGGCACCAGCAGCCCTCGTCCCAGCAAGAGGCCACGGAAGCTTCTTTGTCGTCCACCAAAGCGTACAAACGAGGGAACAAATCCTTGAAAGCACCCCTCCCCGACCAATCATCGGTCCAAAAACGAAACGAGTTCCCCTTGCCCAACATTGGTTTAAAAAAGGGGCGGTTACGATTAAAATCATTTAACACCCCACACCAAAAAGTAGAAATTTAAACGGGGGAGCTCCCCCGAGTAACGCTCATCACCTCCCCCCCCAACGTCGCCCTTAGGGTATTCAACATGAAGTTATCCTCACTACCCCAAATCCGTGCATCCCATTTTAACAAAAGGGCCTCATTAACCGCGTCCACCCGCCTCACTCCCAAGCCCCCCACCCGCTTGGGCCTGTAACATCACCCCACCCCACCAAATGCACCCCCCTTCTCCCCTCCCCCTTCCTTCCCCATAAGAAACCCTGCATACATTTCTCCAACCGCACCCGAATCCCCTTAGGCATACCAGGAGAACAAACGACATACATCTTTACCAAGGCTTTACTCAGGGGACCATTTCAGAAGTGTAGCCGTCCAAGTTGAGCATGATTGACATCTATGCTCCATCTTGAGGGGGAGTGTTGAGATATTTCTGCTTTCTATGTATCTTTTTGTCTATTTTATTTTCCCATGTCCACCATATGTAATTTACCCATGGGTCTCTCCCTATATAAGAGAGCATAGGGTTACATGAATAAACAAGTCTCTTATTTCCTCCAACACTGTCCGACTATGCGGCATATGCGGCTGCATATGCGGCCGCATATCTGAACAAGAGACTTGCATATATGATTCATGTCTTTTTTGTTTAATTCATAACATGTTGATGACACATGAACTCGATTTTTTCCCAAACAACTCTTATATCATCAATTACATTGATGCATCTTTTCATTATTCTAGTATATGCCGCATTTGTTAATATAATCTAATGTATTTTTCTCATATCCATATCTTTCCATTATTCCTAACACTTATCAATGAATTGTTTACTATCTTTTGAATTTTCTATCTAATGAAATTCATTCTATTTCTTTTTTTGAGGCTCCAAAAAAGGGGGAGACACTCAGCGGTGTTCACCCCAATCTATTAAAAGTAAAAACGTAAAGTAAGTATACAAAAAAGAAAAGAGAAGACAAAAACCAAGCTCCAGCGTGGTAGAGCTAGGCTAAAACAAAAGAACCAGACCAGACTATCTATTACACCAGTCTGCCACAAGACACAAAGCAAGGGTAATGATATTTTCCCGGTAAAAGCGTTGGCCCTTGAAGACGGCCTCATTCCTCCCCAGCCAAATGCCCCACAACCTCGCAATCGGAGCCAGCAGGTCCTTTCTTTCCCTGCCCCTGATGCTCGTCAAGCTTTCGCAAAAAGCAGCCATGCTCTCAGAATTGATCCAATCCTGATCATCCCAAAGTCCACGAACCAACTTGCAATCAAAGAATAAATGGTCGAAGGTTTCCCGCTCCGCATCGCACAACCCGCAATTAGGTCCAACATTCGGAAACAAGGACACACAACGGTCACGCGTGAGAAGCCTCCCCCTGCGTAGAATCCAAAGGAAGACACCAATGCGCTCGGGAAGCTTTAATCCCCAGAAGAAACGACAGTCACGCACAAGAGTATCGTCCCCCACCTGAGGACTGGGAGCAAGAGCAAAATAAGCCTTCCGCATGGAAAAATGACCATCCTTCCAAGCCCAGTGATCGCGTCCAACGGTAGGCTGGTTCACGTCAGCAAGCAAGCCCAAAAGCGAAACAAAATCATCCACACGCTGCTGCGAGAAGTTAGCAATAAAGCGAGGATACCGACTGCCATCCACCCAACACGACGCCACAGATGCGTCCTTGTCATCTACCAAAGCAAATAAGCGTGGAAAGCTATCCTTAAGAATACCCTTCCCCGACCAATCATCTGTCCAAAAACGAAATGAATCCCCCATACCCAACACCGGCTTAAATAGGCCAAGATTGCGAGTAAAAACGGCCAACACTCCACGCTAGAAAGGAGAGAGGTGCCCGTAAGCACTTCCCCGAGTAAAGCCCATCAAGTCCTCGCCCAAGAGCTCCCGCAGGACATTAAGGAAGAAGTTGTCCTCGTGCCCCCAGACCTTAGATCCCCATTTCAGCAAGAGGGCGTCGTTAACAATCTCCAACCGCCGCACTCCCAGCCCGCCATCCCGCTTTGGCTGCGACACATCATCCCAAGCCACCAAATGAACCCCCCTTCCCCCCTCTCCCCTCTTATTCCACAAGAAACCCCGCATACAACGCTCCAAACATAACCGAATCCCCTTAGGCAAGCACCGGACCGAAAAGAAGTATAAGGGAATAGAGGATAGCACTGCTTTAAGAAGAATCAGACGCCCCCCTAGATAAGAGAGTCGCTCGCCACCCAGGTAGGCGAGCCTCCATCTTCTCCACCACCGACCTCCAGTCACGGAGCCGGCCACGACCCACAGACAGGGGCAAGCCAAGATAGTCGAAGGGGAGGCCACACGGAGAAGAACCCAGCACCCGTCCACACGCCAGCGCCTCCGCCTGCGGCATTCCGAAGGGGATGACCTTAGATTTGACCCCATTAATCAAGAGCTCCGAAAGCTCGCTAAACAGCTCGAGATTAGTAGCCATACCGGAGACCTCATCATGGCCACCCTCGATGAAGCAAAGAGTGTCGTCCGCAAACTGAATTAAGGGGACCTGGAGAGGCCCAACAGTGCAGCCCCTAGTCAGCCCCACAGCAATCACATTGTCAATCATACGAGCCAACACGTCCGCCGCCAGCACAAAAAGAAGGGGGGCGAGAGGACACCCCTGCCGCACCCCCTCCTTGGCTGGAAGAAGCCCCCAACCAGGCGCCCATTAAGCAAAACCTAGAGGGAGGCCGAGGTCACACACCGCCGCACCCACGAGATCCAAACATCCGGGAAGCCCCTCCGCCGCAAAACAGACCACAGGAAACACCAATCAAGACAGGCATAAGCTTTTGCGAAATCAATCTTCCAGAGAACCCCCATCTTATTAGAGTTCTTCCAAGCTGCAACCAGCTCGGAGGCCACCGCGAAGCAATCCGATATTTGCCGCCCCGTAATAAATGCGGCCTGAGTTGGAGAGATCAACGAAGCAAGAAGAGGAGCGAGCCTCCTCGCCAGGACCTTGGCAATGATAAGGTATATCCCATTCGAGATAGAGATAGGCCTAAAATCCTCAACGCGAATAGCCGCATCAGACTTCCGGATCAAAACAATAAGGGCCCTATTAAGTTTGTCAAAACCACCGTTCCCTTCACAGAATTCACGAGCAACCTCGAAGACGTCATTGGCCACCACATCCCAAAAATCACGGTAGAAAGCCACCGGGAACCCATCAGGGCCCGGCGAGCCATCCGCGTTAAGGTCCCAAACAACCTCTTTGAGCTCCTCCATGGTGATCGGCCTAACCAAGGTCTCAGAGTCAACGGGCAATAAGGGAGGTGCCCCACGACCCGACCACCGCCACCTACGTTGGGAGCGGCACCCAAAAGCTCGCTTGAAGTGATCAGCCAAGGCCTCCCCCAACTCGATATCCCAAGTAATCGGGGAACCATTAACCAAAAGAGAGCGGATAGAGTTGTAGCGCCTTCTACCGCTAGCTACCCGATGAAAGAAGGCCGTATTAGCATCACCCTCCTTGATCTTCCATAGAAGATGGAGCGCTAGTGGAGAGCGAAGATGGAGCATCACCCTTATTCTATTTCTTCGAATAAAACATGAAATAATTCACTAATAGTCTAGCACTTTACATTTTTGTGTTTCCAATAAATTTATGTAATCTTCCCAACAACCAGAGGTAGACCAAGGTACGTAATGAGTAACTCCCCAAGAGGACAACCCAGCATCTCAGCCAGCCTGCTACTTTCTGTCCCTACCATCCCAAAGGGAATCAACATAGACTTTCGCTTGTTAATTTTCAAACCAGAAAGGTCGCCAAAAATCCCCATCAGCTGAGGTGTTCTTCTGACCATATCTTCAGAATTACTCATGAAGATGACCATATCATCCGCGTACTGTAGGAGAGGGATTGAGATCGTGCCCACATGGAATCCTTCACACTAGCCATCCTTAACTGCACAACTGAACATAGTCGCAAAAGTATCCACTACCCGTACGAAGAGCATCGAGGCAAGATGACACCCCTGCCTGACACCTCTCTGCGGTTGAAAGAAGCCCCCAAACGGTTCTACCATTGACCAGGATAGAATATGAGGAAGTCGTAACACATCTTTTCATCCATGAGATCCACATGTCATAAAACCCAAACACTGCAGGGAGGTCCATATGAAGCTCCAGCTCACACAGTCACAAGCCGTTGCAAAGTCTATCTTCCACAGAAGCCCTGTCTCCTTTGTTCTCTTCCAATGTAGGCAAATCTCCGAGGCCATCACCAAGCCATTCGCCATCTTTCTGTCCGGATGAACGTAGATTGTTCAGGTAGGATGATTGAGTGAAGCACAACCTTGAGCATGTTAACCAGAATCTTTACGACAATGAGGTAACTCGCATTCGATAGTACAATTGGATGGAAATCTCCAACCTCCATCAGATGCTCCTTCTTGGGAAGGAGGAACAATATTACCCTGTTGTTCTTCTCAAAACCACTATTGCCCAGCCTGAACTCATTCAGTAGCTCTAGAAACTCCTTCAGCATCTCCCAAAATTCTTGGTAAAAGAAAGTCAGAAAACCACCAGGCCCCGGAGCACCATCAGCATTCAAGTCCCAGATTGCACGCTTCACCTCCTCCTCCTCCTCGAAGGGGACCTCAAGACCATCCGACTACTCATTTGAGAGGGTCTTTGCCCCTCTGCCTAACCAACCCCAACCTTCACCCTTCTACCTTCTGGACATCGACACAAAATGACCTTTAAGCGCCGCCTCCATCTGCTCCTCTCCGGACACTTGCTCTCCCATCACATTCAACTCGTTAACGTAGTTCCGCCTTCTTCTCCCAGAAGCCATAGCATGGAAGAACCTCGTGTTAGCGTCTCCCTCTCTCAGCTAATGCTACCTTGACCTTTGCCTCCACTCGACCTCCTCCTTTCTATCTTCCAGCATTAGAGTCTCCAGGAACTATGCTCTCTCCCCCAACTCATCATGTTCCAACCCTCTCAGGTCATCCAACGCGTCCAGGCACAACACCCCCTCCTGCGCCGCACTTCTCTGTGCCTTTCTCTTGCCCTTGAGCCCTCTCCCGAAAGTCATCTAAAAAATTCTTGAGCAGAGCTACTTCGACGCAAACCTCCCTACCGTTGAATCCTCGGTATGCCAACCTTGCCATTTTTCAATAACCAACTCCCTAAACCCCTCTTCCAACATCCAAGCCCACTCAAACGTGGAAAAGTATGAACTTCGGGTCTGCTCACCTGATTCCCACAGAATGGGAGTATGATCAGAACGCGACGATGGCAAGGCCCTCGCTTGAGCTAGCAGAAAAATCATGGCACCGTCAAGAGACACTAAGAATCTGTCCAACCTTGGCCTCGATCTCCTACTGCACCAGGTGAATGTGCCATCAGAGGCATCCACAATCCTAAGGCCCATAAAGTGCACCAGGTTTCTGATCTCCTTAGACCCATGGTCCCTCCCACCAGCCAGAAACGGTATGTCCTCAGTGTATAACGTTACGTTCATATCTCCCCCAATCAACCAAACACCTTCTCCTCTAATCAAATCCACATTCGCAAGATCAGAAGCCAAGGAGATCCCCATGCCACCAGTGGGACCATAAACATTGGTCACAACTGGAGAAAGACCGTCAGTATGACATTTAAGGCCGACGGAGATGGAGTAGAGGGTTTTCTATTCCCCGACCTTCTAAAAAATCACCCCTTTCCAACCAGTGAGAAGACTACCAGCCGCTCCATTTGCCTCCACCTCCGCACTGTCGAACAAACCTCCACATCCTAGATCTCGGAACAGGGTTTCGCCCTTATCCCGAACCTTTGTCTCTTGCAGAATAAACATATCCGCTCTTGCCTCCAAAACAATGCTCTTCACTCCGAGCCTCTTGTTAGGGCAGCCTAGCCCTCTCACATTCCAGGAAAGCCCTTCATTAAGAGGCGGGAGTAAAATTCTTCACGGGTGGTACCACCCCCAAGCTCGCAACAAAGCTCCTATCCAGCAAGCTAAAGTAGCTGGGCCGACCACGGATAACATTTGCCTCCAACTATGAGCGATCATCCCCCTGGCAAGAGCTTGCTGGGCCCATCAACGCCCCTCTCTTCTTAAGCCTCTTCTTTCCAGCCCCCATCTTGCGCTCGTAGCAAGTTCCAAACCATTGTCCCAAGCCCTCTTTGTCAGGTAGCCCTCTCCCACTTTCCAACCCCGCCAACCCTAAGAGACCACTTACCTCGGCAGAACCCTTAACCCCCCCCCCCCAACGATAGTCTCCTTTGGAGAGGATCGAGACGAAGCTTGATCGTCCTTCACTCCTTGAAGCCAAAGCCTGACATTCGTGCACAAGATCTCCTCAGCCTCTAGATCTTTGCAGCGAGAAACCCCAATCCTGGCACCCAAGACCTCCTCAAAATAGCTCGCAGTCGAAAGAGCCGTAGAATCACGTTCACCGAGCAAAGGACCTGGCTGCCTCAACGGAACCTCCAAAATCGTCAGGTTCACCACCATCACAGAGTGAGCCCTCGGGTTATTATCCTCCCCCGAAACAATGCAAAGAGCCGTGTTCAGATCCACCAAACAAGCATGGAACAGTAATTGGTTTGAGTCTGTAGATGACCCTAATTTCTTAATCGAGCCAGATAAGTTGTTCAAATTTTTTTGTAACGTATTTTCTCCCTTTTTTCTCAGACAATTTTTTTCAGCTAATTCATTTTTTATAGCTGACTCACCTTTTTGTAAGCGTACGGTTTTTTCTTATGCACCATTTTTTAAAACAAATTCACGATTTTTAAAAACATGGCTCCATTGGGCCAAAACATTGCAATCCCTTCTATTTTTTCAACAAACCCCTTTCTCTTTTCTTTAATATACCGCAACAGAGGAGGGCCGTTGGCCCGCTTATATTTTTTTATAGCATTCGGCCGTCATGGGGCAAACCCTACTTAGGATTTCCTCGATTGGGACTCCCTCACTCGAACGACCACCGCCCGTGATGGGGCTTTGAAGAAGTGATGCCTGGGAGTGACGATGGGAGACCGTTGCTTGGAGCCGCTAGGGGGATCGTGTTGTAGCCTAGATATATGGGTGGTGCCGCATGGAGAGATGGTGATCTGAGGGGCGGTGTGATGGTCTGGAGGTGGAGATGCGACTGATGATGTCGCTGCCGCCTGTTGGAAATGATCGGATCCTCCGCTTGGAGGAGCAGGCGGGGAGATCAGAGCGCCGTCATGGAGGAGCTGTGGCTTTTGCCATATAGAGAGGGAGGGACTACTTCACGCGATGTAGCTGGATGGTGCTGCAAAGAGAGAGACGACATCACTGCCTGAAGGGCCTCCGCCTGGAGGTGCACGCGAGGAGGGGCCTCCGTCTGGATGATGACTCGAGGCTTGCTGTTGTGGATCGTCGTTGCCTAACGCCGAAGCAGGAGATGCGACTATTGCCTTGAAGCTAGAGATACAGAAGCCATGTAGCACTGACTCCAACTGGAGGTGTCTCACCTGCATGGATCCCTCCGCATCGCCGACTGGAGATGCGGAAGCCATGAAACCACGACATGAACTTGTAGCTGTTGAACCTCTGGAGAATCATAGCTTTTGCGTGGAGCAAAAAATTAGGGCATAAGAAACCCTAAGTTTTCTTGATCTTTGACGGTGCATATCTTCAAAAATGTAACTTGTTTGCATGCAAAATCATAATCTTCAGTATAATATTCAAGAATAACGAAGAATGGATGCCAGACCAAATCATGAATTTAGGGTTTCAATAGAATCTCAAACAAAAATAAAAAAACTACATCCTCAAAAATCGAACCCGCTCTGACTCTATGTTAGAAAACTTGAATGCAGAAGCATATCGGAAATAAAGGATAAAGAACAGTTAAGAACACATGATTTTTCGTGGAACCCTACTCCCAAGGAGCAGGATGAAACCACGGGAGAAAGCCTCAAAAGGCCATGTGTTGCATTGCACTTTCTCTTCTGATACATGGGGTATGAGGCTTCGTATATAGCCTCCACAGACTCTCCAAGTCCCATCACTGGTAGATGTGGGACTAAACTCTGGATGTGGTAAATGGATCTTAGAAGGATCCATTTACCCATCTTACATATGACGCATATACTCCAACAATATCTAAAAATTTAGTGATGAAATATGAATAGCATCATTTTTTTCGACAATTCATGATTGATTTACAAGGAATCTTGGTGTAATATACAACTCAAAAGAAGACACCCAGTTTAATATACTAATATTGTAAGTTCCATATCATGTTTGATCTTTTATTCATGTTGATTTATAAGAACACAATCAATTAATTATAGAATACAAACAATATGCTTAATATATATTCGAGGTGAAATATCTTGCATCGAGTTTTTGTTCATGTTGATTTATAATGAACGTGTAAAATAAAAAAAAAGCTTAATATGTTAATAGTTTGTAAAATAAATGCATCGCATTGTTGTAAAATAAATGTTGATTTATAAAGAACATGCAGAATTATGTAGAAATGAGCTTAATATGTTGATAGATTGCAAAATGAAAATATGAAGTCAACCGGCTCATAGGTGCTTGAGTATTAACAATATGCCTTTCAGTGAGTCGCGAGCTCATGGTCTTGAAACTAAGTTATTCATGGAAGAGGACAGACTCATTATCAAAGATGAGAGAAGAATATATAGTAGAAAACAATTGAAAATCGGATGAGATCTGAAGCAACGCCTCAATACCGCCTTACACCTCAATTCCTCGATGCATGCCTCACATTTATGAGGTGCTTGCCTCAGTGAGGTTGCCCTAGGCTATAGCCTTGATGTGTTTTCCTTTGAAAAATGCTTCAAGCAAGGCACTAAATGTCTGTTTCGGTCACCATTTCGGTGCCCGACCAAAACGGAATTTTGGTCCCTTTTTGTAATAGGACTTCCATATTACGGTCATTTCGACCATTTCGGTTGAATTTTGATTTCGACTGGATATCGATATTTGATAGAAATTCGATCGAATTTCGCTGAAATTTGAGGTCATGGCACTAAGGCATATGCCTTAGTGCCCTGAGGCGGTTTTTTAAAAACAATGGTTATACGATCATGTATGACCAAAATTCGACTTGTTTGGAGGTAGCAAAACTATGTAGCAGACCCCATTAAAATTAGGAAAAGGGTTGGCTTAGTACTTGCAATGCTTGTCTATTGTTTAGCATTCTCGATGGAAAAATATAATTCCGCTCGAAGGATGGATGTTTTATTAACATATCTTTTCTTGTTCTCGTGTTATATGTGAGGGTGATAGACTTTGTATGCATCCATCATAAAATATCCTTATAGGTTAATATGCCATGAGCACTTCTGGCTGTTACCTATTAAATCATTCTTGTTTTGATAAAGTGTGCTAAAGGTGGAATTTGTGAGGATATCTAATTTCACATATATTCTTTTAAAATTCCCATTTACTTCTTGTAGAGTTATATTTATGTTTCCATATTCCTTTCCTAATATTCTACTTCTCCTGTCTATCTTATGTAATTTACCCATAGGTCTCTCTTCTATATAAGAGAGCCTAGGGTTCATGGAATAAAAATCTTTCGCCCAACACTGAAGATCTCAATTATTCAAGAAACTTATAATATGCATGTCTTAAAATTTGCTTCCTTTGTCATGCTTTTGTTTTCTTTTTAAAGTGACATGTCCTAGCTATTTGTGTACCCACGATACCTGCATGTAACAATCTAGACAATTTTGTGAGCTCTATCTGATAGATTTTGTTCTTTTGGGTTCATTCCATTGCAGGATTATTACAAAATTCTAGAAGTTGATTTTAATGCTACTGAAGAGATAATTCGATCCAATTATATTCGTCTCGCATCTGTTTGCTTTCTGCAGCTATGGAATCTGCATGACGTGTTGGTTTACTGTTTATTTCTTATAGATTAGTCTTTAGCATTTCCATATGTTTGGTTTTCAATCCCATTATCTATACGTATGTAACTATTCTCTATTTCCACAAAGTTCACTGTGTATTATTTTTCTTTTTTCTCTGTGATCTTGTAAGTATAATGAAATTCAGGGTTACTTAGACGCCATATGTTTAGTCTGCAAAAACTCTACGTGCTGCACAATTTTTGTCTTTCTTTTCATGCTATGGGGATCTCACAAGATTGAAGAAACTCATTTTATACAACTTTTGGGACTTTTCTAACTGAAACATGAACTCTTCTGCATCTCTAATGTGTGAGTTGGGACATCTTCTCTTGAATGCAAAATGCTCCAAGGTTTGGTTCTTCATGCACATTACCTCATTCATTGTATTCAATGTATCTATTGAAAACTTTCTTATAAAAATAATTTTTGATGTAGAAATGGCATCCAGATAAGAGGGGAGACGAAGATTGCGCAATATCAAGATTTCAAGAGATAAATGAAGCATACAAGAGTAAGACCATCATGAACTTTTGAGAAGCAATGGTCCATGCCTGGAGGACCCGAGATTTTTCTTGCTCTTTTATTTGAGTTGCTTTCTTTTTTCTTAGATGTAGGTTTAGCCTTTACAATTTGCTTTACTTTTTGCCGTTCCATTTGCTACATCATTGTAGCTGTTGGGAAAATGAGAAAACTTTTTTTATTCCATACGTCCTAGGCTCTCTTATATAGGGGAGTAGCCTATGGGTAAAATGCATTAAGAGTCTAACAGGAAAAAGAAAATATTATAAAGGTACAGAAGAGAATAATATATCTCTATACTCTCCCTTAAGGTGGAGCATAGAAATCAATCATGCTCAGTTTGGACGAACACTTCTGGAACGACCCTCGAAGTAATACCTTGGTAAAAATATCTGCAGTTTGGTCCTCTGAGCTAACATGGGATGTAACAATAACCCCTTCCGAATCATATCACGTATGAAGCGACAATCAACTCAATGTGCTTGGTTCGTTCATGAAATGTTGGATTATTCGCAATGAATAGAGCCGCCTGATTGTCACATTCCAGAGCCATAGGAAGCGGGACTTCTATATATAGATCTGTAAGTACAGACTTTACCCATATCATTTATGTACTGACCTGAGCCATGGCCCTATATTCAGACTCAACACTAGACCTTGCTACAACCGTTTGCTTCTTGCTTCTCCATGAGACTAGAGAATCTCCAACATACACAGCAAACCCAGTGGTGGACTTCCTATCCTTAGGACATCCTGCGTAATTTGCATCTGCACATGCTGAGATAGTAACCTCCTTGCCTTTCTTAAACAACAGACCCGCACCTGGAGATGACTTAAGGTACCTGAGTATCATATGTATGGCATCCATGTGTACCTGACGTGGTTGCGAAGAAGAAAAGAGAGATGGTTCAAAGCTGCTTCATGAACTGGCTTACTCGACTCACAACAAAGGAGATATCGGGTCTGGTAATAGTAACATAGAGAAGCTTGCCCACCAGTTCTCTGTATCTTCTCCTATCCACCTCATCAGTGTCATCATCATATAATTTCATACTGGAATCCATAGGTGTAGTGGCAGGTCGGCAACCAAGCATTCCTGTTTCACTCAACAGGTCAGTGACATATTTCCTCTGGGTCATTACCAACCCATGAGTATTTCTGGCGAACTCCAGTCCCAGAAAATATCTAAGAACTCCAAGGTCCTTGGTGACGAATTCACGACCCAGCATTTCTTTTGCCCCCTGAATTCCCTGTTCATCATCACCTGTAATCAAGATATCGTCTACATACACCATAATTGCAATAATACCTCTGGGTGTCTTCTGTACGAACAAGAAATGATCTGCATTAGAACGTCTGTATCCCTGTTTCTCAAACAGGTCTGAGAGCTTCTGGAACCAAGCTCTGGGGCTCTGCTTAAGGCCATAGATAACCTTATGAAGTATGCACACGTTAGGATACTCCCCCTCAACAGCAAAACCAGGTGACTGTTGCATGTAGACTTCCTCCTGTAAGTCACCATATAGGAATGCTTTCTTCACATCTCAATGGTATAGTAGCCAATCACGAGTAACCGCAACAGAGAGGAGGATCCGTAGGGTGGAATGGCGAATAACCAGCGAGAATGTATCAAGATAATCCACCCCATATGTCTGTGTAAAGCCATGAGCAACCAGGCGTGACTTGTATCTGTTAATGCTGCTATCTGCATTCTGCTTAACTGTAAAGACCCACTTGCAGCTAACTGTAGGCACATCAGTAGGTGCAATAACAAGGCTCCAGGTGCCTCTGGACTGAAGAGCAGGCATTTCTTCCTCCATGGCTAAACGCCATCGACTATCCTTCAATGCATCTTGGTAATTCCGTGGAATATCCACCGCTGATAGTGCAATGACAAAGTTCCTGAATTCTCCAATTAGGCGATCAAAAGACACAGAATATGCTATAGGATATGACGCGCAACTGCGCTTCTGCTTTCGTAGAGCAAAAGGTAGATCTAAATCACCTGCCTCCTCATCTGGCCTCTGTAACGCATCCTGCTCAGAAAAATCATCAGATCCATCAATATTAATATTCTCAAAACATACCTCAGGCAAGCTAGATGATGAGCGGTGACCATGAGCAGAAGCATGCCTACGGGTATAGTGGAATGGCAATGGTGAAACAAGCACAGTGACAGGAGGTGTAGGAGATGGTAGCGGTGGAGGTGATAGAGGTGATGGTGGTGGTGGCATGTATATAGCATCAGTAGTGTCAGAGGATACCAACTGATCACCTGTAGATGAGAAGTACATAACAGATTCGAAAAAGGTAACATCAACACTAACGAGATACCTCCTGCGTAATGGATCATAACACTTGTACCCCTTATGTGTTCTTGAGTACCCGACGAAGACACACTTGACAGCCCTAGGAGAGAGCTTGTCAATCCCGGGAGACAACTGGTGGACAAAGGCGACCGAGCCAAACACACGAGGAGTGAGGGAGAACAATTCTTTGTCAGGAAAAACAAGAGAGAAAGTGTTGGGAAAATAGAAGAACTTGTTTATTCCATAAGCCCTAGGCTCTCTTATATAGAAGAGTAGCCTATGGGTAAATTACATAAATAGTACGACAGGAATGGAAAATAATAAAAGACTACATAAGTAGATAATATATGTTTACACTCTCCCTCAAGATGGAGCATAGATATCAATCATGCTCAGCTTGGACGCACACTTCTGAAACGGGCCTCGCAGTAATGCCTTGGTAAAAATATCAGCAGTTTGGTTTTCCGAACTAACATGGGATGTAGCGATGAATCCCTTCTGGATCATGTCACGGATAAAGTGGCAATCAACTTCAATGTGCTTGGTTCGTTCATGGAATGCTGGATTGTTTGCAATGAACAAGGCCGCCTGATTGTCACATTCTAAAGCCATAGGAAGTGGGACTTCTATATGTAAATCTGTAAGCACAACTTTTACCCACATCATTTCTGTACTAACTTGGGCCATAGCCCTATATTCAGATTCAACACTAGACCTTGCTACCACAGTTTGTTTCTTGCTCCTCCACGAGATTAGGGAATCTCCAACATATACAGCAAACCCAGAGGTGGACTTCCTGTCCTTGGGACACCCTGCATAATCTGCATCTGCACAAGCTGAGATAGAGATCACCTTGTCTTTCTTGAACAACAGACCCGCACCTGGGGATGACTTGAGGTACCTGAGTATCATATGTATTGCATCCATGTTGACCTGACGTGGTTGCTCCACGAATTGGCTCACTCGACTCACAGCAAAGGCTATGTCGGGCCTAGTGATAGTGACATAGAAGTTTGCCCACCAGTTCTCTGTATCTTCTCCTATCCACCTCCTCTGTATCATCATAATATAGCTTCATACTGGGATCCATTGGTGTGGTAGCAGGTCGGCAACCAAGCATTCATGTTTCACTCAACAGGTCAGTGACATATCTTCTCTGAGACATTACCAACCCGTACGGATTTCTGGCAAACTCCAGTCCCAGAAAATATCTAAGAACTCCTAGGTCCTTGGTGATAAATTCGCTACCCAACATTTCTTTCGCCTTCTTTATCCCTTGTACATCATTACCTGTAATTAAGATATCATCTACATAGATCATGATTGCAATAATACCTCTGGAAGTCTTTTGTACAAATAAGGAATGATCAACATTTAAACGTTTGTATCCTTGTTTTTCAAAAAGATCTGAGAGCTTCTGAAACCACACTCTGGGGTTCTGCTTAAGTCCATAGATAGCCTTATGAAGTCTGCACACCTTGGAACACTCCCCCTCAGCAGCAAAATCGGGTGGCTGTTGCATGTAGACTTCCTCATGTAAGTCACCATATAAGAAGGCATTGTTCACATCCAACTGATATAGCGGTCACGCACGAGTAACCACAAATGACAGCAAGATCCGTAGAGTGGAATGGCGGGCTACTGGTGAGAATGTATCAAGATAGTCCCCCCTTATATCTGTGTAAAGCCACGAGCAACAAGACGAGCCTTGTATCTGTCAATACTGCCATCTGCATTCTGCTTGACTGTAAATACCCACTTGCAGCTCACTGGTGACACATCTGCATGTATAGGAACCAGACTCCAAGTAACTATAGACTGAAGTACTGCCATTTCTTCCTCCATTGCTAGACGCCATCTACTATCCTTCACAGTTTCTTGGTAACTCCGTGGAATATCTACAGCTGACAAAGCGACCACAAAGTTCCTGAAATCTCCAGTTAGTCATTCAAATGACACAGAAGCTGCTAAAGTATATGAAGCGCAGCTCCGCTTTGACTTGCGTATAGCAATAGGAACATCTAAATCAGTCGTGGCCTCGTCTGTCCTCTGTAGCACATTCTGCTCAGATCATCATCAGATCCATCAATAGTAATATTTTCAGAACCTACCTTAGGCGAGCTAGGTGATGAGTCATGACCATGAGCTGGAGCAGGCCTGCGAGTATAATGAAATGGTAGTGGTGAAACATGTATAGTAATAGGAGGTGCAGATGATGGTAATGGAGCTGGTGGTGGTGGTGGTGATGATGGTGGTAATGGTGGTGGTGGTGTCACATAAATAGCATCGGTATTAGCTGGAGGTATCAACTGATCACCTGAGGATGAAAAATACATTACAGATTCAAAAAATGTAACATCTGCACTAACTAGATACCGCTTGTGCAATGGATCATAGCACTTGCACCCCTTCTGAGTTCTGGAGTACCCAACGAACACACACTTGACAGCCCTAGGAGAGAGCTTGTCAGTACCGGGAGATAGCTGGTGGACAAAGGCAATCGAACCAAACACACGAGGAGTAAGGGAAAATAGATCTTTACCAGGGAAGATAAGGGAGAAAGGAATCTTTTCACCTAGAACAGATGACGGCATACGATTGATTAGGTAACATGCTGTAAGAACCACGTCACCCCAGTAAGAATAAGGAGCATGACTCTGTATAAGAAGTAACCTGGTGACATCTAGTAAGTGACGATGTTTCCTTTCAACGATCCCATTCTGTTGGGAGGTATAGGCACATGATGTCTGGTGGATAATCCCTTGGGATGAGAAATAACTGGCTAGGACATGAGTACACAATTCTAGGGCATTATCACTTCTCACAATTTTAACAGATGTGGAGAAAACATTACGAATCTCACTAAGAAAATTGATAATTATATTCCCTGCTTCAGATTTATTCTTTAACAAAAATACCCATGACACACGAGAGAAGTCATCCATAATAACTATATAAAATATGTGTCCCTGATGATCATGAAAATGACTCGGACCCCAGATATCAATGTGAAATAACTCAAACTTGGAGGTACTACTCCGACACTGACGACTTGGAAAGGTAGACCGATGATGCTTTCCCAACTGACAAGCCTCACATTGGATAGATGTGTGAGGCAGACCCTGGGGTAACACACGACACAACTTTTGAAGCGGTAGATGTCCAAAACGCAGATGCCATAGCAGAGGAGATACGGGTCCAGTGGGTAGGGATGAGGTTCCAACAAAAGGAGTCTGACTGAGGCGATAGAGGCCTCCTTGCTCATAGTCACGACCAATCATGTTGCCCATAAGGATGTCCTGAAAAACAAGAGAAGATGGATCAAAAATCGCCCGACATTGTAAATCCTTTGTAATTTGGCTGATAGATAATAAATTCATTGAAAAATCAGGTGCATGTAACACATTCTTGAGCTGCATGGATGATGTCAGTCTAATCTCCCCCTGACCAGTAATTGAGGAATGTGTGCCATTAGCAATGACCACTGTTCGATCTGGAGGGATATGTCTGTATCCTATTAGTAGACTTTGATCGCCACAAAGATGATGTGTGGCTCCAGAGTCCATAATCCATGCTAAAGTATCTGATCCACTACTAGTAAATGCAAGTGAGCTACCTGATGCACTGTTAGAGGCAGAAGTGGATGCAGCAGCATCAGACTGGTTCTCAATAGTGGGTGCTGGGCCAGATGGAGGAATAATGCCCCTTAGACGGGCAACGAGATCATCAAAATGCTGATCCAACGAGGCAGTAGATGGAGGCTCTATCTGCTCAGCGACTCGTGCAGATATAGGGAATCCATGCTTAGAGTAGCATGTATCTTCAGTATGTCCGGTGCGATGGCAGTAGGTACATGTTGGCCGAATACGGCCTCCTCTACCACGAGGGCCACGGCCACGGGTCTGATGGTGAATTCCACGGCCTCTGTTGGCAGCCATGGCTGAAGCATTCTGATTCGTAGCTGTAGAGGGAACAGTGATCCGGCTCAATCTGTGAAAAGCTTCCTCCATGGAAGGAATAGTAGAATCTGCCAAAATCTGAGACCGTGCTGCCTCATACTCGGGGTCAAGGGCAGCAAGAAAAACTCCCACCATAGTAGCATTCCAGTAGGTCTTATGTTGCTCTGGTGTGGCTGTCAGGGGCATGAAGCTATACAACTTCTCGAACATTCCTCATAGAGATGTGTACAGTGAGTGTAGAGGACGTCCATTCTGCTTGATAGTGAATATGTCATGCTGGAGTTGCAGAATTTTTGTCTCGTTTTTCGCTTGAGAATATATGGCAGCCAGAATATCCCACATTGCTTTGGTTGTGGGCTGATGAAGGATATCATTGGCAATCGCGATTGCCAGAGTTCCAGATAGCCATACTTTGGCGTATGCATCATCTGCCTCCCACGAGGCATTGACTCCAGTCTTTTCAGCAGGCTCTTCTTCAGTAAGAATGTGCTTCTTACCAGTTGACTTCATCATACTCATGAACTGCATAGCCCACAGTTCATAGTTCGAACCATCCATCTTTACAATCGGCGCTGGACCTCGGAAGGCGCCTATGGATGGAATATCTGCCTTGCTTTCTGACATACTGATAGCAGAAGACTGAAGTAGTAGACTGGATATATGATCGTCTACACTAGCATAAACGGGTTTAGTTGCATGTGTAGACTTCAGGCAATCAAACCCATTACTTTGGAGACACGCGCGCTTGACTTAGGGTTCGGTGTGCACGAGATCTTTAGGCGGTTATGCACAAATCTAGGGCAGATCCAGAACCAAGAACACATGTGCGGGAGCACGCAAGGTCGTGGCGCACAGCGCACTGCGCGAGATGGGAGGCGCACGCGAGAGCAGGTGCACTGCGCGCTTGAAAGCTGACTGCATGCTAGAGGCGCACGACAAGCAGGTGCGCTAGAGGCGCACGGCGAGCACGCGCACTGCGCGCTGGGGAGATGCATGTCTCACACGCTGAACGGGAGGCTAGCGACGCTGGAGGCGCGCGGCACGCGCTGCACGGAAGGCTGGCGGCGCGCGGGCTGCACGCGAGAGGCGCAGGAGGCGGCGCAAGACCGGCGGCGCGAGACCGGCGATGCGAAACCGGCAGAGAGAGAGAGGCTCGACGGTGGGGCTAGGGTTAGGGTTTTGAGAACTCCGGTCTAGGACCGTCGCTCTGATACCATGTTGGGAAAATAGAAGAACTTCTTTATTCCATCAGCCCTAGGCTCTCTTATATAGGAGAGTAGCCTATGGGTAAATTACATAAATAGTACGATAGGAATGGAAAATAATAAAAGACTACATAAGTAGATAATATATGTTTACAGAAAGTAATCTTCTCCCCTAAGATAGATGACTGCATACGATTAATGAGATAACATGCCGTAAGAACAACATCACCCAGAAAGAATGAGGGGCATGACTCTGTATAAGAAGCGACCTGGTGACATCAAGTAAATGACGATGTTTCCTTTCAGCAACCCCATTCTGTTGGGAAATATAGGCGCATGATGTTTGGTGGATAATCCCTTGAGATGAAAAATAACTGGAGAGGGTATGAGTACAAAATTCCAGGGCATTATCACTTCTCACAATTTTAACAGGTGCAAAAAAACATGACAAACTTCATTAATGAAATTGATGATAATATTCCCCGCTTTAGATTTATTCTTTAACAGAAAGACCCATGACACATGAAAGAAATCATCCACAATAACTATATAAAACCTGTGTCCCTGATGATCATGAACACAATTAGGACCCCAGATATCGACATGTAATAACTCAAACTTTGAGGTACTACTCCGACACTGATGACTGGGAAAGGTAGACCGATGATGCTTTCCCAACTGACAAGCCTCACATTGGATGGACGTGTGAGGTGAAACCTGAGGTAACACATGACACAATTTCTGAAGCGGTAGATGTCCAAAGCGCAAGTTCCACAATAATGGGGAGATGGATCCAATAGGTAGAGATGAGGTTCCAGCATAAGGAGTCCGACTAAGGCAATAGAGGCCGCCTTGCTCATAGCCACGCCCAATCACGTTGTCCGTAAGGATGTCCTGAAAAGCAAGAGAAGATTGATAAAAAATTGCTCGATAATGTAAATCCTTTGTAATTTGGCTAATGGACAATGAATTCATCGAAAAATCAGGTGCATGTAACACGTTCTTGAGATGCATAGATGGTGTCAGTCTAATCTCCCCCTGACCAGTAATCGGGGAATGTGTTTCATTAGCAATAACCACAGTACGACATGGAGAAACCTGTCTGTATCCTGTAAGTAGACTTTGATCACCACACAGATGATGTATGGCACAAGAGTCCATGATCCACTCTAAAGTATCTCATCCACTACTGCTAGTGAATGCATAGGTGATACCTGATGTACTGGATGATGCAGATGCAACAACGTCGGTGTGGCTCTCAGAAGTAGGTTCTGATGTAGAGGGATCAGATGGAGGAATGATGCCCCTCAGATGGGCTACACGGTCATCAAAGCGCTGACCCATAGATGAAGCAGATGGAGGCTCGATCTGTTCAGCTACTCGTGCAGAAGCAGGAAGCCCATGCTTAGAATAGCATGTGTCTTCGGTATGTCCAGAACGATGGCAAAAAGTACATGATGGCCGAACACGACCTCCTCTGGCCCTAGGTCCACGACCACGGAACTGATGATGACCCCTACGACCTCGATTGGCTGTCATGGCTGAGGCAGTCTGATTTGTAGCAAACGAAGGAACAGTGATACGACTCAGCCTATGAAAGCTTCCTCCATAGGAGGAATAGTGGAATCTGCCAAAATCTGGGAACGTGCTGCCTCGTACTCTGGATCAAGGGCAACCAGGAAAACACCCACCATTAGGTCTTCTGTTGCACTGGAGTCATTGTGAGAGGCATGAAGCTATAAAGCTTCTCAAACATTCCACGTAAAGACGTGTACAATGAGTGTAGAGGCCATCCATTCTGCTTGATTGTAAAGATGTCATGCTGAAGTTGCAGAATCTTCGTCTCATTCTTTGCCTGTGAATAGGTGGCAGCCAGAATGTCCGACATTGCTTTGGCAGTGGGCTGATGGAGAATATCGTTAACAATCTCAATTGCTAATGTTCCAGAAAGCCAAACTTTGGCATATGCGTCATCTGCCTCCCAAGAGGCATTAACCATTGTCTTCTCAGCATGCTTTTCCTCAGTAAGAATGTGCTTCTTACCGGTTGACTTCATCGTACTCATGAACCGCATGGCCCACAATTCATAGTTTGAACCATCCATCTTCACAATAGGCGATGAACCTCTGAAGGCGCTTGTAGATGAAATATCTGACTTGCTTTCTGACATTATGATATTGGAAGACTAGGGGAGTAGACTAAAGATGTGACTGTCTACACATACATTAACGAGTTTAGTTGCATGTGCAGACGCAAGCAACCAAACCCACTAATCTGGAAACGCGCGCGCGGAACGAGGCTGGAGTCGCACGTGCGCTGGCCTGGGGCTGCACGTGCATGGAAATCACACACACATATGTACGCGCAGATGCGTGTGTAGGATCACGAACAAGGGCACGCACGGGCGCATGCAGATGTGCGCGCAGGCGCGCAAGCGAGTAGGTGCGCGTGCACAGGCGTGCAGATGCGCATGCACAAACGCGCAAATGCTCCTATGCACAGGCACGCAAGTGCACGTGCTGATGAGCAAGCGCGTGCGCACTCGGGCAGGAGGCGGTGCGCAGGAGCACGATGCCGGGGCGGAGCGAGGCGGCGCGCGGTGCGTGCGGAGGGCTTGAAGGTGGAGGCTAGGGTTAGGGTTTGGTTCGAGAACTCCGGTATAGGACCGCCGCTCTGAAACCATCTTGGGAAAATGAGAAAACTTTTTTTATTCCGTACGCCCTAGGCTTTCTTATATAGGGGAGTAGTCTATGGGTAAAACAAATAGAGTCCAACAGGAAAAAGAAAATATTATAAAGGTACAGAAGAGAATAATATATCTCTATAGTAGCTATTTGCACTTAATGGGAGAAACGACTTAGTTTTGGTTCAGACATGGTTAGTGAAATTTTACGACTATTATTACTCAAAATGTTTAAGCAACTTTTGCTATTACCAATGGGAATTTAAAATGCAATTGTAAATATAATTTCAGATAGAAGATGAAGGAATTACTAAGAATCTACCGATGAATTGTTACCTTAGTGATGAATCTCCATTTCATCACCTTTATTCTATCATTTTGGCCTTAAAAACCCCAGCAAATGCATGTAAATAGCATTAATTTGTATAAAATAGCATTCATTATTTATTGTATTTACTGTACATAGAATAAGGTTTTTAATGCCAAAATTATAGAATAAAGAGAAGAAAAGAAAAAGGAATAAAATATTGCAAATATTTTATGACCCTAACCCCGAGACCAAGGCCAGCATGGAATTGATCGACAAGGAATAAAGTAGGGGGAGATAAGGGCCAATTATACAATAAATATCTCATTTATTAATTCATTCATTTATGCATTTTTGGCACCTATTTTGTACATAATTATTTATTCATCAAATAAAGAAACTTTGTTCATAAAAGTTGTAGATAATAATATAAATAAAAATACAAAATTGAGTTTGTGTAAAAATAATACACAGTGTACATTGAATACACAAAATAAAAAGCAAAAATCTCAACTTCACAGACCCATATCTTGCAAATAAAAACTCCAAATCACCCAAACTCACCTTTAATTGTATATAGCATTCCATGAACTATTTTATAAAATTGGTTTCATAATTTTTGGTGTCCACCTGTGGAAGTTAGGTTTTTGGCCCTTTTGTACATAATGCCTGATTAAAATATTCATTTTATTCAATATTCATTATTTCTATAAATTCATATTTTTAGAATCTTGTAAATAACGTCTATAATACAGGTACATAATAAAAGTAAAATAAAATCAAAAAGAATTTGTAAAATAAAAATAAGTCTATAAAACGCATAGACAAAACACCTATGTTACCTAATGTATATAAATAAAAAGGGATTTTATTCTTTCATTCTTTATTCATCTATATTTTTATAATAATGTATATATTATATATACCATATTAAAAATACAAATCTATAATAAAAACAAATAAAATTCGTTAAATAAATAAAGAATATATAATATATAGGTAAAGTACCTATAAGTATACGTACATATACATAGACCTATTTATTTAAATATGTAAATAAACTCATAAAAAGTAAATAAAAATATACTCATACTCACAAAAATAAATTATAAATTTATAAATTAAAACAATAAAATAATAAAAGAAAATAAACAAATTAAAAATAAAATACATAAAAATACATGTAAATACATACGTATACACAGTATTCAAATAAAACTATAATAAAATACCTCGAAAAATTCAATAAAAATCATAAATAAATACTAGACGAAATAATACACATTTTTTATTTTATACGAAAAAATTAATAAAATCATTTAGGGGGTTAAATAAATCAATTTTCCATCAGGTCTTCTATTTTGTCCTTTAGCGGCTGGCGTGGACCAATCGCAAGCCGGCCTTCGTTGACCTCAGTCAACTCAGCCTCCAGCCGCCTGACCTGACGCAACCCGTCTTTTCCCCTCTTTTCTTGCCTTTTTCCTGGGCGTCCCTTTCATCCATCACCCTCGAATCCTTCACGAGATTTGTTCTCTGATCATCCAAGATTCTCGTCGTCCACTTAGATCCCTTGTACATAGCCCCGATTCCTTAATAATCGCCGGTCCATGGGGGTCCCTTGGACTGTATATAAATAATTCCTCCCACCTTCTCCGCCGAATTTGGCCATTTTCATCCCCTTCTTTGAGCTTGAATGAGCTCCTGGCGGAGCCCTCGTGACAGGAGGCGCTTCCCAGCACCTCGATTCGCCCAAGGAGGTGGGAAATTTTGTCGCGGTGGTGCTCCGGCGACCACCCTGCTCCCTGGTGGCCCCCAGGTATAAGAGCTGCGCTTTTATCATTTTTAGGTAGTTTTTCATTTATGCATTTCATTCTCGCTTTTTATTTCGCATTTAGATCTGTAGTTTAGCGTAATTTAGGTGATTCGTAGTTCGCCGGAGCTCCGCTCCGGCGAGCTTTTCACTGTGCTTCCGACTGTGCCCCGACCACTTTCCACTGCCATTTCATTCCCCCACGCCTTCTCCATATCCCAGCCACCTTGTCCAACCAGATTCGCTTCTGAATCCGCGAATCGAAGCTCCTCCACCACCCTTCGCCGGAGCTTCTTCGCCCACCTTCATCCCTGCGCTGTCAGCTTCAAACCCCGGGTCGAGGGAGACGCCCTCGAGCCCCTCTTTCTTTCTGTGCAGGATAGGTGCGTAATAAAGCACCAGGAGTCGAGTTTCAAGCGGGCGGAGGTACCTGGAGCCCCATTTCTTCACCGAGCTCGTGGTGGCGCTCCGGGGTATCTCCGGCCGATCCAACACCTCCAGCAGTCAGAGCACCCTGCCAGGAAGCTTTGTGGACCTTCAGGAGCAGCGATGGTCGGCCGGAGAGCGAGATCGAGGAGGAGGAAGCTCGCCCCGGCGAGGCTTCTTCCCTGTTCTTCCACGCGTCCTCTCCGCCGTCGGATGAAGACGAAGGCCCAGTTTTGATCAGAGCCGTCCGATGGGGCGAAGCAGTCACCGTCAGATCTCACGCGAGATCTAATCTCAGGCGTCCATCGGCGAAGCGTCATCGGCAAACGTGGAGGCGCCACGTGTCCAAGTCACGCATATCAGTCGTTCGATGAAGCGCCTATTTTGGGGGGTAATTTGCACATCTAACCCCCGTCATTTTTGTATTTAATTTTTAATCCTGTAAAATATATAGCACGTTGTAAATAAAATGTATATTTTGCAGAAAGGACCCCAAGCTTATGATAATTACATTTAGGTCCTTCCGCGCCTCACGTGCAGTCCCACGTGAGGCGCGTGAAATTTTCACCTTAGCCCTGGCGGATTTTGTTTATTGCAAAATGGTTCTAAAAGTTTAAATAAATGTTTATTTCAGTAGGTATTTTTGCACTGATGCCCCTGTAACTTATTTTATTTGCAAAAATACCCCTGCCAGGCTGTTTCATTTTTGTCTCTTTATCTATTTATTAAAAATACCTAGATGGCTTCTAAAAATCCACAAAAATTAGGATAGGTGCTCTATGCCCTGCTTGTTCACGTTCATATTTTATTTTGCATTTTTTGCATCTTTCCTAATTATTAAAAATGAAAAAGAAGCCATGTTTGTACTGTTTAAATTATAAAATACAAAAAAATTAGAAAATGATTTTGAAAAATTCCAAAAAAATATATATGGTATAATTATATATATATTGAGTCCAGAAAATGAAAAAGAAAATAAAAATGACAAAAACAAAAATGTAAAAAAAAACTATAAAACCCAAAACCCACTAAAACAATAATTGGACATGATCAATGGATTGAATAATGGATACATCACATACATTCCCTTCGCCTCCCAGTGTTCGACCTCTACTTGTGCTTACACCTATACACATTTTACATGTAGAGTTATAATAAATTTTAACTCCACATTTTTGGATATTCATTGCATATATTATTGTGGGTTAATTGTTGATCGATTCGGGACTCTGTCTGAGGTCAACTCAGCGACTGTCTCTCCGCCTTGTGGAAAGATACGATCTCGGTAGAATCCCGGTCATCACTTAGCAACTGCCGGGAATTGTACATGGATCCCTTAATTTACATGCATCACATGTCATGATGGGACATGATCCTTGAGCTTTATCGTAAAGTTTGGCAGGTTAATACGAGTGTGAAGAACATTCTTATGCCCCATGGGATGATGAATTGGAGCTTAATCAGGTTTTTTTCGTCTGATCAATTTTGCTAGCTCAATAAAGATATTAGGGAGTCACATAGGCTTCATCATACGAGTGCGGAGATGGAGGTGTTGAGACTTGATAGAGAAGAGAACACCAGGGACTTGAGAGAGGAAGAAATGAAGCAGGGATCAGACTCTCTAAAAGTCATTATGGAGGAAGACAAGAAAGATGCAACATAATGGAAACATAGATAGCGAATGGAATGGATTAAGGAAGGTGACGCAAATTCCAAGTTCTTCCACAGAGTGGCTAGCGATAATGGAGGGCGGACATATAGAGGTTGATATGACTATGGGCAGAGAATTCACTTTTTTATTCCATGAACTTTCTAGTAGATCTGAGAGTTGTCGTTGGAGATTGTTAGAAAATAGAGAATGCGGAAGTGGAATGATAAATAGATCATAGAATTAAAGAATAAACATGAAGGCCAAGATTTTTATGTGGAACCCTACTCCCTAAGAGGCTAGATGAAACCACGGGAGAAGCCTTCAAAGGGGCGGTTATTGCATTCCTTTTTCTCAATGGATATAGGAGGTCTGGGGCTCCTTATATAGCCTCCACAAAGCCACCAAGTCCCACCACAGGTAGATGTGAGACTAAACACTATGATGGGGTAAACGGATCCTGGAGAGATCCATTTACCCATCTCATACATGTGACGCATATACCAAATACTCCAACACTCCCCCTCAAGCTGGAGCATGCAATGCTCAGCTTGGACAAACAGAAAGAAACTCAACTCACGCTACATGATACTACAGACAATATCAACTTAACGCTCACAACTGTCGGCTGCTGTCGAGGACGTTGCTTCTCATGCCTTGCAGGTGAGGAGGACGAACGGGCTGGAGTGTGAGCCAACTGAATCTCCTCGTCGGAGAGCATGTGCTCTGAACTACGCTTGTCAGAGTCACTGCAACAAAAATGAGTCTCCTCGTCGAAGTACTCTAGCCCGCCACAACATGTGGACAACTGCTCTATCTCTGAAAAGGGCCGAACTGAAAAGGCAGTGGAAGTGCAATCCTCGTCGGAGTCCACGGTCGCTAGAGAATGGAATCTGAAAAGTCTCCTCGTCGGAGAATTGAGTCTCTCTCATCTAGCACAGAGAATGGTACTCTACTCTGGAGTACCTATGATATCACATGAAAATCCTTGCCAACACGGCGTAGGGAATGGTCATCTACTCTGGAGTTCCTATGGCTCACATGAAAACTCTTGCTGAAACAACATGAAAAGATGGGGACCACTACAAAAGATGGCAAACATGTGCTCATCTGCTGGAGATCATAAGATATTTCCTACTTGAGAGCGAGAGATGGAGCGTTGGTGGAGACCCGGAGGCGGTGGTGAGGCGATTCTAGTTCGATCGAAGGGTAGTTCGGTGCTTCAAGGGGAGGCGTCAGCTGCGAAGGTCGTGACCAAGGTTGATGGCGCCGGGGCATCAATGGCTGGTCAGGTGGGCGCGAAGGAGGATGCAGGGGAGGGCGAGTGGGTGTCGGTGTCGCGTAGAAAGCGGGGGAGGAAGTGCTTTCGGTGTGGGATGCACGGTCATCTTGTCTCCGATTGCCGTCTTCCGCCTCGCAGTTTTGCATGCGGCAAGGTGGGTCATCGGAAGGCGTCGTGCTGGCAGGCGGGTGCTTCACGTGTATCTTCCAGGCCCCATGCGAGCGCTGGGCTGCGGGGGCCGGAAGGACGCGGTGTGGTCGGTATCGGTGAAAGGGGTTCTCGTTCTTACGCGCAGGTGGTGGGTGGGCGCGAGGGGAAGGTCGGGAGTGTCGCCGCGCCGATGGTGGGTGGCAGAGTGCAGTTGCGGGCCGGTGTGCTTGGTGGTGCTATCCACCAGGGGGGTGGGGATCCTGCTGGGGGGGCTGTGGCGGTGGGGAGTGTTGTGGGGGCTTCGTCGGCTCCGTCTCAGGCTGTGCATGGGGTGCTGGTAGCGGGGGAACACGTGCTTGGGGAGGCGGAGCAAGGTTTGGGAGTGCAAGTCAGGAGGTTGCGCGCTGTCCTTGGCAATCTTGCGGTGGTGGGGCTGGGGAGGCGTCCTGGTGTGCATTGGGATGCTGTCCGCTCACACGTCCTGGATTTGTTGGGGCCGCGCTTCTCGGGGGACTTCCTTCTTTTGGATGCCTTCCGATGCTGCGTTCGTGGCCTTTCCCCGGAGCAACGAGAAAGGCTTCTCACCAATGGCTGCTCTACTGATGTGGTTTGGAGGCGATTGAGGGTCGCCGATGGAGCCACCTTCGAAACAGACGTTTGTGTGGTTGAGGTGCGAGGTGTGCCCTTTCTCTCGCGCACGGTTCTCGTCTTGTCCAAGGTGCTTCGGACATGGGGGGATGTCCTTGCGGTTGTAGAAGATGGTCTCTCGCCAGGAGCGAACTGGAAGTGCGCTTGGATTCTCTTCGAGTGCCCACGCTCCTTTCTTGACAGGGCAGTGGATAAGGTCTTCTACGAAACTTTGAAGGTTGGGCGTTGGAGTTTCAAGATTGAGTTCTCGGTCCTCTCCCCGTCGTCGTCTCCGGTGACGGACCTTCCGCAGCCGGGGTCCTTCGGTGGTTTCCCCGACGGCCGATGGGGTGGTGGCGCTTCGTCTTCCAGGTGCCACGTGTCGACTATCGGAGGAGATTCTGAAGCATCGCCTGATGGTGATTTCTTCTCTGGCTCTGTCGTTTTGCCACCTCGGGTGCTGCGATCGACCTCTACATCTCGCGGTTTGGTGGTTTTGGGTTCCTTCGAGGACGATTTGCCACCTCTTCATCATTCGATCCTGTCGGCTGATTCTCTGCAGTTATGCGTGTCGGGCAGCACGCCCGGCCCACATTGGCAGACCTTGACCGGATCCTTCTCTTCGGATCCTGGGCTTCGTTATGGGATGACTTCTGAATCGCTTATGATATCGGTCCACCAGATCCGAAACCCGGCTATTGTCTTTCGCGCCCCGTGGTTGCTTTGGGCTCCTTCCGGGGAGTCGAGCTGGAGGCTTGCGAGCCATTGACTCTTGGGGATGTCGAACCTCCCTCTCCCTGTTCCACTCCTGAGCCATGCTGTCCTCTCCCTCCTGAAGGTCCGGTATCCTTTTCAGTCTTCTCTCTGTCTGGTGCTGCGGGGTCCCCTGCTGTCGTGGGTGAAGGCAGTGGGATGGGCGATGCTCCTTCTGCGGGGGGTTCCTCCTTGGGATCCCGCTTTGGGAGGTGCTATCGGAGGCGTTTCCACTCATGCCTTGGTGTCTCGAGGGTGGTCTCCTGCAAGACGCTGTGGGATGCCGTGGCGGAGGCAGCGGGACTTTCCTTGATCGGGGGGCGTTCAGATGTTTTCCTATGAAGATTCTTTCGTGGAACGTTTGAGGTCTCGGGGATGCTGATCGGAGGCGCTCTCTGGGGGTGCGGTTCTCTGAGTGGGCCTGTGACCTGGTATTTATTCAAGAAACGAAGCTTGCAGGGATGGACGACTCCTTATGGAGGTCTTTCGGTGCTGGTGCTATCGATCAATTTCGCACGGTGGATGCGTCTGGGATGTCTGGTGGCATCTTGATGGCGTGGCGCTCAACGGTCTTCTCGTGCTCCACTGTGCGGGTGGGCAGACACTCTCTATCGGTGGTGTTGTCTCGGGCTGGCTCCCTTGCGCCACTTGCATTCTCCTGTATCTATGCGCCATCGTGCCACGTGCTCCGGCGGGAGCTTTGGGCTGAGCTACGGGATGCGACATCTGAGTTCGGTGATATCCCGTGGCTGCTAGGGGGAATTTCAATGTCACTGCGCACTCCTCCGATCGTCCTCGTGGTGGGGGCAGGATCCAGGCTCTTGCGAGTTTCTTGAGTTCATTGCTGAACTTGCCTTAGAAGGGCTGCTCCCCGTCGATATTTCCTATACTTGGAGGAACAATACCTCTCGATCAAGGATTGATCGTTTCTTGGCCAATAACAAGCTTCTGGAGGCTTTCCCTTTGTGTGCGGTGTCTTCTAGGCCATGCTCCTTCTCGGATCATAGTCCTATTTTGTGGGACTCCAGGGAGGACTCCAGGCTGAAGGGGTTATTTTGATATGAAAAGTGCTGGCTTGTGGAACATGACTTCAAAGATTTGGTGCGGAATCACTGGATTCAAACTTCCTTTCGCGGATCTGCGGCTCGTAGATTTGATCTTAAACTTGCTTCTTTGAGGCGCCTCCTGGCGACCTACAAAAGGGATTCGCATTTGGCTCGTGTTGCGGCAAGGTCGGCGGTGGAGGACGTCATTGCTCGTTTGGACCGAACGGAAAATAATAGGGACTTGATGTCGGAGGAGCTTGTGGAGCGGGCTGATGCGCAGGAGGTGGTCAAAGCGGAGGATAAGAGAAGAAACATGGAGTGGCGGCAGCGCTCGCGCTTGAGGTGGCTCAAGGAGGTTGACTCCAATATGGCCTTCTTTCACCGGGTGGCTAGTGGACGAAGGCGTTTCAATTCTATCCATTCTCTAGCGGTAAATGGCTCCATCGTTACTGGGGACAACAAGGTGGGGGAGATCTTGGCTGATCGTTTCAAGTCTGTCTTTAGGTACCGCACGCAACGGAGGTGGCGATGGGAGGGACGTGGTGCTCCTTCCTTATCGCAAATGGATGCTGCGGCTTTGGTTAGGCCGTTCTTACTGGCGGAACTAAAGGAGGCTGTCTGGGACCTAAACGCGGATGGCTCGCCAGGCCCTGATGGGTTCCCCATTGCTTTCTACCATGAGTTTTGGGATGTGGTGGCCGCTGACGTCTTGGAGGTCGCTCATGAATTCTGTGGCGGGAACAGTGGGTTTGATAAACTTAATAAGGCCCTTATTGTGTTGATCCCTAAGTCTGCTGCGGTCATTCGCGTGGAGGACTTTAGGCCTATCTCTGTCTCGAATGGGGTCTACCTTATCATTGCCAAGGTCTTGGCGAGGAGGCTTGCTCCTCTCCTACCGGCGTTGATCTCTCCAACCCAGGCCGCTTTTATCAGGGGGCGGCAGATTTCAGATTGCTTCGTGGTTTCTTCCGAGATGGTCGCGGCTTGGAAGAAGACCAATAAGATGGGAGTTCTGTGGAAGATTGATTTCTCAAAGGCTTATGACTCTCTTGATTGGCGCTTCCTGTGGTCCATTCTGAGGCGGAGAGGCTTCCCGGAGGCTTGGATATCGTGGGTGAGGAGGTGCGTGACTACGATCTCCCTTTCGGTCTTGCTCAATGGCCGGCCGGTGGGGGGTTCCTTCCAATCTAGGGGGGTGCAGCAGGGGTGTCCGCTCGCTCCCCTTATCTTTGTGCTGGCGGCCGATGTTTTGGCTCGGATGATTGACAACGTCAGCAGTGCGGGGCTGACTAGTGGCTGCTCTGTTGGGCCATTCCAGGTACCCTTAATTTAGTTTGCGGACGACACCCTTTGCTTCATCGAGGGAGGCCTTGACGAGGTCTCCGGTATGGCTTTCACTCGAGCTTTTCAGTGAGCTTTCGGGCCTCATGATTAATGGGGCTAAATCGTAGGTAATCCCATTCGGGATGTCGCAGGTGGAGGCGGTGGCGTGTGGCCGGGTGCTGAGGTCTTCTCCTTGTGGCCTCCCCATCGATTACCTGGGCTTGCCCTTGACTGCGTGTCGCAGCAGGATCCGTGATTGGAGGCCGGTGGTGGAGAAGGTGGAAGCTCGACTAACGGGGTGGCGAGCGGCTCTTCTGTCGAGAGGGGGGCGATTGATCCTCTTGAAAGCTGTGCTCTCCTCCATTCCTTTATATCTCCTCTCGGTTCGCCGCTTGCCTAAGGGGGTTCGGAAGCGCTTGGAATGTTGTATACGGGGCTTCTTGTGGGGGAAGAAGGGGGAGGGGGTGGGGGGTGCCTTTGGTGGCGTGGGAGGATGTTTCGCGGCCAAAACGGGAGGGTGGGCTGGGGGTGCGGCGCTTGGATACTGTTAACGACGCGCTACTGTTGAAGTGGGCTGCTAGGTTGTGGGGGCCTGAGGACAACTTCATGATCAACATCTTGCGGGAGCTTTTGGGGGAGGTGTTGGTGGCCGCTCCTCAGCGTGATGCCCATGGCCAACTCTCTCCTTTCTTGCGCGAGGTGGTGGCCGTTTTTACTCGCAATCTTTTGCTTTTCAAACCTGTGCTTGGCTTGGGTGATTCTTTTAGGTTTTGGACCGATGATTGGTCGGGGAAGGGTATTCTGAAGGATTTCTTTCCTCGCTTGTTTGCTTTGGTGGTTGAGAAGGACGCTTCTGTGGCTTCATATTGGGTGGACGGCTGTTGGAGTCCTCGTTTTGTTGCAAACTTCTCGAATCAGCGGGTGGAAGACTTTCTCTCGCTCTTGGGCTTGCTTGCTGACGCGCTTCAGCCTGGCGTTGGCCGTGATCATTGGTCTTGGAAGTTTGGTACTTTTTCCATGAGGAAAGCTTATCTTGCGCTTACGGCCGATTCTATGGTCGGGGACATTCCTCTTGTTCGTGATTGCAGCTTCTTGTGGTCCTTAAACCTTCCTGAGCGCATTGGTTTCTTCCTTTGGATCTTACGCAGGGGGAGGTTGCCAACGCGTGACCGTTGCGTGTGTTTCATTCCAAACGTGGTTCCTAATTGCGGGCTGTGTGACGCGGAGCAAGAAACCATCGGCCATCTTTTCTTCGATTACAGATTGGTTCGTGATCTATGGGACGATCTCGCTTGGGTTAACTCCGACAGTTTGGTCGGCCTCTGCAGTAGCTTGATGAACTTCAGGGGCAGGGATAGAAAAGTTTTGTTGGCCCCGATTGCGAGACTGTGGGCCATTTGGCATGGGAGGAATGAAGCCGTCTTTAAGGGCCAACGCTTTTACAGGGAAAATATTATTATTAGTGCTACGCGACTCTTGGCAGATTGGTGTACTACCTAGGTGGTGTCTGGTTCTTTTGTTTTGTCCCTGGGCCGTTAGCAGTGCGCTAACACGCTCGGAGCTTGGATGTTGTTTCCCTTCTTATTTCTGTACTCCTTCCTTTTCGTTTTCTTTTTAATAAATTGGGGTGAACTCTGCTGAGAGTCTCCCCCTTTTTTGGAGTAAAAAAAAACATGTGCTCATCTAAAATAGGACTGCATACTCGTGCATGTCTGAAATGAGTCTCTCTTCGGAGAACTCGAAAAATGGGCCACTCAAACATGGAGTGCCTCGAACTTGGATTCTGACCAATCTGAATATTTGAACTATAGAGTCTGAGCAATCCGGCTGGTCTGACAAATCTGCAATCTGGAGAAGACCTGTGACTCTATATAAACTCCCCCTTTCTCCCTTGTCGGAAAATGAACATCGACAATGTTGGGAGAAGAAAATAACATGAGGAAAACAACATAAATCATGCAATTCTTTTTGAAATCATTTTTTAAGCTATTCCATCTCTCTTTTTTTATACGACTTTGCAAATCATTTTTTTTTGAATTCGTGTACGACTTTTTATTGCACGCGCCTTTTTTTTATTTTTTGAAACCTAACCTAAATAAGGTCTTGACAAATGCCAACCTTTTTTTTAAAACATGCACTACCTAATTGAGCATTGGCCGCCCCCTTTTTTTGCTTTCAATCTTACTTCTTTCCTTTTTTTTTCAACCACGCTCTCCTTTTTTTTTAACACTGCCCAAAAGGCTCCAAACATACAACTCCCCTTTCTTTTTTTACTTGGGCTTTCAAACAGCACCCCAGAATTTTTTTTATAACACCATGCACCTCCTTGTCTTGTTAGGGTTCCCAGTGGGAACCCTTGTAATTGAGAAAGTTGCCGCCGCCTCTGGAATGGAGATTTTGCGTCGCCGTGAGACTGGAGGATCCGTCGCCTGGAGGTTTGGCTGCTAATCTCACCACCCGATGCTCGCGATGGAGCCGCCGCTCATAAGAAATCCTTCTTGTTCTGCCTGGAACCTCGTCGCCTACTAGGGCTCGCCGGGAGAAGCTGGCGATGCTGGGAGACGAGGGCTCTGCCTGGTGGTGCTGTACTACAAGGAGGAGGCTGACGATCTGCGGGGTCGGGAGGGGTGAGGGGTCGGTGCGACACGATTAGGGGGTCGGTGCGACGTGATCAGGGAGCACGGGCGGTCGGTGAGGAATAATCAGGCACGCAAGGCTACGCGCCTGCGATGGAGATCTTGGAGTGGGGGTGCGACCTCCGCCTGGAAGGATGCGGCGCCTCTTATACTCGCGGTGCGCCTATATATGTAGAGTCACATGAACCGTCGCCTGCGTGAGATCGAGAGAAGGGGAGGAATCTTGTCGCCCTCTTTTTTTTCCGAGATTTGCTAGGTCGTTGCAGCTTGGACTTGCTGGAAAGGTGTGGCATGGCTGGTGCCAATGACATGGCTGGACAGAAGAGCACCTTACAGAAGAAATAGGAGGAAAGCAGATGCTCATACACTAGTATGGGGTAAATGGATCTTGGAGAGATCCATTTACCCATCTCTCATACATGTGACACATATACCAAATACTCCAACGTGCTTGGAAATGACGCTCGTACATTGTGTAAGGAGCACTCCACCATGCTAACGTACTTTGGATCTCCTGTAGAAGTAAAATCACCGGTATGGAACTTGAACGCTAATGGTGCTTCGAGCCCCGATGGTTCCCCGTGTCTTTCTATAAAGAGTTATGAGATGTTGTAGGGCCATATGTCATGGCTGTGCTTGATGATTTTGCTCTTGGAAATGCAGACTTCAACATGCTTAATAGGGTACCACTTTTCCTACTTCCAAAGAAGGAAGGGTGAATGGATGACTTGAGGCCAATTACGTTGTCAAATGCAATTTACCTTGTTGTGGCCAATGTCCGAGCAAATCAATTAGGCATAATCCGTGAATCTATTGTTTCACTAGCGCACTCCGCTTTCATCCTAGGTAGACATATTGGAGACAACCTAGCGATGACAACAAAAATTATTGTAGATTAGAAAAGATGGCGCACAAATGCTCTACTTTGAAAAATTGAATTTTCGAAGGCTTATGATATGATAGACTGCGGTTCCTGTGGTCAGCTCTTGTAAGAAAAGGATTACCGGATCTTCGGATCTTCTGGATAAAAAGGTTCATAGCAACGACATCTTACTCTGAACTTGTTAACTGAAGCCGAAAAGGTGGTTTCTTTCATCCCAAAGAGGGGTACACCAAGGCTGCCTGCTCGCTCCACTCCTTTTGTTATTGTGACTAATGTCCTTGCTTGCATGGTTTCACATGTGATCCATCATAGCTCCACATGTGGATACACATGTGGGGACATTTCCATCCATCTTCTCTAGTATGCTGATGACACTATCTTGTTTATCGAAGAGAAAGATTTGAGGCAGCAAACATGGCAGTTATGTTAGAGATTTTTTGGGAGCTCTCCGGACTCAAATTGAACATGCATAAATCTTTGGTTATATCGTTCAATCTTCATGTTGCAAAGGAAGGGGGGTGTTGCCCAGAGATGGGGACAACACGTGGGAGTTTGCCTATACATTACTCGGGACTTCCATTGACTTGTGGTAGACTGGATGTCTGATTGGTTACCCATTATAGAAAAGATGGAGTGTAAATTATCTGGTGCATTTATTCTCTCTCGCAGAGGGAGACTTTTTTTTTTGAAGTTAAAACAGGGGGATAGACTCAAAGGTGTTCGCCCCAAATTTTATTTAACGGAAGAAAAAAACGGGGAAGGACAGAGGGGGGCAGAAACATAGACAAACAACTACAGATCCCACTCATCTACCAGCCTCGCAGCGTGTATCCCTACATTTTCCTGCGGAGGGAGACTTGTTCTTATGAAGGCCACTCTCACTGCAATCCCTATGTTTTTTGTGTCATCTAGACTTCTTCCGATTGGTATTAGGAAAAAAATTAGAGGGGATTATGAGAGGTTTTTTTGGGGAAGTCAGGCCAAGATTTGCTTAGTTTTCACCTGGTAGACTGGGAGACGATGACTCTACCTTTACAAAAGGGATGACTTGGCAGTCCAATATTAGAAATCATGAATAAAGCATTGCTAATGAAGTGGGTCGCCTGAATATGGGGGAATAGTGAAGACCTCTGCTGCAAGCTTCTACGACGCATATATGTTGTTCAGTTGGTATCTCTCATCTTTCATCCTTTCACTACTCAATCTTGGGGAAGGGAATTTGCTCCCTACTCACGCAGGAAGGTATGCTTTTCAAGTCGGTTCTTGGAGATGACAATCCTTTGCTTTTTGGATGGATGATTGGACATGAGCCGGAACCTTGGCAACAAGGTTTTCTCGTTTGTTTACTCTTTCAGCTTCCAAGGAAGCACAAGTTGGGGATGTTTGGCTCGATAATGCATGAGAACCTACCTTTAGAGGAGCTTTTTCTGACCAACGGGTCCTGTAGTATGTTGACCTTCAGGGTGTATTGCTCTCTCACTCTATTCCAGGTAGAGGGAGGGATCAATGGATTTGGAGCGGTGAACATTTCTCTGTGAAGAAGGCCCATAAAGGTGTTGATAGGCCTCCCGCTGCCAATTTTGACAACATGGTTAGAGATTATAGGTTGATTGGCAGTTTGAAGGTACCTTCCCGTATTAGAGTTTTCTTGTGGCTGGTGCATAAAAGGAAGAACCCTTAGGAGGGATCGTTGGACCAGACTCGATGGTGGTGAGAATGATTTGTGCCCTCCCTGTGTTGAAACAATAGAAACCATTGACCACTCGTTTTTTTTATTTAGGGAGATCAAGAGCAATCTGGTTAGATGTAGCTCTAGAAACTGATTGGGTAGATAGTAATGCTCTTGTAAATTTCTGGGATTCTCTCTACCGTGCTAGATCACGAGCAGACTCGGAGTTGCTCTGACTGTTTACTGTTATCTTGGCATTTTGGCTATCTCGCAATGAAGTTATTTTCTCGTAGGAGCATTTTTATTCGGAAAATGTAATCTTCCATGCCAAGAATCTCCTTGAATCCTGGATCATGTGAGGTAACATTTGTATTTTTCCAATAATCTAATATATATGGGGCGGGCACATTTGCATGTTTCCCCTTCTTATGTCTCAATTTTTTTATCAATTATGATTTATATTTTTGTCAGTTAATCAGATCCTAATTAATTAGAGTTAGGATTAAATTTAGTTACGGAAATTTAAGCCCAATTTTAATTTTATTAAAATAAAAAGATTTCGTATGATCTCTATCTAATTAGTTGGTTAGGCATGTTGGAGGATAATTAGGATTTTTTAGGATTTCTATTTTATTTGTTTCTTTTTATTTTTTGTAACCCCCTCTTCCCTCCCATATAAAGGGAGAAACTATATATAGGGACAATGCAAGTTGAATCAAATTTGGAGATTCTCCCTTTATCTCTCCCCCTCTTTATTCTCCCTCCACACGATCTATAGAATTCTTCTTCCCCAAGTCCCTCGTAATCGATGAGTTTTTTCTCTTCCACTGTCCAATTTCTTCCATCGAATATTTATCCACCATTAAAAAATATTTTTTTCACCGTTGGATTTTTTATGCTATTAAAATTTTCTTATACATCACATTTGATGACGTAAATGTGTTGTAGCAATGCTGATGACTCTTAGGAACTATAAAATAATATGGGTAGCATCACGAACAAGAATAAAAGTTTACATGACTCGAGATCGTCCCTATGCCATCCCTACTTCACGGGGTAAGTTACCCTCTAGGCCAGAGCTTCATATCAACTTCTTGAGAAATACTAGAGGAGAAGGGTTCCTTATACATCCCCATCAAAACATATAAGTCTACCGCAAAGCAACGTGCGTCTATACATAGATTATTTTAATTTGATCTTGGAGAAATCCAACCCATTTAGATATACATACACAATCACTCCCCTTAAGTTGGAGCTGGAAAAGTTATAGCTTGTTAGAGACAAAAACAAACAACGCATCTTCTCTTGATACATCTTCTAAAGAGATGGGAGTCGCCGATTCCCGAGCTCCGCTGCATCGCCACCCCCTCCTTTGCGTCGTTGGCAACTATACGACGAGTCCTTTTAGCGTCGGTCCTTCGTCGCCCCTCTTTCCTATTCTCTTTAGGACCTCCGACTGCGACTTGTTAAGGTTTTTTCTTCAAATATTTTCTTTTATTTTTCTTGCTTGGTTTAATACTTTAATGCTTATTGCTTCCATTTTATGTACTAATTTGCATGTTGTTTAGTTTGTTAGGTTCATTTAAGTGTAAAAACTTAATTTTTCATGATGAAGGCATATTGGTTAGCTTATATAAGGTTAGGCTGATGGTTAGCATTGTGTTTATTATTCTGCAAATGTTGGTTAACTTAGATATTTCTTGTCGATTTACACGTTGGTGTGCTTGTTACGTTATTTGAGGAGTAAAAACTTAGTTATTCTTGCTAATTTGCATCTTGGTTAGCTTATATAAGGTTAGAATTGTGTTTATTATACCCTAAATGTTCGTTAACTTAGATATTTCTTGTACTTCGATATTTCTTGTTGATTTGCATGATGGTTAGGTTATTTACCTTTTTTGGTTATTTATTAGCTTTGTATTAGTTAATTTGTAACTTAAACTTGTGATTTTGTTTGTTGATTAGTAACTTCAACTTGTGAGTTTAGTTAACTTTGTGTTTGTTGATTGGCTAACTTGTGAGTTTGTTGATTAATAACTTGTGAGTTTGGTTAGCTTTGTGTTTATTGATCGGTAGCTTGTGAGTTTGTGACTATGTAGATGACTACACCTCCAATGAACATTATTTCCGGTAGCGACTCATCTTTTTACATGCTGCCACGATCAATTGATCTTGCATGTCAATATGGTTATCGTGCAGATCCAAATACAATTACTTGGAACTGTGCAAGAATGTTGTCAGGAGAGGTGTGTATAGGTTCTAGCAACATCTAGCACGCCGAAGGAGCAACATGACTCATGTCCTAAGGTGGATGAAGAGACGAAGAAGATGATCGCATACCTTGATGGCATTGCCAGGAAGAAGAGTCAAAAAGCCACCGATGTTCAGGGGATGGTGGTGGAAATTGATATCACCAGAGATGCAGGTTCGACGAAGAGATCACGAGTATCCGAATCCCTATAACAGAATGCCACAACAGAAGCGTCATTACGTAAGAGGACTATAAAAGATGCATTCTCCAAGGATCATCGTGATAGGGCTATCTCGTATATATCCAACTGGACGTATACATCGACAATTCCTTTTAATGCATTGATGGCAAAGCTCTTCATGTAGATGGTGGAGATGATTGGGAAGTACGGGCATGGACTAAAGACTCCCACGTAGTATGAAATTAGTGGTCCTTTCTGAAGAAAGCAATGAAGAAAATACATGATGACTTGCAATGCCATCGTGATACGTGGAAGTCGATGGGATGCTCTTTGATGATTGATGCGCGGATGGACATGCGAAGGAGTATCATCAAATTTTGTGTCAATTGTACCTTGGGTACTTCATTTTTGATGTCCATAGATGCCTTAAATGAGGCTTATACCGTAGAATACATCTTCAAGCTGATGGACGAGTGTCTAAATGAAGTGGGAGTGAATAATGTGGTTTAGATTGTGGCGGATAATGCATCCACCAATGTAGCAGTGGGAAGATTGCTTTTCACAAAATATCCACAGATTTGGTGGACTCCGTGTGCCACACAATCCATTGATCTTGCTTTGGAGGAGATAAGCAACAAGGTGAAGGTGAGGAGTGCAATCACAAATGCGAAGGGGCTTACAGTGTCCATTTACTCTCACACCAAAACTCTATGCTTGATGCGCAATTTCACCAACAAGAGGGACATTATAAGGCCGGTTTAAAAAAGTTTTGCAGCGCTTTTCTCACTCTTGAGAGCCTTAATGATAAGAAAGACGAGTTGAGGTTGATGTTTTCCTCAGAAGAGTGGAGGAACTGCAAATGATATATGACCAAGAAGGGAGAAATAGCGAGTTCCATAGTCTTCAGCCCTACATTTTGGAACCACACCGCACATACTGTTCGAGTTTTCACACCATTAGTTTGTTTATTGCGTATGGTTGATGCAAATTGACATCCATCCATGAACTTTGTCTACAGAGGGTGTGAAGAGCTCAAGCGAGAGATAATTGCATCATTCAATGACATGGAGACATTTTACAATTTTTTTGTTGACGATGTTAACCTCCAAGACCAAAGGAAGGCTCGATACTCCATTGCATGTAGCAGCTTATTATTTGAACCCATTCTTCTTTTGCACTGAATCTCATGGTGATCCAGATGTTGTGGTGACGAGCAGTTTTAAGTAGTGCATCGAGAGATTTTATCCAGTTTGGATATACAAGATGCAATTACCAAGGACGAGTTTCCGATATATAGACTTGGTCATCGATATTTTGGCAAACCTTTAGCTATGAGACGAAGGATGACAAATGATGACATTTATGATCCATATATGATCCATATATATCAACACTCGTTTTCTATTCATGTCAGTCATATCTTTATTTTATTAACTTGACCAATTCTCTATTTCAATAGCTAATTGGTGGTATAATCATGTAGATGACACACTTTATTTGAAATCCATGGCCATTACAATCTTGAGCTTGAGGCTTTCATCCTTCGGATGTGAGCGTAATTGGAGTACATTTGACTCGGTAATGACCTCCACTCCACCCATCCAATTTGATTAGTAATAGCAAAATTTAAATTAGTAATTGATATAAATTTGTATTTTGGTTTTCAGATCCATACCAAGAAGAGAAACATGTTGGAGACGAAGAAGCTGAACGATCTTGTGTATGTGCGTTTCAATTCCAACTTGCAGGAATGTTGAGCAGAGAAAGAAAGAGATCCTCTCTCATCTCTGTTGAGATATTTCTATACTGTATATGTATCTTTTCGTTCATTTTGTTTTCCCTAGTCCACTATATGTAATTTACCCATATGTCTCTCCCTATATAAGAGAGCCTAGGGTTACAGGAATAAACAATTCTCTTATTTCCTCCAACATGGTATCAGAGCGGCGGTCCTAGCCCGGAGCTCTCGAAACCCAAAACTCTAACTCGACCTCCAGCGTGCTGCCTCGTGCGTCGCACTCCAGCGCGCATCCTCGCGTGTCGCCCTCCAGTGCGTCGCACTCCAGCGCGCATCCTCGCGCGTCGCCCTCCAGTGCGTCGCCTTGCACGCCATACTTCAGCGCACCGCCTAGTACGTGCGCACCCTCAGGTGTCGCCAACAGACCTCGTGGTGCGTGCATGACTGTGGTACGTGTGGTCGTGCCATTGTCTTGAGCACGCCGATCACGCTTCCTGCGCTTCGGCTTCTTTGATTGGATGATGGGTTTGCATGCATGAGTCTGCACTTGCACACAAACCCACATATGCTTGTGTAGACGTACAATATTTGGTTTACAGAACCCATAGTATTCTCCTTTTTGCAATATGTCGGAGAACAAGATTGATGTACCCGCCACTGGCGCATTCAAAGGTCCAGTGCCTATTGTAAAAATGGACGGGACGAATTATGAGCTTTGGGCTATGTAGTTCATGAGCCTGATGAAGTCAAATGGTAAGAAGTACATTCTTATCGAGGAGGAACCGGTGGAGAAGACTGGGGTGAATGCCTCGTGGGAGGCAGACGATGCCTATGCCAAGGTCTGGTTGTCTGGCACACTGACGATTGAGATAGCCAATAATGTGTTACATCAGCCTACTGCCAAGGCGATGCGGGATATCCTCGCAGCAACCTATTCTCAAGCGAGGAATGAAACGAAGATCCTCCAACTCCAGCACGACATATTCACCGTGAAACAGAATGGACGTCCTCTGCATTCATTATATACATCCTTGCGTGGGATGTTCGAGAAGCTTCACAGTTTCATGCCATTAACGACTACTCTAAAGCAACAGAAGACGTATAGGAATGCTACAATACCATGGTTGGGGTAATTCTCGCAGCCCTTGATCCTGAATATGATGCTGCCCGCTCTCAGATTCTTGCAGATGCCACAATACCCTCGATGGAGGAAGCATTTCGCAGGCTCAGCAGAATCACTATTCCGTCCGCCACCTCTAGTCAGACTTCCTCAGCCATGGCATGTAACATCCGGATCCTAACAAACCCGAACTCGATCCGAATAAGGTCCAATTAATTAAATAAAGTTGTTGGCCAATGCTAAACTACTTAAAATGATCAATTGATCACGAATCAGAAGTTATTCGGGCGAAATCGACCAAAAATCGGCCGCGTCTTAATACGTGCCGCGGAAAAGCCGCAACGCAAATTTGGAAGCCGGAAAACGAACCGAGACCGTCATTAGATCCGATTTGACGAAACAAGACCAACGGAATCAACCGTTCGTCGATCGGGGGTCATTTCGTATTTTAAATTACAAAAATTTAAACCCAAACCGAAACCGTATCCGAAAATTTCGGGTATTCAAACCCGATCTAAAGTATTATACTCATTTTGATCGTCGTTCAGAGATGATCAAGTCGATTTATTGCGAGTCGAAATCGGAACCTCGATGTGCGCATACAGATATTTTTAAACATCTCAAATGAATGAATAAAAATAAATAATTAAAATTTATTTTTGTACAGTTAGCGGATTAGACTGCTGTCTGGAATAGCCATTGGCTTTCCTTCCTTTCTACCTGGACTTCTATTTTTTCCATTTGGCTTCACCCCAAGCCAAGCCGCGATTCCCCTTATAAATATCACCAAGTTGCCCCACTCTCTTTTTCTCCCATTTCCAGCCGAGAGCCCTCTTTCTCCTCCTGCTGTCCAGCTTCTGGAAGACACTGTTGGAGCCTTTTTCTCTGCAATCTCAAGGACCAGCTGCTGCCTTCAAAATTCTACAACCGTTGCTTCCGATAGATCTGCAAACTGCAGCTGACCTGCAGCTCTGGAAGCTCTTGTCTGCTTCAATCAAAAGAGCTACTGCATGCAGCCACACCTGCTGCTGAGAAGCCTACTATTCAGTCATTTTCCACGCAATTAGATCTCCATTTTGGAGATCTAATTAGGTACATCCCTCCCCTCCTCTTTGCTGCCATGCATGTGGATGTTTATTATTTTGGTCTCAATTCTCTATTGGACTCACTGTGCTCATTGTTGGACATGCGAGTCCACGGCGAGCCATTATGCAATTGCAATTCACTCCTTAAAAACTGAAATAAAGAGTACATAATTTGCATAATAGGTCCCTTAATACAATTAGGGTTATGTACCATGGCCATCTTAATGATCATACAGCTGTTGATTCAATTATTGAATCATAGAGGCTGGTGCTTAGATGAATATCTAATGAGTTAGATTGAGGACTCATCGAGCACCGTCAAATGATCGTTAAGAGATGATCTCCAGCCTGAGAAGGAGATGGCAATCCTTTCTTTAAAAGCTGATATCTGACCGACCTCTTGATGCAGGTCCTCTGCATAGGAATAGAGATTCGGAGGTGTCAGATTAGTTAGGTCAAAGAGTTGACTTAACGAGATCGAGATAACCAAAGTCCTATATCGTATGCTGTCATGATATAGGCATGCATCCTCTGACCGGAGACAGATGTGTTACTATATGTCTGAGTATGTACATTTGGCAGACCAATAGGTTGATGACCTAATCAAGGTCTATACATCGGCGCGCTGGTGTGCATGTAAGGGTATATGAGTAATACGATCTCTCAAAGGGAACATACAGGTTCATTCACTGAACCGGAAGACATGAGCTCACTCATGAGATATTGGGAAGAATCAAATTCCGTGCGCACGGTCGTCTCGCTTTGGAAGCTTGACTGAATTTGTAGGTTTGATATATACTTTTGGAAAGTATATGATCAAGACCTAGGTATGATATATGCTTTTGGAAAGTATATGATCGATACCGACTCCCAATGATCGAATGAGAAACTTACTGATAAAACCATGAAGTAGACAGTATAAAGTTGATCCAATACTTCGGGTTTAGTCTGAGTCTTCCAGTATGCAAGATGTACAGGTATTGGGAATACCTGAGGGTGATGTGATCATAAACGATTGTATAACCATGACGCTTCCATTCCTAGGGAGTGATGAAACGGGTCTGGATTTTAGTGACTCCTCTCAGTAGAGAAGTGATCTGATCTTGGTCCAAGTGTTGGACATTGATCTGAATGTGATTCAGATACAATGAGAAGATTAGATTTACGGTCTTGATTTAATCAAGCATCTATGGGAGGCCTGCGATCTGGATTTGAGATACGATCTCAATATCCATGTCACTATACGTGGAACAATACAATCGCCCTGTCTTTATCTCCAAGTATCTGCGGAGAAAGCGCATTATCCTTGAAGGAGTTCATGGATAATTCTATTGTTGATTTATGTATCCGAGCATTGAGAAAATGGATAATTAAATGCGATTTAATTATCATGATTAATATGAATTTGATTCATATTATAAAGAGAGCTATCTTAGATAATTAAATATGATTTGATTATCAAAGATGTGAATAATGTGAATGTGATTCATATTATTTGAGAACAAGAGAATAAAGATCCAAGATGATTAAATGTGATTTAATTATCATGGATATGAATAATATGGATAGCAATATCCATATTAGTCATATATATTATAAATGTGATTTATAATATATAAGAGAGAGCTATTTGTGATTTACATTTGTTAATTAAATGTTAATGTGAATTGGATTCACATTGGACATTGAATTGAAAATGTAATTTACATTTTGTTTTGGGTTGTGAATATGATTCACAAATTTCCAATGGCATGATTGCAATGTTCACAAAATAAATTGGATTTATTTTTGTGAAATAATTTGTAACAAATGTTGTTGCAAATATTGGAGAGAATCATGAGATAATGTAATCTCATATAATAGGAAAAAGGAAGCTCCCTTCCTAATGAGGAGAGGGGACGGCCACAATTCCATAAGGAATGTGGTGGCCGTCCACCCTCCTTATGGAAGGAGGCTTGCCTCCTTTCCTATCTCTCCAATGGAGATCGATTTGATATAAATCAAATTATATTTAATATATATTTGATTTTTATTAAATTAATTGTTGTTGTGTTTTTAGCAACAAATCATGACCATTGAAAGAAACACAAATTAATGTGGACCATTGGATTTGTGTTGACACATGGATTGAGATCCATGGATCCCAAAACCCTATAAAAGGAGAGGCACCCCATTGCTCTTCTTTGCACATAAGTGAGACAACAAGTCTCTCTCTCTCTCTCTCTTTCTTTCTCTTTCTCTCCCTCTCATGGCCGTCCACCATGGATGCCCTAGAGAGGCTCTCCATCGCCGCGGCACCGTGGTTATGTTGCCCGATGTTTTGCTCATGGAACTCCGTCTACTTCGGCATGCCTTGCTCGTGAAGAAGACGTTGGATCTCGTGTGTCGAGATCAGGAGATCCACCGCTTGGATCATCAACATGGATTGCGAGAAGCACGCGGTTCATCCCCGCGCTCGCAAGCGTCTCCTCCGACGGATCGGACTTGAGACAGGAGGTCTCTTCGTTTAGAGACTTGATCGCAACCACGCTTCAAGAGGTAAACCTAATACTTGGTTGTGGTTTAGACGAAACGATCCGAGAAGTGTTCTTGGATCATGTGGTTCCGTCACATGAAAATTTTAATTTCCGCTGCATAGAACAACTAGTGCGACTAGTCGTTCTTCGTCGTATTCGATGCGACACTCACGCTTCCGTGATGCGCTTGAGGATCTAACCATATCCTTCAAGTGGTATCAGAGCCAGGTCGGTGGTTTTGGATACGATCCATAAACCGAGGACGACTTGGGTTCTTTAGGATTTGCGAAAGTTTTCTTGCATTTCATTTTCGCATCTCTGTTTTGATATTATTTTCGGCACTGTTTAAATTGTTTAAACACGAAAATAATAATTGGATTTTATTCCCCATTAAATAAGGAAACCGTAGGATCTGAGTTTGCGTGATTTCGATTCCGTTTGCTCTAGATATGCTCATTTTAGTGAACATGTATCCACTGTTTCGGGGACTGCGGATCATGACGTAATTAAGATGTTAATTGCGGATTTGAAATGCCTTGAAATGCGTGCAAATCACTTGGGTTCTGTTGTAAATCAAGTTAGCAAACTTTAGAAATTTACTTTGCTTAATTTGGATTTAAATTGATTGAGATATGGTATTTTTAGTAAGTGAGGGTCACTGATGAAAATACTTTCCTAATCAAGAACCTAGTGATTGTCATTTAATTAATTAGTGAAATTAAATTGTTTAATTTCCTGGAATAATTATGCATAAATATTTGTGAAATATATAATGATAATTATGTCCTTAAATGACTTTGTCCTAACCAACAAATGATTAGATGTGATCTAGATCAAGATTGGTTACATGATCTACATGATCAACATTCCAACAAACATGTTGCTTGAATAGGACTTGGGATTTGTTTAGCAAATCTCATTATAATGTTAATCAAAATTGTTTTGATTATTACTATATGGTATAATTTCGGTTGAAGAACCGATGATCATCTCAAGTACAAAATGATCTATTTTGCATTATCCTTTCCCGAGGTGGATATGGTGTCTAGTCGGAGAGCATTGGGGTTGCGGGTTGCAACGTATGTGGTCCGTCCCACTCTCGTCGGTACTGGCCATGACAGCGGGTAGGGTTAGTATAATGCTTAAGAAATCATGATGTATTTCTAATTATTAAAATTCGAAATAATACGTATTTGAGATAATACCATAATTCAAGTAACTATTAAAATGTTTGTTGGATATTAATTGGATCATTAATTTAATATGATTAGATTAATTGGAATCCAATTAAAATTAAGACACTCTATTATAAATAGATGTGTTATTTCTCTTGGAAGAATTAATCATAATGAATATGATTCATAATGATTAATTAGAATTTGAATATGAGATGGAGGATCACATAAGTGACATCCATGGTCTCCCGTCAAGGCGAAGAGTTCCGTCACCAGGGATTGCATGTGGGAGACGCCTGTCCGAAGTGACAGCTCCTGTATGCAAGCGCATCTGGATCGGGCTCTTTGCTTCTTGAAAGAGTAAGGCCGTATACGTAGTGACCCCAATGTCGGATCCTCATATTATTGGGGCGATATTGGATTGCGTATAGCGAGTACTATTCCTGTTGACGGTTGGTTCAATTAATGACGGGTCAACATCGCCTTAAGGGTGGTGGGCCCGGGTGTTAAAGACCGAATTGGGAGATGCAAGTTGGACTTGCAAGGCGGAATGTGTTCCCGCTTCTTTTTATCCGAGTTGCAGATTCTCATATTATTGGGATACAACAAAGATAAGGAAGGAGATCCCAGATCTTGTTGAGATATAATGGTAAGTATATCTCTTACATTGAAAGTGATTAAGGGAATGAACTTTCATTGTTGACAAGACAAGACAACTTTGATATAAAAATCCTAAATCAAAGTAATATATATATATTTATATTTATATTTATGCAAATTTCTTATTTCAGATAATCCTTCATTAAAACCCACTCAATGATATACTCAATAATAACCAGTAAAATATCATGGATTGGACTCATGATCCAGATATTGTACTTGCAATTGGACACATAATGTATGTGGTTACAATGTGCAAGTTTCCTCATAATATTGAGGAATGACAATTAAATAGATAATAGGACTACAACCCTAGGGTTTATATGTCTCTATAGTCTTGATCTCTCATCGGATGTACTTTGGAAGTGACATGTCGATGATGATCGCAATTGTCAAATAATCCTTATAAAATTAATGGAGATATTCTGGCATACATATGTGCTCTTGACATTTGACATGAATGAGATGGTTCACTGCATCATGCAGAATGGTGGCTCTATAAGAGATGATGTATTCAAATTGTTTGAGTACCTACCTGAACCTATGTTTTAAGAGTTTAGATGGATGTAGATGATGAGTGTCATCATTCTACTATCTATACTCTGATCATTCATGAAGCTTCATAATATTCATATTGTATGAATTTAATGAAGCATGTATAAATGTTGAAATGCTCTTACATAAGAGATCCTTAGTCTTAAGCAATGGTTGCTTATAGATAAAGGGAGCGCAGTGGAAGCATGGGTTGGACCCGAGTAAGAAGTATGGTCAAAGAGTTGACTATACATCTATGACTTCCATATGTCATCCGAAGAGTTGGATGAATGCCAATACTGCAATAAGTTGATGTGTTGATAGTATGACTATCAAGTCTATCTAGAATCCTTAGAGAAGGACTCAGATGGAGCATCGGATTAGTCTACATAAATCACTGATATTGACTTGCTTATTAAATAAGATAAAGTCAAATAATTGTATCTCAATCTTCTGATGACATTTGCAATAGGTTGCATATGTTTTAGAAGACTGGAAAATTTGATCTTAAAGGTTTATAGTTATCCACATGGATATTGATGCAATTGTTGCACCAATCTCTGTTGGATTGATAGACTTGTTAATTTCAGTGGGAGAGTCCTTAGTCTTAGAGAATGTCTCTATGACCTAGATATAAGAATACACTCATTGTTTGTTTCTAAATGTTGGAAATAAACATGAATTCTGAGGTAGAACTATCATAAAGAGTTATGATGGAGATATTTCAGATAGTAATCTAAAATCTAGTGGACTCCACTAAATTAGAAAATTGATGAATGGCTCATTAACATTTCTAAATGCTGAAATTAAAACTTAAGATCAATATGAGGATGAAGATCATTTGACAATGATCTAGCATCAAGCTTTGGACATTTGTTTATTGATTTGATCAATAGACTAGTAAGAGATGAAACTTTAGAATGTCTAAAATTTCAAAACTTACATACTTATGAATATTGTATTCAAAGTAAAATGTCCAATGCACCCTTCTTAGAGAAAGGTGTAAGATGCCAAGGTATTCATGATCTCATGCATATTGATGTATGTAGATCATCTATATCATAGTAAACATTATGGATATGTGATATCTGTTGATGATTATGTATGATATGAGGTTTCTTCTCTTCACCTAAGAAGCCTTTGAAATGTTCAAAGATTTCATTATTTTTGGTTTAAAACCCAAAGTTTGAAGGAAGATAAAATGAATTTGATCTAATCTAGGTAGCAAGTACCTACTAGATAAATTCAAAGAATACCTTATAGAGATATGAATATCACTTCTATCTCAATCCTCCTAACACTCCTTAACTCAATAGAGTAATAGGTAGATACAATTGGATCATGTGTGACATGATCTTATCAATGATGAATTTTAGCATAATTATCCCTTAGTTTCCAGGTATATATGTGTAGAAGAGACTACAATATATATGCTTAATATGATTCCATGCATGCAAGCTGGAATCTAGCACTTGAGAGTGCTACTTCATTAGAAAAATAAAGGATGGTATTGGATACCTACTTTATGACCTTGAGATTCTTAAAGTATCTCATCTCTGGGAATGTGATTCTTAGAGGTTGAGACTCTTGAGAATCAAGATGAAAATGAAGTGTAGGAACTCATTTAATCTTGAGAAGATAATGAGGCTCCTGAAATTGGAAACTAAAAATGACAATTAATGATGAAACATTAATACCTCTTCAAATGAGTTTGAGGATGTATTCCATGTGTCAGTTAAGTCTGACAATGATCGGACTTCATGTGATGAAGCTCCTAAGAATCATGACATGGAAAGATGGATTTTAGCAATAAAAGTCTAACGTAGACTTCATATACAAGTGTTGTATATGGACCCTCGAGGATCCACCTATATGGGTAATACCTGTAAAGGTGTAAATGGATCTTCAAGAGAAAGGGAACCTGATGAGAAGGTGGAGACCTTCAAAGCACGGTTCGTAGCCATGAGCTACACATCGGAAGAAGACATTGCTTGCGATGAGACTTGCTCTTCGGTGACCATGCTTAAAAACATCAGAATATTGCTAATCTTGGTTGCACAACTTGACTATTGCATCTTCAAAGATGTAAGTCAAGATTGCATTCCTCTATAAATACCTCTCTGAGGATATTCACATGAAGGAGCCCCAGGGCTTCATGATTGAGGAAAGCAAGGTGTGCAAGCTAAGGAATCCATCTAAGGACTCAAATAAGCTTCTTTGAGATGGACCATAAGATTTGATGAAATTATAAATGTTATGATTTCAAATGGAATCTTGATGATCCATGCGAAGCTTAGTGGGAGTGCCTATGTGTTCATTGTGCTAAATGTAGATGATATCCTGATCATTTAAAATGATATAAGGATAATAATAAGTGTTTTGTAATCTGATTGTTCCATAACTTGAGATATGATCTCAAGGATACCTCTTGGATCTTAGTTCTGAAGGTGTTCAGGAGCAAAGAGAAGAGGGTATTGGGACTGTCACATTAGTAGTACACCTTGGACATATTCTATTTTATGGAAAATTCCAAGAAAGGCTTCCATCCCTTAAGATATGGTACTGATCTATCTAAAGGGATATCACCTCAAAGAGTTGAGGAAGTGAATGCTAGAATTACTTGCCCTTGGGCATCAGTTCTGAGAAACCGGGTGTGTGCTAGATGTATACAAAAGCCAGATGGCTGCCATGCAGTGGGAGTAGTAAACTGTTACTAATCCTACTATGGATATAAAACACTTGGTTGCAGTAAATGCAAAATCTTCATAGATGACAAGATTTTTGAGATAGTGATCTCGAAGTCTTATCTTCAAAAACTTAAGACTTTATAGATAGAGATCTAAAAGGTCTTAATTATGGATACCTTAAGAGATAGTGATCTCCAGGAATAAGGGTATTCTGATAATGATTATGGAAATACTGGTTATGACAATTATTAAGCTATAGTGTCAAGAACACTATAATAGCTTTAACAAGGTTGAGTATTGGTTGCATGAGATGCAACAATCGCATTAGATGCAAGCACTGTTACTGGGGATATGTAAGTGTCGTAAAAGGACTTGGCATAGTCTCGCGGGAACAGAGTGACTGATCAGCTTACCTAGCTATTTTCTAAATAGACTATGATTGTCACATGAGTGTGGGTTTAAATGATTAGCCCATCAATGGCTCTTTGGGCTAGTGGGAGATTGTTGGACATGCGAGCCCACGGCGAGCCATTATGCAATTGCAATTCACTCCTTAAAAACTGAAATAAAGAGTACATAATTTGCATAATAGGTCCCTTAGTACAATTAGGGTTATGTACCATGGCCATCTTAATGATCATACAGCAGTTGATTCAATTATTGAATCATAGAGGCTGGTGCTTAGATGAATATCTAATGGGTTAGATTGAGGACTCGTCGAGCACCGTCAAATGATCGTTAAGAGATGATCTCCAGCCTGAGAAGGAGATGGCAATCCTTTCTCTAAAAGATGATATCTGACCGACCTCTTGATGCAGGTCCTCTGCATAGGAATAGAGATTCGGAGGTGTCAGATTAGTTAGGTCAAAGAGTTGACTTAACGAGATCGAGATAACCAAAGTCCTATATCGTATGCTGTCATGATATAGGCATGCATCCTCTGACCGGAGACAGATGTGTTACTATATGTCTGAGTATGTACATTTGGCAGACCAATAGGTTGATGACCTAATCAAGGTCTATACATCGGCGCGCTGGTGTGCATGTAAGGGTATATGAGTAATACGATCTCTCAAAGGGAACATACAGGTTCATTCACTGAACCGGAAGACATGAGCTCACTCATGAGATATTGGGAAGAATCAAATTCCGTGCGCACGGTCATCTCGCTTTGGAAGCTTGACTGAATTTGTAGGTTTGATATATACTTTTGGAAAGTATATGATCAAGACCTAGGTATGATATATGCTTTTGGAAAGTATATGATCGATACCGACTCCCAATGATCGAATGAGAAACTTACTGATAAAACCATGAAGTAGACAGTATAAAGTTGATCCAATACTTCGGGTTTAGTCTGAGTCTTCCAGTATGCAGGATGTACAGGTATTGGGAATACCTGAGGGTGATGTGATCATAAACGATTGTATAACCATGACGCTTCCATTCCTAGGGAGTGATGAAACGGGTCTGGATTTTAGTGACTCCTCTCAGTAGAGAAGTGATCTGATCTTGGTCCAAGTGTTGGACATTGATCTGAATGTGATTCAGATACAATGAGAAGATTATATTTACGGTCTTGATTTAATCAAGCATCTATGGGAGGCCCGCGATCTGGATTTGAGATACGATCTCAATATCCATGTCACTATACGTGGAACAATACAATCGCCCTGTCTTTATCTCCAAGTATCTGCGGAGAAAGCGCATTATCCTTGAAGGAGTTCATGGATAATTCTATTGTTGATTTATGTATCCGAGCATTGAGAAAATGGATAATTAAATGCGATTTAATTATCATGATTAATATGAATTTGATTCATATTATAAAGAGAGCTATCTTAGATAATTAAATATGATTTGATTATCAAAGATGTGAATAATGTGAATATAATTCATATTATTTGAGAACAAGAGAATAAAGATCCAAGATGATTAAATGTGATTTAATTATCATGGATATGAATAATATGGATAGCAATATCCATATTAGTCATATATATTATAAATGTGATTTATAATATATAAGAGAGAGCTATTTGTGATTTACATTTGTTAATTAAATGTTAATGTGATATGGATTCACATTGGACATTGAATTGAAAATGTAATTTACATTTTGTTTTGGGTTGTGAATATGATTCACAAATTTCCAATGGCATGATTGCAATGTTCACAAAATAAATTGGATTTATTTTTGTGAAATAATTTGTAACAAATGTTGTTGCAAATATTGGAGAGAATCATGAGATAATGTAATCTCATGTAATAGGAAAAAGGAAGCTCCCTTCCTAATGAGGAGAGGGGACGGCCACAATTCCATAAGGAATGTGGTGGCCGTCCACCCTCCTTATGGAAGGAGGCTTGCCTCCTTTCCTATCTCTCCAATGGAGATTGATTTGATATAAATCAAATTATATTTAATATATATTTGATTTTTATTAAATTAATTGTTGTTGTGTTTTTAGCAACAAATCATGACCATTGAAAGAAACACAAATTAATGTGGACCATTGGATTTGTGTTGACACATGGATTGAGATCCATGGATCCCAAAACCCTATAAAAGGAGAGGCACCCCATTGCTCTTCTTTGCACATAAGTGAGACAACAAGTCTCTCTCTCTCTCTCTTTCTTTCTCTTTCTCTCCCTCTCATGGCCGTCCACCATGGATGCCCTAGAGAGGCTCTCCATCGCCGCGGCACCGTGGTTATGCTGCCCGATGTTTTGCTCATGGAACTCCGTCTACTTCGGCATGCCTTGCTCGTGAAGAAGACGTCGGATCTCGTGTGTCGAGATCAGGAGATCCACCGCTTGGATCATCAACATGGATTGCGAGAAGCACGCGGTTCATCCCCGCGCTCGCAAGCGTCTCCTCCAACGGATCGGACTTGAGACAGGAGGTCTCTTCGTTTAGAGACTTGATCGCAACCACGCTTCAAGAGGTAAACCTAATACTTGGTTGTGGTTTAGACGAAACGATCCGAGAAGTGTTCTTGGATCATGTGGTTTCGTCACATGAAAATTTTAATTTCCGCTGCATAGAACAACTAGTGCGACTAGTCGTTCTTCATCGTATTCGATGCGACACTCATGCTTCCGTGATGCGCTTGACGATCTAACCATATCCTTCACTCATAGTCAAACTTCATCATTTTGTTTGATTAGATCTCTCTTGCTATCAATTGAAGTTATAATTAATTATGGAAATAAGGTTGCGTGTAATACTTTGGAATGCAACAAGCTTAAAGTTGATCAATTATAATGATAGAGTTGTTTTCATTATATTGAAAATAAATCTCATCTTTAAGTGAAATTTGACGAGCAATAAGTCATATTGCTTGGTGGATGGATAGAGTATGTGTTATAAAAAAATAGTTATATTACTGTTAAAGTTTAATTTACTGCCTAAATATTTCGTATTCTGCTTTAAAATTTCAATTGAAATGTGGATATAGAAACTTAAATTTTTTCTGACTGTGATCTGTATTCTCTTCTCAATTGAAATATTTGTTAGAAATATTAATTTAAAATTTACTTCTCTGTTCAACTGAAATATTTATTTAAAAAAATTTTAAATTAAAATTCACTGGATCTGTATTCTCTGGTTATTCTCTGCTAAACTGAAATATTTATAAAAAAAATTTACTGGATCCATATTCTCGCTCGGGAACTGTATTCTCTGCTCAACAGAAATATAAAAAAAATTAAATGTATGGATATGCTTAAACAGTATTTACTGTCAGAGCTTACAGGTATGTATATACTTAAACGATATCTACTATCATATGTGAAATACAAATACAAAAGGAATTCGATTGTCTGTGTTGATTGAACGAGATCAAAGATATTATTGAGGGTTTGATTTTCTAAGTTAGTTGGAATGAGACTGAATATATTATTAAGGTTTTGAAATTTTGTCCGGAAATTAATTTGAATAAGATTAAATATAATAATCTAATTAGAAAATGAAATGTGATTGTATAATATTTAATGGAATATATATTGCTGCTGTCGGACTTCGTAAATTAAACAATTTACTATCATCTCAATCTTCTGATTATAGATACTACTTTGGTTCCATTCCCCATTGAGATCTGAATTTGTCAGGACAATACCCCTAACAAATTAATAACTTCTTACACTACCATCATCATTCTCATGTAATCCATTTCATAGGGTTCTAACCTCTAGATAGGCCCTTCCAGGACCGCTCCTACAAGATCTTGACCACTTAAGGATACCAATTGTATGTAAATCAGTATGCAATTAAGTTCAGAGTTATGATCTTATAAAAAGAAAGAAAAATTAATACAAATCCTTGGATTTTAATACGCTTCTCTTATAAAGCAAAAAATCCCCAACCAATTGATCTTTGAATATGATCTACTATATCACTAACTATAAAATAGTGACAAGATGCCTAGATCTATAACATTAACCACAATAGACATCAAGAAAGGTGGAGAAACAAATCTATCAATTGAAAGAGCAACTTTTATATATAGAAGTTATTGGGTAGGAATCTTCTTAATGTCAAGATAAGAATCAGTGATGTCTGTTAAGTAATAGTGCCAGTCATGGTGGCTTTTACACATGACCGTGCGAGGGTGCGATGACCCTCAACTGGGTGGAGGAAAGGATGCCCAGTTCGGGCAGCGGCCGCAAAGTGTGCGGGTCTAGGATTCTGATCTCTTCTTCGGTTTTTATGCGAGCTCGCAGTGTTTTCACGCCTCGTTGGGATCCGGACTTTGTCCAGTTCTGCTGACCCTCTGTTTTAGGATACCCAGGCTGGGGATCCTCGGTTTAGTTTTCGTACGAGCTCGGTTGCCCGTTACCGATCGGACCGTTTTTTTAGAGTGACTTTTCCGGAGAGTCTCTCACCCATCTCAATGGCGTAGTTTTGGAGTAGACCTATCCCTCTATTGGACCGCACTTCCAATTAGAGGGCGAGACGGAAGAGCCCTTTTATTGGCTACCTCACCGCTCGAGTTTTTCTTTCATCAGCAGACTTGACGATTTTACATCCAGATCATCCATACCGACATCTAAATCATTTAGAGTTACATCTGAGAAAATTTCAGTTAAGTTTGGAGGAAATTACAATTAAAATTGAGTTGATTGGAAGGGACTATAATCTGATTTGAAATTCATATAAGTTAGTGGACGTGTTGGGAACTTAGTTAGGATGCATTACACAACACCGCATGTCTACGGATGCACCCCAACCCTAAGGCACTTTTAATACCTTAGAGTCATAGTGTGAGGTTACACAGAGACCAAGACCACTGACTATCCACTAACTCAAAAGAGTAAATAAAATTAAGAATCAAATCAATCATCACCATATCAGTCCATTATCAAAAACCATGACATAATCTGAATGACCAGAAAATAGCATCTACATGTGCCATCAACTATATTTATATATATAAGATCCACTACATGATCTCCAAGACCCAACCTCATAATCTTTAAAACGTAAGAAATCATTATGTGTTTAAGGATCGTCATCTAAACTTTATATATATATATAAAGAATGGGAAAAAGGGGTGAACATGTGAGCTACATACCAAACAGTTGAAAACCATTCTCTACGCAAGTAGTGGTAGATTTTTTATCATATATGCCTTTCTACTTGCTCGCTTTTGAAAATAATTAAATGCCTGCTTATTTTTTTAAGTTTTTGGGAGGTACCGACGCCCACTGACACCTCTTCTTTCCTAACATTTTTTGTCAGGCAAAAATCCTGCTGCTCAGTAGCTATTGATGTTTCTAGGCGATAGGGTATATGCCAGACGGTATGTTGTTTTGTTCCGTTTTTGGTTCATTTTATAATGTAAATGTTTCCCCTTCTCTTCTGTACAGAATTTTAGGATATATTGTGTATACTGGCAGACTCTTGTACATAATGTAATTATATGAAAATTTATGAAATGAAATGGTGGTGTTGACACTTGTTCTATCTGGTCCTTGTGGTTTATGAAAAGAATGTGAATGTCATATGCAAATATAACGGCACCGAAAATTTTTTCCTGTTTTCCACAGCTTATGCGATCTAATGCGAATGAAATGTCGCGAAGGTGTCGTAAACGCGTACCCAGATCCAAGGGGATTCACAAGTTTGGTATCAGAGCAGTGGTACCCCGATACACATATTCGCAGTATTTCAATTCCGATCGCATTGAGTTCTTGGATAGCGGCAGTCTTCCGACTTGTCGTGATTCCGAGAAGGAAAAATACGACATTCAGATTGAATCACCACAAATGTCACCCATTTCATTAATTTTCATATTATATCTGAAGAAAAGAAAAAGTATATATCATTGTATCTGTGAACAATAGATTTTGTGACTAATAAACGGTTCTCATGCAGAGGCATGACATCCCGACCAGGGCAAAAGATGACTGACCAGGTGACACGCATACTGACTGCCCTCACCGACCTACAGTAGCAGCAGGCTGCCATGCGAGGTCAGCAGGAGCAGATATTGGCCCAGCAGATTGAGATTGCCGGCAGACAGACATACATAGAGATGAGGCTTGAGGACCTATCAGATTTCACGTACCATCCATCACAGGATGGAACACGGCAGGACCAACACCAGTCTGTTGAGGTAGAGCAACCTCATCCTGATGATCCACTTGAAGAGGTACCTGAGCATGGAGCAGATGATGCAGACTTTTACAGGGAGCAGGACTCTGTTGACTTTGCAGACGAGGGTGCACACGAGTACTCAACTATTCACAAGCACCAGTCCTTTTTCACATCCTACCAGCGGGCCAACATACCGTTGTTCGAGGGCACCGGTACACAAGATGTTGCTGAGTAGTGGCTGAAGAGAGTGTTGAAGGTGCTCAGGATGATTCGCGCACCACGAGACACGTGGCTATCTTTCATGGAGTATTCATTGACAGACTTTGCTGAGAGATGGAGGGAGGCTGTAGTATCTGAGTTAGGCTGAGAGCCTACATGGAACGATTTCGAGATGAGGTTCAGAGCCCACTTCTTTTCTGCGAAGTAGAAGGAGTCCTAACGCCGACTTTTTGCAGAGCTTTGTCAGGGACAGATGACAGCTCGAGATTACTTTATCTGGTATATAGAGTTGTCACGACATACACGAGCAGCTGGTGCATTTACAGAGGAAAACCTGGAATAGTTTATTGGGGCATGCGAGAGAAGGTACATGAGAAGCTGGCTGTACTACACATCACATCCATCTCTCAGGCTACCGATGTAGCAGAGAAATTCGAGGACATCAGAGGGAGACGTTTTGGGAGCTCGTCTGGAGCAACGCCTAGACCTCGACGATCTTTTGGACCAATATGTCAACCGTTTCAGCAGCAGAGGTCAGCCAGACGTTTCCGACCTATAGGATCGGTCTCTGACAGTAGTCGCTCTTCTCCATCGACTACTTTAGAAGGAGCACTTGCTGGACGTGACGCATATTCCGCTCGACCATCTGGGTCGCAGCGAGCATACAGACCACCTGCAGGACCATCCCGGAGCACTGATACGACTACTCCACCTACCAGATCAGTCCGGTGTTACCGATGTCATGAGTGAGGACATTACCGATCACAGTGCCCACATGCTTCTGGTGAGCCTCAGCCACAACCTTCACAGTCACAGCCTCAGACACAACGTTCATGGAGTTTCCGTGGCAGGAACTCCAAATTTAGGCCACAGCAGCAACGACAGACGCAGAGTGTGGTAGGTTCCAGTGCTGCACCAGCCGGGCAGGGGCAGTTACATGCAGTTACTGAGGAGTAGGCACGTTCAACGATTATTGTGCTGAAAGGTATGGTCTCAGTCTTGGGCCGATCTTTCCATGTTTTATTTGATTCTGGTGCGACACACTCTTTTCTTGCTTCGAGGCTACTAGCTTCTTTAGATATAGTTGCAGAGACACTATCTTCTCCATATCACATTCGAGGGCCAGATGACCAGTTGTTTATCATCTCCCTGATAGTCAAGCACTTTCCCGTACTGATTGGCGGTCACGAGATGATCACAGATTGTCTACTTCTACAGCTTGATGAGTTCGACTTGATTTTGGGTATGGATTGGTTGTCTGCTCATCATGCACTTGTTGATTGCTTTAGGAAGACAGTTGTCTTCATGATTCCAGATTTACCCGAGTTCACTTTTGAGGGCACTATACATGACTCCACCATGGAGTACATTTCCGTGTTACGAGCTTAGCGACTTGTTGATCGGGGTTGCGATTCCTATCTTGCATTTGTTGGGGAGGTATATGATCATGAGCCGATGACACAGGACATCACAGTATTATCTGAATGTCCAGATGTTTTCCTGATGAGCTACCAGGATTACCTCCAGAGAGAGATCGAGTTTGAGATCACATTACTACAAGATACACAACTGATCGCGATGGCTCCTTACCGCATGACACCTGCTGAGTTGAGAGAACTAAAGGTGCAGTTGCAAGAGTTACTTGACTTGGGATTCGTGAGGCCGAGCACTTCACCTTGTGGTGCTCTGGTTCTATTTGTCAAGAAGAAAGATGGATCCATGAGGTTATGCATCGATTACAAGCAGCTGAACAAGAGAACGGTGAAGAACCGTTATCCTTTGCCACACATCGATGATTTGTTTTGACCAGCTCCAGGGATCTTCGGTGTTCTCAAAGGTCAATCTTCGCTCAAGCTACTATCAGCTGAGGATTTGAGAGTCGGATATTCCGAAGACTGCTTTCAGGACGCGCTATAGACATTACGAGTTTGTGGTGATGCCGTTTGGGCTCACCAATACACCTGCAGCTTTCATGGATATGATGAACATGATTTTCCGTCCATATTTGGACAAATTTGTGGTGGTGTTCATAGATGATGTGCTCATCTACTCACGGAATGAATGAGATCATGCGAATGATCTACGGACTGTCTTAGATACTTTGCGAGAGCACAAGCTATATGCCAAGTTGAGCAAATGCGAGTTCTGGTTATCACAGGTCTCATTTTTAGGGCATGTCATTTCTGGAGCAGGCATCGCAGTTGATCCTGCGAAGATTGAGGCAATCATGTCTTGGGAACAACCCAAGACAGTTACTCAGATTCGGAGCTTCCTCAGGCTAGCGAGCTATCACAGAAACTTTGTCAACGGATATTCATGCATTGGTAGCCCTTTGACATGATTGACGCAGAAGGGAGTTCCATTCATTTGAGAGGATTCTTGTGAGCAGGCCTTCAATACAATGAAGGAGAGATTGACTATGACATCTATACTAGCTCTTCCTTCAGTCACTCAGGATTATGCAGTCTACACAGATGCATCTGGAGAAGGTCTAGGAGCAGTATTGATGCAGAGAGGACATGTGATTGCTTATGCATCACGATAGTTGAGGTCGCATGAGCGGAATTACCCTACACATGACTTGGAGTTGGCGGCAGTTGTCTTCGCTCTGAAGATCTGGCGACACTATTTATATGGGGTGAGCTTCGAGATTTTCACAGATCACAAGAGCCTAAAGTATATCTTTGATCAGAAGGAGCTGAACATGAAGCAACGCAGATGGCTCGAGCCACTGAAGGATTATAATTGCACGATCTCTTACCATCCCGGTAAGAAAAACATGGTGGCTGATGCACTTAGGAGGAGGGCTCATACTGAGGGTACGACAAACTGGCTATATACATGGGATATGCTTGCTGCCTTGACTGATTGGCATCCACATGAGAGCGCATCCATTTCTACCACCGTACCTCCACGATTCAGCAGTTTGTGGGATCGCATCATCGAAGGCCAGAAGACAGATCCTAGGAGCCGAGCTAGATACATGCATACCGTCAAAGATGAGGTTGATGACTGTGTTGTTATTGGAAGAAATGAAAGAGAGAACTTGTTTATTCCAGGGAACCCTAGGCTCTCTTATATAGAGAAAGCCTATGGGTAAATTACATAACACGGAACAACAAAAATAAGCATGACACATAAATACATAAATACTAGAAATATCTCTACACTCCCCCTCAAGATGGAACATAGATGTCAATCATGCTCAGCTTGGAAGAGCATTTCTGAAACGGCCCTCTGAGTAATGGCTTAGTAAAAATATCTGCAGTCTGCTCTCCTGAACTAACTTGGGAAGTATAAATCAACCCCTTCCGAATCATATCCATGTTATAGTGGCTGTCTACCTCTATATGCTTCGTGCTTTCATGAAATGCGGGGTTATTAGCAATAAATAATGCTGCTTGATTATCACATTGTAACTCCATGGGTAATAGTACATCTATATGCAGATCTGCCAATACGGCTCGAACCTACATCATCTCCGTACTTGCCTGTGCCATGGCTCTGTACTCAGATTCATCACTATATCTAGCCACCACTGTCTGTTTCTTGTTTTTCCAAGAAACTAAGGAACTGCCAACAAACACTGCAAAACCTGAGGTAGATTTCCGATCTCTAGGACATCTTGCATAATCTGCATCAGCACAAGCAGAGATAGAAAGATTTGTTTCTTTCCTGAACAACAATCCTGCACCCGGAGACGACTTTAGATACCTTAGTATCATATATACAACATCCATGTGTATTCGTCTGGGCTGTTCCATGAAATGACTCGCCCGACTAACTGCAAAGGCAATGTCAGGTCTGGTGATAGTAATATAGAGAAGTTTTCCCACCATTTCTCTATATCTTCTTTTGCCAACTTCCTCTGTATCATCTCCATATAGCTTCATACTGGGATCCATGGGAGTAGTAGAGGGTCGACACCCGATCATCCCTGTCTCAACAAGCATATCTGTAATGTGTTTCCTTTGGGTCATCACAAGACCCTGTGCATTCCTCGCAAACTCCAATCCCAAAAAGTATCGTAGAGTACCAAGATCCTTCGTCACAAACTGATGACCTAAAAATGCTTATGCCATATTTATCCCTGCATTTCATCTCCCGTAACAAGTATATCATCAACATATACCATAATAACAACAATACCTCTGGGAGTCTTCTGGACAAACAAAGAGTGGTCAGCATTTGATCTTATGAACCCTTGCTTCTGAATAAGATCTGAAAGCTTTTGAAACCATGCCCGCGGACTTTGTTTAAAACCATATATGACCTTGTGAAGTCTACACACCATATGACACTCCCCCTTAGCAGCAAATCCCGGAGGCTGCTGCATGTAGACTTCTTCCTGCAGATCTCCATATAAAAAGGCATTTTTAACATCAAACTGGAATAAGGGCCAATCACGTACCACTGCGAGTGACAGAAGAACATGTCGAGTAAAATGACGGGCTACTGGGGAAAAAGTGTCCATATAATCCACGCCATAGGTCTGAGTGAATCCACAGGCCACTAGTCTTGCTTTGTAGCGATCAAGGCTGCCATCCACATTATATTTGGCAGTAAAGACCCATTTACAACTGACCACAGAAGCTCCTGGTGGAGTAACAACCAAGCTCCATGTACCACGAGATCACAATGCAGCCATTTCCTCTTCCATGACTAATCGCCAACTGCTGTCTTTCAAGGCATCCTAATAGTTCCGTGGTATCTCCACGGTAGATAGGGCAATAGTGAATCTTTTTGGAATTCGCCAGTGAGGCGATGGAATGAAACCTGTGAAGCAAGTGGATAAGACGCACGCGTCCGCTTGGATTTCCTCAGGGCAATAGGTACATCTAAATCATCAATAATGTCCACCTGTACATCATTGTCCTGCACTTGTGCATTGTCAATCCCATCATTACTAATATCATCTGGACATACCTGGGGCGTGGTGGATGAATGACGACGTCCATGAGCAGGATTCTGGTGATGAGTATAAAATTTTGCTAGAGGTAGTACTGGTGGTGGTGGAGGTGGTGGTGGTGGTGACGGTGGTGACACTACAGGATTGGGTACATGCTTAAACTGACATACAGGAGGAGGTGGCACATAAATGTCATCATCAGTAGGGGAAGGAGTCATCCTGTCACCTGTATGCGAGAAATACATGACATTTTCAAAGAAGGTGACATCAACACTGACATAATATATGTTATTCACAGGATCATAGCATCGATAGCCCTTTTGAGTACGAGAGTACCCCAGAAACACACACTTGACAACCCTAGATGAGAGCTTGTCAATCCCTAGAGTGAGATGATGGACAAATGCAACTGAACCAAAAACACGAGGAGTTAGTGAGAACAATTCCCAGTCAGTAAAGACAACAGAAAGAGGAACTTTCTCACTCAACACAGTAGATGGCATACGATTGATCAGATAATCCGCCATAAGAACAGCATCACCCCAAAAAGACAGAGGAGCACAACTATGAATAAGTAAAGTCCGAGCCACATCAAGGAGATGACGATGTTTTCTCTCTGCAACACCGTTCTGTTGAGATGTGTAGGCACAAGTTCTTTGATGAATAATGCCACAAGACAAGAAGAAATGGGACAGAGCACGAGTGCAAAATTCTAATGCATTATCTGTGCGCATAGTTTTCACATTAGAAGAAAAAACGTTCCGAATTTCATTGATAAGATTTTTTATTACATCTCTCGCTTCAGATTTATTTTTCAATAAGAAGACCTAAGACAATCTAGAGAAATCATCAACGACCACTAGGTAAAATCTGTGTCCCTGGTGATCAGGTACACGACTCAGACCCCAAATATCAACATGCAATAACCCAAAAGGGGAGCGACTGCTCTTGGACTCACGACGAGGGAAAGTAGACCTGTGATGCTTTCTCAACTGACATGCTTCACACTGGAAAGAAGACTTCGATGAAATCTGGGGTAAGATATGACGCATCTTCTGAAGAGGAAGATGACCAAAACGTAGATGCCAGGTAATAGAGAAGCAGATCCACTGGACTGAGATGAGACACTAACATAGGAGGTACGAACCAACCGTAAAGACCATCCTGCTCACAGCCACAACCAATCACCCTGCCCGTTAGAATGTCCTAAAAAACAAGAGATGATGGGTCAAATATAGCTCGACAATGTAAATCCTTTGTAAACTGACTAATAGAGAGTAAGTTCATCGAGAAATCTGGAGCATGCAAAACATTCAACAGGCGAATGGAGGGTTTCAAACAGATCTCCCCCTGTCCAATGATGGGGAATGAGTCCCATCTGCTTTTACTACCGATCTCCCTGGGGAAACCTCTCTGTAGGATGTGAACTTATCTCTGTCCCGACATAGATGATGTGTCGCACCGGAGTCCATGATCCATTCCAAAACATCAGAACTGTGACATGATGTAGAGGCATATATGCTACTTGATGTGCCTGCCGTGGCTGAGGTGGTGGCAGGGGCTGAAGCTGCGATGTCTGAGTGTCCTCCCGGTGAATCAGTAGTGGCATGAGGCATAATATCCCGTAGTCTGGAGACAAGATCCTCAAACCGATGGTCTGAAGTAGATGGCAGTGTGGGCACAGCATGCTCGGCTACACAGGCAGATGCAGGAAAACCATGCTTAGAATAGCATGTATCTTCCGCATGACCTGGACGATGACAGAAGGTGCATGGCTTACGGAAGCAGCCACCTCAACCACGAGGTCCACGACCGCGAAAAGAGGAGGGGACACCTCTGCCTCGGGAAGTAGCCATCGCTGAAGGAGGTGGCGTAGACATTGAAGATGAAACCGAAATTCGACTGAGTCGTCGATACACTTCCTCCACTGGAGGAATAGTAGCATCTGCCAGTATCTGCGAGCGAGCCGCATCATACTCCGGGTCTAAAGCTGATAGTAAAACCCCTACCATTTTAGCATTCCGGAACGTCTTCTGCTGCTCAGGGGTCGCCATCAATGGAATGATACTGTAAAGCTTCTCAAACGTCCCCCATAGGGATGTATACAACGAATGCAGTGGTCGGTCATTCTGCTTGACCGTAAAGATGTCATGCTGAAGTTGTAGGATCTTGGTCTCGTTCCTCATCTGTGAGTACGTCGCAACAAGAATATCCCACATGGCCTTAGCTGTAGGCTGATGTAGGACATCATTGACAATCTCCATTGTTAGAGTGTCAGAAAGCCAGACCTTGGCATACGAATCATCAACCTCCTATGAGGCGTAAATCCTCGTCTTCTCTGCTAGCTCATCTTCGGTAAGAATGTTCTTCTTACCGTTGGTATCCTTCTAGATCATATCTCTAGTACAATGACAATCTACCTCAATATGCTTCGTTCTCTCATGAAAAGCAGGGATGCTGATAATGAAGAGAGCAGCTTGATTGTCACATTGAAGGTTCATGGGGAGAGGCACCTCTATAGCCAAGTTAGTAAGGACAGATCTGACTCACATCATCTCTGTACTCTCCTGTGCCATAGCCCTATATTCTGACTAAGCACTCGATCTGGCAACAACAGTCTGCTTTTTGTATTTCCAGGAAACTAGCGAATTCCCTATAAATACAGCAAATCCTGAGGTAGACTTTCTATCTTTTGAACATCCAGCATAATCTGCATCTACAGATGCTGTAACTGAGAGAGATGTGCCCCTGCTGAACAAAAGTCTGTGCCAGGTGAATTCTTCAGGTATCTCAGAATCATATAGACCGCATCCATATCTATCTATCTCGGTTGCTCCATGAACTGACTTACTTTGCTCGCAGCAAAGGATATGTCAGGCCTCGTAATAGTCACATATAGTAGCTTACCCATAATTTCCCTGTATTTATTCTTGTCGACCTCTTCAGTACCATCATCGTAAAACTTCATACCCGCGTCAATGGGAGTAGTGGCAGGTTTACAATCTGCCATGCTTGTCTCTAAGAGGAGATCTGTAACATACTTCCTCTGTGTCATCACCAGACCACGTTGGTTCCTGGAAAACTCTAGCCCAAGAAAGTAATGTAGATGTCCAAGATCCTTGGTCACAAACTGCTGACCTAGGAAGTTCTTAGCTCCTTGAATGCCTTGTTCATCATCTCCTGTAACAATAATGTCAATGTACACAAGAATGACAATGGTACCTCTCAATGTCTTCTGCACAAACAATGAGTGATCAGTAGTCGATCGCACAAACCCCTGTCGTTCTATCAAGTTCGAGAGCTTATGGAACCATGCCCTTGGACTTCTATCAAGTTCGAGAGCTTCTGGAACCATGCCCTTGGACTCTGCTTAAGGCCATAAATCGCCTTATGTAGTATGCAAACCTTCTGACACTCCCCCTCAGCAGCAAACCCAGGTGGCTGCTGCATGTAGACCTCTTCCTGAAGATCATTGTAAAGGAAGGCATTCTTCACATCGAGTTGATACAATGGCCAATCTCGTGACACAGCAACAGAAAGAAGAATACTCAATGTAGAATGCCTGGCCACCGGAGAGAAAGTATCCTGATAGTCCACCCCATAAGTCTGGGTGAACCTACGTGCCACCAGTCTCGCCCTATAGCGATCCACGATGTCATCCACGCGGTGTTTCACTGTGAACACCCATTTGCATCCCACAATGGATGCATCAACCGGAGCAGAGACAAGACTCCACGTACCACGTGAATGTAGCGTTGCCATCTCCTCTTCCATAGCTAAACGCCAGCGAGTATCCTTCAATGCCTCCTCATAGTTTCGTGGAATGTCCACAATAGAGAGAGTTGCGATAAATTTCTGAAAATCCCCTGTTAGACGATGAAAGGAGACCTGAGATGCTAAGGGATAAGAGGCACAGGAGAGCTTCTGCTTCCTAATTGCAATAGGATTATCCAGGTCAGTTATAATACCCTCCATCGGCGTGTTATTTTCTTGCAATGACTCTTGCATTGATACAATGTCGGACCCATTATTAGAAGCTATGTTATCAAATCAAACCTGGGGCTCCGTAAGAGTTGGGCGAAAACCATGAGCAGGCGCAGTTCGACGCGTGTAGACCTTAGGAAGGGATGGAACAAGTGGCACACGTGACTGGATAGAAGGTGATGATGGAGGAGGTGGTGGTGGAGGAGGAGGAGGAGCAGGTGGTGATGGAGTAGGAAGTGGTGGAGGAGGAGGCATGTAGATCTCATTGTCTAGGTCGGATGAGGCTAACCGATCACCTGTAGAGGAGAAGTACATGACTGACTCGAAACAGGTGACATCAGCACTGATATAGTATTTTCTGCTCAAAGGATCATAACACCAATATCCCTTCTAAGTCCTAGAGTACCCAACAAAGACGCATTTGACAGCTCTAGGAGAGAGCTTGTCAAGGCCAGGAGACAACTTGTGAACAAATGCAACATATCCGAACATACGAGGAGTAAGGAAGAATGAATCCTTTCCAGGGAAAGCTATAGAGAAAGGAGTCTTCTCACCTAGGGCAGATGACGGCATGCGATTAACCAAATCGCATGCTGTGAGAACAGCATCTCCCCAAAACGAATGTGGTGTACGACTCTGAATAAGAAGAGTTCGAGTAACATCAAGCAGATGACGATGCTTTCTTTCAACCATGTCATTTTGTTGAGAGGTGTAGGGACAAGAAGTTTGATGAATATGAAAGAAAATGAGACAAATCACGAGTATAAAACTCCAAAGCATTGTCAGTTCGCACAAACTTCACAGAAGCATAGAAAAAAAATTCACTTCAATAATAAAGGTTTTGATCACATTCCCTGCTTCGAATTTATTTCTCAAAAGAAAGACTCATGACAAGCGTGAATAATCGTCCACAGCTACAAGATAAAACATGTGTCCTTGATGATCAGGTACACGACTCGGACCCCAGATATCGATATGAAACAACTCAAAAAGGGAGTTATTGCTCCTACTCTGGCGACTAGGAAAGGCAAACCGGTGATGTTTTCCCAGCTGACATGCATCACATTGAAAAGAAGTACTATGTGAGATCTGCGGCAGAATATGACACATCTTCTGAAGAGGGAGATGACCAAACCGGAGATGCCAATTGAAAGGAGAGACTGATACTGACGAATGAGAAGATACGCCAGCATAGGAAGTCAGAACCAGACGATAGAGGCCACCACGCTCACGGCCACACCCAATCACTTTTCCCGCAACAACGTCCTGAAAAATAAGAGATAGTGGGTCAAAAATGGCTCTACAGTGCAAATCCTTTGTAATCTGACTAATTGAAAGTAGATTCATAGAGAAATATGGAGCATGTAGGACATTCTATAGACGCATCGAAGGCGTCAAAGTAATCTCCCCCTGTCCTATGATAGAGGAATGAATTCCATCAGCTATCATAACTGTTCTTTCTGGTGAAACCTGTTTATATGCCGAAAGCAGATTTCGGTCTCTACAGAGATGATGGGTTGCACCGGAGTCCATGATCCACTTTGTAATATCAGACCCATGGCAAGATGTAAAAACACAAGTACCTGTAGAGCTAGTTGTAGCAGAGGTACTGGCAGATGCTGAGGCAGCCACATCTGAGTGATCTGCCGAAGATGGTGATGCGGAAGGAGGTATAATATCCCTCAATCTGGCAACAAGATGATTAAACTGTTGATCAAACGTGGAAGCAACAGGCGACTCAATCTGCTCTGCAAGCCGAGCCGATGCACGAAACTCATGCTTGGAATAACACGTTTCCTCAGTATGCCCTTGGCGATGACAAAAGGTACATGTCTGACACATGCGACCTCCTCTGCCACGAGGTCCACGTCCATGGAAGTTAGAATGACCTCCTCTTCCTCGGGAAGCTGCCATGTGAACCCCCTCGGATCCGGCTACCCATTTACGACACCATCGCGGCATTTCATTCGCATTAAGATCGCATAAGCTACGGAAAACAGGAAATTTTTTTCGCTGCTGCTATATTTGCATGACAATCACATTCTTTTCATAAACCACAAGGACCAGAAAACAAGTATCAACACCATCATTTCATTTCATAAATTTTCAAATAATTACATTATGCACAAGAGTCTACCAGTATACACAGTATATCCCAAAATTCTGTACAGAAGAGAAGGGGAAACATTTACATCATAAAATGAATCAAAAACTGAACAAAAACAGCATACCATCTGGTATATACCCTATCGCCTGGAAACATCAACGGCTACTGACTAGCTGGCTTTTTGCCTGCCAAAACATGTTATGAAAGAAGAGGCGTCAGCGGGCACTCGTACCTCCCAAAAACTTAAAAAATAAGCGGGCATTTAATTATTTTCAAAAGCGAGCAAGTAGAAAGGCATATATGATGAAAAATCTACCACTACTTGCGTAGAGAATGGTTTTCAACTGTTTGGCATTTAGCTCACATGTTCACCCCTTTTTTCCATTCCTCATATATATATATATATATATATATATATATAAAGTTTAGATGACGATCCCTAAACATATAATGATTTCCTGCATTTTAAAGATCATGATTTTGGATCTTGGAGATCATGTAGTGGATCTTATATATATATATATATAGTTGATGGCATATGCAGATGCTATTTTCTGGTCATTGAGATTATGTCATGATTTTTGATAATGGACTGATATGGTGATGATTGATTTGATTCTTAATTCTATTTACTCTTTTGAGTTAGTGGATAGTCTGTGGTCTTGGTCTCCGTGTAACCTCACACTATGACTCTAAGGTATTAAAAGTGCCTTAGGGTTGGGATGCATCCGTAGACATGCGGTGTTGTGTAATGCATCCATGGGCGGAGGGAAAGGGGGACGGGTGGGGGCCATGGCCCCCCTCCCAAAATAAAAAATACATAGGCTGTAGCTCTTCGACCTTCCATGATTCGCCGGTGCTTGGGAAATTCTTTGCCCTTCACATTTTGCAGGTTCAAGCGCCTTCTCAATTCTTTTGTTTTTCCTTCCAGCTTCCCCCGCCTATTTACCATTTCCTTTGGGAGGTGCTTTGGTTCTCGTGCCTCTAGGAAACAGAGTGAGGAGTCACGGACTTGATGGGCATCTCTTCCTCGGTAATCTATACGGGAAACAAGAAGGCGTCGTTTGGATACAAGGATGACCTCTTCGTGACTTCCCCTCGAGCTCTTCTTTTCTTTAGCTTTAATTTCATGATTCATAATCCTACTTTGACGATTTGATCGGGAGGTTACTTTTTAAAATTCAATATTACTTCCTTCTGTACTATAGTTGAGTTGTCATTATAACACTATGCATAAACGTACAATTTAATGTATGAATATACGAGAATATAAATATGCAGTAATACAAAGAAAGGAAGGATATGGTAGTTTACAATATATATGACCTTATATGATGTGAATTCTATTTTAAAATTTTTATAAAAAGAAAATAGGCAATAGAAAGTGTTACATAAATAACTGATGTTATTTCGATTAGTCTATAAATTTGAAACTTGTATTATAATATACATAAGAAATAATAACAATATATTAAAGACACAATGAACACACACTACGACATGCATATAATCAAATAAATATTTTATAGATAATTTAAACTAACATGTTTTTGACGAGTTTGTAAATAAAGGAGTATACTTGCTGCAGCAAAATTGACATAAGATAATCAATAATTTGACTATTCATTACCAGTCATTTAACTTTAAAATTATAACAAGGAATTTTGGTTCTTTGTAACTAGCAATGAATGTTAAATTCTTTATTAAAGGTTCTTATAACGACAATATTTCCAATGAATAGGGAAAAAGACAACATAACACCTTTGTTACATGATTTATCATGAGAAATACAACAAAGAATACAAGAAAATTAAAAGTATGGAGCAGCGAGTAATATTTGTTGTTTGTGTTTTATAGCTACGGAAGATATGACACCGGGTAGTAAATTGTTCATGCCTTAGGCCAATTTTAATTGTAGCGAGTACATGTTTTCTTGTTTTTACCATCTCTACAGCAACATAAAATTATTACAACAAAATCGACCAATGGTAATGAATAGTTATAGATATCCATAACATAACAATATTATCCGTTGTGAAGTTATCTTTTTTTTATTATTCACAATAAATGGTGTATTCATTGCTTAAGTTTTGTATAATGACGATGATCTATTGACTTTTACTCTTTGTGTACATTTATTTTAATCGTTATTAATCTAGCAATTTTTTGACAAAAAATTCTATAACTATTGTTATATAATTATTGGTAATAATATAGCAATAAATGATATTCATTGTGCATGTAAAGAATCAAACAACAAACAATATTTGCTATTATATATTTGATTATGAAAGATATGACTGCTAATATTAAATCATTTGCTATCATATACTAAATTTTTTTAATGAATGCATCAACAATGCAACACCTTCTTTTTCCGGTTATATTGTAGCAAGAAATAGGATATGCTAACACGTGGTCTCCTTTTTCTCATTTCCACGGCATCGAGCAAGGAAATTTCTCATTTTTTTGTTGGCCCCTCCTATAAAAATTTCCTGGCTCCGCCTGAATGCATCCTAACTAAGTTCCCAACACGTCCCCTAACTTATAGGAATTTCGAATCAGATTATAGTCACTTCCAATCAACTCAATTTCAATTGTAATTTCCTCCAACCTTAAATGAAATTTTCTCGGATGTAACTCTAAATGATTTAGATGTCGATATGGATGATCTGGATATAAAATCGTCAAGTCTGTTGGCGAAAGAAAAACTCAAGCGGTGAGGTAGCCAACAAAAGGGCTCTTCTGTCTCGCCCTCTAATTGGAAGTGCGGTCCAATAGAGGGATAGGTCTACTCCAAAACTAAAACACTGATACGGGTGAGAGACTCTCTAGAAAAGTCACTCTAGAAAAATGGCCCGACCGGTAACGGGCAACCGAACTCGTACGAAAACTAAACCGAGGATCCCTCGCATGGGTATCCTAAAACAGAGGGTCAGCGGAACTGTTCAAAGTCGGGATCCCAACGAGGCGTAAAAACACAGCGAGCTCGCGTAAAAACCGAAGAAGGGACTGGGATCCTAGACCTACACACTTGGCGGCCGCTGCCCGAACTGGGCTTCCTTTCCTCCGCCCAGTTGAGGGGGTCACCGCACCCTCGCACGGTCATGTGTAAAAGCCACCACGACCAGCACTATTACTTAACAGACATCATCGATTCGTATCTTGACATTGAGAAGATTCCTGCCCAATAACTTCTATATATAAAAGTTGCTTTTTCAATTGATAGATTTGTTTCTCTACCTTTCTTGATGTCTATTGTGGTTAATGTTATAAATTTAGGCATCTTGTCACTATTTTATCGTTAGTGATATAGTAGATCCTATTCAAAGATCAATAGGTTGGGGATTTTTAGCTTTATAAGAGAAGAGTATTAAAATCCTAAGATTTGTATTAAATTTTCTTTCTTTTTATAAGATCATAACTATGAACTTAATTGCATATTGATTTACATACAATTGGTATCCTTAAGAGGTTAAGATCTTGTAGGAGCAGTCCTGGAAGGGCCTATCTAGAGGTTGAAGTTATTAATTTGTTAGGGGTATTGTCCTGACAAATTCTGATCTCAATGGGGAATGGAACCAAAGTAGTATCTTTAATCAGAAGATTGAGATGATAGTAAACTGTTTAATTTACGAAGTCCGACAATACTAGAGTATATACATCAATATATATTCCATTAAATATTATATAATTGCATTTCATTTTTTAATTAGATTATTATATTTAATCTTATTCAAATTAATTTCCGGACAAAATTTCGAAACCTTAATAATATATTCAATCTCATTCCAACTAACTTAGCAAATCAAACCCTCAATAATATCTATGATCTCGTTCAATCAACTCGCAGACAATCGAATTCCTTTTGTATATGTATTTCACATATGATAGTAGATATGGTTTAAGTGTATACATATCTATAAGCTCTGACAGTAGATACTGTTTAAGCATATTCATACATTTAATTTTTTTTATATTTCTGTTGAGCAGAGAATACAGTTCCCAAGCGAGGATATGGATCCAGTAAAAAAAATTTTATAAATATTTCGGTTGAGCAGAGAATATCCAGAGAATACAGATCCAGTAAATTTTAATTTAATTTTTTTAAATAAATATTTCAGTTCGACAGAGAAGTAAATTTTAAATTAATATTTTTAACAAATATTTCAATTGAGAAGAGAATACAGATCACAGTCAGAAAAAATTTAAGTTTCTATATCCACATTTCAATTGAAATTTTAAAGCCACAGAATATTTAGGCAGTAAATTAAACTTTAACAGTAATATAACTATTTTTTTATAACACAGATACTCTATCCATCCACCAAGCAATATGACTTATTGCTCCACAAATTTCAATTAAAGTTGAGATTTATTTTCAATATAATGAAAACAACTCTATCATTATAATTGATCAACTTTTAGCTTGTTGCATTCCAAAGTATTACATGCAACCTTATTTCCAGAATTAATTATAACTTAAATTGATAGCAAGAGAGATCTAATCAAACAAAATGAAGAAGTTTGACTAAGAGCACAGTGAGTCCAATAGAGAAATGAGACCAAAATAATATATATCCACATGCATGGCAGCAAAGAGGAGGGGAGGGATGTACCTAATTAGATCTCCAAAATGGAGATCTAATTGCATGGAAAATGACTGAATAGTAGGCTTCTCAGCAACAGGTGTGGCTGCATGCAGTAGCTCTTTTGATTGAAGAAGGCAAGAGCTTCCAGAGCTGCAGGTTAACGGCAGTTTGCAGCTCTGTTGGAAGCGATGGTTGTAGAATTTTGAAGGCAGCAGCTGGTCCTTGAGATTGTAGAGAAAAAGGCTCCAACAGTGTCTCCCAGAAGCTGGACAGCAGGAGGAGAAAGAGGGCTCTCGGCTGGAAATGGGAGAAAAAGAGAGTGGGGCAACTTGGTGATATTTATAAGGGGAATGGGGGCTTGCGGTGAAGCCAAATGGAAAAAAATAGAAGTCCAGATGGAAAGGAAGGAAAGCCAATGGCTATTCCAGACAGCAGTCTAATCTGCTAGCTGTACAAAAATAAATTTTATTTATTTATTTTTATTCATTCATTTGAGATGTTTAAAAATATCCGTATGCGCACATCGAGGTTCCGATTTCGACGCGCAATAACTCGATTTGATCGTCTCTGAACGACGATCAAAATGAGTATATTATTGATATACTTTCGATCGGGTTTTGAATACCCGAAATTTTCGGATACGGTTTCGGTTTGGGGTTTAAATTTTTGTGATTTAAAATATGAAACGACCTCCGATCGACGAACGGTCGATTCCGTTGGTTTTGTTTCGTGGAATCAGATCTAATGACGGTCTCGGTTCATTTTGCGGTTTCCAAATTTGTGTCGCGGCTTTTCTGTGGCACGCATTACGATGCGACCGATTTTTGGTTGATTTCTCCCGAACGACTTTTGATTCACGATCAATTGATCGTTTTAAGTTGTTTAGCATTGGCCATTAACTTTATTGAATTAATTGGACCTTATTCGGATCGAGTTCGGGTTTGTTTGAATCCGGATGTTACAATTGTAAAAATCTCAAAGGGAGTCTCGCCCTCGAGACTCGAGTCAAGGTCATTAGGCGTCTTGTTTGGATTACATTTGGTCATAAAAACCTCAAAGGGTTTTAAACCCATAAAACGTCAAAGAGAAAACAAGCCATATATGTGTGTTTAACTAATTACAAAAGCTTGTTTTGCATATTACATAAGAAAAGCTATGGGTATCGTATCCGCACGTCGGCTTCGGACTCCCACATCGCCTCTTCGATGCCGGGTCGATGCCATAGCACCTTGACCAATGGAAATTCTTTGTTGCGGAGCTTCTTCACAGCACGGTCAAGTATTTGCACTTACTTCTCCTCGTATGTCAAATCTGGCTCTACGTCAAGATTCTCATAACTGATGACGTGTCGAGGGTCATGAACATACTTTCTCAGGTTGGATACATGAAAGACATCATGAATAGCTGAAAGATGTGGAGGAATGGCTACTCAGTATGCAACCTTCCCTACACGAGCCAGAATCTCAGAAGGTCCAATGTATCGTGGTGCTAGTTTGCTGCGAACACCAAATTTCTGAATTTCCTTCATGGGAGACACACAGAGAAATACCCAATCTCCCACCTGTAATTTACAGGAATGTCATTATATGAGATTTAAATTAAATATGTATAAGTCATAATTGATGAAGAGGAAAGAATTGGATTACCTGGAACTCGAAGTCTCTTCTCTGACGGTCTGTATAGCTCTTCTGGCAGCTTTAAGCCGTCAGAAGCCTTCGTCTCACAAGATCAACAGCTCTCGCGGTCTCCTCCAGGAGATCTACGGAGTAAAGAGCATGATCGCCTACCTCACGCCAACTGAGAGGTATGAGGCATCTCCGCCCGTATAAGGCTTCGAATGGTGCCATGCCGATACTAGAATGATAGCTGTTGTTGTACATGAATTCCACCAATGGCAGATGGTCCTTAAAGGACCCTGTCCACTCCAAAGTGCATGCACGAAGTAAATCCTCGAGTGTCTGTATGGTGCGCTCACTCTGCCAATATGTCTGTGGATGATATGAAGAACTCATCTTCAGCTCTGTTTGTAGTGCTGACATGAACTGATGCCAATAGTGCAATGTAAATCTCGAATCTCTGTCAGACACCACCTCTCGTGGTATATGTAGTCTAATGATGTTCTGCACATATAGCTTGGCCAATCTGGATGAAGTGTAAGTCGTGTTGATGGGTATGAAATGGGTTGATTTGGTTAACCTATCAACAACGACCCAAATGGAATTATGGCCACCTGGTGTCTTCGGCAATCCCGTGACAAAATCCATAGAAATGCTCTCCCATTTCCACTCGGGAATGGGGAGAGATTATAGTAATCATGGTGGTCTCCTGTGTTCGGCCTTGACCATTTGATAGGTCATGCATCTGCTAACGTGTTGCGTCACATCACGCTTCACGTCCTACCAGAAATGTCGACGCAGATCATGGTACATCTTCGTTCTTCGTGGATGGATCGATAACCGTGAATTGTGTGCTTCATCAAGAATATCTTTGCGCAAATGCTCGTCATTGGGTTCAACGACCCGTCCTGCTTTCCATAAAATAGACTATGCCACAACTGTAGAGATATGTCTAGTATTTATGTACTTATGTGTCATGTTTATTTTCGTTGTTCCGTGTTATGTAATTTACTCATAGCTTTCTCTATATAAGAGAGCCTAGGGTACCCTGGAATAAAAAGTTCTCTCTTTCATTTCTTCCAACATGGTATCAGAACCTCCACCCTAAACCCTAGCAACCCTAAAAAAGAAACTTTCATCTGAGCAGCAGTGCGACTTGCCAATTCCTCCCCCGTGAGTTCCCTGAGGTCCTCCAAAGCATTGAAACACCGAATGATCTCCTTCGCGTCCTTCCTCGCAGCGCATCTGGCCGCCCTAGACTCCCTCTTGAAAGCAGATAGTTGTATCCACAAAGAAGATAATTTCTGGACAAAATGAGATGCAGCGGACACCGAGACAAGTGATATGAGAAAATTGAGAGGACGGGATGGAGACCCCGATGCTCTGAATTTTATAGAAATGCAGTGATGAGATGCGAGGTGGATGGCAGAGCAGAAGGGGATGATCTTTGTGGTTTGCTCCTATGTATGTCAGAGGATCTGGAGCCGATCGCTCTGGTGATGGGTCACCGATACGACGGGGTATGAAGAAAAGAAGAAGTGATGAGGAAGATCGGTGAGTGGGGATTTGCATTTGTAGGAAAAATTAGAATGCAACATTAAAGAATAAACAAAAATAATGTTTCGCAAGTTACCTCCTTCCATCATAAATCAAATAGAAACTTGTAACGGAGAAGATGAAGAAACTGACAATGATCTTTTCTTCCTTCTTTTCTCCTTCCCTTAACCCCAATCGTTAAGACTCTCTCAGATGGTGGAGAGTTTTGATGATGGCCCTCTGGATCTCTTGATTCGGTGTCTTGCATAATGAGCCATCATGTCTCTTTTATAGGAGTAGAGTTGGAGGGTTCAAAAGGATAACAAATCCTATCGTAACTGACTCCTGATAATCCACTAACTATCAACGTGGATCAAGATAATGAAGTTACGTTTTATCCATTGACTTGGTAAAATCCAATATTTTATCATCTCATAAATATTTTATATGGGCCACTTACGGGATAAATTCCAACATTCTCCCACTTGGTCCATATAATCTTTAATTATGACATAATAACCTTAAGCACGCCTTTTCATGGGTTTTATGTAATGTCAATGAACCATATACTTTAATTGAATTAAACCAATATGATCATGGCGGTCACACATCATATGACTTGACACGATACCTTCCATTTATCAATGTTAATTCAATCCAATCATCTGTAATTAAGAGAATAATATCTCCTAATTTAATTTATTTTTAACGGTTAGGTTATTTATTTGCAAACATGCAGGCATAATATAACAATGAAATGATTCAGAAATATAAAATAAATGAGATTGTCATAATCATAATGAGCACCCAATAAAATGTACTAATTAACTTTTCATAACAAGGACTTCTATAAAACACTCACTCTTACAACATGCTCAAAAAAATCTTAGGTGCTAAACCTTTAGTTAACAGATCCACTATCATTAAATTAGTACTGATGTGCTCTATTGATACTCTTTGTTTCTGAACTTCCTCCTTTACTGATAAATACTTCAATTCCAAGTGCTTTGCACCCTTAGAGTACCTATCATTCTTTGAGAAGAAGGTTGTTGCGGCATTATCACAATAATGCTTCAGCGGCTTGGTAACGCTGTCGACTATCCCAAGTCCTGAAACAAAATTCCGCAACCACAATCACTGAATTGTAGCCTCAAAGCACACTACAAATTCAGTCTCCACAGTGGAAGCAACAATGACTGACTGCTTCACACTTTTCCATGACACAGCTGCTCCAGCGAGTAGAAATACATAGCCAAAGGTTGACTTTCTTGTATCAATACATCTCACAAAATCTGATTCTGAATATCCAATAATCTCAAGATTATCAGATCATCTTTACAAAAGCATATGATCTTTGGTGCCTTGTAAATACCTGAGAACTTTCTTTGTAGTTTTCCAGTGGCCCATACCAGGATTACTTTGATACCGACCCAACATGCCGGTGGCAAAACTAATGCCATGCCGAGTACATGTCTGAGTATACATGATACTCCCAACCATTGTTGCATAAGGAATTCCTTTCATTTACTTACATTCCAATTCATTCTTTGGGCATTGATCCAAACTGAATTTGTCTCCTTTCTTAATAGGAACTATCCTTGTAGAGCACTTACCCATCATGAATCTTTCCAAGACCTTCTCAATATATGCCTTCTGAGACAATCCTATCAGTCCTTGTGGTTTATCATGGAATATTTCTATTCCAATCACATAGGATGCCTCACCCATATCTTTCATTTCAAAGTTCTTGGAAATATACTTCTTTGTTTCATGTAACAAACTTAAATCATTCATAGTCGATAATATGTCATCAACATATAGGACTAATATAATAAACTTGCTCCCACTAACTTTCATGTAGATACACCTATCTATAGTGTTTTCCACAAAATCATATGATGTAATGGTAATGTTAAATTTATTATACCATTGAGGGAAGCTTGTTTTAGTCCATATATTGACTTATTTAATTTACATACTAGATTTTCCTTTTTTGTGATCCTAAAACCTTCAGGTTGGTCCATATAGACATCTTCATCTAACTCTCCATTCAGAAAGGTAGTCTTTACATCCATTTGGTGAAGCTCCATATCATAATGAGCCACCAAAGCCAAAATGATTCTTAAGGAGTCCTTCTTTGAGACCGGAGCAAATGCCTCTTTATAATCGATGCCATCTTTTTGAGTAAAGCCCTTTCCAACAAGTCTAGCTTATATCTTTCGATGTTACCTTTAGAGTCACGTTTGGTCTTAAAATCATTTACACCCTGTCTCTTTTAGAACCTTCAGGTAACTCGACAAGATCCCAGACATTGTTATTGATCATTGACTCGAGTTCTTCTTTCATAGCATTAAACCAATTTTCAGAATCATTACATTCTATGGCCTAATGGAATGAGCTTGGAACTTTATCAATGCTCAAGTCACATTCATGCTCAAGTGCATCGTCTATATAATCATCAAAATTTACAGGTCTTCTTTGCCTTTCAGAGCGTCTTAATGCAACTTCTTGTGATTGTGGTACACTTGGCTCATTTACAACTTGTTCATTAATAATGACATCAATACTTAATGTGGGTGTCAATTCTTGATGTTCAAAAACATTACGTGGAGATGAATCCACAGGTAGAACATCTATTCCAGAAGATATGGGAAAATATGGAAGCGACATTTTATCCATATCTTCTTTTATTTCCACATTCCATGATTCTTGGCTCCCACTAATGTTGCCATTCTCAATGAAGCGAGCATTTCCACGTTCAACAATTATTGTACTATGGTTAGGACAATAAAATCTATACCCCTTTGACTTTTCAGGATAACCAATGAAAAATCCACCGACTGTCCTTGGATATAACTTCTTTTCATGTGGATTGTATACTTTGACTTCCGCTTGACATCTCCAAACATGTAGATCTCTCAAGCTAGGTTTCCTAACTGTCCATAATTCAAAAGGTGTCTTTTGAACTGCTTTACTAGGAACCCTATTGAGTAAATATGTTGAAGTCCTTAATGCATATGTCCACAATGAAAGAGGTAAAGTACTATTATTTATAATGCTCCTAACCATTCCATTAATGTAAGATTTTGCCTTTCTGCAACACCATTTTGTTGTGGTATTTCGAGCATTGTGTATTGTGCACAAATACCCTTATTTTCAAGGAATTTCGCAAATGGACCAGAATGTTGACCTGTCTCATCATGCCTTCCGAAATATTCACCACCTCGATCAGATCTCACAACTTTTATTTCCTTATCCAATTGCCTTTCCACCTCATTAATAAATATATCAAGAACATTTACTGTTTGAGTCCTTTCATGCAATAGATAAATATACCCATATCGTGAGAAATCATCTATAAAAGTGATAAAGTATCTTTCTCCTCCCCATGATGAGACATCAAAAGGAGCACAAATATCAGTATGTATCAATTCTAGGAGTTGAGTGGCTCTTGTAGCTGGCTTCTTTGATGTGCGTTTGGACTGCTTTCCTTTAATGTAATCTATGCATAACCCTAAGTCAGCAAAATCTAATTGAGGCAATATGTCATTCTTAATAAGTCTCGAAATTATGTTTTTAGATATATGACCTAGTCTTTGATGCCATAACAGAGTAGAGCATTCATCAGATGCATTCCTTTTCACACCCACATTACATCAACATAAAATAGAGAATTCATAAATTTATTATCAAGATTAAAACGATAAAGATAATTCTCCAAAGTACCAGAACCATAAAAGTACTTATTTCTAAACATAGAGAATGATCCATCAAAAATCTTGAAAGAAAATCCTAAACTATCCAGTCTGCAAACGGAAACAAGATTTCTAGCACATTCAGAACGTAGAGACATCCTTTCAAATCAACTTGACATCCAGTGTCCACGATCAATCTGTAAGTCCCAATTGCATCTACTCGTGCCTTCATCCTATTTCCCATGAGCAAATACTGCTCACTTTCCTTTATGTTCTGGATTGTAAGGAATCCCTGTAATATGTGAGATACGTGAGTAGTCGCACCAAATCTAACCACCAAGTATTATTAGGAACATCTATGATATTTGCTTCGAAGCAAACAGAAATATAATGCATACCTTTCTTTTCGAACCATGCTTTCCGTTTAAGGCAATCTTTCTTCATATGCCCAGACTTCTTGCAAAAAAAGCATTTGATTTCTTTGGAATTGCTCCCTTTAGTTTTTATAGGAGTTTTTCCTTTGTTCCTTTTGCTTGTATGGCATTTTATTGCTGCAAACCCTACCATAGTCTTTTTAGTAGCCATGAAGTTCACCTAATGTTCTTTTATCTTCTTTAATCTCCCTTCTTCTTGAATGAGCATAGCTTTTAATTCCATAAAACTCCACTTATCCTTTAATGTGTTGTAGTTTACCTGGAATTGTCCAAATTCAATAGGAAGGGAGTTTATGATAAACTGTACTAAGAACGTCTCATTGACATCCATTCCCATGGTTTTTAGCTTTGCTGCAAGATTAGACATTTCAGTTACATGATCCATCATCGAGTTGGACCAGTTGAATTTCTCCGTGGTCAACTCACTCATTAAAGTCCTAACAATGGACTTATGAGCTATATCGGACTGGGAGTACTTAATTTTCTTCATGAATTCCTTAGCATTGTTTGTCCTTGGCATTGACGGTTTGATATTCTCCGCCATTGTTATTTTCGTTAGGCTCAAACAAAGACTATTCGATCTTTTCCAAGCCTCATAATACAACCTTTTCATCATCAGTGTTGTTTTCTATAATGGCTTGTGGTTTTTGATCTTCAACTAATGCATGGTCTAAATTCATCACTCCTAAATGGAAGAGAATCTGTTCTGACCAATCTGCATAGTTGAGTCCGTTGAACCTAACTATGGAGTTGCCCGATGCAAACAAGTTCATAGCTGCAGAAACTGTAAAACAATAATACATATGCTCACAATAATGCTTTGAGAAATTAATTTTCTTTACACAGGATATATATATATATATATATATAAAATTTTCTTTTACAACATGTTAATAATCACCTTTGAGCAGAATATTAACATATCAATAACTACATAAGTGATGCAAGTAGATACACTTTAATGGATAATTAAATAAATCATGTCTAATTCATATTTTCCATCTTTGGATGTAAAAACCCATGATTCATTAATTAATCTCTTAATGTGCATAATTACGGACAATGATCCACCTTTGGGTGATCTTCTAGTATGTGATTATACTATTCTGATTATCACGATAAACTGTTATGTCATTAAATTTAATTTGCATCAAAACTACGGTAATCAGAATATGAGTTCAACTCTGTACATGGTTAGGTCACTTTGGCGACTAACCAAAAATTGAACGCGATAACTTTATTCATCAATAATAATGAGATATTCACCTTAATAAGTAATGCTTAACTATTCATGGATGACACTTAACATAATATGAATGAGTCAAATAATAACTTAGACATCAGTGCAAGAATTCAACCCCTTAACGTAAGTATTAAAACTAATAACTTTATTATCATTATCATTATCATTATCATTATTATTATTTTATCAGAAACTTGAATGCGTTAAACTTTTCTTAGCCACAATGATGAGACAAAAGTTTAGAATAAAAAATTCCTTATATATGTATGGATGTATTCAACCAAAAAAGGAAAAACACATCAATATTATTCTTAAGTGGAAAAGCACTCGGGCTCAACCACCCTGATTCGCTAAAAAGTCCCCGCAGGAAAGGAACTGCACTCAACTGCATGCCCTTCGGTCGTCCAAGAGAGACCGCGGGGACATTCCTCACATTAGTCTGAGGCCTTTCTCTTAGGTTCTTTCTCATGGGCAGATAAGTAATTAATTCTAAGATAAGGAAAGTGGGATAAAAAAGAATTGTCATTTCAAAGTTGATAATATCCATTTTTTAATAAACGGATGGAATGAAATTCGAAACTTTTTTTAAAAAATTCCATCCGCAGAAAATATCAATTCGACAACATAATCGACAAAAATTAACCATCATTTCTATAAAGCAATGTATGCAGACCGACTCCTGATAATCCACTAACCATCAACGTGGATCAAGATAATGCAATTACGTTTTATCCATTGAGTTGGTAAAACTCAATATTTATCATCTCATAAATATTTTATATGGGCCACTTACGGGATAAATTCCAACATCATTTGGATGGATGGATTGGAGTTGCAAATACGAGGGTTCAAGCAGAGAGATGGAAATCGAAAGAAACCAAAACAAGAAAAATGGAAAGATGAAGGTCACATGATGCTGAAGGATAAACAAATGTGCATGGGGACGGTCAGAACATGATGGTTGGTCCCAGTCCTCGCTCAAGACATCGGCTAGGTCGAGCTGAGCTGCGCTCGTCGAGGCATACAACAAGCAAAAGCAAAGGAATCCCTCGGATCAAGCCAGAGAAGGGAAGTTGGTTGTTGCTCTACCTGATGGAGCTTCCGTCATTGTCATCAGGGTAGTTGCAAGCTCGAGCTCTCTCTTTGAGAAGTGGCGGATGTGGATGATGAGGGAGGTTTAGAGGGTTTTCTTGGGTTTTTATTAGGTCTCACGAAGCTTGTGGATGGGGTTTGGAGTGTCGTGTGGAGTGGAAGAAGTATGCAATACGTTGGGTCGTCAATTGCTGAGCGAAGATGGCAGGGCTTCGATCATTGGAGGAGATCTGATCGACCATCGTTGGGTCGTAGGCCGTGGTTGGGAAAAGTGGGAGGTATGGGATGAAGTCCCCACAGTTCGATCACGTGGTGAGGGGTGTGTTGAGGGCTATTAATGGGTGGAATTGTTATGGGTGGTTGTCTCGAATCTGGTCAATGAGTGCTGTGAGGGGACAGATGTAAGAGGGATGGGGGTGCACGTGGCAGTTCCAAGAGCATCCACGTGTTGCTACAAGATACATCAAAAAATTAAAATAAGTTTAAAATAAAATAGGAAACGATCTTAAATGAAAAACATTCCTGCATAAAAGCTATTCATGTTGATGAGATCTACAACTTTCGTTAAGGGATCAAAATCAAACGACCTCAATTGTAAAAAAATGGATTTTGAGGTGGTATTCTATGTATATAAAATACCTTATTTTTACATTTTGTATTTTTATGATTTTATTAATTAATGACAAACTCAAAATAAAACCAGTTAAAATAAAATTGATGCATCTAGACATTATCTATTTTTTTGAGATTTAATTATCAAGAAAACAAAAAATAAAACAAAAAAGACTTATGTACATAATGTATATATAGACTCACAACACTATGTCATCTCTATTTTTATATTTCTTGAGTTTTTTACATATTTTATTAAAAAAATTCAAAATATATAAAAAGAAACAAAATAAAATGAGTTATTTATATACAAAATGTCAAGTCAAAGTCAGTGAATAATTACAATCCACAATAAGGTCTCAAAATCCAATTTTCGTATACGAACTCCGATTCTTTTGAATTTTATTTTGATTTTCAGATAATTGAATGAACGCTAATTCAAAAAAGAGTATAAGTTTATAAGAGAACGTATGTGAGATATTTTTGTATTTATGACTTTTTGTCTCAAAACTAGGGTTTGGTTTTACTTCAGATACACACACACACATAAGTTGGTTTTTTTCTTTGTTAATGTTGGTGATATGTACACAATGGAGTTAATTTTATTTAATTCAGAGTTAGTGTAAATTAATTAGAAATAACTGAAATCAGGCCAATATACATGTGCATATATACAAAATCAAAATAGGGCTTTTATTAAGAATTTAATATACAACAATTAGCTTTAATTATACACACTATAGATTGATTATTTTATTACTTTAAGGGGTTTATTTACTGAACTATCTTGAGAATTGAGCTAAGATCAAAGAATACAGTTGATGAATTTTTGATTCATTAGTCCCAATGATGCAAGTCGAAAATTTGTGGTAAAAACTTGATCATTTAACCATAAGATCCACAATCGAATTATGAGAGCTCACTGCTCAAAACTGAGAGCTTCAACCATTTTTGTTTGCTTTTTCGAATTTCATATGCACTTTCCCTCACTTTTCCAATTAAATTGCTTTACAAAGATCATGAAAGATGTTACTTTCTAATCCCATCAACGATATATTTAAATGAACAAAGTTGAAATCAATCAACTATAGTATGCCACTTAATAACTCTTATTTTACTTTTAATTTTCAAACATGAAGAAGAAAAACATGTAAGAGCCATCTTATTTAAAACTCCAATTATGCCATCTTTACTCTCCCACTTTACACGTCGCAATTGTTCTTCTAGAGAGAAACACGCATTCACATCTTCTTAACTCAAAAATGGCTGCGGTGGAAATGTTTCTGGGAACAAATCCATTGGAGATGGGTGGGGCATGTAGCTCAGAGGATTAGAGCATGTGGCCATATGAATAATGTAAATGAACATATGATCTATAAAATCAAGTAGCATATATATATGCATATTGGAATTTCAGATTAAGTTTCAAATAAGTTTGGAATTTTTTAATAAACAAAGTAGTTGTTGGCTCTTTATATCGGATGATTTGTAAGTCCAAAATTTATCCAAATCAATCCATATAGTATAATACACTTAAGGGATATAAACCACAACTACTATATGTAACAAAAAACTGAAATACACTATCCAAATCTACTGCTACTTCTTTTCAAACATTCTTGCAAACACAAGAGATCTAAACTCGACATACCATCCATATATGTAAGATGAAACAAACCATCCACATCCACTATTGCTTATTTTCAAATAATTTTTTCAAATAAATTATACTAAAATCCACTGCACTTCTTTTCAAACTCAATACATCTTTATACCCATAATTCGACCATGCTATCTAACTGGATGCATATGTCTGATATCAATGCAAGTTAGACTAAGCAGACTGACAAATACCGTTTTAGATATTGCATGCCTATTATTTTCGGAAAAAATGAAAAAAAAGAACAAGATTTTAATCAAAGTACAAGTAAAATCTTTTTATCTCACTCATTTAGACAAACTCGAACTGAGCATACATGATATTTTTAGACAAGATCCATATAATCCAGAGAAAGAAACAATATCATTTTGTATCGTGCGACCTCTATCACGCAACCGAATGGGGCCTGATTAGGGATGCAACAGACATATACATGTATACGGATATAAGTGTTACATATCTTTATTCATTTTTAAATATAAATATGGATGTAGACACATATAGTTGATGGATATTATAACTACTTTACTATATTCTTAAAAAATAGATACGTAAGTAAAATGGAAGCTGATCGCATACGAGTATTATTAGGAATATTTTTATAGAATAGCTTATATATATATATTTATTATATGGACTATACATGATATATGTAATAAAATTGCATATATCAAAATAGTTATACCAAATATAAATCTAAAACTATATTTATTTTTTTCGGTGTTTTTTTATTTTTTTTGAAAAACAATGCCATGTATATTCATCCCTATATCCCTCATATATGCCATTCGAATTTCGTCAGAAACAGAGACTTCTACAGTCTCCATCGAGATGGTGTCGATTTAAAAAAATCTTGTTACCATTAAAAAATGACTGTCTGGATGGAGGCGGTAGGAGTCTCTGTTTCTGACGAAATTCGAATGACATATATGAGGGATATATGGATGAATATATATAGCGATATTTTTCAAAAAAATAAAAAAACCGTCGAAACAGTGTGGGGGCAGCCCCATTAAACTCAAAAAAGATATGGTGGTGGTTTTATTAGAGAGATTTTGTAGACGTTGCTACTTCTCATGTCTTCATAAAATATACAAGGGTACAAGTGTTATTGATAAAGTTTGACAGGGTTGTAGTTATAAAAAGCCCATTATAGAAACGATAAAGGCACGTTCTAATTAGAAAATTTCTACAGGCACCTTTGATAAGAATTGGGATTCTTATGGACAATGTTATGGCCGAGAAGAGAACGACTAAAGAGAACTTACGTTTCGGATCTCGCGCCGAAAGCATCGACCATCACCTCCGACGCTCTCTGCTCTCCACCGTCGCAGCTCCGTGCACCATAGACCTCCATCAACCCGCGCCGTCCGTTTGGAGATCGATGGCGAGGGGGAGGAGCGAGGTCCCCCCTTGTTGCAAGCGATACGGCTCCCCTCTCTACTGCGCCAATTGGGTCCCCGTGGATCGCGTCATCGCCTCCCTCTCCAAGCAAGAGGCCGCGGCGGAGGAGGAGAAGGACAAGGATGAGGGAGTTGCGAAGGAATCAAAGCCCATCGTCGACGGGTGGGTGGTGGTTTTGGGCGGCGGCGGCGGCGAGGGCCGCAGCGGTGTCCGCAACGTCCTCCTCCTCGCTCGGTTCGATCCCGCCACCGCGTCCCTGTCCGATCATCCCGTAAGAGGACGATCCTCCCTTTCGTTTATTTGAATGGCAATATCACGAAATTGCAAGGGAATTCATTTTTCATTGATGCGACTGGAGCGAACGTTTTTGCCAAATCGAAGTACCACATCTGTGCGGATAACCAATTCAGCTGATGCAATCGAATGATGGATCGAAAATGCTGGGATGGAATGCGGGCCTCTGAGTCGTGCAATTATGATCTTTGGTGAAGTGCATAGTGATTTGTTAAAAGGATAAACTCAGATGAATTATGAAAAGTCCAAGGTTTCTCTTATATAGGAGAAAAATCCATTAGATAAAATACAAAAAAAAACGATTACAAAAGATAAAGCAAAAAAAATAAAACTTGGAATTATCTAAATAGAGAAATAGGGATTATCTCAACACTCCCCCTCAAGCTGGAGTGTAGATACCATAAGACTCAGCTTGGAACAACATTTCTGATACGATCCTCTTGCTAGAGCCTTTGTAAGTATATCTGCTGTCTGGTCTCCCGAGCTGACATGTGTAGTAGTGATAAAGCCCTTCTGTATCATGTCACGAGTGTAGTGACAATCCACCTCTATATGCTTCGTCCTTTCATGGAAGGCTGGGTTATTTGCAATGAAGAGAGCAGCTTGATTATCACACTGGAGATGCATGGGAAGAGGTACTTCTATAGTTAGATTAGTAAGAACAGATCTGACCCATATCATTTCTGTACTAGCCTATGCCATAGCCCCGCATTCTGCTTCAGCACTTGATCTAGCAACCACCGCCCGCTTCTTACTTTTCCATGAAACAAGAGAATTTCCTATGAACACGGCAAATCCAGATGTAGACTTTCTATCTTGTGGACACCCAGCATAATATGCATCTGCGCATGCTGTCACTGATAGAGATGTGCCTCTGCTGAAAAGAAGTCCAGTACCAGGTGAAGTCTTCAAGTATCTTAGAATCATATGAACTGCATCCATATATGCCTGTCTGGGATGCTCCATAAATTGACTCACTTTGCTTACTGCAAATGCTATTTCGGGCCTGGTAATAGTTACATATAATAGCTTGCCAACCATCTCTCTGTATCTTCTCTTGTCGACTTCCTTAGTATCATCATCATACAACTTCATGCTTGGGTCAAGCGGAGTAGTGGCAGGTCTGCAATCTGCCATGCATGTGTCTGAGAGAAGATCTATGACATATTTTCTTTAGGTCATTACAAGATCCCGTTGATTCCTGACAAACTCTATTCCAAGAAAGTAACGTAAATGTCCAAGGTCCTTGGTCACAAACTGCTGACCTAGGAAATCCTTGGCATCCTGAATACCCTGCTCGTCATCCCCTGTAATAATAATGTCATCAACATAAACAAGAATGACTGTAATACCTCTCTAGGTCTTCTGTATAAACAAGGAGTGATCTACAGTTGATCTCACAAACCCCCGCTGCTCTATCAAGTCCGAGAGCTTCTGGAACCATGCTTTTGGACTCTGCTTGAGGCCATAGATAGCCTTATGTAACCTGCACACCTTATGACACTCCCCCTCAACAGCGAACCCAGGTGGCTGCTGCATGTAGACCTCCTCCTTTAAGTCACCATAGAGGAATACATTTTTCACATCAAGCTGATAAAGAGACCAATCTCGTGTTACAGCAATAGCAAGGAGAATATGGAGAGTAGAATGTATGGCAACAGGGGAGAAAGTATCGTGATAGTCTACCCCATATGTCTGGGTAAACCCTCGTGCCACAAGTCTCGCCTTATAGCGATCCACACTCCCATCCGCACGGTGTTTCACAGTAAACACCCATTTGCATCCCAGAACTGATGCATCAATAGGAGCAGAAACAAGACTCCACGCACCACGTGATTGTAGCGCAGCCATCTCCTCCTCCATGGCTAACCTCCACTGATTATCTTTGAGAGCCTCCTGATACGTTTGCGGTATCTGCACTGCCGATAGTGCTAGCGTAAATCTTCTGAAATCCTCTAACAGCCTAATCAAAGAAATCTGGGCTGCGAGAGGGTAAGAAGCACATGCTCGTTTCCGCTTTCGCAGAGCAATTAATACATCTAGATCTTCAGCCAAGTCATGGGCCTGTATATTTCCTTCTTGAGAGGATATGTGCTCCTCCTGTTGTACAGTTAATTCAGTAGTGCCATCAGTAATAATATGTTCATTACATACCTGAGGCGTGTTGGATGATGGACAAGGCTCGTGAGCAGGAAGAACAGAGCGAGATTTGCAAGGAACATTACGAAGCAAAAACTGAACTAGCGGAGGTGGTGGAGGTGGTGGAGGAGGTGAAGTGGGTGAAGGTGAAGAATCAATAGCAGGAGGTGGTGGCATGTAAATGTCATCATCAGAGTCAGATGGATTAAGTCTGTCACCTGTAGGAGAAAAGTACATGACCGACTCAAAGAAAGTAACATCAACACTAACAAAATATTTCTGGCTTAATGGATTAAAACAGTGATACCCCTTTTGGGTACGAGAATAACCGACAAAGACACACTTTATAGCTCTAGGAGAGAGCTTGTCATGCCCTGGAGAGACATCATGAATAAAGGCAACAAATCCAAATACACGAGGTGTAAGAGAGAAGATATCCTTCTCGGGAAACACAATCGAGTAAGGAATCTTCTCTCCTAACACAGACGATGGCATATGGTTTACCAGATAACATATAGTAAGGACAGCATCACCTCGGTAAGAATGAGGAGCACGACTCTGTATCAACAATGTCCTGGTTACATCAAGTAAGTGACGGTGTTTGCGCTCGGCAACACCGTTCTGCTAGGAAGTATAGACACATGAGGTCTGGTGAACAATGCCATGGGATCTAAGGAACTCAGAAAGATGTAAGGTGCAAAATTCCAAAGCATTGTCAGAGCGAATATACTTGATAATGACAGAAAAAATATTCTTTATTTCATTAATAAAATACTTGATAGTGGATCCAGTCTCAGACTTATTTTTCAATAAAAAGACCCAAGAAAGTCTAGAAAAATCATCGACCACTACAAGATAAAAACGATATCCTTGGAGATCAGGGACACGACTAGGACCCCAAATGTCTAAATGAAGGAGCATATCTGAGAACTGCTCCGACTCTGACGGGATGAAAAAGATGAACGGTGATGCTTCCCAAGTTGACATGCTTCACCTTAAAAGAAGATCTCGTAGAAATCTGAGGGAGAACATGACATAACTTTTGCAGAGGAAGATGTCCAAACCTAAGGTGCCACAAATAAGGAGAGACCGGTCCAGTAGGTATAACAGAAATACTAGCATGAGGAGGTTGGACCAGTCTGTAAAGTCCCCGCTGCTCATGGTCACTTCCAATCATCCTGCCCGTGAGTATGTCCTGAAACACAAGAGATGAAGGATCAAATATGGCACGACAATGCAGATTTTAGTAATCTGACTAATAGACAGTAAATTCATCTGAAAGGCAGGAGCATATAAAACATTCTTCAGACGTATGGATGGTGTCAACTGCACCTCTCCCTGTCCTGTAACGGGTAAGTGGTCGTCATTAGCAATGGCGACCCATCTGCCAGGTGGTATAGCCCTGTAGGACTTTAGTTGCATTCTGTTTCCACATAAGTGGTAAGATGCACCAGAGTCCACAATCCATTCTGTCATATCTGCATTCGTACTACCAGTAAAGGCATAGGTGATACCTGAGGAGCTCGGAGAGGCTCTGGCTGCTGTAGCAGTATCTGTGGTGGTGTCAGTACTAGGAATCATGATCTCTCGAATGTGAGAGACAATTTCATCCAGGCGAGGATCGGCCTGGGGAGACACAATCTGCTCTACTTGTAACATCCGGAATCCAATCAAACCCGAAGTCGTCCGATTTTGGGTCTAATGAACTCAAAAACGTTGTCGGTCAATACTAAACAACCTAAAACGATCAATCAATAATGAATCAAAAGTCGTTCGGACGAAATCGACCAAAAATCGGTCCCTTCGTAATGCGTGCCGTGAAAAGCCGCGACGCAAATTCGGAAACCGTGAAACGAACCGAGACCGTCATTAGATCCGATTCGACGACACAAGTCCAACGGAATCGACCGTTCGTCAATCGGAGGTCGTTTCATATTTTTAAATCATAAAATTTGATCTTAAACAAAAACTGTATCCGAAAATTTCGGGTATTCCAAAACCCTACCGGAAGTATAGCAATATTATACTCATATTGACCATCATTTTGAGACGGTCAAAACAAGATATTGAGCACTCAAATCCGAGGCTCAAGGCGTAAGTATGGATGAAATTGGTATCTCAAGTAAGAGAGAAAGGTAATTTAAATATATATATATAATAAATAAAATTTTGTTTAAATATTAGTTCCAGCTCGTTGTTTGTTGTTTTCAACAGTGCGCAAATGGCACATTTTGCCTTTCCATCTGGCAAAAACAAAAGGAGGTGGACCGTCTCTCTCTTTCTATAAATACCAACCCTCACTTTATATCCCCTCTCTCGTTTTTCTCCAAGACCTCCAGACCCTTTTCAGCCCAAGATTTCTCCATTCCTAAAAATCCAGAAGGGGACGAAGGGGTTCCACTGCCCTGATTGATTCCTGAAGTTGTTGCAAGAAACTAGAGGCCTGGGGGTTGCTTACATTCAGCAACTGCTACTGCAGAATTTGGGGAACTGCTGCATGCAAGAATCCTCTCCAGAATTTGGAGAATTCGGTACCATCCTATATCCTTCTTTTGCTGCCATTCATGAATGAGATAATCATTTCACCTGCTTTCATAACTATATATTCGTGCATGTCATGCCTTGGGGGGGGAGGTTAAATCATCTATCATCTTCTTTTAAGTTTGATTTCCTAAATTCTGGGTTCTAATATATTTTAATGTTATAAAGTTGATGTCTGCATGCCTTAATCCAAACCATTTTCCTTCATTTCTGAATATCTAAGGTACATCCAGAGACCTATCTCTTGCTGCCTTACATGCAATCTAAGATCTAGTTGTCCAAACTTTCTCCACTAGCTGTTACGGATGTTGTCATTATATTCTTTTTTCTCTGCTATTATAATTGCTATGGTCATTATCTATTAGTTTTCATGCTACAATCCATTTCATTGAAAGATGATACTGCTAGTAATTCTTCGTTTATAACAGAATTGAAGGCTAACATGTGATTTACATGAAATTGGTATATGCAGCTCTAGTCATATCGTTATTTAATCCAGTTATAAAGATTGAGTATTTCTAAGTTCCAGAACTAAATTCAAAAAAAAAAAAAAATGAAGATCTGATTTTTGTTTTCCAGGGACTAACTTCAAAATAAGTAGCTAGGTATATAATAAAGAAAACTATGGAATTAAAGAGGATATTAACAAAGCTTTAATCTTTATCCTCCCATAAAAAAAAAGGGGGGGGGGATAAATTACATGAATTCATAGAAGCCTTAGGATTGATATGGATAAGGGATACATTCGGTTACTGTTTGTTCTTATTCAAGAGAAATAGTAAGAAACTAACGTAACCTGGAAGATGCACATATCTTGAAAGAAATATCTACTGGAAACTATATGTATGTTTAAAAAGAAATGTATAGTAGTGAATACTGTATATATATGGTTGGCGTTATGTTGTATTTTTTTATATATACATCTTCCAATAATGGAAAATTACACAGAAATAGTATTGCCAAAAAGGAAGATTTGGGCATGATGTATTAATGTAAAATCTGATCACAATTGAAATTGAGGTTTAGTTACGGTCTGTCTGAGGTGTTCCTTGTATAAATTTCAATTATTATTACTAATTCTGCACCAGAATCAAGTTTGAATTCTAAGAGGGAGGTATTGATGGAAGAAGATGATAAGTAAAAATTTTTATTTATCAATTAAAGAGGATGACTAATATGAGTAATTGTAAATAATAATAATCATATTAATAATGATAATTAAGTAAACATACAGTCTTCTATTAAAATCAGTTATAACAATACTTGTTGACAAGATTGCTCAGGTTCAAGACGTATATAGTAGGCTTTACAATCCTGATTTGATTGAAAATTTGGTGTATGGATCATGATATGGTAGAATATCTGGTTGGTATACTCATTTAGCCCGGTTATGGATAATGACACAAATATATGGTTTTATGAACCTCTGTGATGATTTATAATTAAGAAGGTCAGTCATGGTGACCCTTCCAATAAGTGATTTTATTAGTATGATGATAAAAATGATGACCTATGATCATAAGGACTGATCATCTACATAAATCATTTTTTTAGATATACCCTACCAAGTATTGCTCACTATAGAGAAGAGTTATTATGAGATGCCCAAATAAAATAAGTTGACTATAGTAGAGGTCAAGAAAGGATGGTGTTGAATCAATGATGTCAATCAATAATGCCGGTTACGGTGACCTTTGCACCTGACCGTGCGAGGGCGCGGTGACCCTCAACTGGGCGGGAGAATAGGAAGCCCAGTTAGGGCAGCGGCCGCCAAGTGCGCGGGTCTAGGATCCCAGTCTTTTACACGGTTTTTACGCGAGCTCGCAGTGTTTTTACGCCTCGTTGGGATCCTGACTTTAGACCAGTTCCGCTGACCCTGTCTTTTAGGATACCCAGGCGGGGGATCCTTGGTTTTCAGTTTTTACGTACGAGCTCGTCCGCCCGTACTAGTCGGGCTGTTTTTCTAGAGCGACTTTTCTAGGGAGTCTCTCTCACCCGTCTCAGTGGCGTAGTTGGAGAATAGACCTATCCCTCTATTGGACCGCGCTTCCAATTAGAGGGCGAGACGGAAGAGCCATTTGTAGGCTTCTTCACCGCTTGAGTTACTTCGCCAAACAGATTTGGCGATTCTATATCTAGATCATCCATATCTACATCTACAACATCTGGAGCTATATCTGAAACGTTGAAGTTGAGAATTTGAGAAGTTAAGATCAAAAGACCATTCTCTCTACCCAAGAATTTAAATAAATTAATAGATCTCTACAATCTCAACTTTTCCATTTTTCACTCACCAACATAATCTCTAAAGAAAATGATATATGCATTCCCCCTCACACACTCATGATTACGCAACTGCTATCGAAATAATGTTACATATGGGAAATGCCGGGTTCAGGGGAAAGTCATTAGAAATGCATTACGAACTTTTGAGATGCCTACAAGTAACCTGAAAAACCGTTTTCATTTGCAAGTAGAATTAAATCTTAAATTGAGTTGCTCTCGCCTTTCTGCTTGTTTCTTTTGTAAATAATAAATGCCCGTTATTTTATATAAGTTTTTGGGAGGTACCAGCAACCGCTGACGCCTTTTCTTCCTATTGTGTGTGGCAGGCAAACAGCCTGCAGTTTAGTAGCCGCTCAGTATATACATGCTTCCAGGAGATATAGTGTACACCCGACGGTATGATTTACTTTGTCTTAGTTTTTGTACAGATGATGATGTAAATGCTATCTCTTTTGTTACATTTTGGGATATATGTTGTAACATGGAATATGCTTGTACATGTTGTAAATGGATATGAATATTAATGAAAGGAAATTTTGGTGATGTCTGTCTCTTTTACTTGTGGTCATGTAATTGAAATGAATGTCATATTTGCGCGAAAAATTTTCTCTGTATTTTACAACTTGTGCGATATAATTGAATGATATCTTGCGAATTGCGCGTAAACGGGTACCCGGATCCTGAGGGGTCGACAGTTTGGTATCAGAGCAGTGGTACCCCGATACGCACATTCGCGATATTACAATTCCGATCGCATTAAGATCCCGAATAGCGACAGTCTACCGACTTGTCGTGAGTTCGAGAAGGGAAATATGACATTTATATTCAATAACCACAAATGTCACCAATTTCATTAATTTTCATCTTATATCCCAAGAAGAGAAAAGCATTTATGATAAATACCTGTCTAGGGCATTTTTATGACTAATTATGGTTCTTATGCAGAGCCGTGGCATCTCGACCAGGTCAGGATACTTCTGATCAGCTGGCACGCATACTGAGCGCACTTACTGATCTTCAGCAGCAGCAGGCTGCTATGAGAGGCCAGCAGGAGCAGATATTGGCCCAGCAGACCGAGATTGCTGACAGGCAGACGGACATAGAGATGAGATTTGAGGATCTGTCAGATTTCACGTACCATCCATCTCAGGATGGGATACGACAGGACCAGCACCAGTCCGTTGAGGTGGAGCAGCCTCATCCTGATGATCCATTAGAGGACATTCCAGAGCATGGAGCTGAGGAGGATGCAGACTTAGACAGGGAGCAGGACCCTGTGGACTTTGCTGACGAGGATACACACGAGTTTGCAGCCATTCACAGGCACCAGTCAGTCTTCACTTCTTATCAGCGGGCCAACATACCCTTGTTCGAGGGCACAGGTCCACCAGATGACGCTGAGCAGTGGCTGATGAGAGTAATGAAAGTGCTCAGGGCGATTAATGCGCCACGAAACACATGGCTATCTTTCGTAGAATACTCACTGATAGACTTCGCCGAGCGATGGTGGATGGCCGTAGTGTCCGAGTTAGGCCGAGAGCCTACTTGGAACGATTTTGTGACGAAGTTCAGAGCCCACTTTTTTTCTGCGAAGTGGAGGGAGTCCCAGCGCCGACTGTTTGCAGAGCTTCGTCAGGGACAGATGACAGCCCGGGGTTACTTTATCAGATACACAGAGCTGTCACGACACACACGAGCAGCTGGCGCATTTCCAGAGGAGAATCTGGAGAAGTTCATTGGCGGCATGCGAGAGGAGGTGCAGGAGAAGCTGGCTGGACTACACATCACTTCTATCTCCGAGGCTACCGATGCTGCGGAGAAGTTCGAGGACATCAAAGGGAGACGTTACGGGAGCTCGTCTGGAGCACCGCCTAGACCGCGGCGACATTTTGGGCCGATACGTCGACCGTTTCAGCAGCAGAGGTCAGCCAGACGGTTCCGACCTACAGGTTCGACATTCTCTGGCAGTGCTCGCTCTTCTCCATCGACTACTCTAGGAGGAGCACTTGCCGGACGAGGTACAGAGTTCACTCGACCATCTGGGTCGCAGCGAGCAGATAGACCACCTGCAGGACCAGCTCGGAGCACGGACACAGCTACTCCCTCTACTCGACCAGTCCGGTGCTACCGATGTCACGAGTGGGGACATTACCGTGCACAGTGTCCACAGGCTTCTGGCGAGCCACAGCCACAGCCTTCACAGCCACAGCCTCAGACACAGCGTTCAGGGAGTTTCCGTGGCAGGAACTCCAACTTTAGGCGACAGCAGCCGAGACAGACGCAGAGTATGGCAGGATCTAGTGCTGCATCAGCCAGGCAGGGGCAGTTACACGCAGTTACTGAGGAGCAAGCACGTTCAGCCACTACTGTAGTGAAAGGTATGGTCTCAGTCTTGGGCCGACCTTTCCATGTTTTATTTGATTCCGGCGCGACACACTCTTTCCTTGCTTCGAGGTTGCTTGTTTCTTTAGATAGAGTTGCAGAGACGCTATCGTCTCCATATCACATCCGAGGGCCAGGTGGCCAGTTATTTGTCATATCTTTGATAGTCAGGCACTTGCCCGTACTGATTGGCGGTCATGAGATGATCGCAGATTGCCTACTTCTGCAGCTTGATGAGTTCGACTTGATATTGGGCATGGATTGGTTATCCACTCATCATGCACTTGTTGATTGCTTTAGGAAGACGGTTGTCTTCAGGATTCCAGATCTACCCGAGTTCACCTTTGAGGGTACTACACATGACTCCACCATGGAGTACATTTCAGTATTGCGAGCCCAACGACTTGTTGATCAGGGTTGCGATTCTTACCTTGCTTTTGTTCGAGAGGTGTCTGATCAGGAGCCGATGATACAGGACATCCGAGTAGTCTCAGAATACCCTGACGTATTTCCTGATGAGCTACCAGGGCTACCTCCTGAGAGGGAGATTGAGTTCGAAATCACATTGTTGCCAGATACACAGCCGATCTCTATGGCACCATATCGCATGGCACCAGCCGAGTTGAGGGAGCTGAAGGTGCAGTTGCAGGAGTTGCTTGACATGGGATTCGTAAAGCCGAGCACGTCACCTTGGGGTGCTCCGGTTCTATTTGTCAAGAAGAAGGATGGATCCATGAGACTATGCATCGATTACAGGCAGCTGAACAAGAGAACGGTGAAAAACCGTTATCCTTTGCCGCGCATCGATGATTTGTTTGACCAGCTCCAGGGATCTTCGGTTTTCTCGAAGATCGATCTTCGCTCAGGCTACCATCAGCTAAGGATTCGCGAGTCGGACATTCCGAAGACAGCCTTCAGGACTCGCTATGGACACTACGAGTTTGTGGTGATGCCGTTTGGGCTCACCAATGCACCTGCGGCTTTCATGGATATGATGAACCGTACCTTCCGTCCATACTTGGACAAGTTTGTAGTGGTGTTCATCGATGATGTGCTCATCTATTCACGGAGTGAAGAGGATCATGCTAATAATCTGCGGATCGTCTTAGACACATTACGAGAGCACAAGCTATATGCCAAGTTGAGCAAGTGTGAGTTCTGGTTATCCCAGGTCTCATTTCTCGGGCATATTATTTCTGGAGCAGGCATTGCGGTTGATCCCGCGAAGATAGATGCAGTTATGTCTTGGGAGCAGCCCAAGACAGTCACTCAGATTCGGAGCTTCCTCGGATTAGCGGGCTATTACAGACGCTTTGTCAGCGGATTTTCACGCATCGTCCGTCCATTGACACGATTGACACAGAAGGGAGTTCCATTCATTTGGGACGATTCATGTGAGCAGGCCTTCCAGACACTGAAGGAGAGGTTGACCACAGCACCTATTCTTGCTCTTCCTTCAGGCACTCAGGACTATGCAGTCTACACGGATGCATCTGGAGAAGGTCTCGGAGCAGTGTTGATGCAGAGAGGACAGGTGATTGCTTACGCATCACGGCAGTTGAGACCGCACGAGCGGAACTACCCCACACATGACTTAGAGTTGGCGGCAGTTGTCTTCGCCTTGAAAATCTGGCGCCACTATCTATATGGGGTGAACTTCGAGATTTTCACAGATCATAAGAGCCTAAAGTACATCTTTGATCAGAAGGAGTTGAATATGAGACAGCGTAGATGGCTCGAGCTGCTGAAGGATTATGATTGCACGATCTCTTACCATCCCGGTAAGGGAAACGTGGTGGCTGATGCACTTAGCAGGAGAGCGCATGCTGATGGTACGGCGAACTGGCTATACACGTGGGATACGCTTGCAGCTTTGAGCGATTGGCTTCCCCAGGAGAGCGCATCCATTTCTACCGCCGTGCCTCCACGATACAGCAGTCTTTGGGATCGTATTGTAGAAGGCCAGAAGACCGATCCTTGGATTCATGATAGATACATGCGCGCTGTCAAGGACGAATTTGACGACTTTGTTGTGATGGAGTCTATTCTATGGAAGGCAGGACGGGTCGTTGTACCCAATGACGAGCAGCTTCGCAGAGACATTTTGGACGAGGCACACAGTCCACGGTTATCTATCCATCCAGGCAGTACGAAGATGTACCGTGATCTACGTCGACATTTCTGGTGGGATGGGATGAAGCGCGATGTGGCGCTACATGTTAGCAGATGCATGACCTGTCAGATGGTCAAGGCTGAGCACAAGAGACCGCCAGGATTACTGCAGTCTCTCCCTATTCCCGAATGGAAGTGGGAGAGCATTTCTATGGATTTTGTCACAGGATTGCCGAAGACGCCAGGTGACCATGATTCTATATGGGTCGTTGTTGATAGGTTGACCAAGTCAGCCCATTTCATACCTGTCCACACGACTTATACTCCATCCAGATTAGCCAAGCTCTATGTGCAGAACATTATCAGGCTGCATGGTATACCACGAGAAGTGGTGTCTGACAGGGATTCGAGATTTACATCTCACTATTGGCATCAGTTCATGTCAGCACTACAGACAGAGCTGAGGATGAGTTCTGCATATCATCCGCAGACAGATGGGCAGAGTGAGCGCACCATTCAGACGCTTGAGGATCTACTTCGCGCATGCACTTTGGAATGGAAAGGGTCCTGGAAGGACCATTTGCCTTTGGTGGAATTCACGTACAACAACAGCTATCACTCCAGTATTGGCATGGCACCATTCGAGGCCCTATACGGGCGGAGATGCCTCACACCTCTCAGTTGGCGTGAGGTAGGTGATCATGCTTTATATTCCGTGGATCTCTTGGAGGAGACTGCGAGAGCTGTTGATCTGGTGAGACGGAAGCTTCTGACGGCACAGAGCCGCCAGAAGAGCTATGCGGATCGTCGGAGGAGAGACTTAGAGTTCCAGGTAATCTAATTAATTCTTCTTCATCTATGACATATATATATGTCCAAAATTAATCTCATATTAATAACACTCCTATCGATTATAGGTTGGAGATTGGGTATTTTTGCGAGTATCTCCCATGAAAGGAGTGCAGAGATTCGGTGTTCGTGGCAAGTTGGCGCCGCGATATGTTGGACCTTTTGAGATTCTGGCTAGAGTGGGGAAAGTGGCATACCGAGTAGCCCTTCCTCCACATCTTTCAGCTATACATGATGTTTTCCACATATCCAATCTGAGGAAGTATGTTCATGACCCTCGCCACATCATCAGTTACGAGAATCTCGATGTAGAGCCGGATCTGACTTATGAGGAGAAGCCTGTCCGGATACTTGATCGTGCTGTGAAGAAGCTTCGCAGCAAAGAGATTTCATTGGTCAAGGTTTTGTGGCACCGACACGGCGTCAAGGAAGCGACATGGGAGACTGAAGCCGACATGCGGGCACGATACCCGCAGCTATTTTGATGTAATCGTCAAAACAAGTTTTTGTAATTAGACACATTATAAATATATGGCTTGTTTTCCCTTTGGGGTTTTTATGGGTTCAAAACCCTTTGAGGTTTTTATGGACATATGAAATTCAAACAAGTCACCGAATAGCCTTAACTCGAGTCTCGAGGACGAGACTCCCTTTGAGGTTTTTATATTTGTAACATCCGGAATCCAATCAAACTCGAAGTCGTCCGATTTTGGGTCTAATGAACTCAAAAACGTTGTCGGTCAATACTAAACAACCTAAAACGATCAATCAATAATGAATCAAAAGTCGTTCGGACGAAATCGACCAAAAATCGGTCCCTTCGTAATGCGTGCCGTGAAAAGCCGCGACGCAAATTCGGAAACCGTGAAACGAACCGAGACCGTCATTAGATCCGATTCGACGACACAAGTCCAACGGAATCGACCGTTCGTCAATCGGAGGTCGTTTCATATTTTTAAATCATAAAATTTGATCTTAAACAAAAACTGTATCCGAAAATTTCGGGTATTCCAAAACCCTACCGGAAGTATAGCAATATTATACTCATATTGACCATCATTTTGAGACGGTCAAAACAAGATATTGAGCACTCAAATCCGAGGCTCAAGGCGTAAGTATGGATGAAATTGGTATCTCAAGTAAGAGAGAAAGGTAATTTAAATATATATATATAATAAATAAAATTTTGTTTAAATATTAGTTCCAGCTCGTTGTTTGTTGTTTTCAACAGTGCGCAAATGGCACATTTTGCCTTTCCATCTGGCAAAAACAAAAGGAGGTGGACCGTCTCTCTCTTTCTATAAATACCAACCCTCACTTTATATCCCCTCTCTCGTTTTTCTCCAAGACCTCCAGACCCTTTTCAGCCCAAGATTTCTCCATTCCTAAAAATCCAGAAGGGGACGAAGGGGTTCCACTGCCCTGATTGATTCCTGAAGTTGTTGCAAGAAACTAGAGGCCTGGGGGTTGCTTACATTCAGCAACTGCTACTGCAGAATTTGGGGAACTGCTGCATGCAAGAATCCTCTCCAGAATTTAGAGAATTCGGTACCATCCTATATCCTTCTTTTGCTGCCATTCATGAATGAGATAATCATTTCACCTGCTTTCATAACTATATATTCGTGCATGTCATGCCTTGGGGGGGGAGGTTAAATCATCTATCATCTTCTTTTAAGTTTGATTTCCTAAATTCTGGGTTCTAATATATTTTAATGTTATAAAGTTGATGTCTGCATGCCTTAATCCAAACCATTTTCCTTCATTTCTGAATATCTAAGGTACATCCAGAGACCTATCTCTTGCTGCCTTACATGCAATCTAAGATCTAGTTGTCCAAACTTTCTCCACTAGCTGTTACGGATGTTGTCATTATATTCTTTTTTCTCTGCTATTATAATTGCTATGGTCATTATCTATTAGTTTTCATGCTACAATCCATTTCATTGAAAGATGATACTGCTAGTAATTCTTCGTTTATAACAGAATTGAAGGCTAACATGTGATTTACATGAAATTGGTATATGCAGCTCTAGTCATATCGTTATTTAATCCAGTTATAAAGATTGAGTATTTCTAAGTTCCAGAACTAAATTCAAAAAAAAAAAAATGAAGATCTGATTTTTGTTTTCCAGGGACTAACTTCAAAATAAGTAGCTAGGTATATAATAAAGAAAACTATGGAATTAAAGAGGATATTAACAAAGCTTTAATCTTTATCCTCCCATGAAAAAAAAAGGGGGGGGATAAATTACATGAATTCATAGAAGCCTTAGGATTGATATGGATAAGGGATACATTCGGTTACTGTTTGTTCTTATTCAAGAGAAATAGTAAGAAACTAACGTAACCTGGAAGATGCACATATCTTGAAAGAAATATCTACTGGAAACTATATGTATGTTTAAAAAGAAATGTATAGTAGTGAATACTGTATATATATGGTTGGCGTTATGTTGTATTTTTTTATATATACATCTTCCAATAATGGAAAATTACACAGAAATAGTATTGCCAAAAAGGAAGATTTGGGCATGATGTATTAATGTAAAATCTGATCACAATTGAAATTGAGGTTTAGTTACGGTCTGTCTGAGGTGTTCCTTGTATAAATTTCAATTATTATTACTAATTCTGCACCAGAATCAAGTTTGAATTCTAAGAGGGAGGTATTGATGGAAGAAGATGATAAGTAAAAATTTTTATTTATCAATTAAAGAGGATGACTAATATGAGTAATTGTAAATAATAATAATCATATTAATAATGATAATTAAGTAAACATACAGTCTTCTATTAAAATCAGTTATAACAATACTTGTTGACAAGATTGCTCAGGTTCAAGACGTATATAGTAGGCTTTACAATCCTGATTTGATTGAAAATTTGGTGTATGGATCATGATATGGTAGAATATCTGGTTGGTATACTCATTTAGCCCGGTTATGGATAATGACACAAATATATGGTTTTATGAACCTCTGTGATGATTTATAATTAAGAAGGTCAGTCATGGTGACCCTTCCAATAAGTGATTTTATTAGTATGATGATAAAAATGATGACCTATGATCATAAGGACTGATCATCTACATAAATCATTTTTTTAGATATACCCTACCAAGTATTGCTCACTATAGAGAAGAGTTATTATGAGATGCCCAAATAAAATAAGTTGACTATAGTAGAGGTCAAGAAAGGATGGTGTTGAATCAATGATGTCAATCAATAATGCCGGTTACGGTGACCTTTGCACCTGACCGTGCGAGGGCGCGGTGACCCTCAACTGGGCGGGAGAATAGGAAGCCCAGTTAGGGCAGCGGCCGCCAAGTGCGCGGGTCTAGGATCCCAGTCTTTTACACGGTTTTTACGCGAGCTCGCAGTGTTTTTACGCCTCGTTGGGATCCTGACTTTAGACCAGTTCCGCTGACCCTGTCTTTTAGGATACCCAGGCGGGGGATCCTTGGTTTTCAGTTTTTACGTACGAGCTCGTCCGCCCGTACTAGTCGGGCTGTTTTTCTAGAGCGACTTTTCTAGGGAGTCTCTCTCACCCGTCTCAGTGGCGTAGTTGGAGAATAGACCTATCCCTCTATTGGACCGCGCTTCCAATTAGAGGGCGAGACGGAAGAGCCATTTGTAGGCTTCTTCACCGCTTGAGTTACTTCGCCAAACAGATTTGGCGATTCTATATCTAGATCATCCATATCTACATCTACAACATCTGGAGCTATATCTGAAACGTTGAAGTTGAGAATTTGAGAAGTTAAGATCAAAAGACCATTCTCTCTACCCAAGAATTTAAATAAATTAATAGATCTCTACAATCTCAACTTTTCCATTTTTCACTCACCAACATAATCTCTAAAGAAAATGATATATGCATTCCCCCTCACACACTCATGATTACGCAACTGCTATCGAAATAATGTTACATATGGGAAATGCCGGGTTCAGGGGAAAGTCATTAGAAATGCATTACGAACTTTTGAGATGCCTACAAGTAACCTGAAAAACCGTTTTCATTTGCAAGTAGAATTAAATCTTAAATTGAGTTGCTCTCGCCTTTCTGCTTGTTTCTTTTGTAAATAATAAATGCCCGTTATTTTATATAAGTTTTTGGGAGGTACCAGCAACCGCTGACGCCTTTTCTTCCTATTGTGTGTGGCAGGCAAACAACCTGCAGTTTAGTAGCCGCTCAGTATATACATGCTTCCAGGAGATATAGTGTACACCCGACGGTATGATTTACTTTGTCTTAGTTTTTGTACAGATGATGATGTAAATGCTATCTCTTTTGTTACATTTTGGGATATATGTTGTAACATGGAATATGCTTGTACATGTTGTAAATGGATATGAATATTAATGAAAGGAAATTTTGGTGATGTCTGTCTCTTTTACTTGTGGTCATGTAATTGAAATGAATGTCATATTTGCGCGAAAAATTTTCCCTGTATTTTACAACTTGTGCGATATAATTGAATGATATCTTGCGAATTGCGCGTAAACGGGTACCCGGATCCTGAGGGGTCGACACTACTGCTCGAACAGAAACGGGATAGCCATGCTTCTGATAGCATGTATCCTCTGCATGACCAGGCTTGCGGCAATAAGTGCAGGGATCACGTTAACGTCCACTGCCTCTTCCTCGAGATGTGCGTCCTCTGAACTGGATCGCCCCACCTCGACCACGAGAGGCTGCCATCGCTGAGGAGTGCGAAGACGTAGTTGTCGAAGGGATGTTGAGTCGGCTAGGACGACTATAGGCCTCCTCTATAGGAGGAATGGTTGCTCCAGTAAGAAGATGGGTACATGCAACCTCATATTCTGCATCAAGTCCAGCCATAAAAACTCCAACCATCGTGGAGTTTCTATATGTCTTCTGTTGTTCAACAGACGTCGTAATAGGCATGTAGATATGAAGTTTTTCAAACATGCCACGCAACAAAGAGTAGTAGACATGCAGGGGGCGACCATTGTGCTTGGTGTTGTAGATATCAAACTGGAGTTGAAGGATTTTGGCCTCATTCTTTGCTTGTGCATAAGTGGATGCCAAAGTATACCACATTGCCTTGGCAGTGGGCTGATTCAGAATATCATTTGCTATTTCTGTCGTAAGAGTCCCGCAAAGCCAAATACGCGCGTATGCATCATCTTGCTTCCAAGAAGCATTTGCACCAGTTTTGTCCGTTGGCTCTGGATCTGTCAGAATATGTTCCTTGTTATTGTACTGCATGAGGGTGAGGAACTGCATGGACCACAACTCATAGTTGGTCCCAAGGCCTTAAAAGTTGGATTTCGGTTTCGTTTCGGTGAGGGACCGAAACGAAATTTCGGCCGAATTTCGGTCGAAATTCGACCGAAATTTCGGTCATTTCGGTGGCTTTTTGAACTAGACCCCCCCAAATTTCGACCGATATAGCCATTTCGGCCGAATTTCGGTCACCTACCGAAACCGAAATTCGACCGAAATTCGGCCGAATTTCGGCGAAATTTAAGCCCATGGTTGGTCCCATCCATCTTAACGATGGGAGCCGGGCACTTGAAGGCTCCGGACGAGAAGATATCACCCTTGTTATCTGACATATTGTAAAATAGCCAAAATTGGAACTCGACCGGAGGATAGATTGATATAAAGGAGTCTACAGATTCATACGACCATCCTTATTTCTTCTTGGTGCTTGCCTAAGGATCTGAAGTTACCTTCTCTGCCTGAATGAGGGACAAGAAACCGAGAAGGCTCAGGGCATACGAGGCTTCTTCAAGGCGCGGGGCTTCACAGTGCTTGGCGCGAGACTTCACAGGACGCTCGAGGCGTGGAGGCGCTGGCCCAAGGTCGCAGTGACAGCACGGAGTCGCAGGCGCGGGGTGCGCAACGCTGAGTCGCAGTCGCAGGAGCAGGGCTCGCGCAAGGCGTGGTGTGGCGCAGGGCTCGCGCGAGGCGCGGAGTGGCGCGGGGTGCGCTGGGCTCGATGTAGCAGGTCGGTGCCGGCTCGCTGGCGGGCGCGTACCGCGGGCTCTGCTGCGGGGGCGTAGGTCGGCAGGCCGCTGGAGATGTCGCACGACGGTGGAGGCGCGATTGGATGTGGTTGGCGGCTGGGGTCAGGTGCCGAGGTTGGGAAAGACGTGGGGGTCCACGCGGGGCACCCTCGGAGATTAGTAACGGGTTATGGTTAGGGATAGAAACATGGCTCTGATACCATGTTAAGGGGATAAACTCAGATGAATTATGAAAGGTCCAAGGGTTCTCTTATATAGGAGAAAAACCCATTGGATAAAATACAAAAAAAGAAAAGGATAAATAGAGGATTATAAAAGATAAACCAAAAAATAAAACTTGGAATTATCTAAATATAGAAATAGGGATTATCTCAACATGATTCGAGAGTAAAAGCAGCTTCTTGTTATCTTACTGCAGTGCATTTTGGGATCATTTAATAGCACAGGAATAGACTGCAAAATCATATCACAATGTTTGATAAAAGATATACCATAGTTCTATCATGTGGAAAAAATCTTCCCATGAAATCTTATGTTTCCAAGGCAATGCTTGGATTACTGCAATGTAAAGTGATCAATTCGAATCCTCTTGCGCACATTCTATTCACAAAGAGTGCATATTTTAAATAAGCCTGCAAAGTGATGTAATAATGACAGAAAATGATATAGACATTTAAACAGGATCCAATAAATAAATTTGCACAATAATCTAACAAAATGGTGTAAAGTATAACATCAAATTGTACTTTATATTTACGGCCTGATTTCACGAGATATGATTTAATGGTGACTTTAGTGTAAGTTGACGTCGTGCACTGTTAGGGAAATGCTTCCACCTTGTAAAGGGATATATATCTATGATTCTGGAGATTGCAGTTTTTTGGATGTGGAAAATGGCAGGCATAGATTGCGCTGCACGAGCATCCATAATTCATATCTGATAATTGGAGCACTTGCTTGTTTATCATGTGCACTGACAGACCTTCAGATTGGAAACGGAAGGGGACTTGCCGTATCGAATGGCTGTGCATCCTGGAGGAGATGGCATTGTGTGTTCTTTCCCAAAAAGTTGCAGGTTGTTTCAATGTATCATTTACTTTGTAACAATGATTATTGATTTCTTTTGATGGCACTTACATTGTGTTTATGTGGCTTTGTTGATCTTCATATGTGTAACTACTTTGGGGGTACTGTGTTTTGTAGATCATTTGAATTTTCCAAGAACAGGGATCGGGATGATCTCGCCTTAAGGCCGTCAGAGAAGCCGCTGACACAGTTGGAAGATGTTGGTTTGCAGTTGGCACTGGCTTTCAGTCCTGATGGTTCCATGCTTGCTGCTGGTGGCGAGGTGGGTTATTTTGTATAAATCAAGTTTATCTTATGATTCATTGTCTTTTTCTCATTGTTATTATGTATCCTTAAATAAGCCTGCCTAAAAAATTTTCTCAAATAAGCAATGTGGGTATTGTAATTAAGATGTTTTTTCCATTTTCCACAACACAAATTAATAACATCAGATTACCTTCCCTTACAAACAAAAAAGTTTTCAATTTGCTGGTGATCATTTATCGGCTATATCTATGCCCTGCAAAAAAGAGGTGAGAATGGGTCAAAATTGGGAAAACTCTCTGCAGTGCAGCTTTCCTGTAGAGCTGTCTTCCCTAGAACAAGACCATATAAGACAACCGGGCCCCACAAAAGACACTCCCTTTAGATCTCTCTCCGTCGCTTCGACCTGCTCACTCATTTCACCTCAAAGTGGATTGTGGTTGGCTTGGACCGCTTCTTTGGCCGCAGCGGCAAACTAATAAAGAAATTGAATTTCTCTCCAGGGACTTTCTTCTGAAAACAAGCAGTGCTGGACCTAGCCAACTTAGATGACAGGGGTGGATGGCTTATGATCATGGAAATTTACGTCGTGATCTCCTTACCATTTGTTCAGCTGCAGATGGTTACTTGTTTATCCATACTTCTGATATGGTTGATTTTGATTGTCATTGGCTTTCTTTCAAACTGCGCTTTTACAATTTTCTGTTAAATAATTGATCAAGTTTGTGGGCTGGGTTAAGCCCTTGAATCTAATGAGTTTCATTGAGCATGACAGAATAAGGAAGACAAGGGGTGGGGGGTGGGGGGGGGATGGGTAGTGGCGAGAGAGGGAAGAAAGGGCTGTGGTGAAACTGATGGTGGAAATAAGCAGTTGGCAGCCGAGTAGAGAACATACGGGCAGATGGTTGGACATGGACACTTGGGCAGAGGTGGCATCGACAATAGGATAACTTGGAGGTTGCCTCACAAGGGAACTACCAAATGGAAGGTAGGGTGTGCTTACAATATGGGGATGTAGAACATGTTGCATTGCAATGTGGAGGGGCCATGAGGTGCTTTTGATGTGGCAAGGAAGGTTATCGATGTAACGATTGTAGAGCAACATGTGCCTGGAGAAGAAAAGAGCGGAATAGAGCAAGCAATGAAGGAAAAAAATGGTGGAGAGGCTTTTGATCAACGACAAAAGATGACTGCAGTCCCTGCGTGGAATTTAAAATGCCGAGGAAGGTGTTCTAGAGGGAAGAAAAAGCTGGAAGTCCTTCTCATAGGTTGTTTTTTCAACCCAGGACCTTTCTTCAATCGAAATATCATCCATCTTAGTGATAAGAAGGTGCTGGTGCGAGGTCTGCAATTGGTTGAGAGGAAGGCTCTCGTACGAGGTGCTGCTTGCTCTAGGGAATAAAGTTGTTAGGAGGTGTCCACTAATGCTACGTGATGGCATGTTGGTGACGTTAGATGCAAGTATTCTTGTGATGCCTGGTGCCCCATTGAGATGCAGAGACATCAGGACGAGTGTTTTTCCATCTCAATGACGTAGTAGGGATTGTTTCAAATGGTATTTTGCTTATAGAACAATCGAATGTTATGTTCGAGCTTAATGATATGATCTCATTTTTGTGAATATACATTATTTTCGTGTGGGCATCTTCTCAACATTGCACCGCATTTCCTTTCAAATTTCAATATTTTTATGTTCTTGCTTTCATCAAGTCTATGTTTTTATTCCCATGTACGTGCCTTGCTAAGTCAGTATGATAATTTTCAGAGATAAAATTAAGAAAGCACGTGACCAACAACTCCCACCTATGGCAACGACTGTGGAGGTGGACCCATTTATCGAGACCTCCCGTGGCCCCCAAGTGTCATTGGATGGAAAGGGCAACAAAAATACCCAGGTGGCAGAACTCCAAGGGGATCGATAATCATAGACACGGTGGATGCAATGCTTTTCTGATTGGCGTTGTGGAGCAAAACGAAAGACTTATCTTATTCCAAGGCTCTAAGGTTTCTTATATAGAGGAAAGCCCTAGGGAGACGAGGAGGAGAAAAATACATAAGTACCAGTGGGGGTTACAAAAATCAACGAAGAAATAAGAAATAAATAATATCTCTAACACTCCCCTCAAGTTGGAGCATATTTATTAGTCATGCCCAACTTGAAGATAAGCCATGAAACACGTCTTGTACGCAATGCTTTTGTGAATATATATATGCTAACTAAAGCTCGGTAGAGATGCGTGGAGTGGTAATCTTTCCTTCTCATTCAATGTTTCGAATAAAGTGGTATTCCACTTCAATAAGCATGGTTTGCTCATGGAAGATTGGGTTGGTGGCAATATCAGTGGTGGATTTGTTGTCACAATACAAAAGAACTGGTGCATTAGCAGGAAATCCAATCTTCACCAGGAAGGAGACTAACCAAGTGAAATTGCATGTAGCTTGAGCTATAGCCCTATATTCAGCTTCTGCGCTTTAGTTAGACACAACTGTTCGTTTCTTGCTACATCAGGTAACAAGGTTTCCTCCAACAAATATTGCATACCCAATATTAGATCATCAATCTTCAGGAGAAATAGCATAATCTGCATCCGCATAAGCATTGATGTTGTTGTGACGATTCGCCCTGTAGAAATTAGAAAAGACCACACCCTAGAGATTCTTTCAGGTACCAAAGTATCAGGAGTACCTCCTGCCAGTGACTATAACATAACCTCTCCATGTGCTAACTGGCCCTGCTGATGGCATATGAGATATCGAGCCTAGTGACAGTGAGGTAAAATAACTTACTAGGCTTTTGTAATAGGTAGGATCCTCAAACTCTAGATCGATAGAGGAGATATGCTTCTGTGCCTCTGCTTGTATGCTAGAGGCCCTGCATTCAAGGAGGCCTGCCTCCGTAAGAATATCCAAACAATACTTCTGCTGAGATAATTGTAGCCCCTCTGTAGTGTGCATCACTTATATACCCAGAAAATATTAGATCTGGCCAAGATCTTTTGTAACAAACACCTTCCGGAGAAATGACTTGGTCTCTTCAATACCATCTTTACCATCGCTAGTTGCCGCCATATCATCAACATAGACTGCCAAAACTATAATACCAGCATACCGTCGTCTGACGAAAATTGAGTAGTCAGATGCCATTCTACTAAAATCAAGAGAGCCAATCTTTATAGTAAGCCTATCAAATCAGGCCTTTAGGACTCTACTTCAAGTTATAGATAACCTTACAGAGTGGACATACATACTCTCCCTCGATTTGGAGTACCTATGGATCTGCATCATGTAAACTTCTTTCTCAAGATCACCATAGAGGAAGATATTTTTTCACGCGAAGTTGAGATATGGGCCAATCCTTGTTCACTACAACGGGTTTGACATCCAGTGGACATGCCACAAGATCCTAGGTTCCTCTAGATATAAGAGCATCCATCTCCTCGTCCATGAACCTTTTCCAATCATGGTTTTGTAAAGCATTATAAATACCACGATGAACAGTGACATTCATCAAAACATCTGTAAAGCGTCGATCACAACTGGAGAGAATCTCAGTAGAAGTAAAGATGAAATATGATGCATTGTGCATTGCGTTTTAGTTCTTATGAGTGCTATGTATAATTCTATCGAGGCATCCAGAGTAGTATTGGTGGGGACATTTGAAGACGTCATCTCCTCCTGCATATAAGGAACTAGCAATGTGACCTCTTTAGAATGACTGGTATGCTTTCTTTTGTAAAGAATGGGTGTCAGTGGTAATCCTAATGATATATTACTAACATACTGGGTGAAATAGCTAGTCTTTTCAAAGAAAATTACATCAGTTGAGATGTAGTAGTAATGGCCATTGAGATCATAACATCGATATCCCTTCTGAGTTCGAGAATTCTCGAGGAAGACATACTTGATTGCATGTAGAGACAGTTTCTTTATAGGATGGAAATTATGTACAAATGCAATGCAACCAAAAACTTGTAATGACAAAGGAAAAAGATGACTCAGAAGAGTAAATGAGAGAGAAAGGAGTATCCCCTATGAGAACATGCGACGATACCTTGTCGATAAGATGGTCAACGGTAAGAACAACATCTCCCTAGCAGGTCTTGGGAACCTTCATATGGGTAAGTAGTGACCTTGCAATATCTAGGAGATGGCGCAGTTTTCTCTTAGCTACGCCATTCTTCTGAGAGGTTTATGGGCAAGAAGTCTGGTGAGTGGTTCCCTGAGAGGCAAAGAAAGTCATCAAATCATTTTGACTAAATTGAAGGGTATTATCCGTTCGCAAAACCTGGTAGTAAAGGAAGTTCTGACAAACTGAAAGGATGATTTAACCATGAAATTAATCTCTGATTATTATTTTATTAGATAAATCCAAGAGCATATACTATAGTCATCGACAAAGATCGCAAAATACCTATGACCACCAACAATACGGATCACACAAGGTCCCCACACATCACAATGCACTAAGAAAAAGCAACAGATCGATGAGGCTTCGTCCTAAAAGGAAATGAAGTCCAATGGTGTTTCTTGAATTGACTCACCTCACACTTAAATGTCTTCAGTGTAGACAATTTAGGGTACATCATGGATACTGCGTTGATAGAAGGATGGCCAAGACACATATGACGAAGAAAAAGATCAGAGGTGATAAACACAACTTCAATAAAAGTAAATTCTTATGCCCTCGCCAAAAATCCGCATCGTTCGTATGTCATGAAAGTAACAATGAAGCTCTACAAAAATCATATGGCAATTCATCTCAACACATTTTGTGAACAAATATCAAACTCAAAGGGAAATCAGAAGCACAATGAACTCCAGTAAGGCAGAGTTTAGTTTAGAACTCCGTAGTCTCCACAGAAGTGATGGGGGAATGAGCCCCATTGGCTGCCCATACCATTGTTTACTCCTTGTGGAAGAAGGTTGAGATGAAGTCAACAAGATACCTTCATCCGTTAGACGAGTAGAGGACCTTGGATCAATATTACATGCAGGAATTGGATTTGTAATTGAATTGGCTATAGTACCTGATGTGGTAGCTGTAAAAAATGATGAATGCGGAAGCATATCCAAGGTAAAGAGATAAAACTGGGAAGAATACATGGATTTTACGTGGAACCCTACTTAATAAGGAGGGAGATGAAACCACAGGAGAATGACTCTCATGGATCAGGTATTCTTTATTGCTCTCTCTCATTTTTTAGATCAGAAGAAAGGGTGTGATCCCAAGATGGGACCCACCACCAGAAATTACATTAGGATAATGGAAAAAAGCTTACAGTACTACCGACCATGCACCAACCAACACCCTACAATGTTCTAGAATATTTTCAGAATAAAACGATTGGCTCTGGAAGATGCACTCATTCCTACCGCACCAGATTTCCCACATAAGAGCAAAAGGACGTGAGCCACCTTTATGCCCGTTCTCACAAAAGGCACGGATGGATCTTCAGAAGCCAGTCGAACTACCTACATCAAGGCAAGGCCAGCTTTCCTCCAGACCTCTGTCAAATGAGTACAAATGAAGAAGATATGAGAGGGGGAGTGGGGGGCGGGGGAGTGCGTCAGGGACGCTTTGGGGTGACTTATGAGAGGGGGAGTGTGGTACGGAAGGGGTCTGGGAGGGAGGCGAGGGCTGCGCTCCGGGCAGCCTTGGCTACTGACTTGCCGCTGAAGGACGATTCTCCGTGTTCTCCGGCCGATGTGCCAGTGCGAGCCAGGTTCTCCGTGTTGGATAAAGGACTGGTTCGAAGGTTGGGGGTCATTCCCCCGTAGAAGAAGGCGGTCCTGGGGTCTTTATGAAGATGCTCTCTCTGAATGTTAGGGGATTGGGCCATCCTGATAAGAGGCTTGGGGTGGTGAACTTGGCGAGAGAGGTGGCGACAGACATTGTGCTGCTACAGGAGACCAAGTTGCAGGCGCTAGATGATTCTTTGCGTCGGGAGCTCAGTAGGGGTGGTGTCTTCGAGCTGGCGACCGCTGGGGTTGATGGAGCGTCGGGGGTATCATTTCTGGGTGGTGTGCTGATTCCTTCGATTTGCTGAGGTCCCATGTGTCCGAGTTCGCGCTGACGATTCACCTGTGTCGGAAGGCTGATGGATGTTGCTTGTTCGTCACAAATTTGTATGGCCCTTGTAGGCGTGTGGAACATACTTTTGCGGCGGATTTGGCATGCATCACGCATGAGGTGGGAGACGCGGTTTGGCTCGTTGGTGGTGACCTGAACGTCACCTTGCTTCCAGGTGACAGGTCGGGGGATTCTGGGGGTGCTGACTTGGGATCCAGGGAGTTCAGGGAGGTTGCCAGTTGTCTGGGGTTATCTATCGTGGATGCGGCTGGGTGCAAATTCACTTGGAGGAATTTGAGATCAAGGTCCAGGCTTGACAGGTTTCTGATGTCCGTTGAGGCGGGGGAGGCTTTCCCGTTGGCAAGGGCGTGGGCGTTTCCGAGGACGCGGTCAGATCACACTCCCATTCTATGGAGCTCCAGCGAGGTCAGGAAAAGTTGATACTTTTTCATGTTCGAGAAGAAATGGTTGCTTGAGGATGGCTTTCGGGATTTGGTCGCTGGGCACTGGCAGAACTTCGTGGGGGAAGGGTCGGCGGTGTCGCGCTTCGCGGCAAAGCTGGATTCTCTTAGACGGGAGCTGATGTCCTTCGGGAAGGAGGTCGCGCGGCGGCGAAGGGAGGTCAAGTCAGAGGCCGAGGTGGGGATTAACAGGTTAGATGGGTTGGAGGATGAGCGGGGGTTGTCGCCGACCGAGGTGGAGGAGCGGGCCGCGTGGCTAGAGGCCGTGTACCTGGAGGACAGGAAAGAGGAGATACACTGGTGGCAGAGATCGAGGCAGAAATGGCTAAGGGAAGGCAACACGAACACACGGTTTTTTCACTCTGTGGCGTCTGGGAGAAGGCGTAGGAGCTATCCTACATGAGCTGGAGGTGGACGGGCGATCGGTGACTGGCGAGAAGAACATAGGGGCTGCATTGCGAGAGCACTTTGTGAGGGTATCCAGGAAGGCGAGGATGGACGGTGGCTGGGGTTGGACTGGTTTGGGGGCTAGGTCTTTATCTGGAGCACAGTCTGAGGCGTTGCTGGCCGCTTTTTCTGAGGAGGAGGTCCGCAGAGCGGTGCGGGATCTGAATGGGGACGGGGCTCCTGGTCTTGATGGCTTCTCCATTTCGTTTTACAGGGAGTTCTGAGACCTGCTGAAGGGAGACATTATGGAGGTTTTAGAGGAGTTCAGGAGCGCCAACCGGGGCTTTGAGAAAGTGAACAGGGCCTTGATATTTCTGCTGCCCAAGAAGGAGAATCCGATGGATGTTGGAGACTTCCGGCCTATCTCTATATCGAACGACATTTATCTCATTGTGTCCAAGGTGCTGGCTAGCAGGCTCAGAGCGGTCTTGGATTCTGTTATTTTACCTGCCCAATCCGCATTTATTCCTGGTAGGAGCATGGTGGATGGGATCGTGGCCGCTTCGGAGGCTTGCCTTGAGTGGAGGAGGTCGGGAACGAAAGGAGCCGTTTGGAAGATTGACTACGCCAAGGCCTACGATAGTGTCACCTGGAAGTTTCTTTGGGCATCGATGCAGAGAAGGGGTTTTCCGGAGGAATGGATTGGCTGGATTAAGAGGTGTGTTACTACTTGTTCGTGTACGATGTTGGTTAATGGAAGGCTGGAGGGGGGGGGGTGGTTCCAGCTGCAGGTGGGGGTACGCCAGGGATGCCCACTCGCTCCCTTACTGTTTGTGCTTGTCGCGGACTGGTTGGCCGTCTTGTTTCAGCGGGCGGTTGAGGAGAGATGGTGCGAGGGCTTCATATTTGGGGATATCTCCATCCCGGTGTTGCAGTATGCTGACGATATGCTGATTTTTCTGGACGGGATGGAGGAGCAGAATCACAATGCGGTCACTTTGGTTGACCTTTTCGGGTGCTTGTCCGGTTTGAAGATCAATAGGCAGAAGTTGGCGCTGGTTCCGCTCGCGATGGAGGACATGGAGTGCACCAGGCTCACGGAGTGGGCGGAATGCCCACGGGGTCCCTTGCCGATCAACTATCCGGGGTTACCTCTCGTGGCGGGCATATTGAGAAAGTCTGATTGGGACTGTGTGGTGCGCAGGTTGGAAGAGCGCCTCGAGGGCTGGAAGGCAACCACTCTATCCAAGGGTGGGAAGTTAACCCTGCTGAAGCATGTTTTATCCGCCATCCCAGGGTTTTTCTACTACGAGACTGATGCTGGTTGAGGTGAGAAGAAAGGTCGAGGCTCTGATGAAACATTTCTTCTGGTCAGATGGCAAGCAAACATGGAAGGGGTTCCACTTGGTCGCTTGGAAGGATGTTACGATGCCTGTCTCTGAGGGGGGACTTGGGATTAGAGACGTGGAGCTGATGAACAAAGCTTTGCTTTCGAAGTGGGTGGTGCGGCTGTGGGGCAAGTCCGATTCTTTGGTCTTATGCCTGCTGAGATCGATATATAGCGTCGCTGGGGAGTTGGTGGCTCAGAGGATGCGTTTTGAGTCTCCCCTGTGGTCAGGCATCTGTGCTGTGCTTCCTGGGCTTGCACAATTCCTCTGTCCGAGTTTGGGGAATGGTCTCCGCTTCCGCTTTTGGCAGGATGATTGGACTGGGGAGGGGGTGCTAGTCGCTTGTTTCCCTAGGCCGGTGCCCTTTGCTGCAGACATTGGGGCGCGTGTGGCCGAGGTGTCAGATTCGGGATCATGGGCTCCGAGTTTTCTTTCCGATCTCCCTGATCAAAGGGTGGAGGACCTCCTGCGGCTTCTTTCCGAGCTTCCCTCGATTGCGGAGTTGTCTGGTGACCCTGACCACTTCATTAGGGATGATGGTAAGTTCTCGGTGAAGTTGGCGTACCGGAGTTTGAGAGATGGTACAATGGTGATTGATGATGATCTTCGTGCGGACATGAAAATTATTTGGGCGGCAAAGATTCCTACACGGGTCAAAGTCTTCCTTTGGTGCCTTAGGAGAAACCGCCTGTGTGATAAGGCGAGGAGGGGGAAGATTCTAGGTTCGACGGATTTGCAGTGTGACAAATGCGAGAGGGTTGGAGGACACGGACCACATCTTCTTTGGTTGCAGGACATCGCCACAGGTTTGGGAAGCTGTAGGATTTCTTAGGTCCAGGCTTCCGGCCTGGGTCCCTTCTGGAGGTCCATCTGTTCGGTGGGGCTTGGGTCCTCTGGGGATGTGTACAGGCCCTTAGCCGTTCTATGGGCTATCTGGCTTGGCAGGAATGACCGTGTTTTCAAGGGGCATCGATTTTATTGGGAAAATGTAATTGCCCATTGTAATTCTCTCTACAATTTCTGGATCTCTAACTGATGTACCTTTTGCTTCTTAATGAATTTTGATGTGGTGACTCCCGCCTTGGGAGGGCTCCCTTCTTTTCTAGTCAAAAAAATATGAAGAAGATATGATTCAAGTCTTCCATCTCAATCCCACACCTATCATAGAAGATGTCCACGCTTTGCAACATCCTGCCCCAATGCTCCTTGGAGAGTACCTTCTCCTACCTGGCCAACCACAAGAATACCTTGATTCGTCTTGGAATCTTGCTTTTCTAAATGATATTACTATCACCTTTGAATTATTCCTGACTTTCTTCCTGAGCCTCCCTAAAGAAGTGACATGCCTTCCTAATGGTGAACCTACCATCGCTCCACTTAAAATGATCCCTCCCACCAACCTGATCCTCCATCTCAGTGAGCTCGACATACATCCTCCAAAATTCTTTCAATCTTTAGCCCAACAACTCTGTAATGAAAGTCGGGACCCATGACCCATACTGTCAAATCTCATGCCCCCGATGCATTTCGATTAGCTGCCAACATCGACAATCTTGGATATCAATCATCCAAAATTCCATTTTCACTCTAGTTATCCAGCCAAAATATAAATTCATGCCCGTCACCAAGCACCAGACACAATCTCGCTTCCATCTCAGGTAAAATCCCAATGATTGCTCTCTCTCAATTGATAAAATGGATGTGTGGTTTCTTATATAGTCCCACTAGTATGATCAAGTCCCCCTCACAGTATATGTGGGATTAAACCCGTGGATGTGGTAATTGAAATCTGGAGGGATCCAATTACCCATGTATACATGTGATACATACTCTAACACTCCCTCTCAAGTTGGAGCATGCAATGCTCAGCTTGGACAAATAGAAAGAAATCACTCATTCACAATACAATACACTACAGACAATATCAACTTAGTGCAAACTCTGCTTCCTGCCTGTTGAGGACATTGCTTCTCATATGGATTCCGGACTGCCCGAACTTTCACCACTTCTATCGGCAGGAAAGGAGGGGATTGACCTGGAGCGTGCTTGTGAGGAGAAATTGAAGGGCTAGGGTGTGAACTGAACTAGGTCTCCTTGTCGGAGAATGTACTCTCTATATTGCTCTGTCAGAGTCATCGAAATGGGAATGAGTCTCTGTCTGGAGAACTTTAGCTTGCAACTGCTCCATCTATCTTGTAGATGGGAAAAAAGAATTGCATTAATGAGAGGCCCTTGGGTTCCCCTATATAGGAGAGGAAATAATTGGGAAAATTACATAAAGGAGACAAAATGAATAGATAATAAGAAAACAATAAGAAAGATAGCAAATATTTTAACACTCCCCCTCAATCTGGAGCGTAGATATCAATCGTACTCTGCATGGAACATCTCTGATAGGGCCCTCTGGCTAGGGCCTTTGTAAGAACATCTGCTGTAAGATCTCTAGTCTAGAGCTGACATGCACAGTGGCGATAATACCCTTCTGTATCTTGTCACGAGTGTAGTGATAGTCCACCTCAATGTGTTTGGTCCTTTCATGAAAGGTTGGGTTGTTGGGAATGAAAAGAGCAGCCTGATTATCACATTGGAGGTGCATGGGGAGAGGCACCTCTATAGTCAGGTCAGTAAGAATAGATCTGACCCACATCATCTCTGTGCTATTCTGACTCGACACAGGATCTGACAACCACATTCTGCTTCTTGTTCTTCCATGAAACCAGAAAATTCTCTATGAATACAACGAACCCTGAAGTAGACTTCCTATCCTTTGGACATCCAATACAATCTGCATCTGCACACACTATAACTGAGAAATATGTGCTTCTACTGAAAAGAAGTCCTGTACCCGGTGATGTCTTCAGATACAACAACAACAACAACAAAGCCTTTTCCCACAATTAAGTAGGGTCAGCTACATGGATTCTTCGCCTCCATTCAGATCTATATTGGGTCAACCCCGGGCTTATATCCATAAAACTAAGATCCATTCGTATAGTTTCTTTCCAACACTTCTTGGGCCGTCCTCACCCTCTCTTTACCGACTCAACATCCCAACACTCGCATCTCCTAACTGGTGCATCAGCTGATTTTCTTTGCAAATGACCAAACCATCTTAAGCGGTTTTCTCGCATCTTATCCTCAATCGGAGCTACACCAACTTTCTTTCTGATTGCATCATTCCGAATCCGATCCTTACGTGTGTGTCCACACATCCACCTTAGCATTTTCAAAATAACATTTAATAGATTCGTAAGCCAAGTCAAACCACGTTCACCTAAAACTCTCCATACTACTACAGGGATGTCATCCGATCCTACACCTTTGCCAGGTCTCATAACCTTCAATGCCTCCTCTACTTCCTTTCTTTGTATCCATCTATAGCTTGCACGATTCAAGTAACTTTCACTACTAGCTAGATTATCCAAAGTGATCTCTCTATTTCCTTCCCCAATGAAAAGTTTATGGAAGTACTGCTCCCATCTAGTCTCTATATCCTTCTGAGTAACAAGCACATGACCTTCCTCGTCCTTAATGCATCTCACTTGAGAAAGGTCTTTGGTCTTTCTTTCTCTTGCTTTGGCCAACCTGAATATATCCTTCCGGCCCTCCTTAGAGTCGAGATTTTTATACAAAACTTCATAAGCTTTTGACTTAGCTTCGCTTACAGCCTTCTTTGCTTCCTTCTTCGCTATTTTGTAGTTTGTGATTGTTTCCTCTGTTTTATCCTTAGACATTGCCTTAAAGCATGCTCTTTTAATTTTTAGCCTCTCTTGCACCCCTTCACTCCACCACCAAGCCTCCTTTTGACCTGGGGCTCCTCCCTTTGACTCGCCTAACATCTCTTTGGCTACCTTTCGGATACAAGATTCTACTGCCTCCCACATCTAATTTACACTTCCGCTACAATCCCAAGATAAGTCTTCTAAAGCCTTCTCCCTGAAGCTCGATTGCTTCAGTGGAAGATTCCACCATCTATTTCTAGTGATCTTAGGAACCCTCCTTTTCTTTACCATCCCTTTTATTTGTACATCCAAGAATAACAATCGATGTTGGGTTGTCAAACTCTCTCCTGGGTTTACTTTGCAGTCTTTACAACACAACCGATCTTTTCTCCTCAACGCAAAGTAATCTATCTGTGTTCTAGTTGACCCACTCTTATAAGTAATTAAATGCTCCTCCCTTTTCTTGAAGAGAGTGTTGTCTTCAGATACCTCAGAATAATATGGACTGCATCCATATGTGCCTGTCTGGGCTGCTACATAAACTGACTCACTTTGCTCACAACAAAGGATATGTCAGGCATGGTAATAGTCACATACTGTAGCTTGGCAACAAGCTCCCTGTACCTCCTCAGTGTCATCATCATAGAGCTTCATGCTCGCGTCAATAGAAGTAGTCACATGTCTGCAATCAACCATGCCTATCTCTGAAAGAAGATCTGTAACATACTTCCTCTGGGTCATCACAAGACCTCGCTGGTTCTTGGCAAACTTCAGTCCAAGTAACGTAAATTACCAAGGTCCTTGGTCATAAACTGCTGATCTAGGAAGTCCTTGGCATCCTAAATGCCCTGCTCGTCATCCCTTGTAACAATAATGTCATCAACGTGAATAAGAATGTCAATAATACCTCTCTGGGTCCTGTGCACAGAGAGTGATTGACAGCCGATCTCACAAACACATGTTGCTCTATCAAGTCCGAGATCTTCTGGAACCATGCTCTTGGACTCTGCTCAAGGCCATAGATAGCCTTATGAAACCTACAAACTTTTTGACAATTCCCCTCAACAGCAAACCCAGGTGGTTGCTGCATGTAGACCTCCTCTTGTAGATTACCATAGAAGAAGGCATTCTTCACATCAAACTAGTAAAGGCGCCAATCTCGTGTTACAACAACAGAAAGTAGAATACACACAGTAAACACCCATTTGCATCCCACAATAGATGAGTCAATTGGAGCGAAAACAAGACTCCATGTATCATGTAACTATAGTGCGACCATCTCCTCCTCCATGACCAACCTCCACTGACTATCCTAAGATCCTCCTGATATGCTCGTGTTATCTCCATGGCTGATAGTACCAAGGTAAACCTCCTGAAATCCTCTGATAGTCTCCTCAAGGAAACCTGGGCTGCAAGAGGATAAGTAGCACACATACATTTCGGCTTTCGCAGAGCAATCAACACATCAAGATCATCTGCCAAGTCCCGAGCATGTAAGTTCCCTTCCGGAGAGGGCACCTACTCAACCTGTATGAAATTCTGTTGCACAGACTGCTCAGCAGTGCCATCAATAGAAAGAATGTGCTCATTGCATACCTGATGCATGCTGGATGATGGGCAAGACCTGTGAGGAGGGGGAACCGAGCGAGGCCTGCGAGTAAAAACTCATGGCAAAAACCGAGTCACAGTAGGAGGTGGAACCATGGGAGCAGGTGTAGAGGTAGGAGTAGGTGGTGGTGGTACTGGCTGAGGAAGTGATGGTGGAGCAAGAGTAGATGGAGGTGCTGGAACGATAGTAGGAGGTAGAGGCATATATATCTCATCGTCAGAGTCAGATGGGGCTAGTCTGTCACCTGTAGGAGAAAAATACATAAGAGACTCAAAGAAACTAACGTCAGCACTGACAAGGTATTTTCGCCTTAGCTGATCAAAGCAACGGTACCCCTTCTGGTTGTGAGAGTAGTCGACAAAAACACACTTGATATCTCTGGGAGAGAGCTTGTCACTTCCTGGAGAGACATCATGAATAAAAGCATCATATCCGAACACATGAGGTATAATGGAGAAAAGATCCTTCTCAAGAAACGCAATCGAGAAAGGAATCTTCTCTTTCAACACAGTTGAAGGCATGCGGTATACCAGATAGCAAGCAGTAAGGACAACATCGCCCCAGTAAGTGTGAGGAGCGCGACTCTATATCAATAAGGTTCTGGTCACATCAAGTAGGTGACAATGTTTACGCTCGACAACACCGTTCTACTGGGAAGTATAAGAACAAGAGGTCTGGTGAACAATGTTAAGAGATCTAAGAAAATCAGAGAACTGTAAGATGCAGAATTCTAAGGCATTATCAGAATGAAGGTATTTGAAATTGGCAGAAGAAATATTCTTTATCTCATTAATAAAATATTTGATCACAGATCCAACCTCTGACTTATTCTTCAATAAAAGATCCAGGAAAGTCTAGAAAAATCATCGACCGTAACTAGATAAAAGCGGTGTCCCTGGTGATCTGGAAGACGACTCATACCCCAAATGTCTAAATGAATGAGCTCAAATAACTGAGAACTGCTCTGACTCTGACTAGATAGAAAGGAGGGATGGTGGTGCTTCCTAAGTTGGCACGTGTCACACTGAAATGAGGATCTCGTAGAAATCTGAGGGAGAACATGACACAACTTCTGCAGAGGAAGGTGGCCAAAACGAAGGTGCCACCGATACCGAGAGATTGATCCAACAGGTATAGTAGAAACACTAGCATGAGGAGGTTGGACCGGTCTGTAGAGTCCCCGCTGCTCACGGCCACATCCAATCACCCTGTCTGTAAGCATGTCTTGAAACACAAGAGATGAAGGATAAAAAATGGCATGACAATGCAAATCTTTAATAACCTGACTAATGGAATGTAAATTCATCTGAAAGTTAGGAGCATATAAAACATTCTGAAGGCGCATGGACGACGTCAAATACATCTCTCCCTGTCCTATAATAAGTAAGTAGTCACCATTAACAATGACAACCCATCTGCTAGGTGGTATGGTCCTATCGGACCTCAACTACACTCTGTCTCCACACAGGTGGTGAGAAACAACAGAATCCATAATCCACTCTGTCATGTCTGCACCAGTGCTACCAATAAAAGCATAGGTGATACCTGAGGAGCTCAAAGAGGCTCTTGCTGCGGTTGCAGTATCTGTAGTGGTGGTGCCAACAGTAGGGGTCATGATCTCTCGAATACGAGAGACAATATCATCCAGGCGAGCATCAATCTAGGAAGCTGGAGTCTCTGAAGACACAATTTGTTCCTCTACTCGATCATAAGCTGGATATCCATGCTTCTGATAGCATGTATCCTCTGCATGTCCAGGCATACGACAGTAAGCGCAAGGATCACACTGTCGTCCATCACCTCTGCCACGAGGGTTGCATCCTCTGGACTTGATTGTCCATCCTCGATCGCGAGAAGCAGCCATCGTTGAAGAGGATGAAGAAGTGGCTGTAGAAGGCATGATAATACAGGTCATCCGGCTGAGACGGCTATAGGCCTCCTCTATAGGAGGTATGGTAGCTCCGGTAAGAAGCTGAGTACGCGCAACATCATACTATGTATCAAGTCTAGCCATGAAGACTCCAACCATTGTGGAGTTCCTATACATCTTCTGTTGCTCAATAGATGTAATATGCTTGTAGCTATGAAGCCTCTCGAACATGCCACAGAGCGAAAACTAGTACATATGCAGAGGATGACCATTCGCTTGGTATTGTAGATATCGAAATGTAGATGACGAATCGTGGCCTCATTCTTCGCTTGAGCATATATGGATGCCAAAGCATCCGACATCGCCTTGACGATGGGCTGATTCATAATATCATTGGTTATCTCTGTGGCGAAGGTCCCACAAAGGCGAACACGCGTATGCGCGTCATCTTTGCTTCCAAGAAGCATTTGCCTCAATCTTATCCATTGTCTTTGGATCTGTCAGGATGTACTCCTTGTTGTTGCACTGCATGAGGGTGAGAAACTGCATGGATCACAAGTCATATTTGGTCCCATCCATTTTAACGATAGGAGCCGGGCCCTTGAAGACTTCGGATGAAAAAACATCACCCTTGTTCTCTGACATGATGGAAAATAGCTAACAACAGAACTCAACTAGGGAGTAGACGGATATGAACAAGTTTACACGATCATACAGAGGATTGGTTGTAAGTGTAGACTCATATAACCATCCTTATCAATCTCCACTACTCTCTAGAGCCGACAAACACGATTTATAGGTCTGAAAGCGCGTTTCTGATCAAAATCAGATTGAATTAAACTGCAGATCGAGCCACAGAGATGCATGGAGGCACACTGGAGGATCGACAACGACCTGGAAGAGCTCGATGGGGTGGGCGACCTGGAGACTGCCTGCACGGCGGCCAGAGGAGTCGGACGGCGACCTGGGCGATCAGGGGGGCCAAAGATTGCAACCTGGGGCAGTGGCTGAAGGCGGTGCGGCCTGGGTGACCGGATGCCTGGAGAACCGGTGGTAACAACGCGGGGAGGAGGGGGGTCGATAGGGTTAGGATGAGATACTCCGATACTATGTAGAGGAAAAATAATGAATTGCATTAATGAGAGGCCCTTGAGTTCTCATATATAGGAGAGGAACCAACAACAACAACAACAAAGCCTTTTCCCACAATCAAGTAGGGTCGGTTACATGGATTCTTCGCCTGCATTCAGATCTATCGTGGATCAATCCCGGGCTTATATCCACAAAACTAAGATCCCTTCGTATAGTCTCTTTCCAACACTTTTTGGACCGTCCCCGCCCTCTCTTAGTCAGCTCAACATCCCAACACTCGCATCTCCTAATTGGTGCATCAACTGATCTTCTTTGCAAATGACCAAACCATCTTAAGCGGTTTTCTCGTATCTTATCCTCGATCGGAGCTACACCAACTTTCTTTCTGATTACATCATTCCGAACCCGATCTTTACATTTGTGTCCATACATCCACCTTAACATTTTCATTTATGCTACAGTCATTTTCTGCACATGTCTATGGTTCACAGGCCAACATTTAGATCCATAGAGCATATTAGGTCTCACGGCTGCTTTGTAAAACTTTCCTTTAATTTTTAAAGGAATTTTCTTATCACAGAGGACTGCAGAGGCTCCTGTCCACTTTAGCATTCTGCATTTATTCTATTAGTAAAATCTCCATCAATTTCCCCATCATGTTGCAAAAAAAATCCCAGATATCTAAAAGAATATCTCTTCTGAATGTTATCGTCACCAATCTTGACCTCGATTCCTTCACCATTGCTTCCATCAAAGGTACACTCCTTATATTCCGTCTTAGCCTACTTATACGAAATCCTTTAATCTCCAACTCATGTCTCCAGACCTCAAGCTTCTAATTTACTCCATCTCTAGTCTCGTCAATCAATACAATATCATCAGCAAATAACATACAAGAGAGGAAGCAATTGAGCAAATTCTGTAAAGAAGACAAAATAAATAGAAATTGTAGCGATATATTTATGTTTTGTGTATTGTTTCTTCATTATCTCTCTACTTATGTACGTCTCCTGTAATATACCCATAGGCTCCTCTCCTATATAAGAGAGCCTAGGGTTATGGAATAAAGCATGAAACATTTTTCTCCCAACATGATATCAGAGCGGCGGTCCTAGACCGGAGCTCCGAAACCCTAAACCTAATCCTAGCCCTCCTCCCTCTCGTTCTCAGCCCCCAACGCCGCCCTCCGTGGCCCTCGTTAACGCTGCCCCAATGGTGAGCACCGCTCGCAGCCCCCCTCCCCAGCGCTGCCTCCCGTGGTCTCCAACGCTGCTCCTGCGGCCCCTGTTGTTGCTGCGGCTACGCCGCCCCTGCGGTCCCGCTGACCCTACAACCCCGCCAACCACAGCCTACAACGCCCTCTAGCCGATCTTGCGACTCCAAGTTGTCTCTCTGCTGCCCTCTAGTCGTCATCTAATCCAATACGGGATTAATTGCATGAGTCTGCCTATGCAACCATATATCCCTATGTCAGGGTAGACAACTTGGTGTTCTATCTTCATAACTAGTCTTCTCGATCCATAATGTCAGAAAACAAGGGCGATATTCCCTCCATGGGTGCCTTCAGAGGTCATGCGCCCATAGTGAAGATGGATGGGACCATCTATGAATTGTGGGCTATGAAGTTCATGAGTATGATGAAGTCTACCGGTAAAAAACACATTCTTACTGAGGAAGAACCGACCAGGAAGACTGGAGTCAATGCCTCATAGGAGGCAGACGATGCTTATGCCAAGGTTTGGCTGTCAGGTACATTGGCACTGGACATTGCCAATGACATACTACATCAATTCACAACCAAGGCGATGTGGGACATTCTTGCTTCTACCTATTCACAAGCTAAGAATGAGACAAAGATCATGCAGTTACAACATGATATCTTCACTACGAAGCAGAATGGACGCCCACTTCACTCTTTATATACATCATTGTGTGGGATGTTTGAGAAGCTATATAGCTTCATGCCTCTCAACTCCACTCCTGAGCAACAGAAGTCTTATCGGAATGCCACCATGGTTGGTGTCTTCTTGGCAGCACTTGATCCTGAATATGAAGCAACCCGTTCGTAGATTTTGGCGGATTCGACCATTCCTCCAATGGAGGAAGTGTTTCGTCGGCTCAGTCGGATCACTATTCCATCCTCTCTCACCAAGCAGTCTTCTTCAGTAATGGCTGCTTCTCGAGGTCGTGGAGGCTCTTATCATTCTCGTGGACGCAAACCTCGTGGCAGAGTTGGTCGTGTTCGCCAACAATGTACCTTCTGTCATTGTTCTGGGCATACCGAGGATACATGCTATTCCAAGCATGGATTTCCAGCACTGCTCATGTGGCCGAGCAGATCGAGCCTCCTGCAACTTCTTCTATGGATCAACGATTTGATGATCTTGTGGCCAGATTGAGAGGTACCATACCTCCAACTTCTCCCGCAGCGCCTTCCTTCAGGTCCTGGAAGTTACTCCGATGTGGCTGCATCAGCCTCCTCCAGCAACTCAGGTAGTACCTATGCATTCACTAGCAGTTGTGGATCCGATGTAGGTGAATGGATTATGGATTCAGGAGCCACACATCATCTGTGTGGAGACAAGAATCAGCTTACAACATATAGGTCTATTCCTCCAGGACGTACAATCGTTATTGCAGACGGGACTCATTCCCCAATTACAGGACAGAGGGGGATCAGTTTGATACGCTCTATGCATTTACAGAATGTTTTACATGCACCTGATTTTTCTATGAATTTGTTGTCTGTTGGTCATATTACAAAGGAACTACATCGTAGAGCCATTTTTGACCCTTCCTCTCTTGTTTTTCAGGACATCCTTACGGGCAAGGTGATTGGCTGTGGCCGTGAGCAGGGCGGCCTCTATCGTCTAATTCGGGCACCCTATGCTGGATACTCCTCTTTATCTTCCAGGTCTGCTTCACCATTCCTGTGGCACCTACGCTTTGGTAATCTCCCACTCCATAAAATGTGTCGTGTTTTGCCTCAGGTCTCGTCTCATACGTCCTTCCAATGTGAGGCATGTCAGTTGGGAAAGCATCATCGCTCCAACTTTCCACTCGTCAGAGTCGGAGTAGTAGCTCCAAGTTTGAGTTATTTCATGTAGACATTTGGGGTCCCAGTCTTGCTCCCGATCACTAGGGACATGTTTTTATCTAGTTGCTGTTGATGATTTCTCTCATATGTCATGGGTATTTTTACTAAAGAATAAATCTGAAGCTGGAGATGTTATCAAAAGTTTCTTGTCTGAGATTAAAAATGTTTTTTCTGCTACTGTGAAAATTATGAGAACTGATAATGCCTTGGAATTTTGTACACATGCTCTATCTAAATATTTTTCATCCCAGGGTATCATTCATCAAACTTTGTGTGCATATGCTTCTCAACAAAATTGTGTTGCAGAAAGAAAACACCGACATTTGTTTGATGTCACGCGGACGCTTCTAATTCAGAGTCGTGTTCCCCATTCGTTTTGGGGTGATGCTGTTCTTACGACATGTTACCTTATTAATCGCATGCCTTCATCAGTTCTGAGTGAGAAAATTCCTTTCTCTCTTGCATTTCCTGACAAGGACTTGTTCTCACTCACCCCTCGTATGTTTGGCTCCATTGCATTCGTCCATCAATTATCTCGGGGTGTTGACAAGCTCTCTCCTAGAGCTATCAAGTGTGTATTTGTTGGGTACTCCAAGACACAAAAAGGGTACAAGTGTTATGATCCATTGCGCAGAAAGTATTGTGTTAGTGCCAATGTCACCTTCTTTGAGTCTGTGATGTATTTTTCTCCTATGGGTGATCGATTGACAGCTTCAGCTACTGATGACAGCATATACATGCCACCACCACCTCCAGCACCTACCACACCAGCACCACTACCATCACCTTCGCCATCTACTTTGCCACCAACGCCGCCTATATCGGTCCCAGTTCCACCACTACCACACCACTATACCCGTCGGCCTGCTTCTGCTCATGGTTACCGCTCATCAAGCCTGCATGAGGTATGTTCTGATAACACGGTTTCTACTGATGGGTTTAATGGTCTATCTGAGCAGGATTATACAGATGGGACAGATTTGGAATATGCAGACTTGAACTTACCTATTGCTCTTCGGAAGCAGAAGCGAAGTTGTGCATCGTATCCTATCGCATCTGTGGTGTCCTTTGATCGTTTGACTGACGATTTCAGATCTTTTGCAGTGGCACTATCAGAGGTGGCAATTCCAAGAAACCATCGTGAGGCTATGAGGGACAGTCGGTGGCGATTGGCTATGGAAGAGGAGATGGCTGCTCTTCAATCTAGAGGCACATGAAGCCTTGTATCGTCACCTCCTGATGCATCTACAGTTAGCTGTAAGTGGATATTTACAGTTAAGAAAAATGCCGATGGTAGCATTGATCGATACAAGGCACGACTGGTTGCACGAGGGGTTACACAGATGTATGGCGTAGATTACCTTGACACGTTCTCACCTGTCGCTCGTCATTCTACCTTATGGATTCTTCTCTCAGTGGTTGTGATTCGAGATTGGCCATTGTTTCAATTGGACGTCAAGAATGCATTTCTTTATAGTGTTCTTCAAGAAGAAATCTACATGCAACAACCACCTGGTTTTGCTGTTGAGGGGGAGTGTTCACAGGTGTATAGACTTCGTAAGGCGATCTATGGCCTAAAGCATGGCCCTAGTGCTTGGTTCCATAAGCTCTCAGACTTGTTTGAGAAACATGGATACAAACGCTCAAATGCAGGTCATAATCTTTTTGTACAGAGAACATCCAAAGGTACGGTTGCTATTATGATTTATGTTGATGATATTTTCATTACCGGAGATGATGTACAAGGAATAAAAAGGGCAAAAGAACTCTTGGGTCGTGAATTTGTCACCAAGGACCTTGGAACTCTTAAATATTTTTTGGAACTGGAGTTTGCCAGAAATCAAAGGGGACTTGTGATGACCCAAAGAAGATACGCCACTGATTTACTAAGTGATACATGAATGCTTGGATGTCGACCGACCACCACACCTATAGATCCAAGCATGAAACTATATGATGATGACACTGACGAAGTTGATAGGAGTAGGTACAGAGAGTTGGTAGGAAAGCTTCTTTCTGTCACCATAACCAGACTCAACATCTCATTTGCTATTAGTCGGGTGAGTCAGTTCATGGAGCAACCACGTCACCTCCATATGGATGCTATACAAATGATACTCAGGAATCTTAAATCATCCCCTGGTGCAGGACTACTGTTTAAAAAGGGGAAAGAGGCCAACATCTCAGCATGCGTGGATGCAGACTATGCAGGGTGCCCAAAGGACAGGAAGTGCACTACTAGATTTGTTGTATACATTGGAGACCCTCTTGTCTCATGGAGAAGCAAGAAGCAAACTGTTGTAGCTAGATCTAGCGTTGAGTCAGAATATAGGGCAATGGCCCAGGCTACTACAGAAATGATGTGGATCCGAGCTGTGCTTACAGATTCACACATAGAGGTACCTCTCCCTATGGCACTGGAATGCGACAATCAGGCTGCTATATTTATTGCAAATAATCCAGCATTTCATGAACGCACCAAGCACATTGAAGTTGATTGTCATTACATAAGAGATATGATTCAGAAAGGTTTTATCTCTACATCTCATGTCAGCTCAGGGGACCAAACTGCAGATATTTTCACCAAGGCTCTATTGAGAGGGCCCTTTCAGAAATGCTCATCCAAGCTGAGCGTGATCGACATCTATGCTCCATCTTGAGGGGGAGTGTAGCGATATATTTATGTTTTATGTATTGTTTCTTCATTATCTCTCTACATATGTACGGTTCCTGTAATTTACCCATAGGCTCCTCTCCTATAATAAGAGAGCCTAGGGTTATGGAATAAAGCATGAAACATTTTTCTCCCAACAGAAAATGATAAGAAAAAAACAAATATCTCAAAATCTCTGATGGGTCAAACTGAAGAAAGCCGTGGAAACATCTTCGTCAGAGTCCACAAACACTGTAGAATGTAGTATGGAAGTTTCCTGCTCATCGGAAAACTCAAAGAAATTGGGTCACTCGAACATGGAGTGCCCTTGGTCGCTCCCATACTGGCTCAAAGAATGGGATCTCTACTCTGTAGTCCCTATGGATCCGCATGAAAACTGTTAAAAAAAACATAGAGAAGCAAACATGGAAAAAGATAAAGAACAATGAAGAACAACGGGATTTAACGTGGAACCATACTCCCTAAGGAGCGGGATGAAACCACAGGAGAAGCCCTCAAAGGGGCGTATGTAGCATTCCTTTTTCTCAATGGATACAGGAGGTCTGGGGTTCCTTATATAGCCTCCACAGAGCCTCTAAGTCCCACCACTGGTAGATGTGAGACTAAACATGTGGATGGCGTAAATGGATCTTCCCCACGATCCATTTACCCTCTACAACTCATATGGCACATAACCAAATACTCCAACACTCCCCCTCAAGCTGGAGCATGCAATGCTCAACTTGGACAAACATAAAGAAACTCAACTCACAATACCTGACACTATAGACAATATCAACTCAACGCGCACAACTATCGATTGCTGTCGAGGACGTTGCTTCTCATGCCGTGCAAGTGAGGAGGACGAACGAGCTGGAGTGTGAGTCTGCTGAATCTCCTCGTCGGAGAGCATGCGCTCTGAACTGCGCCTATTAGAGTCGCTGCAACAAGAAATGAGTCTCCTCATTGGAGTACTCTGGCCCGCCATCAACATGTGGACAACTACTCCATCTCTGAAAAAAGGACTGAACTGAAAAGGACCGTGGAAGTGCAATCCTCGTCAGAGTCCACGATCGCTGGAGAATAGAGTCTGAAAGTCTCCTCGTCGGAGAACTGGGCCTCTCCCATCTGGCTCAAAGAATGGTCCTCTACTCTTGAAGTCCCTATGATACCACATGAAAACCCTTGCCAACATAGCATAGGGAATGGTCCTCTACTGTGGAGCCCCTATGGCTCACATGAAAACTCTGACCGAAACAACAAAAGATGATGAGGACCACGAACAAAAGATGGCAAACATCTTCACATCTGAGAATGACCGCAAACATGTGCGTGTCTGAAACTGACGACTCGAAAAACATCTGACGTCGAGTGTGGAATTGCGCATGGAAATTCTTCATCTGAAAAACTGTAGAGTCTGAACAAATAGATGGCCTGGAGAATCTGATATCTGAAGAAGACATGTGACTCTACATATACTCCCCCTTTCTCCCATACTTGTCGGAAAACATGGGTGTCGATCAAGTTGGGAGAAGATAAGATAATACATAAATATGGAGAAAATAAGAAAACAATAAGCCGATCACAAAATTTTCGGCTTCTCAAAACATGGATGTCATTAGGTCGTTTTCATTTTTTATACGACATTTCATATTTTTTTATAAATTTCTTGTCTATTCAAAATTTTTTTAATAGCCATCGCCATCATCATTTATGCGTACGACCTTTCTTTGTCTTGTACGTGCCTTTTTTTTCTTCTTTCTTTTCACAAAACATGCCCCTTTTCCTTTCTCCTTTTTTCTAAAAACTCTTTTTTCATCCTCCCCCTTTTTGGTTTGCCTTTGTATTCACATTCCTCCATCTCTCTCTTTGGTTGACCTTTTGGACCTTTTTTTTACAGAAGTTAGAGATGGGTCTCAGGCCCATTAAAAAAAATGAAATGTGTACAAAATATCAGAAAACAAGAATGGGCCTCAGGCGAACAGTCTTTTTTTCTTTAGCAGAGCCTTTTCAGAAACAACAATAGCCACAACTTTGTCCTTCTTTTCACTATTTTTTTTAAATAGTGCCCAATTGAGCCCCCAAAATAAAATCTTCAGGAATCTAAAGCCCATTAGGACTTAACAACAGAGCCGTCTCTTTCTTCTCTGTAAATAAGGTTTCCCTGGAGGGAACCCATCGCTCACTCAGTAAATGTTGCCGCTGGAGTTCTGGTGGAACCTGCGCCGCCTGCAGACATCAAACACGCGGAGATGCAGCACCTCCGCCTCCATTGTTTGATGCCGCGGAGCTTGCGCTGAGGATATAGGAATCATGCTTACTTCTTGCGCCGCGTCCGCCTTTCGAAAAGTTGACGGTGGGTAGCAACGTGGCCTGATCGAATCATGAGGATTGGAGATTTAGCTCCAATCGGTGAAGCCACCTGGAGAGGCGTAAGAACAATTGTTGGAGATCTTTGGCCTTGGATTTTAGATTTTTCTTCGTCTTGAAACCTGGAAGTTGGGTCCGACACAACCAAGTCAAGTTGCTGCTCAGATGGAACCCTAAAAAAAATCTTGGTGATGGCACGATTTCGACATCCGGAGAAGATCTCCAAAGAAGATCTAAAAAAGTGGATCTGGAGAAATGCTGTGCGTGAGATGAATGGGGCGGCGCCTTGAGCCTCTCGATGGGGCTGAAACCGGAGATTATCGCAACAAAAGAATTGAACTGGTTTCATGAAACCCTAGCTCCGAATCTGGAACTGGAGGTTCTGCTGCTTGAGTTGGGTTGCGTCGACAAAGGAGATTGCAGATCTGGAGAGCCTGGGCTTCGATACGGCTGGGATCTGCGCAACTATTGCGCAAGGATCTTCTTGCGGCATGGATCATCCTCCCTTTCATCGAATTAGGGTTTTGTGAACCCTATAACACATCTTATATTCTAATAGATCTCGAATAATAAATCTTCAAAGAACATAAATCTAAAACTCGAATCTCGAACAAAATTAAAGAATACAAAAAATTCCTCAAGAATCGACCGGCTTTGATACCATGTTAGAAAAATAAACACGCGGAAGCGAACATGGAAAAAGATAAAGAACAACGAAGAACAACATGATTTAACGTAGAACCATACTCCCTAAGGAGCGGGATGAAACCACGGGAGAAGCCCTCAAAGGGGCGTATGTAGCATTCCTTTTTTCTCAATGGATAAATGAGGTCTGGGGTTCCTTATATAGCCTCCACAGAGCCTCTAAGTCCCACCACTGGTAGATGTGGGACTAAACATGTGGATGGGTTAAATCGATCTTCTCCAGGATCCATTTACCCTCTACAACTCATATGGCGCATAACCAAATACTCCAACAAAAACCCTAAGACCACATCGGTTCAGAAAATGAGATCTCTACTTAGGAGTCCCTATGGTCCACATGAAAACCCTGAATCGAAAACAAGATGGGTATGTAGACCTCTCAAATAATGAACGCACACTTGTGCGCCTTGAACTCTGTAGAGTCTGAAATCTGTCCTGTAGAACTCTACATAATACTCCTCCTTCCTCCCCACTGATCGAAATAGATGTAATCAACCAATTTGGGAGAAGAAAAATCAAGATGGGGAAAATAAAATCAATAAGCCAATTTCTATCTTTCTTTTGGCTCCTTTTTTATGCATTTTTTTCAAATCATTTTCTTTATTTGCGTATGATTTTTCTCTTTCTTTCCTTTTTTGTATGCTTGCCTTTTTTCCCCTGAAAAACTCACAGCCCAGTTGGGGCACAAAAGAAGCTCCCCCCTTTTTTCTTTCAGCTGTGCCCAACTTTGGATCCAAAAGCACTCACTTGTTCTTTTTTTTTCTGATAGCCCAATTGGACCTAAATCAGCAACAACACTTCCCCATTTTGCCCCAAATGCTTCTCCTTTTTTATAAAACAGCGTACTTGTGCTTATAAACATGCCTTTTCCTATGTTTTTTTAATATATCGACAACATCCCTATTGGACATGGAAATAATAGGGAGGGCACCTCCCCTTTTTCTCGTCTTTAGGGTTCCCATTGGTGGGAACCCACCACAAAATAGAGATGCTGCCTCGATGGCGACGGGGCTTGTCTTGTCGATCTTTAGGGTGAATAGAAGGGCCTTGAGCCACCTGATGAAGGAGGCGCAAGAGCATCACCTGGGTGATGTTGGAGAAGGAGATGCAAGGGCATCGGCCCGACGACATTGGAACCGCCTGCAGAAGTTCTCTTGTGATGAAAATAGGTGAACTCATACCGCTTTTTCTTTGAGCCTATTCTTCTTCGAGCATGGCCTCACTGATGGGGATGGCGATCTAGATTAGTGGGCTACCCCTGGAGGATGGGGCCTTAGTAGCTGTACAAGATGGCATCACCTCTTGAAAATCGGGCACAAAGGGGAGGCTAGAGGTGTTTATCGCGCCAACTGGAGGTGATATGGACACCGCTAGGAGGATATAGGGGTGATGACCGGTTGCTGGGTGTGGGTGAGTCGCATGTACTTGAATCGAGGAGTCCCTTGGATGTTGCATATAGAGTTAGGATTTCTGACGAAACCCTAGAACTTTTCTGGAACTTGTGACGATTAATGCAAAACTAGAGTTTCAGAAAGAAAACCTTGATATATTCTCGAACTTGAACAAGAACATGTACATATCTCTGAACCATAGATGAACAAAAATAATATTCAAGAATATAATCAAAATAATATCAATGGACAAATTATCAAAATCAAACTCGCTTGCTGACACATAATTAGGGTTCGAAAAACCCGTGAACTCAAACTTGAACATTGAAATAATAAAGCATAAATATTAAAAAATGATCATAATCGTACCTATTCTGATACCATGTAGAGAACGATGAATGTGAAAGTGTACCATAGATAAAGAGATATAAAACAGGGAAGAACACATGGATTCTACGTAGAACTCTACTCCATAAGGAGCGAGATGAAACCATAGGAGAAGGCCTCCCAAGGACCGGGTATTCTTTTTTTTATGCCAAGAAAAGGGGGAGACACTAAAAGGTGTTCACCCTGGAATTCATTAAAAAAAGAAGGAAAGCAAAAAACAAAAAAACAAAGAGACGCGTTAAGCGACCCAAGAGCTCAACAAACTCGACACATGTAAACCAACATTTTCCAGATAAAACCTCTACCCCAGGAAAAGGAGCGCGATCCTGGCCAACCAGATGGCCCATACCGTCACGAGTGGCAGCAACAACTCCCCTTTCGCCCGCTGCTTGGCCGCAACTAAGCTACCACAGAAAGCTCCAACGTCCGCTTTATTGATCCACCGCATGGCAGGGTCATCCCAAAGGGGCGCCACTCCCTGACAGGAGAAGAAGAGATGCTCCACCGACTCAATCTCCGCATAGCAAATAAGGCACCGGTCAGAGACCACCCCTAGCAGCCTAACGCATCTGTTACGGGTCATCAGCCTCTTCCTTTTGAAAAGCCAAAAAAAGAAGCCGTTCCTCTCCGGAAGACCCAGCCCCCAAAGGAATGCACAATCACGCACCATCTCCGCCGAGATGGAGGGCGGGGGCTTGCAAATCGCCAAGTAAGCCTTCTGAACGGAAAAAGCACTATCACGCCAAACCCAGTGATCACGCTCCGCCGAGGGGCCCCTTAGCCCCCTGAGCACCTCAAGCAGCCGCAAGAACTCCAACTGCGGATCCGAGAAGTTCGAATGGAACAACGACATCCAGTTCCCATCAGACCAACACGTGACAACCCGCACGTCCGGATCATCCGCCAGAGCAAACAGACGAGGGAAGCGCGAAGAAAGAGCCCCCCCCGTCTGTCCAATTATCCTGCCAAAAAGCAAAGTCATCGCCATTCCCCAGCACCAGCCTAAACAACTGCTGAAAGTTCTGCGTGACCTTCAGGATACCTTTCCAAAAAGACGAGGGTCTCACCGCACCCCTCCCAGAAATGCCCGTCAGCGCAACCCCATTGACCGAGTAGATCCGCCGAACGAGAATGGTGCAAAGATCGTCGCCACTACCCCAAATCCTAGCCACCCACTTCAGTAACAGAGCCTCGTTAAGCGTGTCCAGCCGGCGCACCCCAAGCCCGCCGTCGCACTTCCGCAGCGTAATATCATCCCAGTTGACCAGGTGCATACCAGACGATCCCTGACTGCTCTTGCACCACAAAAATCTACGCATCAGCCCCTCAAGCCTCTTCCTAATGCCAGCCGGTAGGAGCCTCGTAGAGGAGAAGTACACATGGATCGCGGAGAGTACATCCTTCAGGAGCACCAGGCGACCACCCCTAGAAAGGATCGCCGCCTTCCACCCCGCCAGCTTTCCTCAACCTTCTCCACCAACGACAACCAATCAGATAATCTCGGTCTCCCCGTAGACAGCGGCAACCCCAGGTAGTGAATAGGCAAGCTAGCACAATTAGTCCCCAAAGCCGACATACAAAGCTCCGTCTCATCGTCACTCAGAGAGAATGACACAATCTTAGACTTACTAGCGTTCTGCATCAATCCAGACATCTCGCTGAAGAGCTCGAGTGTCGCAGCCATCCCCCTAGCCTCCTCAATCCCTCCTTCAATGAAGAATATGGTGTCATCAGCGTATTGGAGCAGCGGGATCCGCAACTCCTCCCTCGAGTAGCCGCGCGTGAGGCTCCTATACTGCACCCTGTCAACCATACAAGCCAGAACATCTGCAGCGATGATGAAAAGCAAGTGGGCAAGAAAGGATCGGGTATTCTTTATTGCTCTCTCTGAACTGATACAATGTGTGTGAGGTTTTTTATATGACCCCAACAGTAAGACCAAGCCCCACTCACAGTAGATGTGTGGCTAAACCTGTAGATGTGGACCATGGCTCTGAATGAGAATAGTCCGAGTCACATCAAGCAAGTGACGGTGCTTACATTCAACAACACCATTTTGTTGAGACGTATAAGCACATGAAGTTTGATGAACGATGCCAAGAGATGACAAGAAACATGAGAGTTCAAGAGTACAAAATTCCAAGGCATTGTAAGTTTGCACAAATTTAACTATAGAGAAAAATATATATTTTTTAATTTATAAAAGATTTTATCATAGTCCTGGCCTTAGATTTATTCTTTAACAAGAAAACCCACGATAATATAGAAAATCGTCTACAACCACAAGATAAAACTTGTGTCCATGGTTATCAAGAACACAACTCACACCCAAATCTTTACTTGAATCAACTCAAAAAGAGAGCTACTACTCTGACCCTGACGACTCAGGAAGGCAGACCGATGATGCTTCCCTATCTGACAAGCCTCGCACTGGAAAGAGGAGAGAGAGGAGAAATCAGAGGTAGCACGTGACACATCTTCCAGAGAGGAAGGTGACTAAAGCGCATATGCCACATAAACAGGGAGACCGATCCTGTAAGACTAGACGAGACACCACCATATGGAGTGCGGACCGGTTAATAGAAATTGCCCTGCTCATGGTCACATCTAATCACCCTGCCCATAAAAATGTCCTAAAACACAAGTGATGATGGGTCAAAATAGTATGTCATTGCAGATCCTTAGTAGTCTGATTAATAGTAAGTTCATTGAAAAATTAGGGGCATGAAGCACATTCTGTAGACACATAGATGGCGTCATACTGATCTCCCCTTGTCCTGCAATTGGAGAGTGAGTCCCATCGGCTATGATAACTGATGTACCATGGGGCAATTGTCTGTACACTGCAGATTGGCTTCTGTCTCCACACATATAATGGGACGCCCTAGAGTCCATAATTCACTCTATCATGTCAGTCCTATTACAACGGGTAAGAGCATAGGTGCTACCTGAGGCACTGACGGACGCAGAGGTCCCAACATCTGAATGGCTTCCCTGAGCAGGCGAAGAGGCAAGAGAACCAGTAGAAGGCATAATCTCCCTCAGGCGAGCAACAAAGTCCTCGATCTGTGATCCGCTGTAGAAGCTACGAGAGGCTCAACCTGTTTAGTTGCACGAGCAGAAGCTAGAAAGCCATGCTTGGAGTAGCATGTATCCTCCGAGTGACCAGGATGGTGGCAATAGGTGCATGGTTGGAGAACATGACCTCCCCTACCACGAGGACCACGATCGCAGAACCGAGAAGTGCCTCCCATGCCGCGAGATGCGGCCATCGTAAAGGAGGTTTGGCAGAGACAAAAGATGGAACAATGATCCTTCTAAGCTTGCGATATGCCTCCATGGGAGGGATGGTGGCATCCGTAGGTATTTGTGAGCAAGAAACATCATACTTTAGGTCAAGTGCTATAAAAAATACGCCAACCATGTCGACGTTCCTGTGCCTTCCGCGGCAGGGATGGAGGCTTCCCTGCGCAATCACTGTAAGCTCATCTGGGTTCTCAAGCTTCCGGAACGGGTGGGTATCTTCCTTTGGATTCTTAGGCGTGGAAGGCTCCTTACTCGGGATCGCTGTGCCTTGCTGTTCCCTAATGTTTCTCGAATGTGCGGCCTTTGTGGGTCGGAGGAGGAATCTGCCGGTCATCTCTTCCTTCTCTGCGACCGTGTTCGAGCTATTTGGAGCGACGTGGGGTGGCTGAATCTGAACAGTATTGCTTCGTTCTTTGAGAGCTTGTCTAACGCCGGGAGTCGCTCGCGGGTTGACAGGCTGGTCCCCATTGCGCGCCTTCGGAGTATATGGTTGGGAAGAAACGAGGCGCTATTTTCACATCAGAGGTTCTATTTGGAGAATATTTGTACCACAGCTTCTCGTTTTTGTATTGATTGGTCGGCCTTGTAGCGTCTTGCGGGTGCGGGGATGTTTACATCCTCCTTTTGTTTTGCTTTTCCTCTTCCGCTTCTTTTATTCCGCACTGTAAGTAATCATCCTTTCCTTTTTTAATATATTGGGGTGAACACCGCTGAGTGTCTCCCCCTTTTTTGAGCCTAAAAAAAACCATGTCGACGTTCCTGTACGTCTTCTACTGCTCATGAGTGGCTGCGAGAGGCATGAAGCTGTGAAGCTTCTCAAACATGCCACGAAGAGATGTATATGGAGAACGCAGGGGAAGACCATTTTGCTTGACTGTAAATATGTCATGATGTAACTGCAGAGTCTTCGTTTCATTTGTCGCTTGGGAACGCGTAGCAGCGAGAATGTCCTACATCGCCTTGATGGTGGGTTGGTGCAGAACATCATTGATGATCTCTAGTGTCAGTGTGTTAGACAACCACACACATGCATAATCATCGTCAGCCTCCCATGAGGTATTTACTCCAGTCTTATCAGCCGGCTCCTCGTTGGTAAGAATATGTTTCTTACTCGTAGATTACATTAGCCTCATGAACTTCATGACCAATATTGACGATGTTCATAATTCATCCCGTCCATTTTCACTTTTGACGATGGACCTCGAAAAGCACCCATGGTGGGGATATCGGCCATGCTTTTTGATATATTGTCGCATCCAAAGACAGAGGTTTGTTAAACCAAAGAAGTTTGTCTACATAGACCTGTAGAAAAGTGGTTGCATGTGTAGACTCAAGATGCAACAATTTCCATCATTTTTATAATGTGCCTCGTACAAACATGTGATATACGGGTCTGAAATCACCCAAGAAACACCAAAATCAGACTGATGTGTTCATAAAATCATGTTCTCAGAGCCCTAGGAGAGGGCAAACAGGTTGCAGATAGCGGCAAGCAACAACCCAGGTGACAGGGGTGCGACCCAGGCGACGACAACAAGTGCTGGAGGCACCTTCAATAGCACATGAGATGTTGCGTGGGGTGACAAAAGGTGGTGGTGGTGGTTGGGGGGCACATCGACATGGGAGAGAGGAGCATGCAATGGATGGGGTGGGGTAGGATTTTTGGGTACGAGAGCTTTAGTCAAGGATCACTCCTCTGATATCTTGCTGGAAGAAATGATTCATCTGCCTGGTCAACGAAACCCTAGGACTCTCTTATGTAGGGGAGAGACCCAAAGGGTAAATTACATAATATAGATGACAGAAATAGGTAAGATAAAAATATAATGGGGGAGCTTAGATGAAGGTGGAGGGGTGCGACTGGCGTGCTTGGGTTTCACTGGTCAATGCAGTAGGGAAAAAAAGGAGGGTGGTTCGACGTGCTTCTAGTTGAGATGCCTTCGGTGCGGAGGTTGGGGTCACCGTGCGACAGAGTGTCGTGACACGGTCAGGTGCTTCGTGTACGGAAAGAGCGAGCATCGCATCTTTTGGTGTTCGCGAGACCAAGGTGCGAGAATCCGAGGTTTGTGGTACGCTGACAGGCAGATTTCTCGTCGGGGTGTGCAGGAGAGAGGGGAGATGTTTGGCGGATGCAATTGAGGACATTGGTGCTGTGGTAGGTAACGGTTTTGGGGGGGGGACGTCATCAAGCCTGAAGGATGCATGGTATGTGTAGAGATAGTTTCTAGTATTATTATCACTTTACGTATCTTGTCGTTATTTCTTTATCTTTTATAGACCTCTTTGTAATTTACCCTTAGGTCTTTCTCTATATAAGAGAGCCTAGTGTTTTTCTTGATGATATCGAAGACTCTTTTCCCAACATGGTATCAGAGCCGCCCTAGGGCTCTCCATACCCGCCGCCCCTTCCCCACCCGCCGCCCTCTTCCTCGGCGCCGACCTCCGGCCTCCTCCTCGCTCACCGCCCCTCCCGCGGTCTCTCTCTCTCTCTCTCTCTCTCTCTCTTTCACGCCGCTAAAGCCACAAGCGACCCCCAACCCGCCACCCTAGGCCCCAACCGGCCTCCAGGTCGGCGGCTCCCAGCCCGCCGCAAACCCCCCCCGGCATCCCAGCCCGCCAGCGGCATCCCAGCCCACCGCTGTACCCTCCTAGGCGGCATCCTTGCCGCTGCAAGGGCTGTAAGCCTCCTCTAAGGCGTTCCCTAGTTCTCTCTTCGTTCGATATATGGGTTTGAGTGCGTAACGTCTACATACACACTCAAATCCGATGCAGTTGGTGTAGACATTCATCATGTTGTCTACATACCCTAGTTCTTCTCCAGCGGCAGTATGTTAGAATCGAAGGTCGATATGCCCTCCACCGGCGCATTCAAGGGTCCTGCGCCAATAGTGAAGATGGACGGGTCTAACTATGAGCTCTGGGCTATGCAGTTCATGAGCCTCATGAAATCGAATGGTAAGAAGCACATTCTTCCGCGGAGAAGATAGGGATATATGCCTCATGGGAGGCTAATGACTCCTACGCAAAGGTCTGATTATCTGGTACATTGACGATGGAGATTGCCAATGATGTCCTCCATCAACCCACTGCCAAGGCGATGTGGGACATTCTTGCCTCTACGTATTCGCATGTGCGAAATGAGACAAAGATGTTGCAACTTCAGCATGACATTTTCACAATGAAGCAGAGCGGCAGATCTCTCCATTCCCTATACACATCCCTAAGAGGGATGTTTGCGAAGTTATATAGTACCATTCCTCTTATTGCTACTCCTGAGCAGCAGAAGACATTTCGGAACGCCACCATGGTGGGTGTTCTACTTGCGGCTCTTGATCCTGAATATGCTGCCGTCCGGTCTCAGATCTTAGCTGATGCAGTTATTCCTCCAGTGGAGGATGTTTACAGAAGGCTCAGTCGCATTCCAGTTTCCTCCAACTCTTCTACTCCACCCCCATCAGCGATGGCAGTCTCGCGTGGGAGAGGTGGCCAACCTTCTGGTCGTGGTCGTGGACGTGGCCGTGGACCCCAGGGAAGGGGTGGTCGCTTCAGTCAGACTTGCTCCTATTGTCACCGCACAGGATACTCGGAGGAGACATGCTATTCTAAGCATGGGTTCCCAGCATCAGCACGTGTTGCAGAGCACTCTCAGTCTCCATTACCGTCTACTGCAGATAATCGATTTGACGAACTTGTGGCTCATCTCCGAGATATTATGCCACATTCATCTGGTGATTCGTCTAGTGGTTCATCATATATTGCTGCTACTGCCTCTGTCAGTTCATCAGCCGCTGCTAGTACCTCAGGTAGATCTACTGCATTCACACCATCTCATGATATATCTGACTGGGTTATAGATTCGGGAGCCACACATCATCTCTGCCAAGATAGAGATAGATTACAAGCTTACAGGGACATTCCTCCTGGCCGTTCAGTACAGATAGCAGATGTGGTACCCATTCGCCCCTTGTTGGACAGGGGGAGGTCTTCCTATCCTCCACTATGCATCTACAGAACGTCCCCTACATGCTCCTGAGTTTTCAATGAATTTGTTATCTATTAGTCAGATTACGAAGGATTTGCACTGTCGTGCTATATTTGACCCGTCTTCTCTCATTTTTCAGGACATACTCACGGGCAAGGTGATTGGTTGTGGCTCTGAGCAAAATGGTTTATATCGGCTGGTTCGGGATTCCTATGCTGGCGTCTCCTCTCATTCTGCTGGACCAATCTCTCCGTACATCTGGCATCTCCGGTTTGGTCACCTTCCGCTCCAGAAAATGCGACATCTTTTGCCCCAGATCTCTCCTAGTTCGTCTTTCCGCTGTGAAGCATGTCAGTTGGGAAATCATCATAGGTCGAGCTTTCCAAGTCGTCAGAGTCGGAGCAGTAGCTCCCCATTCGAGTTGTTACATATAGATATATGGGGTCCGAGTCGTGTTCCCGATCATCAGGGGCACAAATTTTATCTTGTGGTAGTGGATGATTTTTCTTGTGTGTCATGGGTCTTTCTTTTGAAGAATAAATCTGAAGCAGGAGATGTGATCAAGAATTTGATTAATGAAGTGCACAATGTTTTCTCTTCCTCTGTCAAATATGTTCGGACGGATAATGCCCTAGAATTTTGTACACGCTCACTTTCTCAATTTCTTTCATCAAAGGGTATTATTCACCAAACCACTTGTGCATATACATCACAGCAAAATGGGGTGGCGGAAAGAAAGCATCGCCATCTCTTGGACATTACTCGAACTCTGTTGATTCAGAGTTGTGCTCCTATTTCATTCTTGGGGGACGCTGTTCTTACTGCATGTTATCTGGTCAATCGAATGCCATCCTCCGTTCTTGGTGAGAAGATACCTATCTCTCTTATTTTTCCAGACAAGGAGTTATTCTCACTGACTCCACGTGTCTTTGGTACTGTGGCTTTCGTTCATCGTCTATCTCCCGAACTTGACAAACTCTCTCCTAGAGCTGCCAAGTGCGTTTTGTTGGTTATTCCAGGACTCAAAAGGGCTACCGGTGTTATGATCCTACGACTAACATGTACTTCGTGAGTGCTGATGTCACTTTCTTTGACTCTGTCATGTATTTCTCTCCTGCAGGTGACAGAATGGTACCATCTACTACCACTGATGATGTCTATGTTCCTCCACCACCTACATGGAGTTCACCTGAGTCTTCCCCTATGCCTGTCCCCACGCCAGCACCACCACCACCACCTCCTCCTCCACCCATTCCACGGCCTATCGTTTCACCGTTACCTAAATTCTATACGCGTCGGTCAGGTCCTGCTCAGACTACACAACATCCAGTCATCACGCTTCAGGTATGTTCAGATGGCATTATTACTGACGGGTCAGGTTTGGTACATGTGCAGGATTCTTCAGTACAGGACGATACTAGCCCATCCAGTACAGCAGATGATGATCTTGATGTTCCGATTGCTATTCGGAAGCAGAGGCGGCAATGTGCCTCTTATCCATTTGCTTCACAGGTTTCCTTTCACCGTCTCACTGGTGATTTTCAGAGATTTGCCACAGCCTTGTCTTCCGTGGATATACCACGGACCTACCAGGAAGCTTTGAAGAATGATTGCTGGAGATTAGCTATGGAAGAAGAGATGAGGGCCTTGCAGTCCCGTGGCACATGGTCTTTGGTCCCTGCGCCTCCTGATGCATCCGTTGTGAGCTGTAAGTGGGTCTTCACAGTTAAATATCATGCATATGGCACGTTGGATAGGTACAAAGCACGCTTGGTCGCCCGTGGGTTTACACAAACCTATGGCATGGATTACATGGATACGTTCTCTCCAGTGGCGAGACACTCTAACCTTCGTATTCTCTTATCTGTTGCTGTGGTCCGTGATTGGAGTATATCTCAACTAGATGTCAAGAATGCCTTTCTGTATGGGGACTTACAGGAGGAAGTCTACATGCAACAGCCACCTGGGTTTACTGTTGAGGGGGAGAAGCACATGGTCTGTAGACTTCACAAGGCGATATATGGCCTCAAACAGAGTCCGAGAGCATGGTTCCAGAAGCTGTCCAACCTAATTGAGCAACATGGATTCAAGAGGTCAAATTCCGATCACTCGTTGTTTGTCCAGAAGTCATCGGCAGGTACGGCTGTCATTATGGTCTATGTGGATGATATTCTTGTTACAGGAGACGATGTTCAGGGCATAGAGAGGGCGAAGGCATTCCTAGGCCGTCAGTTTGTTACAAAGGACCTTGGAACCCTAATAATATTTTCTGGGGTTGGAATTTGCAAGGAATGCACAGGGCTTGGTGATGACCCAACAAAAGTACATTACAGACTTCCTGATTGAGACCGGCATGGATGGATGCAAACCATCAAGTATTCCCATGGACCCTAGCATGAAGTTGTATGATGGTGATACTGATGAGGTAGATAAGAGGAGATATAGAGAAATGGTGGGAAAACTCCTCTACATTACCATAACTCGTCCATACATTCAATTTGCAGTTAGCAGGGTGAGTCAATTTATGGAGCAGCCAAGACAGGTTCACATGGATGCTATACACATGATACTGAGGTATCTGAAGTCTTCTCCAGGGTCAGGGCTGCTATTCAGAAAGGGCACAGACTTGTCCATCTCAGCGTGTGCAGACGCAGATTATGCAGGATGCCCTAAGGATCGAAAATCAACCTCAGGATTCGCAGTGTTTGTTGGAGGCTCACTGGTTTCTTGGAAAAGCAAGAAACAAATTGTTGTGGCAAGGTCCAGTGCTGAATCTGAATATAGGGCCATGGCTCAAGCCAGCACAGAAATGATGTGGGTTCGTTCCGTACTAGGAGATCTACATGTAGCCGTACCCCTACCTATGAAGCTTCAGTGTGACAATCATGCAGTATTATTCATTGCCAACAATCCAACTTTCCATGAAAGGACCAAGCATATTGAAGTTGACTGCCATTACACCAGAGACTTGATCCAGAGAGGATTGATATCTACTGCACATGTGAGCTTAGGAGATCAGACTGCAGATGTATTCACCAAACCACTGCTCAGAGGACCTTTTCAGAGATGTTCATCCAAGCTGAGCATGATAGACATCTATGCTCCACCTTGAGGGGGAGTGTAGAGATAGTTTCTAGTATTATTATCACTTTACGCATCTTGTCGTTATTTCTTTATCTTTTATAGACCTCTTTGTAACTTTACCCTTAGGTCTTTCTCTATATAAGAGAGCCTAGGGTTTTTCTTGATGATATCGAAGACTCTTTTCCCAACAGTATGCGCACAAGATCTCAAGGGGGAGGAAGCTCAAAAACTTCTTGAGTTCTCTCATCGAGAGGTGGGTCAGATCCACTGAAGATTCCCCTTGACGCGGACAAGATGGTGGATGTTCAACATGAGGAGAGGATAATTTCGATCAGAGTCATTCCTCTGCTCGGGAGAAGTCTAGAGGTGGTTCACTCAATGCTTGCTCCGGTGCTTTGGGTAAAAAGCATCATCTTTGATGGGATTTAGTGGGGTTAATCTCCCTTAGTGGTAGAGATAGGTACGGAATTCGTTCACCCCTTACTGTTGTGGCTTGATGTAAGGTTCATGGGTTGCTACTTACATCTGGAGGTGCGGGCGGTTGGCCCAACTGTTGAGCTTTTTTTTTTGGGGGGGGGAGCCGGAGATGTGCGGAATGTCTTTGGAGAGGCCTAATCCAGAATCAGAAAGGAGGCGTTTCCGAGATTTTTAATCATTGCATCCATTTTCGGCAAGGGGAGCGGAGTCTTTTGGAAAAGCAGGGAGCAACCCCCGATGCGACGTTGAAAATTTGGGAAGGTGGACCATCGTGTGCAGATGTGCATGTCGAGTCGGGTCAAAAGACACATGTCACTTTTACGGGTCCTCACTTGGATCCAGTTGGTCACTCGAGTGCTTTGGGTGGGCGACTCGGGTATGCAACCTAGGCGAACCCTCAAGTGGATTCATGGGACATATGCGAATCGAACTAGATGTGTCTCATGGATTCGATGGTGGAATCATGTGAGTGTTCTTGGCAAGGGATTTCGAAATGGCTTCTAATTGGATGTATGGTGGGATCTCTTAATGTTGTGCCTGCTTCGTCACCATTGGGGCTCCCGGGTAATATGGAGGTTGTTTCTTCGATGACTTCCCTTTTTGACAGGGTGTCAAGGTGGTGGCCGGAAGGATGTGGACCGGACGGTGTGATTCGTGGGGAGCCTGTTAGAGGGGTTGCCAATGGTGGTCTCATGACAAACAGACCTGCATGCAGGTGGAATGTTTTGGCGGTGGTACTCCCGTCACGGGTTGAGGGAATAGCGGAGGTGCCTCAAAATCTACCAAAGGTTGGGGATGCTAGAAGGGGACCGAGGTTGAGAGTGTGTGTTGAAATACCCCGATCATGAGGAGGGGACTCTTGGTTGCGTGGGGAAGTAGGGAGGCGCACATGCCATCGGCCACTCGACACCAACGGAGATGTGCGAGAAGGAAGCTAAGATGTGGCATTCCAACCGAGAGGTGTTAGAGTAGGGGGCAAGCCTGAGGGAGGGAGATGTGCTAGGAGTAGGCTTGGGGGAGGTGATGACATTTCTTGGATAGGTATCGCAAAAGGGCAGTCTCCACTGTGTGTAAATGAATATTATCACATGGAATGCCAGAGGCTTGGGATGGGCGTAAAAGAGGACGATGGTATGTCAGATGTTGATGGATCACATGGCAAACTTGGTTATGTTGCCGGAAACCGAAATCTCGCAGGGATTAAACATGTTGTGGAGAAAAATGGGGGGCAACAAGCTAAGGCAATGCAAAGCATTTGGGTCTGAGGGTCTTCCAGTGGCTTAATGACAGGTTGGGATGATGATAAATTCGACTTGAAGGGGACTGGGTTGCAGGGAAGGTACACTCTCATGACGTTGCGGCGGAAGACAGATGGACTCAGAGTCTTAACTACGAACATATATGACCCATGTAATGGGCTCAACATAGCTCACCCGGTAGAGGACTTGTTCTTGGCTAGGGCAACCTCACCCAATACAACTTGGACCATCACAGGCGATTTCAACGTGACTTTGCATCTGGATGATCGTCTTGATGGCTTGAAGGGAGAGACAGTGGCTCGACGAACTTGATGGGCATGAAGCTTGATCTTCTGGTTGTTGATGCAACATGGTGTCTCTATACGTGGCGGAACTCGAGATCCATGTCTATCCTTGATAGATTTATGATGCCTTCTGAGGCGCTGGCGATCTTCCCATTGGCTGGAGCTCGGGCTTTGCTTAGGGTGCGCTCGGGCCACACGCCGTTGCTTTGGTCTTTTGAGAAAGGCGTGTACCCTTCGACGTTTTTTGAGCAAGCTTGGATTCCGGATGATGGATTGCGAATCCGTTGCGACGTTCTGCGAGGAGTGTCGACTTAGTGGGTCGGTGACGCTTAGGCTTACGAGTAAGTTGGCCTCGTTTATGAGGCATTTGATGGAGTTCAATAGAGTCAACCGGCTTCAACGTCAATCCAGAAGGTTGAGGGCCCAAGAGGAAGTGTGCAAGTTGGACAGACTGGAAGATGAGAGAGTTATGATGGCAGAGGAGTTGGTGGAGAGAATCAATCACCTGGGCGAGATTCTTAATAAGAGGCAGAGATCCAGACAACAGTGGTTGACGGAAGGTGATGCGAATACGAGATGCTTTCATGCCATGGCCAGTGGGAGAAGGTAGAAAAATCTGATACGTTCGATCTTTGTTGGCAGGGCGGTGATTGGGGGAGATCGGGCTGTGGGAGCGGTACTGCAATCACCCTTTCATACATTCAACAAACGATGCACACGATCAAGATGGGGTTGGCAGGGGAGAGGCATTTCATAGACCTTCGATTCGGAGGCAAGCTCATTGATGAAGGAATTTACTAAGTCTGAAGCCAACCGGGCGCTTTTTTAGCTTAATGCTAATGGGGCATTGGTCTCAGATGAGCTTCTATAGGGGAATTCTGGGAGGTGGTCAAGTGAGATGCGATGGATGTGTTGGAGAAATTTTGCAAAGGGAATCGATGATTCAAGAGAATGAACAAGGCTCTTATTTTTCTGCTACCTTAGAAGGGCACTCCGATCAGGGTGAAAGATTACATACCTATAGCACTGTTTGATGTTGTATACCTCATTGTTTTGAAAATTCTTGTTAATTGCTTAAGGGAGGTTCTGCATTGGATCAAATCGCCTAAACATGTGACATTTGTACCTGGGAGAGCCATGACAGTTTTGTTGGTGATAGCATTAGAAGTGGTGTCAGATTGGAAAGAAGCAAGATCAAATGAGTACTTTGGAAGGTTGATTTTTCCAAAGCGTATGATTGTGTGGATTGGAGGTTATTGTGGGCTTCACTGGAGAAGAGAGGATTCTCGGAGATATGGATTGCTTGAGTCAAGCGATATGTTACGACTACATCCCATACTGTGTTGGTCAATGGCAAACCGGAAGGGGAGGAGGGTCTTTCAGCCTCAGAGGGGAGTCCTAGAGGATGCCCGCTGGTTCCGCTTCCCTTTGTGATTGTGGCTGACGTTTTAGCGGCAATCATGAGGTTGGCTACAAGTAGGGATTGTTATTTTGGGTATATGAAGGAGGAGATATTCATCCCACTCTTACAATATGCTGATTCCTGGGGGCTGAGGCGGAAAAGATGCGTTAAGTGTCGTTTATCATGGATATTTTTGAGAACGTTTCTGGGCTTCAGATCAATAGGGAAAAGTCAATGATGGTTTCTTTTAGCATAACGGAGCAGGAGCTGCAGAACGCGACAACGGTGTTGGGATGCCCTACTGCTGCCTTGTCGATTACATACTTGGGTCTCCCCTTGGTGGTAGGAAAACTGAAGTCTAAGGATTGGAGATAATTACTGGAGAGATTGGAGGGGAGGTTGATAGGTTGGAAGGCGTCGATACTCTAGGGAAGTTGGTTCTTCTGAAGCATATTCTTTCTGCCATCCAATCTTCTTCTGCTCAACGAGGTTGTTGCCTGTTGTGGTACGTGCTAAGATCGAGGCTTTGATGAGAAGGTTTTTTCGGTCCGATGGGTGACATGCTAAGAGGGGCTTCCACCTAGTGGATTGGGGCAAGGTGTTCATGCCAAAGAAGAGGGATGAGCTGGGAGTGCTACGGGTAAAGGAGATGAATAAGGCTTTTATGACGAAGTGGGTGGTGCGCCTTTGAAGGGGATTTGAAGACCTAGTATGTTGTTTATTGAGAAAGATATATGGGATATCCATGTCGTTGGAGGCCATATCGGGACGTTTATCGTCCTCTTTCTGGAAATGTATTACCAAAATTATTCTGGAGATGGTGATTAAATTGAGACCTATACTCGGGGGTTGTGAAGTCCCGCCCACGGATCCAGGTTACCCGTTCACACAACATTCGCAGTATTATATTTGTTACTGATCATGTTTGGTTATTGAAATTTAGGAAAAAAATTTCGTATTTTGAAATGACATTCATAATTAATGTAAACGACCACAGAGCTAACAAATAGTGTCACCAATTCACATTGCATCAATTTCCATATATATTACATGTAACAAAAAAATATGTACATGTATCCCAAAATGTAACAGAAGAGAAAGAAAAACATTACATTATTTGAACAAAAATAACAACATATGTACCGATGAGTGTACCATCGAAGGCTCGGGATCTTCAATGAGTCTACTACGATGCAAGCGCTCTGCCTGCCACATATGCAAGGGACAAAAGAATGCCAACAATTGTTGAATACACTCCATATATATTAAAATATAACAAGTAATTCATTGGTTTCAAAAGAAAGCAAGTAGATAATATTGAAATTTAAATTTAACAAGTTACTTGCAAAAAATGGGTTTTTCAAGCTGTTATGTATGTAAATCCCTTGATCACCCATCACCCTGTCACTTTCCATATATAACATTTCATGTATAAATTTATGACCCATAAGTAGATTATTATCTTTTTATCACGTAGAGATCATGTGGATGGATTGAGGATGATAAGTCTCTGATCTGTTCTTTATTTCTGTCTAATTTTTCAAGTCTAGTGGATAGTCTGTGGTCTTGGTCCGAGTGTGACCTCACACTATAACTATAAGACATGAAGAATACCTTAGGGTTGGGGTGCCTCCGTAGGCATGCAATGGAGTATAATGCATCCTAACTAAGTTCCCAACACTTCCACTAGCTAATCCTGACATCTGTAATAGTAATTCTAAGATCTGATTATGTATCGATGATTGGTGATTGACGATGATTAAGGATTTCAATACCAAGCTCATCTGTAACCAATTCGTCTGTAACCAAACTCAACTGTAATACATCGCCAAGCTTATTGGCAAAACGGTAACCAAAACTCAAGCGGTGAGGAAGTCTCCTAAGAGACCCTTCTATCTCGCACTCTAAGAAGTACGGTCCAGTAGAGGGCTAGGCCTTCTCCAAAACTATGCCCCTGAGACGGGTGGGAGATACTTTCCGGAAAAGTCACTCCAAAAACCGACCCCACAAATACGAGCAAACAAACTCGTAATAAAGACTAAAATCAAAGGTCTCCAGCCTAGGTACACTAAAAAAGAGGGTCAGCAGAACTGGTCAAAAATCGGGATCCCAACGAAGCGTAAAAAACTACGAGTTCGCGTAAAAATCATACAAAGGACTGGGATCATAGACCCATGCACTAGGCGGTTGCTGCCCTAACTGGGCTTCCTATCCTCCACCCAGCTGAGGGTCACTACACCCTCGCAGGATCAGGTGTAAAGGTCACCATGACCGACACAATTAATTCTCATCTCATATTCTCATTAATCATATAGATTCATTTGATTTCATATTCATTTCACAATATTTAGTATGGTTAGCTTACAAGTGGTTTGTCAACATTGATAAATTTCGGATAGCGACATATAATTAATAGATCTTACTAGAGGATCATTTGATGAAGATTATTAATCATATAATAACAGGAAATTATTAAATCAAGATGTAACTCAAGTAATTTGAGTTATCTTTTTAAGAATATGTGAACCTTTAAAGATATTAACATTTTTTTATTTAATTAGTTACACTATGGAATAAAGCTCCGCACATATTAGTCATTCATTAGCTTATACAAAGAAGGATATCCATTGTCTATAACTTGTCATTCTAGAATTTAATTTCTTATTTATAAGTCAAAAGAATTAGTTGAGTTCATTTTTATGTAGGGAATCATAAACCCCCAAATTTTCATCCTTACATTCTAGGATAATGAGTTGTAAATTTGAACTGAAATTTGATCTTAATTCAGTGACTTTTTGAATAAAAGTCCTCTTATGCACAACCCCAAAAAATCATTCATGCAAGAATCCCCCAAATTCTCATCTTTAACTTCCAATAACGAGATCTCTAAATCTGATCCTAATTCATATCTAATATATATATATATATATATATATATGATTTGATGGCTTTTTGAGAGTAGCGGATTCATGCAAGAACCCCCAAGTTTTTATCTTATAAAATCCCAAGAGCAAGATCTCTAAACTGGTTCAGATTCAGATATGAAATTTGATCTAAAATGTACAAAAACAGTAACTTTTAAGAGCAGAAATTCCATACAAAACCCGCCACTTTCTCATCTTTTGAAATCCAAGATTAGGAGCTATGATTTGATCTCAAATCAGATCTAGAATGTTCTAAAATAGTAGTTTTTAAGAGCAAATATACCATGCATAAACTCACTTTCTCATATTTTAAAATCCAAGATTAGGAGCTATGATTTCATCTCAAATCAGATCAAAAAAATGCTAAAACAGTAGCTTTTAAGAGCAGAAATACCATGCAAAAACCCTCACTTTCTCATCTTTTAAAATCCAAGATTAGGAGCTACGGTTTGATCTCAAATCAGATCTAAAATGTGCTAAACAGTAGTTTTTAATAGCATAAATACTATGCATAAACCCTCTCTTTGTCATCTTTTGAAATCCAAGATTAGGTGCTATGATTTGATCTCAAATCAGATTTAAAACGCGCTTAAACAATAGCTTTTAAGAGCAGAAATACCATGCAAAAATCCTCACTTTCTCATCTTTTGAAATCCAAGATTAGGAGCTATGATTTGATCTCAAATCAGATCTAAAATGCGCCAAGACAGTAGCTTTTAAGAGTAGAAGCACCATGCATAAACCTTCACTTTCTCATCTTTTGAAATCCAAGATTAGGAGCTATGATTTAATCTCAAATCGGATCTAAAATGTGCTAAAACAGTAGCTTTAGAAGCAGAAATACCATGCATAAACCCTCATTTTCTCATCTTTTAAATGTTAAGATCAAAAGCTAAACTTTTGAGTAGAAATCAGATGTGTATAAGGACATAGATGTCAGAAAAGAGGGGGTTTAGATTGTATCTTTGGAGCTCCAAGAATTGGAGATCCAATTTCATGCAACCTTTGGCTAATATGGAAGCTCCAACAGCAGGATTTGGAGGCTCCAGGGGGTTCCCAGGCCTTTCTCAATAGCTGGAAGTTGATCTCTACCAGCAGGACATGGGGATTTAAAAGTTGGGCAAAAACATGCAGCAATAGCTGCATCTTCTTGGCAACAAGAGGGGCTCCAGGCTGCAAGGGGGAGCTCCAAGAGCACCAGCAACAACTCTTAGAGCTGCTGGACAGTAGCTAAAGCAGGAGAAATGTGCTCCTTTGGCTGGAGAAAAAGAAGAGAAAGAGAGAAAAATAAGAAGGGAGGGGGTTTGGTAAATATAAGGGAAGAGAGGCTTTGTTGTTTGCCGCATGAAAAGGAAATTTGGGTTAAATGGAGGGAGAAGGGGGGGGGGCAAATCAGAAGAAAAATAAAAATTTATTTTATTTTGTTTCATTTCTTTTCTTTTATTTGAAAAATCAAAGTCGACCATATTCACACCTCGAATATCGGATTTAGATGTATAGTGGCTCGTTTCGATCATCTGTGACTGGCGATCAAAATGAGTATAATATTCATATATTTCTGATCTGAGATGAATTCTGAAATTGACGAGATGCAGTATTGATTCACGATTAAATTTTGTGATTTTAAATTAATAAATGACCTCCGATCGACGAACAATCGATTTCGTTGATCTTTTTTCGCCGAGAAATTTTTTTGATGATCTCAGTTTGTTTTGTTGTTTCCAATTTTGTGTTGCGTCTTTTACGATGGCACACAGTACGATGCGATCGACTTTTGGTCGATCGCGTCCGAATGAGATTCGATCCACGATCTACATACCGAACTTAAGTTATTCAGTATTCATTGAATATTAAATGAACTTTTGGGCTCTTAATCGAGTTTGATTCGATTTATTCAGATCCGAATGTCACAAGGGTGGAGCATGCTCACTTATGTATAGATGATTGGACATGAGATGGGATGGTGGGGGAGCGTTACCCATGCCTCTTGCAGTTGGCGTGTAATAGAGGAGCTGGTGCAACAGGTTTGGGACCAAGGATCGTGTTCTCCGATTTTCTCTTTGGACTTACCAGATTAGAGGGTGGAGGAATTCCTTGCTCTACAAGTGGAACTAACACAGTTCGAGGGTCCGTCTTCTGACAGGGACCATTTTGTATAGGGTGATGGGAGATTTTCGATGAAGAAAGCATGCCGTTTTTTTCTAGAGGACGAGGATGATATGCAAGAAGAGGTAGGTGTTGACACATGGATGATACGGAGAAGTAAAGTGCCAAGTCAAGGTTTTTCTTTGGTTGTTCGGCTTGGTAGGATTCTCACCGAAGCTCGTCGGGGGTAGCTGCTGGGCATAGAGAATGTTACATCTAACATATGCGAGTCGACGGTGGAAGACATGGAGCATATGCTTTTCTCTTGTCCTTTCTCGACTCAGGTGTGGAGCATGCCAGCATCACGTAGCTTGCCGGGCTAGACTGAACCATCTTCTGGAGAGATATTAGATCATGAAGATGCAGATTATGCAAGTTCACCAGAGGACAGGAGATCTACTACAGGCTATAGTACTTTCCTCGTATGTAATCTGGTAAATGTTATATGTACCCAGTGCTTTATTCGTAGACGCTTCTCCAGCTCTCGCAAGAATGGGATGGAAGTCGTCCTCGGAGGGACTTCCCGAATGACCGTACTGGGGCGATTGACCAGGAGTCTGTTTCAGGGGGTCGTGATGAGGTTGAAATGACTGGGCACCATTACTTGGCGATCAAAAGTCAGTCTGCGGTTATGGACATTGAGATAACTCTTATCTCTTTGCGCTAGTTTGGGCGATTTGGTACGTCAAGAACGTGATCATTTTTAGGGGGCAGACGTTTTACTCCGAAAATGTAATTGAACATTGTAGGGCGCTTTGTATATCATGGAGAATGTAATACGATGTATTTTCTAACTCTTTTAATATATAAATTTCTTGAGGTGGGTCCCATCTTGGGATGACACCCACCATTTTTCTAAAAAAGTCCGGAATATTTGCCAAAAATCTCCAATACAGTGGCCATACCAGTTGCTTCCCACCCACTCTGTTCAATAAAGAGGATGGTGTCATCTGCATACTATAATAATGGAATAGAGATATCCCTACATGTGTACCCTACAATGGCTCCTTGCTAAACTACATAAGAGACCGTACGAGCCAACACATCTGCGACAAGTATAAACACGAGAGGGTCTAGGGGGCAACCTTGTCGAATACCACACTACTGTTAAAAGAAACCACCCTATGAATGAAGACTTGATTTTATGGATGTCCAGGTTGTGGGGGAGTGGCGAGGACTTATGTTGTGAGCTGGTTCGACGCATCTATGGTTTCACCAGCTCCTCGCCGGTTGGACTCACTGCGGGGAGTGTGTTGTCCCCTTTCTGGAAGGGAATTCTTTCCTTGCTACTTCGGTTTCATGATCTCTTGGGCCAGTGTTGGGAAATGACCTTTCTTTCGCCTTCTAGTCGGAGGATTGGACAAGGGGTGGGTCCCTTGGCGGTCGGTACCCGCGACTCTTCGCTTTGGCGGCAGAGCGGGATGCGAGGGTTGCTGATTGCCGGTGCAATGGAAACTGGATGCCACGATTTTGTGCGAACTTTTCCGATCAAAGGCGCGAGGATTTCCTTCATATGTGCGACTCCCTAGCTAGCTGTGAACGCCCCAGGGGGGGGCAGAGATCACTGGGTTTGGAGGGGTTCTTCTTTCTCTGTCAAAAATGCGTACGCAGCGATTCGCAGGTTGCCTCCTGCGCAAACTGACGTGCTTATTGGGTACTGTAGCTTGGTGTGGAGTCTTCGACTACCGGAGCGGGTTGGGTTCTTTCTGTGGCTTCTTAGGCGCAAGCGTTTGATGATGCGGGATCGTTGCACGCGCTTCTTTGGTACGACTTCTGATTGCTGCCTCTTGTGCGGTACAGGTATCGAATCTGTGGATCATGTCTTCTTCACCTGCTCTTGTACTACTGGTTTGTGGTAGGACCTCGGGCTAGATTGGGTTAGTTCGAGGTCCTTCGACGATTTTTGGGGATCAATGCGATCGGCTCGGCTGTGGTTGCGGAGGGAGCTCCTGGGCCCAATGTCCTTGCTTTGGTCTATTTGGTTGGCTAGGAACGCTCTCCTTTTTTCTGGTCAAAGGTTCTATCGGGAGAATGTTTGTATGCAGTCCAAGGGTTTTGTTGAGGACTGGACTCTGGTGTAGTTGTACCTCCTGCTGTCTATTTTGCTTCTTTTGACCTTTTTTGAATACAATTTTTGGGGAGGGCATAGCGTGTTACCCCCTCCTTTGGGCTTCAAAAAAAAAGAAACCTCCCTTTGGTCGCCCATTCACAAGCACTGAGTACGAAACCATGACAATACATCTCTTCATCCAGGAGATCCAGATATCTGGAAAGCCTCGCTTCTCTAGTGCAAATCATAAGAATTGCCAATCTACCGTATCATATGCTTTAGAAAAGTCAACCTTCCATTGGAGTTCATGGGAACAACGTCATTTCCAGTCTGTAATGATCTTGGTCTTCATAACTAAGTTGTCACAATCTGCCTCCCCGAAATGAAGGTGGAATGAGCATGATAGATAACATTACCTAGGACCTTACCATGTCCGTTGGCTGGTGCTTTTGTCATAATAAGATAAATTACATTAGATAATGCTATCAGTTAAAAGTCCTCTACTCTCTGATGCCTCCTTTGGAAGGAGAAAAAGAAATGCCCATGTCAAATGTTGCATTACCTGATATGAATTTCAACTAGAACCATCACATCCGACCTTACAACATCCCAGAACTCTTGGTAGAAAAAGATCAAGAAGCCATCAAGACCAGAGGCACCATCTGTATTCAAATTCCACATTGCCGACTTCACCTCCACGGGTGAAAAGCTCTGGATCAACAAGCCGGATGCTGCTTCGAAAGGGATGGGGACCTAGTGCCCAAGAGTCTCCACGGGCAATCTCTAGTTCTGTGAGAGAGTTCTAAAAAATATGATGCTAGTTCCTTATCCTTCTCTCTATCACCCTTGATCCACCTGCCATCCACAACTACAACACAAATCAACTTGTGACGCCATCTTTCACTTGCCACCCTGTGGAAAAACGGAGTTAGTATCTCCCTCCTTGAGCTACTTCATCCTGGATTCTGTTTCCACTTCACCACTTGTTTCTTGTCCTCCACAACGATCTTCATGGACTCCACTCCCAGTTTCAGCTCTTCATGCCCCAGATCCCTAGTATCACGATAGAGCTTTTTTTTCCTTCGTAAACTCTTTTTTAAGCACACCGAGGTTCTTTCATCTACTTGTGGTTTATACTACTTGCGAGGTCAACTTCTATCACTAATCTTGACATCCACATTATTTTTCCTATTCCGATGTTGTGACAATCTATTTGACTTACGCTCCATCAAAGCCCATGTTTAATGAGAGAATAAAGCATCTACCACATTATATACAAATACTATTCTTGAAATAACCAAGTTATGGTTCTTCTATTCATGTACCTTTATGTTTTCTTATTTTATGCACTTGGATTCTTGTACTTCCTGCCCATCCATTTCCTTTTTAAAATCGTAATATCAGACTAAACGGAGGTTAGGTACCACCCAATCCCCCTGCCCCCTCCCCACAAAAAATGCTTTGGTTCTACCCTCCTCTGAAAGCCAACTTTTTGACGATAGCGATTACATTGCCTGCATCATCTACGTTTCTCGATATCGTAATTGATTCCCAGTCACCTCATCGCCTTAAAACCTTAACAAGCCAAAACTTGAACAAATGAGTGCCTAGGCATGCAATCACTAGTGCCATAAGCGTAATGCACAACAAAAGATGTGCACGCGAACTCTCAAGCACCTGAAATCACACGCGTGCAACATAAGGCCCATGCACTTGATGAGACCACATGCAATGATTGTATTACTATGGCGCAAGCGATACATATCCTCACCAAAACAAGACCCATGTGTGGGCAATTTACTCTTGACCTTGACCAACATATTAAGACCTTTTTCTTTAAATTTGCTACATTGATTGGGTTCTTTTATCCAATGCCTTCGGATACGACAAATTCTGGTGGTCTGCGATAAACTACCATCGAGGAGATGCAGATCCCCTTCTACACATAAATCATCAATTTGATGGGATATCACACCCCTGATATTATCGATGCACGTGACAATGAGCATTATCTGAGTGGGAAGAAACAAAAGAGAAGGAGACATATTGATCCTAGAAGCACGACAATGCACTAGTGAAGTTCTGGATGCCTGGTTTCCCAGAAAAGGAGGTGCTACGTCATCCGATGACGAAAGGGATGTGCGAGTCTAAGTGGATTACTATTCATTAGTTGCAATTACGTTAATGATTCTGCAACTTCAAGGTGATATTTCTTATATGAGGCATAATAAATGCCCACTATAAGATTATTACTTTATGATGAAAGGGGCCTTTGAGAGACTGGACAATTATTTCCTCATTTGTATCTGTCCTTAGATTAAGTTCCAAACACATGTTATTGTTGGACATTTTTCTTGCTGACTTGATCCTTCTTATAAGACCGATCCCATATAGTTGTTGAGTATATATGAGATATCCACTGTGGAGGAGGCATACTGTCAATTGTCCTTGTCACTAGTGACTACACCAACCCATGGCACTAATTATACCATGGTTGTTTCATATGTTTGTGAATAAGGTCATGGACATGGTCCAAGAGGACGTGGCCTTATGATTGGTGATTGTGGTCTACTAGATAATGCACCTATTGTGGCAAGCCTGGCGGTGCATAGGATTTTTGCTAACATAAGCATGGATGCTCTACTTCTGCCAATCAGGTCACTACAGAGGAATGTAGTCAAGATTCATATTGTTGGAGTATTCATTGTATGCATCATATATGAGGGAGATGGGTAAATGGATTTTGGAGAGATCCATTTACCTCATTCATGGTTTAGTACCACATCTACCACCTGTGGGATGTGGAGACTCCGTGGGTGCTATTTATAGAGCCCCACACCCTGTAGTCCATTGAGAAAAGTAATAGAAGCATATGCCCCTTTGAGGGCTTCTCCCGTGGTTTCATCTCACTCCTCACGGAGTAGGGTTCCACGTTAAATCCTTGTCTTCCATGTTTTATCTTTTTGTTCTTTATTCTCTGATTCTGCTTCCGCTTCCTATTTTCTAACATGGTATCAGAGCGGTTTTGATTCTCGAGGATTTTATGTTTGTTCTTAATTTATTCGAGATTCGAGATTCTAGGGTTTCAATAAACCCTAATTATGTTCGAGAATACTATTTTGAAGATCATATCGAAGATTTCTTTTTCCGATTCAAGCTTGCATATAATTGGTTCTAGGGTTTCGTTTTGAAACCCTAACTCGACAAATCAGATGCTTCAGGCTGCTACACCGCTGAGGTGGTGTCGATGGCGTACATCTCCTGCAGCGCACGCCGTTCATCAACAATCTCCAGGAGGCACCAACCAGTCCTCTTGGCAACAGACCTCGAGCCAATCTACCAGCCGCATGGTGCCACACCGCCAAACCTAGCGCAGATCCTAGGAGGCGATCCTTCCCGTGTCGCACCCTCCAATCGCTCCAGCAGCCCATGCGGGCCTTCGCGTGATGCTCCAGAGTTTTCCGAACAATGGTGAAACCCCACCTCCATCCGGATCGCATCGCCCAGACGTGATGCCTCAGTTGGAGGCGAGATCTTCTAGGTAGATCCCATCTTGCACGATAGGGGGAGATCCCGTCCTTCCGCACTGCCACAACACCCTCCTTCCTCTCGCGAAGCCTCCAGTGATTGCGGCATCCCATGGCGGCATCCCTAGCTGGCAAGTCTCCTTCGCGCGATGCTCCTGACTTGCGCAAGCCGAGCCGCAACCCTCCAGCATTTGCGCGGCGATGCCCCCCCCCTCCCCCCATTCATCTTCGGCCAGGGACTCCAGCCGTGAAGCCCTATCCCGTGGGGGCGGCTCCCCTCCTTGCCCCATCTGGGGCAACGACATCCGAAGGAGGGTTCCCACGAGGGGAACCCTAGTTCTGCAGAATGAAAGGGCTTGTTTGCCCTTTTAAAAAATTCCTGCTGCATTTTCGGCCTGGGCCCATGAAGTTAAAAAAATTGATGACGTGGAAAATGCAGGTCGTGGGGCCCAACCAGTCTGTAAAAAAAAAGATTTGGAGGGTCAGAAAAAAGGGGTAAAAGGGCCATGGTTTTAGACCCAAGTTTGGGTCATATTTAAAAAAAATCGAGAGAAGAGGCATATACAAATAGAAAATCCATACGTAAATTTCTTGCAAAAAAATGATTAAGCCGAAAAAAATTTAAACGGCTTAAAAATGTTTCGAGAAAGAAAATGATTTACTATCAAAAAAATGTGTTTTGACGGCTTATAAAAAATATTGATGGAAAGTCGTAAGAATTTGTTGAGAATATTCATGTTTTTCCCCATATTTATAAAGTTTGTTGTCTTCTCCCAACATTGTCGACGTTCATTTTCCGACAAGTATGGGAGAAGGGGGGGGGGAGTATGTGTAGAGTCACAGATCTTCTTCCGATGCCAGATTCTCCAGACCATCTAGCTTCAGACTCTACAGTTTTTCAAATGAAGATTCTACATGTACAATTCTAGACTCAACGTTCGATTCCGAGTCCCAATTTGATGCGCAGTTTCAGACTCGGCGTCAGATGTTTCCGAGTCTCCTGTTTCAGACACGCATGAGTATGGGGTCTTCTTTTTAGATGTGAACATGTTTGCCATCTTTTGTAGTGGTCCCCATCTTTTCTTGTTGTTTGGCCAGAGTTTTTCATGTGATCCATAGGGACTCCAGAGTAGACGACCATTCCCTACGCCATGTTGGCAAGGATATTCATGTGGTATCATAGGTACTTCAGAGTAGTGTACCATTCTCTGAGATAGATGGGAGAGACCCAGTTCTCCGACGAGGAGACTTCTTTCATACTCCATTCTCCAGCGACCGTGGACTTCGACGAGGATTGCACTTCCACGACCTTTTCAGTTCAACTCTTTTCAGAGATGGAGCAGTTGTCCACATTTATTGTAGCGAGTCAGAGTACTCCGACGAGTAGACTCATTTCCAGTTGCAGCGACTCTAACAGGCGTAGTTCAGAGAGCATGCTCTCTGACAAGGAGATTCAACAGACTCACACTCCAGCCCGTTTGTCCTCCTCACCTGCACTGCATGAGAAGCAACGTCCTCGACAACAACAGTTGTGCGCGTTGAGTTGATATTGTCCGTTGTGTCCTGTAGCGTTGAGTTAAGTTTCTTTCTGTTTGTCCAAGCTGAGCATTGCATACTCCAGCTTGAGGGGGAGTGTTGGAGCATTCATTGTATGCGTCATATATGAGGGAGATGGGTAAATGGATCCTGGAGAGATCCATTTACCCCATCCAGGGTTTAGTACCACATCTACCACCTGTGGGATGTGGAGACACCGTGGGTGCTATATATAGAGCCCCACACCACTGTAGTCCATTGAGAAAAGCAATAGAAGCATATGCCCTTTTGAGGGCTTCTCCCGTGGTTTCATCCTACTCCGTTAGGGTTCTATGTTAAATCTTTGTCTTCCATGTTTTACCTTTTTGTTCTTTATTCTCTGATTCCGCTTCCGCTTCCTATTTTCTAACACATATACTTCTTGTTTGGAGTATAATGAGTTGGTCATGAGACTCCACTAGATTTCTCGACCATTGTCTAGAGCAACACCATCTTCTACCATTAACATTACTTATGTTGTTGTGTTTCTTGATATTGCAAGTACCCATGATAATTAGACCAAATGGTTGATCGATTCAGACATCCTGCCATTGATATGGCGATGTTTAACAGTTCTTGAAGTTTCAGTCCATATCAAAGGGACATATCATTAGACTCATTGATGGATGACTCACTAATTACTTGTTAAGGGGAGATGCAACTCTCTCCTCATCTCAACGTAAAGCATGTTTTTTAGCCACTGTTGCAAAAGTCGGCCGACTAGACCGACTAGTCGGACCGACTATGCGAATCGGGGGGGTGCCCGACTTGAATAGGCTAACTCGGCCTATAGTCGGTCGAGCCCGACTAGGCGGCCGATTAGTCGGTTGAGGCGGCCGAGTAATCGGCCGATTACTACATAAGGATCCATGCCGGATCCGAATACGAAATGACTTAGCCCCTTTCGAGGGTTACTGTCTAACAGTAACCTCTCGCCCCCAGAAACCCTCCCGACCCCATCTCGCTCGAAAACCCCAGAAATACCCGACCCCTCTCGCTCTCTCGATACCCCCGACCCCATCGCCGCTCGCCTCGCCAGCGCCACCCTCAGGAGTCGCCGCCCCGACGCCTCCAAGCTGCTGCTCCAACGCCTCGCCGCCCCCACGCCTTCAGCGCCTCGCCACCCCCACACCTCCTGCACCTCGCCGTCCGCACTGTAGGTTAGGTTTTTTTATTTTTGATTATTTTTTGTTTTCTCTTCTACTTTTTTATAGGTTGATAATGTTGAGGATAAATGTTAATGTGTTATAAGTTATTGTTAGCAAATATGAATTGTTAGGTTATTTTTTCTTCATTTCTTTTTGCTTAGGTTGATCTTAGAAGTAAGAAGTTGACATGTAGTTGCTTAGAATTGCTTAGGTTGATGATGTTGAACTTAGATGTTATCATGTTAATATGTTATTGTTACTTGTTAGCCAATAACAATGTTAGGTTAGGTTTTCATCTTTTTTTTGTTTTTCTTAGGTTGTTTTTATTTCTTATTCCAAATGGTTAGTTAATTTAGATACTTGTTGTTAATTAGATACTTGTGTTTGATGATTACTTGATTAGTAATTTCTGAGTTTGTGACTATGTAGATGGATACACCTCCCGCGAACGTCGCTTCTGGTAGCGACTCGTCTTTTTACGTGCCTCCAGAATCAACTGATCCTGCATGGCAATATGGTTATCTTTCGAACCGTACAGATCCGAATACAGTTACTTGCAGATTGTGCAAGAAGGTTGTCAAGGGAGGTATGTACAGGTTCAAGCAACATCTAGCACACCGTAGAGGCAATGTGGCTGCATGTCCAAAGGTGGACGAAGATACGAAGAAGAAGATGATCGCATATCTTGATGACGTTGCAAGGAAGAAGAGTCAGAAAGCCGTTGATGTTCAAGAGCTGAGAGATGATGTTGATATCACTGGAGATGCGGGTTCGGCGAAGAGACCACGAGCATCCGACTCGTTGGAGCAGAATGTCGCATTGGAAGGTGCATCGCGTCAGATGACCATAAAAGATGCATTCTCCAAAGAGCATCGTGATAGGGTCACCCCGTATTTAGCCAACTGGGCATATACATCGGCGATTCCTTTTAATGCACTGACGACGAAGCCCTTCATGCAGATGGTGGAGGCGATTGGGAAGTATGGGCCTGGACTAAAGACTCCCACGAGGTATGAGCTTAGTGGTCCACTTCTGAAGGATGCGGTGAAGAAAATGCACGATGACTTGCAATGTCATCGTGATACGTGGAAGTCGACAGGATGCTCTTTGATGACCGATGCGTGGACAGACATGCGCGGAAGAAGCATCATCAATTTTTGTGTTAATTGCACCTTGGGGACTTCATTTTTGAAGTCCATAGATGCCTCAAATGAGGCACACACTGCGGATTACATCTTCAAGCTGGTGGATGAGTGTCTTAATGAAGTGGGCATAGATAATGTGGTTCAAATTGTGACGGATAATGCATCTGCCAATGTAGCAGCGGGAAGATTGCTGCTCACCAAATATCCACGGATTTGGTGGACTCCATGCGCCGCGCACTCCCTTGATCTTGCTTTGGAGGAGATAAGCAAAGAGACGAAGGTGAGGAGTGCAATCACAAAGGCAAAGAAGCTTACGGTGTTTATATACTCTCACACCAAAACTCTAAGCTTGATGCGTAAGTTCACCAACAAGAGAGACATTGCAAGGCCTGGTCAAACAAGATTTGCAACCACTTTTCTTACTCTTGAGAGCCTGAATGAGAAGAAAGACAAGCTTAGATTGATGTTTTCCTCAGAAGAGTGGAGAAATTGCAAATGGTACAAGGCCAAGAGGGGAGAAGCAGCGAGTTCTATTGTTTTCAGCCTTACATTTTGGAATCACGTTGCACACGCCGTCCGAGTTTTCACTCCATTGGTTCGTTTATTGCGTGTTGTTGACGCAGATCGACGTCCATCTATGAGTTTTGTGTACGGAGGGCTTGAAGAGGCCAAACGAGAGATAGTTGCATCATTCAATGGCGTGGAGTCATCTTACAAATTTTTTGTGGATGCTGTTACCTCCAAGACCAAAGGGAGGCTCGATACTCCATTGCATCTAGCGGCTTATTACTTGAACCCATTTTTCTTCTACACCGAGTCTCGTGGTGATCCGGATGTTGTGGTGAGGAGAGGGTTTAAGGAGTGCATGGAAAGATTTTATCCAGATTTGGATGTACAAGATGCAATTACCAGGGACGAGCTTCCAACATACAGACTTGGTCGCGGTGATTTTGGCAAGCCTTTAGCTGTGAGACAGAGGATGACAAATGACAACAATTATGACCCAGGTATTTCATGCTGGACAATTCTCTCTTTGGCAATATTATATTATATTTATATTGATGAATTCTCTATTTAAATAGCTAACTGGTGGCATAATCATGGAGATGACACGCCTCATTTGAAAGCCATGGCCATCAAGATCTTGAGCTTGACGTCTTCATCCTCCGGATGTGAGCGTAACTGGAGTACCTTTGACTCGGAAATGACTCCATTCCATCGACCAAATTTGGTTACTAATAGTAAAGTATAACGTGGTAATTGATATAAATTTAAAATTTGAATTTTGATGTTCAGATCCATACCAAGAAGAGGAACAGATTGGAGACGAAGAAGCTGAATGATCTTGTGTATGTTCGTTTCAATTCGAACTTGCGGGAACGTCGAGTTGAAAAAGAAAAAGATCCTCTCTCATCTCGTTATCGTGCATACATGGCTGAATGGACTGGAGGTATCGATGCTCATGATGAGGAGGTTTTTCCAGGTTCCGGATTGACATGGAGTGCTGTAGCACATGCTAGTGGTGCTGAAGAGAATTTGGAACCGAGAAGGAGCCAGCGAGTTGACCGTAGCAAGGGAGCTTCATCTTCGAGCTCCAATGCTACACCGATGAATGAGAATGAGGAGTTATATCTTGATGATATAGAAGAAGTAGAAGAAGAAGAAGATGATGATGACGACGACGAAGAAGAAGAAGAGGAGATGGACTTGGATAATGACATTGAGGATTGATTCGATTCACATGTTGTAGTATTTTTTTGGACATGTTTTATGTGCTTTTGAACATTTCCTAGTTGTAGTATTTTTTTTGGACATGTTGTATGTGCTTTTGAACATTTCCTACTTGTAGGATTTTTTGGACATGTTGTATGTGCTTTTGAACATTTGCTAGTGTTATGTACCAAATATTTTGAATGTTTGATCTTAACTTCCTTCATTTTTCCTTCTCTTGATGTAATTTCTTAAGCTCTTGAAAATATTAAATTTGTTAAAATTATGAAGATAAATGATAGTATATATATTAAAATTTGATTTATATATTAAAAATAATTAAAAAATTGAAAACCGACTAATGCCCGACTAAATCCGATTACTCTCCCGACTGCCGATTAATCCTTAGTCAGTGACCCTGCCGACCGAGTACCGACTGCCGACTTTTGCAACCTTGTTTTTAGCTTCTGATTTTTTATTAAGCTTATTATCAATTAGTAAGATCATCGGTTGTCTGAATAGGCAAGTTGTTTTCCCCATACGTATCAAGGACACTGATAAATTTTTAATCTCGGCTAAGAGAGTCGGAAAGGAGCTGGAGGCATGCCCACCGCTTCGTAAGCTCGCTTGACTGAAAAATCACCTCCCCTTCAAAGCCAATGATCTTAGCCCACCGTCGGTCCTTCCATATGATGAATATATTCGAGTAGACGCAAGAAGATCCTCCACCCCTTGATCAGAGAGGTCAGACACAAAAGATGGCATCCAGAAACCGTTATCCCAACAATATGTTACTAAAGCCTGTCTATCTACAACCAAGGCAAAGAGGTGTGAAAAGGGAATTCAAGTTGTATTCTGATTTATCAGGGACATCATTTTTATTTGGTCATTGTGGATGTGTTTTCCTACACACTTGAATTTTTATGTTAAGAACAACATTTTAAAGTTAGAGATGCATTGGCGAGTTTATTAGAGAAATTTTAAATAATGAAATTCATTTTTTATATTAAGATTGCACATTTTGATGACGCTATGGTACTTTACACATTTTTTACATGGACAAAGGTAATATTCATCAAACATGTTGTCCTTACATATCTTAGCAAAATAAAGTAGTTGAGAAGATCACATATATTCTTGATGTTATTCGCATACTCATTTTACATAGCGATGCCACATTGTCTTTCTAAGGATATGAAATTATGACTGCTTACTGCCTTATTAACTGTATATCCTCTTCGGTCCTCAAGGAGTATATCCCTTACTCAATTCTCTTTCCTGATAAAGAATATCCACTTAAATGTTCTGGTGGTAGTACAATGTGCCTACCACCCAAAAGACCATGAATCAAATCCCCTTTTGTAGGGAGTTTTGTTAGGTAGTTGACATCCAACGTAGAAAATAGTTGAATCTTTCAACATGGATTTGAGAAAGAATCCATGTAGCCGACCGTACTTAGTGGGAGAAGGCTTTGCCATTTTTCTGTTGCTTTTACTTATAACTTATAGCTCAATCAAGCTCACACTCTGGTATGCCAAATGCATTTTTATGTGATTGTTTTGGGACTCTGAAGGGCTATAAATATTTTAACCCAGTTCATTAATTGTGCCTTATATAGGTTGATGCCGCATTCTTTGATTCTGTTAGAAAATATGAATGCGGAAGCGAATATCAGAGATAGAAAATAAACATGAAGAATTCAGGATGTAACGTGGAACCCTACTTCCTAAGGAGCGAGATGAAACCACTGGAGAATGTCTCAAAAGACGGATAGTCTATTGCTTTCCTCGTCTGAATACAATGGGTGTGAGGATCTATATATAGTCCCAACTGAGTCTCCACATCTTCAAACTGGTAGATGTGGGACTAAACTCTGGGTGGGGTCCCATCTCTCTCACAAGTGACACATATAAATAATACTCCAACAGATTCATTCCATATTTTTTGTCTAGCAGGTCATGTGTTCGTACGTGGCCTCAGATTTTAAATGAGAAGCTGAACATGATGTTCTGCAATATGGTTGGTGTGCCTTGGGTTATCGGAAGAGCAACTTGGCTCCTTTGCCTGAATAGCTAGCTCGTCGAACTAGAGAAAGTTCTCAAAGCATGAGATCCCTTATTATTAGTCCGATGATGGTGTCTTTTTTCCTCTATTACTCTCAGCAGAGATTATTCTATTCAACCCTCTAGGTTTAGTAGTCAGATTTGTATTTGATGAGATAGACGTCCCTCTTTATATCCAAGTCCAGAAGCTTCCATAGGGTCAAGCATCTATATTTAGAGACTAATGACAATGTTTCCGTCAGTGGTGATTTAACAAGGTGATGGATGTGATGATTCAGATTTACTACATATTTCCTTAGGATGGGAGAGAGAGCATACACTCCTATTATTTCTTCAATCATATTACGGTCAAACACCTACACCAAGAATTTAGGCAATTTGCTACGATATTATCTATTTTTGCCGTTCCATAGATGCTTCAGGAAGGCCCCATGATGCTCAGTGAAAAGAGGTCATGCAGATAGAAATGAATGCTTTGATTTTCCGGGATATCTAGACTGTCATTGATGCTCCTGCAGATGCATCAGTTGTTGGCTGCTTACGGGTCTTTACAAACAAATACAATATTGTTGGTCAGTCAAGATATAGAAGGCGTATCTTGAAGAGGAAGTGCTGTACTTAGATTTATAATATGTATTATTTTGTCACATTTAGTCCTGTTGTTCACTTAGGCATCGTGCAGTTTCTATTAACTGTTAGCTGTATCCACTTTATCAGCTTGATGTGAAGAATGTCTGCAAGGGCATCCAAATAAAAGTGGTATATATGGAGCAACTGCAAGACTTTGTGGCTGGAGGAGTCTCATAACTCATATTGTGTACGAGCTTCGCGACAACATTCATGGCTTTAAGCAGTCCTAAAGCATGGTTTTACAAGCTATCTCAAGTGACGGAAAAGATTCACTTTGTACGATCTAGTGCAAGCCATTCCTTTTGCAAGGAAGTCTTTTAGAGGATTAGCATTGCTATTGATCAATGTTGATGAATGACCTTAAATTTCAGCGAAATTTGGTCGAATTTCTGTCGAATATCGATATCCAGTCGAGATCGAAATTCGGCCGAAATGACTGAAATATGGGGGTCCTAGTACAAAAAATGTCCGAAATGACCGAAATTCCGGTCGAAATTCCACCGAAATTCTATTTTGGTCGATACCGAAATGGTGACCGAAACCGACATTTAGTGCCTTCATGACATTGTTGTTACATGCAATGATCTAGAGGGCATGTCCTCGGTGAAGAAAGTGCTAACAAACACTTCATCATCACAAACCTTGATTCCTTACTATGCCTCATTGTTATAAAGGTGGCTTTGCAGATCCTTAGAACTGTCCTTCTCATAGTGGAGGTTTGTTTTTGACTTACTTGGTAAGGCATGAGTGCTTGGATCCATGATGGCTTCTACTCTGCTGGACTTGGATGCCTAGATATATGATGATACAACAAATGAGGTAGATTCAAGACAATACATGGTTCTGTTGGACAAGCACTTCTATAATACCATCACCAGACCCAATATTTCTTTTGCGGTGGGTCAGGTGTATCTGTTTATGGATTGTTTCACGGGAGTACATGTTGATGTTGTAACGAGGATTATGAGATATCTTAGAGCAACACATTAGAATGGGTTCCTATTTAGGAAGAGCTCGTTTTTGCTACAGACTATGACAGAAAATCAATTACCAGGTTCTGCACTTTCTCTGGGACAATCCTTTTACCGGTGTATAAAGAAGTAGAACATCACGGCATGTTGAAGTGCAGAATTAGAATACATGGCTCTGGCACATTCTATAGCAAATTGATGTATATCAAATCCGTTGGAGAGGATTTGAGCATCGAGGCCACATTACCCTTGAAGGTGTGACGTGACAACCAGGAGGGCTACTTCCGTTGCAAATAATATTGTATTCTATGTGAGGACCAAAAATGCGGAAGTTGATAGCCATTATGTTCGAGATATGATGTAGAAGGGACTGCCTCAGACTTCACATGTTTGTATTCCTCAAGCCTTGTACAGGAACCCTATTCGACAGATGCGTTTCTGAGTTGAGCACGTGTGATATCTTCATTCCAACTTTACAGGGAGTATTGAGATAACATAAAGTTGTGGTTCTTTTATTCATGTACCTTTATGTTTTTTCCTTATACGCTCTCCACCCTTCTCCTGTATAAGGAGGGGTAGGCTTCCCATAATAAACATATTTATGTTTTTTCTTGGCAACTATCAGAAAATGCTCACTCCAGGACTCTTCTCGAGTCTTGGCTTTTGTAAGTATTTCCTTTTCCTCTTTTATAAGTATATTGGGGTGGACACCCTTGCATGTTTACCCCTCTTTTTGACAAAAAAACTATAAGAAAATGGAAGGCTGAACTCCCTACGTTTCATCAGAATTTTACCTTGCCAATATACTCAAGAAAACGTTTTCTAAGAATCACAAGAAATTTCTATGTGACAATTCGAGTATGATTGATATCTATGCTTTGCCTTGAGAGGAGTATTATTTGTTATTATTGTGTTCCCTTTTTATGTGTTTCTTGTTCTTATGGGTACACTTGTTATTATGGGTCTTGTTATTAAGTGGGTACATTTACTTATAATAACAGGTGTACCCGTGAAACAATCCCAACCCCTCTCCTATATGAGAATGTTCAGGGTTTCATTATTTAATAAAAAAAGCATCATTCTTAGCTGGGTTCTCTGAGTTGTTAAACATGAAAATATTCTCTCATCAACTTTATTTTTACGGTCTTAAATTTTCAAACTTGTCGGTTAATCTTACAGCTTTTGATCTGGACATTTTATATGCCCTTATTGTTTGTTAACACTTTTTTCTTCCAGAATGGCCACCTCAGGGTTTTCAAGTGGTCCAGCATGGAGCCGCTTATTGATCAAAATGATGCACATACATCTGTTAAGGACCTAGATTTCAGGTACTTATCAGTTATCACAGAAATAAAATGCAGAATATATGTATGCTGGTAGAACAGATTTTCATTTTTATGCTTCGCAGTTCGGATGGCAAGTTTCTTGTGTCACTGGGGAGTGGTGGTCCTTGTCGCGTGTGGGATATGACAGCAAACAAAGCTGTAGCCAGTCTTCCAAGAGAAAATGTACCATGCATTACTTATCCCCCTGATAAAACACCGCGTGCTACTTGTCAACTAGTCGTAATAAGAACTCTTTTTGCTATTCAGGGTGAAAACTTTGGCTACTGCAGGTTTTCTCAGACAAGTGACCACAGCATGATTTTATATATAACTGCAATGCAAGGTGAGGTTAGATATGTCTGAGCCCGTTTTTTCTACCTTCGAAATAAATATAATTAACCTTCAATTTTCAGGTCAACATGGAAAGATTGTATCTTGGGATCCATTATCAGGGAAAAGAGTTGGATCAAAGAAGATAGTCCGAGATCCAATATGCGCATTCACTGTCTCACCTGATGGAAAGCTATTAGCAGTGTAAGTGTTCTCCCTTTTCTGTTCATGAGCTAGTGGTTGTTTCTTACACAATTTGCACCACCTAAATGTAGTCGATTGAATTTCGATATGGATTTCATCGTTATCTTCCATTCTGGGTGAAATAGATATGATTTTCATGTTTAAATGCACACCCTTTTTGAACATGGCTATGTACCTGTCTATGGTCACACATGCTTGCACGCAGATAACAAATGTTTTTCGAATCTATACTATCATTTTGTGAGAAGGGTTTTTTGGACTTTATAGCATCCAATATGTTGTGACAAGAGTTGATTTTCTTGAAAAGAAAGTAGATTTAGGTTTACTCTGACCAGTTAATACCATGTTACCTTCCATAGTGGAGGAAGCTAGAACTAGGTAGAAATGTCTCCTGTCAAGAAGACAAGAACAGTAAATAAAAACATATCCTAAAAAAATTGAGAAATATTTGGAAATCAATAAGATGGATACTTTGCTATCAAGATGGAAATCACTTTTTTAGTGATCGGAGATGGATATTGTTCATTTTATATATATGCTAATGCATTTTCTATTTGAAAATCATCATATTGACATAATACACTTTACATGCAGTATAAAAACGACAGAAGTGTAAAGTATGAAAATTTATTTTTGCACTACGGTTGACTGTTGACACCTAGTTAGGGCAAAGGGCAATAACACCAATCATTCGATGGGTAGAATCACCTTAAGTGGTCAACGTGTTCTCTTCTTAGTCGCGAATGCTTGGTAATAAAAGTATGCAGAAACATGTGCATAGGTTGACAGATAAAGTATATAGTTGAAGCACGTCACCTTGGGCAATGTAGGGGGAATTGCATTGCATCTCATTCCTTCATGGACCCAAGTATATAATACGAAACGAAGCAATGACGACTTGGGTGGGCATCTTCACGTGTTTCTGTCTCTTTTATCTCAGAAAAAAGTATATAACAGGAAATGAAGCAATGGACAACTTGCAAGATGGGAAATCAGTGTACACAGCAAATAATAACTGGAAGCAGGAGTAAATCTATATGTCAGAGACGAGAACTGATCTTAATTGTTTTTGGAAAAAAATGTCTCATGTTTATGCAACCTAAGGATATATTGTCCTTCCTTTCATGTCTGTTGCTGAAAAGAAGAATGTTATACTGAAGAATATTTGAGTACTCTTTTCTGTGCGCCGGTTTATTCAATCCCAGGTAGTCAAATAACTGCATATCCACTCGTCTTATATTGACATGTTTGTCCTTTCCGTTGAAATGCTTCAATCAAATCATTACAGTTGATGGCTAATGTTGAGATTTGTGTTATCTTTATTTTATGTGTTCGACATGTTTGCTATTTGAATTCTTATATTTGATTATTATTTGTGTTGTCCTCAGGGTATTTGACCTTTGGATTTTCTTCTATATAAGAGACTTGGAGCTCTTCATATTAATCAAGTTATTTGGTTCTTATTTCCTAATATTGTATCAGAACATTGGTCCTAGACTATGGTTTCATTCTCATTTAAAACTATGGAAAGGAAAAAATGAATTGATTATTCATGAGGTACTAGGATTCTCTTATATAAAGAGGAGAAACCCTGTTGGGAAAATTACACAACAAAGAGAAAGAAAAGAAAATATATGCAATATGAGATAAAAAAACTCCGACATCCTCCCTCAAGATAGAGCATAGATGTTAATCATGCTTAGCTTGGAACAACACCTCTGAAATGGCCCTATGGCTAGAGCCGTCTCTTTTAAATCATGTCACATATACAGTGACATTCAATCCAATGTGCTTGGTTCTCTCATGGAAGACATGGTTGTTGGCAATGAAAAAGCATCATGGTTGTTGCATTGAAGATGTATGCGGAGTGGCATATCAATAGTTAGGTTTGTCAGATCTAAACCACATCATCTCAGTGCTCCCCTATGCTATGGCTCTGTACTCTTACTTCGCACTAGATCTAGCAACCACTATATGCTTCTTGCTCTTCCTTGAAACCAAAAAGTTCCTTATGAACATTACAAAGTCGGAAGTAGATTTCTTGTCTTTGGGGCATCTTGCGTAGTCTGCATCGGCGCATGTCGTGATGGCTAAGGATGTCCCTTTGCTAAAAAGCAATCCAGTACCTGGAGAGGACTTCAAATACCTCAGAATCATGTGAACCACATTCATATGTGCCTTGAGGTTGCTCCATAAATTGGCTAACTTTTCTCACAACAAAGGAAATGTTTGGCTTGGTAATGATCATGTATAGGAACTTCCCAACCAGCTCCCTATATCTCCTCTTATCTATTTCCTCTGTATCAACTTCATGCTGGGATCTATAGGAGTGGTGATAGGTCTGCAATGTTCCATGCTTGTCTATGATAGTAGATCAATAGCATACTTCTACTGGGTCATCACAAGTTCTCGCTAATTTCTGGAAAACTCAAGCCCTAGGAAATATCATAGATTACCAAGGTCCTTGATGATAGACTATTGTCCAAGGAACTCAGCCACACTAATACCTGGACATCATCTCCTGTAACAATAATATTCCGCATAGACCAATATAACAACTATACCTCTCGGAGTCCCTTGAACAAATAATGAATGATCTGTAATCAATCTCGTGAACCCATGCTTCTCTATCAAGTCTGAGAGCTTATGGAACCATGTTCTGGACTCTGCTTAAGATCATAAATAGCCTTATGAAGTCCACAAATCATCTGACACTACCCTTTTGTAGTGAACTGATGCAACGTGAAACGGATAAATAGGGCCTCACGTTCTACTTTTTCTCCGTTATTTAGAGGCTAATTGTATTTACGTTTATTTGAGTCATCGTAATTTTATTTAAATAAAAAGAGATCGTATGTGATCTCAAATTAGTTAGTTTCAATTTGAATTTCAAATTTAGTTAGAGTCAAATTAGGAAAAGGTAGATTTGAATTTCTATTCAAATCAATTAGAGTCAAATTAAGATAAGTTGGGATTTGAATTTGATTTGTTTTGTAATCCCATCCCTCCTATATAAAGGGATGGTAGTCTATTGTTTTAAAACAGTTCAAGTTAAAAAGTAAAATTGAGATTCTCATCTCTCTATCTTCGTTTCTCTCTTTCTCTCCCTCAACGCGGTCTTCACGATTCATTCGCAAAATCCCTCATTTTTCCGACGAGCTTTCTCCTCTCAACCACTCCATTTTCTTCTCCACTGAAAAATCCACCATTCAAAATTCATTTTCATCACTGCTCAATCTCATTTGCATCATTTGGTATCAGAGCATGGTATCTAGATCGTCCTCACAATCTGGCGACCCGTCCCGACGTTCACGCGAACAAAAATCCAAAGGATCTCGCTCCAACGATTGTGCATGGCGTGCTGAGGTTAGACAAGCACTATCTAATATGCTCCAAGTTTGTGCTGATATGCAAGCTCTGGCGTCACAAATACAAGAGCCACGGAATATCGAGGCATTGATGCACCAACTAGAAGAAAATGCCGCCAAATCGAAGTCCCCCACTACCGAAGCTGCTGTCCAGATTTTTGATGAAGAAAAACTCGCCCTCGATGATGATTTTCTCGTTGTCCAGGCCGTTTCAGGAGAAAAAATATCGAACTGCTTGTTATCCAGGTATATTCAGACCATCAAACACCATCTCCGAAGGTGTTTCCAGCAAAATCCGCCCCACAACAGTCCCCTGCACCCCCTGCGGCTCAACCCCCAGCCCCCACACCCCTTGCGGTGCACCCCGCAGTCCCAACGCCCCTCCCCGCCACCCTGCACTTCCATAAAATGCCCCAGCCCCGGCCCATGCATCTGCGACGCATTTCCCCACCCCAGCATCGCCTCCAGCCCCCACTCTCGCCGTACACGCAACCCAGCCGACCCCAACTCCCTTTCCCGACCCCCTCTGCGTCCTCCCGATGCCACCGCACAACCCCATCGCCGACAACGCTGCAACCCCCTCCCTCCACCGAAATGACCATGACACCTTCTCCCGCATTCTTTTTCCCTCCCTTTCAGCTTCTATCACATCGACCAGCATCGTCGTTGTCTCCAGCCAGCACCTTCCCCTTCCAACGCCCCCACCACCCTGCCCACCCCATAGCCACTGCTCCAGCCATCGCCCGCAGCAAACGCCAGCACGTTACCAACCATCGCTATACTGCATGAGTCATGCATCGAACCCACAACCGCCCGTCACCTTTGCGCGCAACCCACATCTCCGCCATTCTCCCCCCACACACCACCACATTAGTCTAAGGGCGGGACCTCGATCACATTCCAAGGGAGGGCATTGTCCTCGTGCGACCACGCACCACCGCCACCTTGCGAGAAATAAAACCCTAACCAGGGCTTCGTCACGAACGGGAGTTGATGGTGAATCCCGAAATGAGTGGGCTATTGATTTAACTGGTGTTTTTTATAAAAAAAACCCTCCCTCCAAAGTTCTTTACAAAGGAGTGAAACTTGAATGGAATGAAGGGGTATGAAAATTGCAGTCCACCCCCCTGGTGCATGAATATTTAAAAGGGAGTGCTGAAAACAAGAAATCTGGGTGGCCTCCTTACCCAAAGGATTAGGATCATGGGTTTCACCTATTTAAAGGCTTCATGGCTTAATTCATTGGCCACGTCTCCTCCTCTATTATATTTGTGCTATTGCTTTGCTATGGAATCTCCAAAGGTCGAGTTGTCCGACATGAAGATGCCACATCAGTTTTTCAAGCACCATATCAATGGGACAGAAACCAGATGGGCGCCCGCATTCGCGCCACACCTTCTATTCCGTCATGAAGCTAATGGTTCAAACCTTCGCACCATACACGCCTGGATCCCACCGTTTGCTCCACATGAGTTCTTCCTTGGGATGATCGAGAACTCTGAATTAAATTTATCAACCTACAAGCCTGCAGATCCAGCAATTCGTCGAGAGACGAATTTTTCAAGCGGAGGAGAACTGATGCAGCGTGAAATGGATAAATAAAGTCTCATGTTCTACTTTTTATCCGTTATTTAGAGGCTAATTTTATTTACGTTTATTCGAGTTGTCGTAATTTTATTTAAATAAAAAGCGATCGTATGTGATCTCAAATTAGTTAGTTTCAATTTGAATTTCAAATTTAGTTAGAGTTAAATTAGGATAAAGTAGATTTGAATTTCTATTCAAATCAATTAGAGTCAAATTAGGATAAGTTGGGATTTGAATTTGATTTGTTTTGTAATCCCATCCCTCCTATATAAAGGGATGGTAGTTTATTGTTTTAAAACAGTTCAAGTTAAAAAGTAAAATTGAGATTCTCATCTCTCTATCTCTGTCTCTCTCTTTCTCTCTCTCAACATGGTCTTCACGATTCATTCCTAAAATCCCTCGTTTTTCCGATGAGCTTTCTCCTCTCAACCACTCCATTTTCTTCTCCACCAAAAAATCCACCATTCAAAATTCATTTCCATCGTTGCGAAATCTCATTTGCATCATGAACCCAGGTGGCTGCTACATATAGACTTGCTCCTGCAGATCATCATATAGAAAAGTGTTGGAGTTTTCGTTGTATGCGTCATCTATGAGGGAGATGGGTAAATGGATCCTGGAGAGATCCATTTACCCCATCCAGAGTTTACTACCACATTTACCACCTGTGGGATGTGGAGACTCCGTGGGTACTATATATAGAGCCCCACACCCCTGTAGTCCATTGAGAAAGTGCAATGCAGAACCTGGTCCTTTGAAGCCTTCTCCCGTGGTTTCATCCCGCTCCTTAAGGAGTAGGGTTCCACGTTAAACCTTGGTCTTCTAGTTTCATATTTCTATATTATCATGCTCTGTTTATCATTCCTCTTCCGCATTTCCTATTTTCTAACATGGTATCAGAGCAGGTCGATTCTCGAAGATTTTTTAAGTTCTTTGTTGTTATTCTATTCAAGATTCGTTTCAACTATGATTTGTTCAAGTTCATTCATTAAGTCCCAAGAAATAGGGGTTCCATTCAGGAACCCTAATCAATCATTGTTTCTGTCATGATGATCATCCCGAGATGTATCTCGTGAGCGTAGCCTGGACGATCTGCCCATGCATCCATGCTTAGGGTCGCTACTTCTATAGCAAGCCTAACCACAGCCGTATTCTCAGCCACATCACGAAGGCAGCACGATGTTCTTTTCCAGCCCTCTGTGGCCAGATCACCCTTCTCCATCATCTAGGATGGCAAGCCTTCACATCTCTGAACAAGGAGGCGGCGCGCCATCTTCACATCTTGAGCGCACATTCCAACCCCAGGCGGCAAGGACGTAAACTCACAACGCGCATCTCCCTCCCGCTCGATGCCTCAGGTGGAGGCTTCTTCCTCGCGCTCGATGCGTCAGGTGCGGGTCCCCCAAGCAGCAGAGGCACTCCAGTCCCGCAGCCCTAGCCAACTCCGACATCCCAAGGTTGCATCACCTTGTGTAGGCGACTGCACTAGATCGGCGGCTGCACCAGGTCACCGCTCCAAGTGGCACGATACACCATGCCCCTCTGCATCAACGCAAGCGGCGAGCTTCCTCACACGTCCTCCTTCCAAAGGCGGCAGCTCCTCCTTCGTCCTAAAGCACCGCACAATCCCGAGCACAATCTCCTCGTGCCTTTCTATCTCCAGGCGGTTGCCGTGACCCTTGATGGCACCGCACGAGTATCTCCAATCGGCGTAGATGGGAAGGGTTCCCAGTTGGGAACCCTAGCCGTGATTGACTAAGAGAGGGAGCTACGGGGCCCTTTTTTATTTTTAAAAAAGTAAAATATATCTGATGTTACTGTAATACCAAGTGGGTCGGGCATGCTTAAAAAACGGGGGGGGGGGAGACGTGTAAAAAAAGAAAAAAGCAAAAGGGAGAGGTGTTCAAAAAATACGTAAAAAAACATGTACGCAAAGTAAAAAAAACAAAAAAAAACAAAATGATGAAGGGTCGTAAAAAAATTGAAACGACCAAATATTATTCATGATTTAAGAAGTCGGAAAAATTTGTGAACGACTTATTCATATTTTGTACCCCTATTTATCTTGTCTTCTCCCAACTTTGTCGATGTCATGTTCTGACAAGTATGGGAGAAAGTGGGAGTATGTGTAGAGTTGCAGGTCTTGTTCCAAGATTCAGATGTCAGATTCTCCAGACAGGTCAGACTTTTCAGACTCTACAATTTTTCAGATGAAGAAATTCCATGCGCAATTACAAACTCAACGTTCAGATTCCTAGTCCTAGTTTGATGCGCGGTTTCAGAATCGACGTCAGATTCCAAGTCAGTTTCAGACATGCACAAGTATGTGGTCTTTTCAGATGAGCACGTGTTTGCCATCATTTGTCCAGGTCCCCATCATTCTTATTGTTCAGTCCAGGGTTTTCATGTGGTGTCATAGGTACTCTAGAGTAGTATATCATTCTATGTGGAAGATGGGAGAGACCCAATTCTCCGACGAGGAGACTTCTTTCAGACTCCATTCTCCAACGACCGTGGACTCCGACGAGGATTGCACTTCCACTGCCTTTTCCAGTTCGACCCTTTTTGAGAGATGGAGCAGTTGTCCTCATTATTGTGCCGGGCCAGAGTACTCCGACGAGGAGACTCATTTCAGTTGTAGTGGCTCTGACAGACGCAGTTCAGAGCACGTGCTATCCGACGAGGAGATTCAACAGACTTACACTTCAGCCCATTTGTCCTCCTCACCTGCACGACATGAGAAGCAACGTCCTCGACTGCAGCAGTTGTGCGGTTGAGTTGATGTTATCCGACAGTGTCATGTAGCGTGAGTTGAGTTTCTTTCTGTTTGTCCAAGCTGAGCATTGCATGCTCGAGCTTGAGGGGGAGTGTTGGAGTATTCGTTGTATGCGTCATTTATGAGGGAGATGGGTAAATGGATCCCAGAGATATCCATTTACCCCATCCAGAGTTTAGTACCACATCTACCATCTGTGGGATGTGGAGACTTCGTGGGTGCTATATATAGAGCCCCACACCCCTGTAGTCCATTGAGAAAGTGCAATGCATAACTGGCCCTTTGAGGCCTTCTTTTGTGGTTTCATCCCGCTCCTTCGGGAGTAGGGTTCCACGTTAAACCTTGGTCTTCCAGTTTCATATTTCTATATTATCATGCTCTGTTTATCATTCCGCTTCCGCATTCCCTAACAAAAAGCATTCTTCACTTCGAGCTAGGACATGTACCAATCTTGTACCACATCAACGAAGAAAAGGATCTTGAAAGTAAAATGGCATGTCAGGGGAGAGAATATATCCTGATAGTCCACCACGTAGGTCTGGGGAACCCACGAGCCACAAACCTAGCCTTGTAGTGATCAATACTGCCATTTGCATAGTGCTTTGCTATAAACACCTATTTGCAGCCAACCATAAAAGTCCATGTAAGAGCAACGACCAAGCTCCAAGTGCCACACGACTATAGCACGATCATCTCCTCCTCCATGACACAACACCACTGATTGTCTTGCATATCCCTTCTGATATGTCCATGAGATATCTGCAGCTAAAAGACCCACGGAAAACCTCTTTAAGTCTGCTGAAAAATGCCCCAAGGAGACATGAGCAGTGAGAAGATATGTGGCACACGTACACCTCTGCTTTCGAAAAGCAATCAACACATCAAGATCATTTGTACCATATCTAGTTTGTAAAGTAGTCTCATGAGGAAACACTTGCTTATCCTATAATAAAAACCTGTTGCAATGATAAAACACATCAAACGACTATAGCACGGTCTTCTCCTCCTCCATGACACAACACCACTGATTGTATCGCATATCCCTTCTGATATGTCCATGAGATCTCTGCAGCTAAAAGACCCACAGAAAACCTCTTTAAGTCTGCTGAAAGACGTCCCATGGAGACATGAGCAGTGAGAGGATGTGTGGCACACGTACACCTCTGCTTTCAAAAAGCAATCAACACATCAAGATAATTTATACCATATCTAGTTTGTAAAGTAGTCTCATGAGGAGACACTTGCTTATCCTGTAATAAAAATCCGCTGCAATGACAAATCTCTAGTGACATCAGTAGGAACAAAGTGCTCATAACAAACCTGAGACATGTTGAATGACGGACAAGGCCCATGAGTAGGGAATGAACCTGCGATGTAAAAACGTGTCAAAAATTGAGTCAAGGTACTAGGAGGTGGAGGCGAAGGAGCGGCTGTAGTAGGAAGTAGTGGAGATGGTGGTGGCATAGGAGGGACCACAACTTGAGGTGGTGGCGGCATTGGAGGAGGATGCATTTATACTTCCTCTTTAGAGTCAGACAGAGTCTACCTGACATATGTATGATAGAATTATATGACCGACTCAAAGAAGGTGACATTAATACTAACACAGTACTTACATCAAACATGGTCAAAGCACCGGTATCCCTTCTGGGTTGGGGAGTAGCCTAAAAAAACACACTTGACAGCTTCAGGGGAGAGCTTGTCATGATCATGAGTCAGGTGATGAACGAAAGTCATAGAAACAAAGACACGAGGTGTAAAGGAGAAAAGATCATTCTCAAGAAACGTAATTGAGAAAGTAATCTTCCCTCCTAAGACTCCTAACATAGAGGATGACATGTGATTCATTAAGTAATAAGCAGCAAGGACCACATCATCCTAGAAAGAAAGGGGGCACAACTCGAACTGAGGACTGTCCTGGTGACAACAAGTAAACGACGGTGTTTGTGTTTAAACAACATCGTTTTGTTGGGAAGTGTACGTTCATGAACTTTGGTGTATAATACCATGTAACATAAAGAACTGAGCAAGTTGTAAAGTGCAGAATTCTAAAGCATTGTTAGAGTGAATATAATTGATAGTAGCAGGAAAACGTTATTTATTTCATAAATATATGATTGAATAATAGACCTAGGGTGTTCATGAAATCAATCTGTAAATGAAATTTGGTTGAGGTGACTCCCACATCGGGAGTGCACCCTCTTTTTCATCAAAAAATGAATTTAATCTGTGCGGTCGCATATACAGCCTCATATACCTATGCACCACCTTTGGCGAACTGCATACCTAAAATGGTGTTGTATGCGTCATTTGCGCATATTCGGGCTGTATAATCTGAAGGCTATGGGAAAAGCCTTAAGCGCATCACGAAAGCGTGAAGATTGCATCCAATGCAATGTAGAACGACTAGTCATACTAGTTGCTCGGAGCATCAGAATTTAAAAAATTAATAAGATGAAACCACGTGATTCGAGAGCACTTCTCGAATCATTTTATCATAACCGCAAACAAGATATATGAATACCTCTTAAAGCGTGGTTGCGATCGAATTCTCTAAAGTAAGAGACCATCTATCTCAAGTCCGACCCAATTGAGGAGATGCTTGCAGGCGTGTTGATGAGATGCGTGCTTCTTACAATCCAATATGAATATCCAAGCCATGAATCTTCTGATTTCGTCTCACGAAATCGAATGTCTTCTTAACGAGCAAGGAGCACTGAAGAAGATGGAGATCTACGAGCAGTCGAAGCGACGGCACGACGATGTAGTGACGACGATGATTCTCTCTAGCATAAAGGGGAGAACGACCACACTTGAGAGAGAGAGAGATGGGGTGTGTAATGAGAATATGAGACAGAGTTCTCTTGAAGTTGTGTTCTAAAAAGAAGAGTTAGGGTTGCCTCTTCTTTTATAGTATTTTTGAAGTCCATGGATCACAATCCATGTGCAACACAAAATCAATGGTTGAGATTGATTTATGTTTATGTTCAATGATCATGATTTTGTTTCATAAAGATGCAACAATAATTAATTTAAATAAAATTAAATATATATAGACATCATCATAACTTAATTTGACTAAATCAATTAACAATAAAGGATAAGGAAGGCGACTAGCTACCTTCCATATATGGAGGGGACGCCCACCTTAAATTAGTCAAGGGTGGCCGTCCACCCTCCATATAAGGAAGGTGGCTCCTTTTCTAATTGTTGGAGTATAAGTTGTATGCGTCACTTACGTGGGAGATGGATAAATGGATCTCTCCAGGATCCATTTACCCCATTTAATGCTTAGTCCTACATCTTCCGTCTGTGGGATGTGGAGATTCAGTGGATGCTATATATAGACCCACACACCATTATATCCAGTGAGAAAAGCAATAAACTATCAACCCTTTGAGGCGTTCTCTTAGGGTTTCATCCCGCTCCTTATAAAGTAGGGTTCCATGTTAAAATCATATTCTTCATATTTCATATTATTTTAATCTGATACGCTTCCGCATTCTTGTTTTCAGTCATGGTATCAGAGTAGGTTCGATTCTCGAGGAAGTTTATGTTTTTTTATTTATTCGAGATTAGATTATCAGATCCATTGTTCTTGAATATTCATGTTCGAAGATCATATTCTTGAAGATTCTCCTAAAGTTGGATTCATGTTGACATTTTGGTTGAAGATCTGTTCACATTCCATATTTTTTAGGGTTTATTTTGAAACCCAAAGTCTGTACGGTTCATTGTTCTAAAGACCATGGCAACCATCATCAATGCTAACATTCTGCTGATCTGCAGTTTCAGTCCTCCGCAAGCCCTCTTCTAGGGTTCCTGTTCCACGCTGCAGCATCCTCATGACCGCGCTTCCAGTGCAAGCCATCAACAGCCTCGTGACCGGCCTACTGCTACAGACGGTGGCGGCTCCACGAGAAGGCGACTACTGCCCTTACCTCCAGGGGCGGAACCCCGATCATATCCTTCAGGCGATCCTCCTCTCCAGTAGAACTCCAAATGAAGCTCGACAAACCCAGCGGTGAGCCCACTCCATGAGGTAATGGTGCCGCACGTACCTCCAGGGGGCGTGATGCTACACCTCCTCTTCATGTTCCCAGATAAAGGCTCCAGGCGACGATCTCGAGCAACCCCTAGGATTCCTGGCATCGTCGCACAAGGCTCAATGCTCCAAGCAGGCATCGCTAATCATCCAGGCGCACCTCCTCGCATGCACGGGCACTTCGGCATGTCTTCAATTGCGCATGCGGCGCACGTCAGGGCTTCCTAGCCGCCCTCAGATACCGATCTCCTCGCAATGATGCCACCTCACACAAAGGTCCATCGTGCGAGCAACAGGACTCTAGTATCATCTCCACTTTCGGTTCGATGAGGGGTTCCACGATGGGAACCCTTGCGATGGCAGCACAGATACGATGGGTTCCCAATTGGGAACCCTAACACGTGAAGAGGGAGGGTCGATGCCCTCTCATTTGAAGGCTTGCTCTGCTCCTAATTTACTGTCGATGTTGTGGGCCCAATGGGTTGTGTGGTTTAAAGGAAAAAACCCAAAGGAAGCCCATTGTTTGAGTTGGAAATTTAAAAAAAGGAGAGAGAGGATAAAAAAAGGGAATTCTTAAAAAAAAGGTGCATACAAAAAAACCGTACATGATGAAAAAAGGGGGAGAAGTGAAAAGCCGTAAAAAATGAACGGCTTGTTTAAACAAAATTATTTAATTTACAAAAAAAGAGAGAAGAAAAGCCAAGTAAATGTGACGGCTTATGTGACGTCTTTTCCCCATCTTCTTGTCTTCTCTCAACTTGGTTGATGTTGATTTTCCAACAAGTATAGGAGAAAGGGGGATTATTGCGTAGAGTCACATGTCCATTTAGATGTCAAATTCTCCATACCAGCCAAATGTTCAGACTCTACAGTTTTTCATATGAAGATTCTCTATGTGCAGTTTCAGACTCGATATTCAGATTCTGAGTCCACAGTGTAATGCACAGTTTCAAACTCGACAATTGATTATGAGTCCTCAGTTTCAGACACGCACATGTATGCGGTCTTTTTTTCAGATGTAGACATGTTTACCATCTTTTATGTGGTCCCCATCTTTTATGTTTCGGCCGGGGTTTTCATGTGATCCATAGGGACTCCAAAGTAGAGATCTCATTCCCTATGACATATGGGATAAGATTTTCATGTGGTTTCATAGGGACTCCAGTGTAGAGTACCATTCTCTGAGCTTGATGGGAGAGACTCAGTTCTCCGATGAAGAGACTTTCAGACACCATTCTCCAGTGTTTGTGAACTCTAGTACGAGATCCTTTTGAGGTTCCTATGAGAGAGAACCTACTTCAAGGTCCTTATGAGAGAGACCCATCTTCAGAGATCTCCGTATGGATAATTAGTGACGTTCTTTATTCGGTCCTTTCAAAGATGGAGCAGTTGTCCACATGTTGTGGCGGGCCAGAGTTCTCTAGGTGGAGGCTCATTTCAGTTCTAGTGACTTTGACAGGCACAGTACAGAGCACATGCTCTCTGACGAGGACATTCAGTTGAGTCATACTCCAGCTCGTTCGTCCTTCTCACCTGCACGCCATGGGAAGTAACGTCCTCGACAACAGTAGACAGTTGTGCGCATTGAGTTGATATTGTATTTAGTGTCATGTAGCGTGAGTTGAGATTTCTTTCTGTTTGTCCAAGCCAAGCATTGCATGCTCCAGCTTGAGGGGGAGTGTTGGAGTATAAGTTGTATACGTCACTTATATGGGAGATGGGTAAATGGATCTCTCCTGGATCTATTTACTCCATCCAGTATTTAGTCCCACATCTACCAGTGGGGGACTTGGAGGTTCTGTGGAGGCTACATAAGGAGCTCTGGACCTCCTGTATCATATGAGCAAGTTCAATAGAACAACTAGCCCTTTGAAGCGTTCTCCCGTGGTTTCATCCTGCTCCTTCGGGAGTAGGATTCCACGTTAAATCCCGTGTTGTTTATACTTTATTCTTTTCTAGGATATTCGTTTCCGCATTCATATTTTCTAACACCAATTATGCGAGATTATTGTAGAGATATTTCTATGTTCTTATGTACAATTTCTGTTATTTTAGCGTAATTTACCCATAGGTCACTCCTCTATATAAGAGAGCTAATTGATACGCGCCACCTCTTCTGCATGCAGTGTCTTGTAACATCCTTAAATCCTAATGACTAATTAAGCCAAGATGGTGAATCATTAGTGAGCTTGATGGAAATTAGAGATGCCATTAGTGGCTAATTGTGATAATTGTAGCTAGAGGTGATTAAGTGGCTAAGTATGATTAGTAATGTGATTACTATTCATGGGTGGGCCTTGGATGCAATTAGGAGGAGTTGGTGGGGTTTATGTTACAATTTTCCCAAGGATATAACCTCCCATAGGCGTCACCCCTTCCTCCCACTTCATCTTCTTCCTCTTGAAACCTTGGAGCTCTTTCCTCCATGGCTGAAAAATCCATGGACCTCCATCTTCTTTTTTAGTTTTCTCCCTCATTTCTCCACCAAAATTCGAGTTCTTGGGCTCAAATCAAAGCTGGGAAGGAGAGGATCTTGGATCTTACATTGCATGTAAGATCAAGGGCCAAAGAAGAGGAGGAATCCAAGCTTGAAGCTCGAGGTGTGGACAGCCCAACATTTTCTTGGAGAGTTCTTCTTCAAGCTTTTGAAAGCTTGATTTGAGGTACAAATTTAGCCCTTCTCTTGCTGCCATATGTAGAGTTTTTACCACTTATATCCCAGATCTAAAATCAAGCCTTAGTTTTGGGGTTTTTGGTTGAAAAAAATTGAGAAAAATAGACTGATGTGCACGGTTTTTATTGTGGCCAGAATCTGTGTGTCTTCCTTTTAATCCAAGTTAGACATGTATTTTGGGATCTTTCTTGGGTTCTCTTGGGTAGAATCATATGTTGATTAATACCCCATTAAGGTAGACTGAAATCCATGGGGTTAAATACGAAATTGCATGTGATTTTAACATCTTAAAGAGGCTATACATGGACTGTCCACTGAAATTTTCAGATTTGTTGTTGTAAATGTTGGCCAACAACTTGCATGAATTGGGAGTCTTCTTTAAATTCCCTTGAGTAGATTTACTTACTGATTATGAACCCAATAAATTGGCTTATAATTCTTGGTTTTAAATTTGAAAATTTAGGTGATTAGAAATGTTTTGGGTGTTGACCTATGCATGTAACTGAATGTGTCCAGATCTGTCCATGAACTTTAAGTTAGTATTTTAAGATGCATTTGAGGAGTTTCTCCATGTTTCCTTGAGTGCAATTACTTGTTGGTATATACTCTTTCATATCAACCATTAATCCATGGGTTTGTTTTAGAAAAATGAAGAGTTTTTGAGGAGTTATTGACTACCTATATGATATCTCCACTGAATGTTCAGATTGGAGATGGTTGCCTTAGGACTAAGAACATACATGATTTTGACGATATCCTTAGACATCCTTTGGTGGATTTGACTATAGATATTTAGGGAATGTAATACACATGAAACCCATGTATTTGGATTGGTTTTGATGAAGATTTTGAGACTAATTTGGTTGCTGTCCATGAACAAAACTGTGACCAAATTCCATTGTAGAGTGCATGTTTAATCAAACTTTTAGGCATCCTTTAATAAGTTTTAAAAACACCAAGTCCCCTTGTTTCCCTATATTGAAATGGGAAATCAATTAGTGATTTAATCCCAGTTAGGAGAGGGATTAGGATAGGATAATTTTCCTTATGTTTGCAACCATATGCTTATTATACACATAGGTCTAGGAGTGGAATAGATACATGTTTGGAGCATGTTATACTCTCTAACATACCCCTTTAAATGTTAGACCTTAAAGTAAATTAAACACCTAAATAGCATCTTTAAAGTCATGAGGTTGGGTGTGAACTTAAAAGGACTAGATGCCTTGGATTATTATGAAGTATACACATACAATGACAATGTTTTGGGGTGATCAAAAAGTGAATAGGGTAAATCTCTATTTGTAATCATTTTAGAGCATGCCTAGGATAATTGCTACTTATAAAGGTGGGTTTGAAACACCTATTATGATATTAGAAATTTGGGGATGATTTTAAGGATACATATATATATGTAGTTACTATACAGGAAAATAAGACTATATGAACTTGCCATGAAGCAAGTCTTCCTCTAAGGAGTAGCCCGATCCTTGTAGGTTTTTCCGAATCTTTTGGGGCGTAGGAAAGAAAGAAGTTTCCGATAAGATAGCCAAGATTATAAGATTGATGTTCTTAAGTAGGAAATTAGAGAGAGACTATCGTATCAGGTCTGTATCGTCGACCTTGGATCAATAGAGGTTCTTATAGAACAAGTTCGGGTCTAGGACCGATAACTTGTAGATGTGAAACAAATCAAAGAAACCATAGACGCTTAGGGCGTAACATGAAAAAGAAATGGTGATGTCACATATGATCAGTTATGGAGAATGGTGCTCTGACTGTGCGAGGGCGCGGTGACCCTCACCTGAGCAGGAGATGAGGTCGCTCAGGCTTGGGTAGCGGACATTGAGAGCATGGGTCTAGGATCCCAGTCTTTTTACGTGTTTTCTTCGAGCCGGCTCGGTTTTTACACTTCGTTGGGATCCACGAGTTGTCTAGACCATTCCGCTGACCCGTTGGTTTTTCTTTGAGAGCCTAGGTTGGGGGTTCTCTACAGTTAGTTACGAGCTCGTCTGGTTTTTACTTAGCTTTTCTCCTTCGGGAGTTGAGCAGCGAGAGAGGAAGTCGGGTCCGGCAGGCTTACCTCTTCTCTTTCCTACCTCCAGTGGCGTAGTAGTCGTACTACCACTGCCTTTCCCTTGGACCACACTTCCACTGGGATTGGCGAGAGGAGACGAATCTTTTCGGGGGTTTCCTCACCGCTATAATTATTACTCTTCCACCAGGTTGTGCTCTGGTGATGGGATTGTGATTAACAGACTTGTGACATTTCACCAATTGCCCTGTTAAGATGAAGTTTCATCAGTAGACATTGATGTCCCATAAGAAAACTGCGGATCTGTGTCACTGTCTTGGGTTGTTCCCAAGACATCACAGCATCTATCTTCGCAGGGTCCACTGCGACTCCTGCTCCTGAGATGACGTGTCCCAAGAATGAGACCTGAGGTAGCCAAAACTCACACTTACTCAACTTGGCATACAGTCTATGCTCTCTCAAGGTACCAAGCACTGCTCTCAAGTCGTTCTCATGGTCCCATTCATTCTTCGAGTAAACCAACACATCATCTATGAACACCACAACAAACTTGTCCAAGTAAGGACGGAATACTCTGTTCATCATGTCCATGAATGTCGCGGGGGCATTCGTCAGTCCGAATGGCATCACTACAAACTCGTAGTGGCCATACCGTGTCCGAAAGGCTGTCTTCGGGACGTCTGTCTCCCGAATCCTCAACTGATGGTAACCCGAGCGGAGGTCGATCTTCGAGAACACTGAAGATCCCTGTAGCTGATCAAATAGATCATCAATGCGTGGTAGAGGATAACGGTTCTTCACCGTCCTCTTATTCAGCTGTCTATAATCAATGCATAACCGCATGGTTCCATCCTTTTTCCGAACAAAGAGTACAAGAGCGCCCCAAGGTGAAGTGCTCGGCCTCACAAAGCCTAAGTCAAGCAACTCCTGTAGCTGCACCTTCAGCTCTCTCAGCTTTGTGGGTGCCATGCGATACTGAGCCATGGAGATCGGCTGCGTATCGGGAAGTAGCGAGATCTCAAACTCGATCTCTCTAACTGGAGGTAGTCCTGGTAACTCCTCAGGAAACACATCAGGATACTCTGACACAACTCTAATGTCTTGAGCCATCGGCTCTCTATCTGCAACTTCCTGAACAAAGGCCAGAAAAGTGTCACATCCCTGATCAACCAGTCGTTGTGCTCTCAGCACTGAAATATACTCCATCCTAGAGTCCTGCAATGTCCCCTCAAAAGTGAACTCTGTCAAGCCGGGAATCCTGAAGACAACAGTCTTCCTGTAACAATCGACTAAGGCATGATGTGTAGACAACCAATCCATGCCCAAAATCATGTCGAACTCAACAAGCTGTAGTAGAAGGCAGCCCGCAGTCATCTCGTGACCGCCTATGGACACTGGTAACCCTCTAACTATCTCTGAAATCACGAACAACTGTCCGCCAGGCCCTCGAATGTGAAATGGAGGATCTACGTCCTCCGCGACTCTACCCAATGTGGCTAGAAGCCTCACAGCAAGAAACGAATGTGTAGCACCAGAATCAAACAACACGTGAAAAGGATGGCTCGAAACTGAAACCATATCTTTCACGACCGTGGCCGCGGACCGTGCCTGCTCAGCAGTAACTGCGTCTGTCCCTGACGTATAGATCCGGCACTGGATCCTGCTGCGCTCTGAGCTGGTCTCTGCTGACCTTTGTACTGGGAGCTCCTCCCAGTAGCTCTCGAACGCGGTGGAGGTGGAGGTGGTGGAGTCTGTAGCTGTGGACACTGGGACCTGATATGTCCCGCCTGCTGGCACTGGTAGCACCTGATCGCCCTGTTCGTCGTAGAAGATGGACCGGCACTCTCTGCGGGTCTCGCGCTCTGTGCTCCAAACCTCTGCGACCCAGATAGCCGCGCTGCCTCAAAACCTCTACTGGCCAGTGCTCCTCCCAAAGTAGTCGTGGGGGTCGAGCGAACACTGCCAGAAGAAACCGTCTCTGTCGTACAAAAGCGTCGTGCTGACCGCTGTGGCTGGAACTGTCGCCGAATAGGTCCAGACGACCTCGGTGGTACTGGTGGCAGTCTAAGGGTACTCCCAAAACGTCTCTCGCGGACGTCCTCAATCCGCTCTGCTGCGTCAGTCACCTCAACAATGGTAGTCAGTCTCAGCCCTACCAACTTCTCCTGAACGTCCTCTCTCATTCCACAAACAAACTTCTCCAGATTCTCCTCTGGAAAAGCAGCTGCAGAAGATGTGTGGCGTGACAACTCAGTGTAGCGCACAAAGTACTCTCGCGCTGTCTTCCTGCCCTGTCTCAGCTCTGCGAACAACCTGCGCTGTGTCTCCTTCCACTTCCCTGGGAAGAAGTGGCCTTTGAAGTGGGTCTCAAAGTCTGTCCAAGTCGGCACACGTCCCATCTCAGACACAGTAGCCTCCCACCAGCGCTCTGCAAACCCAGTAAGGGAGAACTCAGCAACAGGTAACCACGACTCTAGTGGTGCCTGAATCATCCTGAACACCTTCGTCACCGTCCTGAGCCACTGCTCAGCCTCGTCAGATGTACCCGTGCCCTGGAGTCTGGGTACTCCAGCTCTCTGGTAGGATGTGAAGACATCATGGTGTCTCGGTGCAGTAGGAAGAACAAACCCTGTGACCTCTACTCCTGCTGTAGGCCCTTGGCCTACCTCAGCTCTATCGGCTCCTGACTCCCTCGGAATCTCTGCCTCAGTATGCTGGTGAATCTCCTCAGAGAATAGATGCTCGGCTCTAGCGGACTCATCCCTGGATGGGTGGTATGAGGAGTCGGACAGCTCCTCCATCCTCAGCTCCATCCCAGTCTGGCGCTCATCCAACTCAGTCTGCTGGGCAAGTATCTGATCCTGTCTCTGTCGCAGATCAGCGAGTGCAGCTAGTACCTGTGCCATCTCTCCTGGCTGATCGCGAGCTACTCGAGGTGCCATGTTGATCCTTCCTGTATTGGATCATAGCATAGTTAAGCACACTTTAGACTATAATCAGTTGTACTATTTCTCCTCTTGGGATACTTATATGAATGAAATGTTCTGGTGACTTGTGGTTACATAAATCTTTTGAATGTCAAAAAAAAATTTCCCATTCGGCTTCATGAGAAATCAGAAGACTCTCGCTATTAAGTTATGCGAATGCGTGTATCGGGGTAACTCTGCTCTGATACCAAACCTGTAACGACCCGTCCTCCCGAGGACTTTAGGTTACCCGTCAAACACGTCATTTGCACACTTAATAAGCTTAAGTTAATCTCATGCTTATGGAAACCAGGGGAATTTTTTTTTACATGACATTCACAAGATTTAAATTTGGCTAAGCAAGCAACCATAAGTAGTACACCAGAACTGAACAACAATGATATCCATTCATATTCATTTCATTCATATACATGCTAAAGTTTCATAACATTCAATATACATGTATGTATCCAAAAATAACACTACAGAGGATAACACACCCAACAACTATCTAATGATCTCCAAAAGATTACCTGCTCTGTAAGTGACAGCACCAAAAGAACAACAGCAGCTCCAAGTACGACAGCTACTCGATCGCAGGCCCTTTGCCTGCCATAGTAGAAAAAGGACAAGCAAGTATCTGTCACAAAGTTGTAGAGTACAAATTCTACACAGTTCTACTAAGGAAAGTAGTAAGCAAAGACTAGTACAACTAGAAAAACAGTAAGGTAACTGTAGTGGACAAAAGAAGCTAGCAAGTAAAAGTGGGTTAATTGATTCTTTTAAATTATTTACTTGCTTTCAGAAGTCTAATAGAACACACTCACTCACTATCACACTGTGTCTCCCTCGATCAATGGAACTAACCAACAACAACTCAAGCCTAGAAGTAAGTCTGTGGTCTTGATCCGGTTAGGACCTCGATATCTGGGTAGGACTTCAAAGTCCAGGTTGAACCTCACACTATGACTCTGAGGTATGGTGTACGCCTCAGGGTTGGGGTGCCTCCGTAGGCATGCGATGGTATCTTGCATCCTAACTAAGTTCCCAACACTCCTTCTAGCTTGTTCTCTCAACTCACATTGATCCTCGGTCGACACATGTGATAGCTCGCTCCCGAAGGTGTACGTGTACTAACAACTCTCTCTCAACATTCGCTCCTCATTAATCTCGACTAACGGTACTATCGTCATTAGTCTCATAGCGGAAAAGTCTAAAGATCACATATCTCTTACCCTATCACGGGTTCATAAACCTGACAGAAAGGTATTGATGAAGTTTTTAGTGTTTGTTACCCACTACCCCATCACCAGTGCACGACATGGTGGAAAGGTAATAATGAAGTCATCAGTGTCTGCTAACCACTACCCCATCACCAGTGCACGACATAGCGGAAAGGTACAAATGGTGACATTGATGTCTACTGACCACTACCCCATCACCAGTGCACGACATAGTGGAAAGGTATTTATGGGACATCAATGTCACCATTTGTACCTTTCCGCTATGTCGTGCACTGGTGATGGGGTAGTGGTTAGCAGACACTGATGACTTCATTATTACCTTTCCACCATGTCGTGCACTGGTGATGGGGTAGTGGGTAACAAACACTAAAAACTTCATCAATACCTTTCTGTCAGGTTTATGAACCCGTGATAGGGTAAGAGATATGTGATCCTTAGACTTTTCCGCTATGAGACTAATGACGATAGTACCGTTAGTCGAGACTAATGAGGAGCGAATGTTGAGAGAGAGTTGTTAGTACACGTACACCTTCGGGAGCGAGCTATCACATGTGTCGACCGAGGATCAATGTGAGTTGAGAGAACAAGCTAGAAGGAGTGTTGGGAACTTAGTTAGGATGCAAGATACCATCGCATGCCTACGGAGGCACCCCAACCCTGAGGCGTACACCATACCTCAGAGTCATAGTGTGAGGTTCAACCTGGACTTTGAAGTCCTACCCGGATATCGAGGTCCTAACCGGATCAAGACCACAGACTTACTTCTAGGCTTGAGTTGTTGTTGGTTAGTTCCATTGATCGAGGGAGACACAGTGTGATAGTGAGTGAGTGCGTTCTGTTAGACTTCTGAAAGCAAGTAAATAATTTAAAAGAATCAATTAACCCACTTTTACTTGCTAGCTTCTTTTTGTCCACTACAGTTACCTTACTGTTTTTCTAGCTGTACTAGTCTTTGCTTACTACTTTCCTTAGTAGAACTGTGTAGAATTTGTACTCTACAACTTTGTGACAGATACTTGCTTGTCCTTTTTCTACTATGGCAGGCAAAGGGCCTGCGATCGAGTAGCTGCCGTACTTGGAGCTGCTGTTGTTCTTTTGGTGCTGTCACTTACAGAGCAGGTAATCTTTTGGAGATCATTAGATAGTTGTTGGGTGTGTTATCCTCTGTAGTGTTATTTTTGGATACATACATGTATATTGAATGTTATGAAACTTCAGCATGTATATGAATGAAATGAATATGAATGGATATCATTGTTGTTCAGTTCTGGTGTACTACTTACTTCCGCTTTTAGTTTGCTTGTGGTTGCTTGCTTAGGCAAATTTAAATCTTGTGAATGTCATGTAAAAAAAAATTTCCCCTGGTTTCCTTAAGCATGAGATTAACTTAAGCTTATTAAGTGTGCAAATGACGTGTTTGACGGGTAACCTAAGGTCCTCGGGAGGATGGGTCGTATCATGTCTCCATACGCGGCTCGCCCCCTAGTCTTCAACATCCGATAATATGTCAGAGAACAAAGTTGATGTACCTGCCACATGCGCTTTCAGTGGTCCAACACCTATTGTCAAAATGGATGGGACAAACAATGAGCTTTGGGCTATGCAGTTCATGAGCCTTATGAAGTCGAATTGTAAGAAGCACATTCCTACCAAGGAGGAGCCGATGGAAAAACTTGGGTAAACGCCTCGTGGGAGGCGGACGATGCATATGCCAAAGTTTGGCTCTGTTACATTAACGATTGAGATCGCCAATGATGTGTTACATCAGCATACGACTAAGATTATACGGGTTATCGTCGCTGCAACATATTCTTAAGTGAGGAATGAAACGAAGATCCTCCGACTCTGGCATGATATATTCACTATTAAGCAGAACAGAAACGCCCTTCATTCGCTGTATAATCTTTGCGTGGGATGTTTGAGAAGCTCCACAGCTTCATGCCGCTAACGACGACTCCGAAGTAGCAGAAGGCATATAGGAATACTACCATGGTTGGCGTATTCCTAGCAGCTCTTGATCTTGAATATGATGCTGCTCACTCCCAGATTCTAGCGGATGCCATTATTCCTCCCACAAAGGAAGCGCTCCATAGGCTTAACAGGATTACTATTCCATCCCCAATCACTACCTGGACTTCTTCGGCTATGACAGCCTCTCGAGGAAGAGGAGGATCTTCTTTTTTCCGTGGACGTGAACGTTGTGGTAGAGGAGGTCACATTCATCAGCCATGTACGTACTGTCACCATCCAGGACATACTGAGGATACACGCTTATTCCAAGCAGGGTTTTCTAGCTTCAGCCCGTGTCGCAGAGCAGGTTGAGTCTCTGATATTCATACTTCTGATCAGAGGTTTGATGACTTTGTAGCTAGACCATTGGATATCATGGCTCATGCATCTTCACAATCTCCAAGTGGTCATTTAGATGTCGCAGCCTCCACATCTACCAATACGTATGCTACGACTAGTACCTCAGGTAGTATTTTACTTTTACATCCCGTCATGGATATGAGATTACTGACTGGATTATAGTTACTGGGGCAACACACCATTTATGCGTGAACAGAGATCAACTTACAGCATATAGATACGTTCCACCAGGGAGAACTGTTGTGATTGCAAATCTGACGCATTCCCCGATCACTAAACAGGGGGAGATTTGTTTGATGCCTTCGATGTGTCTGCAAAATGTGTTACATGTTCTTGATTTCTCTATGAATTCGTTATCCATTAGTCATATTACAAAGGGATTGCATTGTAGAGCTATTTTTAATCCATCGTCTCTTGTTTTTCAGGACATTCTTATGGGTAGAGTGATTGGGTGTGGCCGTGAGCAGGGTGGTCTTTTTTACTTGGTGCGAACTCCTTATGTTGGAGTATCCTCTTATGCAACATGATAGTTACTCCATATACCTGGCACCTATGGTTTAGTCACCTCCCTCTTCAGAAGATGTGTGTCATATGTTGCCGCGTATTTCACCAGGGTCTTCTTTCCACTACAAGGCATGTAAGTTGGGAAAGCATCATCGATATGCTTTTCCTAGTCATCAGAGGCGGAGCAGTAGCTCCTTTTTTGAGTTATTTCACGTTGACATTTTGGGTCTGATGCGTGTCCCTTATCACTAGGGGCACCATTTTTATCTTGTTGATGTGGATGATTTTTCTTGTTTGTAATGGGTATTTCTTTTGAAAATTAAATCTAAAGCAGGGGATGTGATCAAAACTATTATTAATAAAGTGCAGAATGTTTTCTCTACCTCTGTGAAATTTGTACTGACTGATAATGCTTTGGAATTTTGTACTCGTGTTCTGTCCCACTTTTTTTCATCCCATGGAATTATTCATCAAACATCTTGTGCTTATACTTCTCAACAGACTGGTGTTGCAGAGAGAAAGCATCGTCATTTACTTGATGTCACTCGGACTCTTCTTACTTAGAGTCATGCCTCACATTCGTTCTGGGGTGATGCAGTTCTTACAACAAGCTACTTGGTGAATCGCATGTCATCGTCTATCTCGGGTCAGAAAATTCTTTTTTGCTTTTCCTGAGGAATTGTTCTCACTTACTCATCGTGTGTTTGGTTCTGTTGCTTTTGTTCACCAGTTGATTCCAGGTCTTGACAAGCGCTCCCTAGAACCATCAAATGTATGTTTGTTGGGTACTCCATGACCCAGAAGGGTTACCGGTTTTATGATCCATTGCGGAAGAAATACTATATCAGTGCTAATGTCACATTTTTTTAGTATGTGATGTATTTCTCTCCTACATGTGACATGTTGGCTTCATCAGACTCAGATGATGCGGTTTACATGCCACCCTCTTCTGTAAATTAGTCACCTCCTCTTGTGTCTGTAGTTCCACCACTGCCACCGTCACTACCTCCTCCTCCACCACCTCCTCCACCCCTCCTACTATCCAGTCGCATGTGCCTATTGTTCCACCACTACCTAAATTCTATACTCGTCGGACTTCTTCTGCTCATGGTCATCACCCATCATCAACTATGCCCCAAGTTTGTTTTGATAACATGATTTCTAACGATGGGTCTGGAGATATATCTATGCAAGAATCATTGCAGGAGAATAGCTAACAACTGGAGGAGGTTCCTAGTGACCTGGACTTACCCATTGCAGTTCAGAAACATAAGCGTCTTGTGCTTCATACCCTCTTGCTTCTTAGGTCTCCTTTCATCGTCTAACATGAGAATTTCAAATATTTGCAGTGGCTCTATCTATCGTGGCCATTCCACCGAATTATCAGGAGGCCTTGATGGATAGTCGCTGGCGCTTGGCTATGAAGGAAGAAATGGCTGCATTGCAATCATGTGGTACCTGGAGTTTGGTATATGCTCCCCTAGAGTGTTTGTTGTCAGTTGCAAATGGGTGTTTACTATTAAACATCATGCATATGGGAGCTTTGATCGCTACACGGTAAGATTAGTGGCACGAGGATTTGCTCAAACCTATGGTATGGATTACTTGGACATGTTTTCTCCAGTGGCTCGTCACTCTACTCTCTGTGTCCTGCTTTCAGTTGCAGTGGTACATGATTGGCCTTTGTTTTAAATGGATGTTAAAAATGCTTTTTTGTATGGAAATCTACATGAGGAGGTTTACATGCAACAACCTCCTGGGTTTGCTGCTGAGGGGGGTGTCAGCAGGTCTGTAGACTCCATAATGCAATATATGACCTTGAGAAAAGCCAATGGCATGGTTTTAGAAGCTCTGAGATCTGATTGAAAGGCAATGGTTAAAGAGGTCAAATGTAGACCATTCACTCTTTGTGCAGAGAACATCTAGATGTACAATTGTCATTATGGTCTACGTGGATGATATACTTATTACAACCTTACAGGAGATGATGTGCAGGGGGTCAATGTGTTGACCATCTACTGCTCCTATGAACCCCAGCATGAAGTTATATGATGATGATACAGATGTGATCGACAGAAGAAGATATAGAAAGATGGTGGGAAAGCTCCTTTATATTACTATTACTAGACCTGATATCTCCTTTGCATGAGTCGGGTGAGTTAGTTCATGGAGCAACCTCGACATGTTCACATGGATGCTACATACATGATTTTGAGATATTTAAAATCCACTCCATGTGTAGGATTACTATTCAAAAAAGGAGCAACTCTAATTGTGTATGTATGTGCTCATGCAGATTATACAGGATGTCCTAAGGATAGGAAGTCTACTTCAAGCTTCAATGTGTTTGTTGGAAGTTCACTTGTGTCTTGTAAAAGAAAGAAACAAACGTTGGTGGCTAGATCAAGTGCCGAATTTGAGTATAGAGCTATGGAGCAATGTTACCAGATGTGCATGTAAATGTATCTCTACCCAAGCAACTACAATGAGATAATCGTGTTTCTTTATTTATTGCAAATAATCCTGTATTTCATGAAAGAACTAAGCATATTGAGGTAGACTGACACTATACTAGAGATATGATTTGGAAGGATTTGATTTCTACCTCTCATGTCAGTTCAAGAGAGCAAACAACATATATCTTTACCAAGACATTACTCATGGGGTCATGTCAGAAGTGTTCATCCAAGTTGAGCATGATCGATATCTATGCTCCATCTTAGAAGGGGCGGGTGCAGAGATATTCTATGTTTCTATATGCCTTTTCTCTTATTTTATTTTCTTATGTCTATCTTATGTAATTTACCCATAGGTCTCTCCTCTATATAAGAGAGCCTAGAGTTCCCATAAATAAACAACTCGCTTATTTTTCCCAATAATTATTATATCTCGCATAATCCTTTATTTATCTGCAATAACTTTTATTGCAAATTAATTAACAAAAATAATTTCAAATCAATTTTGTGAATATTACAATCATGCCATTAAATAATGTGAATCATATTTACTCATCCAAAATAAAATGTAATTGTATTTTCAATTAATTGTCCATGTGAATCCAATTCACATTAATAATTAATTCATAAATACTATTTACAATTAACTCTCTTTAATATTGTTTGAGTATTTGGAGCATGCGTCACTTACGTAATAGGAGGGTAAATGGATCCTGGATATAATTTACTCTCTTTAGTATTGTTAGAATATTTGGAGCATGCATCACTTATGTAATACGAGGGTAAATGGATCCCTTCAGAATCCATTCACCCCATCCATGTGTTTAGTCTCACATCTACCAGTGCTGGGACTCAGAGGCTCTATGGAGGTTATATAACGAGCCCCAGACCTCCTGTATCCATTGAGAAAGTTGAATGCATCATATGACCCTTTGAGGCCTTCTCCCGTGATTTCATCCGGCTCCTTAGGGAGTTGGGTTCCACGTAAAAATCTTATGTTCCATGTTTTATATTTCGTGATTCATGCTACGTTTATCATTCTGCTTCCTCTTTTTTATTTTCTAGCATGGTATCAGAGAAGGTCGATTCTCGAGGATTTTTATTTTCTTATTTATATTCAAGATTCGAGAAGATTCGGCTTGTTCGTGGAAATTTATAGATTCGGTTCTGCATCATTCAAGATTCAAGAGCAAGCTCCATTTGTGTTCGATTCAGTTCTAGGTTTTCTTCTAACCCAATTTTTGTTCCGAGTTCATCACCAACATTGATCTATCTCCAGTCCTGATCTAGAGAAATTCCCACTCCTGCACGATTTTTTTTGAGATAGTGCAGATCCAGATCTTGCTTCCCAGACGTGTGCATAATTCAAAAGCCCAGATCCAGTTTTTCATGCAGATCCAGTTTTCTGCATCGTTCTCCTACAAACATCTCATTCAAGTTCTGTTCTATGTATATATACATCTTATTCAAGTCGCATATGTATGTGTTCTGGTGTTCATTCAAGGAAAAATTAAGTTTCCTGTAGCCATAATTTTAAGGCATACACGATGGGGACGACTCCTCTCCTCCCGCTTCGCTGGCTCATTACAGCAACAGAAGCGGCAACTGTTGAACCTGCACTTACTTCCACATCAAAGAAAGATGGCTCCTCCAGCAACAACAGGCGTCGTAGCCGCACAAGGCGGTGACTTCCCCTCCAGCCACAAATGGCTCCAGGTGGAGCCTCGTCCACGCGTCTCCTCCGCTTCATCGCAACCCCGTCGGGCGGCGACACCAGCAACACCCCTCGGCGATGATCGCACCGCCTAGCAACCCTCGGCGACTGTCCAAGCTTCCCGCACTGCTTCCCCCTTCAGATCCTCCGCAGACGAAGCCCTAGCTCCAGATCGGGCTCGACGGTCCTTCATCTCCAAACTTCATCGCTGCAGGATCTCCAGGCCGCAGCCCCCTTTCCTCACGAGTGACGGTGGCTGCACCAGGCGTCGCCTCTTCTCCTACCGCCCTCCTCTCCAGTCGCGCACTGGCGGTACATCTCAGAGCCTCTCTTCCCAGCAAGCATTGGCGAGCCCTCTTCAAATCAAGCTCCAAGCGGAGCTGCTTCCTGGCATTCTTCCCCCTCGTGCCGCTCCTCCGAGCTCGCTGGGTCGCTGAAGAATCCCCATCGGGGGGCGGCGTTCCTCGGTCGACGGGTTCCTCAAAGGGAACCCTAAGAAGGGTTAGGCTTCTTTTATTAAAAAAACATTATAGAGCCCAAGTGGGCAGGGTCCGCTTATTTAAAAAAATAAGAGCCCAACGGTGGGCTGGAGAAAAGAGGGCGGCCCAGCGTTTGAAAAAAGGGGCGGCTGCAAAGTTCAAAAAAAGGATAAAAAAGGGGGCGTGTTTTTGAAAAAGGCACGTACAAATAAAAAGCTGTACGCATGTTTGCAAAAAATTTAAAAAAAGGTGTGAGAAGAAAAGTAAAAAAATGTTATGGCTAATTTAAAAAAATTGATGACGACTATAACATTTTTTAATGGAGTAGCCGAAAAAAGGTAAAAAATTGAATTGAGAAAAGCTAAAAAAATGATGGCTTATTGATGTTTTATTATCTCCATTATCTTGTCTTCTCCAAACATAGTCGATGACATATATTCCGACTAATATGGGAGAAGGGGGGAGTATATATAGAGTCATAGGTCTATACAGATTCTCCAGATATAGATTTCCGACCAGCCAGATTGTTCAGACTCTACAGTTGTCAGATGTTCAGGCTCGATATCACTTTTCGAGTCTGCAGTTCAAGACATACGAGTATCTTCAGTGTCGTGGTCCCCATCATTTTTGTTGTTTTGGTCAGAGTTTTCATGTGAGCCATAGGGACTCCAGAGTAGAGGACCATTCCCTATGCCATGTGGGCAAGGATTTTCATGTGGTGTCATATGGACTCCAGAGTAGAGTACCATTCTCTGAGCTAGATGGGAGAGATTCGGTTTTCCGATGAGGAGTCTTCTCCAGACTCACACTCTAGCCCGTTCGTCCTCCTCGTATGCACGCCATGGGAAGCAATGTCCTCGACAAGAGCCGACAGTTGTACGCATTGAGTTGATATTGTCTGTAGTGTCATATATTGTGAGTTGAGTTTCTTTTTGTTTGTTCAAGCTAAGCATTGCATGCTCTAACTTGAGGGGGAGTGTTAGAGTATTTGGATCATCTGCTACTTATGTAATATGAGGGTCCCATCCATGTGTTTAGTCGCACATCTACCAGTGGTGGGATTTGGAGACTCTGTTGAGGCTATATAAGGAGCCCCAGACCTCGTGTATCCATTGAGAAAGTTGAATGCAACATATGGTCCTTTGATGCCTTCTCCCGTGGTTTCATCCCGCTCCTTAGGGAGTAGGGTTCCACGTAACAATCTTGTGTTCCATTTTTTATATTTCTTAATTCATGCTTGTTTATCATTTCGCTTCCGCATTCCTATTTTCTAACAGATATACTATAAATGATATTTATAATATACATGATTAATAGGGATAGTGCTATCCACATTATTCATATCCTTGATTGTAGATATATATATTTATTGTTGAGATATTTCTAGCATTCCATGTATCGTTACAGGTATTTATTTCTTTATATCTATCTTATGTAATTTACCCATAGACCTCTCCTCTATATAAGAAAGCCCAGGTTTCAATAATAAACAACTCTTCTTTTTCTTCCAACATGGTATCAGAGCGGCGGTCCTAGACCAGAGCTCTCGTATCCAAAACCCTAACCCCATCTCATGCCCCCTACTCGCGCGCCGCTGGCCCCATTTCCATGCACGCCGTCGCTCTACGTGCCTCCGCGTGCCTTCATGCACATCGTGTTGTGTGGCTCCACGTGCACTGTGTTGTGTGGTTCCATGCGCGCAGCCTAGCGCGTTACCGCGTAGCCTTCCGCATTCTCGCGCCTCCACCCTTAAGCGTCGTTCTTCTCGTGCGGCTCCTCCGTGTACTGCTCCTCTAAGCACCGGCGTCGTTCGCTTCTTCTCATTGATGGATTTGGGGGCATACGTCTACATATGCACCCAAATCCATGTATGTTTGTGTAGACATTCGCCTTTGATATACAAAACCCTAGTCTTCTACATCCGGCAAGATCTCTGAGAACAAAGTTGATGTACCCACTACAAGCACATTCAGAGGTCCAACGTCTTTTGTTAAATTGGACGGGACAAATTATGAGCTCTGAGCTATGCAGTTCATGAGCCTTATTAAATCAAATGGTAAGAAACACATTCTTACTGAGGAGGAACCGATAGAGAAGACTGGAGTAAACGCCTCATGGGAGGTGGACGACGCATATGCCAAGGTTTGGCTTTCAGGAACATTGACTATTGAGATTGCCAATGATGTATTAAATCAACCCACTGCTAAGACAATGTGCAATATCCTTGTTTGCAACATATTCTCAAGTGAGGAACGAGACAAAGGTCCTCTAATTCCAGCATGACATATTCACTATCAAGCATGGGCTCAAATTTCAGCGAAATTCGGTCGAATTTCTGTCGAATATCGATATCCAGTCGACATCGAAATTCGACCGAAATGACCGAAATATGGGGTCCTAGTACAAAAAATGGCGGAAATGACCGAAATTTCGGTCGAAATTCCACCGAAATTCTGTTTTGGTCGATACCGAAATGGTGACCGAAATCGACATTTAGGGCCTTGCTATCAAGTAGAATGGACGTCCTCTGCATTCATTGTATACATTTTTGCGTGGGATGTTTGAGAAGTTTCACGGTTTCATATCTCTGACGACAATCCAGAGCAGCAGAAGACATATAGGAATGCTACCATGGTAGGGGTATTCCTAGCAGCCCTTGACCCTGAATATGATGTTGCTCGCTCTCAGATTCTCGCAGATGCTATTCCCCCATGGAGGAAGCGTTCCTCGGGCTCAAGAGGATTACTATTCCTTCCATAGCTTCTAATCAGACTTCCTTGGTCATGACAACATCTCGAGGAAAAGGTCATTCCACCTTTCGTGGACAAGACCTCGTGGTAGACGAGGTCGCACTCGTCAGCCATGTACTTTCTGTCACCGCTCATGCCATATCGAGGAGACATGCTATTCCAAGCATGGGTTCCCAGCATCAGCTCGTGTTGCAGAATAGATTGATTCTCATGCTGCTTCTACTCTAGATCAGAGATTTGATCACCTTGTGATACCTCCTTCCACTTCATCATCCTCAGGGGATCATTCAGATGTAGCAGCCTCAGCTTCTGCTAGTACCTCTGCTACTACCAACACCTCAGGTATCATGCTTTTACATCCTGTTATGGTTCTGACATTACAGAGTGGATTATGGATTCTGGTGCATCACATCATCTATGTGAAGACAAACATCAGCTTACGTTGTATAGACAGGTTACGCCATGGAGAACAGAATATGTTACATGCTCCATATTTCTCTATGAATTTGCTTTCTATTAGTCATATTACCAAGGATTTGCACTACCGAGCTATTTTTGACCCATCGTCTTTTGTTTTTCAAGACATTCTTACGGGCAAAGTGATTGGGTGTGGCCGTGAGCAAGTGGTCTTTATCGCCTGGTTCAGACTCATATGCTGGCATATTTTCTCTATTGTCTGGCTCAGTCTATCCGTTGACTTGGCACCTCTGGTTTGGTCATCTCCCACTTCAGAAGATGTGTCATATGCTGCCGTAGATTTCACCTACTTCTTCCTTTTAGTGCGAAGCTTGTCAGTTGGGAAAGCATCATCGGTTTTCCTTTTCCAGTCGTTAGAGTCGGAACAATAGCTCCTTTTTTGAGTTATTTCACGTTGACATCTAGGGTCCAAGTCGCGTGCCTGACCACCGAGGACACAGATTACATCTTGTAGCTGTGGACGATTTTTCACGTTTGTCATGGGTGTCTTTTGAAAAATAAATCTTAAGCAGGGGATACGATCAAAACCTTTATTATTGAAGTGCAAAATGTTTTCTCTGCCTTTGTGAAGTTTATACGAATTGATAATGCGCGTGTGCAATGCTAACCAAGGAAGATTCAACGCGTAATTATGAAAAAAGTATAGAGTTATGTGTAAAGGTACCATTTATTTTTTTTTGAACTTAATGCAAAACATGTAGGTTTATGACATATTCTTGGGTTTGGGTATATGCCCGTGGACATAATTATTGATGGTATGACAGTAACTAAAGAAGGATATCGTTATGGAAAGTATCATGTACACATGTGAGCAGCTCCTCCAAAAAAATAAAGCAAACTTGAGCATCCTAGCTAGCTAGATTGATTTACGCATGTGAGGTACAAAACATAGATGGTCCTGGTAGTCCTAAGCATTGAAATCGCCATCACTCTAGTTACCAATTGAAATTCCATGTTCAAAATTGCTTTCTGTAAAATTGCAGGGGGACAATCGAGGGTGACATAGTCGTGCTCAACTTGAATTTGCAATTATTGACGAGGGTTAAGAAGGCACACCTCGGGATCGTCACAGCTTTGGTTTTCAAGGAATCAAGGTGACTTTGACTTTTGTAACCATATAGTATCAGGCTCTAAAATGAATTCCATTGTATTCTGCCGAACTGACTATATCACCCGTAAATGTCCAGGGCACTGGTTTCCGCATCATTTGACTCTAGTGCCAGAGTGTCCATAATCGAAGGAAAGAAGAAGAGCGGTAGATGAGATTATCCTCTTCTTAGTGAATCGTTCACCGTTGTAGTTGAATATGTGATTGCAGTTCTTATTCATCGTATTCTTTTGCAGGATTTGGCATTTGGGTTTTCATTGTGATCGTGTTAGCGATTCTTGCCTACTACCTGAAGTCGAGAGCGGTAATTTAGAAGGAATTGCTTCAGATTACAGTTTTGTATGTATGAGTGCATTAAAGTTATCAGCCACTGTACTGACAGTATAATAGAGTAGAGTGCCACAAGGTGTCAATTGTTCTTCTGGTAGAATAATGGCGATTTTTCTGTCATGAGGTGATAGGAAGTGGTGTATGGGCGATGCATTGTTTCTCATGGGACTGCACTCCAAGTTGTAACTGAAGTAATACGGCCACTATGACGACGGATCATTGCTAAGCTGCTTCTCATTAATAATATGAACTATTCAAATTAAACACTCAAACAGCTTAATGATCTGGTTGTTTTTAGCGGCATCCAAAGGATTAGGTTGAAAGTAAAAAGCTGTGACATTTCGGTCCAAATATTTTTATTTTCTAGATTCCCTTCTGTTAGAATGTGATGCCACGTTCTTCTGCATATTGATGAACTCAAAGTTGACAATGCCATCTCTTTTGTGTCTATACAATAGAGTTATGTAAAAATGATTTCATTAACATTCGATACTAAAATTTACACTGGATTTTTATGAAAATACTTGTCTGTAAATATCAATCGCTACAGGAATTATATTAGCCAAAATATTCGTACTAATTTTTCCACTTCACCCTATAATGTTTTTGGAGTAGAAATGCAAACGGAGTAAAGATGCAAACGGATGTGTCTATATGTATACAAAATAATATATTAATGGAGGAGAAAATTGAGGTAGTTAGATACTATATTCAGAGGAGGGAATTTTACCCGGCAGATCGTAGAAACTTTACCAATTATCTCCTCGATCTTTGAAACAACATATTCCCATCCTCAACTTTGTAAACTTGCTCCATCTTACTCCACAGATCTACTATCAATTTTAACTTTATTGGAGTCAATTACTTGAGTTAAACTTGAGATAATCTAACCAACGAAAATTAGATGGTAGATCTTCAATCTTCTTCTCTCTCTTCTTTCTCCTACCCCTTCTTCGATCTCAACCTAATTCCTCCTCACGACAGAATTGGAGGAGGAACGAGAGGTCTGGGAGGCCCTCGCGGTGGAGCTGGAGAAGCGAGAGATCAGTGGAGATTGGGTAACGGGCTACAGCTGACAGTATCTTATACGGGAATGGATTCCCAAGTAGTGCGGGATCGATTATAAGATCGCGACAACCTGACAAGCTCCATCCTAACATCCTTAACCCGCATGCCGATGTCCACGAGCTGTCGCTCAATCTCCTCCCCATCTGCACGGTGCGGGTTCCGCGATATCTCCCCAAGGAGGAAAATGTATCACTCAAGCTTCGGATCTTCGGCCACCAAGAACTCCTTCATCTTCTCCACAGCAAGCTTCACAGCATGCTCATACTCTTCCAAACTCTCCAAGACCGTCCCAATGCATTCAAAAACCAACGACTTTGCGGCGGAGGGTCGCATATGCACACACACTGGCTCGACAATTCGCTTGGGTGAGCCGAGGCTCGAGAGGGACGAGCCTGGAGAATATCTTCAGCACCTTGATCAGGCGTCCAATTGTTCCTATAGTCAACATGGATCTTATAGAATTCAGGAGCGAGGGTAACAACATGCCCGCGTTGGATGCGGAGAGCTCGGAGAGGGCGTCAACAATGGCAGAGAGGATGGGGGTCGGGGGTGGTGAGGGACTCAACGAGGCAGGGAAGGGTGGCTCAGAGGTAGTTGGGATAGCGGCAGAGAATGCAGAGCATGGTAGCGAGGGCTTTACGGGGCAAGGGCCCCTACGGGGAGCTAACTTAACTGTTTTCTCTATTTTTTTTGAAAATTTATTCCGTAAATATTTATTACTATATCCTTAATATTATGTCATTCAAATTTCATGTTAAATAGATACTCCTACAACATCCATCCATATAGTCATTCTTTAACGGTCACAGGAATAAATCGACCTCATCTGGATGGAGGTCGTAAGGGTCTCTATTTTGCATGAAATTTGAATGACATAATATAGGGATATAATAATCAATTTACACAATTTTTATTTTAAAAAAAATAAAAATGGGATAGAGGAGCTAAGCTAGCTCCCCTTAGGGGGTATATACATTTTACCCCATATGTGTGTGTGTGTGTGTACATTTTACCCCATACATATGTGTTTGTGTACATTTTACCCCATATGTGTGTAAGTGTGCGTGCGTGCGTGCGCACGCGCGCGTGTGTGTGTGATGGAGCTGCCCCCTGGTTTTGGGGTAATTTTTTAAATTTTTTGAAAAATATTGTTATGTATATTCATCCCTTTATCCCTCCTATATGCCATTCGAATTTCGTCAAAAACAGAGACTCCTACGGCCTCCATCCAAACGTCATTTTTTTAACGGTCGCAGGATTTTTTAAATCGACTCGGGGCAGTCCCAATTTTCCCATATATATAGGGTAAAATGGGGCTGCCCCCATGTGGGGAGCTAACTTGGCTCTCCCAGCCCATTTCGCCCAGTTTTTTTATTTTTTTTGAAATTTCTTCCATGGATTTTCATCAATATATCCCTCTATTATGTCATTAAAATTTCATGCAAAACAGAGACTCTTATGGCCTCCATCCAGACGGATCATTTTTAGCAATTCTGTTACCGTTAAAAAATGATTGTTTGGATGGAGGCCGTAGGAGTCTCTGTTTCACACGAAAGTTTAATGACATAATATATGGATATAGTGATGAAAGTCTACGGAAGAAATTTTCAAAAAAAAAATAAAAAATTGTGTGAAATGGGGCGGAGGGAGCCAAGTTAGCTCCCCCCGGGGGCAGCCCCATTTAACCCATATATACATACATACACACATACATATACATATACATACATATATATATACACACATACATACATACATACATACATACATACATACATACATACATACATACATACATACATACATACATACATACATACATACATACATACGTACATACATACATAGATATATATATATATATATAGATACATATATATATACATATATGGGTTAAATGGGCCCCTATTTTTCCCTCATTTTTTTGTTTCTTTGGAAAATAAAAATTTGTAAATGCATCATTATATACCTCTAACATTCTATTAAAATTTCGTCAGAAACAAAGACCCCTACGGCCTCCATCCAAACAGGGTCGATTTAAAAAATCCTGCGACCATTAAAAAAATGACGTCTGGATGGAGGGCTTAGGAGTCTCTGTTTCTGACGAAATTTTAATATAATGTTAGAGGGATACAATGATGAATATACCAATTTTTATTTTCCAAAGAAATAAAAAAATGAGGGAAATAGGGGTGGGAGTAGCCCCATTTTACCCTATATATATATGGGAAAAATGTGTATGCCCCCTAGGGGGGGCTAACTTAGCTCCCCCACCCCTTTTTTCATATTTTTTTCATTTTTTTGAAATCTAAAACCATGTAAATTCATTATTAAATCCCTACATTATGTCATTCGAATTTCATGCGAAACAAAGACTCCTACGACCTCCATCCGGATGTGGTTGATTTAAAAAGCATGTTACCGTTAAAAAAAGACTGTCTGGATGGAGGCTGTAGGAGTCTCTGTTTCGCACGAAATTTTAATGACATAATATAGGGATATAGTGATGAAATTCCACGAAGAAAATTTCTAAAAAAAATAAAAAATCGGGCGAAATGGGGCGGGGAAGCCAAGTTAGCTCCCCCCCAGGGGGCAGCCCCATTTAACCATATTATATATATATATATATATATATGAGGTAAATGGGGCTGCCCCCAGGGAGTAGCCAACTTGGCTACTCCCGCCCCTATTTTTCTCTCATTTTTTTTATTTTTTTGGAAAATAAAAATTTGTATATTCATCATTATATCCCTCTCACATTCTATTAAAATTTCGTCAGGAACAGAGACTCCTACGGCCTCCATCCAAACATGATCGATTTAAAAAATCCTGCGACCGTTAAAAAAATAACGTCCGGATGAAGGACTTAGGAGTTTCTGTTTCTGACGAAATTTTAATAGAATGTGAGAGGGATATAATGATGAATACACAAATTTTTATTTTTCAAAAAAATAAAAAATGAGGGAAAAATAGGGGTGGGAGTAGCCAAGTTGGCTACTCCCTGGGGCAGCCCCATTTTACCCTATATATATATATATATTGAAAAAGAGTCAGAAGAAATGGTTTGATCCGCTTATTTCTCGAACCGAGAGATCCATGAATCGGGATCCTGATGCATATAGATACAAATGGTCCAATGGAAGCAAGAATTTCCAGGAGCATTTGGAACATTTCGTTTCTGAACAGAAGAACCGTTTTCAAGTAGTGCTCGATCGATTGTTTGAGTAATAGCAATGAGATTCCCCAATATCATGCAAAGAATAGCTAGGATTTCGAGAAGAAGATGCCATTCGTTTGATGAGAAATAAAAAAGGAATATCGAAAATTCGCGTGGCTGAAGCTGAAGCAACTACTTTTGAAGTAACAGAAAGAAAAGCAACGACTGGAGTGGGAGAGTCAGAGTCGAAAAGAGGATTCCTCACTTCTTTCTCTCATTCAAAACTGTGCATGAGACTTCATCTCGCACGGCTCATAAGTGATAAAAGAAAGAAGAACTCATCTTCTTTTTTTATTACCTTCCTCGCGTGTGTATAAGACCGAATCCATTCGATTTCTAAAAAGGATTACTAATCCTTAACTTTTCGAGATCCTTCAGCAGTGGTTGTGAATGACTGACTTTTTCAATCTTTTCGACCTTGGTTGCGTAGGAGCAAGTCAAAGGGATTGAAAAATAGAACCATCTGATTTGATTCGTTCTCAATAGCCATGAGATGATCATTTTAGGGTGATCCTTGGTCGTGAATATCTGAATAGGCCGAACCGGCCCCGTAGATATCTTTGCTTCAGAACAAAACAATTAGAATTAGGCTTGGTCAACTGGAATGTGTATTATCCATATGGGGGATCCCCAATTGAGAAGATCCATCCACTTGAGACGAAGAGAAAGGTCTATCTATTTTCTTTTAATTATTCAGGTTAAACCGATGATTCGTTATTGGAGCAGATAGCAACAACCATTTCATCGGACATGCGTATTTTTGATTTTCCGAGGATTTACATGGTTTCATTAATGGAAATTGTTTGATATAGTGAGTAATAGGCTCTGGTTGTTCGCCGTTCAAGAATTCTCGTTTAGGCAGTTCATCATAGTGTTTTGATCTAAGATTTCAATTCTTCCATGTTTCAGCAGTAGCATATTGTTCCATGGAGCTAAGGTCCAAATATGGAACAAACAAGCGTTTCCACGACTCTACCACCCGGTCAATTCTGTTAATATATATATATATATATATATAGGGTAAATGGGGCTGCCCCAGGGAGTAGCCAACTTGGCTACTCCCCACCCCTATTTTTCCCTCATTTTTTATTTTTTTGGAAAATAAAAATTTGTATATTCATAATTATATCCCTCTCACATTCTATTAAAATTTCGTCAGAAACAGAGACTCCTACGGTCTCCATCCAAACATGGTCGATTTAAAAAATCCTGCGACCGTTAAAAAAATGACGTCTGGATGGAGGGTTTAGGAGTCTCTGTTCTGACGAAATTTTAACAGAATGTGGAAGGTATATAATGATGAATATACAAATTTTTATTTCCAAAAAAATAAAAAAATGAGGGAAAAATAGGGGTGGGGAGTAGCCAAGTTGGCTACTCCATGGGGGCAGCCCCATTTTACCATATATATATATATATATATATATATATATATATATATATATATATATGAGAAGTGATCTTGTGAGAGCCAAAACCTGTAAGAGTATGAATTCTAGACCACATGAATCCAATATATGGGTAAAATGGGGCTGCCCCCAGGGAGTAGCCAACTTGGCTACTCCCACCCCTACTTTTTCCCTCATTTTTTTATTTCTTTGGAAAATAAAAATTTGTATATTCATCAACATAACCCTCCCACATTCTATTAAAATTTCGTCAGAAACAGAGACTCCTAAGCCTCCATCCAGACGTCATTTTTTTAACGGTCGCAGGATTTTTTTAATCGACCATGTTTAGATGGAGGCCGTAGGAGTCTCTTGTTCTGACGAAATTTTAATAGAATGTTAGATGGATATAATGATGAATTTACAAATTTTTATTTTCCAAAAAATATAAAAATGGAGGAAAAATAAGGGTGGGAGTAGCCAAGTTGGCTACTCCCTGGGGCAGCCCCATTTACCTCTCTCTCTCTCTCTCTCTCTCTCTCTCTATATATATATATATATATATATATATATATATATATATATGAGAAGTGATCTTGTGAGAGCCAAAACCTGTAAGAGTATGAATTCTAGACCACATGGTCCAACAAGGAGATAGAAGACCATGAGCAAGAAAACAGAATGATGTGATCCAGAATACATGCTCTTATGCTCTCACATTTTTTTGCTCTCATAGGATATATATATATATATATATATATATATATATATATATGATTTAATGAGGCTGCCCTGCCTCCTATTTTCGGCATTTTTTTTATTTTTTATTTAAAATAAAACCATGTATATTCATCCTTATATCCCTCTTATATGTCATTCGAATTTCGTCAGAAACAGAGACTCCTACGGCCTCATCGATATGGTGTCGATTTAAAAAATCCTATTACCGTTAAAAAATGTCCGTTTGGATGGAGGCTGTAGGAGTCTCTATTTTTGACGAAATTCAAATGGCATATAGGAGGGATATAGGGATGAATATATATGACGATATTTTTTGAAAAAAAATACCGCAAAGGCAAGGGACGACCCCATTAACCTCACACACACATACAAACATACATCGCACGCACGCACGCACGACGATATTTTTCCAAAAAAATAAAAAAATTGTGAAAAATGGGTGGGGGCAACCAACATCCTAGGGGCAACCACATTTTTTTTACTATGTGCAGTTTATACTTTTACAAAAATGTATAAAGTTTTTACTAAATTCACAGTGGCCTTTACAATTTCTGAAAAGCCCCCACCTCATTTGAAAAGTCCCCTATGTGTGTGTGTGTGTGTGTATGAATGTGTGTATGTATGTATGTATGTATGTATGGGAAAAAGGAGACTACACCCGGCAGGTGGAGGTAACTACCTACATCCGGCCTATTTTTCGTTATTTTTTGATTTTTTTTTGAAATGAGACTTTGGAGGAATTAGATCACTATATATCATCATGGTGTCATTCAAAATTTAACTTAATTCAAGACTCCTATCATCTCCATCAAGGCTATCAAATTTCAACGGTTTCAGAATTGCTGAAAATGACTTCTCTAGATGAACATGTTAGGAATGTTTGTTTTGCTTGAAACTTGAAACACATATTCTACTCAACATATTAAGTAAATCCCCCAAGTTTTCAGTCAAAAAATTTTTAAAAAAATATCGAGAAAATAGGTCGGGTGCAGTGAGCTACCTACACCCTAGAGTGCAGGCTCCCTGTCCCCTATACATACATACACACACGGCGATATTTTTCCAAAAAAATAAAAAAATGTGAAAAATACGTGGAGGCAGCCATTTTGGGCTGCACCTAGGGGGCAGTCTCATCCCTCCCTATATATATATATATATATATGGGTAAAATGGGTCTGCCCCCAGGGAGTAGCCAACTTGGCTACTCCCACCCCTATTTTTCCCTCATTTTTTTATTTTTTTGGAAAATAAAAATTTGTATATTCATCATTATATCCCTCTCACATTCTATTAAAATTTCGTCAGAAACAGAGACTCCTAAGCCCTCCATCCAGACATCATTTTTTTAATGGTTGCAGGATTTTTTAAATCGACCATGTTTGGATGGAGGCCGTAGGAGTCTCCGTTTCTGACGAAATTTTAATAGAATGTAAGAGGGATATAATCATGAATATACAAATTTTTATTTTTCAAAAAAATAAAAAAATATGGGAAAAATAGGGCTGGGAGTAGCCAAGTTGGCTACTCCTTGGGGGCAGCCCCATTTACCTCTATATATGTATATGGGGGGTGGGCTGGGGAAGCTGCACCGGGGTGTAGCTAACTAGCTGCACCCGACCATTTTTTTCATTGATTGTTTGTGTTTTTGAAATGAAACCTAGGGGGATTTAAATCATGTATATCACCATGATATCATACCAATTTCAACAAAATCGACATTTCTATCATCTCCATCAAAGCTATCACATTTTAACGGTTTCAAGATTATTGAAATTGACCATATCTAGATGGGCATGCTAGGAGTGTTTGTTTTGCATGAAATTTGAAACACATATTCCACACAATAAACTAAGTAAATCCCCCATAAGTTTCCTTCAAAAAATCAATGAGAAAAATACCCGGGTGTAGCTAGTTGGCTGCACTCCCCGGTGTAGCTTCCCTTTTCTATATATATATATATATATATATATATATATATATATATATGAATGATCCTATGAGAGTCAAATCCTGTGAGAGCATGAGAGCATGCATTCTGGACCTCATGATTCAGTTTTCTCTCTCCTCGTCTTCTCTCTCCTGGTTGAATCATGTGGTCCAGAATGGAATGCTCCCATGTTCTCACATTTTTTTGCTATCATAGGATCACTCCCCTATATATATATATATATATATATATATATATATATATATATATATAAGGATGGGCATTAAGCACCCTGGTGCATGTAATTTCTCATTCATCGGGGCCTATGTCTTCCACATTTTTTTTATTTTTTTTGAAAATATCACAGTGTATATTCATCTATATATCTTCCAATATATCACTCGAATTTCATCAGAAACAGAGACCCCTATAACCTTCATCTAGACATGTAATTTTAACGGTCTTAGAATTGTTGTAATCGACCTGTTCTAGATGGAGGGCATAAGAATCTCTGTTTCTGACGAAATTGGAATGGCATATTGAAGGGATATATAGATGCATATACACGGTGGTATTTTTCAAAAAAGTAAAAAAAAACTGGGAGATATAGGCCCTGTGCATGTAAAATTACATGCACCATGATGCATACTCTTCATCCTCTATGAGAGCAAAAAGTTGTGAGAGCATGAGAGGGATGATTCTGGACCACAGATTCACCCAGGAGAGACCAAGAGAGAAGACTAGGAGAGAGAAAACATAATCATGTGGTCCAGAATCATTCCTCTCATGCTCTCACAATTTTTTGCTCTCATAGGATAACTCCTATATATATGGGAGCTGGGAGCCTAAGCCTAGGGTGTAGGTAACTACCTACACCCGACCTTTTTTTTGCATGATTTTTGAGTTTTTTTGAATGAACCATTAGGGGATTTTCATATATATTGAGAGGATATGTGTTTCAAGTTTCATGCAAAAACAAATATTCGTAACACATTCATCTAGAAGGGGTCAATTTCAGTAATTCTGAGACCGTTAAAATTTGATAGTCTTGATGAAGACGATAGGAGTCTCGAATTAAGTTGAATTTGAATGACACCATGGTGGTACATAGTGATCTATTTTCCCAAGTTTTTCATTTCAAAAAAATAAAAAATCTATGAAAAAATGAGTCGGGTGTAGGTAGTTACCTACACCCCTGGGTGTAGGCTCCCTTCTCTCTCTCTCTCTCTCTCTCTCTCTCTCTCTATATATATATATATATATATATAGGGAAAAATGGGGCTGCCCCCTAGGGGTAGCCAACATGGGTGCCCCGACTCCATTTTTTGGCAATTTTTTTGAAAAAATAAAAATCATTTATATTCATCCCTATATCCCTCCTATATGTCATTCGAATTTCGTCAGAAACAGAGACTCCTACGACCTCCATCCATATGTCATTTTTTTAACGGTCAGGATTTTTTAAATCGACTCTGTCTGGATAGAGGCCGTAGGAGTCTCTGTCTCTGACGAAATTCGAATGACATATAGGAGGGATATAGGGATGAATATACATGGTTTTATTTTTCAAAAAAAATAAAAAAATTTGCCAAAAAAATGGGGCAGGGCAGCCCCATCAACCCCATATATATATATATATATATATGGGTAAAATGGGGCTGCCCTCATGGGGGTGCTAACTTGGCTCCCCCACGCCATTTCGCCCGAGTTTTTTATTTTTTTTTGAAATTTTCTTCCGTGGATTTTCATCAATATATCCCTATATTATGTCATTAAAATTTCGTGCGAAACAGAGACACCTACGGCCTCCATCTAACGGGGTCGTTTTTATTAATTCTGTTACTGTTAAAAAATGGCGGTCTGGATGGAGATCGTAGGGGTCTCTGTTTTGCACGAAATTTAATGACATAATATAGGGATATGGTGATGAAATTCTACGGAAGAAATTAAAAAAACAAAAAAACCTGGCGAAATGGGGCGGGGGGACCAAGTTAGCTCCACGCAGGGGGCAGCCCCATTTGACCCTATATATATATATATAGAGAGAGAGAGAGAGAGGAGAGAGAGAGAGAGAGAGAGAGAAGGGAGTATGCACCCTGGTGCATGTAATTTTACATGCACCGGGGCTTATATGTTCCACATTTTATTATTTTTTTGAGAAAATATCACCGTGTAGATTCATCTGTATATCCCTCCAAGATATCATTCGAATTTCATCAGAAACAGAGACTCCTATGCTCTCCATCTAGAACAGGTAATTTTAACGGTCTTAGAATTGCTGTAATCGACCTGTTATAGATGGAGGTTATAAGAGTCTCTGTTTCTGACGAAATACGAATGGCATCTTGGAGGGATATATAGATGAATATATACGGTGATATTTTCTCAAAAAATATGGGAGATATAAGACCCGGTGCATGTAAAATTACATGCACCTTGGTGCAAGCTCCCCATCCTCCTATATATATATTATATATATATATATATATATATATATATATATAGGGGTAGATGGGGTTGCCCCCTAGGGATAGCCAACATGGCTGCCCCACCCTGTTTTTGGCAATTTTTTTTATTTTTTTGGAAAAATATTGACATGTATATTCTTCCCTATATCCCTCCTATATGTCATTCGAATTTCATCAGAAACAGAGACTCCTACGGCCTCCATCCAGACAGGGTTGATTTAAAATATCCTACGACCGTTAAAAAATGACATACGGATGGAGGCCGTAGGAGTCTCTGTTTCTGACGAAATTCGAATGGCATATAAGAGGGGATATAGGGATGAATAACAAGGTTTTATTTTACCGTTAAAAATGATTGTCTAGATGGAGGTCGTAAGAGTCTTTATTTCTGACGAAATTCGAATGACATATAGGAGAGATATATAGGGATGAATATACATGGCGATTCGTAACTGGTGGCGTTGAACTCAAGCATATAGATATTACCAGTCCCTTTCCTCGGAAAAAAGCAAGCAGATTTGAAGATAGGAAAATCATAGCCATGTTGATGTGTCTTCCTTTAACGGAGTCAGACTTACATGGGATCATTATGCATGCTTTAGATACGCATGAACAACTACATGCAGAAGCTGCAGAACCTAATGCTGTTGATGAGCAGCTTCCCATACCAGATGATGTCTGAAGTAGCTCCAAATGGTCATGAGCTTAGTTCAATATCTTGACACAAGTCAGCATGGTAAATGGTCACGAACCAAATTCCCATCCGCCACCTCCTTCATTGTTCCAGTCCTATGTTTTCCCATCAATATCAATATCATGGATTATGCCTCCAATGTTACCAGCTCCAGATGGTCACATTTCAAAGAATTCCTTTCATGGAAAATTACATTAAAAATCAGACATAATACATCAGAACTCTGTGTTTTTTTATCGTAAACATCAACAACTGCAACCTTAATCGGTTACGTTTCCGAGATCATCGTTTTTTCCTGTTGCCATTAATTATTACTTCTTTCAGAACTTTGATACCATCCATTTGAAAATGAACGTTCTAGCATAAAATCATGCCCAAGCAAGCATCTCAATCACGGCACTCCAGCAAGCCACCGAAAAAGATAGTCGCAATGAGCAGCACTCCGATAAGCTATCGAAAATAAACAGAACTTAGGAGCGGCATTCCGACAAGCTACCGGAAAAAATAGAAGCGGGAGCGGCATTCCAGCAAGCCACCGGGAAAAGATGGAAGCGAGGAGCAGCGGAGTCAGGGGATCAGGGGTACCAAAGGCTGCACGCATGGGAGGACAGTGGGAGAGGGAGACGAGGGAACGGAAGGAGCCTTTTGACCGAAGGGAGGTGGGAAGGCAAAATGACGTAGCAAGATAATAAATAAAGTGGGTTTAAAAAGCTAAATCCTCACATTGGTGAAAAGTGAGATCTGATGGTCTATATTGATTTTTCTCATGCTCTCATAACCCCTTGCTCTCATAGGATTACCCCTATGTATGTATGTATGTATGTATGTATGTATGTATGTATGTATGTATGTATATATATATATATATAGAGAGAGAGAGAGAGAGAGGAGTGATCCTATGAGAGCAAAAAATTGTGAGAGCATGAGAAGAATGATTCAGGACCACGTGATTCTGTTTTCTCTCCTAGTATTCTCTCATGTGTGAATCATGTGGTCCAGAATCATCCCTCTCATGCTCTCACAACTTTTTGCTCTCATAGGATCACTCCTCGTACGCATATATATATATATATATTTATATTTTATATATATATATAGGAGTGATTCTATGAGAGCAAGGCTATTTGAGAGCATGAGAGCAATCAACTTGGTCCGTTGGATCATACTTCCATCAGTGGCTTGGATTAAAAACCTACTTTTTCTACCAATCCCAGACCCTCTGCATTCCCCATCTTTATTCCTTCTCTGCAAACGGCTGCACCTTCCTCTCCGGGATGGCATCTTTCCGTCAAAGACATCAATGGCTCCACATCCTCCTCAGGCTCGCTGGATCATTATCATTACGATTACGTCCATTACTGTCATCGACGTTCTCCTCACACTCCTTGGTCTGCAACACAATGGCACTATCTAGAGTTGCGGACTATATTGAAGGAAGACAAATGATGGTGATGGTTTGCATATTATTGGTTGCTGGAGTTGCGGACTATATTGTTTTGTTTGGCAGTATCTGGAAAGATGTTTGTTATATGTTTCACGAACATCTAGTGATACATGGTGCTGCTGATGAAGAAAACGACTGGAATTGTGCTATTCCGATTCTGTGTTCTACTTTAAACGTTTTGGATAAGGGGGTGCTGCAGTGTTTTGTGAAGAAACATTGTAACTTAAGATAGTTGTGAGCCAATGAAAATTTGTGTGTTTTATTCTTGTATTCTTGAAATTTATCACAAGAAATATGGTACCTTGATATAAATTCGAAAATAATATCAGTGTATTTATTTTCCAGGAAAAAGCACTCTTTTAAGTGTGTTTGTATTTCTAAATCTCCGCTACAGAATTCGTCTGAAGTTAAAATGTAAAATTACTGATTCCGCTAAAATCACGTAAAGATTATGCATCTACAGTAACATCTGAAGCAAATATGCAACATCACGTCATTCCTTCTATGTGATGGTGCCATTTCTTCCTTGACACGATGACAGATTGTACGCAATGTTAACTATTGTACTCTCACTTCGCATGTGCTCACTTGAACAAATAATATATTATGCAACATCTAAATGAAGAAATTTTGGGATAAAGTTAAAACAAATTTGGTAGATTTGAAGATGCAAGAACTATATCTAGATTGAACACTTGAGAAGATGAACTAACTCATGACTTAATCAAGGATCCTACCTATATTGTAGAAATCTTTCATTCAAGAAAGTAAATTTAGCGTAATTTTGTTAACATTTGATAACCTGAACATCATACAGTCACTGTGCATATATTGACTCGAAGAAGATCGTCCTAACAGTAGATAGTTCTAGATTTTATACAAGACCTCAGAACAGAACGCATGTTTGTTGTATTACACATTATCCTTTCATTATAAGCACAATTACCCATTTCAACTTGCTATATAGACCTGTATTATTCACACATATTACTGTGTAACAGTTCTAATTATAATGATAAAAATTTTATATATTTTGTAGGAGCACCAGTGATTGATTTGCTATGTATGTTTCTCCCTTTCTTCTACAATTGTGATGAGGAAGGTTTGGTAACAGTTGAGAACAACTGAGAGATCATGTGCTTTTCAACAAATCATCTGATTAGGACTGTCATCGTGATATCTAATACCATCATTTTAAGAAGTTTTTTAGTTTTCCTTTGAAATTTAGTTCAAACAAAGTATCCAGATCTGAATCTTTTGTTCCCTCTTTAACGAGGGAAAAAATCGAACCTTGTTTTTTTGGAATAGAGGGTACTGCTTAACATATTTATTTCTTTTTTGGAAAGATGAATACTCTTTTGAAAGACAAATACATGTATTGTTTAGTTGTATTATTTTGCTTATGCTTGTCGGTTGTCAGCAAGCTTAATGAATATGTATATCCTCACACACCAAAAAGAAAATATAAAATTGCACAACACCTATAAAAGAGAATCACATCATAAATCTGAGGGAAAATATGGTCCCAAGAAACTACTGCGGGCACATCTACTGTAAACTTGGATCCTCTGAAAAAATAACAGTCCAATTCGGATCTGATCATTGGCTTTTGAGTTACAGTTTGATTTGAAATACTTTCTTACACTTTATAAACACTAAACAATCAAGAGATGCAAATTTTCACACATTATATCGAATGAGAAGTAACATTATACAAAAGGACAAGGTAAGAAGTATTTATACAAGGAAGAAGGAAAGGAAAAAGGAAATATGAAACAAGTCGGGGCTGCTTTGACTAAAATAGAGGGGTCGGAGTTGCTGCTTGCAAAGGAGAGAAAAGTGGAAAAGTGGTGTCGCATGAGAGCGAGGTCATTGGACAGGAGGAGAAGGCATCATCACGGTACGATTGGACCATAAGGACAGTCATTGTGTTGCAGACGCAATGAGTGCGAGGAGAACGTCGATGACAACAATGGATGTAATCGAAGGGATGGTGATCCAGCGAGCCTGAGGAGGATGTGGAGCCATTGATGTCTTTGACGGAAAGGTGCCATCCCGGAGGAGGAAGGTGCAGCCATTTGCAGAGAAGGGAATAAAGATGGGAATGCAGAGGGACTGGGGTTGGTAGAAAAAGTAGGTTTTAATCAAAGCCATTGATGGAAAGTATGATCCAACGGACCAAGTTGATTGCTCTCATGCTCTCAAATAGCCTAGCTCTCATAGGATCGCTCCTCTCTCTCTCTCTCTCTCTATATATATATATATATATGAGCTTAAAACAAAGATTTGATCAATACGGGGGTTTTACGTTCAGACCCACATTGCTCAAATCGCAATTATTTTTTAGGGCATGGATCCAAATAGTTGTACCAGATTTTTATCCAACGAAGGTGAGGACTTCCTCTGCTTTATTCTAGAATTATGTCTTGTGGATTATCTTTTATTAGCTAATGTTGTGAAGAATCTTAATTTATAATTCATATTGTGTTTTTTTGTCAATTCAATATTTCTTATTGTCCAGATATTTGTCATAGAAAAGAAGAATGGAGCTTACTTAACTACCAAACATGATATTGTTGATTCGATCAAAAAATGTTTCTGATTAAAAAGTAAAAGGCAGTCCTGACTAACAAAACAATATCGCATGAGATTATTGAAGATGAAACAGCAATACCTGAAACCATCTTTAAGATCTAGTGTTTTATATTTAGCAAATCTGGCATGCCTTAGCTTGTATAAGCAATCCTGAACTTTGGAACTGAAAACTCCACTTCTAAGTAAGCAAATCGGATCCAAAATCCAGAATAATAAAACACGTGGTCTTTTTTTCTCACCTAGTGTCTGATGAATAGAAGTTCTCCGTGGTATCTCCAGAATAACGAATCTAAGATGTTAACTACTCCCTCCTTTGATACTCGAAAACGAGACCTTCCGCCACACTTCTTGCTCGTGCATGACCAAGCAGTTTGCTCACAATAGCCAAGGAAAAATCCATAACCGTGCTGAGGCCTTTGCTAGTTATGATTTTACCATCAATTACTACCCCATTTTGATCAGTTACTGGGCATTTTAGTTTATTAACGACAGTCGGATGCCCTGTCACCTTTTTGCTCTGTTGATGAGGAAAAAAGAATCCATCTAAGTGGGACGGTCATTCTCCAATAAAATTGCCTTTTGGAAAGAGTGAATATATTAGTATTTACCCCAAGTAGACCTAGTTTCTGCAGAACTATTGGAGATGAGCAGGTTGCACCGTAAGCTCTTCCTTCCGTTTTTTGTTCCTTCAGTAACTTCTTCAATACAGTGGATTTCTGGAGTCGCTCAGCCCCGGCAACACAACCCTGCCACATTAAGATCACCAATGCATTATGATTAGTAAAAGAAATGTTGCAAAGACAAAAATATAAGGTAATCAAAACAAAAAAAGCCTTCTCCCCATGTAATGTAGAACAATTTTTATTAGATGTTACAAGGCATCCAAAATTTCATTAAATACTTCTTCAAGGAACATACAATTTCATTCGCACCAAAAACCCACAAAATTGGCATTGCGAATAAGCCGATTACATAGTCTTACCCTCCAACATATCCAAAAGCTTTCAAAGAAAAATATGCATGCAAATCAATTTGACATCATTTACACAACCAAGCAACGGGCAATCCACCAAGAAACACAAGGATTTACATGGAAATATCCCACCAATGTAATGAGGAAAAGAACCACGGACAAAGAGATCAAATCCGGCAATAAGAGAGTTAAGGGGTTTTCTTTGGGAAAAATGGGCAACTTGATAGGACCTTTCTTTCTCTTCCTTTGAGGTTAGTAGTGCTCAAGCTATCTTGTTTGGACGATTGCCCACCTCAAAGCACTTTGAGGACTCCGGCTAAGATTTCGCTAAAGCACACTTGGGAATCTCCTCATCAAAACATAGTCATTGTGTAACATCTTCATTAGAAGGGACACCTCTCTCTCCATACCGAGAAGCCTTACGTGCAAGCTTCACCTCATGTCATGCAGTTGAGAATCAGAACAAGAGGTCGGTGGCAAAGCCATAAGAAGAATGACATGTACTATCTTGATATATAGGTTGATTCCAGTTTTGTTGGTGTTGTCTCCATGTTTGCAGGCCTATTCCTATGGCGTTTACATCTTGGTCATTCGTCCATTGGAGCCCTTTCTCAGATGCTTCATGGAATGACATTACTGAAGCCGTCGATGTGTAAACCATGCCAATTCAGCAAACATCATAGACCACCTTTCCTCAGATGACCGAACATCGTTGTTCAACGCCTTTTTCTTTAGATTATTCGGGAACCTTGTCTAATCCATATTGTGGAATGCCATAAATATTTCGTTGTCTTTTTTATGATTATAGCAAATCTTCTTGGATTTATTTAATAACGGAATGATCATATATTGATAAAATTGTCAAGTACTTTCAATTCATAAAGACTTATTTATCTACTAGTATTAAGTCTTTTAGGACTAACAATGCTCTTAAGTTTATTCAGCAGGACTTGACCACCTTCTTTGCTCCTCTTCACTAGGCATCAAGTTTGTACACCTCACAACAGAATGAGGTGGTAGAAAGAAAACTTTGTCACCTTCCGGACATTACCCGTACCCATTCTACTCATATGAAGGTTTCGAAAACCCATTAGGGGATGTCATTCTTACTGCCAAGTACCTTATTAATCGGGAACCTTCTTTGATCCTCAAAGAGGTAACTCCCTTTTCCTTCTTGTATAAAAATGAGGACTTGTTTCCTCTACCCTAGAGGATTTTTGGTTGCACAACTTCTGCCCACAACGTTCATACTATAGATAAACTATATGCACATATAATTAAATGTATTTTTCTTGGATATTCTCATATACAAAAGGGCTACAAATGTTATGACCCTACTAGTCATCGCTTCTTGTATAAATATGAAGAGTTGTTTCCTCTATTCTTAAGGGCTTTTTGTCCACAACTTCCATACTACAGATATTGTTTGCTCATACAATTAAATGTGTGCTTTCTTGGGATATTCTCAAGCCCAAAAAAGGGTGCAGATGTTATGATCCTACTAATCATCGCTTCTACATATTTGTTGATGTCACCATCTTTAATAGATCAACTACTTTACTCATTCCGCCAATGATATTCCCTTGGAGATTCCTCCTCCTCCCACTATCTAAAAAAGGTGTTGAAAATAAATGATACAGAAGCAAAGCAAATCGATAATCGGAACAAGAAAATAAAAATATGGAACATTGACCACTCTGATTTTATGTGGAACCCTACTTCGTAAGGGAGCGGGATGAAACCACGGGAGAAGGCCCCTAAGGGTCAGATCATCTATTGCAATCTTCCAATGAGTACAGGGATGTGGGGCTCCTTATATAACCCTACAGATAGTTTGAGTCCCACGAATAGTAGACGTGGGACTAAATAAGAGCAAGCTGAGAAAGTTGCAGCTTGAAACAAAAGAAAATATACAAGACATATTAATCTGATACATCTGAGAGAGACCGGGGTAGCCACCCTCTCGAAATGGTCGATGCTGGTAGAAGACCTCGCACGAGGACGGATATGCGATAATCATGTCCTGCCTGTAGAAGTGTCGTTGCGAAAACCAGATCATGACTGAGTAAAGTCATTGTAGAATAAGTCCAGCATAAAGTAGAAGTCAGGGAAAGACATCCGATGAAATAGTCGATGCTCGGTGAAGACGGTTGATAACAGTAGTAGTCAAGAGTGTTGCTCTGTCAATAGTGAACGAGCAGTATAAGTCTAAGACGACCCCATGTATAGAAGAACATCATGATGTTTGTGCTATTTATTTAGCCAACACTCCAACCCTCAAAGACAATCTTGCTCTTTTCAAGCAAGTTGAGAGAGTGAGTAGGGAAAGAGCTCAGAACTCAGCCTTGACTCACTTCTTCTCTTTAAAGCAACCACAAGTATGCATCTTGAATTTTCCCATCTAGTGAGGGAAGGTCTTTAGACCTACTGATGTCGTTTGCAAAGACTTGACTCGTAAGCTAGTGAAATCGATATGCATGCCATTAGTCTATGGTAAGACGATGCTTAGTTGAGCTTCCGATATTCAGAAGAACCAGGGGTTGATAATCAAGCTAGTCAAATATGAAAGCTATGTGTAAAGATCAAATCTATTTGAGAGAAGTTCTGGGGAGAGAGTACTATAGTTTTCAAAAGTTATCATCAAGTTCATTCTATTAGTAAACGAAGTAGACTGGTTAAAAGAAAGAAAGACATCTGACGCTCAGGGATACATATCCGATGAAGCAGTCGTCCCCGATGCATATCTCAAAGTAGTGAAGGGTCAGGCACCTCCTGTTGGGCCTCTCCGATACTTGAACCCAAGATGGCCTCCCCAATTTTTTATGGTGACCTAGAGCCAGTTCACTTGTGTAGGGACCAAGTAATCAAGAAAAGACATCCATGCAGAGATTGCTTTTATTAAGGAGCCACAAGTAGAAGAAGATGGGCGTAAGGTCTTGCAGATACGTCTCAAGTAGAAGAATGTGCTACATGCTCTTACTCCTTTCTCTTGTACTTAATACATATATGATCAAGTTAGGAGAATCGACATAAAACATGCATTTTTTTCTTTTTTGTGTGTTTTTTTTGCACAAATCTTCTTTTTAGTCATTTCCTCTTTTCAGCTATTCTCTTTTTTTGCAAATTGGTACCTCTTTTTTTTCAAAATCATCTCTATTTATCTGTTGTACTCACTTTGATTTCATAATTTATTGTATACTCTCATTCTTCTGCTCCTTTCATTTTTTTTCTCGCAAACCTCCTTTTTTTCCACAGACATGGTCCAATTGGGCCCAATACCTCCTTTTTAATGTATTAACAACCTTATTTTTCCTTTTCTTTAACGTTGGCCCCAAATGGGTTGAAATACTTTGTTTTTCTTTCCTTTTTTCTTTTTGATCATCGGGCCCCACAAAACCTTTATTTTTCTAAGCAGAGAACTAGAGCTTGTTATTTAGGGTTCCCCGTCAGGGAAACCCTTTCTCACGAAACTGTTGGAGATCAGGCTGGAAGGTGGCGACGCCACCAGCAGGGGCTGTCGAAAACACCTGCGGAGGGGTTGTCGTTGTTACTGTTGATGCTATGTTTTGGAGAAAGATAACGCGCGAGGGAATCACTGCCAAGAGATGATGTTTCTTCTTCGAGCTTGTTCTTCTTTGTCTTTTCTATTTTGGATTTGGGAACCCATTATCGCAGCAAGGTAAGAAGGGGTTGTAGTCGTGAGAAGGGGGATTTACGCGTGGAAGGATGCATCTCAATGAGGGAGATATTGAGTGGTTGCAGCGTCAAAGGCTTGTAACAAAATTTAAGGGTAGCGACACTATAGAGGATGGTTGGTGTTGGGAACTCACGACTTGCAGATCGCAACTCATGAATCACCGCCAGGAGTCTATCCAGGAGTGGCTTGGAGAGCACCGCTTGTCCCGCCAGGGGCCTGGACTGGAGATTGACGGTGTCTCGAAACCCATGCATCTAGGGTTTGGTGCATGATATGAGCCATGAAGCTACTAGGAGGAGAAGGATCTTGCTTGCGAGAGGAGGGTTGGATGCGCGAGACCAAAGGACAGGGCCTGATCCGGGATTTGTGAGCATGAGAACACATGAGCTGCTTCATCTAGGGTTTCACGAGGAAACACAACAGCAATCTTGACGAACAAATGAATAATAATCTTCAACAAAATTTTCAGAAATAGAACCCAAAATCAACTTGCTTTGATACCATGTTGAAAATAAAGAATGGGAAGCAAATCGATAATCAAAACAAGAAAATAAAAATATCAAATAATGAACACTTAAGATTTTATGCGGAACCACACTCTGTGATGGAATGGGATGAAACCACGAGAAAAGACCTCTAAGGGACGGGTCGTCTATTGCAATCTCTCAATGTGTATAAGGGGTGCAGGGCTCCACATATAGCTCCACAGACAGACCAAGTCCCAGAAATAATAGATGTTGGACTAAACATGAATACGATACTCTAACTATTGGAAACAACATTGCTCCTTTTATGTAGTTGTAAACCCTTGAGGGCCCTTTATGTAATTTCTCGTTTTTAAGTGCTCAAAGGTTTCAGTATATATAAGAACTCATGTACCTCTAGTATAAAATTATCTTATTGTGTTCTCTCATTCTTCTCTACATGGTATCAGAGCAACGGTCCTAGATCGATGTTCTGACCTAGATCCTACCATCGTCACCAGTCCTCATCCCTCCAGCCCTTGCACGAGCCCCTTCTAGCGACTAGGGCCCTACACTCTCCCAACCGTCAACGACTATTGCAAGGACCCACATTAGGCATCTACAGCTCCACCTGGGAGGTTTCACACGTGAAACCATCTGCACGGGGTCCCTTGCGTCGTTTCCTAGAGATCCGAGCTCCGTTGGGGATTTAAGAGGCATATGCACGCTCACTTGGTTGCTCTGCACAACCGCTCCTCCACCTGGGAGGCACCTGTACAACCACGCCTCCGCCCGTTGCTGACTGTTGTACGTGTACTCCAATACATGGTTGCAAGGTGTTCTGCACTTCCAAGCTGCCCAACAAGGTCCCAGTATCATCACAGGGTACCCAAAACCCTTAGTAACTCTTTGTTTGCATCACTAGAGGATTATTGGACCCTCTATTCTACTGTACAACACTGATTGTGGCATTACAGCCACAGTTTGCGACTCCAAAAGCCCGAAGGGGGCTAAAACGATGACCTAGGTCACCCATGTACTTCATTGAAACATCTTCTTCTACGTCACTTTTTCTTGACCGTTCGTAACCACGATGACATCCTCTGAGACCAAGCTCATGCACTCAACTTCTTCTGTGATGGTACAAGGCACCTCTATCAAATTGAAGGACACAAAAAACTATGTGCTCTGGTCTTGACTATTCAAGGTGTTCATCAGTGGTCAACGCAAGAATCGTATCCTCACCAAAGATCCACTAAAGAAGACAAACGAGGATTATGACACATGGTATGTCACAATTGTCAGGTCATCACTTGGATGATCAAAAGCGTCGATCCAAATATTGCAATGAATCTTGTTTACAAAGACTCTACAAAAGGGATGTTGGAGAATTTGGAATAAACTTACTCCCAAAGGACAACTAAGTCTCGCCTCTCAGATATTTATACAAGGATCTGCTCAGCAAATCCATGTTGAAAAGATTTGCATCAAGGTTCAGCTTTGAGTCCATTTCTTTTTATTTTGATTATGGACGAATTGACAAGTCACATTCAGTATGAGTTACCTTGGTGTATGTTATTTGTTGATGATATTGTGTTGATTGACAAGACTAGAGACAGAGTAAATGAGAAGCTTGAGGTATGGAGACGTGAGTTGGAGAGTAAAGGATTTCGTATAAGTAGGGCTAAGATGGAATATATGGAGTGCACCTTTGATGGAAGCAATGGTGAAGGAATCGAGGTGAAGATTGGTGATGATAACATTCGGAAGATATTCTTTTAGATATATGGGATCTATTTTGCAATATGATAGGAAATTGATGGAGATGTTACTAATAGAATAAATGCAGGGTGGCTAAAGTGGAGAGGAGCCTCTGTTGTTCTCTGTGATAAGAAAATTCCTTTAAAATTTAAAGGAAAGTTCTACAAAGTAACTGTGAGGCCTGCTAAGCTCTATGGATCTGAATGTTGGCCTGTGAACCATAGACATGTGCAGAGAATGGTTGTAGTAGAAATGAAAATGCTAAGGTGGATGTGTGGACACACACGTAAAGATCGGATTCGGAATGTTGCAATTAGAAAGAAAGTTTGTGTAGCTCCGACCGAGGATAAGATGCGAGAAAACCGCTTAAGATGATTTGATCATTTGCAAAGAAGTTCAGCTGATACACCAGTTAGGATATGCGAGTGTTGGGATGTTGAGCTGGCTAAGAGAGGGCGAGGACGACCCAAGAAGTGTTGGAAAGAAACCATACGAAGGGGTCTTAGTTTTACGGATATAAGCCCGGGACTGACCCAAGATAGATCTGAATGGAGGCGAAAAATCCATGTAGCCGACCCCACTTAATTGTGGGAAAAGGCTTTGTTGTTGTTGTCGTTGTTTTGTATCTGCTCAGCAACTCAGGGGGAGCGTAGTCTTGTTGAATACTACAAGCTTCTGACTGGTCTTTTTGAGGAGCTTCTGATTTTTCAATCAGCTTGTTGTGATAAACATGTGGGAGAGAGATTTGAATGGTAGGTCTACCAATTCCTTTCGGGACTGCATTCATGATACAAAGCAGTGAAGGACCAATATATGATGGTTGATACCCTGTCATCAACTGAGATCATCTTTGGTCGTCCGTAGGAACTCGAGACATCTGTTGAACGTCCTTTTGCCTTACCATCTACAGAGAATTTTGCTCACTACGCATCATCCGGGAATAGAGGATGACATAGCTTTCGAAGAGGTCGAGGTCATGTCTTTGGCAATGGTCGAGGTCGTGACTCAGGGCGCGGGCGTGATTTTGGCCGTGGTTGTGGCTGCAGTCATGATTTTACTTCTCCTTAGTATCCAACGTGCATCCATTGTGGGCGTTGGAACCACCCGTTAGAGTGTTGCTGGGCAAAGTTTGGCATACAGTTTACATGCCAACAGTGCCTATGAGAAACCCTCTTATTAGACATCCTATGATACTACAGAGGACATGCCTGATCAACATTCTGGAGGAATGCAAGTACCTTTTATTGCTTCAGAATACTCCCGCCTAAGGCAACTTCTATAGAACTCCGCATACTTATAGTTTGCGTTGATGATATGGTTGTCATAGGTGATGATAATGACGATAAAGCATATTAGAGACCAAGGGTTTCCTTCAAAAGGTCTTTGTTACGAAGGACCTTGGCCAACTTCGCTACTTCCATGGCATAGAAGTGATACACACTACAGAGACAGAGGGACTTCACCTTTCACAAAGGAAGTATTACTTGGATATCCTAACTGAGGCTGGACTACTTGGATGCAAGCCTTATGTCATCCCTATAGACCCGATGAAGCACTCTACTTCAGGTAACCCTACATTTGAAGACATTACACAATACAAAAAACCTAGTTGACAAACTGCTTTAACTTATTATCACTATGCAGGAGATATATTAAGTTGTGAGCAGAGCTAGCGAACACATGGAGAAACCACTTTAGAGTCATTAGCAAGATGTTCTTCTGATCCTACGCAACTTAAAGGAATCCCTAGGGCGAGGTCTCTTCTATGGGGTCGATGGCCACACTAATGTATCTGCTTATGTTGATGCAGATTATGCTAGTTCACCTAAGGATCGTCGATCCATCGATCCACTACAAGATATGCTATGATGGTTGGTGGAATTGGAAACCTTATCACTTGGTGAAGTAAGAAGCAAACCGTAGTCTCCAGATCAAGTGCAGAAGCATAATACAAAGCAGTGGTTCAACCACCTATGAGATTACATGGTTACTCTCTTTTCTTCAGGAATTTGGTATTATTGTCACTGCCCATGATCCTATGTATTGTGACAACAAGTCTGCTACATACATTGCTACTAATCCTATCTTCCATAAGCGGGACAAATACATAGAGATTGACTGTCATTTTATTCCTATACGAGGAGGGAAGATCACTGTTCCGCACATCTCCACCGATTTTCAGCTTGCAAATGTATTCATGAAGGTGCTACCGAAGAAACGCCCCTCGTAGATAATCTCCAAGTGGGGCATGATCGATAGATATTCTCCAATTTGAGGAGTGTTAGAAATAACGTTACTTCTTTCATTTAGTTGTGAACCGTTATGATCCTTTTATGTAATTTCTCCTTAAATGCTCTAGGGTTTCGGTCACAAGATTACAAATATATGCTAAAACATAGCAAAAGAAATTACAAAGATCAAAACCAAATCATAAACTTAGCATGCTCTATGACATTCTCTACATAGAATCTGCATACAACACAGTTAACATTTACATGAGTTACTTTTCAAATTACTCGTATAAGCTTAAACATGTGCACACATTTACATGAGGTGCTAATTTTACGATCTTCAAGCTATTGACATAATATATCAAACTAAATAACTGCAAACCTTTCAAACTACATAAATGTCATACTATGATCTTATAATTATCACATTTAAACCCCTGGATACTTTAAATGAACTAAAGATTATGTGAGGTACAGATAACCAACAAGATTTTGTAAGATCTTTTACCAAGCATTCCGATTAGGGGATTACAATTCAGTTTATTTTCTAGACAAGGCATATTTGGCAGCAAGATAATAAAAAGATATATCTCTATAACAAACAATAAATAACACAAATTTTATGTTCTCACCGGAAGGACTATCAAATCAAATATTGCCTCCCTAACAGCATCAATGTACAAGTCCGCAACTATTTTTGTATTCTGGCATGCTACAATCTGAAGAGATTTTTCAATCGAAGCAACCACAACATTAACCTTCGCTCGTCTCAATATATCGATAATTTTTACCACTTCCATTTCTTCGGAACCATTTACAATTGGGAGAGGAACATGTTTTATTACAAAATTCATGGAATTAGGCATTTATATCTAAAAGAGTCTTTACACAACCCATGCTTAGACGCTAACAAGCTTCAAGGTCGATAAGATTATAAATGAATAAAATGTAGATGAGAATGCATATTAACAAAGCACGTCGACATAGTTGGTGAACTCCCCTCAATCTGTAGAAAAATATTTAGATAAACTTAGCAACAAGAGAGCCAATAAACTAATTGGTGCGCTTTATGACAGCAACAATGTAGCACTCGATCCGAATCCACCCAAACCAACTGATCAAGTCACCCAACGAAGAATATGGATCCTAGAAGCATACAAGACAATCGAATATGAAAGGATATGCGTAATAACCACATGCAATGCCCATATATTAAATATAAATTATGTTCATATATAAACAACTTGAAACTTACAAAACTAAGCCTCTACCCCCAAAATTCTGCACCACCCGACTTGTCATCACAATATATTCACCATCAACGAAGCGTAGTAAATGCCATCGAACCCCTCCTTCCGCACAAAAGCCTAGGAGAGAATGGTATCCGCCTCCCACGATGACGTACCTCTAGCACAAATCACATTCTCAGCAAGCAGAATGACATCACCCAGAAAGGAGGCCCCCAAGGTCTTTTTCACTTCTAAAACAATAGATGGGAGATTGCCCCCCTCCCTCACAGATATTGATCAGTCCCCTACTCGATTGCGTACAACGATGGAAGATGCTCCCTCTAACCACCTCGGCAAACATAGGACATGAGGTCATGTTAAACGGGGGAAGGAATAGGGGCAAAACATCCATCGGATGGCCCAGGCGATGAATCATCCGCTTCATTAGGCAGTTGGAGTGGTGATGTCCCCATTCCCCGCAACCAAAATGGTGTGCTGGAACAAAACAAGACAAGGCACAATGGCTGAGCATCACATCAGAAACACCATGAACCCTTTTTTGATGCATCACAAACCTCCAACCATCTTCCAATCTTTCCTCACCTTAATTTATAGCCTCTAGTACCTTCTTCTCTACATGTTTGGTGGCGCTCTGCCAAACCTCCCCTTTACGAGCTCTTCAATGAATCTGAGTCATCTCTCTTCCGTGTTCCTGCTCTCTCATTCTCCCTTCCATTCCAATGTTTCTTGTGACATGATAAGATCGGAATGATGATTACAATAGAAACCCAATTCCATTATACATGGTAATTAGCATTCATGATTCCATAGGCAATATACACTTCTTTGACCTTTAATAATTCATGTAATACAAACATATCCAACTAATAATACAAACAATCAAATATGAATATCACGACGACGGATAGAGGTAATAACCTATAATTATTCATCTTAAAATATGTTTACATATACATATATTTATGGAATAATAAAGTGATATTCATATATGTATCCATTTTAAAATGGATATGGAAATGATTGCCAATAACTGACATGGTTATAGCTTAAATAAGGACACATCAATGTCTGTGTCATATTAGAGTTGATAAAAGTGAAATCCAAATGAAACAAATATAATACATATATTTATTTAACAACAAATATAGTTGTAAATAAATGCTACTAGATTTGCATATGAAAATGGATATATAAACATATGTATTTATCTCTATCCTTTTTTAAGGGTGTGTTCGTTTGGGGAATAGCCCCAAGAATAAGGGCATTATCACCCCCCCCACCCTTCCACGTAAGGCTATTCCATCCCCTCCCTTGCCCTTATTCCACACTTGTTCTTATGTTTATTCCACCTTACCTACCCTTATTCCACTTTATTCCTATCCTTCCAGCCGAACAGGAATAGTGCTATATTCTAGCTTATTCATCACCCTCGTTCCTGCATATTCTTGAATCGAACGCAATCTAAGTGTACGTATAACATATATTTCATTTCTTAACAGATATACAAGCACCACACTAGTATAGATATTTACGAATATCAAGTACTAGATGCATTTGTATCCAATTTTTATGTGGATTGCATACTTAAAAATACATATCCATTTGTAAATCAATATTTGCAAAAAGAAATCCATATTAAGTAAATGTGATGTAATATACTTATCCTATTATATTTATTTCGTAACAGTTTTATGAAATATGGTTAGAAATAAAATATATATGATAAACGAATCAAGTTCAAATGTAATTATATACATTTGTTGATTGAGAGATTTCCACATCAGTAGACCTGGCCAAAGTGCGGGTCGGGCCGAACAGGTCGGGATTCTAAAAACCCATGTCCAAGGCCCAAGCCCGACTCAGGTCTGGGCCGAGTCGGGCCATGGGACAAATGTAAAGTATTTTTTCTTATTTTTTTAATCTAATTTATAGAGAGAATTATTTTTTTAACATCATCTAATCTTTCTAAATTAAACCATAATATGTGTTACTTGGAATGTAAGATATAAAATACGATGTATTGATAATGGAAGACAAAAAATTGAAGTATTTTATATTAAATATATCTAAAATGTAACTTTTAAACCCATATTTTCAACTGGGCTGGGTTTTGAGGCATGTGTCCACAGCCTGCCCAGTCGACAGACAGGCCAAAGAGTGGGTCATGCCAAGCCGACCCATTCATGAAATCTTTTGGCCCGAGCCCAACCATGAGCGGGCTGGGCGGGCGAGCCTCGGCCCATTGGCTAGGTCTACACATGAGGCAAATATATAGAATATTATAGTAACTATATCACATGCTATTACAACTAAATTTATAATTATTTTTGCATTTTTAAATGAATACATGGAAATCAAAATAAAAATTTACAAATATCAAAATGATATTTGTTTTTAAGGAAGCTTGACATCTCAACATCACTTGCTAGTTATGGATGTGCGGACAAATGGAAAAGAAAAGGAAGGTTCCCAAGACCAATAAAATTAGCCGGTGGAATCTTCAATTGAAGCAAACTTCAAAAAGAAGATTTTAGAATACTTATCGTGGGAATGTAATGGAAGTGCAAAAAAAATGTGGAAGGCGGTAGCATCTCGTATCCGCAAGGTAACCAAGAGATGTTAAACGAGTCCAAAGGAGGAGTTCCATGCCAAAAGAAGGCTTGGTGGGGTGTAAGAAAAGCTTAAAATTTAAAGAGCTTGCTTTAAAGCTATGTATAAATATAGAAGAGAGGAAACAATCACGAACTACAAACTTGCAAAGAAGCATAAAATGCTATAAGTGAAGCTAAGAAAAAAGTCTATGAAGTTTTGTACAAAAATCTTGACTCTAAGGAAGGCCAGAAGGATATATTCAGATTGACCAAAGCAAAAAAAAAGATCAAAGATCTTGCTCATGTGAGATGTATTAAGGATGAGGATGAGCACGTGCTTGTTACTCATAAGGATATAAAGATTAGATGAAAGCATTACTTACATAAGATTTTCATTGGACAAGGGAATAAAGGGATCACTTTGGGTGATCAGCTAGTAGCGAAAGTTGCCTAAATCGTGCAAGCTACAGATGAATAAAAAAGCAATAGAAGAGGCTTTGAAGGTTATGAAACCTGGGGAAATACATAGGACTTAATGACATTCCTATAAAAGTATGGAGAGTTCTAGACGAACGTGGCTTTATTTGGCTCACAAATTTATTCAATGTTATTTAGCGAAACAAGAAATTGCCTAAAGGATGGAGGAAAAGCATTTTGGTGTCTCTTTACAAGAATAGATGTGACCCTCAAAATTGTTCCAATTACAGAGGTATCAAACTGATGCGTCATACTATGAAAATTTTGGAACTTGTGATAAAAAAAGTCCAAGTTTTTAAAGTAATTGAAAACCAATTTGGGTTCATGTCAAGTCACTCGATTATTGAAGCTATCCACCTGTTGGGGATAAGGACAAAGATTTATAGAGCCAAAAGGAAGATCTACCATCTGATTTCTATTGACTTGGAGAAGGCTTACATTTCAACTCCATGGGAGATCATGTGGAGAGATTTAGAGAAGAGACAAGTGCATGTTGTGTACATTAATCTTATAAAGAATATGTATGACGGAGCTTCATCTTGTGTAAGGATCTAATCTGGGAAGATCGACTATTTTGACATCATCATCTAGTGCATTAAGGTTCAGCTTTGAGTTTTTTTCTTTTTTACTTTAATTATGAACGAGATAACTAGTCACATTCAAAATGAGATACCTTGGTATATGCTATCTACTGATGATATTATGTAGGTTAATAAGGCTAGAGATGGAGCAAATAAGCTTGAGGTTTGGAGACATGCATTAAGGACGAAAGGATTTCGTATAAATAGTAATAAGACTAATATATGGTGAGGACATTTGATTAGTGAAGGAATCGAGATGAAGATTGGAGAAGATAACATTTAGAAAAAAAAATATTTTCGATACTTGGGATCTAATTTGTAACATGATGGGAAAATCGATGGAGAAATTACTCATGAATGCAGGCTAACTAAATTAGGTAGAAGAATCTATTATTCTTTATAGTAAGAAAATTCTTTTAAAAATCAAAGGAAAGTATTATAAAGCAATAGTGTTCTATATGGATATGAATGTCGGCCTCTGAACCATAGACATGTGCGGAGAATGACAACAACATAAATGAAAATGCTACTATGGATGTGTCCTCATACACGAAAATATCATATTTGGAATGATGTGACCAAAGGAAAGTTGATGTAGCTCTGGTTAAGGATAAGATGAGAAAGAACTGCTAAGGGTGGTTTGGCCATTTGCAAAGGTCTGCCGATACACCAATTAGAAGATGCAAGATTCGAGATGTTAAGCCCGCTAAAAGAGGGTAAGGAAAGCCCAGTTGTTGGAAGGATGTTATCCGAAGAGATCTTATTGAATTTAAGTTTGAGAATAACCCAAAATATAGCATAATGGAAGCACATAATTAATGTAGCCAACCCTACTTAATGTGGCTTGTTTTTGTTATCAGAAACGTGGAAAAAAAACTAGAGAAGTGCATTGCTTACATAACATGACAACAATCTTGCACTCCTCGAGGTTCCAAGCATTCAACTTCAACCACATATGTAAGGCTTTCCCTACAACCAGATCACAAAGTAAAGAGTGGGCAAGGGTACACCCATTAAATAAGCATGTAGGTAAGGGAAAATAGTGCACATGGATTATATCATGGGATATTATGTTTATCATCAACTATTCAATAAGCATGGTATTAGAGCAAAAATCTCAAACCAATGGTTAGGTACCCCATCCAAATAAGCACCATTCCCCCTCTACCAAAACTATAATCATAACCCAACAACACCTCACAACCATTACCAAACTCCACCCCTACCTCACACACGTTTGTGCACCCAAGCTCCAACATCACCAATGCCAGGTCACCCAACCTGTGTCGCTTAACCGTCGTTATATCCTCCATGCAACACATCCAACACTACCTACGGGAGCCACCATAACTTCTTTCCAAATGGCATCCAATGCACGCATCTAATTATGCATCTCAATATGGCTTGGCATATCTCACTGAGCTTCAATAGGTAGTGTTGAGATATGGCTTGGCATCCATTTATAGCAACACAACACATGCATATTGGTAGTTATCAACCAATGTGAGATATGCAAATGATCAACCATGTTGAGATATGCACGCATCTAATTATGCATCCATTTGACAATATGGCTTGGCATATCTCTATAAAGTCAGATGTAAGGCCTCAACACAATTATGTATGTGTGTCCCCTTTATAGCAACACAACACATGCATATTGGTAGTTATCAACCAATGTGTTGAGGCCTTACATCTGACTTTAGTTATTCTTAGATGGTAGCTTCTGACATGTGTTGTGGAGGTCAACTATAAACTACCATTAACGAGATGAAGACCCCTTTTTTCATGCCAATCATCAAGTTCGATAGCACAAACTATGACTTAGATGAGCAAAGTATAGCATTGATGTACGAGAAGCACACAATAAGGCGCATGTTCTAAAAAATAAAGCTTAAAGAGAAGAAACAATATTTTTCACTTGAAATGAGATCACATGCTCATCAAGTTGTTGATCCAATCTTTTGTCCTTCCTCATATCACCAATGAAGTGCTACATCATCCCACTACCAAAGGGATGTGGAAGTCCTTAAAGACCATGTACACCTTCCCTAAGAACATATCGAAAGTACTGCAATTTCATATTGACAAATCCCTTATGAGACAGAATGAATATCTATCTCCAGGGCAATACTCCACGATGAAATGAGCCTTTAATATGCTTTGTAGCTATGATTTGTATATGTGTGCCCCTCGTAAATCCAAATTTCTAATCACAAACTATGGTCAGGTATTTTCTTTTATGGTTTGACCTTACATATAAGGCTTTTTGTAATCACATGTTGACTCTACTTGAGACATTGGATACTAAGGATGCATGATAGGTTGAACCAAATGCCACGTCATTGTCCACTACTCCAACTAAGGACATCATTTATGCCACAATGACTTTCTACGATTAAGGACATGGTTGTAAACATGGTCCAAGTGTAGGTGTGGACATGTGACCAGTAAATACGAGTCCACCATACAATGCACATATTATCTGGATGATGTCGAGAACATGATGTCGGGTGACTATGGCGATGGTGTCCAAGATGACGTCACAGGTGGAATCCAAGATGATGTCGAGAACATGGTGTTGTTCGTGATTTAGTCGGTCGTGAGGTAGAGGCCACGGTAAATGCATGCAGAGGCTATGGAGACATCATGTTCATGATGCTGGAATCCTTAGTCAGTGACCCATGATAATGTTGATTACTTGGACGTTTTCCTCCAACTTTAGCCATCTTAGTCGCCAGACTGCCGATTAATCCTTAGTCAGTGACCACGCCGACCAAATATCGACTATTGCTTTCTGCAACCTTGGGCCCATACCTGCTACGAGAACACCCTCACCTCCACCTCGAATCCTCAGTTACGAAAGAGGCATTGGACGATGTCGTCGGGGCAGCTGAGCTCGTTTTCCTCCAACTCACTCTGCAACACTGTCACCATAGCCTCTACCTGCGTTACCAACCTACGACAGTCGAGCGACTAATCGGATTTAGTGGGCATTAGTTTGTTTTTAAATTTTAATTAGTTTAAATATATAAATCAATTTTTATACACATATTCTTATATATTTACATTGATTTGTATATTTTCTATACTATCGTAATGAAATAAAAGAAGTAATTGTCTATAAATATAACACGAAGCATATTATAATGAGTTTGCTTTTAATAAATCAAAAAACAAAAAATTAAAAAAAACTCTATGTAAAAGTCGACCGAGTAATCGTTTGACTAGGCCGACTAGTCGGCCTAAATAGTCGAGTTAACCGACTAATGGCTGACTAGGCCTAGTCGAGTCGGCTACCCCCCCCCCCCCCGACTCAACTAGTAAAGATGACTAATCGGCCTAGTCGACCGACTTTTACAATAATGCATGGGCCTACAAGAGGGAGGTTACATAATAGATGTGGGGGAGCCGCCAAGGGAGTTCTCCACCAACAGGAAAGCATGATCGGTGATCCAGAGTTACATGGCTTGGAAGGCAACCTCGAATTGGTCGCAGAGGATGACCTCGCAGTTCATGCATGCATCCCCTTCCAATTAGGCCCATGGGATGCCTTGGTAAGCCATGCGGAGAGGGGAATTGTGACTCGGGTCGGGGGAGAGATTGGATATGGAGAGGGGCATGGGAGGTTGCCTTTGTTAGTGGTAGTGGTTATACTGATGGAGGGGACGAGGTCAAGGCAAGCACAACCATTGATGGAAGCAATGTGGGGAGATGAGATCGGGGCGGAGCTCGAGCAACGTTGAGAGGGGGAGGAGAGGAAGGTGAGGGGAACGGAGGGTATACTTTCATAAATATGATAAACAATAAGGGTATATACATTTTTTTGACAGAATCGGGTTTATTTTAACGGTCAAATGGATGGAAGTTAACTGCAAGGTCTGTAGTGTAACAACTAGCAAGTTTATGAGGCTAAGGTGATAATTACGATGTTTACATAGTCGACAAGATAGTTAACAAAGTTTCTAAGGTTCATGAGTAAAAATTCCTTGCTGCAATATATAAGTTTCTAGGTATGATAAGCATAACTGATTAGTTAATTAAACACATTCCATCATCCTTGGGAGGATGTACAGCAGTTTACCCAATTTTAGTCCATTCATAGTGGATGAACAGTTGTTAGATGTGTTGATGGACATCATTCTCCCATCACTGCTCATAGAAATATACATCTCTCACCCTAACTCTCACTTCATGAGTCTGGTTAGCCCTTTAATTTCCACTAAGCATGCTATCTGCTAGATAGATTTCTAAGGAGCTTAACTGGAAATCATTTTTTATAATGTATTTGTTATGTTTCGGGATATGCAGATATACAGATCGAAAGGGATGAGTGAAGATGGTCATGAGAAAAAGAGTGGGCCTCACCTGATGGTCTTATATGATAGATATGTAGCCTTCATTTCAGATACTATGCCTAGTTTTTTGTTAAAACATTTCTTTGGCCATCTCCATTTTCGGAGACTTAGATTGGTCTTTCTACATTTTATCCCCTTAGTCACAGTTTCAATGTGTCTTGGCAGTTCAGGAAGTATTATCATGGGTCCTTCCCAAAGCTAGATGTCATTAGTTCAAGCAACCCTTTTAGCTTTTGTATTTAGATGTCCAAAGTCCTACTCATGTTGGTGATTAATATGGACATCATTCTTATTTGGTCATTTTTTTATGAATTTTCTCGTAAAACTTGGTGTCTATGTTAAAAGTTGTGTGAACTGGGACATGTTCTGTAAATTATTTTTATCTCTATCAATGAAACTACAAATTAATTTTCCACCTCCATTTAAGTTGGTTGTTTTGATAATGCACTTGAAGTTTGCATTTCTTTTATGCATACCTTATTTGGGATGTTGAGCCGGCTCGGAGATGGAAAGGAAGGCCAAAAAGGTTTTGGAATGAGACTATCAGAAGGGATCCTAGTTAATTGGATCTAAGCTTGAGAATGGCCCAGGATAATCTGAATGGGGGCAAAGAATCCATGTAGTTGACCCTACTAAATGTGGGAAAAGGCTTTGTTGTTGTTATTCTACACGTTGTTTCAAGTCCTTGGCATCATTCATCAGACCTCATGTCTACCTCTCAACATAATGGAGTAGCCGAGAGGAAACAAAGACACTTTCTTGATGTTGGCCGCACACCCCCGTGCATTGTAGTTCTCCTATTTACTTCAGAGATGTGACTCTGAGAGTCCTCTATATTATTAATTGCATGTATTCCTCAGTCATTTATAAACGGACAATGTAAATTATTATTTTTCTAGATAAGGATCTTTTCATGTGTTCTCAATGTCTCTTGGTATGATGTCTTTGCCCACAATCCTGGGCCTTGTCAGGACAATCTAGCAACCTAGGCCATCAAGTGTCTTTAATGGAATACTCCATGACTCAGAAAAGTAGTAGATAGTTTGATCTTTCGCGTGGTTGATGCATTGTGCACACTGACGATATCATCTTTCAATTTGTTTCATGTCTTTCATGAATAGGATCTCAAGTTCAAACATAAAAATCTGGTGGGGTGTTTCTTTACCTCTTTATATAACATAGGAGACAAGTTCTCGCAGATACAATCAGATTTAGACCATGTATTCTTCCAATCCAACATATGAACCAACATTAAGGTAACTCGAGTTTCAATGACATTTGAAGTGATGTATATGATATTTCCAATCTCGATGGTCATATTACCTTGGAGAAAGGTAAAGGAGCATGCACTCAAAACCCATTTTCAGATATGCCACACTTGAGCATCTATCACCAATATACATAAAGTTTCAACTTACCTTTCTATCATCACTATAGTGAGGCCTCCCAAGATACTCAGTGGAGGGATTATATACGTCAAGAAATGGGTGCTTTGGTCTCGATGTTCCCATTGTATAGTTGTTTATTGTAAATGGGTCTTCGATGCCAAACACTATGGTGATGCTTGAGTAGAGATATATAGGGCTTGTCTTACGACCAAGGGCTACACTTAAACTTATGATGTCAACTAACTTGACACCTCTCTTGTCACTCATCTATATATCACATACTGTGAAACACACACACACATGCATGTATATATGTATGTACATGTAGATATACATTCATATACACATCATGCATATCAAATGTATAAATTAATACTCATGTATTAAAGGTTATATATGTGTGTGCTTACATATATGACACATTACATATACTCATATATGACACATTGTATTATAGAGAAAGTAAGGGGCATCGAGAAGAAAGGCTTTAAACTTTGGTATTCAGGTAAAGATAAGGGAAGAAATGGTGGTTGAGTGGTTGTTCATACGGACTTGAAGGATTGTGTGGTTGAAGTAGAAAGATTCAGGGATCAGATTATTTTGCTAAAAGTGGTGCTCGGAGAAGAAATTGTGAATATCATCTCGATTTATGCACCGCAAATTAGTTAAACAAGCTTTGGATTTGGATAAGATTATGCAAGAAATCCCACAAAGAGAGATGATTTGCCTAGGTGGAGATCTTAATGGACATGTGGGAAAGGATGCTTCAGGGTATGCTAATATTCGTGGAGGACATAGCCTCGGGGATAGAAATGAAGAAGGAAAAATCATTCTGAATTTTGTCACTGTTAGAGATTGCAGAAGATTTCTTTCTTTATATTATATTGTAACCCCACGAGGGCTTTTATGTTACGAGAATATTTTATGTGGCTATTTGTCAAGAGAATATTCTATAGAGAATATTCTATATTCTATGAAGAATATTCTATAGAATATTCTCCTTTGAGCCCTATAGGGTTTAGTCCTATATAAGGACCCTCAGACCTCTTGAATAAATAACGGATCATCTTTTCTTATCATTCTTTTACATGGTATCAGAGCAACAGTCCTAGGCCGGTGTTCTGACCTAATTACCCCTCCGCCACCGCCAACCCTCCAAGTTCATCTGCAGCCACGTGCAGCCTCGGGTCTCCGCACCTCCTGCCTTAGGCTCCCACTGCCTTAGGCTCGCGCAGCCTCGGCTGAGTGTCGCCAAGCTGCTCTAGGGCAGCCATGTACCACTGCCAGGCCTGCCTCGCGCCTCCTCGCGCTGCCAGGAACCTCCGCCAGCCCTCTCAGGGCCTCCTTGCGCCGTCAGGCCGACTCCGTCAAGCCCCCTCTTGTGCCATCAAACGATCATTGCCTCATCCTTCTTATTCCTTGATGAGAGTTTAGATATTTGATGATAAATTGAGGCAAGATATACTCTTTAGGTCACTTTTTCTTGACCTAAGCCGCCACGATGACGTCTGCCGAAATCAAGCCCACGTACCCTACTTCTTCTTTGCTGGTACGGGGCACTTCTATCAAGTTGAAGGGCTCCGAAAATTATGTTCTATGGTCTCGGTCTTTCAAAGTGTTCGTTGGTGGCCAGTGCAAGAGCTACGTTCTTACAAAAATTTCACTGCGAAAACTGATAAGGACTATGAAACTCGGTTTGTTGATAATTGTCAGGTTATCACTTGGATGACGAACAGTGTCGATCCAAACATTGTTGCGAATCTTCTTTACAAAGTCACCGCTAAGGCAATGTGGGAAAACCTTGAGCGTACATATTCTCAGAAGACGAGTAAGTCTCGTCTGTCAGATATATACACAAGGATTTGGTCTGCTACTCAGGGAGAATCAAGTTTTATCGAATACTACATGCTTCCTACAAGCCTTTTTGAGGAACTCCTTATTTTTCAGCATGCATGTTGTGATAAACAAGTAGGAGAACGTGCTGAATGGCAGGTTTACAGATTTCTCTCGGGGCTAAATCCAAAATATAAGCCTGTAAAAGATCAGTTTCTGATGGCTGATACTCTACCTACTCTTGAGACCATCTTCGGACGCTTACAGGAGCTAGAGGCTCCAATTCAGCACTCTGCCACCCACACCTCTACAGAGACGATGGCCCACTATACCTCCTCAGAATACAGAGGGCGTCATAACTATCAAGGAGGACGGGGACGTAACTCAGGGCGTGGATGTGGTCGAGAATCTGGACGCAGTCGTGACTCTGGACGCGGACGCGAGCGTGGACGTGAGGATTTAGTCTGCTACTCAGGGAGAATCAAGTCTTATCGAATACTACATGCTTCCTACAAGCCTTTTTGAGGAACTCCTTATTTTTTAGCATGTATGTTGTGATAAACAAGTAGGAGAACGTGTTGAATGACAGGTTTACAGATTTTTCTCAGGCTAAATCCAAAATATAAGCCTGTAAAAGATCAGTTTCTGATGGCCGATACTCTACCTACTCTTGAGACCATCTTCGGACGCTTACAGGAGCTAGATGCTCCACTTCAGCACTCTACCACCCACACCTCTACAGATACGATGGCCCACTATACCTCCTCAGAATACAGAGGGCGTCATAACTATCAAGGAGGACGGGGATGTGACTCAGGGCGTGGACGTGGTCGAGAATCTGGACGCAGCCGTGACTCTAGACGCGGACGCGATCGTGGACGTGATCGTGATTCTTCTGCTCGGTATCTAGCATGTGTACACTGTGGACGCCGGAATCACCCTTCTGATCGCGGATGGGCAACGTTTGGGATGCAAACTAATGCTAACAATGCCTATGATGAAGTATCATATGATGCAACTGCGGAACCATCTACTCAGCAAACCAGTGAGGCGCAACCCCATTCACTGCTTCTGAATATGCTTGCTTATGACAACTGCTGCAAGAATCTAGTCCTTATGATAGTAATGCTTCTTCCCCTACCGCTAGCTTGGCTACTACCTCAAGTACAATAACAAACTTTGTCTCTGCCTTTAAGCATGCATGGATTATTGATTCTGGAGCCTCTACCCATCTGACGGGAGAAGGAAGTTTGCTAACCTCCTCCCAGCCATCTTCCTCTGTGAAGACTATTCGGGTTGCTAATGAGGATCATTCCCCAGTGACTGTTGTTCGTATTGTCAACTTTTCTTCCAAGTTGCATCTGACAGATGTTCATTGTGCCACTGCTTTTCCTCTTAGCCTTCTATCAGTACAGAAGCTATGTCATCAGCTTAACTGTCGTGTTATTTTTGACGAGGTTTGTTGTTATTTTCATGACATCCAGACGAGGAAGATTTTTGGTGGGGGTCATGAGAGGAACGACCTTTATTACCTCGACATCCCTTCTGATTCCAACTTTGCTGGTGCAGTCTCCATCTCTGAAGATCCTTTTCTATGGCACCATTGCCTTGGTCACCCTTCTGCTAAAGCTCTCTCCATGATGTTCCCTGAACTTTCTATGCTGAAATCTTTTGAGTGTGAAGCATGTCAGTTCGAGAAACATCATCGAGCCTCCTTTCCTGCACGGACTGAGTCTCGCCGCCGTACTCCATTTGCACTTGTTCACTGTGATATCTGGGGACCCTGTCCGGTCCGAAGTCTAAGTGGTCATAAATATTTTGCTGTCTTCTTGGATGACTATAGTCGATCATCTTGGGTTTTCCTGTTAAAGGAACGTTCAGAAATTAACGATATTATCAAGAATTTCTTTTACTATGTCAAAAACATCTTCTCCACTACTGTTAAAATATTTCATTTTGATAATGCATTGGAATTTACACATAACGATTTGACATCCTTCTTTGCTTCCCAGGATGCTATCCATCAAACCTCTTGCCCATATACCTCCCAACAGAATGGGGTAGCCGAAAGGAAACTTCGACATCTCCTCGGCATTGCTCGCTCTCTTCTTACCCAAATGAAGGTCCCCAAAACCTATTGGGGAGATGCTATTCTCACTGTTGTCCATCTTATCAACAGAGTTCCCTCTGTTTCCCTAAATGACTCCACATCCTTTGCCTTATTGTATCCAAATGACTCACCATTTCCTCTACCTCTGTGGATTTTTTGATGCACCGCCATGTTCAAAACTTTCATACTGCAGACAAATTGTCGTCACGTGCAATTAAATGTGTTTTTCTGGTTATTCCCAAATAAAGAAAGGGTATAGATGCTATGACCCTTGTGGTAAATGCTATTATATATCAGCTGATGTCACCTTTTCCGAACAAACTCACTTCTTCAATCAAGATGTGTCTGACATACTATTAGAACTTCCTCCTCCACCAATTGTCTATAAAAGAAAACATGTGTCCTCTCTTGTCCATGTTCCTCTACTTGTTCCTTTGTTGCAGGAAAATATGCCATCTTCAAGTGCCCCCGCCAACACTACTCCGGATGGTGCTCAGGAGCTTCCCATTGCCCTACGCAAAACAAAGAGGCAATGTACTATTCATCCTATGTCTAATTTCACGTCCACTGATATCATATCATGTTCTGATAAAAGATATGCAGATGCTTTTATGACAATCTCTGTCCCAAGAGACTATCACAGTGCATTACAGGACCGCGGGTGGCGACAAGCTATGAATGAAGAAATGGATGCACTTAATTCCAGAGGAACATGGGATCTAGTTCAGTGTCCCAAAGGTGTCAGGCATGTTGCCTGCAGATGGGTCTTTACTATGAAACATTCTCCATATCGTTCTATTGACAAACTGAAAGCAAGACTTGTGGCAAAAGGCTTTACACAGATATATGGAGTTGATTACTTCGAGACTTCTCACCTGTTGCCAGGATGGGGTCTATTCGCACTATCCTCTCTATAAACGTGAACAAAGGATGGCCTATTTTTCAACTGGATGTCAAGAATGCATTTCTATATGGTGATCTTGAGGAAGAGGTTTACATGATGCAACCCCCAAGTTATGAAGTCAAGGGGGAGTATGTTCGCCGCCTTCACAAAGCAATTTATGGTCTAAAGCAAAGTCCGAGGGCATGGTTTGACAAACTTAGTTCAAATATTAGCACTCTGGGCTTTCAGAGAACTACATCTGACCATTCTGTCTTTGTCAGAAAACGATCAACAGTTATTGTCATACTAGCTGTATATGTGGATGACATGGTTGTTACAAGTGATGATGATAAAGGAGGGCTAGAAGTGAAAACTTTTCTGCAAAAGGTTTTTATCACCAAAGATCTGAGGCAATCGTTATTTTATGGGTATAGAAGTCTTACGCACTAAGAAGGGGCTTCATATGTCACAAAGAAAGTACTACTTAGATATAATAACTGAGGCAGGACTACTTGGGTGCAGGCCCTCTGGCATACCTACAGAACCATAGAAACATTCTACCCCAGATGATCCTGCCTTTGAAGATACTACAAGATACAGAAGCTCGGTTGGCAAACTTTTGTACCTTACTGTTACTAGGATAGACATATCATATATTGTGAACCGAGCTAGCCAACACATGGAGAAACCATGCTACAACCACCGGTAAGATGTTCTTCAGATCCTTCGCTACCTGAAGGAATCCCCTGGACGTGGTCTATTCTATGGGGCAAATGGATACACTAAGGTTGCTGCTTATGTTGATGCTGATTATGCAAGCTCACCTAAGGATCGTCGTTCTACGACGGGCTATGCGATTATGGTAGGAGGTAACCTTGTTAGTTGGAGGAGCAAGAAGCAGACGGTGGTTTCCCGATCCAGTGCAGAGACAGAATATAGGGCAATGGCCCAAGCCACATGCGAAATTACCTGGTTACTGTCTCATTTGCAAGAACTCAATATTGCTATCACTACTCATGTTCCTCTATACTGTGATAACAAATCTGCCACTTACATTGCTACAAATCCTGTGTTCCATGAGATCGACTATCATTCTGTTCGTGATGTTATACGAGAAGGCAAGATTTCTACACTACATATCTCAACATATCTTCAACTTGCAGACATATTCACAAAGGCCTTATCAAAGAAGTGCCTTTCCTGGATATCTTCCAAGTTGGGCATGATCGATGGATATGCTCCAACTTAAGGGGGAGTGTTTGAGATTGCAGAAGATTTCTTTCTTAATATTATATTGTAACCCCACGAGGGCTTTTATGTTAAGAGAATATTCTATGTGGTTATTTGTCAAGAGAATATTCTATAGAGAATATTCTATATTCTATAAAGAATATTTTATAGAATATTCTCCTTTGAGCCCTCTAGGGTTTAGTCCTATATAAGGACCCCTAGACCTCTTGAATAAACAATGAATCATCTTTTCTTATCATTCTTTCACAGTCATGACTTATGATATTTTCGTAGCAAACATTATCTTCAAAAGGAGGAAGGAGCATTTAATAATGTATAAGAATGGTCAGACTAGAACATAGATAGATTACTTTCATTGAGGAGAAGAGATCAGTTAGGTTGCAAAGACTGCAAAGTAAACCCATAAGAGGGTTTGAGCACCCAACATCTCTTGTTGGTCATTGATGTGCAAATAAAAAGGCAGGTAAAGAAAAGGAGGATTTCCAATATCACTAGAACTAGATGGTGGAATCTTCAATTGAAGCAATCAAGCTTCAAGGAGAAGGTTTTAAAAGACTTATCTTGGGATTGTAGCGGAAGTGTAAAACGAGATGTGGGAGGTGGTAGCATCTTGTATTTGAAGGATAGCCAAAGAGATGTTAGGCAAGTCAAAGGGAGGAGCTCCGGGCCAAAAGGAAGCTTGGTGGTGGACTGAAGGGGTGCAAGAGAAGCACAAAATTAAAAGAACATGCTTTAAAGTTGTCTAAGAATAGAACACTCTCGCTGCTTAATGCTTACAGCCGAAGGAAAGCACCGATCACAAATACAAAATAGCAAAGAAGGAAGCAAAGAAGGTTGTAAGTGAAGCTAAGTCAAAAGCTTGTGAAGTCAAAATGATGTATGTGATGTGTTCACCGTGAGAAGCTGTTGAAGTTGAAGAAGATGCGTGAGAAGCTTGAATATCTGTGGGTTTTATTAAGAACCCAAATTTAAGAGAGTTGGAGAGCATGCCACTTAGTGAGATGCATTATGGATGATGAGATCACATGCATTTTACTCATAAGGATATAGAGACTAGATGGAAGCAGTATTTCATAAACTTTTCATTGGATAAGGAAATAGAGATGTCACTTTGGGAGATATAGCTAGTAGTAAAAGTTACTTGAATCGTACAAGCTATAGAGTAGAGGAGGCTTTGGTGATTATGAGACCTGCGAAATGTGTAAGACCTAATGACATTCCTCTAGAAGTATGGAGAGTTTTAGGTGAGCGTGGTTCGACTTGGCTTGTAAAGTTACTCAATGTTATTTGATGAATCAAGAAATGCATGAAGATTGGAGGAGAAACATCGTAGTGCCTCTTTATAAGAACAAAGAAGACATTCGAAATCGTTCAAATTACAGAGGTATCAAGTTGATGAGTCACACTATGAAAATTTGGGAATGTGTGATTGAAAGAAGGTTGAGGTAAGTTTTCAAAGTAAAAGACAATTTGGATTCATGTCAGGTCGCTCAATTATTGATGTCATCCATTTGCTGAGGAGAACAATAGAGATTTATAGAGCTAAAAGGAAGAACATCCATATGATTTTTATTGATTTGGAGAAGGCTTATAAATATATCCCACGGGAGATATTGTAGAGAGTTTTAGAGAAGAGAAAAGTAAATTTCATATACATTAACATCATAAAAGATGTGTTATAATAGGGCTACATCTTGTATAAGGATACAATCTGGGAAGACTGACTATTTTGACATCAACCTCGGTCTGCATCAAAGTTCAGCTTTGAATCCATTCCTTTTTACTTTGATTATGGACTTGTTGACAAGTCACATTCAGGATGAGACCTCGGTGTATGCTATCCGTTGATGATATTGTGTTGACTGATGAGACTAGAGATGGAATAAATGAGAAGCTTGAGGTCTGGAGACATGCATTCGAGGCTAAAGGATTTCGTATAAGTAGGGCTAAGACTGCATATATGGAGTGCATTTTTAATGGAAGAAGTAGTGAAGGAACCGATGTGAAGATTGATGACGATAAATACTCAGAAGATATATTCTTTTAAATACTTAGGACCTATTTTACAACATGATGGGAAAATTGATGGGGATGTTACAAAAGTGGAAAGGAGCCTCTACTGCTCTCTGTGATAAGAAAATTCCTTTGAAAATCAAAGGAAAGTTTTACAAAGCAACTGTAAGACCTGCTATGCTCCATGGATCTAAATGTTGACATGTGAACCATAGACATGTGCAGAGAATGACAGTAGCAGAAATGAAAATGCTAAGGTGGATGTGTGGACATGCATGTAAAGATCGGATTTGGAATGACGCAATTAGATGGAAAGTTGGTGTAGCTCTGATCGAAAATAAGATACGGGAAAATCGCTTAAGGTGGTTCGGTCACTTGCAAAGGAGGTCAGCTGATGTACTGGTGAGGAGATGCTAGCTTTGGGATCTTGAACCGGCTAAGAAAGATCAAGGAAGGCCCAGGAAGTGTTGGAATGAAACTATACGAAGGGATCTTAGTTTTTTGGATCTAAGACTGAGAATGACCCATGATAAATCTAGATGAAGGCAAAAAATTCATGCAGCCAATACTACTTAATGTGGGAAAAGGCTTTGTTGTTGTTGTCCCGAAATGGGATGATTTTGGGGATATAAGTCTTTTTGTTGTGATTCCTTTTTTGTGATTTCCCAAGATAGATTTTATGAATGCTTCACTAGAGAATTATATTGCACTTTCATTGTCAACAATGATAATATAGAATACATTTTCTTACTTGAATTTTTTTATTTGGATAGTGTTAAATCATCAACTATAAATAAATCTTAAATACCTTGTTTTGTTATTATATTTTTCTAATATTTTTAATTAGAATGTTAGAAACCGTGTAATCTGCATAAGCCTCGATATACCCCGCATATCCGCTTAATCTCTTTAGACAGCATGATTGCACAAATACCATATACTGTATTTCTAAATCTTATTGGAAATGGCAGAAGGAGAATATATAGCAGCAATTGCTGGGCCAGATTTAAATTGATCAGGAACCTACACCATTAGGAAAAATAAATGAAGGAAAAGGCTCAGACACATAGTTGTTGGTATTCCAGTGAACTGGAGCGAAGGCACCGAGAAAGGAACTCCTTAGGAACATCACGAATAGGACCGATGTTGGAGGGCAATTGAGAAGTCTTGGACATTTTGATACATGAAGGGTCCCTCATGAAGCTAAGTCTAACCCCCTCCCCCCCCCACACACACAAATCTTGTGACCACAGACCGTATGTAATCATACCTCGATATAGCACATGAACTTCAAAAAATAAACCATAAATTGCATACAAGAACGATTATTCATAAGATCTTATCGTTGGCAATCTTTTATTGGACAAGTCAAGAGATAAAGTCAATTAGAGCCATTTCTTACCCTCTTAAATGGACTTATGTTTAAAATTGTGGACTTCCATGTTAAAGGACATGAGTTCAGATCCTAGACGGGTGACGAGTCGCTAAATACAATGATTAATTCGTGTTCGTTGTAGCACGTGTACTTAGCGAGTCGGTCAGAACCGAGAGAAGATCTCCGTGAAGAGTGTCTCGGCTTAATTTATATCCCGGGCAAGTCAAACTCAGGGAGGCAAAGGAACAACTTAGGTTTTAATTCAAAAACTTAGGTCTAGATATCCACGCGGTTTTTTTAGATTTTTTTAATGCAAAAACAAAGGTGAAAGGTGAATGCAAGTGAATTAAGACACTACGAAAGCATACAACAAGGCCAAATTAATTTTAATGTCAAATTAATCCAATTCAGCCAAATTATATTTTTCCTAAAGTCCTAATCCAGTGGGGAACACAAAATACATTTTTTGTATTTTTTAGGTTAAAAATGCAATAATGAAAAATGCACACTTTTTATGGGTTTTTTTTGCAATTTATCACACAAACAGTAAGCAAAAATTATGAAAAAAATTACTGGAAGTAAAACATGATGCAAGGAGACTACAGTAATTTTTTTGGATTTTTCTGACAAATTGTGAATTTTTTATGAATTTTTTAGTGAAAACAGAGTGGAAATGAGTAATTAATTCCTATTAAATCCATGCTATCAAATTAGTCCGAGAGCAAATTATCTCAAAAAGATATTTAAATAAGCAATCCAGGAGAGTTGAAATTTCGCAAAAATGATTTATGTAGATTTAATTAAAAATCAAACACAATATCCACTCTACAAATTATTCCAAGTACATGGCAACTCTAATGGACGTGAAATTTGGACAGTAAGTTCATCACATATCAAGGCATCATCTCCAATGTTTTTGGAATTTTTAGAGGAACCGTGTGTAAGATATAATTTTAATGGCACAAAATGGGTAAAATATATGGATTTTTAGTTAAACAATTTTAATTAATTACCCAATGACAACAAAAATATAAATAAATATCCATGAGGTATAGAATGAGTTGCTCAACATTACCATATTTTTCTTTGAATAAAAAGATGCAAAAAATGAGTCCAAATTAAAGCACAAACACAGGGTTATCCATGCAAAGATTAATTAAACAAGAACATAACAAAACATGTACGAGGACCTATTTGTAATTACAGAAACTTGACGGAAAAAATGTGCAATATTTACATTAAAAAATTTAGAAAGAAAAAGACCTTCTTCTTCCCTTTGTGCGCAGGAGAAGGAGAACCCAACTGGAGATGAGGTCGGCGGCGGCGGCGGGGCCACTCGCATCCGCGCGCGGGGGTCGGCGGGTGCGCAGGCGGCGGCGTGAGCGGGGCCGCGCCTGGAGCGGAAGGCCGCGACTGAGAGGAGGTTGGTGAAGCTGGCGGTGGAGGAAGCCTGCTGGGGGGAGGCGGCGAGCGGGTGCCGCGCCTTCGCGCGGAAGAGGGTTGGGGGGAGGCGGAGCCCGGCGGTTGGTGGCGGAGGCGAGCGGTGGGCCGCGGGAGTCCGGCGGCCTGGTGGTTAGGCTGCGGCGGCGCCGCCGCTTGGAGGGAAGGGGAGGGGCGGTGGGCGTGAACCTGCCGCTATTTTTTTTATTTTTTTTCTTTTTTTTGCTGTAATAAAAAAAACTTTTTTTTGTTTTAGATTTTTTTAGATTTTTTTAATTTGGTTTAAACATGGAAGGAAATGAAAATATATACAAAAGGAAAGGGAAAAAAATGGTAGAGGGAGGTGGTGGAGAAGATGAATGGTGGTGATGTGATAACAAAGAAAATAAGCGAAGGGTGATAATGGACTAAAAAAATTGCAACGATAAAAATAAAAAAATTGATAAGATGAAACGAAATTACCTACGATGAACGCGGATGCCTATGGAGTGCTCACGAGAGCACGGTCTTCGCTCAAATCGCCGGCGTGCGATGAGCTCGAGCAGCGCGCGGTTGCGGCTGCGATGTTGGCCAAAAAGCCAACGGATCTCACCGGAGAGAGGGCCGTCGTCGCTCGACCGCGGTTGCGTCGCTGTCACCGATTCAACTCTGGGAACTTGGCTCTCCTCACATAAAGATGGATCAAAAGCAAATTGAGGAGGATGATATGTATATATAGATGATGAAATGAGAGGTTATTAAAGTGGTGGGAGGTTATATTATTAATGGAGTTGAATGGGAGGTTTAAAAAATGGTGGAGTTGAATGGAGGTTGGTGGTAAAGAGTTGAATGGTGGTTATTGTAGAGAATGGAAATTAAATAAATAAATGAAATAAAGTTGGCTACTTTAATTAAAATAATTTAAAAAGAGAAGACAAAAAGTGGAGAATTTACAAAAGAAGACAAAACACCATGTACAATTTTTGTTTACTTTTCTAATTTGTAATTTTTTATCTTTTTAATAAGAGATATTTACAACAGAAAAATACAATAAAATAGTACAATCAAAATACAACACAATCATGATATTTTTGTATTTTTTAGTAATTATGAAAGATACAATAAAAATTTAAGAAAGAATGAATATATACAAGGTATACAATGTACATCTAGGTCCCAAAACCCAACTTTTGCAAATGAGCTCCGATTTTAATGAAACCACTTCCATTGGATAGATAATTTTCTAACTTGAACTTTAAAAGTGAGTTTGGTGAATTTGGAGTTCATACGGAGCGGGAATTTAGCTTGAAATTTGGTCTTTACGACTTTTTCCTATTGGGATCTAGGAGCATTTATTTGACATTTAATTTGTTTTGTATTTTTGTATTTTTATATACATTGATATGAACATGTTGTAGAGAGAATTAGCCAAAAAGGAGTTGATATGAAATTATTAAAAATACATGAAGTTTTGGGCTATTTACATGTATAAGACTCCTTTATTTTTGCGGCTTTTTTATGTGTAATTTATTTTGTACAATCTAATATATAATAATTAGTGTGTTTTATTTACAAGAGACATTTTGTTAATTTAATGAATTTACGTACATTTTTATGAGCTTTTACTTGGAGATTTTGCTAAGATCAAGATATTGAGATGATGAATCGTGGATTCATCAACGGGCATACCAAAAAGTAAAGCATGGAACACTCTGCATTTCGAAGAATGCTTACATGGTTGGATTCACTTTTTAGGGAACAAAGGATTGATGCAAATATCACTCATAAAACTAATGCGGGATAGTTGAGGTGGAGATAAGATCTAAAAGTACTCAATGATAAGGTGCTTTGTTAAGATAAAATGTAAATACAATAGAGCCGCAATGAGACCTCAAATATTTTACAGCAACAAGTGTAGGACAGTAAACTATAAACATGTGTAGAGAAACACGTAGTGAAGGCAAATATGCTCCAAGGTACAAATAAAAAACAAAATGAGGGAAATTGATGTAAGATGGTTTGCTTCAATTCAACAACATGAGAAGTTCAAACAAAATCTTTGCAGGAGGAAGCATAAAAGACCACAAAATTGTTAGAAGGAAAGTGTGAAAAAGGATGACTTTTTGGAAATAACACATTAAATTTGGCATAAAGCAAAGAACCTGTTGAGATCGTTGTACCTCTTTAGTATTATTTCTTATTTTCATTTTCTTTATGTACCTCTGATGCAATTTACTCAGGGTTTTTTGCCTATATAAGAGAACTTGGTATCTCATGAATATCAAGTAATCTTTTCTTCTAACATGGTATCAGAGCAACGGTCCTAGACCAGGGTTCCCATATCCCACCCCTAACCCTAACCCTACCCGTCGACCCTCCCCCCCACCGTGCGAACCACCAGCAGCCAACCGGCCTGCGAGCCCCTCCTTCCGCGCATGCCACCACCACACGCAGCAGCCCCTGTGGGGCCTCCCATCGCTGCCTAGCGACTTCCCCGCCACGCGCAGCAGCCTTACGCAGGGCCTCCCATCATCGCCCAACGGCTGGCATGCTGCAGCCTACAACTTGCAGCTCCCACCCTCGTTGAACCAGCCCCTTCCAAGTCTGATTCGCCCCTGACTTGTGATTCTGTTGCAGTTCGACCGTCTCGGAGGGACGATACAGTTTGATTTGGTTCGGGTTTCATGATTCTCAACATATAAATCATGTATCCGACTCTAGACTACAACAAAAATTGATGAGGATGGTTGTATGAGTCTACAGGTACAACCAATCCTTCAAATGTCAGTGTAGACTCACTCAGAACTAGGGCTGTAAAAAATTCTTAGGTTCGACATTCGCTAAGATTCGGCTCGGTAAAAGTTCGATTCAGATTCGATTTGAAGATAAACGAACCGAACCCGAACATGAGTTTGGGCTCGATTAAATAAACGAACCAAACCTCAAAAAACATAGGTTTGCTCAGGTTCGATTCGTTAAAAGCTCGATTATATACACTGATACATACATACATAAAAATATATACATATATATTGTACATATAAAGAAATATATATTCTCTCAAAATGTGAGGACTTTCTCTTAAATTTTCCATATGTATATATTATACATATAAAAAATCTCTCAAAATGTGGGAGCTTTCTCTTAATTTTTCCAAATCCATCCCTAATTTCAATTCAAGGGAAGAAACCCTCCCGAGTCTCACCTCCCTCAATCTCATCTCCCCTCCTGCGTGCGTGCAGCCGCCCATCCCCAACCCCTGCTGCGAGCGATTCCTCACCTCTCGCCCTCACGCTGTCACGCCGCCGCGTGCCGATCGTCCCCCTCCCCTCTCGCTGCACGTTGTCGGTCACCCCCACCCCCTCGGCTCCCACCCTCACACTGTCCGTCGCCCCTCTCCCATCTCGCCCTCACGTTGTCGCGGTGCCGCATGCCGATCATCCCCCTCGCCTCTCGCAGCATGTTGCCGGTCACCCCCCTCCCCCCTCGGCTCTCGCCCTCACACTGTTCGTCGTCCCTCTCCCATCTCGCCCTCACGCAGTGAAGAGCAGGCACATCTTGCTCGCACATCGTCGATCCTCTCTCTTGCACACTGTCGACCCACACAATGTTGGTCACATGCGCACCGCAACACACAGGTAGAATCCTTATGGTCACACGCACACCGCAACACACAGGTAGAATCCTTAAATCTAAGTAGGTTCCAATTTGTTGAATAAAGATGGGAGGGTGTAGAAAGAAGATGAACTAGGGATGAAATCAGATATGCGTGGTAGTGTGGGGGCATTTCTTTCAAGATAAAATGGATATTGGGACATTTTTCTCTAAAAAGGGCCATAACATCCCCACCTCATCTTATTTAATAGGACATATTCTATAAGATGTGTTTTTTATTATATATTATCATGAATTCGAATGAATGCTAAAGAATGTCCTAATAAGTAAATGATGCTATATGTTATTGTTGGGAAAATAAGAGAACTTGTTTATTCTATCAGCCCTAGGCTCTCTTATATAGGAGAGTAGCCTATGGGTAAACTACATAAAGAGTCCAACAGGAAAGTAAAATAACAATAAAGATACATAAGTGAGTAATATATATATATATATAGGGTCATATGTGGCTGCCCCCTAGGGGCAGCCAACATGGCTGCCCCCGCCTTATTTGGGCAAATTTTTTTATTTTTTTTGAAAAATAACACCATTTACATTCATCCCTATATCCCTCCTATATACCATTCGAATTTCGTCAGAAACATAGACTCTTACGGCCTCCATCCGGACAGTAATTTTTTAACGGTAACAGGATTTTTTTAAATCGATACCATCGAGATGGAGGCCGTAGGAGTCTCTGTTTCTGACGAAATTCGAATGGCATGTAGGAGGGATATATGGATGAATATACATGGTTTTATTTTTCAAAAAAATAAAAAAAAAATGCCGAAAAATGGGGCGGGGGCAGCCATGTTGGCTTCCCCCAGGGGGCAGCCCCATTTTTTCCATATATATATATATATACACACTCCCCCTCAATATGGAGCATAGATATCAATCATGCTCAGCTTTGACAAGCACTTCTGGAATGGCCCTCGAAATAGTGCCTTGGTAAAAATTCTTGTCGTTTGATCCTCTGAGCTAACATGGGATGTAGCAATAAATCCCTTCTAATCATATCACGTATAAAGTGGCAGTCAACTTCAATGTGCTTGGTTCGTTCATGGAATGCTGGGTTATATGCAATGAATAAGGCCGCCTGATTGTCACATTCCAAAGCCATAGGAAGTGGGACTTCTATATGTAAATCTGTAAGCACGGCCTTTACCCACATCATTTTTGTACTGACCTGGGCCATAGCCCTATATTCAGATTCAGCACTGGACATTGCCACAACAATTTGTTTCTTGCTCCTCCATGAGACTAGAGAATCTCCAATATACACAGCAAATCCAGAGGTGGACTTCCTGTCCTTGGGACACCCTGCGTAATCTGCATATGCACATGCTGAGATAGTACTCTCCTTGCCTTTCTTAAACAGTAAACCCGCACCTGAGGATGACTTGAGGTACCTGAGTATCATATGTATGGCATCCATGTGTACCTGACGTGGTTGCTCCATGAACTGGCTCACTCGACTCACAGCAAAGGCTATATCGGGCCCGGTAAATGTAACATAAAAAAGTTTGCCCACCGATTCTTTGTATCTTCTCCTATCCACCTCATCTATATCACCATCATATAATTTCATACTAGGATCCATAGGTGTGGTAGCGGGTCGGCAACCAAGCATTCTTGTTTCACTCAACAGGTCAGTGATGTATTTCCTCCGAGACATTACCAACCCATAAGGATTTCTAGCGAACTCCAGTCCCAGAAAATATCTAAGAACTCCAAGGTCCTTGGTAACAAATTCATGACCCAACATTTCTTTCGCCCCCTTTATTCCTTGTTCATCATCACCTGTAATCAGAATGTCGTCTACATATACCATAATAGCAATAATACCTCTGGAAGTCCTTTGTACAAACAAGGAATGATCAGCATTGGAACATTTGTACCCATGTTTCTCAAACAGGTCTGAGAGCTTCTGGAACCAAGCTCTAGGGCTCTGCTTAAGGCCATAGATGGCCTTATGAAGTCTGCACACCTTCGGACACTCTCCCTCAACAGCAAAACCAGGTGGTTGTTGCATGTAGACTTCCTCCTGTAAGTCACCATATAAGAATGCATTCTTCACATCCAACTGGTATAGCGGCCAATCACGAGTGATCGCAACAGAAAACAGGATCCGTAGAGTGGAGTGACGGGCCACCGACGAGAATGTATCAAGATAATCCACCCCATATGTTGTGTAAAGCCACGAGCAACAAGGCGAGCCTTGTATCTGTCAATATTTCCATCTGCGCTCTGCTTGACTGTAAATACCCACTTGCAGCATACTAGAGACACATCAGCGTGTGCATGAACCAAAATCCAGGTACCTCTAGACTGAAGAGCTGCCATTTCTTCCTCTATGGCTAAACGCCATCTACTATCCTTCAGTCCATAATTCCGTGGAATAGCCACTGCTGACAATGCAACGACGAAGTTCCTGAAATCTCCAGTTAGTCGATCAAAGGACACAGAAGATGCTATAGGATATGATGTGCAGCTCCGCTTCGGCTTTCGTAGGGCAATATGAACATCTAAATCATTTGTTCCCTCTTCTGGTCTCTGTAATACATCCTGCTCAGAAAAATCATCAGATCCATCAAAAATAGTATCTTCAGCACAGACTTCAGGCGGGCTAGATGATGAGCGATGACCATGAGCTAAAGTAGGTCTGCGGGTATAGTGAAATGGTAAAGGTGAAACAGGTACAATGACAGGAGGTGTAGAAGATGGTAACGATTTTGGTGATGATGGTGGTGGTGGTAGTGGTGGTGGTGGTGGCATGTATATAGCATCAGTATTATAAAGGGGTATCAACTGATCACCTGAAGCTGAGAAATACATAACATATTCAAAAAACGTTACATCAACACCGATAAGGTACCGCCTGCGCAAAGGATCGTAACACTTGTACCCCTTCTGAGTTCTGGAGTACTCGACGAAGACACACTTGAAGCCCTAGGAGATAGCTTGTCAGTCCCGAGAGACAACCGGTGGACAAAGGCGACCAAACCGAACACACGAGGAGTAAGGGAGAACAATTCTTTGTCAGGGAAAATAAGGGAGAAAGGTATCTTCTCACCTAGAACAGATGATGGCATACGATTGGTAAGGTAACATGGTGTAAGAACAGCATCACCCCAGAAGGGGTGAGGAGCATGACTCTGTATAAGAAGCGACCAGGTTACGTCAAGCGAATGGCGATGTTTCCTTTCAGCAACCCCATTCTGTTGGGAGGTATAGGCACAAGAAGTCTGGTGGATGATCCCTTAGAAAGAGAAATAAGTGGATAGGGTATGAGTACGAAATTCCAGGGCATTATCACTTCTCACAATTTTAAGAGATGCAGAAAAGCATTACGAACTTCATTAAGGAAATTGATGATAATATTCCCTGCTTCAGATTTATTCTTTAACAGAAATACCCATGACACACGAGAGAAAACATCCACAATAACTATATAAAACATGTGTCCCTGGTGATCAGGAACACGACTAAGACCCCAGATATCGACATGAAACAACTCAAACTTGGAGGTACTACTCCGACACCGACGACCGGGAAAGGTAGACCGATGATGCTTTCCCAACTGACAAGCCTCACATTGAATAAACGTGTGGGGCGAAACCTGAGGTAACACATGACGCAGTTTCTGAAGCAGTAGATATCCAAAGCGCAGGTGCCATAGTAATGGAGAGATGGGTCCAACAGGTAGGGATGAGGTTCCAGCAAAAGGAGTCCGACTGAGGCGATAGAGACCGCCTTGCTCAAGCCATGCCCAATCACGTTGCCCGTAAGGATGTCCTGAAGTACAAGAGAATACGGATCAAAAATTGCTCGGCAATGTAAATCTTTTGTAAGTTGGCTAATGGATAACAAATTCATCAAAAAATCTGGTGCATATAACACATTCTTGAGATGCATGGATAGAGTCAATCTAATCTCCCCCTGACCAGTAATTGGGGAATGTATTCCATTAGCAATAACTATTGTTCGACCTGGAGGAACCTGTCTGTATCCTGTAAGTAGACCTTGATCACCACACAGATGATGTGTGGCACCAGAGTCCATAATCCACTTTAAAGTATCTGATCCACTACTGCTGGTGAATGCATAGGTGCTACCTGATGTGCTGGTGGATGCAGATGCGGCAACGTCGATGTGTCTCTCAGAAGTAGATGCTGATGTAGCAGGACCGGATGGAGGAATGATGCCCCTCAGACGGTCTACAAGATCATCAAAGCGTTGATCCATAGATGACGCAAATGGGGCTCAATTTGTTCAGCGACTCGTGCAGAAGCTGGAAAGCCATGCTCTACCAGAACAATGGCAAAAGGTACATGACGGTCGAGTGCGACCTCCTCTACCACAAGGTCCACGACCTCAGAACTGATGGTGATGTCCTCGACCTCGATTTGCTGCCATGGTTGAGGTTGTTGAATTTGTAGCAGACGAAGGAATAGTGATGCGACTCAGACTATGAAATGCTTCCTCCATAGGAGGAATAGTAGAGTTTGCCAGAATCTGGGAACGTGATGCCTCGTACTCTGGATCAAGAGCAACAAGAAAGACACCTACCATAGTAGCATTCCGGTAGGTCTTTTGCTGCTCTGGAGTGTCTGTCAGGGGCATGAAGCTATAGAGCTTCTCCAACATTCCTCGTAGGGATGTGTATAGAGAGTGTAGAGGTCGGTCATTCTGCTTGATAGTAAATATGTCATGCTGGAGTTGCAGAATCTTTGTCTCATTCTTCGCCTGAGAATATGTAGTAGCCAGAATATCCCACATTGCTTTGGTTGTGGGCTGATGAAGAATATCATTGGCAATCTCATTTGCCAGGGTTCGAGATAGCCACACTTTGGCATATGCATCATCTGCCTCCCATGAGGCATTGACCCCGGTCTTCTCAGCATGCTCTTCTTCAGTAAGAATGTGTTTCTTACTGGTTGACTTCATCATACTCATGAACTGCATAGCCCATAGTTCATAATTCGAACCATCCATCTTCACAATCGGCGCTAGACCTCGGAAGGCGCCTATAGATAGGATATCTGCCTTGCTTTCTGACATAGTAATAACGGAAGACTGGGGTAGTAGACTGAAGATATAATCGTCTACACAGACATAAACGGGTTTAGTTGCATGTGTAGACTTCAAGCAACCAAACCCATTACTTTGGAGGCGCGCGCTTGACTTAGGGTTCTGCGTGCACGAGATTCAAGGAGGTCACACGCGAGGGGCACCCACGAGGATTACGCGCGCTCAAGGGACAGCACGCAGGGTTACCGCACAAAGATGCATGGTATGCGCAGGTCAACTGCTCAGGAGGCGCGCAAGGGGACCTTTCTTTGGGTCACAGCACGCACAGCAACCCCCCAGACACGGATCTCACGAGTTTGCGAGATCAAGGGCGATGGCGCATAGGCGGAGGCGGAGCACTTGGAGACGCGCGAAGGCGCACAGGAGTGCACGGAGGTGGAAGACGACACGCGCTGTGGCACGTGAATGTGCGCAGAAGTGCGCTGAGGTCAAAGGCGATCGTGCGCTGAGGCACGTGGAGGTGCGCGGAGATGCGCAGAGGTGTCAGAGGTGAGCGGGCTTGAGGGTAGGGCTAGGGTTAGGGTTTGGCTCGAGAACTCCATTCTAGGATCGTCGCTCTGATACCATGTTGGGAAAATAAGAGAACTTGTTTATTCCATCAGCCCTAGGCTCTCTTATATAAGAGAGTAGCCCATGGGTAAACTACATTAAGTGTCCAACAGGAAAGTAAAATAACAATAAAGATACATAAGTGAGTAATATATATATATATATCTACAATTATCATGTTTCTTGTTTGATGTGCCACTTTTATAATATGAATGGTGATAAGGTTGATACAACCGAACAAAGATTAGGTTTCACATTGACTTAGTTTCCTAATACATGTTATGTATATTGAATATTGTTTAGCACTATAATAATCTCTTATTTATATTATTTATTTTTTTAGAAAATAGCTTCTACACCATCCTCCCAACAATCTATTGATCAAGTAATATTAGAGAGAAATGAGATGAATGATGGTGAGACTAATGATGAATTGGTTAAAACAAGAGATGATCAGGTTGAAGTAAGTGAAACTGAAGAAGATGCAGGAGAAGGTAAAAAAAGAGCGAGGAAAAAACATCATTTGTGTGGTCCTTTTTTGAAGACATTTCTATCAAGACTGCTAAGAATAATGGGAAAGAAGGTGAAGAGAAACAAGCCGTGATTAGAACTAAATGCAAGTGTTGTGGAGAGGTTTTGTCTAAACATAAGAGTGGGACAACCAGTTACATGAAGAGGCATTTGAAAAATGTGTCCATATTACAAAAGATGCGATAAGAAAAACAAGCAATCGACCCTTTTCTTTTAACTCTACCACTGAGGAATTGGGTGAAATACTTGGATTTTCTGTGCCAACGTCATATGATTCGAAGAAGGTGAGAGATGCACTTGCAAGAATGATACTCATGCATGAGTACCCATTTAAGATGGTCGAGCACCTTGGATTTAATATTTTTGCAAAATTATTGAATTTTAGATATGAGATGATGTCTAGGAACACGATAAAAAATGAATGAATCAAGGTGTATGATTCTGAGAAAAAAAATTAAAGGCAAGTTTCAAGAACGTGGATCGCATTTCACTGACACATGATTGTTGGACATCCAATCAAACAATTGGATATATGTGTTTGACTGCTCATTTCATTGATCTAAAGTGGAAATTGTGAAAGTGTATCATTAGCTTTTGCGATTTAGAACCACCTCACACAGGGGTTGTGATTGGTGATGCAATTGCTAGATGTATCCAAGAGTGGGGGATTCAAGATGAAATTCAAATAATCACGTTGGTAATGCATCCAACAACACCGTTGTGGCTGAATTTTTAAGGGCCAATTTTGAGTCACGAAACAAGTTACACTTGAGAGGAAAGATCATCCATGTTAGGTGCACAACATGCATCTTAAATCTTATGGTGCAGGACGGGCTCAAGCATATTGAAAATACAATTGTCTCAATAAGGGAGAGTGTCAAATATTTGAAGAAATCAACTTCTCGCTTGTTTAAGTTTGGAGAGATTGCAAAACAACTTGATATTCCTACAAGTAAGGGTTGCACATTGATTGCCCAACAAGATGGAATTCTACATATTTAATATCGGAACATGCTTTGACATTCATGTTGGCATTTAGCCAATATGCTCTTCGAGATGCTAATTGCAAGTGGTTACCAACTTCTTCTGAGTAGATCAAGGTTGACAAAATATGCAAGTTCTTGGAAGTATTTAATGATGTCACTACAATCTTTTCTGGAGCAGCATACTCAACAGCTAACTTTTTCTTTCCTGAAATGTGTAGAGTAGAATGCTTATTACATTCTCAACTTTAATCTGAAGATGCTTCCATGAAATATATGGCTTCTGCAATGTGGGAGAAAATGAGCAAATATTGGGGTGACTGCAATTTGTTGTTGGCAATTGCAACAATCTTAGATCCACGAAATAAAATGCGCTTGGTTAAAATCGCCTTTCCTTTGTTGTATCCCGAACATGAGGTTGATTATAATTTGCATATGGTTAAAGATGCACTCTATGAAATTTATCAATCTTATGTGAAACAACCTGCCAAAGATTTGTGTGCTCGACCTCCAAAATCTAATGATTTTTTGAAGAAACGAGGGTTCAAAGGACGATAAATGTTTGACATGCTTGTCAGAAATGATGCAGAGCAACCTTCAAAATCAGATCTTGCTATATACCTAGAGGAAGGTCTTTATGTGGGTGAAAATGATGTTCGGGAGCAAGAGTTTGATGTTTTGGAGTGGTGGAGATTGAATTCCATCAAGTATCATTTTTTATGGAAGTTAGCCCGTGATATTTTAAGCATCCCCATAACAACTATATTTTCAGAGTTTGCATTTAGTGATGGAGGTCGAGTTCTCGATCCATATAGAAGCGCTTTATCTCCAAAAATAGTTGAGGCACTAGTTTGTGCAGGAAATTGGATTAGAGAATGCACGAAGGACACGCCTAATCCAATAGTAAGTATATTTAAATTTTAATACTTTTATTGAATTAATAGTGGTAGAATATTAATTTATTCTTGCTAATACTATAGGGAGATTATTTGGAAGAAGAAGAATTAGAAATTTCTCTTCCCACCAACTTTGGGTCCATGTCATCTATTTAAGGTATAATACAAATCTCTCATTTCACTTGATTATGCAAGATAATAATTTATCATGCAATTTCTTATGGATGGTATTTTCTAATTTATATTTCAGGAGATTTCATTTCTTATCCTCATGTCTATTACATATCTTCACAAGGTATGACTAAAGTATTCTCTATTGTGTGTTGATTTTATTTATGTGGATGACTTTCGTGTTTGACTCCTTTCATTTTAATTTTTTTCATGTTTTTTATACGCAAGAAAGTGACACATTATCTTTGGAGTGTGCTCATTTTCTGTAACTTTCTGTTATGTTAGACATTTAATTTGTGGGAACTTTATAATTTATCTTTCTGTGAACTATTTTAATTTGCAACATGCAAGGATAGTAATTTTGGGTTATGAGCGATCTTTTTTCTTGACATAGCATATATCAACTTATTTTTTTTCTTGTTGGTTGCTCATAAGAATTAAATGTGGTTGAATTATTTTTTGTTGATAAATTACAATGTGTAATACATTTTGACCTACAAGAATGGCAGCATATGTATTCGAGGATGCTCCTTCCTCATTCATCCATGTTGTCTATCCGTGAATGTGGTACGCACTTCTTTGATATATATATCGTTATTTCTTTAATTAGGAATTTGTTTCTCATGATTATATTAGTGATGAACTCATCCTTTCATTCAGGATCTATTGACATGCCTTATGTACAATACTATCTCAAGAATTTCATATCATGACGAACAAACACAATCTTCACGATTAGGAGTATTGCGTATTATAGCATCTCTAAAGATGATATTCTCAAGTTTTCCATAGTTTATGTCGAGATAATGATTGTATTTGTTCTCTCATAGTTGAGGGTTCATTACTCGCTAATTATATGAATGCTTTTTGTAGCTCAAAGCTCAATTTCCAATTTATGAATGCAGGATGAAAGTACTTCACAGTGCAAGATTACAGCTTAGAATTTGTTTTCTACTTTGCTTTCATAAGCCTGCAAATTGCCCTTGCCTTTCTAATCATAAGCATGTTCAAGAATGTCAAGAGCGCTCAAGGTCAGTAATTGATCTTTTTCTCTGACAAACTAAAATATTTTTATATCCTACAATCTCTACTTGTATCATGTATGCTTGTTGTTTAGATCATTCCACGTTAACACATGACAACAGTTATGAACTTACGGTAAACCATCTTGTTTTGCTGCTTCTTTAGCTTTTAAATGTACATATAAATTTTTTAGAATGTTTCTTCTTAGCCTTGAATTTTCAGTTTGGAATGGTTGTAAACTTATGGTCAAGCTTGATGTCATTAGTTTATATGTGTTTTAGAGGTTGAAATGAGATATATTTTTAAGTTGGCTTGTATATCCGTCCATATAAATATAAGGAAAATGGTATATAATACACTGTTGAAGTTTTTTTTATCAAAAAAGCATTAACCAATGCAAAAATACATATATACATATATATTTGGCATTATCAATGCTTATTCTAAAACGAGCCTTTAACGAGCTGAATCGAGCCTTTACGAACCTTACCCGAGCCGAGCCGAACCTGAATACGATTTTTATTTTATCAAGCCGAATCAAACCCGAGTCTGAAAGTATACTAAACGAATCGAACCGAGCCTGGGTTGGTTCACTCAGGTTCGGCTAGTTTACACCCCTACTCAGAACAGTCTACCCCTGAGTTTTGTTCCGGGTATCAACATTCATTTTGCCATGTCAGAGAACAAGGGTGACGTTTTTTCTTCTTCAGGTGTCTTCAAGGATCCGACCCCCATCGTGAAGATGGATGGGACCAACTATGAGTTGTGGTCCATGCAGTTTCGTGCCTGATGCAGCGTCATAATAAGGAGCACATTCTGACAGATTCAGAGCCGGCAGACAAAACTGGGGCTAATGCTTCTTGAAAGAAAGACAATGCTTATGCTTGCATTTGGCTCTCCAAGACGCTCACCACAGAGATTGCCAATGATATTGCCAATCAACTCATAGCAAAGGCTATGTGGAACATCTTAGCAGACACATATGGGCAGGCAAAGAATGAGAGCAAGATTCTACAATTGCAGTTTGATATTTTTCGACCAAACAGAATGGTCGACCTCTTCATGCACACTTCTCTCATCTTAAAGGCATGTTTGAGCATATGCATAGCTTCATGCCTATTACTACCAGCATTGAGCCGCAACAGACATATCGGAATGTCGTTATGATAGGAGTCTTTCTGTCGCCTCTTGACTCAGAGTACGATACAGCACGTACTCAACTACTTACTAGAGAGACGATACCTCCAATGAAGGAGGTATACAAGAGGTTGAGCAGGATCACTACTGCAGCTCAAACTCCCTCTCTTATCGCAGCTTCTCGTGGCAGAGGGGTACTTCATAGTTTCGCAGGCAAGGACCACATGGTCGAGGAGGAGGACGTTGGTGCGGCACATGTTCACATTGCCATCATTCCAGTCATTCTGTGGATACATGCTATCTGAAGCATGGGTATCTTGCGTCTGCCCGTGTTGTTGACCAGACCGAGCCTAATCCTACTCCTGCTCATGCTCATGATGCACGTTTTGATGATATTGTTTCCAGAATGAGAGAGATGATGACTACTCCTACCACTTCAACTCCAGGGTCTTTAGATGTCGCACACGCTGCCAGAGCTTCTTTGAGTTCGTCACACTAACCAGTATCTGATTTGTCTGATTGGATCATGGACTCTGGAGCATCTCACCATATCTGTGGCGATCGAGCATAGTTTACTTCCTACAGGTCTATCCCTCTTGGTAGATCAGTTGTGAATGCTAATGGGGATCATCTACCCATTATTGGTCAGGGGGAGATTGCTCTAGCTCCCTCGATGTGTCCGCAGAATGCTTTACATGCTCCAACATTTCAGATGAATCTTTTGTCTATTAGCCATATTACAAAGATTTACATTGTTGTGCCATATTTGATCCTTCTTCTCTTGTGTTTCAGGACAAACTCACGGGCATGATGATTGGATGTGGCCGTGAGCATAGAGGACTTTACAGACTTGTCCATCCTCCGTGTGCTGGTGCTGCTACTATCTCTTCTGGATCTGTTTCTCCTTTCATGTAACATCTTCACTTTGGACATCTTCCACTACAAAAGTTGTGTCATGTTCTCCCACAGATTTCTACTCATGTTGCCTTGAAGTGTGAGATGTGTCAACTTGGGAAGCACCATCGTTCCTCTTTTCCAAGTCATCAGAGTCGTCGCAATAGTCAGCTGTTTGATTTGGTTCATTTTGATATCCGGGGTCCTAGTTATATTCTCGATCATCAGGTACATCGGTTTTATATGGTTGTCATGGATGATTTCTCTAGATTATCTTGGGAATTCCTGTTAAAGAATAGATTTGAATCTAGTCATGTTATTAAATCTTTTCTTATTGAGATCAAGAATATTTTTCTGCTAATGTAAAGTTTATTCGCACTGACAATGCCTTAGAGTTTTCTACTTTATAGTTGCATGACTTTCCCAGATCTATTGGTGTTGTTCATCAGACATCGTGTACTTACACTTCACAACATAATGATGTCGTTGAATGCAAACATCGTCATCTTTTGGATGTCACGAGGACCCTTTTGCTTCATACTTGAGCTCCTCATTCGTTCTGGGTGATGCGTTTCTCACCGCTTGTTACTTGGTGAATCGTGTTTCGTCTACTATCCTTGGATAAAAAGTTCCTTTCTGGATTGCATTTCCCGAGAAGAACTTATTCTCCCTTACTCCCAGGGTCTTTGGATTTCAAGATTTTGTACACAATTTTACTCCTGGTCGTGACAAGCTCTCTCCTAGAAGTGCCAAATATGTGTTCGTTGGTTATTCTCGTACCCAAAAAGGGTATAGATGTTTTGATCCTGTTGGGAGAAAATATTATGTAAGTGTTGATGTCATATTTTTTGAGTCTATTATGTATTTTTCTCCTACAGGTGACAGGTTGTCTAATGCTGACTTTGGTGAGAATATATTTGTTCCACCACCTCCGTTATCTCTACGAACAACTCCTCATGTTGAGTCTCAGTCACCTCCACCTCCTCCACCACCTCAATCTCCGTCTACCCTGACACAGTTCCTACCTCGGTTTTACATTCACAGGTCCTTTACTCGCTCCTCTGCACCTGTGCCCTCCCCGCCATCCAACACGCCCCATGTATGTAATGAACACATTGTTTCTACTGATGGCACAAGTGTTATGTTTGATCCACGTGTTACTATACAGGGAGAGCTAATACCAGAGAACAGAGAGGATGATGACCTCGATGTACATATTGCCTTGGGAAATCTATGTCGCAATTGTGCCATGTATCCTCTAGCTGCACATGTTTCCTTGGATCATCTTTCAGAGGAGTACAAGAGGTTTGTTATGGGCCTCTCAATTGTTACTATCCCACGAATATATCAGGAGGCCATGCAGGATAGCAGTAGGCCACTTGGCATGGAGGAGGAGATGGCCGCTCTGCAGTCTCGTGGCACCTGGAGTGTTGTTTCTGTCCCTCCAGGTGCATATGTTGTGGGGTGCAAATGGATCTTTACGATGAAGCAATGGAAAGATGGTAGTGTGGATCGCTACAAGGCAATGCTTGTAGCACGTGGATTCATCCGGACTTATGGGGTGGACTATCAGGATACCTTCTCTCCAGTGGCCAGACACTCGACATTGTGAATTCTCCTATTAGTTGTTTCACGGGACTGGCCTCTTTAACAACTTGATGTGAAGAATGTGTTTCTATATGGAGATCTACAGGAGGAGGTTTATATGCAGCAACCACTAGGGTTTACTACTGAGAGGGAGCCTCAGAAGGTGTGTAGGCTCCACAAGGCGATTTACGGCCTGAAGCAAGTCCGAGAGCTTGGTACAATAAGCTTTCAGAGTTGATAGAGCATCAGGGGTTTGCTCAGTCCACTGTGGATCACTTACTTTTTGTTCAGAGGACACAGAGAGAGGTATTGTTGCTATTGTTGTCTATGTTGACGATATTATTGTCACTGGTGATGATGAACATGGCATTCAGGTGGTCAAGGAGTTTCTAGGTCAGCAGTTTGTGACCAAGGACCTTGGCAATCTTCGATACTTGGATTAAAATTCACCAGGAACCAGCGTAGTCTTGTAATGACCCAGAGGAATTTGTTACTAGAGATAGCTATGACAGGGTACAAGCTTGCTACTACTCATATGGATCCAAGCATGAGATTATATGATGATGACACTGAGGAGATAAATAAGAGGAGATACAGGGAGCTGGTTGAGAAGCTTCTATATGCTACCATCACCAGGCCAAATATATACTTTATCATGAGCAAGGTGAGACAGTTTATGGAGCAGCCCACGAAGGTTCATATGGATGTTGTCTATATGATTTTGAGATATTTGAAATCTTCACCATGTACTGATCTTATATTCAGCAAAGGCGCTTCTCTTGATGTGACAGCGTGTATAGACGCAGATTATGCAGGATGCCCTGAGGGCGAGAAGTCTACTTCTGGCTTCGCTATTTTGTTTGCAACTCATTTGTGTCATGGAAAAGTAAGATGTAGAGAGTGGTTGCTAAATCTAGTGCAGAGTCTGGATACATGGCCATGGCTCAGGGAAGCATAGTAAATTATGTGGGTTAGGTCGATTTTGACTGATCTTGCAGTTGATGTACCTCTTCCTATGCATCTTCTATGTGACAATCAGGAAGCACTTTTTATAGCAAATAATCCTGCATTCCATGGACGCAAGAAGCGTATAGAGGTGGATTTCCAATATACCAGACACATGATCCAGAGTCTCATATCCACCTCTCATGTTTCTACCGGAGATCAGACTGCTTATATCTTCACTAAAGCTCTTACTAGAGGCCCTTTCCAAAGATATTCGAAGCAGAGCATGATAGACATATATGCTCCAGCTTGAAGGGGAGTGTTGAGATAGTTTTACATATTTAGTGTTATTTCTTATTTCATTTTCTTTATGTACCTCTCATGCAATTTACCCACGGCTTTTCTCCTATATAAGAGAGCCTTGGGTCTCGTGAGTATCAAGTAATCTTTTCCTCCAACAGAACCGATGTGAGAAAAAATGCTTAGATGTAGTTGTTATGTATATCCATATGAAACGGAGACTGAAGAGTGCTTGTGACAATACAATCACCAAGTTTTGAAGCTCAATGTAGCATTACCGCTTGGAATCGAGAATGTATGCACATCAATGTATACATATGAGGGTTTCCATAGAATCACATGGGTATATGTTCATTTAAAATGTAAACAAGAGGGTATATACTCTATAAAGGATGACTCACTTCTTCCCTGGGAGGAGTTGATCACCATCCTCTTGTTTAAAGAGTATCCACCACCTTTTTCCGTTTCTGGCTGGTTTGCTTGTACTGGAGTTTTGAATGGATGATCAAGATTTCAAAGATTTATGGTTCACTACCGACCTAAAGTCAAATCTATCAGTTAAGAAGTCTACTACAGCTTGTTTAGTCCTGAATGAAGCAACCAACTACCCGTGCATCAATACGACATTCTATGGTTCGTTTTTAAATCCCTTGACTGAATGGCATGTGATTGTATGGCAAGACAAACAAATGCACATGCAAAAGGTTTCATATAATGCCTACCAATAAAATAAGTATGCATATTTTATATTTACAACCAAGATGTGGTCTACTGCATAATCAAACAATTTTATCTGTTGATTTGGAATTTTCAATGACCGCAAAATTTAAAAAAAAGTTATGAAGCTTACCAGGTATGAATCCTTTTCAAGAAAGGTCAAGAAGAACAAGATTTTAAGCATTAAGTCTAAAGCTATCGAGAAAGAAGAAAAAATGGAAATCCTGGGATAAAACCTGGAAAGAAAACATAGATTTACCCGAGGGACTTGGTTGAATGACCACTCTGTTTTGTTGACCTCTTCCTTTTGAATAACACCATCAGTTTGGACAAGCTGGGATGTAATACAAATAGAGGTGATTAATAATAAAAATCAGATAACATACCAAATATTTACTTGATCAATAACATTTTAAAGTGGTACACATTATTTAAATAAGAAGCATATACGAAGGCAGCACAATGAAAAATTGGTGATCATAGATAAGCTACCCTTAATATAGCTACAAAACAGACAGAAAAATATGTACAAGATAAGATTCTTATATAAGTTACTGCATTTATTTGCTTTATTCACTCAAGAACACTGGCTCTTTTTGTAACAAGGGATTGTGCACTCCCTTTCACCTTCCCGTCGGGGGAGCAAGATGAAAAACAAGACCCACAGACACTTAATAAATTATTCCTTTCAATTATTAACTAGACACTCTCAAATAGTATAGATGGTAAGCATGCTTAACTTATCAAAATTTCATTATAGTCATGGTTTGCCTCGAGGCAAGGCGGCCTGAAATCGCCCCAGAATGGCCACCTCAACAGGGTTGTGAGAGGCGGCCGCCTCAACTGCTCAAGGCGGTTGAGGCAGAGGCAAGACAGTCCTCGAGATATTTTTTATTTTCAAAGTATTTTTTATGTAAATCAATTGTCTTTTTTGGCAATTTCAGATGTTTGTAAAGATCTAGTTGTTTAGGATATAATTATACAAGATGGATGCTTAAATTTGTCCACTTCCGTGTTCATATTTACCATTAAACATGTCCAATTATGCCAAACTCTTGCCACTATACCTTTAAACATACGAATCCGCAAATATAGTAGAAAACATTACCCCTAAACTTATTTTTAGGGACTGACGTCACATAATAAGCTATGTAATATAAGAAGAAGAATAAATGGATCCATGTACCAAAATAGAAATAAAACCCTTAATAAAAAAATCACCGAAGGCAATGCCCCCACACCCCCGCGGGGGTAGCACAAGCTCTCCCCTAGACCAACCCCCCCTCCATCTCGTTGACCGGGCATCGAGACCCTCATCTTGTTGGGGTATGGAACTGTAGGAGGGGGTGCATATGACAGTTCTTCAACCTGGGTTAGATTGTTAGAATTCAGGGGATATGAAACAGACTCATTCCCTAATTGAATGGAAATTTAGTAAAAAAACATATACAATCGTGTATCTTTTCTTTTCAGTATTCATATCTTTATAATTTCATCATATGCTATATTGATGTATATCATATGTTTAGTCAAAATACATATAATTTCATTAGTATATATTTTATTATGTTTTTATAGGTATTCACCCTTATAAATTGTGGCTTACGCCTCGACCGCCTCGAGGCTACACCTAGCCTCAATTCCAAGAAAACCATCTCGTTTCATTTTTCATTTTTTCAAACCTCCATTACAACATATTAGAAAACTGATATAATTCAGTTTTTATAAATGAGTTTTAGCTAGCTCCCTATTTAAGAGTAAACTAGGCTCATGGCGGTGACCACTTCGTAGTTTTCCAGTCTTTTGAAAAATATCTATATAATATAGAATGTCAAATCAATGGATAAAAAGAAAACATGGATTTACATGAAACCTTACCAAGAAGAGCAGGACTAAACCACAAGAGAAAAGCCACGAAGAGCTGACTACTACATTAGCTTTCTCAAAGGATGAAGGAGGTGTGGTGCCCTTTATATAGCCCATCAACACAATAAAATCCCAAGTTTAACCAATATGGAATGTCTAATCAAAAAACAAACGAAAACATGGATTACGTGGAGCCTAATTGAGAAGAGCAAGATTAAACCACGATAGAAAGCCACGAAGAGTTGAATATTGTGTTAGCTTTCTCAAAGGATAAAGGAGGTGTGGTGCCCTTTATGTAGCCATGTTAACACCATCAAATCCCACGTCTAACCAATATGGAACTAAACATAGCTTTCGCAAATGATCCAATTTCTCAACACTCCCCCTCAAGTTGGAACATTAAATGCTCAACTTGGACCTCACAACACAACACAACACTCGCGAGTTTAGTACCATCTCTAAAATACAACTTAAACTCTAAACTACATCTTCTCACACTCTTAACCGAGTAGTCAACAAGTGATGGACTCCAACTGCACTGGATATGGAGACTTAAGGAGACCTCTCTTAGGGAGACCTTTGTGAGTGCCTCCGCAATATAACAATCTAAACAATGGGTTTCCTTAGGAAACCTCTGAAATGGATATCTCTCACATGAGAGACATGAACTGGGTACCTCTCATACACTGACTTGGAGAATGGAAACCCTACTCAAGAGTTCTTAAGGATCTCTTGATACCAGGCCTTTACAATAATGTCAAAATTGCATGGTCCACATGAAAACTCATCAGCCCAATACATAAGTATGGGGATATCTCAACAAAAGATCTCATATGAGGGTTGCATTTAAAACATAGAAGATTTTGCTAACACTCCTATTCACATATCCATGTGAGAGATCAAACCGTCTCTCTTTCTTTATTTTATTCCTTTGTTCCTTTTTGTAACATGGTTTTTTTCTCTTTCTTTGCGGTCTTTTTCTTCCTTTTATACAATTAATTCCATATTTTCTCAAGATTCCATTTTTCTTTTTTGTTTCATTATTTATAGCAACTTGATGTTTTCCTTTCATTCGCATTTTTATATATAACGAAGGCATGTATCATTAGGTCTATAAGACGAATAATAAAATAAAATAGAAAGGAACAAAGCCCACAAAGTGGCATGTTCCCCAACAATAAACAACAACAAAGCCATTTCCCACATTAAATAGGGTCGGCTACATGGATTCTTTGCCTCCATTAGAATTTATCTTGGGTCAATTTTGGACATCCAAAAAACTAAGATCCCTTGGTATAGTCTCATCGCAACACTTCTTGGGCCTTCCTAGCCCTCATTCATCTCAATACTCGCATCTCCTAACTGGTGCATCAGCTACCCTCCTTTGCAAATGGTCAAACCACCTTAAGCGGTTTTCTCGTATCTTATCCTTAATTGGAGCTACACCGACTTTCCTTCCGATTGCATCATTCAGAATCAGATCTTTACATGTGTGTGCACATATTTACCTTAGCATTTTCATTTTTGCTACTGTCATTCTCTGCACATGTCCATGATTCACATGTCAACATTCAGATCCATAGAGCATAGCAGGTCTCACGGTTGCTTTGTAAAACTTTCCTCTGATTTTCATAAGAATTTCCTTATCACAGAGAACAATACAAGCTCCTCTCCACTTTCATCAACTTACGTTTATTCTATTAGTAACATCTCCATTAGTGTCCCCATCATGTTGCAAATTAGATCCCAAGTATCTAAAAGAATCTTGCTTCTGAATGTTATCGTCACCAATCTTCACCTCAATTCCTTCACTCTTGCTTCCATCAAAAGTACACTCCATATATTCAGTCTTACCCTATTTATATGAAATCCTTTAGTCTTTAATGCATGTCTCCAAACCTCAAGCTTCTCATTTATTCAATCTCTAGTCACATCAATCAACACAATATCATCAGCAAATAACATACACCAAGGTATATCATCATTAATGTGACTTGTCAACTCATCCATAATCAAAGTAAAAAGGAATGGATTCAAAGTTAAATCTTGATGCAAACCAATGTTGATGTCAAGATAATCAGTCTTCCCAGATCGGATCCATACACAAAATGAAGCCCTATCATATATATATCATGTGTGAGGTTAATGTATAGGATATGTACTTGTCTCTTCTCCAAAACTCTCTACAATATCTACCGTGGGACAGAATCATAAGCCCTCTCCAAATCAATAAAAATTCCTAAGAGGTTGTTCTTTTTAACTCTATAAATCGCTATCGTTCTCCTCAGCAAGTGGATGGCTTCAATAGTTGAACGACCTTACATGAATCTGAACTGCTTTTCTTTTATTTTGGACCTTCTTTCGATTACACGTTCCCAAATTTTTATAGTGTGACTAATCAGTCGAATACCTCTGTAATTTAAACAATTTTGAATGTCTCCTTTGTTCTTTAAAGAGGCACCATGATGGTTCTCCGCTAATCTTTAGGTATTTCTTGCTTCATCAAATAACATTGAATAAATTTATAAGCCAAGTCAAACCACGCTCACCTAAAACTCTTCATACTTCTATAGGGATGTCATCAAGTCTTACATATTTCTCAGGTCTCAAAATCATCAAAGCCTCCTCTACTTCTTTTGTATTCGTCTATAGTTTGCACGATTCAAGTAACTTTCAATACTAGCTATGTCTCCCAAAGTAACCTCTCTATTTCCTTATCCAATGAAAAGTTTATGAAAATATTGCTTCCATCTAGTCTCTATATCCTTTTGAGTTCAAGCATGTGACCTTCCTCATCCTTAATGCATCTCACTAATAAGTGGCATGTTCCCCAACTCTCTTAAATTTGGGTTCTCAATAAAACCCACAAATATTCAAGCCTCTCATGTATCTTCTTCAACTTCAACAGCTTCTCATGGTGAACACATCACATGCATCATTTTGAGTTGTCTCATCTAATTTGGTGCTTTATTAATTATGGCACATGCATCTAAATTTGATCAATGTCACTCTGTTGTAGTATTTTATCGCTCTGTGGCAGCAACGTCACCACATCTAGGCTCATAACTACAACCTCACATATTTTCAATTGCATGATCCAAATCCAATGATTTTCAATGCCATCATGTTCCATCACTTGGAGCTCATTAGCCTAGCCCTCGCAAGTTGAGGTAACAAGGTTGCCTTTGCAAATAGGATTAGTTAGAGCATGTGTCCATATATGGGTAATTGAATCCCTCTATGATCCAATTACCACATCCACTCACAATGGTTGCCAAGGTTCAAGAAAAGCGATATGTGTATGCATTCAGACAAGTCATTGAATAAAGATTAAGCAGTATGCATAGGCATATGCACGGTATAGGTGATTTTACGTTGTTTTCTAATTTTTAATTTTAATATATATATATATATATATAAATACTAAGGTTGAACCAAATTTAAAAGAAGATTTTAAGATAATCTAAGAAAAAAACTTCCATGTATAGCTCAAAACAATCTTTACCTATTAAATACTATAAAATCACACCCTAAACCTTATCCACCTTGTCTTTACGATCAACTTTTCAATATCTATCATTTTTTATTATTTTAAACCATTCGTTTTTTAACAACCATAATTTCTTTTTTTGTTGATGTTGAGATGTAATTCATCAATTTCAAAGTTTAAAGATAATTTGAGATGATATACATATATCAAAATCATATAGATTTAATATAGTCTATTCATTGGAGATTAAATCACTGAACCAAATGAAATAACATAAAACAAATATTTATTGACAGTACAGAACAAGATTTTCATATTATTTAGCTAATATAAACATAACATGGATCGTTTAAATAGACTCGATTAATCAAAAATGCATTAAGATAAATAGCTACTAAGAAATACCAGCAAGAGGTGATGGCATGGCGGTAGGAGGAGCAGGTCCAACTGGAGCTTCCCATGAAATGGAGCTGCAGCCTAGCGTGGAGGAGATGGCAATGACGAGCATTGAGCAGTTGACGCGAAGGCGATGGCGAGCAATTGGATGAGGAGATGGCGATGGTAAGCATCGAGCAGCCGAACGAATGTGCATTAGGTTGGGATTTACATTTAGTTCACAATCGTCGTAGGGGAGAGGGTAACCTTATTCAGATATCATTTAATCCGTTTTATATGGATATCCCTTTTAAATCAAGATATGGATCTAATGGGATCCAATTACAATATCGGGTGCATATTAACGTATAATCAGTCATATATGCGGATCAGATATTCGCAAGGACCGCATATACCACCGATTGAGAAAATCGATGTACTTCACTAGCCGCACACGCATACACGGACCGATTTCCTGAACATGGATGGTTACAGTTCTCATGGCACTTCCTCATCTCTATACATTTGGCGATAGGATGATGACGACGGGCCTCTCCAGGTGATTTCTCTCTCATCAACTGATCTAGATGAAGGATATGGAGAAATCCTCAAGCGCATCACGGAAGCGTGATCGTCGTATCGAATACGACGAAGAACGACTAGTCGTACTAGTTGTTCGGTGCAGCGGAATTTAAAAATTTTTAAACCGATGAAACCACATGATCCGAGAACCATTCTCAAATCGTTTCATCTATAACCACAGCAAGTATAATGCAATACCTCTTGAAGCGTGGTTGATCAAGTCTCTACGAAAAGAGACCTCCTGTCTCAAGTCCGATCGTTGGAGTAACGGCTTGCGAGCGCGGAGATGAGTCGCGGTGTCCTCGCAATCCAAGTTGATCCAAGCGCGGTTGCTCCTGATCTCGTAGCACGAGATCAAACGTCTCCTTCGTGAGTGAAGCACTCCAAGAAGACAAAGAACCGCAGAGAGTCGAAGCGGCAGCACGATGGCGCGGGCGTCGACGTTTCTCTCCACCAAGGTGGACGGCCACCAAGAAGAGAAGGAGAGAGAGGGCTGTCGTGTATATGAGAAAGAGAGAGAGAGTTTGTGCTACAATAGCATGTGTAAAGAGAGAGCCAAGTATGCCTCTCTATTTATAGGGTTTTGGGATCCATGGATCTCAATCCATGGGACACATAAAATCAATGGATGAGATTGATTTATGTTCATCCAATGGCTGAGATTGTTGTTGTCAAAAGCAACAAATTTAGGTTAAAATATATTTGACAAAATCAAATATAATTTACTCCTAAATTAACCCAACAAATAAGGAAAGAAGACACATGGAGATTTCATCTCCATGTGCCTTCCAATTGGGCGCACACCCACTCCAATTAGGAGTGGTGTGCCGTCCATGAGATGCATGGAGATTGCAATCTCATGGAAATCCATGAGATTGCATATCTCCATGAAATCTCTCTTATTTATTTGCACCAAATTTATTTGGGTTTTATTCTTCAAAAATAATTCACAATTATCTTTGAGAATATTGCAATCTTGCCATGGAAAAATTGTGAATCATATTCACAACCCAAAACAACATGTAATTCATATTGTTAATTAATTACACAATGTGTATCCAATACACATCATAATTAATCAACACATATAAATTACAATTAACTCTCTCTAATACATTATAAATCACATTTATAATATATTATGAATAATTGGATATCTCTATCCACATTATTCTTATCCAAACTAATTAAATCACATTTAATCATATTGGATAATTTCTCATACATCATGATAATTAAAACACTTTTAATTATCAAATTCTCTTTGCTTAGATCTTATGGAATTGTTCTTAAACCATTTAAGAACAATGCTATTTCTCCTCAGATACTTGGAGATAAGGACAGGGCGATTGTATTGTTCCACGTATAGTGACTTGGATGTTGAGATCGTATCTCAAATCCAGATCCTATGGACCTTCCACTGATGCTTGATCAAATCAAGACCGTAGACTTAATCTTCTCATTGCATCTGAATCTCATTCAGATCAATGTCCAGTTCATGGACTAAGATTAGGTCACTTCTCTAATGAGAGGAGTCACTAAAATCCAAACCTGTTTCATCACTCCCTCGGAATGGAAGCGTCATGGTTATACAATCGTATATGATCAAATCACCCTTCAGGTATTCCTAATACCTGCACATCCTACATACTGGAAGACTCATGATCATCCTGAAGATAAAGATCACTTTTACACTGTCATCTTTAGGGTTAGATCATTAAGTTTCTCAATATTGGTCATCGGGATTTGGTATAGATCATATGCTTTCACAAAGCATATATCTTACCTTCAAATTCATGTCATGCTTCCAAAGCACGACGACCATGCATGGAATTTGTTCAGTCCCAATACCTCATGAGTGAGCTCATGTCTCCCAGTTCACAAGTGAACCTGTATGATCCCTTTGAGAGATCGCATTACTCATATGTCCTTACATGCACACCAGCTCGCCGGTATATAGACCTTGATTAGGTCATCAACCTATTGGTCTACCAAATGTACATACTTAGACATATAGCAATACATCTGTCTCTAGTCAGAGGATGCATGCCTATGTTGTGACAGTATTCAACGTAGGTCTTTGGTTATCTCGATCTCGTCAAGTCAACCCATTGACTTGACTAACCTGACACCTCTGAATCACTATTCCCATGCAGAGGACCTGCATCAAGAGGTCAATCAGATATCAGTCATATGAGATAGGATTGCCATCTCCTACTCAGACTGGAGATCATCACTTAATGATCATTTGATGATGCTTGATGAGTCCTCTATCTAACTCCTTAGATATTCATCCAAGCATCAGCCTCTATGATCCATCCAATGAATCAACAGCTGTATGATCATCAAGTTGGCCATGGTACATAACCCTTATTGTACAGAGGGACCCTATAGTGCATTCATTCATTAATCTCAGAAAGGGGAGTGAAAAATAATCAATAATTTTCATTGATAATTTATTCATTACAATAACATTTATTGTAGAAATGGTTCGCCGGGGGCTCACATTGCTAACAATCTCCCACTAGCCCTCAGAACCATTCAGGTACAATCTTTAAACCCATACTCATTACATGCTGGTCGAAAACCTTCTGTGTCAGAGGTTTGGTAAGAGGATCAGCAACGTGTCGGCAGAGGCCACCTTGGTGATGATGATATCACCACGCTTTTGTATCTCCCGAATGATGTGGTATTTCCTTTCCACGTGCTTGCTCTTTTGATGCCATCTGGGTTCCTTTGCCTGGGCAATGGCTCCCGTGTTATCACAGAGTAACGGGATGGGAGTATCAGAGGAAACTACGCCAAGCTCCAGTACGAACTTGCGCAACCACACCGCCTCCTTTGCAGCATCTGATGCGGCAATGTATTCGGCTTCCGTTGTTGAATCTGCAGTAGTGTCCTGCTTCTTGCTTCTCCAGCTCACAACACCACCATTAAACAAGAACACGAACCCTGATGTCGACTTTCGATAATCTACATCCGATTGGAAGTCAGAATCTGTATATCCCAAGACTTGGAGATCACCATCTCCATAGACCAAGATGTAATCTTGCGTCCGTCTTAGATATTTGAATATGTTCTTCACTGCATTCCAGTGTTGTTCTCCATAGCAGGATTGGTAACGACTTACCACTCCCACTGCATGGCAGATATCTGGCCTCGTACACATCATGGCATACATTAAGCTTCCTACGGCTGATGCATAAGGACATCCAGCTATGGCCTTCTTTTCCTCAACAGTTTGAGGAGCCATTCCTTTGGACAGGTGGATACCATGTCTTAAGGGTAGGAATCCTTTCTTAGAACTATCCATACGGAATCGTTCAAGAATCTTCTTATGTATCCATGTTGTGATAATCCCAAAATCCTCTTTTCTCGGTTTCTGAACAGCTTCAGGCCTAAGATATAAGAGGCTTCTCCAAGATCTTTCATCTCAAAGGTATGGGACAACCAAATCTTTACACTGGTCATCATCCCTGTATCATTCCCAATGATAAGGATGTCATCTACATAAAGCACGATGAACACAACGGCGCTCCCACTAAGCTTCTTGTATACACAAGGTTCATCAGGATTCTGCACAAAATCATAACTCTTTATGGTTTCGTCAAATCTGATGTTCCAACTACGAGAAGCTTGCTTGAGCCCATAGATGGATTTCTTCAGCTTGCATACTTTACCATCCTCAGTCATGAAGCCCTGGGGTTGCTCCATGTAGATATCCTCCTCGAGGTATCCATTGAGGAAAGCCGTCTTGACGTCCATCTGCCAGATGTCGTAGTCAAGATATGCAGCTATAGCTAGCAATGTCCGGATGGATTTAAGCATAGCCACAGGAGAGAATGTCTCATCATAATCGATGCCTTCTCTCTGTGTGTAGCCCTTGGCTACGAGCCGTGCCTTGAAAGTCTCTACTTTCCCATCAGGTCCCCTCTTTCTCTTGAAGATCCATTTACACCCAATGGGTTTTACCCCTTTAGGTGGATCCTCTAGGGTCCATACACCATTCTTATGCATGGAGTCAATTTCTGACTTCATTGCTAGCATCCATCTATCCATGTCTTGATCCGCGGGTGCTTCATCAAATGAAGTAGGATCAATGTCACTTTCACCTGACACATGGAATCCATACCTTTCAGGTGGTGCAACCACCCTCGAACTCCTTCGAAGAGGTATGGGTGTTTCATCTTTATTTATCTCTTCCGTTTCTGGTCCAGGACGCTCAGAATCCTCAGGGGATTCAAGGAATTCCTCTACTTCATTGTTGTCTTGACCTTTATGGAAATCATTCTCCAGAAACTTCACATCTCTAGAAACAAAAACCTTTTGGGTCTCAGGGTCATAAAGTTGGTATCCAATACCATCTTTAACATACCCAATGAAGTAGCACTCACGAGAGCGAGATTCTAGCTTACTTGCGTCCACGTTCTTCGCATAGACCAAGCAACCCGAAACCCTCAAGTGATTAACACTAGGTTTGGTTCCATACCATAGCTCATGAGGAGTCTTAGGCACGGATTTGCTAGGAATCTTATTCAGGATATATATTGCAGTCTCTACTGCATATCCCCAGAAACTAAGAGGTAAATTTGCTTTATTCATCATTGATCGGACCATGTCCATGATGGTCCTGTTGTGTCTTTCAGCAACACCATTTAGTTGGGGAGTTCCAGGAGGAGTGAGATTGGAAACAATTCCATTCTCCTTAAGGTATTCCTTGAATTCATCTGATAGGTACTCGCCACCTCGATCAGATCGAATCTGTTTAATCTTCCTATCGGTTTGGTTCTCAACCAAAGCCTTGAATTCTTTGAACTTTTCAAAGGTTTCAGACTTATGACGTAGTAGGAAGATAAACCCGTATCGCGAATGGTCATCGATAAACGTCAAATAATATCGGTATCCATTTCGAGTCGCGGTATTGAAGGGACCACATACATCGGTATGTATTAGGTCAATAATACCTTCGCATCTTGTAACCTTGTTACGGAAAGGCGTCCTAGTCATTTTGCCCTGTATGCAATGTTTGCAAGTGGGCAGAGGTTGAACCTGTAGAAAATCTAGAGGTCCATCCTTTATCAATCTATTGATCCTATCAACAGACAAATGACCAAGCCTTTGATGCCATATCTCATTTGAGATATTTTTATCCTCTCTGGATCTTTTAGGGTTTTTATTAGTGGTTGTCACATTCATAATACATTTATCAATGCACAATTCATAGAGTCCACCAGAAGTCAAAACACCATCCGCAATATATTTATCATAACGACTTATGACTAATTTATTACAGAAAAGGAAAGTATATCCGCTTCTAACAAGCTTAGATACAGATATCAAGTTCCTTCTGACTTCGGGTACATAAAGACATTCTTTAAGTATAAGGACTCTTCCACTAGATAATGATAGTCTACAAGTCCCGACGGCTACTGCTGCAACACTTGCATCAGATCCCATCTGGATGACTATCTCCCCTTCCTCAAGATTCCTAGTTTCCTGAAACAAATGCAACAAATTGCATACATGAACAGAAGCACCAGAATCTACAACCCAACTTCCTTCTCGTCCAACGAGAAAGCTAGTTTCAATGATGAAAGTAGATTTCATACCTGCTGGGGCTTTACCTTTGTCTGAGGACTTCAGGTAATCTGGGCAGTTACGCTTCCAGTGCCCCGGCTTCTTGCAGTGATGACAGACGTCGGTTTTCTTCGACGCCATGAGAGTGGATGCACTGGAAGAAGAGCCAACACTTTGTCCCTTCTTCTTTCTCTTCTGGGCCGGGCCCTTCCGAGAACCATGCTTCCGACCGCGCTTCCCCTTGACCTGTGCAACCATTGCACTGCCACTGGGACCATCCTTCTTCATCACGTCCTCTGCGGACTTTAATGCAGCAAGGAGAGCAGCACTTGTCAATTCCAACTTGTTCATGTGGAATGACACCACAAAGTTATTGAAAGACTTGGGCAAAGACAGCAGAATGAAGTCAGCTTGCATGTCTGCATCTATCGTTGCCCCAAGAGTCTCCAGCTCCGACAGGTACCCAAACATTTTGAGTACATGTTCACGGACCGAAGTCCCTTCCTGCATTCTACAGCGAATGAGGTCTTTCATAACATTGTACCGCTGAGTGCGGTTAATGTCACCAAACATATCCTTAAGATTCTGCATTATTTCCTGACAGGTATTCATCTCCACATGTTGCTTCTGCAGAACATTGGAGAGAGAACCTAGGATATAGCACCTAGCCAAGACATGATCTTCATCATACTTGTCATTAAATGCTTTTTCTTCCTTGGACTTAGGGTTCTCATGCTTGTCCTCGGATAGCACATAACTTATGCGCTCAGCAGAGAGAACAAGCTCCAAATTTCGGATCCAATCCGAGTAATTTGGGCCGGTCAATTGGTTGACCTCAAGAAGCCTACTAAGTGGGTTCAAAGACTTCATTTTCTGAAATTAAGAATGCACTATATTCGAATATAGAAATATATATTCAAATTTATGATATTTGATTAAGGTATTTTAAATCAAATTATTCTTGCATTGTCGACTTTGAAAGTTCATTCCCTTAATCACTTTCAAAGTAAGAGATATACTTACCGCTATATCTCTAGCAAGAATTGGGATCTCCTCTTTATCATTGTCACATCCCAATAATATGAGAATCTGTGACTCCAATAAAGAAAAACAGGAACTCATTCCAATTTGCAAGTCCAACTTGCAATTTCCCAATTCGGTCTTTAACACCCGAGCCCACCACCCCTAAGGCGATGTTGACTCGTTGTTAATTGAACCAACCGTCAACAGGAATAGTACTCGCTATGCGCAATCCAATATCGCCCCAATAATATGAGGATCCGATATTGGGGTCACTACGCATACGGCCTTACTCTTTCGAGAAGCAAAGAGTCCGATCCAGATGCGCTTGCACACAGGAGCTGTCACTTCGGACAGGCGTCTCCCACATGCAATCCCTGGCGACGAAACTCTTCGCCTTGACGGGAGACCATGGATGTCACTTATGTGATCCTCCATCTCATATTCAAATTTTAATTAATTATCGTGAATCACATTCACATAATTAATTCTTCCAAGGGAATTAATAACTCTAATCATATTAGAATATTTCAATTGGACATAATCAATTTAATCATATTAAATTAATTATCAATCCAATTCAATCAATCAAACTTGATTATTTTACTTGAATACATATATGGTAATATCTCAAAATACGTATTAATTCGAATTTTAATAATTAGAAAAATACATCTTAATCACTCGGACATTATCCCGGCCCTACCCGCTGTCATGGCCAGTACCGACGAGAGTGGGACGGACCACATACGTTGCAACCCGCAACCCCAATGCTCTCCGACTAGGCACCACATCCGCCTCGGGAAAGGATAATGCCAAATTGATTAATTTGTACTTGAGATGATCATCGGTTTTTCAACCGAAATTATACCATATAGTAATAATCAAAACATTTTTGATTATAGGGAAATTTGCTAGACAAATTCCCAAATCCTATTCAAGCATCAAGTTTGAAAGATTGTTGTTTCCAATTTATGATTTAGATCACATCTTAATCAATTAATTGGTTGGGGCCATGTCAATTAGGCAAATAATCATGTCTCAATATTTCACAAATATTATTCAAGATTATTTCACGAAATTAACAATTAATTTCACTAATTGACAATCACTTGGTTCTAGATTAGGAATGCAATTTCAGTATAGACCCCTATTCACTAAAATTGGCATATCTCAATCAATTTCAATCCAAATTAAGCAAACTCAATTTTCATAGATTGCTAACTTGATTTACAACAGAACCTAAGTGGATTTGCACGCATTTCGAGGCAGATGATAACAGTAATTAACTCTTTAATCATGTTAAAATCTATTGTTCCCGCAACAGTGCATACATGTCCATTAAAACAACCATAAATAGAGCATACGAAATCCGATTTACGCAAACTCCGTTCCTATGGTTTCCTTATTTAATGGGGAACAAAAACAAGTATTAAATTCGTGTTTAAACAATTTAAACAGTGCCGAATTTATTTACTAAACAGATCTGCGAAATCAAATGCGATGAAAACTTTCGCGACCTAAACGAACCCAAGTCGTCCTCGGTTTTTCGAATCATATTCGAAACCGTCGACCTAAGGCTCTGATACCACTTGAAGGATATGGAGAAATCCTCAAGCGCATCACGGAAGCGTGATCGTCGTATCGAATACGATGAAGAACGACTAGTCGTACTAGTTGTTCGGTGCAGCGGAATTTAAAAATTTTTAAACCGATGAAACCACATGATCCGAGAACCATTCTCAAATCGTTTCATCTATAACCACAGCAAGTATAATGCAATACCTCTTGAAGCGTGGTTGATCAAGTCTCTACGAAAAGAGACCTCCTGTCTCAAGTCCGATCGTTGGAGTAACGGCTTGCGAGCACGGAGATGAGTCGCGGTGTCCTCGCAATCCAAGTTGATCCAAGCGCGGTTGCTCCTGATCTCGTCGCACGAGATCAAACATCTCCTTCGTGAGTGAAGCACTCCAAGAAGACAAAGAACCGCAGAGAGTCGAAGCGGCAGCACGATGGCGCGGGCGTCGACGTTTCTCTCCACCAAGGTGGACGACCACCAAGAAGAGAAGGAGAGAGAGGGCTGTCGTGTATATGAGAAAGAGATAGAGAGTTTGTGCTACAATAGCATGTGTAAAGAGAGAGCCAAGTATGCCTCTCTATTTATAGGGTTTTGGGATCCATGGATCTCAATCCATGGGACACATAAAATCAATGGATGAGATTGATTTATGTTCATCCAATGGCTGAGATTGTTGTTGTCAAAAGCAACAAATTTAGGTTAAAATATATTTGACAAAATCAAATATAATTTACTCCTAAATTAACCCAACAAATAAGGAGAGAAGACACATGGAGATTTCATCTCCATGTGCCTTCCAATTGGGCGCACACCCACTCCAATTAGGAGTGGTGTGCCGTCCATGAGATGCATGGAGATTGCAATCTCATGGAAATCCATGAGATTGCATATCTCCATGAAATCTCTCTTATTTATTTGCACCAAATTTATTTGGGTTTTATTCTTCAAAAATAATTCACAATTATCTTTGAGAATATTGCAATCTTGCCATGAAAAAATTGTGAATCATATTCACAACCCAAAACAACATGTAATTCATATTGTTAATTAATTACACAATGTGTATCCAATACACATCATAATTAATCAACACATATAAATTACAATTAACTCTCTCTAATACATTATAAATCACATTTATAATATATTATGAATAATTGGATATCTCTATCCACATTATTCTTATCCAAACTAATTAAATCACATTTAATCATATTGGATAATTTCTCATACATCATGATAATTAAAACACTTTTAATTATCAAATTCTCTTTGCTTAGATCTTATGGAATTGTTCTTAAACCATTTAAGAACAATGCTATTTCTCCTTAGATACTTGGAGATAAGGACAGGGCGATTGTATTGTTCCACGTATAGTGACTTGGATGTTGAGATCGTATCTCAAATCCAGATCCTATGGACCTCCCACTGATGCTTGATCAAATCAAGACCGTAGACTTAATCTTCTCATTGCATCTGAATCTCATTCAGATCAATGTCCAGTTCATGGACTAAGATTAGGTCACTTATCTAATGAGAGGAGTCACTAAAATCCAAACCTGTTTCATCACTGCTTGATGAGTCCTCTATCTAACTCCTTAGATATTCATCCAAGCATCAGCCTCTATGATCCATCCAATGAATCAACAGCTGTATGATCATCAAGTTGGCCATGGTACATAACCCTTATTGTACAGAGGGACCCTATAGTGCATTCATTCATTAATCTCAGAAAGGGGAGTGAAAAATAATCAATAATTTTCATTGATAATTTATTCATTACAATAACATTTATTGTAGAAATGGTTCGCCCGGGGCTCACATTGCTAAACTAGAATCATAATCGAGTAGTTCTGGGATCTCGCTGTGAGGATGTTCATGTTCTTAAAGAAGAATATGGAGAAAGACCATATCTCTACATATCTTCGTGCATGAATCAGAGAATAAAAGGTCGTGTGATGTGCGTGACTCCTTCATGCGCAAACGATATGTGCAACTCCTCCATGTGCCTTCTTCATCAACAATTGCCTCCGCCATCATCTTCGACCAAAAGCCAGTGCACCGGCAACACAATCAACGATTGTGTGACATGGAATTCCCCATTGAAATGCCAACGCACTATCCCCAGCGGTGCTCCAGTAATTTCCAAAGTGTCGATGAAGCCTCTCCAGCTCCGTAAAAACATCCGGGCATCAGGTAAATTCTCTCTCCAGCAATCTTTAGGCATAAGCCAGCGGTGCTCTCCATCACCATTATCTTCGATACTCCAGTAGTACTCGTGAAGGCAGCGCTACCCCTCCTTCACCCTCCAACAGGCTACATCCAAGAGGCAATTGCGATGAATGCTCCATCTGGGTGGAGAAGATGAGAGATGGTTCCCATCGGGGAACCCCTAATCTTCATGTGAATAGAAAGGGGGCATGATACCCCTTAAAAGAGGGTTGTTAGTGCATCTGAAATTCGAGAGGGATGTTTTTGGGACCAATTGGGCCACGATAGTAGAAAAAAGGGAAATGGGTCTACTAATGTATCCAAAAAAAGAGGGCCAAGTTTATGATCCCAATTGGGTTATATTTGTTAAAAAAGGTGTGATCTATAAGGCTCAATTGAGCTGTGTAGCAATATGCAAGGAAAAAAAGAGAAGTATTTTTGGGCCAAGAGTTGTAATGATTTAAAAAAGGAGAGGGCATGCACGTAAAAAAAGGTCAAGAGTTGAGAAAAAAGAGGAAGGAAAATTAAAAAAAATCGATTTTAATGTGAAAAAAATATGTTGAGAGTTATTTTCTGTTTTATTTATTCTATTTTTAGTAATGTAATTTGCCCTTTAAAATTTCTCCTCTCTATATAAAAAAGCCTTATGCCCTTCAGAACTGATGATTACAATTCTCATGGCACTTCCACATCTCTATACATTTAGCGATAGGATGACGACGACGAGCCTCTCCAGTTGATTTCTCTCATCAACTGATCTAAATCATAATCGAGTAGTTCTGGGATCTCGCCGTGAGGATGTTCATGTTCTTAAAGAAGAATATGGAGAAAGATCATATCTCTGCACATCTTCATGCATGAATCAGGGAATAAAAGGTTGCGTGATGTGCGTGGCTCCTTCATGCGCAAACCATATGTGCAACTCCTCCATATGCCTTCTTCATCAACAACCGGCAACATAATCAATGATTGTGTGACATGGGAGTCTCCGTTAAAAAAGGAGAGGGCATGCTCGTAAAAAAATGTCGAGAGTTGAGAAACAAAGAGGAAGGAAAAAAATCGATTATGTGAAAAAATATGTTGAGAGTTATTTTGTGTTTTATTTATTTTATTTTTAGTAATGCAATTTACCCTATAGAATTTCTCCTCTCTATATAAAAAAGCCTTATGACCGTCAGACTGATCGATTCATTTTTTTTAAAAGGCAAAGGGTGGCATCCCAAATTAGGACCCACCTCAAAAAGTGTATATTTAAAAAAAAGAAGTATAATGTGTTACGAAGTATTACTTCTCCACGATGAACATAGTGCTCTACAATGTTCAATGGCATTCTCAGTTTAACAGGTTTGCCCCCAAAAATGATACACTAGCGCACTAAATTGCCCAAAGGAGCGCAAAAGGGAAAGCACTATCATCGTATCCATAACTACAAACCGATCTAACTCCTCTCCAAAAACAAGCACGGTCTTGACCACCCATCCATGAGATGCTCGCTTTGCTCCAAATCTGGGATGAGGATGGACATGAGAAGAACAAGTGGTTTGCGTCCTCCACCGTTGCCCTGCATTTGATACAAAGATCAAACTCCACACCCAACACCTGCCTCATGCGAACCTGCAAGAGGATTCTACCAAGTCGGAGAAGTCAGAGAAATATCTTGATACAGTTTAGCACCCTACTTCTCCAAATCAACCTATTATCATTAGCAACCTCCTCATCCACCTCCTGACCGGCCTCCACCAAAAAATGGTATGTCTTCTTCGCTGAGATCACCTATCTCCCCAAACAAAATTATCCCTACTAGTCGTTGGTCCCTCCCTCCACGTCAAATCCGCCTGCAATGCTAAGAATCCTCAACCCTATGATTCGACAAGACCGAAGAGAAAGTTGAAGACCATGACCCATACACACAGACCTGTCACACCACCTCCTTGTTTCCGACCAGCTGCATGAGGTGCGGGAAACGCTCGCCTAATGCTTCATCCCCTATCTAATTATCACGCCAGAAACAAAATCTAGACCCATATCCAAGAACCATGTTCAACTTCAATCCCACCTCTGGGATCACCTCGGTGATCCCTTCCACAAGTATGATGGCAACCGACGGGACAATTGTCAGTGACAAGGACACCCCATAAATCTTCCCCAGCATCCTACACACAAGGTCTTTGAATTTTCCCTATATTCAAACCATTCATTTCTCCATGAATGCCTTGTTCATCTCACCCACCCGTAAAACTCACAGATCACCCATCCTCTTTGGTGTCATCATCAACCAAATGAACCCCCCTCCTCACCTGCCTCCCATCCGACCAAAAGAATCTCCTCATTAAAGCCTCAATCCTCGTGTGTATACCTGCAGGAAGCAGTCTCGTGGAGCAAAAAAAGATATGTATGGCCGAAAGAACATGCATCAAAAGCACCCATTTCCCACCTCTCGTTAGCATTGACGCCTTCCATCCTGCTAACTTCCCCTCCAGCCTCTCCGACAGAACACTCCAACCCCTAGTCTTCGACCTCCCTGCCGCCAACAGTAAGACTAAATACGTGATCGGTAAAATAGTCATAGGACAACCTAGAATAGTCATCGCTCTCTAAACCTCTACCTCCATGAGGCCAAAAGGAACCACCATCGATTTGTTGCGATTAATTTGAAGACCCAAAATGTCCCCAAAAATGTCCAAAATAAGCAATGTCTGACGTATCTTCTCCTCATTAGCCTCCATGAACAGCAGAGTGTCATCCGCGTATTGCGACATGGAAATGGATATCTCCTCCCTCACATATCTAGCACAGCATCCACCGCTCGTTACCAGCCTCATTAGTATAGCCAATGCATCTGCCACAACAACAAAAAGTAGAGGCGCTAAAGGGCATCCCTTCCTAATGCCCCTATGGGGTTAGAAGAAATACCCCTTCGATTTGCCCTTCACCAGCACATCATGGGATGCCGTCATGACACACCGCTTTACCTAAGTAATTTACATCTCAGGGAATCCCCTCTTCTCCAAAGACGTCCACAAGAATCTCCAGTTCACACTGTCATTCACCTTGGAAAAGTCCACCTTCCACAGCACACCTTTGACCTTGTGCCTTTACCAATCTGTCTTCATTTCAGAAGCCATTACCAGTCCATCAACCATAGCTTTCCCAGTTACAAATGTCATTTGTTCCAATAAAATAATCCGATCATGCACCCCTTGAGGCAGTTCACAAGGATTTTTGAGAAAATTAGGTACATGGCATTGGACAAAGCAATTAGCATGTAGTCCTCCACCCTGGTCAGTGTGTTCTTCGGAAGCAGAAAGATAGGTCCTTGTTCAATCTCTCAAACACACAGTTACCCTCCTGAAACTATGCAAGTACCTCCAAATCATCCTGCTTGATGACCTCCCAGAACTCTCGATAAAAGAAGATCGGGAAACCATCCGAACTCGATGTCCTGTCAGTATTCAACTGGAACAACGTCTGCTTGGCCTCCTCCATCATGAAACCCATCACCAGTGAAACCACATCGGATTCTAAAATCTTGCAGACATCATTTCCCTGCAGGCCCCATCCTACCCGCATGCATCGTCGGTCGAAATCCTGAAAGTGTGAACGCAATGCCAAACCAACTCCTCTGTCCCCCTTGACCACCCCCCTGCAGACAGACATCGAGTGTATAAAATTCATTTGTCTTCTCCGACTGGCCATGGCATGGAAGAATCTTGTATTTGTGTCCCCTTCTCTCAACCGCTTCTACCCAGATCTCTGCCTCTAAGCAAACGATTCATTATTCTCCTTTCAGCATGGTACGAGAGCAATGGTCCTAGACCATAACCCGGTATAACACTAGCCCAGCTTGTTACACCCCCACCTTTCCCGTTCTCTCTTTTACCATCCGACACTGGTGACGTCGCCGGCCCTTCCGCGATGTCGCCCGCGACACTGCTAGCTACCTTTATGGCATTGCTAATCAAGGTTCAGGAAAGTAGTACGCATATGCATTCAGACATGTCACCAAACTGAATAAGCAATATGTAAGGGCATATGCGGGGTATATGTGGTTCAGTGTGGTTTTCTATATTATAACTAAAAATAAATAAATAATTATAAGAAATATTACTACTGAATTTATGTATCAATGTGGAGTTAAAGATCTAAGAAAAAAATCATATAAGATGGTTGAGTAGATGCCATTAATTACCTAACGATGGTCGAGTAGACGTCATTACTTGCCTAACATTTAATCACAAAAAACATTAAGCCGTAAAAATCTTACATATTAGATGATTCATAATAACAAAACTCCCATATACATATATGCAGATTTGCAGCACATGAGCAAAACCTCAGTCGACATATATTAGAATATTATTGCAGATGTTCATGAAAACAATACATGAGCAAAACATAAAACATTACAAATACATCATGGTATAATGCGTTGCAATTATATACAAATGCATTGCATATTCTTACAATTGAATGGAGGAAGAGGCAGAACTACGGAGGTAAGCGCCCGAATGAAAGGATTAGAGAGATGGACCTGTTGGAGCAATATGCGGGGAATATGTCGAGTATATACTGGGCATATGCAAGGAATATACATGTTGCATATGCGCTTAGGGCACATAATGCACCGACTCGTAAAATCAGTTCCGTTTGCATATCGCACGGACATATGTGGTTGCATATGCGACTCGTGCGATCGATTTCCTGAACATTATCGCTAATGTCATCCGCAGTACTTTGCCGCCTTTGCAACACCATTGAAGGTCCCAACTGCACGTTGCAGCAACCTTATGCCACCAGTAGGGTCCCTTGACCTCCCTAACACTACCAGTGGGGGTCCTTAGCCCTAGTTTGCACCATCAACAACACGTTGCAGCCCCCCTCACTAATCTTAGCATGGTTTAGGGCACAGAGTGATCTGAGCTTGATGTTTTGGGGTGATTTCAGACCAATAAATCGCCCAATCTATCTTAGAGCATCCGCAAAGTTGATGGACACAGTTGTGCCTTAAGTCTGCACACACAATCGGCTCCCATATGAATGTGTAGATACCTTTATATCGATCTACAACCGTAGTCACGTCTTTTCCTAGCTTCATATCAAAGAAAAAGGTTGACTTATCCTCCCCCTCCAGTACCTTCAAAGCTCAGACAACCATCGTTAAGAAGTATGGAAAGAAGTATAAGCTACGATCCATGTAGTTTATGAGCCTTAGCAGTGCAACAATAAGGAGCACATTCTAATACAACCTGAGCCTACCAATAAAACTGGGGTTGATGCTTTTTGGAAGCAAGATGACATGTATGCATGTGTTTGATGTTCCGGTACTCTCACTACAAAGATAGTCAACGGTATTCTACATCAGCCCACTGCCAAGGAAATGTAGGATATTCTCTCCACCACCTATTCTCACGCACGGAATGAGACAAAGACCATGCAACTCAGTATGACATTTTCATGATCAAGAAGAGTAGTAGCCCTCTTTACACTTTCTATTCGTCACTTAAGGGTATGTTATAGAAGCTTTACAACTTCATCCTCTGACTGCTTCTCCAAAGCATAAAGCATACAAGAACATTACAATGGTCGGAGTATTTTTGGTGGTACTCGACCTTGAATATGATGATGCATGGAGTCATCTACTGGTCGGTGCATTTATACCACCCATGGATGAGGCCTACATCAAATTTAGTGGGATCATGGTCCCTCCTACAGATGCTAGGTGCATATGGATCGGATTGGTTTGGATTTTAGCTTAATCCGTGTCCAATCCAACCTTAATATATTTTTATTTTTCAAATCCAATCCATCAACGTCTAAATCCAATCTGATCCAATCCATCGGATTATGGATTAGATCGTATTAGTTAGGATTTTATACTTACAAGTTCCTGCTCAATAGTCTACTTTACACATTTATACTTTACAATATACTAGCCCTTTAATATTCGAATAATGACTTAAAAATCAATCATATGAATAGAAGTAAAGAAAAGAAAAGAAAAACACATCAAGTGAAAGTTGAAGAATTCCATTAATCCATTATAAAAAGTTGAAGATCACATAATCAAACTAAAGGATTATATTGAATTTGATATTTAAGTTTTCTTTAATAAATAATGCATTAATTTATTTTTTGCAATTGATTTCTACCAAATGATTCCAATAAAAGCAATACAAGTTATTAAATAAGGATACAAAGACAAGTTAGATAAATAAAAAGCGTGATCTCTGTGATCAATATTGATGAAGTCCATGAATAACTTACAATGTTAAGCTATGCCAAACCAACCAAACCCAAAGAACATCCTTCAAGACTCTACAATATGTCATTAAAAATGAGAATCGCAGAACATTCATACTATATTTAGTATGCAAGATAAAAATAACTTAAATATAGCCCACGAATTAGGTCTCATGCCTCTCATTTAAAATGAACTTGAACTGGAATTTATTTATAAGATTATATCTATAGTCAAAATATGGAAATTCTATGAAAATTACGAATAAAAAGTATATATATCAAATTAAAGTTAAAGAAATTGAAATAATGCTTATTTTTTTAGATGGGCGTGGCACATTTGATTATTTAATTGATATAATTTCATCACTAAAATAAGGTTGCAAGTTAGAGCAAGTAAAAGGTAAGAAGCAAAGGGATCGAAAACATCTAACAAATGTACCACGCAACTATCCCAAATCTATTTTCTTTTAACGAAGATAAAAAGAGTGGCAGCATACGGAGGCCAAATGACATCGTGTGGGAGGGGATTATTTTGTTTGAGATGGGTGGTGACATTGCGGGGAAGGGAGTGGTGGTAAAATTGTGTTGGGGGAAATAACATTATGCAAGAAGGATGTGAAGGATACGGTGAAATCCTCAAGCGCATCATGGAAGCGTGATCGTCGTATCGAATACGACGAAGAACGACTAGTCGTACTAGTTGTTCGGAGCAGCGGAATTTTAAAATTTTTAAACCGATGAAACCACATGATCCGAGAACCGTTCTCAAATCGTTTCATCTATAACCACATCAAGTATAATGCAATACCTCTTGAAGCGTGGTTGATCGAGTCTCTACGAAAAAAGACCTCCTGTCTCAAGTCCGATCGTCGGAGTAACGGCTTGCGAGCGCGGAGATGAGTCGCGGTGTCCTTGCAATCCAAGATGATCCAAGCGCGGTTGCTCCTGATCTCGTCGCACGAGATCAAACGTCTCCTTCGTGAGTGAAGCACTCCAAGAAGACAAAGAACCGCAGAGAGTCGAAGCGGCAGCACGATGGCGCGGGCGACGACGTTTCTCTCCACCAAGGTGGACGGCCACCAAGAAGAGAGGGAGAGAGGGCTGTCGTGTATATGAGAGAGAGAGAGAGAGAGTTTTGCTACAATAGCATGTGTAAAGAGAGAACCAAGTATGCCTCTCTATTTATAGGGTTTTGGGATCCATGGATCTCAATCCATGGGACACATAAAATCAATGGATGAGATTGATTTATGTTCATCCAATGGCTGAGATTGTTGTTGTCAAAAGCAACAAATTTAGGTCAAAATATATTTAATAAAATCAAATATAATTTGCTCCTAAATTAACCCAACAAATAAGGAGAGAAGACACATGGAGATTTCATCTCCATGTGCCTTCCATGTAGGCGCACACCCACTCCAATTAGGAGTGGTGTGCCGCCCACCTTGGATTGCATGGAGATTGTAATCTCCATGTAATCCCTCTCTTATTTATTTGCAACAAAATAATTTGGGTTTTATTTCTCAAAAAATAATTCACAATTATCTTTGAGAAAATTGCAATCTAGCCATGGAATAATTTGTGAATCATATTCACAACCCAAAACAACATGTAATTCATATTGTTAATTAATTACACAATGTGTATCCAATACACATCATAATTAATCAACACATATAAATTATAAGTAACTCTCTCTAATACATTATAAATCACATTTATAATATATCATGAATAATTGGATATCTCTATCCACATTATTCTTATCCAAACTACTTAAATCACATTTAATCATATTGGATAATTTCTCATACATTATGATAATTAAAACACTTTTAATTATCAAATTCTCTTTGCTTAGATCTTATGGAATTGTTCTTAAACCATTTAAGAACAATGCTATTTCTCCTCAGATACTTGGAGATAAGGACAGGGCGATTGTATTGTTCCACGTATAGTGACTTGGATGTTGAGATCATAACTCAACTCCAGATCCTATGGACCTCCCACTGATGCTTGATCAAATCAAGACCGTAGACTTAATCTTCTCATTGCATCTGAATCTTATTCAGACCAATGTCCAGTTCATGGACTAAGATTAGGTCACTTCTCTAATGAGAGGAGTCACTAAAATCCAATCCTGTTTCATCACTCCCTCGAAATGGAAGCGTCATGGTTATACAATCGTATATGATCAAATCACCCTTCAGGTATTCCTAATACCTGCACATCCTACATACTGGAAGACTCATGATCATCCTGAAGATAAAGATCACTTTTATACTGTCATCTTCAGGGTTAGATCATTAAGTTTCTCAATCTTGGTCATCGGGATTTGGTATAGATCATATGCTTTCACAAAGCATATATCTTACCTTCAAATTCATGTCATGCTTCCAAAGCATGACGACCATGCATGGAATTTGTTCAGTCCCAATACCTCATGAGTGAGCTCATGTCTCCCGGTTCACAAGTGAACCTGTATGATCCCTTTGAGAGATCGTATTACTCATATGTCCTTACATGCACACCAGCTCGCCGGTATATAGACCTTGATTAGGTCATCAACCTATTGGTCTGCCAAATGTACATACTCAGACATATAGCAATACATCTGTCTCTAGTCAGAGGATGCATGCCTATGTTGTGACAGTATTCAACGTAGGTCTTTGGTTATCTCGATCTCGTCAAGTCAACCCATTGACTTAACTAACCTGACACCTCTGAATCATTATTCCCATGCAGAGGACCTGCATCTAGAGGTCAGTCAGATATCAGTCATATGAGATAGGATTGCCATCTCCCACTCAGACTGGAGATCATCACTTAATGATCATTTGATGATGCTTGATGAGTCCTCTATCTAACTCCTTAGATATTCATCCAAGCATCAGCCTCTATGATCCATCCAATGAATCAACAGCTGTATGATCATCAAGTTGGCCATGGTACATAACCCTTATTGTACAGAGGGACCCTATAGTGCATTCATTCATTAATCTCAGAAGGGGAGTGAAAAATAAACAATAACTTTTATTGATAATTTATTCATTACAATAACATTTATTGTAGAAATGGTTCGCCCGGGGCTCACATTGCTAACAGGATGCATCATCGAATAGGGAATCAATAGGAATTTCGGCGACCAATAGTGAAATGAGAGAGAGGGAACTGGGAGAGGAATATCCGAATATGTATTTATAATTTTATAAGTTATAGTGGAGATTTAACATTTGCCTTTCAAGAGAGAACAAATGGTGATATCAAGATGACTTGTATCCAAGATTGATATGGAAAAAATTACATGAATGACATTGATTATTCATTATAGTGAATTCGAAATAGGTGCACATAGATATTATTATAGGAGAAAATGAGAGGACCTGTTATTTCAGAGAACCCTAGGCTCTCTTATATAGTAGAGAGGCCTATAGGTAAATTACATAAAGTAGACAACCGGAAAAGAAAATAAGAAAGAGATACGTATTAAATATGAAAACACAAATATCTTCACACTCCCCCTCAAGCTGGAGCATAGATATCGATCATGCTCAGCTTGGATGAACACTTCTGGAATGATCCTCTGGACAGTGGCTTGGTGAAGATGTCCACGGTTTGTTCTCCAGAGCTGACATGGGAAGTAGAGATCAGGCCCTTCTGAATCATGTCTCTGGTGTAATGGAAATACACCTCGATATGTTTTGTTCTCTCATGTAATGCAGGATTGTTTGCAATGAATAGGGCAGCCTAGTTATCACAGTGTAACTCCATGGGTAGAGGGATCTCTACATGTAGATCACATAGCACTGCTCGAACCCACATCATTTCTGTACTAGCTTGAGCCATAGCCCTGTACTCGGACTCGGCACTAGATCTTGCTACAACAATTTGTTTCTTGCTTTTCGAAGAAACAAGAGAAGTGCCAACAAATATTGCAAATCCTGAAGTCGATTTCCTATCTTTAGTACAACCTGCATAATATGCTGACGCAGAGAGTGTGTGTCTCCTTTCTTGAATAGTAATCCTGATCCTGGAGTTGGTTTCAGATATCTCAATATCATATGTATCTGTCGAGGTTGCTCCATGAATTGACTCATTCGACTCACTACAAATGCAATATCAGGTCTGGTGATTGTAACATAAATGAGCTTTCCAACCATCTCTCTGTATCCTCTCTTATCAACTTCATCGGTATCATCATCATATAGCTTCATACTAGGATCCATAGGAGTCGTGGACGGTCGACATCCCATCATTCCTGTTTCTGCAAGCATATCTGTAACATACTTTCTTTGGGTCATCACAAGACCATGTGCATTTCTAGCAAATTCCAACCCCAAGAAATACCTTAGGGGTACCCAGATCCTTCATCACAAATTGACTACCCAGAAAATCTTTAGTCCTCCTGATTCCCTGCTCATCATCTCCTGTAACAATAATATCATCAACATATACCATGATAGCCACAGTACCTCTAGACGTCTTCTGCACAAATAAGGAATGGTCTGCATTTGACCTCTTTAAGCCATGTCGTTCAATCAGATCTGAAAGCTTTTGAAACCATGCTCTAGGACTCTGACTAAGGCCATATATTGCCTTATGGAGTCTATCAGAACCAACCTGAGGGTTGCTGGATGACTGGCCATGACCTTGAGCAAAGGAGGACCGACGAGTATAGTACTTTGGTAACGATGGGACAATGGTTACTAGAGGTGGTAAAGGTAGAGGTGATGGTGGAGATGTCATAGAAGGTAACTGACTCATAGGAGGAGGTGGCATGTAGGAGACCTCAGTATCAGAATGGGGAGTAATTCGGTCACCTGTAGGAGAGAAAAACATCACATATTTAAAGAATGTAACATCGGTGCTAACAAAATATTTTCGACGCAGCGGATTAAAGCACCGATAGCCCTTCTAAGTCCTGGAGTACCCAACAAACACACGTTTGTTAGCCCTGGGAGAGAGCTTATCAAGACCTGGTACCAACTGATGGACAAAACTAACACAGCCAAAGACATGAGGTGGAAGAGAGAACTACTTCTTCTCAGGAAAGGCTAGAGAGAGAGGAGTTTTCTCACCCAGACAGATGATGGTATGCGATTTATTAAGTAGCAAGCTGTGAGAACCGCATCACCCCAGAACGAGTTTGGAGCATGACTCTGAATAAGTAAGGTTCTAGTGATATCCAGTAGATGGCGATGTTTCCGCTCTGCAACACCATTTTGTTGTGAAGTGTAAGCACATGAAGTTTGATGAATTATACCGCGAGATGAAAAGAACAAGGACAAAGTTCTAGTACAAAACTCCAAGGCATTATCAGACCGCACAATTTTCATAGAAGAAGAGAAAACATTTTGAACTTCATTGATAAACATTTGAATCACATTTCCTGCTTCAGATTTATTTTTCAATAAAAACACCCAAGACAAACGGGAAAAATCATCTACTACGACCAGGTAGAACCAATGTCCCTGGTGGTCAGGAACACGACTTGGACCCCAAATATCAATATGGACTAACTCAAACATGGAGCTACTGCTCCGACTCTGACGACCCGGGAAAGTATACCGATGGTGCTTTACCAACTAACAAGCTTCACATTGGAAAGACGACTTCGGAGAAATCTGGGGCAGGACAAGACACGGCACAACTTCTGAAGAGGGAGGTGACCAAAACGGAGATGCCAGGTATATGGAGAGTCTGATCCTGTAGAATGGAGAGATGCACCGATATAGGGAGTATTGACCAGACAATAAAGACCATTCTGCTCACGGCCATAGCCAATCACTTTGCTCAAGGATATGTCCTGAAAAACAAGAGACGATGAGTCAAAAATAGCCCAACAGTTCAAATCCTTTGTAATCTGGCTAATGGACAGTAAATTCATAGAGAAATCGGGAGCATATAACACATTCTGCAGTCTCATGGAAGGTGTCAAGTGAACCTCCCCCTGTCTTGTGATCGGGGAATGTGTCCCATTGGCTATCACCACAGTTCGTCCTGAAGAGACCGGTCTATATACAGTGAGCTGTTCTTTGTCCCCACAAAGATGATGGATCCTTCCAGAATCCATAATCCAGTTTGTAATCATAGATCCATCACAAGAGGTGAGAGCATAGGAACTACCTGAGGTACTGGCTGTGGCAGGTGAACTGGCAGAGGCAGAGACAACCACATCTGACTGACCTCCAGGAGCTGTATCAGGAGGCATGATATTCCTCAATCTGGCAACAAGATCATCGAATCGTTGGTCCAATGAGGAAGGTGCAGGGGACTCAACTAGTTCTGCTACCCGAGCCGATGCAGGAAAACCATGCTTAGAGTAGTATGTATCCTCGGAGTGACCCGGGCGACGACAATAGTTGCATGGTTGACGAATTCGAACCCCACGACCCCGGGGGCCACGACCACAGAAGGTAGAGGATCCACCTCTTCCTCTAGAGGCTGCCATTGCTGAAGGTGTCTGGTTGGCAGTTGAGCTTGGGACAGTAATGCGACTCAGTCAGCGAAAAGCTTCCTCATAGGAGGAACAGTAGCATCAGCAAGAATCTGAGACCGGACAGGATCGTACTCTAGATCAAGGACAGCCAGGAATACTCCTACCATGGTAGCATTACTGTACATCTTCTGCTGCTAAGGAGTGGTCGTCAACGGCATGAAGCGATGGAGCTTCTCAAACATCCCTCGTAGAGATGTGTACAGTGAGTGAAGAGGGCGCCCATTTTGTTTGACTGTAAAAATATCATGTTGCAACTGAATTATCTTGGTCTCATTCCGCGCCTGTGAATATGTCACTGCTAGAATATCCCACATTGCCTTAGCTGTGGGCTGATGCAGTACATCGTCGGCGATCTCTATCGTCAATGTCCTAGATAGCCAGACTTTGGCATACGCATCATCGGACTCCCACGAGGCATTCACCCCAGTCTTCTCCATCGGCTCTTCTTCGGTAAGAATATATACTTCTTACCATTCGACTTCATCAGGCTCATGAACCGTATAGCCCAGAGCTCATAATTTGTCCCGTCCATTTTTACAATAGGCGTCGGACCTCTGAATGTGCCAGTGGCGGGTACATCGACCTTGTTCTCAGACATACTTCCGAGGGAAGGCTGCTACGGGTGCAACAAATCAGAAATTTATGTCTACACAGACAAATATGGGTTTGGGTACGCGTGTAGACTTATGCACACCAACCCATCAATCAACGGACGACGCTGAGGTAGCGTGTGCTTAGAGGTAGCATGCAAGCACGTGAGACAAAACTGATGAGTGCGCGAGACAAGCACACGGTGCGCGCAAGGAGGATGAACGCGCGATGCGCGAGGAGGGCGTGCTGTGCGCACAAGGAGGATGAGCGCGCAAAGAGGGCGTGCGGTGCGCGTGAAAGGGACCAGAGCGCGTGCGCGGCGAGCGCACTGTGCGCGTTGTGCACGTGTGAGGTGCCCTAGTTGTGCGGGCAAGAAGGACAAGCACGTTGTGCGCTAGGTGGCGCCGCCGGCGAGAGGACAAGGGCACGTGCGCGAGGTGAGGGAGGGGGTGGCGGTGCGCAAGGAGAGGTTCGGCGGTGGGGTTAGGGTTTTTGAAAATCGAGAGCTCCGGTCTAGGACCGCCGCTCTGATACCATATTGGAGAAAATGAGAGAACTTGTTATTTCTGAGAACGCTAGGCTCTCTTATATAGTAGAGAGGCCTATGGGTAAATTACATAAAGTAGACAACCGGAAAAGAAAATAAGAAAGAGATAAATATTAAATATGAAAACACAAGTATCTTCACAATTATGTATATGTATGTATGTGTGTATCTACATGCGTGCATGTGTGTTAACTAATTAATGGATTACATCGGATCGGATTTTGGTAAAGATCGGATATAATCCATACTTTAATGGATTTCAAAACTTCCAATCCGATCCAATCTATTAGAATGATAAAATCAAACCAATTCGATACAATAGCATCAGAGTGGATCGGATTAGAGATTTTATCCAATCCGTGTGCACCCCTACCAGCCGCCACTCAGACCTCTGTGATGGTTGTATCTCACGACAAAGGAGGTCCCGCTTAACTTAGAGGAAATGGCGCCCGCATCAGCCATGCACCTATTGTCTTTAGTGGTTGCAGTATCTGTAGTGGTGGTGCCAGCAGTAGGAGCCATGATCTCTCGAATACGGGACAATATCATCCAGACGAGGATCAACCTTGGAAGTTGTAGTCTCTGAAGGCGCAAATTGTTCTACTACGCGATCTGAAGCAGGACATCCGTGCTTCTTGTAGCATTTATCATATGCATATCTAGGCCTACGACGGTAAGCGCAAGGGCTGGCATCCACCGCCTCTGCCACGAGAGGTGCATCCTCTGGACCGGATCATCCCTCCTCGGCTACGAGAAGCGCCCATCGCTGAAGAGGGCGGAGAAGTGGCTATAGAAGGCATGATAATCCGGCTGAGACGGCTATAGGACTCCTTTATGAGAGGTAAGGTAGCTTCGGTAAGAAGTTTGAAGACTCCAACCATCGTGGAGTCCCTATACATCTTCTATTGCTCAGTAGATATCATAAAAGGCATGTAGCTATGAATCTTCTTGAACATGTTACGGAGTGAAGAGTAGTATGCATGTAGAGGACGAGCATTCTGCTTGGCATTGTAGATATCAAACTATAGCTGAAGAATCTTGGCCTCATTCTTCGCTTGAGCATAGGTGGATGCCAAAGTATCCGAAATCGCTATGGTGGTGGGTTGATTCAGAATATCGTTGACTATCTCTGTGGTGAGGATCCCATAAAACCAAACATTCGCATACGTGTCATCTTCCTTCCAAGAAGCATTTGCCCCAGTCTTATCTGTTGGCTCTGGATCTGTCAAGATATGCTTCTTCTTATTGCACTGTATGAGAGTGAAGAACTGCATGGACCACAAGTCATAGTTGGTCCCATCTATCTTAACGATGGGAGTCGAACCCTTGAAGGCTCCGGATGAAAAAATATCATCTTTGTTCTCTGACATGACGAAAAAACATCTGGTCAACGGAACTCAACTAAGGAGTAGAACGATATAAACAAGTCTACATGATCATAAGGAGGATTAGTTGTACATGTAGACTCATACAACCATCCTCATCAATCTTCGTTGCTTACTAGGGCTAGAAAACACAATTTTAGGTATGAAATCGCCGGGAATGCCATCAAGTTGGTAAAAAGAAAAGGGTTGAATCGAGTTTTTCATTTTTTTATCCATACAAGATGTACAATCAACAAATAAAAAAATTTAGTAAAGTCTTTTGTTTGTTTTGTTTATATTGTTTTTTGCGTGATGTCTAGAATTAATTACTTGTATCCCATTCCTAGTAATTGATAATAGGTATGAGAGGTTCTCTAGTTAATATCAGACCAAATCAAACAGTAGATCAAGCCGTAGGGATGCACGAAGGGGCACGGGAGAGACGGTGGCGGCCTGAGACGGTCAGGGGGTAGTAGTCGGTAGCCTGGGAGCGAGGAGCATCGGCCGGCAGACCTGGGCGACATGAAGCAATAGCCTAGGAGATAACGACCTGGGGTTGGGCGACCGGGGGGCCGAAGCCCTGGCGGTGGCAGCGGGCTGGAGAGCCGGCGACGGAGGCGTTGGGAGGAGGTGGGATGAGTAGGGTTAGGGTTAAGGTAGGATACGGAACTCCGATCTAGGATCGTCGCTCTTATACCATGTAGAGGGAAAAGAATGAATTGCACTAGTGAGAGGCACTCGAGTTCTCTTATATACGAGAGAACCTATTGGGCAAATTACAAGAAGACAAAAGAAAAAGAAAATAAGAAAAACAATAATAAAGATAACAAAAATCTCAATATCAAGTATGCAGGATGTATGGGTATTATGAATACTCGAGGGTGATGTAATCGCAAACGATTGCGTAACCATGACACTTCCATTCCAAGAAGAGTGATAAAATAGGTTTGGGTTTTAGTGACTCCTCTCAAAAATTTTCATCCAAATGATGGACATTGATTTGAATGTGATTCGGATGCAATGAGAAGATTAGATTTACGACATTGATTCAATCAAACATCTTTGAGAGGTCCCCTTGATCTGGATTTAAGATACGATTTTAATACCCAAGTCAATATACATGGAACATGCACCTTCTTATCCTTATGTCAATATATCCACGGAGAAAGCGCATTATTCTTAAAAGAGTTCAAGAATAATTTCATTGTTGATAATGTATCTACCATTAAGTAAAATTGACAAGTAAATGCGATTTAATTATTATGAATAATGTGAATGTGATTCATATTATTTGGGCATATGAGAATGGACATCCAAGATAATTAACTATGATTTAATTGACAAAGATATGGATAATGTGGATATCAATATTCATATTAATATAAATATTATAAATGTGATTTATAATGTATTATAGAGAGTTAATTGTAGATAAGATTTACGAACTAAATGTTGATGTGAATTGGATTAATATTTGTACAATTAATTGTAAATGTAATTTGCATTTTTTATTGAGTGGTTGAATTTGATTCATAATTGCCAATGGCTTTGTTTGTAATTATCACAAATAATTTACAATAATAATTTGGCGACATGTTGTTAACAAAAGATACTATGAAATAAGACTTAATGTAATGATATTACATTAGGATTGGGGAGAGATCTTCTCTCCAATCAAGGTGGTCGTCCACCATGTTTAAGTGGAAGGAGGTTATATCCTTTGCCCTTATTTGGAAAGAAGGCTCTCTTTTCCTATTTCATTTGGGAGATTTTTGACTTAATTAAAACAAAATATGTTAAGATTATTTACAACATATGCAATTTCTTTTAAATTAAAGTAATTTTTGTTGTAAATTTTGATAACAAAATCTCAACTATTGATTTTAATTAGGATTGCATCTCCACCATCCCATTTAGTTTAAAAAAATGGTAGACCTAGCCTTTTATTTTACACACATATACACAAGAGCAACAAGGATTTATCTCTCTATATGCCAACTCTCTCTCCCGAAATATGTGGTCATCCATGTGTGACCTAGAGAAGCCCGCAGTCGTCATGACGTCGTTGTGTTGTCGAATCAACTGCTCGTAGATATCCTCCATCTTCGATGCTTCTTGCTTGTAAAGAAGGCATCGAATTTCGTGAGATGAAATCAGGAGACTTCTCGCTCAGATCATCAACATGGTCTGTGGGAAGTACGTGTCTCATCAACGTGCCTGCAAGTGTGATCTTCGTTGGATCAAACTTGAGATAAGAGAATCTCTTACTTTAGAGATTATCGATCGTAACCACGTTCCAAGGGGTATTCCTTTGAACCCGTTTTGATCTTAATGAAACGATTTGAGAAGTGTTCTCAAATCATGTGGTTTCATCCCGTTTGAAAATTTTTAATTCCGGATGCTCCTCACAACTAGTATGACTAGTTTCCCTAGGTTGTATGTGATGCGACCAATACGCTTATGCGATGCGCTAAGGTCTAAACCCTAGTCTTCAAGTGGTATCAGAGCCATGGTTAAAGATCTTTGATGTGATCCAAAATCTAAGGGAACAAGGTTTTGTATATCAGATGTGCAGGACTTGTTGTTTGTACATAAGATGCATGTTTCAAATTGTTTTTTGCTAAGATGAAAGCCATTGTTTGTGCATTGTTTGGACAAATTTTTCGAATCATAAAGTGTATTTATAATGTCTAAATATGCCCCCAAAAAAGTAGCCAAGTGTTGGCACCAAAAGTACATGAATAACTATTCGAATTATTCCCGCAATAAAATTGTTTTTGCGTGTATTCGCGGATTTCTAAGAAATTATTATTTTTTCTTATTGTTTTCCTGCCATGAAACATGAAATAAACACATAATTAAGCAGAGAATCAAACCAGGAAACCACTAGAATTTATTTTGTGCGATTCAAACTATGTTTGCTCTAGATATTCCATATTTAGTGGTGATGGGTCGGTGATGATTGGATGATCGAGTCTTCTTGCTTGATGTGTTTATCATTCAATGTAAATCAAGGAAATTTGGAATTTGCCATGATTAATTGATGCAGAATATTTATGAAGATAATTGATTAAACATCAATTACCATTAAATGAATATTTCATGACAAAATCCTATTTATCCTACAATAGTTGTAGGATAACTTTTACATGCAAAATAAATAACACGTTTGCTTGATCAACAACAACAACAAAGCCTTTTTCCACAATTAAGTAGGATCGGCTACATGGATTCTTCGCCACCATTCAAATTTATCGTGGATCAATCCCGAACTTATATCCACAAAACTAAGATCCTTCCGTATAAACTCTTTCCAACACTTCTTGGGCGATCCTCACCCTCTCTTAGTCGGCTCAACATCCCAACACTCGCATCTCCTAATTGGTGCATCAGTTGATCTTCTTTGCAAATGACCAAACCATCTTAAGCGGTTTTCTCCCATCTTATCCTCGATCGGAGCTACATCAATTTTCTTTCTGGTTGCATTATTCTAAATCCGATCTTTACATATGTGTGTGTGTCCACACATCAATCTTAGCATTTTCATTTCTGCTACAACCATTCTCTGCACATGTCTATGGTTCACAGGCCAACATTCAGACCCATAGAACATAACAGGTATCACGGCTGCTTTGTAAAACTTTCCTTTAATTTTTAAAAGAATTTTCTCATCATAGAGGACAACAGAGGCTCCTCTATACTTCAGCCACCCATCACTTATTTTATTAGTAGCATCTCCGTATATTTCTCCATCATGTTACAAAATAGATCCCATATATCTAAAAGAATCTCTTCCGAATGTTATCATCAACAATCTTCACCTCAATTTTTTTCATCGGGGACACATTAGAGGTGGCCAAGGTACTTGACATTATACAATGTACATGCCTTGAGTTGGGACTTGTTCTGAATATCAAGAAAACTGAGCTTTTTTGGCCTTCATGTGATGGACAGAAGGTCCGCAAAGGACTATTTCCTACTGATATTGGAAGGCCCATGCTAGGAGTGAAACTGCTTGGAGGTGCAGTGAGCATGGACAAAGGATTTGTTGAAGACTTGGCTATGAGGAGAGCCACCAAAGTTGTTGAATTAATGAAATTACTCCCCCAGTTGGATGACCCACATAGTGATCTTCTTTTACTACGATGTTGTATGGGTTCAACCAAGCTCATGTTTGGCTTAAGGACATGTCAACCCATGTGCATGGAGCAAGCTCCTGCTTTTTTTGACAGAGGGCTATGTGAAGCTATTGAGGACATTGTGGTTTGTGGAGGTCCTTTCTTTGATGACCTTCAACGGCGGTTGGCATCCCTACCAATCAAGCTCGGTGGCTTAGGACTGCACTCCGCTATTGAGGCTTCTTCATATGCTTTTGTGGCCTCTAGAGCTCAATCTTGGGTGCTTCAAGACCACATTTTACGAGACAGTGGGGTATGTGATATTGATTCTGATTTTCTAGATGCCTTGGAGGGTCTACGTGTCAAACTCCCATCTTTAAATCTTACATGCTTTGCTAACAAGGATACCGTCCCCCTAAAGCCCAGAATGCTTTGGCAAGTTCCCTTTTTAGCAAAATTGTCAAAGAAATTGAGGTTGAATTTGACATGACAACTAGACAAAAGGCAATTTTTCGATGCTTGCAATCTGACCATGCTCAAGATTTTCTTCTAGCTATTCCTATTGATGGTCTTGGAATGCATATGTCACCTATTGAGCATCGTACTATTCTCAGATATCGTCTAATGATTCCTCTATTCCCAACAGATGAGGCGTGTCCAGTATTGCCATAAATCTTGCCTAGACTCCTTTGAGGAGAATGCCGTTCATTGTCGTGAACTCCTACGTTTTAAATATAGACATGATCTTGTCAGAGATGTCCTCTATGATGTTCTCAAGAAGGCTGGGGTTGCGTCAAAGAAAGAAGCACCTGTGAGTTTTTTGTCTGATCCACACGAGGGGAGATCCATACTCAGACCAGCAGATGTTTTAATTTTTGGATGGGTTGGAGGAAAACATGCATGTGTTGATTTAACTGGAGTGTCCCCATTAGTTGGTCTGATAAAAAGTGATTTTACTGCGGGATATGCTGCACAGAAAGCTGCCTCAGCCAAAGTTGCTAAACATGAGAAGGCTTGTATTGACAATCAACAGTCTTCATCCCTTTCGGGTTTGATACCTTTGGGTTCTTGGCGTCTGAAGCTGTAGAGCTCCTTAAGAGGGTCCAGAAAATTATTCATAGTAATGTTATGGTTCCCAGGTCTATGGATGTTGTGTTCCGAAGAATTGGATTTGCCATCCAAAAGGAATTGGCGGCGCAGCTTGTTGCCCGTCTCCCAACAGTTTCTTTGTAATGTTGATCTATTAAGTAATTCAAATTTTTTTCATCATTGCTTCCATCAAAGGTGCACTCCATATACTTCGTCTTAGCCCTACTTATACGAAATCCTTTAGTCTCCAACTCAGGTATCCAGACCTCGAGCTTCTCATTTACTCCATCTCTAGTCTCGTCAATCAACACAATATCATCAACAACAACATACACCAAGGTAACTCATCCTGAATGTGACTTGTCAACTCGTCAATAGTCAAAGTAAAAAGAAATGGACTCAAAGTTAAATCTTGATGTAAACCAATGTTGATGTCAAAATAGTCAGTCTTCCCAGACGGGGTCCTTACACAAGATAAAGCCCTATCATACATGTCCATTATGAGGTTAATGTATAGGATAGGTACCTGTCTCTTCTCCAAAACTCTCCATAATATCTCTCGTGGGACAAAATCATAAGCCTTCTCTAAATCAATAAAGATCATATGCAGGTTCTTCCTTTTAGCTCTATAAATCTACATTTTTCTCCTCAGCATATGGATGGCTTCAATAGTTGAGCGACCTGGCATGAATCCGAATTAATTTTCTTTTATGTTAGAAACTTGCCTCAACCTTCTTTCGATCACACGTTCCCAAATTTTCATAGTGTGACTCATCAGCTTGATAACTCTGCAATTTGAACAATTTTGAATGTCTCATTTATTCTTATAAAAAGGCATCATGATACTCCTCCTCCAATCATCAGGCATTTTCTTGCTTCGCCAAATAACATTGCATAGATTCGTAAGACAAGTCAAACCGCGCTCACCTAAAACTCTCTATACTTCTACAGGGATGTCATCTGGTCCTACACATTTCTCAGGTCTCATAACCTTCAAAGCCTCCTCTACTTCCTTTCTCTGTATCCTTCTATAGCGTGTATGATTCAAGTAACTTTCGCTACTAGCTAGATCACCCAAAGTGATCTCTCTATTTCCTTACCCATTGAAAAGTTTATGGAAGTACTGCTCCCATCTAGTATCTATATACTTCTGAGTAACAAGCGTGTGACCTTCCTCGTCCTTAATGCATCTCACTTGAGAAAGGTCTTTCGTCTTTCTTTCTTTCTTTGGCCAACTTGAATATATCCGTCTGACCCTCCTTAGAGCCAAGGTTTTTATACAAAACTTCATAACTTTTTGACTTGGCTTCTCTTACAGCCTTCTTTGCTTCCTTCTTCGTTATTTTGTAGTTTGATAGTTTCCTCTGTTCTCTCCTTAGACATAGCTTTACAGCATGCTCTTTTAATTTTTAGCTTCTCTTGCACCCCTTCACTCCACCACCAAGCCTTCTTTTGACCTGGAGCTCCTCCCTTTGACTCGCCTAGCATCTCTTTGGCTACCTTTCGGATACAAGATGTCACTGCCTCCCACATCTCGTTTACACTTTCGCTACAATCTGAAGATAAGTCCTCTAAAACCTTCTCCCTGAAGCTAGATTGCTTTAGTGGAAGATTCCACCATCTAATTTTAGTAATCTTAGGAAGCCTCCTTTTCTTAACCAGCCCTTTTATTTATACATCCAAGACTAACAAGCGATGTTGGGTTGTCAAAATCTCTACTGAGATTACTTTGCAGTCTTTACAACACAACCGATCTCTTCTCCTCAACACAAAGTAATATATGTGTTCTAGTTAGCGCACTCTTATAAGTAATTAAATGCTCCTCCCTCCTCTTGAAGAGAGTGTTTGCTATGAAAAGATCATATGCCGTTCCAAAATCCAGAATGACTTTTCCCTCTTCCTTTATATCTCGAAAAACATGTCCTCCATAAACACTAGCATACCCTCAAGCATCTTTTCCCACATATCCATTAAGATCTCCACCTATGCAAATCATCTCTTTGTGGGATTCCTTGTAAAATCTTATCCAGATCCTCCCAAAAAGCTTGTTTAGTCCTTTCACTAAGCCAATTTGTGGTGCATAAACTGAGATGATATTCAGAATTTCTTCTTCAAGCACCAATTTTAACAAAATAATATTATCCCAGAATATTTACACCTCAACCAAACAATCCTTCAAATTCTTATGAACAACTACTTCAACACCATTTCTATCCTTATCTTTACCTGAATACCAAAGTTCAAAGTATGTATTCTTGACTTCCCTTGCTTTCTCTCCAACCCATTTAGTCTCTTGAAGACATAGTATATGAATCTTCCTTCTTTCCATCATATCCACTATCTCCATAAATTTTCCAGTTAAAGTGCTAATATTCCAACTACCAATTCCGCAACTTCCGTTGCAATCTCTTTTGGATTAACTTCTTTACTCGCATACGTCCATTATGCGAGAATCCTTGCAAATTTTGAACTGCATACAGGCGATGATGTAGCGGAACTAGCTTAATTACCCGCATGCGTTCCTCATGCAAGAACCCTTGCAAATTTTAAACTACATCCAGACTGCGGTGTAGCGGCCCTTGCCAATTTTTCATTGCATTCGGGCGATGCAACGCATCGCACGTAAGGAACACCCCAACGAAATATGTATGTTTGCTTAAATCTATGCTGAAAAGATCCGACTGTCATGGGACAAACTCCTAAATAGTATTTAAAAAAATACTATTTAGGAAGTCTACGATTGTTTTACGCTGGTTGTCAGCCAACTAAAGCAACCCTCTTTATTTACCCGAGCTTGGGACCGGCCATGGCAGAGTCAACATGTTTGCTTGATATGGATAGAAATTTAGGATCCTTAAATCCTATTAAAGATGCCTAAATCTCCGAGTTATTACTATATAGTATAATACTGGTCATCAAAGTTTGACAGATAAAATCGCAAGCAAAATAGCATTATTTTGTTTTTCTCAAATGGTGAAGGTGTCTAGTCCGGGTATGATGGCTTGGTTTACCAATTAGCACCTTATATGTCAAGGAAATGTTCTCTCCTAGCATAACTCGAGTGTACTGTCTAGATCAATTTTTTAAGAAAGAATAATATGAGTAAGTCAAGTTGTACTCTAATTATTGAAATACAAAATAATACGTACTTGTGTGAGCTTATACTATATGGAAATATCAAGCAAAGTCTAATTGTTTCTTGATTGATTGATAGGATTGATAATTAATTTAATATGATTTAATTAATTAGATCAAACTAAAATAAACACTCTATTATGAATAGAGATGTAATTCCCTAGGAAGAATTGATTATGTGAATATGATTCATAATAATTAATTAAAAATTGAAGGGGATATGGAGGATCATATAAATGACATCAATGGTCTCCCATCAAGATGAAGGGTTCCGTCATCATGGATTGTAAGCTGGAGACGCATGTCCGAAGTAACAGCTCCTACATACAAGCGTGCATGGATCGGTCTCTTTGCTTCTCGAAAGAGTAAGGTCGTATGTGTAGTGATCCCAATATCGATTTCTCACATTATCGAAGCGATATTGGATTGTGCATAGCGAGTTCTATTCATGTTGACAGTTGATTCAATTAAGAACGGATCAGCATCACCTTAGAGGTGGTGGGCTCGGATGTTAAATTTCGAATTGGGAAATGTAAATTGGACTTCCAAGGCGGAATGAGTTCCTACTTCTTTTTATCTGAGTTGTAGTTTCTCATATAATTGGGATGTAACAAAGGTAAAAAGAAGATCGCAGATCTTGCTTGAGATATAATGGTAAGTATGTCTCTTTGAAAGTGAATAAGGGACTGAACTTTCAGAGTTGACAAGGCAAGACAACTTTGATATAAAATCCTTAACCAAAGTAAAATATATATTTATGTAAATTATCTTATTTCAGATAACCTACACCCACTCAAAACTATACTTAATAATAACCAGTAAAATATCATATAGTAGATCCATGATCAAGATATTGTACTTATTGTTGGACACATGATGTATGTGGTTGCAATGCGCAAGTTTCCTCATATTAATGAGGAATGAGAATTAAATATACAATAGGACAACGACCTTGGGATTGTATGTCTCTATAGTCTTGATGTTTCATCGAATGTGCTTTGGAAATATCATGTCGATGATGATTGTAACTATCAAAAATCCTTATAAAACATAAGAAGATGTTTTGGCATACATATGTGATATCAACATTTAATCATGAATGACATGGTTCACTGCATTATGCAGAATGGTGGCTTAATAAGAGATGATGTATTCAAAATGTTTAAGTACATGCCTGAACCAAAGTCTTTAAGAGTTTAGATGGATGTAACTATGATGAGTGTCATCATTCTACTATATGTACTCTAGTCTTTCATGAAGCTTCATAATATTCATATTGTATGAATTGAATGAAGCGTATATAAATGTTGAAACACTCTTATATTGAAATCTTTTGAGTTCAACATAAGAGATCTTTTGTCTTAAGCAATGGTTGTTTATAGATGAAGGAAGAGCAGTGTAAGCATGGGTCCGACCCAAGTGAGAAGGAAAGTTAAAGAGTTGACTGTACTTCTGTAATTTCCACGCATATGACATCCAAAGAGTTTGATGAATGCCAATACTGCAACAAGCTGATGTATTGATGTTATGACTATCTAGACTATTTAGGATCCTTAGAGGACTCGGATAAAGTGCATCGGCATACTGTACATCTACATATAATCATTGAAATTGACTTGCTTATTAGATAAGATCAAAGTCTAATAATCATATCGCATTCTTCTAATAACACTTGCAAATAGTTGCATATATTTTAGAAGACTATAAAATTTGATCTCATCCACGTGGATGTTGATGCAATTGTTGCAACAATCTCCATTGGAGAGATAGATTGCATATTTTCAGTACGAGAGCCCTTAGCCTTAGAGAATCTCTGTTGACTTGGATATTAGAATGCATTCATTGTTTATTTCTAGGTGTTGGAAATAAACATGCATTTCTGGAATAGACCTACCATAAAGAGTTATGATGGATATTTTTCAAATAGTAATCTAAAATCTAAAGGACTCTACTCAATTAGAAAATTAATGAATGGTTCATTAACATTTCTACAACAACAAAGCATTTTCCCACAATTAAGTACTTAGCCTCCATTCAGATATATCTTGGGTCAATCTCAGGCTTATATCCAAAAAACTAAGATCCCTTCGTCCAGTCTCTTTCTAACACTGCTCGGGTCGTCATCACCCTCTCTTAGCCGGCTCAACATCCCAACACTCGCATCTCCTAATAGGTGCATCAACTGATCTTTTTTACAAATGATCAAATCATCTTAAACAGTTTTCTCGCATCTTATCCTCGATAAGAGCTACACCAACTTTTTTCTGATTACATCATTCCGAATCCGATCTTTACGTGTGTGTCCACACATCCACCTTAGCATTTTCATTTCTACTATAGCCATTTTCTGCACATGTCTATGTTTCACATGCCAACATTCAAATCCATAGAGCATAACAAGTCTCACAGTTGCTTGGTAAAATTTTCCTTTAATTTTTAAAGGAATTTTTTATCATAGAGAACAACAGAGGATCCTCTCCACTTTAGCCAGCCTGCATTTATCCAATTAGTAACATCTCCATCAATTTCCCCATCATATTGCAAAATAGATCCCAGATACCTAAAAGAATATCTCTTTTAGATGATATCATCACCAATCTTCACCTCGATTCCTTCACTATTGCTTCCATTAAAGGTGCACTCCATATATTCTGTCTTAGCCCGACTTATACAGAATAATTTAGTCTCCAAAGCATGTTTCCATACCGCAAGCTTCTCATTTACTCCATCTCTAGTTTCATCAATCAACAAAATATCATCAGCAAATAACATATATCAAAGTACCTTATCATGAATGTGACTTGTCAACTCGTCCATAAACAAAGTAAAAGAAATAAACTCAAAGTTGAACCTTGAGGACGAGTTAACATTTCTGAATACTGAAAAATTAAACCTTAGAGGATCAAAAGAAGATAAAGATCATTTGACAATGATCTAGCATCAAGCCTTGGACATGTGTCTATTAATAAGATCAATAGACTAATAAGATGTTGAACTTTAGATTGTCTGAATGTTCAAAACTTACATATGAATAGAGATTGAAAGTAAAATGTTTAATACACCCTTCTTTGGGAATGGTGTAAGATGCATATGTATTTAAGTTCTCATACATATTGATGTATGCAAATCATCTATATCATAATAAACATTAATGATATGTGATATCAATTGATGATTATTCGTGGTGTGAGATTTCTTCCCTTTCACATTAGAAACCTTTGAAATGTTCAAAGATTTCACAATTTTTGTTGAGAATCAAAGTTACAAGGAAGATGAAATGAATTTGATCTAACCAAGGTAGCAAGTACATAGTAGCTAAATTCAAGGAATACCTTATTGAGATAGGAATATCGTTACTACTCACTCCCCTTAATACAACTAAACTCGATAGAGTTGTAGGGAGATGCAATTGGATAATGTGTGACATCATTTGATCAATGGTGAATATTAGCATAATTACCTCTTAGTTTCCAGGTATATATGTAGCGGAGACTGCAATATATACCTTTATTAAGATTCCATGCAAATCTAAACCTAAAAACCCTCATAAGCTATGGTTTGGAACCTAGCCCAGTGTTGGATACTTGAGGATTTAGGGTTGTTTGGTCCATAACCATGTTATGGATGCAAGTACGATGGAATCTAGCAACAGAGAGTGTTACTTCATTAGGAATATAAAGTATGATATTGGATACCTACTTTATAACCTTGAGATTCTTAAAAGATTTCTCTAAGAATATAATTCTAAGAGGATCACTTTCATGAGAATCAAGATGAAAACGAAGTAAAGGAACTCATTAAATCTTGAAAAGATAAAGAGGCTCCTGAAATCAAAAACTAAAAGGACAATTAAAGATAAAACACACATATCTCTTCAAATTAGTTTGAGGGTGGCAAGACCACCTAAAGCGTATGAATTCATGTGTCAGTAAAGTCTGACAGTGATTTGACTTCATATAATGAAGCTTCCAAGGATCATGACATGGAGAGATGGATGTTAGCAATAAAGTCTAAAGTAAACTCCATATAGAAATGTTGTATATGGACCCTCGAGGATCCACCTGAAAGTGTAAGACCCGTTAGGTGTAAATGGATCTTCAAGAGAAAGAGGGAACCTGATGAGAAGGTTAAGCAAGGTTTTAAATCTCGATTTCGATTTCATTTCGAGATGTTGGAAAATGAAACAATTTTGAAATTTCATCAAAATTTCGGCCAAAATCAACCTAGATTTGTGAAGGAGGGATATATATCGAGATTTCAATTTCGGTTTTACTATAGTATCGAAATCAAAATTTCGTAAAATTTGAAACCCTGAGGTAGAGACCTTCAAAGCACAACTCGTATTCACAAGAAACACACGAAGAGAAGACATCACTTGTGATAAGACTCGCTCTTTAGTGACCATACTTAAACCCATCAGAATATTGCTAAATAGCGATACAGCTTGACTATGGCATCTACAAGATGGAAATCAAGATTCCATTCCTCTATGAGTTCCTCACCGAGGATTATTCTTATGAAGTAGTCCTAGGGCTTTATATTTGAGGAAGGCAAAATATGTATGAGAACTCCATCGATGAACTCAGATAAGCTTCTCGTAGTCGGAACATTGGATTTAATGAAATTATAAAGGTTATGATTTCATACCTAGAAAATAGAGTATGCGGAAGCGGAATGATAAACAGAGGATAAGAACATAAATATGAAACATGGAAGAACAAGATTTTACGTGGAACCCTACTCCCTGAGGAGAGGGATGAAACCACGGGAGAATGCCTCAGAGGGCTTATGTGTTCATTGCACTTTCTCAATGGATACAGGAGGCATGAGGCTCCTTATAAAGCCTCCACAAAGCCTCCAAGTCCCACCACTGGTAGATGTGGGATTAAACTCATGGATGGGGTAAATGGATCGGATCCATTTACCCACCTATTACATAAGTGACACATGCTCCAAATACTCTAACACTCCCTCTCAAGCTGGAGCATGCAATGCTCAACTTGGACAAACAGAAAGAAACTCAACTCACAATACATGACATTACAGACAATATCAACTCAATACATATAAGTGCCGGCTGTTGTCGAGGATGGTGCTTCTCATGACGTGCATGTGAGGAGGACGAACGGGCTGGAGTAGAAACTGGGTCTCTCCCATCTGGCTCGGAGAATGGTACTCTACTCTAGAGTCCCTGTGATACCACATGAAAACCCTTACCCAACTGGCATAGGGAATGGTCCTCTACTCTAGAGTCCCTATGGCTCATATGAAAACTCTGGCTGAAACAACAAGAATGACTGGGACCATGACAAATGATGGCATGCGTCGTCGTCGAGTTTGAACAACTGTCAAACTGTAGAGTCTGGAATCTGAATGGTCTAGAATATGTATCTGGAGAATCTGAATAGACCTGTGACTCTACATATACTCTCCCTTTCTCCCAGACTGGTCAGAAAATGGTGATGACAGTGATGTCGACCATGTTGGGAGAAGCCAAGATAAGACATGAATATGGGGAGAAAATAAAACAAACAATAAGTCGTTCACACATTTTTTCGGCTTAAAAGTTTTCCTTTCGACTATTGCATTCATTTCTTTTTTTGAACATTTTTTAGTTGTTTCTCCCCTTTTTACAGCTTTTCCCCTCTCTTTTTTAAACCTTTGCATACGGTTTTTTTTGTACGCACCTTTTTCATTTTTTTAACAATATAAGTGTGGCCCATTTGGGCCCAAAGATGCCTTAGCTCAATTGGGCTTCACAAAATAATTCTCTCCCCTTTTTTAAGAAAACATCACACTTGGGCTCTTCAAACAAATAAATATTTTTTTGAATAATGCCTGCTACTCTTTAGGGTTCCCATCGTGGGAACCCTTTTTGTATCGCCAACGCCCCCGCTAGGGGCTTTCCTGCTTCTACCGCCGCCAACCTGGAGGGCTTGAATGTTACGCGCCTTGGCCTGAAAATTCGCCTTGCGCGGGATGGAGGAGCTCGCCGCCAGAGAGTTGTGCCATCGCCTGTAGCACGCAAGAGAATGGAGCGGCATCGCGCCGCCTAAACTGTAGAGGAGACAAGGTTTGGGAGTAGATGCGCCTCTCCAATGGTGTGGCACGAGAGGATCGACAGAATCTTCCTGGAGGTGCGTGAGTCTCGCGTACGATGGAGGAGAGAGTCGTGGGGCTTCGACGTAGGGACTTCACCAACAACTAAGGGGATTCATGCACATGGTTCACGTAATGGAGGAGCCCGAAGGGCTGGAGGGTGTGCCTCCTGCTGAAGATGCTCGAGGAGGCAGAGGCGGCACATCTGGAGCGGCGCTAGGGCATCGCCAGGAGGTCCCCCTGGACCATACGCCTGGAGACCATCCATCGCTTGGTGGTTCCGTCTGGAGTCTGCTACAGCCTCCGCCTGGGTACTGGTGCGGCCTAGAATAGGGTTTCAGAAAAACCCTACCTTGATGCCTGGAAGATGTGTTGCGAGATCTGAAGGCTCAACGCTATTGCTTCTCTTCGGAGTTAGGGTTCTGATTAGTAACCCTAGATGCATCCTTGGACATGAAGCAAAACAATCTTTTAACTGCTGAATACAGAGGGCGTCTACACAGAATTAGGGTTTCAAAAAAAATACATAGATCTTGAGCTTGAACAAATCTTGAGAATAATCTTCACGAATAACCAACAATCAAATCTCGAATACATAAATAATGAACATGAAATCCTCGAGAATCGAACCTGCTCTAATACCATGTTAGAAAATAGAGAATGCAAAGCGGAATGATAAACAGAGCATAAGAACAGAAATATGAATCATGGAAGAATAAGATTTTACGTGGAACCCTAATCCCTAAGGAGCAGGATGAAACCACAGGAGAATGCCTCAGAGGGCTTATATGTCCATTGCACTTTCTCAATAAATATAGGAGATCTGGGGCTCTTTATATAGCCTCCACAGAGCCTCCAAGTCCCAGTACTGGTAGATGTGGGACTAAACTTAAGGATGGGGTAAATGGATCCTCCCACCTATTACATAAGTGACGCATGCTCCAAATACTCTAACAATACAAATCTTGATGAACCATGTGAAGATTAGTGGGAGTGTCATAGTGTTCATTGTGTTAAATGTAGATAATATCAAATCATTTAAAGTGATATAAGGATGATAATAAGTGTTTTATAATATGATTGTTACATACCTTGAGATGAAAGATCTCAAAGATACCTTTTAGATCTTAGTTCTGAAGATGTTCATAAGCAAAGAGAATAGGGTATTGGGACAGTCACATTAGTGGTACACCTTGGACATGTTCTTTTTGGAAACCCCCAAGGAAGGCTTCCTTCAAAGCTCTTTGCGATAGAAAAAGCCTCAGACCTCAACTAGAGGCCTGAAAAGTAGCAAGGTAAGGGTGTAAGGGCTCGACTACTACCTCGGAATCCACCGAGTATATAATTTCTTCTAAGGGTTCCTACGACCGTTCTTCATGTCTGACCATCTGAGTCTCAATCCTTTCTTTTAGATATAATAACAAAATCGGGTAAGATATGGTACTGACCTATCTGATGGGATAGCCCCTCAAAGAGTTGAGGAAGAGAATGCTAAAGCTGCTTGCCCTTGTGCATCAGTTATGAGAAGCCCGGTGTATGTTAGATGTGTACAAAAGCTAGATGTTTGTCATGCAGTGGAAGTAGTAAATTGTTACTAATCCTACTATAGAGATAAAATACTTGATTGTAGTAATAACAATATCTTCAAAGATGAAAAGATTTTTGAGATAATGATCTCAAAGTCTTATCTTCAAGAACTTAAGAGTTATAGTAATGATCTAAAAGGTCTTAACTACATATGTCTTCTAAGAATTACGACTGGATCTTAGTCCAAAGAGAAAGAGATCTCTGGAAATAAGGGTATTCCGATAAGAATAATAGAAATCACATACTGATTATAACGATTATTGAGTTGTAGTGTCAAAAACGCTATGATTGCTTTAAGAAGATTGAGTATTGGCTGCATAAGATACAACATTCGCATTGGATGCAGAACTGTCACTAGGAGATATGCAAGTACCATAAAAGGACTTGGTGTAGCCTCTTGGGAACAGAATGACTAGTCGCTTACCAAGCTATTTTTCTAAATAGCATACGATTAGTACATGAGTGTGGGGCTAAAAGATTAGCACATTAATGGTTCTTTGGGTTAGTGGGAGATTATTGGACATGCGAGCCCAGGGTGAGACATTATGCAATAAATGTTGTTGTGAATCATTCCCTAATCTGAAAATGAAGAATAACTAATTTGCATTATAGGTTCCTTAGTACAATTAGGGTTATGTACCATGACCATCTTAATGATCATACAGTAGTTGATTCAAATGTTGAATCATTTAGGTTGGTGTTTGGATGATATCTAAAGATTTAGATTAAGGACTCATCAAGCACGGTCAAGTGACTATTAAGAGAGGATCTCCAGTCTGAGAAGGAGATGGTGATCCTCTCTTTAAAGGTTGATATCTAACTGACCTCTTGATGCAGGTCATCTGGATAGGAATAGAGATTCGGATGTCTTAAATAAGTTAGGTCAAAGAGTTGACTTAACGAGATTGAGATAACCAAGACCTATGATGTATACTTTCACGATAGAAGATGCATCCTCTGACCAAAGACAAATGTGTTACTATATGTTTGAACATGTACATTTGGCAGATCGATAGATTGATGATCTAATCAAAGTATATATACACTGGCAAGTTGGAGTGCATACAAAGGCATATGAGTAATACGATCTCTCAAAGGAATCATACAGGTTCATTATTGAACCGGAAGACATGAGTTCACTCATGAGATATTGGGATCAATTTCCATGCACGATCGTCTCGCTTTGGATGCTTGACTGGATTTGTAGGATATACGCTTTTAAAAAGTAAATGATCAATATCTAGGTATGATATATACTTTTGCAAAGTATATGATCGATACCAACTTCCAATGATCAAGTGAGAAACTTAATGATAAAACCCTACAGGAGACAATTCAAACATCTTCACACATCAGTTGGGATTGGATATCGAGCAATTGATAGAGATACACCGACTATATCATCTTCTTCACAAGCAGATCAATCCTCCAAACTTGTATAGTCAGAGCGTGGAGGATCATCACTTTCTTCTTCTTCACCACCACTACCCACTCCACTGATATTTAGAAATCATAAAAAGAAAACAAAGGAAGATGCAGCGTGGAGTTAGCTACAGAGAAGAACATACCATTAGCAGAGTTTTCTTCAGCACTAGTAGACCGAACAACCCGTGTTGTTTTACCTTTTGTTTCTATTTATACACCTGTATTAGATGATATTAAACAAACTGATTCTGATAATAATTTTGTACATGATGATTCTAAATTTAATAAGAGAAATGAGCAGTTTATTTCTTCCGATTCTATTCCATTTTTATCTGCCATGAATAAAAGAAAAATCCAAAAACTAAAAACAGCCTTATCTTATCCTAGAGTGGTAGAGATACTTCAGAACATCTTTTTAGAGATGCCACTTTTTAAGGCCATGGAGTAAATGCCATAGTTAAAAAGGGAATGAAATAATCATGTACTAGGAAGCGTCAGCCAAATCAGAATAGATGCTAGAGAACTGAGAAGCATATTTTGATCATGGCCACAGTTCACACCTTCAGCAACCTCCCACCCAAAAAGAAAGATAAGAGAGCATCTCATATCTATTGTTTGATACTTGATCAAGAGTTCGACCGTACTCTTCTCAATAGTGGATCCTTCATCAATATTATGCCATCCTCTCTACTCACTGAATTTGGATTGGGCCCTCTTAAATCGACCAAGATGATCCTTCAGTTTGTTGATATACTGATTAAGAGACCGACATGCATTCTCGAGGACATTATTGTAACAAATAAAGGTATGAGCTTCCTAGTTTATTTTCTCATCATGGATATGGATACACTTGCACCGTTACTCCATACTTGGTCGGTCATTCCTTGGAGCGGTCGAATCGGTAGTTGATTATGCTAGAGAGATCACCTTTCACTCTCACAATGATAAGGTGAGGATTGAGATGATCCCAGATCCAAGGCCATCACTGCCACCAGCCATAGATGATAGAGAGAAAGCACGATGAAATCCTGAGGACTGTGATTTTCTAGCTGAGATACGTGATGCAGATCTGTTTTCTCAATTCATGGATACCCAGAGTTCCTTTATTAGAAGGAACCCCTATAAAACACGGTCAATTTTTTGTTCCTCTATTGATCATTGTGAGTTATCAGCTGATAAATTGTTTGAGCTATTTTCTTATGATTATTCTGAGTTACTTTCGGAGGTACATTCTGAGATTCCTGAGATACATTACTCTGATATTAATGATGGCATACCTCATATTGAGATATGAGAATTTTGTTGACGGGTTTTTTTAGATCTTTGAGTGTCTTAATAAGCCATCACTTTCTGAGCAGAGAGAATTCCTTGCAGACCTTTCTGAGATAGTGCATGTTGAGCCTACAATAGCCACGATGTACAGTTTACAGAATGCATATCATATACCGTCTACAAGTGCAGTTGCAGATGTTGTTGTAGAGTAGATTCATACACCACTTGAGCTCAAAGTTTTACCTACATCTCTGAAGTATGCCTTCCTTGCGGGTGCTCTCAGATGTTTCTGGTCGTCATCAGTTCATAGTTGACCAACGACCAGGAATCTCTCTTGCTAGAGGTTCCTGAGAGAAACCGCAAGGCTATTGGCTGGAGTATTTCGAATCTTAGTGGGATTAGTTCAGCTTTGTCCTCGTATCATATTTACTTGAAGGAAGATAGTAGGTCGACCTATGAGTTTTAGCTCTGAATCTGAATCTTTGGGATGTTGTCATGAAAGAAATCAGGAAATGGTATGATGTTGGCTTCATTTGTCTCATTTTGAATTCCAAGTGGGTCATCCCATTGCATTCAGTCATGAAGAAATTTGGGATTACAATTGTAACGAATGACCATAGTGAGGAGATTCTAGCTTATGTACCAACTTCATGGTGTGTCTGTGTAGATTATCGATGCATGAACTCAGCAACCAAGAAAGATCACTTTCCATTTCCCTTTATTGATCAGATTATTGAGAGGTTAGTAGGGAAGGAGTTCTTTTATTTCTTGGATGGGTACTCAGGATACAACCAGGTTACAATCACTCTTGAGGATTGGGAGAAGACTACTTTACTTGTCTATTTGCCACTTACACCTTTATACGGATGCCATTTGGATTGCGTAACACCCCCGCTCCATTCCAGAGGTGTATGTTGGTTGTCTTTGCCGACATGGTAGGTAGTTTTCTAGAGATCTTCATGGATTATTTCTCGATCTACGAGGATAGCTTTGGCTCATGTCCTACTTATTTAGACCGAGTACTTCAAAGATGCTATGAGGTAAACTTAGTTCCCTCGTAGGAGAAAAGTCACTTTATGGTGACAAATAGGATTGTATTGGGCCACGTCATCTCCAAACATGGTATGGAGGTTGACCTGACTAAGATTGATGTAATCTCTAAGCTTGAGCTGTCGTAGAATTTAAAGGAGTTGATGTTGATACTTGGTCACGTCGGATTTATAGGCGATTCATTAAAGAATTCAGCGAGATCGCAAGGCCTTTGACTAAGCTTCTTTGCAAGGAGAGTGAGTTTATTGTTGATGATAAATTCATCCTTACATTTCGTTAGATGAAAGAGATGGTTACTAGAGCTCATATCCGCCAGCCACCTGATTGGTCTCTTCCCTTTGAGATCATGATGGACATATCGGATTTTGCATTTGGAGCTATTTTAAGGTAAAGAAGGGATGGGATGCCATTTGTTATACACTATTCTAGCAAGACTATAGATGAGGCACACCGTAATTATACAGTTATAGAGAAGGAGATTTAATAGTAGTGTTCACTTTAGAGAAGTTCTGCTCGTACCTTCGAGGTTGCAGAATTATTGTTTACACAAATCATACTACCATATAGTATTTACATGCAAAGAAGGATGCCAAACCACACCTTATCAGAAGGATACTTCTACTCCAAGAGTTTAATTTAGAGATTAGAGATAAATGTGGGGTGAAAAATATAGTGGCAAATCACCTTTTCCCATATTTCATATGTGAGTCCCTTGAGTAGCTACTATTTCCTATATCATGGGCCTTTCCAGATGAGGATACCTTGTCTGTTGCCTCACTCTCGTGGTACATTGATATTGTGAACTATCTTGTCTCCAAAAAGTTCCACAAGATTGACCCAAGCTTAAGGTAGACATGCCAAGCTTAAGGTAGACAGACTTCTATCAGAGATTCATTTCTAGCAGTGGGAGAATATGTACCTATTTCGTGAGGGTACAGATTGTATCTGGAGGAGGTGCATTACTCATGAGGAATACACCAGTGTCTCCAGCACTGTCATGGATTAGAGGCTGGCGGGCATCATTTGGTGAAGCGCATGGTGGCGAAGGTTCTTCAATGTGGCCTATGGTGGCCAACTCTGTTCAAGAATGCTACGGATTATGTGAGATATTGTACTTATTTCCAAAGAATAGGAGGAATTATCCATTCCAATGACATCATGCCCCTGAGATATATCCATATTTTAGATGTTTTTGATGCTTGGAGCATAGACTTCATGGGACTATTCTCTGTCAGTCAAAGATTTCATTACAACATGCTTACTGTGGATTATGTTAGTCATTCGGTGGAGGCTATCCCCACTCAAGTCGTTGATAGTCATACGGTTTGTTCCTTTTTGAATGACAACATTATTACGTTGTTTGAAATACCAAATTATTAATTTCAAATGGGGAAGCCATTTCATCAATCGAGAGATCAAAAAACTATTTAAGGAGTACGCCACTGCTTGGCTAAGATTTCAAACAGGGAGATCAAGAAGATATAGAAAAACTCGTACGTCCATATAGGAAGAACTGGTCCCAAATGCTTGAGTAAGTTCTATGGGCTTATCGAATGATATACAAGTCTCCATTAGGTAAGCCCCCATATATATTGGTTTACCAAATCCTTGCAACTTACTAGTTGATATTATTCTCAAATCATTAAGGTCAATCCATATATACAATTTAGATTATGAGAGAGCAAACCTGAGTAGGAAAGTGGATCTGAACAGTGTACTGGAATTCTAATATTTTGCTTATGACAACTCACTAATTTAAGGAGAATGTCAAGCGTTGGCTTGATAGATAAATTAGGAGAAAGACTTCCATCCCTGATCATAAAGTATGGTTGTTTGATGCAAAATTGAATTTGTTCCTCGGTAAACTCAAAAGTAAATGGCCAGGACCGTTAGTTATTGGAATTATTCATGGCAATGGTAGTATTGTCATATCTGGGTTGTCACCTAACTCACATCCATTTGTTGTGAACGGACAGTTGCTGAAGCCATATCTAGATCATGATACAATCCTATCCGTACTTGACTATATCCGCTTGGTATCAGACGTTGATCCTTTGACATCTTTTGCATTTGATACATGAGTTGATATTCTTTTGTGTATACCCTTTCTTTTTATTCTTTCTTCTTCCATTTTTTCATTCACCTCTATCCCGTGTGTGTGAGCTATACTTAGGATGTACTCTATCATAAGAATAGGGGAGGTAAATGACTTGAGTTGTTCTTTTCATTCTGTTTCAACACTCTTGTCTTTGCCTATACTAAGGGATCATTTACGCTAAGTATAGGGGGAGTGATGTCATTCATTTCTTTCTTCTTCAATTTCATTTATTTTCTTTTTTATTTCTTCTAATCTCACACTTGTCCTTCAACTTGTTGATATTCTTTTTCTATGCTTAAGGATCTTTTACCCCAAGTATAAGGAAGGACAAGTCAAGTCGTTGAGTTTGTACACTCTTTTCCTCAATCTTCCTCGTTTGTACAATCTCTATACTTAGGGTTATTTGATCCTAAGTATAGGGTGGATCATTGACTTCTATTCATTCCAATCGTTATTTCGTGAGTCATTGTCGTATAGTTCTTTTCACTTTTCTATACTTAGCGCGAGTTATGTCTTCCTTTGTCGCTTCATGGTCACTATGAGGACATAGTTCGAGCAAAATATAGGGGTGTCATATATATTGTATATATACTTTAGTCATACCTCATGCTTTTGTTTATTAATAATATGGAAAATAAAACTAGAATAAAAATGTTTTGTAAAATGTTTGTAATTTTTTTTCGAAAATCTCTTTTGTAAACAACTTCGTAGAATCTTTGTAAAAAACTTTATACAAATATTTTGTAAAATATTTGAATAAATTATTTGTAAAACTTTTGTAAAAATCTTTATCAAATTATTTTTGTAAAAATTGTTGTAAAATTATTTTAATTGTAAAATCATAATAAATTATTTTGTATCAAAATTATGTATATTATAAAGATGTTTGCAAAATGTTTTATAATATAAAATCTTTATAAAATTTTGTAAATGAGTTTTGAAAACATTTTGTAAAATGTTTGTGAAACTGTTTTGTATAATTTTGTAAAATATTTTGTAAAATAGTTTATAAATGCTTGTAAAACTTTTGTAAAATTGTTTGTAAATTATTTTTTCAGTTTGTAAATAAATAATTTATTTATACATATTGTGTGTATTACTAGTTGTACAAATGTATGTAAAGAGAACTTTTAATTATGTTGCAAATATATAAATAAAATTCTTTTGTGCATAAAATTTCTTTAATAAAAGCCATGTATAAAACTTGTATAAAGTTGTATATAAAATTATTTGATAAAATCTGTTAATATAATTCTTTTGTAGATAAAATCCTTCTTGTAAAATGTGTACATAAATCTGTAAATATTCTTTTTGATAAAATCTTGTAGAAAGTGTGTATAATCTTGTATATATGTTTTGTATAAAATTTTAATAAATTTTATAAAATCTTTGTAAATTCTTGTAAATATTTATTATTCTCTCTATTAAAAAGTTCTTTAATTTTTGAAAAAAATTAAAAGTCATAAAAATTTACTAAACTCTTTGAAAAAGCCTTTCAAAAATTATTTGTCTTTTATGATATTTTCTTTTCATTGAAAAAAATTATTTTGTACATATTTCTTACATTTGCATTTGCATTTTTTAGAATGAAATTGATGCTTAAACTAGTCTGGAATAAAATTGAAGAATCGAGCTTGGTTAAGACCTTAATCCACTCAGTTTCAGAGGAACCTTATAGGAACTGGAGTTGATACTTTTCAAGTCTAGCGACTTAATTCTTTGAGTCCATAAGACTATGTTCACATGTCATCTTCATTTTTCTAAGTGGAATATTTCATACACATGCATGGTTCTTTTAGAAAGTGACTTAACTTGGACAAGCATTTTGCTCGTAGCACTTCACTAATGAGGTGGTGAGGGTTAGAATTCTTTGCAAGAGACGCATGCGAATGGAAACATACTCATCACCATGAATGGTTAGTGCACCCCAACCTACTCTAGTGGCAAGGACGTTTAACGACGAGAACTGTGGGTTGAAATAAAGCTTCGGATGAGGGATGGTCTGCTGGTACAATTTTTCTAAGACCCCAAAATATGTGCAGAAAGAAAGATTTTATATCTTTAGGGGAACAATAAGATATATGTAGTGCAACAATTCTTTACACCAAAAAAAAGAAATATGTATTCCAATAAAAAAATCAAACATGTATATATTTGACTACATTGTTCCAACTTCAGAGAGACTGCAGATCTTCATGGAGACTTGGCTACATTGTCCAACTTCACAAGGAGATGTGGCTATGTTGGCCAAACCCCAGTTCTCTTATTATTCTACTATCTTCTTACCCATCGATTATGGACACAACACGTACCTGAACTTAGAAGGAAATACCTCACTCCTCGAGGAAAGAGTAGCTAGATGAGGGAATTAGGTTTACCTTGATAAGAGAAGACTATCCTTTTCATTTCTGATATGGAGAGTTATATTTCACATACACAATACAAGTAAGATTCATAGTCATTATAACTTTCGTATGAGGACTTGTTCTGACTTGACTATTGAGGCAACCTGAATAGGAGTCTTATGGAACTTAGAGACTATTAGGTTTTAACTCCATTTCTCAATAAGGTTCCACCAAACTAAGAATCCAATGGTCTGGTCGAGCTCCATATCTTGATTTTGTGAAGAATAATTAAAATTTTATTCGAAGTTATTTATTTTTCCTTTCTACTTTTTCTTTTTAGTCACTTATTCTTCTAATAATTGTTTGCTGAGGGACTAGCAAAGGTAAAGTGTAGGGGTGATGAATATGCATTTCATCATCTTTATTCATTTATTTTAGGTTAAAACCCTTCTTAAACACCTATAAATATTAATAAATCCAAGTTTATATTAATCTTCATCTTTTGTATATATTGTATAAAATCATTAATCTTAACCATAAATAGATAAATAAAGGGAAAAAATGAAGAATGTATACATGCAATAAATGCAGGTTGACTCTAACCCCAATAGAAGGTCAAGACTTAACCTGATCAATAAGGAATAAAGTAGGGGGAGATAAGGCCTTAGTAGAAAATTAAGAAAATTAAATTCCATTCATTCATTATTCAACATGTATAATTTACGAATACATCAATATTTTGTATATAATTCCTTATTTTATTTTATTTATCACACAATTCAACACAAATAAAAGTGTTTTCTTCTTAAAACTTATAGATAAAAATAAGTTGTAAATATTAAAAATAATTGCTAGAAGATTCATTGTACATTGTGTAAATAATGACACTTTGAAAAAGTTGTAGAACCAAACTTGTCAGACATATATCTTCACATAAAAATTCAAAATAAAGAAAACTCACTAATATTGTACTCTAAATAAAATATGTTTCAAAATGTCAGTGGTTCATTAAAATTGGAGTTAACATGTAAAAAGTGGCTTTTTGGATATTGTATATTGTGATGTACTTTGAAAAAGTTGTAGAACCAAACTTGTCAGACATATATCTTCACATAAAAATTCAAAATAAAGCAAACTCACTAATATTGTACTCTAAATAAAATATGTTTCAAAATGCCAGTGGTTCATTAAAATTGGAGTTAAGATGTAAAAAGTGGCTTTTTGGATATTGTATATTGTGATGTGAAGGATGAAAAATCTTATATCTCCATGGGATTAATCCTTCATTGTGTTCCCGTCACATCTACCTTGAAGAAGATAGCAAGTTGTCTTGAGAATTTCAACGCAAATTGAATCCTAACCTCGAGATATTGTTATGAACGAAATTACAAAATGGTGTGATGCTGACTTCATATATCCCATCTCCGACTCAAAATGAGTGAGACCATTGCATGTTGTACCCAAGAAATCAGGGATCACCATTGTGAAGAATGGCAAAGGAAAGGATATCGTAACCAGAGTTCCAACTTCTTAGCACGTCTGTATGGATTATAGATGCATGAATCTAGCAATGAAGAAGGACCATTTTTTATCCCCTTCATTGACCAGATAGTCGAAAGACTGGTCGTAAAGGGGGGACTTCTTCTTCTTGGATGGATACTTTAGTTATAATAAAGTTGCAATTGCTCTAGAAGACCAAGAGAAGACCACCTTCACATGTCCGTTTGGGACATATGCCTTCTGCAAGATGCCTTTTGATTTATGCAATGCTCCAGTGACATTCTAGAGGTGCATGTTTGTTGTATTTGTAGATATGGTTGGAAGTTTTCTTAAGGTTTTCATGGATGACTTCTTGATCTACGAAGATAGCTTTGATCGATGCCTTGCCTATCTAGACTGAGTATTGAAAAGATGTTGCGAAGTGAACCTTGTGCTCTCGTGGGAAAAGAGCCACTTCATGATGACTGAAGGGATTGTGCTTGACCATGTCATCTCGAAGTGTGGCACTGAGGTAGATCCTACGAAGGTGGATGCCATTTTTAAACTCGAGACACTTACAAATTTAAAGCAAGTCCAGTCATTCCTTGGGCATGAGGGTTTTTAAAGAAGATTCATAAAATACTTCAACAAAATTATCCAATTGTTGTCTAAGCTTCTAGGCAAGGAGGCATATTTCATTGTACATGCTAGAGTCCTCCAAGCCTTCAATCAGCTAAGAGAATTAATCACTCAGGCCCCTATCCTTGAACCTCTATATTGGTCTCTACCATTTGAGATCATGACAGACACTTCTGGTTATGCCATTGGAATGGTTTTGGGATAGAGAAGAAACGATTTACCATTTTTGATTCACTATGCTAGCAAAACACTTGATAAATCTCAAAAGAACTATATAGTTACCGAAAAAGAGATGTTAGAGGCAGTATTTGCCGTGGAGAAATTCAGATCTCATGTATTTGGATCCAAAGTCATAGTGTACACAAACCATTCTGCCATCAAATACATGCAAAGCAAGAAGGAAGCCAAACTAAAACTAATCAGATGGATCCTTATACTCCAGGAATCAGATCTTAAAATTAAGGATATGCTTGGAATAAAAAATGTGGTGGCAGATCATCTTTCAAGGTTATCAGAGTTAGACACTCCTAAGCATATCTTGATATCAATTAGAAAAAATTTTCCACATGAGGCAATTCTACTAGTCACCTCGCTCTCATGGTTCGTTGATATTGTGAACTATCTTGTTTCCAAGTGAACTCCACAATATTGACCAAAGTTGAAAGTTGAAAGTTTTTTGTCAAATGTCCTTGTCTATCTGTGAGAGGATCCATATTTGTTTCTTGAGGGGGTTGATTGCATCTGGAGAAGGTACATTCCTCAGGAGGAAGTTCACAGTGTCCTAGAGTAATGCCATAATTGATAATCGGGAAGATACCACTCTGGGAAAAGAATGGCAATGAAAGTGCTATAATACGGCCTTTGGTGGCTGACTCTATTCAAAAATGCAGAAGAGTTCGTAAAATGTTGCACTGAATGTCAGAAAATGGGTGGAACCTTTGGATTGAGAGACACAATACCCTTAAAATACATTCAAATTTCAAATGTATTTGATACATGGGGCATTGACTTCATGGGACCATTTCCCAATAGTCAAGGATTTCTGTATATTCTACTCGTTGTCGACTATGTCAGTCTTGGGGTGGAGGCTATCCCAATCCAAGTCTCCTACAGTCGCACTATATGTTGATTTCCGAAAGAACACATCATTACAAGGTTCGGGATCCCTAAAATTATGATATCATATGGTGGTATCCATTTTATCAACGGAGAAGTAAAGAAGCGGACTCAAGAATATTTCATTGAGCATCGTGTCTCTTCTCCATACCACCCACAGTCCAATGTCATGGCAAAATGTTCAAATAGGGAGATCGTGACAATTCTTCAGAAGCTTATACATCCTGACAGGAAGAACTAGTCGCAACTGCTTGATTTGGCTTTTTGGGCGTATTCTATCATATGTAAATCACCTTTGGGAATGTCTCGCTACTACCTAGTCTATGACAAGCCATGCCATTTGCCCGTCGAATTAATTCACAAATCTTTATGGGCAATAAATATCTGTATTTTGGATTCCAAGAAGGTCGACAAGAATAGAAAGCCTGATCTGAACAAACTGCTTAAATTCCATATCTATGCATATGACAACAGCCTGATATACAAGGAAATGTCAAGAAGTGGTACGACAAGCATATCGGATGAAAGACTTTCGAGCCTAGTCAGAAGGTTTGGTTGTTTGATGCAAAATGGAATCTTTTTCTCAGTAACTTGAAAAGAAAATGGATAGGGTCTTTTATAGTGAAGCAGGTGCATGATAATGTAAGTATTGTGATATTTGGTTTATCAGCTGACACACAACCCTTCTGATCAATGGACATCTACTGAAGCCAAATCTCGAGCATGATACATTCATGTCCGTTGTTGATTCAATATAGGTGGTCTACCATGATGAACTTCATGTCGTAGCATCAGCAGATTCTAAAAGGCCACCAAACATTTTGATTAGTTAATCTTTTTCTTCATTTCTTCTTTCTTCGTTTTGAATTCAATTTTTCATTCTTTCAAAAGTTTCACTCATCACATTCGTCGTTGTTATACTTAGGGCATGCTTCATCCTAAGTATAAGGGGGTTGAATGTATATGGATGTTCATTATTTGATCCCTGACCTATCTCCTCAACTCTTGTTATTATGTCTATACTTAGGGATGTTTTATCCTAAGTATGGGGGAGACATGCCCAGCTGATGATTTGTTTATTCCTACACTTGACCTCCCTGCTTTGTACACAAACTACTATGTTAAGATTAATTGATCCTAAGTATAGGAGGACGATCGACTTCTCATTCATTATTGAGTCATTGTAGTATAGACTTTCCTATACTTATAAGTGTTATGATGTCCTTTCTCTCCGATCTATGAGTACATAGCTCAAGCTAAGTATGTGAAGGTCATATATACATTGAATAAACTTTAGCCATAACTCGTACTTTCATATTTTCAAAATATGGCTAATCAAGAAAATTACAACACACATTAAATTCTTTGTAACTACGACTAATAAACCAGTTAAAAATGTTTTTCAAAATGTTTCAAAAATGGTTGAAAATTTCTTTGAAAAAAACTTTTGGAAATCGTTTGAAAAATAATTTGTGAAATGTTTTCGAACCGATGTAAAAATGTTTCATTTGTAAAAATTCCTTTTATTTGTTGTAATAAAATGGTTTGAAAATTCACTTACAAATGGTTTGGGAAATGATTGCAAAAATACTTTGAAAAACCTATACATATCGTTTGAAAATCTTTTCAAAATGATTTTCAAATTTTGTACATATTTGCTAAAATTATTTGTAAATTTTTTTTAAAAATAAAGTTTTCAAAAATGTTTATCGAAATAGTTTCAAATTATTTTAAAAATCATATACATAAGTTAAGCAAATAAAAATTCTTTATAAATTATGTATATACAAACCTGTAAATGACCACTGACTTAAATCTTGTAAATACCTAGTGTAAAATCCATTACCTAATTCTTGTAAATAACAGAAGCACTCCCATATAAATACCTACACATAATTCTATCACTAACTATTTTATTTTTCAAAAATCCCTAAAAAATTGTAAAATCAAAAAATCTATAAAATCTGCAAAATGTTTTCAAACATGCATAAAATTTTGCAACTTTTCCTAAAATTTGATAAGAAGTTCAAAATCAAGAAATTGCTTCACAAAAATATTTTCTTGCAATGTACATAACATCTACATTTTTAGAAATAATCAAGATAATTGAACAAGTCTAAAATAAAGTCTGGAGATTTGAGCTTGGTATAGATTTTAATGCACTAAATTTCATAGGAACCTATTGAGGACTGGAATTGGGATACTTCAGGTTGCCTCGACTTAATTCTTTCGGTTCCATGAGACTATGTTCATGAGTCAATCTAATGTGTCAAACAGAACCTTTCATATCTTCCGTAAGACTCTTGAGATAGTTGCTTGATCAGAAACCTCACATTTAACACTTAGCTCAACCCAAATGGATTGTTAAAAAATGTTGGAGTCTAAGTCAGGACGATACTAGGTCGCTTCGTCAAGGGTGGCTCAGGAACCATTCTCAGGGATTGTTGAATGCAATACTCTAACCCCACATCTTTTGGTTACAATGACATCTAAAGACTGGAGATGGATTGAGACAATGCTTCTGATGAGGAATGGTCAGCCGATGCAACTTTCTAAAGACCCTAAAAAATGGGCGGACTTAAAGAAACTATATCCATTATGGCACAAACAAGAATTCAGAACAATGCAAAGTCAAAGAAAATATCCAAAAAGAAGCCTACACCAAAATTCCACGAAAATTTGAGCTACAAAAAAAGTCGCTTCTTGATGAAGACTTGTTACACTGATCGAGCTTCACAAGGGAATGAATACTACACTAGTCCATTCCCACTTCTTTTCCCTTTCTTCTACATTCTCCCCCCATTCGATTGTGAAGAAAGGTAGCATCTGATCTTAGAAGGAAATATCTTTATCCACGAGGATGAGTTACCCGAGGAGCAGACTCTTTGATGGTTCTATAGTTTGCCTAGGAAGAGCTGAAAAATTCACACACATGATTCTATCACTTGAAGGTAGAAAGAGTATACGACAGAGAGGATGGTTCTGACCTGATTATGAATCGAACTGGATAATAGGATTATGGAACGTAAGAGCTATTGTGTCGCACTTCCTAGCCTTAATGCAGTTCCGAACAAATTTATAGTATATAGGTCTTCTCTGAGGTCCAAACTTTAACTTTATTAAGACAAGTTTAAAAGTCTAAATTATTCCAAGTTATTCCTTTTTCTTTTCTTTATTTTCTTTTTCTGCATTTATAGGCATAAGTGTTTGCTGGGGACTAGCAAAGGCAAGTATATGGGGTGTGAATCTCCATTTCATCACCTTTATTACTTTATTGTATCCTTAAATACCTGATTAAATGCATGTATATATCATTAACTTCTGAAAATAAATACTCCATAAATTGTACAATATATTGTATAAAACACTGTATAGATAATGTACTTAATTCCAAAATAAAATAATAAAGAAAAGAAAAGAAAAAGAATAAAGTGTCAAAGACACCGAGTGACCCTAGACCTGATACCCAGTCATCATGATGACTTGGTTGACAAGGAATAAAGTAGGGGAGATAGTGCAGAGAAATTGTACATGAAATACACAAAATCCTAATTTTTAATGCAACAAAATTGCATTTTAGGACCTATTTCATTTTATTTTCACACATCAAATAATAAAACCCTAAACATGAATATTGTATATAATAATACAAAGAAACATACAAAATTGATTTCACAAAAACTAATGCACAGTGTGCTCGAGATACACAAAATAAAAAGCCGCAAAGAAAACTTTGCAGACATGTATCTTCTCTGCACATAATCAAATTGGCCGAACTCATTGTTATTGTTCATAAAATTAATTAGCTATTTAGTGAAGGTGGTTTTATTCATTTTTGAGTTAAGATGCAAAAGCTAGGTTTTGGGCCCCCATTATGTAGTGTACATGTATATTACATTCAATATATCTATTCTTTACATTTTCTACTTTATTTTATTTTTATAGAGATGTAGATATTATTCAAAACATATGTAAATAAATATAATAAATAAAACCATTAAAAAGAAAATAAAATAATTAATGTATTCCAATATATAGATAAAGTATACTATATATAATATATCTACATAATTAATTAAGTATGATAATAAAATCAGAAAAAATGTAGTAAAAATACCTAAATATGTGATCAAAGAAATTAAAAATATATAAGTACATGTATTTAATAATAAAACATATAATAAAAATTAAAAATAAAAATACCAAATATAGGTATAATTACCAATATTTATACATGTAAATATTACCCTATAATAAATAGCCTCAAAAGATAGATAAATATAGGTATAAATACTATATTAAATTACAAATACTTTCCATTTTTAATAAAAAATATTTAATTTGTTTATTATTTATCATTACACATATTTTTAACCAAGGAATTTTCGGGTAGATCCATTCGGACCAACCAAAGGCATGGATTTGTTGACTCCGGTCAACTATCCCCTCTCTCTTTCTCGAGCTCTGGACTTGTCAGAGCCCGCTATCTCGCCCATTTTTCTACTCGAATCCATCATCACCTAACTTGACATTATGAGTGATTCAGGGAAATATGATATCCTTGATATATTCCCAAGCTTGAGATACTTGCAATCTTCATCGGGTTGAGCAGAATCTGAGTCGCAACCTCTCCCCTTCCACCTATAAAAATGTCTTCTCCACCATTTTTGCACTTGATCCCTCCTTGGTCATTCTTATCCCCTCTGACACTTTGAGTGTCTTATCCTTGGTGACATTAGGCAGTTGACCATGCCTACAATGAGGAGGGTGATGAAGCATTAAATGCATGTACTAAAATGTATCCGTTGTAGTACGGGCACTTAGCACATTATACAGAACCGAATGAATGATCTCCGCGAGGAGGATTCGCCATGAATTTATAACCTAGGAAGTCAAGGGTTGAACACAAAGACACGAGCATGATACAATTATTCAGGTGTTAAATGTCTATGTTAATTGACTAATAAATTATCTAAGTCAAAGCTAACAAAACAATGCAGGCAAGCAAGATAAATTGCACATCTCAATTGCATGCATGAAATGAGATGAGTTTTGAAAATATTTTAATGCATGTTAGAAATGATGCTTTGATGAGCTGAATAGTAGCACATGCAAATGTACACATATTTATGCCTTAAAATTGATCAGTTAACTTAAGAAATAATCAGAATCAAATTAAGATTCAATTGAGCAATTTAATCAAGTACAATTTTCATTGAATAGAGATTTAAAAAACTCATTTATCTTTAATAAATTAATCAATCATTACGCATCAAATCAGAGAACAAATTAAGACATAAGAAAGATAATGAAATAGGGATCAAAATGCCACTGAAATTACTTCATTTGGATAAAAGATGCTCAAGTTATTCGTGATTAGGTTTAGGGACATAAATGTAGTAAAAACATGAGAAAATATTATACAAACATCATGAATAGGTCCCTACAGAGACTAAAATGTAATAACATAAAATCAATGAATGAATTTATGAAATACCCCTGACATAGGGGTATTTTTGTAATAAAGGAGATCCACGAGGGTGTCTATGCAATTAACATAGACTCGCACGCATAAAATACATGTGGTCTAGGTTCGGAAGACATTTGTCCCGGTCGCAAGTTAGGAGGCCATGTAAGCGACCTCCATGCTTTGAAGTGGGCTCGGTCCCACCGAACCTCCTAGGCTGGTGCCAAGGCTAGAGCAAAATCAAGGTCATCCGATCGTAACAATCGAATAGTGACTGTAGCGTGTAGCTCCGTCGTCCACCTCCTTTTGCGCTACAGCGATGGTTGGACTCCGACGAACCTCTAGATGCCCCACCGAGCTCCTCCTCACGTGCTGAATGTAGAAGAAAGTCCACTAGAGGTTGGCAAAGATCCGAGGAGGGAGATGAGTCACAGGGAGTGGTCGGAGAAGCATATCGATGACCCATCATCGGTGAGTAGGCTCTAGAACGGAGGTTCTTCAAAGCTTTTGACCATTGAATCTTTGGGTACCTCCGAGGTTAGAAAATAAACCAAGGGTGTTCGTGCATGCAATGTGAGTGGAAATGGGGTCTTGAGGGTATGAAGAGATGGAGGACCTAGTGAGTTCTTCTCCGACCTGTTGGAGAAGAAGGCCTGGGGTGAATCTAGGTATAGAGGGAAGAAGGTTATGATCTGAGTTGCTGTCGCATATGTAGGATGAATGGAGGATGTTATGGTGCCTTGAATCGAAGGTGACATGGAATACATGATCCCAATTAATTCGAAGAAGATGAAATAAAACATATAAAGGAGATTTACCTAATTGAAGAAACATGCCTCTGATGGATTTGTCTTGGTCTAAGACTCGATTCGAGTGATCGGTCATCGCTTGATCTCCTCAACCACGGGAGAAAGCTCAAACAGTGACTCCTTGGTGTGTTGTAGCATGGCATTCTGCCATGGGTATCCTCGGAAGGAGGCTCTCCATTCTTGCACGACCTACCTCCCTCTTCCTATCACACAAGAGGGTGATGGCTAGGGGCTACTTCTCTCAAGTAGGGACAACCGTCACTTGAGGTGGTAGTGGGCTATTTAAAGAAAGAGGTTGTGGTGGTTGCAGAAGGTTGGTGGTGGTTTTTCAACCACCACACATGATGGACGTAGCAACTTCCATAGGTTATGGAGGTTTGCGCATGGATCAGTGATGATAGGAGAGAGAGAGGGTGTTGATGGTTTATAGAAGAGAAGGTCAAGACAGCCATGAAAATCAAGAGAAGAGGGATGGTTCAAGGCGGTTCCCAGAGAGAAGAGGGGTTTGCATGAGGTTGGAGATGACACAGGTACCTTTGGATCTTTTAATCCAATGGCTGGGATTTGGACAAAGTTTTGAAGGTTGTGATAGGCCTGATCAGGAGACAATCATACGGCTCTGGTTAAATCTGATCTGATCTAGTGGCTAAAGATAAAGTGTGAAAGGAAGGTCAGGATTAAGCATGATCAAGATCATCTAACTGCTAGAAAAAGAGCGGGTGGCGTAATAGAAACGAGCCACGTGAAGCGCTCTAGGAGTGCCACGTGGCCCGATCAGAATGAAGATAATTCAGAAATTCAAAGATAATTCTAAAAGAATTAGTTAGGATGGAAATTAGAAAAAGTAACTTGAAAGTTGTAGATCTCGATGGGATCTGCAACTTTCAAGTAGAACTCAAAAAGATTGGAGGTCATTGTACATAGATAAAAATTAATATATATTAAAACAATATAAAACAATTTTCTTTCATTTTATTTTGTTAATATTTTTGGATTTTTATTTTATTTAATGTTAATTAATTTATATATAATATTATACTAATTTTTATTTAATTTTTAATAAAAGATAAATACATAAATATTAGCACAATAATAGAGTTATATTAATATATATTAAATAGTGTTAATTTTTACAACACAATAATTAGTAATTAGTGGTATTAGTAATTAACCTTGGTGATTTTCTTAAGCAAGAGAGATAAAATGGTATTTAATGATGATAAATGCGAGATTTATCACCCCCTATACTTGAGTTAAGCTCGTCCTTGAGCTAATAAAGAATTAAGTAGAGAGTTACTTTAATTAGTGAGATCCCTGACATGTGCAAGTTAGTATACAAGGCTTGATTTGACGTAGAACACTAGGTTTTAGTAATCCTAAAACTCTAAGTTGATTCAACTCCTCTATTTGTCAGACTCTCAATGTACATAAATATATAAGAAGTATGAGTTAGTGTTAACTGCACTCATGAGAGTAGATTCTCAATATCACAAAAAATTCCAATATTGGAATCTCTCCTAAGGACCCAACCCTCAACACTAGGGAATGAATATAGTCTTGCATAATTGTACCATCGCTTTAGTTTGTCAAACTTCAAATGTATAGATGAAAGGTCGGGTTATGGACGATAAAGGATTGTGTTCTTATTTTCACTCCCTCTCTTTGGAACAGGATTCTCTCAAGTGCCAATACTCCATACAATTTTGATTTTTATTTTTCCAATCAGTCTATCCTTCAAAAATAAATTTGAGTCATCTATACTTGTTTTCCCGGGACTTACTAGGATGCATCTTTTTAAAGTATCTATTATACTTGCATCTAGACTTGTATCACTAATGATGCAAAGCCCTATTTTAGGTACTAACCTGACTCATAAAAACCTAATGATTTAGTTGAAGTGGACACTTAAAGGTTAGAAGCGCTCACCTTGAATGCAATAGCTCATATGATGTAACTTTTAATGTGATGAGCATTTCTTCTCTTTTCATTTTTCATATTTTTTATTTGATGGAACTTCGCTTCTTTTTGTCTAGCTCCACTGCTTTTATCAAGGATTGGTGCACACTGATCAACTTATTAATTTAATATCATCACACTCTAGCACTTTAGGTCAAAGTCAAGAGATAGCATGAGAATGTGTCCCATACTAGATAGATTGCAAACACACAGGTTCATTAAGCTGTCATTGATCTCATCCCATCCTCGAGCATCATATAGGTCAAGTCTAAACTCAAGCTTCAAATCCCAGTCTCCTTAATGATACCTTAACTCATCTTAATCATGAATGCAGTCATGCATGTGATGTGAAAGTCAAATTCTTTAAAGAGAGATTAAGTACGCAATATGGAATACAAATCTTTTAACTAGGGAAGTGTGAATTATTAAGTTCAAGACCCTAATGATTAAGACAAGATAACTCTAAGTTTATAGACTCCTTAAACCAAGTCTAAAAGATCATCTCAAGCCTTGAGGGCATTGCGAAGTGTCAGGAAAAGATACCAAATAGTGAGTTATTTAATTACAAAATAATTAAGGAATTATTATCTTTATTAAGACAAAGACATCAAAATGGGTATCCTTGACAAAACAATACAGAGACAACAAAAAGATCACATTTGGGCACCCAACACAACACTACAAACTTCAGCTCCTTAGAAATCAAGATTGACTCTTCGAGGTTTAAAATCATAGGTCACCTTATGTTTCAATTGTTTCCTCCTAACATAATACCCTTTAGAAACTGAATAAGAAAGATCTTCATCAACACAGGATTTCAACCTTCCAGAATGATGCCATTCTTCCTCAAAAGTAATATCCATATCTACAAGGGAAGCCTCAAAATTCTTCACAATCATGGTAAGATGAATCACACCTTGAAATACTAGAACAAACTTTTGGGTTTTCCTTAGAAGAGAAAACTAAACACAAAAGGATGGTCCAACTTACATGAAATGTGATGCTCCATAAAATTGACATTCTCAATAAATGGTGTTGGCATCTGCATATCTAATTCTTTTATCAATAGATTATCTTCCTCAATAGACATCATTCTTTTCAGCGAACTCTTTATCAACTTGATCTTCCAAAATACGGAATTGAAATCTAGACTTTCCTCCATGTTGGACTCTGTAAGACTCAAAGTCAAGATAATATAAAGAATAAGAACAAAACAGTTCAGCGAACCATCGCAACCTCTTAGAAACCTAAAATACGAAAGGATACTGAAGACACGCAATAGAATTAATGATTTTTTTAAATTTCTTTAGAAAATAATGACTGGTCTAAACTCATATGATTAGTTGCATCTACTTTCAACTAGTATGGGTGTAAGTACGAACTAATAGACGGGTACCCGCATTACTTAAAGACGGTGTCATATGCGTCTTTTAACCACCCACTCTATTAAGGGTGTAATTCCCTCACTGAAAAGTAGCTAATCATTTTTTCGTCTAGTAATCAGAATTAAAACTAAAGAATTTGTTTTAATTTTCTGATTTTTATTAGAGTTAGAGAATAAAAAAATTAGTTAGACTCATTTACATCCTTAACTTTGAAATTTTTTTGCAAAAAATATCACATAAGCATGGAAATTTTCCAAATATTTTCAGAATAAGTAACGTCCTCAACATGAAAAGCGATGCCCTTGATAACAACCGACAGTTGTGCATGTTGAGTTGATATTGTCTGTAGTATTTTGTAGCGCGAGTTAATTTTTCTTTCTGTTTGTCCAAATTGAGCATTGCAGATGTCTCCTACATACAATCTCTGACGAGGAACACTTTGCCTTGATGGGAGACCATGGATGTCACTTATGTGATCCTCCATATCATGTTCAAATTTTAATTGATCATTATGAATCATATTCAATACGATTAATTCTTTTAAGGGAAATACAAATCTATTCATAATAGAGTGGTTTAATTTTAATTGGACTCCAATCAATCTAATCACATTAAATCATTGATCCAATTAATATCCAACAAACATTCTTCATTGTTACTTGAAATATGGTATTATCTCAAATACGTATTATTTCGAATTTTAATAATTAAAAAAATAAATCATGATTTCTCAAGCATTATACCAACCCTACCCGTTGTCATGGACAGTACTGACGGGAGTGGGATAGACCACACACGATGCAACCTGCTGCCGTAACGCTTCCTGACTAGACATCATATCCACCTCAGGAAAGGATAATGGAAAATCGATCACTTTGTACTTGAGATGATAAACGTTTTTTCAATCGAATTTATATCATATAGTAATAATCAAAACCATTTTGATTAGAAGGAAATTTGCTAAATAAATTTCCAATCATATTCAAGCAACTTCATTGTTGGAAAGTAGATTGAGTAACCAATTGTGATCTATATCATATCTTATCAATTATTGGTTAAGGCTATGCCATTTAAGGAAATAATTATCATCAAATATTTATCCATAATTATTTCAAGAAATTATATATTGATTTCATTAATTTCTTAAATGACAATAACAATGTTCTTGAGTAGGAATGTAATTTCCAGCAGTGACCCTCACTCACTAAAATTATCATATCTCAATCAATATAAATCCAAATCATGCAAAGTAAGTTTATAAAGTTTGATCATTTGATTTATAACAGAATTCAAGTAATTATAATGCATTTTCAAGCATTTCAAAAACCGTAATTAACTCTTTAATCACGTCAAGATTCGTCATCTCCGAAGTAATGGATATATGTTCATTAAAATGATCATATCTTGAGTTATCGGATCCCAAATCACGCAAACTCAAATCCCACGATTTCCTTAATTAATGAGGAACATTATCCAAGTGATAATTTCGTGCTTAAATATTTTAAACAAGATCGAAAATAATCACAAAGTAGGGCTGCGAGAATGAAATGCTATAAAATTTTCACAAGCCCCAATGAACCCAAGCCTTCATAGGTTTATGGATCGTATCCAAAACCTCCAACCTCACTATGATATCACTTGAAGAATATGGTAACATCCTTAAGAACATCACAGAAGCGTGAAGATCGCATCGAATGCGATCGAGAGTGGCTAGTTGCATTAGTCGCTCGAGGCAGCGAAATTTAAAAAATTTAATGTGGCGAAACCACATGATCCAAGAACACTTCTCGGATTGTTTCACCTAAACCACAATTATATCTCTTTAAGCGTGGTTGTGATCGAGTCTCTAAATGAAGAGATCTCCTATCTTAAGTCCGATCTGACAGAGGAGATGATTGCGAGCGCATTGATGAGGCACGTGCTCCTCGCAATCCATGTTGATGATCCAATCGGAAAATTCCTCATATCATCACACGAGATACGACGTCTTCTTCACGAGCGAATCATACCTAAGGAGACGAAGATCCATGAGCAAGAAATTTGACAGCATAACGACGATGCTGCGACCATGGCGGCTCTCTCTATGGCTCCATGGTGGATGGCCACAATGAGAGAGAGAGAACCTCTGGCATGTAGAGAGAGATCTTGTGGATTGATGATGTAACTTGAAGATCATGTCTTCTGGTTCAATAAATGAACATGTATAATCCCTTTGAGAGATCGTATTACTCATATGCTCCTGAATGCAAACCAACGCGCTGGTGTATAGACCTTGGTAAGGTCATCAATCTAATGGTCTTCCAAATGTACATACTCAGTAGTAACACATTTATCTCTAGTCAGAGGGTGCGTGCCTATATCATGACATCATATGGCATAGGACTTTGGTTATCTTGATCTCGTTAGGTCAACTCTTTTACCTAACTAATCTGACACCTCTGAATCTCTATTCCTATGCAGAGGACATGCATCAAGAGGTCAGTCAGATATCAACATTTAGAGAAAGGATTGTCATATCCTACTCAGGTTGGAGATCCTCTCTTAATAATCATTTGACAATGCTTTATGAGTCCTCAATCTAACTCTTTAGATATTCATCCAAGCACCAACCTCCATGATTCAACAATTGAAACAATAATAGTATGATCATTAAGATGGCCATGGTACATAACCCTAATTATATTAAGGGATCTATTATGAAAATTATTCATTCTTTATTTCATATCAGGGAATGATATTCGTAATAACATTTATTACATAATGGCTCACCGTGAGCTCGCATGTCCAACAATCTCCCACTAGCCCAAAGAGCCATTAATGGGCTAATCATTTAAACACACCCTCATGTGACAATCATAGGCTATTTAATATAACTAGGTAAGCTGATCAGTCATTTTGTTTCTGAGAGACTATCCAAGTCCTTTTACGGCACTTACATATCCCTCAGTAATAGTACTCGCATCCCATGCAAATGTTGCAACGTATATAACCAATACTCAATCTTGTTAGTTATAGTGTCCTTGACACTACAACTCAATAATTATTATAACCATTATGTATTTTCCATTATCCTTATAATAATACCCTTATTCCTGGAGATCTCTATCTCCTAAGGTATCTGTGGTTAAGACCTTTTAGATCACTATCTATGAAGTCTTAAGTTCTTGAAGATAAGACTTAGAGATCATTATCTCGAAAGTCTTGTCCTCTTTGAAGATATTGTTATTACTGCAACTAAGTGTTTTATCTCCATAGTAGGATTAATAACAGTTTACTATTCCCATTGCATGTCATACGTCTGACTTTTGTACACATCTAGCATACACTCGGCTTCTTGTAACTGATGCACAAGGGAAAGCAGTTCTAGCATTCACTTCCTCAACTCCTTGAGGTGCTATCCCTTTAGACAGGTCAGTACCATATCTTAAGGAAAAGAGGACTTTCTTGGAACTTTCCAGAAAATGGAACATGTCCAAGGTGTACCACTAATTTGACGGTCTCGATACCCTCTTTTCTTTGCTTTTGGACACCTTCAGAACTAAGATCCAAGAGGTATCCATGAGATCATATCTCAAGGTATGGAATAGCCAGCCAATAAAACGCTTATTATTGTAATTCCAAATGATTAGGATATCATCTACATTAGCATGACGAACACAATGACACTCCCACTAAGTTTCACATGGTTCATCAAGATTATATCTAAAATCTTAACATTTATAATTTCATCAAATCGTATGTTCCAGTAATAAGAAGCTTGTTTTAGTCCATAGATGGAGTTTCTTAAGCTTGCACACCCTGCTTTCCTCATCCACGGGGCTACTTCATATGAATATCCTAAAAGAGGTATTCATAGATAATGCAATCTCAACTTCCATCTTTTTGTTCTTCTATGCTCTGTTTATCATTCTACTTCCGCATTCCTATTTCTAACACTCCTAATAAGAGTGGAAGACCATGGTGGAGACATCACGGTGGCCATCCACCCTATAATAGCGAGGAGGCACTCCTCTTTCCTATTTCTTCTACATGGAGATTGATTTTAATTGAATAAATTTGTTTGACGAATGTTTTCAACTTTTTTCTTTTAAAGTTAATTATAATGTTGCAAATTATTGTAACAAAATATTGGCCATTGTTTCAATTACGAGTGGATCCTAGTCATCCAAATTTGTATAAAAGAAAGACTAATCCTAGCTCTTTCTTTATACAATTAAGTTCGAGCAACGACTCAGTGTCTACACGCTCTCTCTCTCTCTCACTCTTTCTTCCCTTGTGGTCATCCACTACCCTAGGGTTTGAGAAAACATGATCGTCGTCATGTTGCAGTTGTGTGGTCAGATTGATCTCTCGTGGAACTCCATATTCTTCAACATCTTGGCTCATGAAGGAGGCAACTGATTTTGTAAGAAAAAAATCAGGAGCTCCCTTGCTCAAATCATTGCTTTAGATTGTAGGAAGCACTTGTCTCATCCATGCACCCACAAGTGTTTTCTATGTCGGATTGGACTTGAGATAGGAGGTCTATTCGCTTAGAGACTCATGGACCACAATCACACTTCAAGAGATAACCCTAACACTCTTGTGTGATCTTGATGAAACGATGTGGGAATAGTTCCCATGTCATGTCCTTTCATTGAAAAAATTAATTTCCACTGCCATTACGATTATTATGACTAGTCTATCTAGATCATATACGATGCGATCTCCATTCTTACATGATGCACGAGGAGCAAATCCTCACCTTCACAGTCATGAGGCATTGAGATCATAGGGAATTTCATTGTTTGTCATATTATTTAGATAAATAGGATACAAATATGAGAATATCAATGTATGCTTTCAAAAAGCATATAATTGATGTTGTCTCTCAGTGATCGATTGAGAAATCTTCTATTAAACCCTACGATGAGATATGCAGAACATATACTTCGAATTAAACAAGGTCCTCAAGTATGTAGGATGCATGAGTATATGAAGTAGTTGAGGTCAATACGGTCGTAATAGATTTTATACCATGATTCTTCCATTCTAAGAGAATAATAAAATATGATGGACTTTATTTACAAATAAATATGATTTTGTTGAAATAAATCGTAGTTTATTTAACAAAATCAAATCCAAATAGATGGAGATTGTAATCTTATAGAGTTCATATTAATAGGTGACATGATTTATTATTCAACTCGTTTAGATAACTCAAGTGATCATTATCCTTGATATTGGATTTAGTGAAATATCAAATCATTAGATATATTTATACAATATCCTTTCATTATCTTCAAGTGTCTATAAATGCAACACAAAAGTCATAATATAATTGGGAATTCTTTATCCGAGAAAATGAGAGTTAGAATAACAAAATCAAGAAATCCTTGCATTGTCAACTCTTATTTGGGACACGCGAATGCGATTCACATTATCTTTAGGATTAATATGGACATTATTCATATTCATAATCGGAATTAATGTGATATGATTCACATTTATAAATTAAGATTAACATGAATATGATTCACATGTGATATTAATGCTAAAGTTAATATGATTCTCATTCATCATCAACTAATGTGATATGATTCACATTTCTATCGCTAGTCTAGTGTGAATATGATTCACATGTTTTATAGATGATTTGATTTTTCTACAATATCCTCAAGAGATAAATAATTTGAAATCAAGATCGATACTAAGTCCCATTCATATTTGAATTGGCGGTGAGTCCCACCGATTCCCAAGTAGATGTCCACTCTTCTATTCAAGGAGAGGGGGACAACCTCTTTGTTGCCAATTAAGAGAATCCTCTCCCGCTCTAACACCAAATGGTTGTCCCCATCTCTCCCTCTCCCTCTCCATATTGATCGTCCCTTCTCCCTCTTTCTCTCCCTATTGGTGCATCTTATAGAAAGAAAAAGCAACCATCTCTGCACGCTCCATGCCCACATAAAAGACGAGGACATTGTTAGATGATGTCTTCATTGGGAAGGACTCATTGATCTTCTCAGATCGCTATTGGCATTGATGACGAAAAGAGAGATGAACATCTCTCGATTCCACGAAAAGATTTTGCGACTCATTATCATTTCGCTAATGCTACATACTTTGAATCTAACTTCATACATGAGTTCTCTCATTCTATAGACCATACACATCAAAGGTATAATCCCCACACTTGTGTTTCACAGAATGACGTGAAAAAAGTTCTTGTCACCATTGGGCGTCGCAATACATAAAAGTTCTATGTTGCTAGTTATATGTATGATGGAACCAATTTTTTTATATGTTGATTCACATTTTCCATGCGCGTGAAGTTTAATATCCCTTCACGTCCATCCTTCATAGGACATATTTAAAAATGTCCTATTTAATACTTTTATTGATGAGCTGAACATGTAATGTGCAAAGTAGCATTGAATTGATGAATAAAAGAGAGATGAACGTCTCTCGATCCCACAGACTCGCGACTCATTATCATGTTCGCCAATGCAACATACTTCGAATCTAACTTCATACATGAGGTATATCATTCTAGAGAATATACACATCAAAGGTATAATCTCCACACTTGTGTATTTCATGAAATGACGTGAAAAAAGTTCTTGTACCTATTGGGTTTCGCAATGCATGAAAATTTTATGTTGCTAGTTGCATGTATGATGGGAACCGATTTTTTATATGTCGATTCACGTTTTCTATTTATGTAAAGTTTAATATCCTTTCACGTCCATCCTTCACAGACCCATTTATAAATTTCCTATTTTATATTTTTATTGATGAGATGAATAGATAACGTGCAAAGTAGCATTGAATTGATGAAGAAAAGAGAGATGACCGTCTCTCGATCCACTTAAAGACTTGCGACTCATTATCATATTCGCCAATGCAACATACTTGTGACTCATTATAACGAAATTGAAAATTTCCTTAATCAATAATACAACCTTTTCAAACAAATTAAACATGTTAAAGTTGATTATTATTATATATGAGATATGATTTGGAAGAGATTCATATATGTATATCTCATTCATTCAGAAAAATCAAGTGACCTCATTACCAAAGGACATATTGAGAACAAGTCAAGCAATGCTTTTCTAAGCCGAGTTTAATTGACATCCATACTCTAACTTGAACATGAGTGTTAAACTTCACCACTTTAATTTAATTTATTTTTGCATGGTATTGTTTTTGTTCTTCAAAAATGTCTACTTGTAACTTTTTTATTGACCTCTACCTATAAGTTTGGACAAAGATTCTTATGGAAAGCAAGTCATTCTCTCATTCTTTACCGGTAACGATGATCTAAGACATTATGTTTGTCCATTTTTTTGTAAGGGATTTTTACCCGGCATACCCTATAAACTTTGTCAATTACCTCCACGACCTTTGAAACATCTTAATTCCCCCATTGACCCCATAAACATGCTAATACATACCCTATAGACTATGTGGTTAACCCCCAACCATTTACTCGTTAAAACTAACCGGATTCTGTTATGTTCTTTTACATTATAGCCAAATTGTTTATCAAATTTACATTGAGTGTCACTCTCCTCACCCTCCTTCTCATCTCCATTTCCCCACCCAACACCCACCCACTTCCTCGACATTTGCCGTCCTCGCCCTCCTCCTCTTCCAGGTTTTCCGCCCGCGGCCTCCTCCTTCCTGACCTCTGCCTCCTCCAGGCCTACTGCCCCCAACCCATCCCCCTCCACCGTCTCCTCCTCACTTCTCCCCTCCTCCCCCACCTCCCACGTAGCAAGGGCCCCACCCCTTCCACCTCCTCCTCCATCCCCACTCCCCTCCTCCTCCGCCTCCTCCTGCATAAGGGGCTCCACTGCCGCCCTCTAGGTTCTCCGCAGCTTGGTGTCAATCATATATTTAACAGCCTTCTTGAAATAGAGATTATAATTGAAAACCTTTTCTGCCTCTTCACAGATCCTTCCTATAGTAGTGATTGTTTCAACAGGATGTAACCCACGAAGAGTTTCTGCACCCAGAATAATTGCATCGCTACCATCCAATACAACATTGGCAACATCCATCGCTTCCGCTCGCGTCGGTCGCATATATTCGTCATGCCGTCGACAGCTCGAGTAATGACTGTCGGCTTTCCAACTACATTATATTTGTATAGATCGACTTTCTGAAACAAAAAGACCTTCTCCAGGGGAAAATCCAATCCTAAATTTCTATGAGAAAATATGACAACATCTACTTCTTGGAGGATCTCATCGAAGTGCATCCAACTATATAGACCGCGTCGTCCTCCTTCAAGTCGGTAACCTCCAACAAGATAAAGTGGTTTCAATTCTGGTGAAGAGAACTGACCCATGAAGATCATGCCTCCGGGCTTCACGGCCTTGGCCAACCCGGTGAAGTTCACGGGCAACAACTGGGGGTGGCTTCCTTCTCTGGCAACCACAGTCTGCTTCTTACTCTGCCATGAAACACGAGAATTCCCTATGAATACAACAAAACCTGATGTAGACTTTATATCCTTTGGACACCCAGCATAATCTGCATTTGCACATCCTGTAACTGAGAGAGATGTGCCTCTGCTGAAAAGAAGTCCTGTACCAGGTGAAGTCTTCAGGTATCTTAAAATCATATAGACTACATCCATATGCGCCTGTCTAGGTTGCTCCGTAAACTGGCTCACTTTACTCACGACAAAGGATATGTCAGACTTGGTAATAGTCATATATATTAGCTTGTCACCAAGCTCTCTGTACCTCCTCTTGTCAAACTCCTCAATATGATCATCATAGAGCTTCATGATCGGGTCGATAAGAGTAGTGGCATATCTGCAATCTGCCATGCTTGTCTGTAAAAGAAGATATGTAACATACTTCCTTTGGGTCATCACAAGACCTCACTGGTTCCTGACAAACTCCAGTCTAATGAAGTAACATAAATGTCCAAGGTCCTTGATCATAAACTGCTGACCTAGGAAGTTCGTGGCACCCTGAATGTCCTGCTTGTCATCCCCTGTAACAGTAATGTCATCAACGTAAACAAGAATGACAATAGTACCTCTCTGGGTCCTCTTCACAAATAAGGAGCGATTGATAGTCGATCTCACAAACCTTTGCTGCTCTATCAAGTTCGAGAGCTTATGAAACCATGCTCTTGGACTCTGCTTAAGGCCATAGATAGCCTTGTGTAGCCTGCAAACCTTTTGACACCCCTCCAAGTGATAAAGCCAGGCAAGGCCATAAATGTTGGTTTCGGTCACCATTTGGGTGTCGACCAAAACAGAATTTCGGTGGAATTTCGATCGGAATTTCAGTCATTCCGTCATTTTTGTACTAGGACCCCCATATTTCTGTCATTTCGGTCATTTCAGTCGAATTTCATTTCGAGTGGATATCGATATTCGACAAAAATTCGGTCAAATTTCTCTGAAATTTGAGGCCATGAAGCCAGGTGGCTGCTGCATGTAGACCTCCTCCTGTAGATCACCATAGAGGAAGGCATTCTTCACATGAAGCTCATACATGGGCCAATCTCGTATCACAACAAAAGAAAGTAAAATATGTAGAGTAGAATGTCTGTCAATTGGAGAGAAAGTATCATGATAATCCACCCCATATGTGTGGGTGAGCCCACGTGCTACAAGTCGCCTTATAGCGATCCACACTGCCATCCGCACGGTGTTTCACAATGAACACCCATTTGCATCCCACAACAGATGCATCAACTAGAGTCTGGAGAAGAAACAAGACTCCACGTACCATGTGACTGAAGCATAGTCATCTCCTCCTTCATGCCTAACCTCCATTGACTGTCCTTTAGAGCCTCCTGATGTCAGTGGTATCTCCACAACAGATAATTCCAAGGTAAACCTCCTGAAATCCTCTGACAACCAGTTCAAGAAAACTTGGGCTCGAAGAGGATAAGTAGCACACTATCGTTTAAGCTTTCGCAAAGCAATCATACATCAAGATCATCTGTCAAGTCTGTGACCTGTGAGTTCCCCTCTTGAGAGGGCACCTGCTCATCCTGCATGGAATCCTGTTGCACAGACAACTTAGTAGTGTCATCAATAGAAACAATGTGCTTAGTACATATCCGAGGCATGCTAGATGATGGGAAAGACCTGTGAGCACGGGGAATCGAGCGAGGCCTACGAGGAAAAACATGTGGCAGAAAACTGAGTCAGAGTAGGAGATCGAGCCACAAGAGCAGGTGGTGGTGGTTGAGGAGGTAGAGGTAAAGCAGGAGTAGAGGGAGGCGGAGGAACGACAGTATGAGGTGGAGGTATGTAGATCTAATCGTCAGAATCTGATGGGGCTAATCTGTCACCTGTAGGAGGAAAATACATAACAAACTCAAAGAAAGTAACGTCAGTACTGACAAAGTACTTTCACCTTAGCAGATCAAAGTAGCAGTACCCCTTCTGTGTACGAGAGTAGCCAACAAACACACACTTGACAGCTCTAGAAGAGAGCTTGTCCCTACCTGCAGAGACATCATGAACAAAAGCAACAGATCCAAACACACGAGGTGTAAGGGAGAAAAGATCCTTCTTGGGAAACGCAATCGAGAAAGGAATCTTCTCTCCCAACACAAACGAGGGCATGCAGTTCACTAAATAGCATGCAGTAAGGACATCATCGCCTCAGTAAGAGTGAGGAGCATGACTCTGTATCAACAAGGTTCTGGTCACATCAAGTAAGTGATGATGTTTGTGCTCAGCAACACTGTTCTGCTGAGAAGTAAAGGCATATGAGGTATGGCGAACAATGCCAAGAGATCTAAGAAACTCAGAAAGCTGTAAGGTGCAGAATTTTAAGGCATTATCAGTGCGAAGATATTTGGCATTAGCAGAAAAATATTCCTTACTTCATTAATAAAATATTTGATCACAGATCCAACCTCGAGCTTATTCTTCAAAATAAAGATCTAGGAAAGTCCAGAAAAATCATCAACGACAATGAGATAAAAATGGTGTCCCTGATGATCTGGAACACAACTTGGATCCCAGATATCTAAATGAAGGAGCTCAGACAACTGGGAACTGCTCCGACTCTGACGGGATCAAAAGGAGGAACAATGATGCTTCTCAAGCTGACATGCCTCACACCGAAAGGAGGATCTTGTGGAAATCTGAGGGAGAACATGACATAGCTTCTGCAGAGGAAGGTGGCCAAAATGAAGGTGCCACAGATATGGAGACACTGGTCCAGTAGGTATAGTGGAATCGCCAATATGAAGAGGTTGGACCAGTCTGTAGTCCCCGCTGCTCACGACCACATCTAATCACCCTGCCCGTGAGTATGTCCTGAAACACACGAGAAGATGGATCAAAGATGGCACGACAATGCAGATCCTTAGTAATCTGACTAATGGAAAGTAAATTCATCTGAAAGTCAGGAGCATATAAAACATTATGAAGACACATAGATGACGTTAGATGCACTTCCCCATGTCCTATAATTGGTACGTGATCGCCATTGGCAATGGCAACCCATCTGCCAGGTTGTATGGTCCTGTCCTGTATGACCTCAATTGTGCTCTGTCTCCACAAAGATGATGAGAAGCACCAGAGTCCATAATCCACTCTGTCATATCTGCACCATTACTACCAGTGAATACATAAGCGATACCTGAGGAGCTCGAAGAGGCTCTGGCTACGGCTGCTGTATCTATAGTGGGGGTTCCTACAACATGAATCATAACCTCTCGAATGCGAGAGACGATATCATCCAGGCGAGGATCTGTCTGGGAAGTAAGAGTATCTGAAGGCTTAATCTGTTCAGCCAGGCGGCCAGAAACAAGATATACATGCTTCTATAGCATGTATCCTTTACATGTCCTGGTCGACGACAAAAGCTGCGAGGGCCACACGGACGTCCACCACCTCTGCCACGAGGAGTGCGTCCTCTAGACTGAGTTGTCATTCCTCGACCACGAGAAACAATCATAGCTGACGAGGGATGAGGAGTGGCCATAGGAGGCATGATAATCCGGTTGAGTCGGCTATAGGCCTCCTCCATGGGAGGTATGGTAGCTCTAGTGAGAAGCTGAGTACGTGCTGCATCATACTCCGTATCAAGGCCGACGATGAAAACTCCGACCATCTTGGAGTTCTTATATGCCTTATGCTGCTCAAGAGATGTCGTAACAGACATATAGCTATGTAGCTTCTCAAACATTCCACGGAGTGAACAATAGTACACGTGTAGAGGATGACCATTCTGGTTGTAACCGGAGAATATTGGCCTCATTCTTCGCTTGAGCATAGGTGGAAGCCAAAGTGTCCCACTTCGCCTTGGCGGTGGGTTAATTCAGAATATCATTGGTTATCTCTGTGGCGAGTGTTCTGCATAGCCAAACACGCGCATACACGTCATCTTGCTCCCAAGAAGCATTTGCCCCAGTTTTATTCTTTGGCTCTGGATCTGTCAGGATGTGCTCCTTGTTGTTGCACTGCATTAGGGTAAGAAACTACATGGACCGCAACTTATAATTGGTCCCATCTATCTTAGCGATGGGAGTCGGGCCCTTGAAGGCTCCAGATGAAAAAATATCACACTTGTTCTCTGATATGATGGTAGAATGATCAAATAACGAAACTCAGCCGCGTAGTAGACCGATATAAACGAGTCTACACGATCATATAGAGGACTGATTGTACGTATAGACTCATACAACCAACCTCATCAATCGTCGTTGCTTTAGGGACGAAAAACGTGATTTATAGGTTAGAAATCATGTTTTCCGTCAAAATCAGATCAGTTCAGACAATACAACGTCTTGTAGAGGGGCACAGAAGCCCACGCGAGGGCCGACGACAACCTGGGTGGCTGAGATGACGACCAGGGAGGCCTGGTCGGCCCGGGCGACCTAGGGAGACAGGAGCTGCAGCATGGAGGCCTAGGGCTGCGGCTTGGGCTGGACGGGCGGCGGCTTGGAGGCTTAGGGATGCGGTCTGGAGGTCGGGTAGCATACTAGAGGATGGGGCGGCGGGTAGGGTTAGGGTTTTGTGGGATACGTGAATTCTGATCTAGTACTATCACTCTGATACCATGTAGAGGGAAAAGAATTCATTGCATTATAAGTGGCCCTAGGGTTCGCTTATATAGGAGAGGGTCCTATGGGACAAATTACAAGAAGAACAAGAAAGGATTAGAAAATAAGAAAACAATAATAAAAATAAATAATATCTCAACAAATTGGATTTACAAATATAAATAGGAATATTCATAAATATCAAAACAATATCCATATCCTTATCCATTTTGCAATTAATGTGAATGTCAGAACCTATTTAAAGTGGATACGATAGTGGATCAGGTACGAATAATATCTATATTCATTTTCATCCCTACTTTTGAAACCGAGTGGCCTGGTCTACTTGGATGAACATGGGTTGTCTCAGACTCTCAGGCTTTTACCTTGGAAAGTTCTGATCTAGAGTGTTTGTTATACTTTTGTGGTCTTCAGTCAAGAAAAAATATATGAACTATATCTTTTCTACAGGGAGGGATGCCAGGATCTGCCAGACTTCGAGACTGTCAATTCCTCCAAGAGATTGTTAGGAGACAAGCTGACGAGAAACTCTTGCATGGAGCTATTTGTGCTGCGCCAGCAGTTGTTCTCGAGCCTTGGGGTCTTACAAGGAGAAAACAGGCAGATCTTTTTCTTGTTCTTTCCCTTTTCAACCTTTAGATCTGTAGCACTTTCGTGTGAATAAAAGTCTTGCTTATTGTGTATTGCATATTCTTTTATATGACTTGTCGTCCAGCCTTCATTCACAAGATCCCCTCTTTTCGGGCAGTTAAATCAAAAGTCCAGGTATCTGGTGAGCTCACGACAAGCCGTGGCCCTGGGACCGCATTTGAGTTTGCTCTCGCATTTGTTCAACAACTGTTTGGTGATGTACTTGCCCAAGAAATCAAAGGGAAAATGGTCAGTACCAGTTATCCAAGATATTGATTAAAATCTGTTTTACTTGCCGTCATTTTTTGGCCTTTTCAGATTTTTGAAGCTCCTTTAAGGTAGATAAATCTAGCAAAAGTTTCTACTGATGCATGTCTCAGCATTGTTTTGGATCTCTAAAACTCAGCTTTTGCTAGAAAATGCAACTAAAGTGTCCATAGTCTGCCCACACCTGTATATCATAATATTATTTTGGAATTTTCTATTTGCCTCAATTTGTTGAGCTATGAATATAGGAACCGTGTGGTCCAAATCTAGCAAAAGTTTCTACCCAGACATGTCTCAACATTGTTTTGGACCTATAAAACTCATCTTTTGTTAGAAAATTCATTGAAGTGTCGATACGCTGCCCACACTTGTATATCATAACAATATTTTGGATTTTCTATTTGCCTCAATCCGCTACAGATATAATGCAGGAGCCCACCCTCATCTATTAGCTCTATAAATTCTCACATTCCAGTTTCGTCTACCTCTGATATATTTTAACCCCTTTCCTACAAGGAAGTTTTCATAATTACACATCTATATAAAATAACATATTCTTATACGGTTATACCTTTAATTTAGATTGTTGTATAAACAAAATCTATGGTTCCTTCTTATGAGTTTTGCACATTGCAATGTGTTCCTCATAGAAGCAATGCTTCCAATGCAATCGTCTGCAATGAGCACTACGTGTCGTCCACAGAGGTTATGCTTCCCATGCGCCCATGCCCCACAAGAAAGTTTTTTTTTGAAAGGATGGGATGAACCTCCAATAGAGGCCCATCCAAGATTCCCTTGAGATTTGAACCCTGGTCTCTCGTGTGGTAGATACCCGCCGCTACCAATAAACCATTCATTGGGTTTAAATAGCTAATGGCGTTGGTGGATCTTGAACCCGGGTCTCTCGGGTTAGAGCCGAGTATGTATGCGTGTATATATAGGGACTCTATCCAATGGACATTGTGCCCATTAGAGTTGTGATAAATATGGTTTTAAAAAATGCACCTCGAGGCCTCGAGGCGCCTGCCTCAAGCAACCCATGTGATACGTGCGTCTCGAGGCATTGAGGCGGTCTTGAGGTGTCGTCTCGTGCTGCAAAGGTTTGGTACCTTATATTTTATATTTTTATATTGATTTTTATGATATCTTAAGTATAATATTAATTGTCAACAAATTTATTTGTTATATAGTCATATATATATATTTATTCTATTTTTAAAAATTATGCATTATCATATAAAAATTCATTTCGAGATGGGGGTGCCGCCCCTTGCAACCCCTGCAAGGGGAGAGCGCAACCGCGCCCCCTAGCCCTAGTCAACGAGATCCCCGTGTTGGTAGGGCAGGTGGGCATACTCCGATTCTTCAATTGAGTTTAGCAAATTGAATGGTTAGGGTTCAAGACATATTAATATATGTGCTAATCATATAACTCATATAAAACAACATAGGCATATTATATGTTGTGTATGTTAATAATAATATGTTAATGACATAAGTTTCCTTCACCTATGCACATAAAGGGAAGAGTTATATATCGACAAGAACTTCACCCACCAACATTAATGGAGGTTATAATAAGCTTTGCATTTTATATGGATGATAATATGAATTAGGATTCAAAGTAAATCATGCAAAGAATATTACATATTCTCATGCTCATAGCATATATGGTGAATTTGTTGGGAATATCTAAATTTGTGATTTTGTAAATATATATAATTATGCTTAATTATATTTTATGTGTATTTCCTATATAAATCGAGGCTTATGTCTCGACCACCTCAAGGATTACGCCTCATATCGTCAAGGGAAAACCGCCTCGATCCGCCTTACGTTTCTTAAAACCATGGTGACGAGCACACGTGTTCAGTCATCATATGTTAATCCAACGATCTTATTTCGTTTTGTCCATTTCCTTTTTAGCGTTAATCTATAGCCATAACAAACTTCCTCCATATTTTATTTGCAATTTTGTTTCCTTTTTTCGAATCGTAATTACCTCTACCCTCATTGCATCATAATTATTTCCAAAATGGGCAAGATCATCTCTGTTTTCCTCTTGATGCGAAATCTTTTAATCAACTTAAATTTACTGTTCTATATCTGTTTATTACTTATTTCACTTTCAATTATTACCAACAATTCCTTATTTATTACTATAGTGCCTATTTCAGTATTACTATCATTGTGCTTCTTAGTTACTTGTGTATTTAATTTATTTACTTAAAATAGGTTTTACGTTACTGTTACTAAAAGAAAAAAGTCGCTACTCATGCATTTTCTTGTAAATATACCGAGTTACTGATGTAGTTTCCTTTTTTTACTGAGAAAGCTTATAGTTTACTAATGATTACGGAAGTGTTATTGATCATGTGTTTAATTTGAAATAGATTTATGTTACATATGTTTCAATGTTATATACTAGAAGTGTCTCTTTATATTGCCGTTTACTCTTAAATTCTTATTTATGTTTTTATATTGAATTCAGTAATACTCCTTTGCATTTTTTCAGTAACATTTGATACTATTTCAAGTAACATTTGCAATTATATCAGTAATATCGTAAATTATTTCAGTGCTCTTTACGTGAAGGCTCTAAATGTCGGTTTCGATCACCATTTCGGTATCGACCAAAACAGAATTTCGGTGGAATTTCGATCATAATTTTGGTCATTTCGGTCATTTTTTATACTAGGACCCCCATATTTCGGTCATTTCGGTCAATTCGGTCGAATTTAGATTTCGACTGGATATCGATATTCGACAGAAATTCGACTGAATTTCGCTGAAATTTGAGGCCATGCTTTACGTTACTTCAGTAACAAACATTTGATACTATTACAAGTAATTTTTTGCAATTATATCAATAACATCGTATAATATTTCAGTAACACTTCTTGTACTTTATTTCAATAACACTTGATGTTATTTCAAGTAATATTTGCAATTTCATAAGTAACATCTTAAATTAATTCAATAACAATTTCATTCAGTAATACACAAATTTCTTAACATTAGATCTCGTATTCGATTTTATGTCTATAGTAGAATTGCACCATCCTCTTTTCAAAAGTGTATTTCTTTTTTTAGTAACACTTTTAATTATGATTTTGTTGTATTTCTATAACACATGTTGTTTTTATCATGTCCCAAAATCGATTCCTATTTTTTAGCGATTTATTTTATTGGATGGACGATTGGAAGTGGGGGCTCATTACAACTCTAATGGGCATAGGGTCCATTGGATAAAATCTCTATATATATGCATGTTATCCCCTATACCTCACAAGATGTCTTCTCTACCTCCTGTTTGCACATGTCCCCATCCTCCTTGTGCCACTTGCTCCACTGCAAAGTCAATCATGGGTGCTCCTTCTCCCTCAGACAGTCGTTGGGAAGCGATCCCGGAAGACGTCAATCTTCCGGAAAATTGCAGGGAAGAAGTTACAACCCTACGAAAGCTTGACATTTTTATCTACTATCGTACCATTCTCTCTCGTCGAATGTTTTTCCCATCTACAGAAAAAAATGAATGAGTTATTTATTCCAAAAGGCCATATGGTTCCTTTGTATAAAGTCGAAACCTTGGAGGACAAATAGTCAATGGGAGAACTTACAAAGTTAGGAAATGAAAAATACATAAATACTAATTTCTATAACACTCTCAGCTAAGCTGGAGCATAGATATCCATCTTTCTCAGCTTCGAAGAACACTTCTAGAATGACCCCCTATCTAGAGCCTTGGTGAATATGTATGTATTGTATTCCCCTGAGCTGACGTGGGAAGTAGAGATGAAGTCCTCATATATCATGTCTCTAATGTAGGGGGAATCCACCTCGATATGTTTGATCCTCTCATGGAAAGCTAGATTGTTTTTTTGAAAGAAAAAAGTGCTTCCATCTATAGGTGTATGCCTAAAACTTCACCATTAATCACCAGAGAATAATTATAAGACTATTACATGATAAGAGGGGAACATTCTTTAAGCACACCAACTCTCAGCTAACATCCTAGCATGAGATACCACGTTCTTACAGTAGAAGTGCTCCTGACAGAACAACACATCATTTCTAACCACCCAGATATCCTAGATCTCACCACATATTTCACACATCCCAGATCCGAACCACTCCAGCCCACTCCAATGGAGTCCCAAAAATCGGAAACAACATTCGTGGGGGCCATGTTATTCTCAAACTGCTCCCAAGTGTCCACTGAGTCCTTGCACACAAAGAACATGTGGTCTGCGCTCTCAATCAACTCGCGACAACGACAACAGGCTGGGTCAATCGTCTGAACAAACCATACGAATCTGTCTCCCGTCAGCAGTCTACCTCTTCGAAAGATACTCATAACACCTTTACGTGCGCTGAGATTTTCGACTTTCAGATTCTCCTACAGTCAACTACACATCAGTCAAACACCATTGGGCCCTTTATAGTCGTATATGCCTTCCCCACTGAGAAGATTCCATCATACCAGTTCTAACTATCCCGGCCCTCTGTGGGCCTCTCTACGTCCTCAATAGCCTGCAACATCGTCAATAGCTCATTCATTCTCTGATCCGATAAATCAGATCTGAATTAAGGGACGGAGTTGTTGTCTTACACATCTACCACAAAGCAGTTTGGATCAGGCCCTTGTCATAGGTATCTTAACATATAGATAATTTCTTATCAAGATGGATATGAATTCCTTGACAAGATGAATATTCCATAATCCACCATGGACGCCATTAACCATGGAAAATGAGAGCCAAAAGTACCACCCTCACAACAATCATCAGTCTAGAATTTGAAACATCTACCATCACCCATTATCCATATCATGAAAGGGTGGAAAGCTGGATTGTTGACAGTGAACAATGTTGCATGATTGTTACATAGTAGATGTATGGGAAGATGTGTTAATAGCTAGGTTAGTTAGAACAGATCTGACCCATATCATCGTAGCGCTTCCCTACGCCATGACCCTATATTCGGATTCAACATTTGACCTAGTGTTATCGCTTTACTTCTTGCATTTCCATGAGATAGATGAGTTCCCAATAAATACTGTAAATCCAAAGGTTGACTTCTTGTCTTTAGGACATCTTATACAGTTAGCATCTGTACATGCTATGATCTTAAGAGATCTCCTTTTACTTAAGAATAACCTGATACTTGACGAAGACTTCATGTACTTAGGATTATGGAGATTGCATCCATGTGAGCCTAATGCGGCTGCTCCATAAATTGGTTGACTTTGCTCACTACAATGGAGATGTCTGGCCTGGTGATAGTCACATATATAAGCTTCCCGACGAGATCTCTATATCTCCTCTTGTCTACCTCATCTGTAATCATTATCATAGAGCTTCATGTTGGGTTCTATAGGAATAGTAGCAGGTTTGCAAGATGCCATCTTAATCTCTAGGAGATCCGTAACATGTCATAGCTCTCCAAGGTCCTTGGTGACAAACTGTTGTCCAAAAAACTCCTTAGCCTCCATGATTCCATGTAAATCATCTCCTAGAATAATAAAGTTATCATGGTAGGCCAGAATAATGATAATTCCTTGTGACCTCTTCTTTGTAAAGAGTGAATGATATGCATTTGATCTCTTAAATCCCTTTTCCATTATCAAGTTTAAGAGATATTGGAACCATGCTCTAGGACTCTTCTTAAAGTCATAATTAACCGGAATGCCATACTTTTGTATGTGACTGGAGCCATACTTCTTCCCATTCATTCCAGAATACCTTTCTGTATGGTTCTGCAAAGGTCGCCTCGATGGCGGTGCAATCTTTAAACTAATGCGATGAAATGGTTGGACTAGATGAATCTAGAAGGGCGATGGTGTTGGATCCAATGGTTGACCTGGAAGACCTCTCGTATGGTGCAAAGCATGCGAGGTTGGATTGGAACCTAAGAAGCTCGTTTCTCCCGTCGGACTACTGGGTTGTCATGCTGAATCAGTCGGGTGCAGGATCCAAGCCTTCCTTTTTTCGGATCTCCCTGAAAAGCTTGTCCGTGGGGCGCTGCTTTGGATCTCTCAATGTCTGGGGTGTCTTTGTTGATTCCTCCTCATTGGCTTTTGAGCCTTTTTTGTTGCAAATCTTCCCCAAGAGGTGAGAACCACCTCCAAATGAAATAGGACTAGAGAGCCTCCTTCCATGTAAGGGGAAAAGAGATAGCCTCCTTCCACTTAAAGATGGTGGACGACCACCTTGATTGGAGAGAAGATCTCTCTCCAATCCTAATGTAATCTCATTACATTAAGTCTTATTTTATAGAATCTTTTGTCAACAAAATATCACCAAATAATTATTGCAAATTATTTGTGATAATTGCAAACAAAACCATTGATAAGTATGAATCAAATTCAAGCACTCAATAAAATGTAGATTACATTTACAATTAATAGTACATTGTGAATCCAATTCACATCAACATTTCATAAATCTTACTTACCATTAACTCTATATAATATATTATAAATCACATTTATAATATTTATGATTAATACGGATAGTGATATCCACATCATTCATATCCTTGACAATTAAATCATATTTAATTATCTTGGATGTCCATTCTCATGTGCCCAAATAATATGAATCACATTCACATTATTCATAATAATTAAATCACATTTAATTATCAACTTTCCTCAATGCTCATATACATTATCAATAATGAAACTATTCTTGAACCATTTCAAGAATATTGCGCTTTCTCCGCGGATACTTGAAGATAAGGGCATGTCGATTGTACGTTTCATGTATAGTGACTTGGATATTGAGATCATATCTCAAATCCAGATCAAAGGGATTTCTCAAAGATGTTTGATTGAATCAAAGCCACAAATCTAATCTTCATTGCATCCGAATCGTATTTGGATAATGTCCAACACCAAGATCCGTTTACCACATCCAGAGTTTAGTCTCATATCTACCAGTGATGGGACTTGGAGAGTCTGTGGAGGCTATATAAGAAGCCACGGACCTCCTGTATCAGATGAGAAAGTGCAATGCAACATATGACCCTTTGAGGCCTTCTCTCGGTAAATAATACTGCACATATGCAGGCTGCTGCAAGTAGTAGGACTGGTAGGAATGTGCAGGCTGCATCAGTTGTTGATATCCATGTCTCCAATTCTAAACATGTGGTGGATACGAATATTGATGTGGCTGTGAAGGCTACTGGTGCTGGGACTGTTATCTCCCTCCGTGAAAATGGTGGATGGGCCTCTGACTCGACTTAACACTGAACTGACTATGGCTCGATCAAACATATGCGGTTCGACTCCTGGATATGAGGTGCAGGTGGAGAAAACTTCTCAGAAAGATATGGAAGCTCCAGGTAGTATGGTACAACATACGACTGAGTATACTAATGTGGAACCTGATCCGGAGTCTGTACATAGTAAACGTGTTGGACGGTAGAAGAAGATCCACTGGTACTCTACTAAGTTGAAGTCGTGGAAGTAGTAGTCTGCTCCACTACAATAGTATCACCTATTGCATTATGACTCTAACATATACTAATCGTGCTAACTAGAAGCTCCATGTTTCGGGTAATCTTATCCGACTTGTTTAACAACTTTGTGCTCTACTCGATTATTTGTAATTTGTCAAGTTCTTGTGATTATTGCTCTATTATATCTGATTTGGATAGTTGGTTTCCAATGATGATCATATCGGCATTGTCCACCCTATCCACATCATCAGATGTCATCATGTTGATGGTCTTATGGAGTACTGAAGAAGAAAAAGATGTAGGATGCTTCTGGAAATCACAGAAGGAAGATATGGCTGCTGAACTCTCTACAATCTCCTCGAATATCTGATACATGGCATCCTCATTCTTGTTGAAGTGGGACCTCAACAAGAAGCATCTACCAATCTCTGGTTTTCCATGCTCAAACTCCTAAAGAAATTCTGAACTAAGCTCATCTTTGGAATGTCATGATGGGGTCACTTCTCTGTCAAATCCTTGAATCTTTCCCATGTCTCGTGAATGGGTGAATGGGGAAACTGGGAGAAGTTGGCTATCAAAGATCACATCAAATTCAAATGCCCAAAGGGATATTACTTGCTAAGAAAGGTAGATCTCAACTCATCCCAGGACATGACAACCTCTCCCAAATGGTTGATCTAATATAAGGCATTGTCCATCAAGCAGAACGGGAAGGCTATCATCTTCACCACCTCAAACGAGATGTTAGGGTAGTGGATAGTGTTGCATATGCGATCAAACTGTTGGAGATGATTATACAGTTCGTCGTGAATGTTTCCATGGAATATCTTGAGCTATGGAAATATAATGTGCTGCAGCTCGAAATACCCATGAACCACATATATCTAAATACATGTCATAACGTGTCATATTCCTGGGTTATAGGCATCTCTCAGTTTAGGCTTTTGCTCCACTTTAGGCATCTCGACCCACCCATTCCCACCTCTCACCTGCTCATCCTCCTTTCTAATATCTCCTTTATCATTCCTCAGCTCTAAAATCATATCATGAAGTCCTGCCTGGATGTTGTCCTACTCAGTCAACTATGCTTGAATATCCTGTATGGATGCCAACATCATGGTGTTGATCTCATGCTTCTTAGTAATTGGGACCTTTCCCTTTGGTGATGGCATTGATTCCTCATAATCGGTCTCAATCTATGTAAAAGTGCAAGGCACTTGATTAGTTCTCAGAAAATCTAGAGTTTCATATGATAGTTTGAGATTAGAGTCAATCTCAAACAAGGGATTTATTAGCAAAAGAAAATGGAGAAGTGGATAAAGAAGTGAATTCGGGAAGAGAGTCATCCCGAATTTGTGAAAATGATCGAACTAGAGTGGATAAAGATAATCTCGTGAAGTTCGAGCACAAAATACACCAATTCGACATCTTCGATGTCAAGAGGAAAGATGCGAAAACAAGTAGTCAAACAACAAGAATAAATGAGAAGAAAGGAACACAATACGTAGAGGGATCTCTACACCGGCAAACAAACACAATACAAACCTCCGATTCACCAATTGAACACAATGTGAAAACCATGAAAGTTCGGTCAATTATCTTTTGAATTTTAAGTTTAGTGAATCTAAAAAAGGTTACTTACTGCCAAGCACACAGGATGAGGTCGTCCTATTGCCCAACATACGTCCTTAAACTTTCCCAAACAATGGAACCTTTTGCCTGGGTTGTTGGGTTATGTCAGGCCCAAAGGGAGATAATAGGCAGAGCACACCAAAACAAATTTCTAAGCTTGAAGGCAAGTGCATGTAGCTGCGACCATACACTAAAAAGTAGTATACAATTTCTTAGGGCACAAGTCCAGGGATTTGGGATCTATCGTTAAGGCAACGTCCTCACCTACTCGATCCGGACATAAGTACCTGCAAACAATGAGGAGGTTACCTTCCCCAAAATAATGATACAATCATTACATTTAGTTTTAGGTAAAGTACGATTAGTAATCTCTTTTTTCATTGGTTATTGTTTTTTTTTGGATTTTTAAAGAATCGTTCTAACAAAACTTCTAATTTCTTTATTTCCTAAGTGCGAAAAATAAGGGAGGAGATCGGAAAAGGCGATGCGACGGAAATTAGTGATGCACGCAAGAGATAGAATATGTGTACCTTATGCCAACAATCTACATGCAAGGCGATCCTTGCATTAAAATAAAGATAAAAAATAAACTAACCTAAATGATGCAAGAGTAACATCATAGGAGTAACTTCTATTAAGGGGCAAGAACATGTTTATTTGACTAAGTCCAATGATGCACTCTACACTATAGGAACATATATTCTTATTTAAGGGCTTTGGACCCAATCGGTTACCTAGATAAACGAAGAAAATTAAACCTAATACTATGGGATCAAGCTCAAGAAAACAATGATAAAATAATTAAAAATAAAATCAAGAAAACAAAAATCGATGAGGTTACCCAAATGCACCAACACTTGGTGAAAAAAATCCTGCAATCCACACAAGTGTCTGTCCAAGAAAATAGAAAATCAGCAAGTGCCTAAAAATTACCACAAAAACATAATGAGAAAAAAATGACTAAAATAAAACAATAAATAAATAAATGCTCCAAGCTGCTTTTGTCAAGTCTTCTATTCCTCCTCTCCTAACGCTCTCTTGCTGCTCGATGAAAAAAACGAGCCGCCTCCACTTCGCTCGGGTGCGCCGACGCTCCTAAGAATTCCACCCTCGCTTGTCGAGCCCTTGCAAGAAAGAGAGAAACATAAAATATGTCAGATAAAAATTATGAAAATATGATCAAAATTTAAGAAAAACAAAAGATAAAAAAAGATAAAGATAAAGAAAAAGAAAATATGTATACAAACCTAGAATATCAGGCAAAAAGAAGAACCTAGCTACCCTCGTAGTACCTCCCCAGCAACGACACCATTTTGTTGAGGTAGGATTTTTAAAGGATTTTTATTTTATTAATCAAGTGAAGCTGTCGATGTAATCCAAATCTCCCTCAAATAAAAATTATCAAGAAACTCTCAAGCAAAGGAAATAAAAGAAGAAATGTGAGCAAGAAAACTAAATTACTATTTATTTACATTTATATCACACATGATCAAACTCAAGGAGACTACAAATCCCGAGGGTTATTTAAATCAATGAATAATTCTTGAAATAAAAGGATTTCTTTTTATGCAAATTCTTGATTTTTTATGGGGTTTTTTATCTTTTTAATTTTTATGGAGTTTTGATTTTTTATATTGTTTTATGGTTTTTCGATTTTGTTTTTTATTTTTTTCAAATTTTTGTAATTTCTATTTTAAAACAAACATAATAAATAATATAAACAAAAGAAATGAAAAGCTCTTTTGTATTTTTAAAATAGGGTAAAACACAAAAGAAATTTAAATAAAAATATTTTTGAATTTTTTTTTATAATTTCATACTATTTTTTGAATTTTTGAGAATTTTATTTTATAAAACAATTAAAATAGGAAAAATCAACAAACAGAAAATGCAATAAAATTTTGAGTTTTTAAAGTAAGAAATTAAAAAATGTATAAACTTTATACGAAAACATAGAATATTTTCAAAGTTTTTAGATTGCAATTTTTTGTATTTTTTAGGATTTTTTATGAAATTTGTATGCTTTTTTAGTGTTTTTATTTTTTTATTGTTTTTATAAGGAAATTAGAGATAATTTTGTACGTAAACTAAAACCAACAGAATAAACAAACCTATTTTTTCAGAATTTTTCAAAACGAATTTTATAGTTTGTATTTAGTTATTACTACAAACATGACAAAATGAAATATTTTTGAATAATTAAAAATAATAAAACAAAAAAAAAGTAAAGTAAAAATTTGGGACAATGATAGATATTAGCATGAAGTTATACTAATTATTAGAGGATTTAGTGAAGAGATTCGATAATTAGCAAACACAATTAACAATCAAATTAGTAAACTATTTCACATGGACTTTAATGCAATAGAAAGATATTTTTGGAACTAAACAGATAACAAAAGCTAAAATGTAGGATGAATCACATAATTTTCCCACAAAGTCTCGTCTCAGCACACATGATATGCATTGGTCAGGACTAAATTGGTCATAACAAAACCTCAAGGGTCACCTAGTAATAAAAATACACATGATTTTAATGTAAAATTTTCAAGAAATCATGTGTATTGCACGCGTTGTTGTTCAAATAGGACACAATTACAAATAGAATAAACAGAAAGGGATCAACTGAAATTATTCAAATCACCACAACAAGACAGACGTTCTCAACTGAACTTATTTACAAATTAAAGTAAACGCAAGTGCTAAGGTGCAAGTAATTTCTGAACAAGTGCGACTCCAATGCATCATGGATGGTGCTGATTTGATATGGCGTGATGGATACAATCAACGACTCATATTTAGGTATTATTATGTAGCTGAGATTAGATCTGGGAGGACACCTTATTGATCACATGACAGTTATGACGTCTGGAAGAACAGATATGAAGTTTAGGCAAGGTGAGTTTTAATCGAGTAGATCTCACTCGATCTCCACCCTAATCATCTCCTAATAGAGTCTATAGGTTCCATCTTTCCATCAGCATCGATCTGATATCTCGATGAGGCTCGGTGATGTCTGATGCTCGATTTAGAGCTTCAGGTCTACAGCTCAAAGAAGCACTCTAGATATCGATCTATTGCTCCCATTCATGTTCCTGTACCTACAATGAATTTATTACTTAAAGATAGAGCTTCGATCTACCTTATTAGATGAAAAGAGATGTATATGGACAGTGAACATGGATCTCCGGTGATGGGGTGATCAGAGGGGAGATCAAATCCCATACCCATTATGATCTGGATTGAATAAGTATGGAACAAGATGAAGAAGGGGGTGTCAGATCTCATGTGATAGTCAAAACTTCATATGGGTGATCTGGGAGATCTAATCGTGCAGATCAGATCTTAGGTCAGCAGATCTACACTAGAACATGATTCAAAACACAAAACTAAATGCTAAATCGAAGAAAAACTACCTTCCTTCAGATGGGCAGAGAATGATGATAGCCTCAATTCAATGGGTGAGGTGAAGAAGTGTCAACACCGTAGTGGAGCTCTGATGATGTGTTCGATCTCATCTCCCAACCTCTAATCCGTTCTCCGATCGTGAAGGCAAAGCTCCATTACAACCTCTCACTCCTGGACTCGACCTCATGTAGAAACGAAGGAGGAAAACAAACCTGAGATGAATTTGGATCGGGGAGGGGTTTTGTAGAGGGTGAGGATGTGACGAAATCAAATATGCAATGTACATGAACCGTGGTTCAGATAATCAAAATTATTAATAAGAGATCAAGAGGATTATTCGGGCTATGGAATCCAAGAAGGAATTAAAGCTTATTGATAATCGGATCGATCAACAAAAAAGGCGAGAAGCGAGTTCGACGAAAATCGTAATTTGACAGAGCTGGAATTAGGGGAGCTGACTCAGGTCAACGGACCCTGGTTCACCTATGAGAATGACCCAGAGTAGGACAGAAATCAGAAAAGGATAAAATAGCAAAAGTATGTAAATAAACTAAAATAAATAGAAAATTATTTTGAAATAAATAAATAATGTAAATAGAAAATTTAAAAATTAAATATTAATTTTAGCATTTTTAATGAATTAAATAATTTATATACATAGCTTAAAATAAATAGTCACCTTTATTAAAAGGTATTTTAACCTATATATACAACACCTTGATTTTTATAATTTATTTTTACAAATAAATGTTAGCAATGTGAGCCCTAGATGAACCATTCCTACAATAAATGTTATTGTAATGTTTGATATATCAATAAAAGTTATCGGTTTATTTTCACTCCCTATCTGAGATTAAATAGACGAATACACTGCAATGTCCCTTAATACAACTAGGGTTATGTACCATGGCCATCTTGAGGATCATACAACTGTTGATTCAATTGTTAAATCATAGAGGATGGTGCTTGGATGAATATCTAAAGAGTCAGATTGAGGACTCATCAATCAATGCCAAATGATTGTTAAGAGATGATATCCAACCTGAGTAGGAGATGACAATCCTTTTTTATTTGGTTGATATCTGACCGACATCTTGACACAGGTCCTCTGTATAGGAATAGAGATTTGGAGGAGTCATATAAATTAGGCCAAATATTTGACTTAGCAAGATCGAGATAACCAAGTCCTATATCGTATACTGTCATAATATTGGCATGCTTCCTTTGACCGGAGACAGATGTATTACTATATGTCTAAGTATGTATATTTGGCATACCAATAGGTTGATGGCCTAATCAAGGTCTATACACCGGCGAGCTAGTATACATATAAGGGCATATGAGTAATACGATCTCTCAAAGGGATCATACATGTTCACTTATGAACCGGAAGACATGAGCTCACTCATGAGGTATTGGGACTGATCAATTCAATGCATGGTCGTCTTACTTTGCAATCAAGATAAGAATTTTAGGTATTTTATGATTTTGGAAAGAATATGATTGATATTAACTCCCAATGACCGAATGAGAAACTTAATGATAAAGCCCTAAAGATGATAGTGTAAATTGATCTACCTCTTTAAGTTAATTCTAGGTCTTCCAGTATACATGATGTACATATATTAGGAATACTTGAGGGTGATGTGATCATTTACAATTGTATGACTATGATGATTCCATTTCAAGGGAATGATGAAATAGGTCTGGATTTTGGTGATTGATCTTATTAGAGAAGTGATCTAATCTAAGTACAAGTATTGGACATTGATCTCAATGTGATTTAGATGCAATGAGAAGATTAAATCTCCAGCTTTGATACAATCAAGCATCTATGAGAGGTCCCCGAGATTTGGATTTGAGATGTGATATCAATATCCAAGTCACTATACATAGAACGTACAATCGCCCTGTCTCTCCAAATAAACAAGAAGAAAACACATTGTTCTTGAAAGAGTTCAAGAATAAATCCATTGTTTAATTATATATCTGAGCATTGAGATGTTGATAATTAATTATGATTTAATTATCATGAATGATGTGAATATGATTTATATTATTTAAATACACGAGAATGATGATCCAAGATAATTAATTGTGATTTAATTGTCAAGGATATGAATAATGTGGCTAATACTATCAATATTATATATATTATAAATGTGATTTATAATATATTAGAGAGATCCTATTGTAAATGGTATATTCAAATTAATTATTAACGTGATTTTGATTCACATTGAAAATTAATTGGAAATACACTTTACATTTTATTTTGGGTTGTGAATATGATTCACAACTATTTAATGACATGATGGCAATATTAACACAATTAATTTGTAATTATTTTTTTTGAATTAATTTACGAAAAAAGTTTTTGTAAATAAATATGAAGTATTGGAGAAGCCACCACCATCCATTCAATGGATGGTGGATGACCACCCTTGACTTGGTCTCAAGGGTGGTCGTCCCCCCCTTTTTTAAGGAGGTGGGTGACCTCCCTCCTAATCCTTTTATTAAAGATAATTTAATTCAAATTGAATTACATTGATTATATTCAATAAATATTTCATTTAATATAAATGTGTGTTGCTGTGTTTATACAACAAAATCATGGCCAATGAATAGAAACACAAATCAATCTCAACCATTACTTTGTGTTTCACATGGATTGGAATCCATGGACTCCCAAAAAACTATCAAAGAAGAGGCAACCCTAGATCTTATTTTACAAAACATTGCAAGTGTGTGTGTGTGTGTGTATATATATATATATATCTCATTCCCATTCTACACGCCCCATCTCTCTCTCTCTCTCATAGTGGACGTCCACTTTGTGCCCTAGAGAGAGTCACCATCGACGCCATGCCATTGCACCGCTGCTTTGACCACTCGTGTATCTCTGTCTCCTTCAATACACCTTGCTCATAAAGAAGATATCACATATCACGTGAAAAAATCAGTAGATTCACCACTTCGATCTTCAACTCGGATCGCAAGGAGTACGCATCTCAGCAACGCGCTCGCAAGCATCTCCTCTATCAGATCAGACTTGAGACGGGAGGTGTCTTGGTTTAGAGATTTTATCACAACTACTATTCAGAAGGTAATCCTATATATTACTTGTGGTTAGATGAAACGATTTGAGAAGTGTTCCTGAATCACGTGATTTCTTCACATTTAAATTTTTGACTTCTGTTGCACTGAGCAACTAGTGTGACTAGTTGTTCCGATCGCATTTGATACAATCATCACGCTTCCGTGATGGGCTTAAGGATCTCTACATACTTCAAGTGGTATCATATCCTTTGTCGAGATCTTGGATATTATCCAAAACCCTAAGCGATCATGGTTCATGTTTGGGATGCGCGGAAATCATTATTTTTGCATTAGATGAAAGAGTCGAATCGGTTTTTGTCGAAACAAAAAACTACTGTTTATGCTCTTTTTGGACGTGTTTTTGGTTAATAAAAATGTATTTATAATGTTTAAATATATCCAAAAAACATTAATCTTTAATTGGTACTAAACGTGCATGAAAATGATTTGAATAATTCTCGCTATGGAAAATTATTTTGCATGTATTCACGGATCTGTAACAAAATTATTTTTGATTAATGTTTTTCCACCATGAAATATGAAATGAACACTTGGATTAACCAGAAAATCGCTCGAATTTATTTTGTGTAATTCCGACTCCGGTTGACATAGATATTCCATATTTAGTGGTAATGGGTCGGAAGATGATTAGATCATCAAACCTCTTTACTTAATATGTTTATAATTAAATGGAAATCATGGATATTGGGAATTTACCTTGATTAAATATGATGATTAATAATTATGAAAATAATTGATTAATCATCATAGGCTATTGAATGGAAGTTTCATGAAAACTCTACTTTATCCTACAACAGTTGTCGTACAATCTCTACATGCAAAACATTGTTACTTGGATAGGATTGATGATTTGACTAACAAATATCCTTATAATATTAATCAAAATGGTTTTTATAAATATTATGTTGAAATATCATGTAAAATACAAAATGATCAAATTGCATTATCCTGACTTGAGGCGGATATGGTGTCTAGTCGGGGATCGATGAGGAAAAGATAATGTTTGAAGAGATCATTGTGTATTTTTCTAATTATTAAAATTTTAATAATATGTATTTTGAGATTATACCATCCTTCTAGTAACAATCAAGTTTGTTGGTTAATCAAATTGGATTGATAATTGATCTAATATGATTAAATTAATTATATTTAATTAAAGCACTCTTATGAATAGAGTTGTATTTTCCTTAGAAGAATTAATTAGATGAATATGATTCATAATAATTAGTTAAAAATTTGAATATGAGGTAGAGGATCACATAAGTGACATCCATGGTCTCCCGTTAAGGCGAAGGGTTTCGTCGCCAGTGATTGTATATAGGAGACACTTGTTCGAAGTGACATCTCCTGCATATAAGCACATCTAGATCATGCTCTTTGATTCTCGAAAGAGTACGACCTTATGCATAGTGACCCCAAAGTTGGTTCCTCATATTATTAGGGTGATATTGGATTGCACATAGTGAGTGCTATTCCTATTGACGGTTGGTTAAATTAACAACGGGTCAACATTGCCTTAGGGGTGGTGGGCCCGAGTGTTAAAGAACAAATTGGGAATGCAAGTTGGAATTGCAACGCGGAATGTGTTCCCGCTTCTTTTTACCCGAGTTGCAGTTTCTCATATTACTTTGATGTAATTAAGGTAGAAAAGGAAATCCTAGTTCTTGCTATAGATATAACAGTAAGTGTATCTATTGTTTTGAAAGTGATTAAGGGAATGAACTTTCAAAGTTGAAAAGGCAAGATTAATTTGATTAAAAATACTTAATCAAAGATTTAGTATTGAATATATAATTATTTATTCTTAATTTCATACAATGAAGTCCATGAACCCAATTAGTAGGCTATTGGAGGTCAATAAGTTGATAGGAACAAATTACTCGAATTAGATCCGTAATTTGGATATTTTTCTATCTACAGAGCGCATATCATATGTGTTGTCCAAGGAAAAGCTTGAAAACCCTACGACACCGGAAGATATCAAATACAATGAAAAATATGATAAAGATCATACATTGGCCATATGTTATATTTTGGGTCTCTCTCCATTATGCTTCAGAAGCAACATGTGGAGATGGATACATGCAAGGATATAATGCTAAATCTCAAGGAGATGTTTGGTGGTGCCAACCGTACTCAGGTTTATAACATTATGAAAGATCTTATTCGCTGCAAAATGCAAAAAAGAACTTCAATTAGGGAACATGTACTCAAAATGCTTGGGTACCTGTCTGAACTGGAAACTGTCAGGGTAAATATGGATGCAGATATGCAGTCTGACTTCATTCTGCTATCTTTGCCCAATTCTTTCAATAACTTTGTGATATCATTCTACATGAACAAGTTGAACTTGTCTATCGCTGAGCTATTGGTTTCATTAAAGTTTGTAGAAGATGTAATGAAGAAAGATAATCCCTCTAGTAGTGCAACGACTGCACAGGTCAAAGGGAAGCATAATCGAAAGCAAGGATCTCAGAATAAAACGATATAGAAGAGAAAGAAGAAGAGTGATGGATGCAATTTGTTGGGAAGAGTGATGGCTCATCCTCTACTGCTTCATCTCTACAAGAAGCCAGGACATTGGAAGCATAACTATCTAGATTACATGAACTCTGCTGACAAAGGTAACCAGCAGGTATGAATTATACTTTCATCATCGAAATCAATTTTCTGGTAGGACGAGAAGGTAGTTGGATCATCGATTCTAGTACTTCTATTCATGTATGCAATTTGTTGCATCTATTTCAGGAAACTAAGAGTCTTGATGAAGGGGAGATAGTCATCCAGATGGGATCCGATGCAATTATCGCAGCAGTCGCTGTCAGAACCTGCAGACTATCATTATCTAGTGGAAGAGTCCTTATGCTTAAAGGATGTCTTTATTTCCAGATGTAAGAAGAAACTTAATATATGTATAAATTAGTTAGAAGTGGATATTTATTTCTATTCTGTAATAAACTTGTCATAAGTCATTATGATAAACATATTGCGCATGGCGTATGGACTACTGGTGGATTCTATGAATTGCGCAATGATGAAAATCTCAGGAATGTTACTACCAGTAATAAAAAACCTAAAAGAACCAGGGAGTATGGAAATCATTCAAATATGATTTCACATTAAAGTCTTGGTAATTTATTTACTGACATGATCAATAGATTGATAAAGGATGGATCCTTAGATTTCTACATGGTCAATCTTTTCTTACCTGAGAACATTAGATTTGAGGTAAAAGGACTAGGACGTGTTTTCGTAACAAGGTTACAAATGAATGTATTCTTGACCTAATACATACTGATGTATATGGCCCTTTTAGTACCATGACCTGAAATGGATATCGATATTATTTGATATTGATTAGTGGCCATTCGCAATACGAGTTTAACTTACTATTATGTCATAAATATGAAACCTTCAAAAACTTCAAAGAGTTCATCGCTATGGTTGAGAACCAAACTGATAAGAAGATTAAATGGATTCGATCTAACCGAGGTGACAAGTATCTCTCAGAGGAATTCAAGTAATATCTTAAAAAGAGAGATGAACTGTCTCCATTCTCACTCTTCCTGGAAATCCCCAACTTAATGGTGCTGCTAAAATACGCAACATGACCATTATGGACGTGGTCTGTTCAATGCTGAGTAAAGCACATTTACCAATAAGCTTTCAGGGATATGCAGTAGAGACTGCAATATATATCCTAAAAAAGATTCCTATCAAATCCATACCTAAGACTCCTCATGATATTTGGTATGTAGCCGAACCTAGTGTTAGACACTTAAAGATTTGAGGTTGCTTGGTCCATGCAAATAATGTGGACGCTAGTAAGCTAGAATCTTTCACTCGTGAGTGCTACTTCATTGGGTATGTTAAGGATGATATTGGATACCAGCTTTATTATCCTGAGACTCAGAAGGTCTTCGTCTCTAGAGATGTATGGAGGATGATTTTCTTAATAGTCAAGAAAGAAATGAAGTAACGAAACTCATTGAATCCCCTGAGGATACCAAGTTTCCTGAATTAGAAACTAAGGAAGTAAATGAAGATGTAACACCCGTACATCTTCAAAGTTTGAGGGTGGTTGCACCACCTGAAAGGTATGGATTCCATGTGCCAGGTGAAACTGACAATGATCCTACTTCATTTGATGAAGCACTCGTGGATCATGACATGGATAGATAGATGCTAGCAATGAAGTCAGAGATTGACTCCATGCATAAGAATGGTGTGACCTTAGAGCACTAAAATCCATTGGGTGTAAATGGATCTTCAAGAGAAAGAGGGGACCTGATGGGAAAGTATAGACTTTTAAAGAACGGCTCGTAGCCAAGGGCTACACACAGAGAGAAGGGATCGACTATGATGAGACATTCTCTCATGTGGCTATTCTCCATTAGGGCACTGTTGTCTATATCTGCATATTTTGATTATGACATCTGGTAGATGGACGTCAAGACAACTTTCCTAAATAGATACCTCGTAGAGGGTATCTATATAGAGCAGCCCCAGAGCTTCATAACTGAGAAAGGCAAATTATGCAAGCTTAAGAAATACATATATGGACTCAAAAAAGCCTCTCGTAGTTGGAACATCAAATTCAATGAAACCATAAAGAGTTATGATTTTGTGCAGAATTTGGATGAACCATGTGTGTACAAGAAGCTTAGCAGGAATACCATTGTGTTCATCATGCTTTAGGTAGATGAAATCCTTATCATTGGGAATGATACATGGATGATGACCATTGTTAAGATTTGGCTATCCCATACCTTCGAGATGAAAGATCTTGGAGAAGCCTCTTACATCTTGAGTCTAAAGCTGTTCAGAAATCGAGAAAAGTGGATATTGGGATTATGACAACATGGGTACATTAAGAAGATCTTGGAGTGTTTCCATATGGAGAACTCCAATAAAGGTTTCCTTCCCTTAACACATGGTATCTAGATATCTAAAATGATGACTCCTCAAAATGTTGAAGAAAAGAAAGCCATGGCTGGGTGCCCCTATGCATCAGTTGTAGGAAGCTTACTGTAAGACATGATGTGGACAAGGCTAGATATGCAGTGGGAGTGGTAAGACGCTACCAACCTTGTTGTGGAGAACAACACCGAAATGTAGTGAAGAACATTTCAAGTATCTAAGATGGACGCAAGATTACATCTTGGTCTATGGAGATAAAGATATCCAAGTCTTGGGATACACATATTCTAACTTCTAGTCTGATATTGATGATTGAAAGTCAACATCATGGTTTGTGCTCCTATTGAACGATGGTGCTGTAAGCTGAAGAAATAAGAAGCAAGACACTATGACTGATTCAACAACATAAGTTGAATACATTTCTTCATCAGATGTTGTAAAGGAGGAGGTATGGTTATGCAAGTTCATCTTGAGCCTTGGCATAGTTTCCTCTAATACTCACATCCCACTACTATGTGATAACACGTGAACCATAGATCATGTGAAGGAACCCATATGGCATCAAAAGATAAAGCACTTTAAAAGGAAATATTGCATCATTCAGGATATTCAAAAGCATGGTGACATCGCCATCCCTAAGGTGGACTCTGTCGATAAAATTGCTAATCCGCTTACCAAACCTTTGATACAAAAGGTTTTCAACAAGCATGTAATGAGTATGGGTTTATTGATTGTACCTAAATGGTTCGGAGGGCTAGTGGGAGATTGTTAGCAATGTGAGCCTGAGGTGAACCATTCGTACAATAAATGTTATTGTAATGTTTAATATATCAATAAAGTTATTGGTTTATTTTCATGTCATGTCTGAGATTAAATGAATGAATGTGCTATAAGGTTCCTTAGTACAATTAGGATTATGAACAATGGCCATCTTGATGATTATACGACTATTCATTCAACTATTGAATAATAGAGTCTAGTGCTTGGATAAATATCTAAAGAATTAGATTAAGGACTCATCTAGCACTATCAAATGATTATTAAGAGATGAACTCCAGCCTGAGTAGGAGATGGAAATCTTTTCTCATTTGGTTGGTATCTGACCGACCTCTTGATACAGGTCCTCTGTATAGGAAAAGAGATTCGGAGGTGTCAGATAAGTTAGGTCAAAGAGTTGACTTAGAGAGATCGAGATAACCAAGTCCTATGTCGTATACTGTCATGATATAGGCATGCATCCTCTGACCGGAGACAAATGTATTACCATATGTCTAAGTATGTATATTTGGCAGACCGATGTTGATGGCCTAATCAAGGTCTATACATCGACGAGTTGGTATTCATATAAGGGCATATGAGTAATATAATCTCTCAAAAGGATCTTACATGTTCACCTAGAAGACATGAGCTCACTCATGGGTGGGACCTATCAAATTCCATGCATGGTCGTCTTTGTTTAGAAACATGACAAGAATTTGTAGGTATGATATATGATTTTGGAATGCATATGATCAATACCAACTCCCAATTATTGAATGCGAAACTTAATGATAAAACCCTAAAGATGATAATATTGATTGATCTGCATTCTAGGTCTTCCAGTATGCAGTATGTACATGTATTAGGAATATCTGAGGGTGATGCAATCATTAATGATTGTATAACCTTGAAGCTTCCACTCCGAGGGAGTGATGAAATGGGTCTGGCTTTTAGTGACTCCTCTTTTTAGAGAAGCGACCTGATCTTAGTCTAAGTGTTGGACATTGATCAATGTGATTCAGATGCAATGAGAAGATTAGATTTACGACCTTGATTTAATGGAGCATCTATGAGAGGACCCCGAGATCTGGACTTAAGATGTGATCTCAATATCCAAGTCAGTATAAGTGGAACGACAATCGCCCTATCCATATATTCAAGTATCCACGGAACAAGCACATTATTCTTGAAAGAGTTCAAGAATAATTTCATTATTAGATTATGTATCTGATCATTGATAAGTTGATAATTAAATGTTATTTAATTATAATTAATGATGTGAATACAATTCATATTATTTAAATACATGAAAATTATCATCCAAGATAATTAAATGTGATGTAATTATCAAGGATACGGATAATGTGGATAGTACTATCCATATTATATATATTATATAAATATGATTTATAATATATTAGACATATCATATTGTAAATGGTATCTTCAAATTAATTATTGATGTGAATTAGATTCACATTGAAAATTAATCGGAAATACAATTTACATGTTCTTTTGGGTTGTGAATATGATTTACAATTATTTAGGGCATGATTGCAATATTCACACTATTAATTTGGAATTATTTTTCTGAATTAATTTACAACAAAAGTTGTTGTAGATAAATATGAAGGATTGGAGAAGCCAATACCATCTATTTAATGGATGGTGGATGGCCATCCTTGACTTGGTGTCAAGGGTGGCCGTCTGCCCTTTTTAGGGAGGTGGGTGGCCTCCCTCCTAATCCTATTATGAAAGTTAATTTAGTTCAAATTAAATTATGTTGATTATTCAATATATATGTAATTTAATGCAAATCAATTTTTGTTGTATTTTTACAACAAAATCATGGCCATTGAATAGAAACACAAATCAATATCAACCATTGATTTTGTGTTTCACATGGATTGAAATCCATGGACTCCCAAAAGACTATAAAAAAGAAGCAACCCTAGCTCTTATTTTACAACACTTTGAAAGTCTATCCCTCTCTCTCATTATAATTATACATGCCCCATCTCTCTCTTAGTGGTTGCCCACCTTATTCCCTAGAGAGAGTTGCTGTCGATGCCACATCGTTGTGCCGCCGCTTCGACTGCTCGTGGATCTTCATCTCCTTCGGCGCGCATCGCTCGTGAAGAAGACATCAGATCTTGTGTGATGAGGCCAGGAGATTCTCTGCTTGGATCTTCAACTCGGATTTAGAGGATTATGCATCTCATCAACGTGCTCGCAAGCGTCTCCTCTGTTGGATCGGACTTGAGACAAGAGGTCTCTTGGTTTAGAGACTTGTTCACAACCACGCTTCAAGAGGTAATCTTACATATTACTTAGACATGATCCAAGAAGTGTTCTTGGATTATGTGGTTCATTGCAGTTAATTTTTTAAATTTCACTATACCGTGCAACTAGTATGACTAGTCGCTCCCATCGCATGCGATGCGATCATCACGCTTTCGTAATGCACTTATGGATCTTTCCATATCCTTCAATAAATGCATAATTTAATATTTTCTTTATTTACAAAATTTTTCATGTATTTTATTCATTTTTTCTTTTTATTTTTATGATATAATTATTTGGTTAAATAGATAGATATAAAGAAAATATATACATAGTGGTACATGCACAACATAAACAATAATTTATTTTTATGGATTTTGATTTTTTTATTTTGATTTGTTTTTTAGATAAAATACAATATTTACATTTATTTTAAAATACAATATGCACACAAATATATATATAATACATAAAATAATATATTCACACAATATATAGTACATGCACAATATACAATACATTCTAAAAAGTCATTTTCTACATCTTAACTCCGATTCTAATGAAACCACTTTTATTTTGAAGCTTACTTTATTTAGAGTACAATAAAAGTGAGTTTCTTTTATTTTGAATTTTTATGGAGAAGATATAGGTTTGACAAGTTTGGTTTTGCAGCTTTTTTAAAGTGTCATTATTTACACAATGTATAATGAATCTTCTTGCAACTATTTTTAATATTTACAACTTATTTTTATGTACAATTTCTAAGATATTTTTATTTTATATGAAATGAGTGTTAAATAAAATACAATAAGGAATTATATAAATAATGATGTATGTGCAAATTGTACAAGATGAATGAATGGAATTTAATTTTCTTTATTTTTCTACAAAAGGCCTTATCTCCCCCTACTTTATTAATTATTAATCAGGTCAAGTCTTCACCTTCTCTTGGGGTTAGAGTCAACATGTATTTATTGCATATATAACATCATTATTTTCTTTATTTTCCTTTATTTATTGATTCATTTATTTTTGATTAAAAACAATGATATTTATATATTATATACAAAAGAATAAAGAATAATGAAAACATGGATTTATTAATATTAACAATTTCTTAAGAAGGTATTTTAAGCTAAAATAAATGAATAAAGATGATGAAATGCACTTTCATCATGAGGATGTTGGTTTTGTACAAATCTCCCTCCTTGATGTTGAGGAATGGGCGAGAAACTAAAGACTGACCCTACTGATGTCTACCTAGACGGGCCAGCTGTGCATTATTAGACCATACACCATTCACCTCCTGATTGTGACGTGGAGGTGGATAACATGGAACCTAAACGGTATGAAGTTCGGGCCGGTACACAACTAAATATTGCGGCTGCACATAGTAAACATGCAAAACTGACAACTGTACTAGACTCTGCTAAGGTAGTTGAGGCGATGATGGCTACTTCATCTTGGCGGGAGTTGTGGCTGATGCAGAAACTGACTGGCAAGAGCTAATTATGCTCACCAGTAGCTCCAGCTACTTGGTGATCTGATCCAGTTTGTCCAGTTTTTGTGTCCTTTGTTCGATCACAATGAATTTTTCGAGGTCTTGTGATCATTTCTTGATAATGTCTACTTTGGACTGGTGTCTCCCTATAATGCTTATATTGAAGCTCTCGTCCCTGTCCGGATCGTGTTATGCTTCCATGTGAACTAGCTTCTGCTAAATTTGTGGCTAGCATTGATATGTTCTAGATGACGACAAAGGCCTCTCCTTGAGCCATTTCTTAAAAAATCTGCCACACGATGTCCTCATTTTTGTTAAAGTATGACCTATAACAAGCGACATCAATGAGCCTTTGTCTCTCAAGAGTCATGGTCCGTGGGATATCATGGTGGGGACATTTCTTCTTTAAATAACCGAATCACTCACTAGCCACATGAATATACTCGTGGGTGGCTTGGGAGAAGTTGGCGATTCTAGCTCGCATCTGATTGAGCTGACCGAGAGGGTAAAATTTGTGCAAAAAGGCAGACTTGAGCTCCTCCCAGGTCATGATGACCTTTCCCATAAGATTGATCCAATAAAGTGCCTTGTCCTAAAGGTTGAATGGAAACACCGCCATCTTGACTGCACCTAACAGTATGTTAGGGTAGTGCATTGTTTTGCCGATGGAAGCAAACTGCTAAAGATGAATGTATGGTTCTTCATTCACATTCCCATGGAAGGGGGGAATAAAAGCCAAGAGTTGAGGCTTCAACTCAAAATGTGCATGGACCGGCAGGATTTGGATCCACTTTGTCATCTATCCTACTCCAGAGTTGTAAGTCTCCTTGAGAATAGGATTGGACCTCTCTCCTCTTGGCTCATCAGCTGGCCCTCCACGGGCTCCATCTTCTTTTTCTTCCTATTATCCTCCTCATCTTCCTATTTTGTCTTTCCTTCTCCTCAGATCATTGAGCATGTGTTGGAAGGAGACCTGGGCTAATGCTTGGTTTGTGAGCTGCTGCTAAATTGCTTGAATGGAGGCAAGAAGATGAGCATTCATTGCATTCTGGTCGGGTTGGCCCTATTATGTATGTAGTGGATGCTGAGGTCCCTTCCCTTGTACTATTAGATCCATATCTGAACCAGAATATGAAAGTATCCTGGATCCAGATTGGGCTCTTCATCTGCACATGGAATAATGTTCCGATTGGTTTGAATTGAAGCACTAGATGTAGAAAGATGTTCTGTGTTAAGGTCAACACAACTTCATTAAGGATGGAGAAGTGGACGGAGTGAAATCAATTTCCATCCAATATGGCCAGAGTTCAGGGGAAGAATGCTCCTGAATTATTAAAGAGGGCAAGTAGTCTAGAGTAGTTTGTAAGGTCTAGATTGTGATATTGGGAATCGCACCAAATTATTGGAGATGGTGGCCACATGGAATTTATATGGATATCGACGTGGTCCTGACCAAGCCATTCATGAGTTGCTATCTCAAAGGTCAAGAGGGAGATTGATGAAGAATGAAAGATACAATGATGAACAAGAAATAAAAGGAGTGCAAAACAATAGAATAGCTCAAAGTGAGGGGGGTTCAAATTAGGAAAAAAATAAAATGAAAGGCAAAATGACATAAACGTGTGAGACTAATCTTTGATCTTAACCATAATCAAACAGAATTCAAATTCACCAACTCAACACAAGTGAATCCATGAAGGTTCGACTATTTTTATCTTTTTTATTTTATTTTTGTTTTACATGAAAACTCTTTTCACAAATCCTTAGAGGGATATCCCTATAGGAGAGTGTGTATTACTAGGAGAGTATCTCGTACTTGATCATACTCGGCCAAAGAATTAGGGAAAGGAAGCCAATAGGCTAACGTCCCTCACAAGTGAGGTACCCGGATGCAAGGCGATGAGTTAGACACATCCATGAGGGCATGTCCTATGCTCAATACATCAGACCAAGTCGGATGCTCCACACAAGGCGAGAACACCATCGTCGATAAGCCCTACTTGCTACAAACAATAGAAGTGCCACTGTCATAGATTGGGATTTGGGATCTAATCCTTAGGGGTCGCTCCTCACTCTATCTGAATAGTGCTTGAAAATAACGAGGGCTTAATGAACCCAAAATAATGATGTTCATTAAGAATTTTAATTAAGGTCAAAATTTTATTAGTTGTCCCCTTATTTCAGTTTTTGGGTTTTCAATTTTTATGTATTTTACAATGGAATACGCCTTTTGTATTTTATTTTTGATCCTAAATGATGTGAAAACATAGGGAAAAAGCGGAAAAGTTGTGTAAGTTGCTACTAGGGTGGAAATCTCACCCTCGTGTAAATGATGCATGCAAAGTAAGATGAGTCACAGTGCTTCCTAGCTCTCTCCATGCCAGATGCAAGACTTAAATTTAAATATCTATACTACATGATTGATATGCAAAGTGTGAAATCACCTTAAAAAAGAATTCTTATTAGCGTGAAGAGATAAATACTAGTTATCTAGAAATGAAACCCAAAAGTCTGATCTTGGAAACTCCTTTGTGCCCGCTACAATGGGTCTTGTTAGTGTTGTATGAAGCATCTCTCAATGCTCAGTCTCAAATACAAATAATTAATAGTTAATTTTGACTAAGTCCAAGCGTATATCACTATAGACACATGATTCTAATTAAGCTTTGGACCTAATTTGCCTACTCAAGCAATCCTAAATCTTGGGGCTCAATCATATAAAACAAAAAAATAAAGGTGAAAAACTCAAAATGCGTGAAACAAAATACAATAAAATGAAGAAAACAAGAAAAACTCGATGAGGCCCCCAAGTGAACAGACACCCAAGAAATGGACCTCATGAAGTAGAAGTATCCAAGTGTCCAAATTATTACAAATTAATTTACAAAAACAAAATAAAATACTCTCTCATTAAATAAAATGCTATGATATCTACTCTTCATTTCTCTCTCTGTCTCCTTCTCTTGCTCTCTCCAATTGGCACACAAATAGAAGCGCCAATCTCCTCGTAACTCGGGTACATCCACCTCCTAAGAAGTAGCCATCACGACATGGTCCCTCGCAAGAAAGTAAACAAGAGATAATGGCCAGAAACATATAAACAAATATCAAAAATAAAAGAGAAATAAAAAGATGTAATATTGTACACAATATATACCACAAAAAGATACACTATTCGTTGCTCCCCAGCAACGATGCCATTTAAAAGAGCCAGCTGATCATGCAAAGTGATCGTGTGGTCCACACAAGGCAGGTCCACAATTGCTGAAGTGACCGAATGCGAGAACCAAAGAAATCTCTCAACAATCATCCCACAACAAATAATCAAGCAATGAAATAAGTGGATCAAAATTTATTATAAACCATACCAATAAATGTGTATAGTGTGCAAGTATGTGTAGGGTGTCGAACGCAGGGAATAATGGGGGTGTAGCACATATTATTTACTGCTAAATAATGTGTATTGTATATATAGATGCATAATATTCACTTATTATTTTTGTGGGTTTTAATTATATATATTATATTTTTTGTTTTTAATTTTATAAAATTTTATTTCTTTTTATATTTTTCTATTTTTTAATTTCTTTTTTAATACATAATAAAGGTGTATCTATATCACTATATGTAATAATATATATAATATATGGTATATATAGTATTTAATATAGATATAATAAAATCAGTAAATAAAAGCATTCCTTTTTTAAAGGATTTAAAAATATTCATATGTATTTAGAATATTTAATAATAAGAAGTATATATAAGATCTATAGTGTTTTATTAAATAAATAAAGATATATATATATTCAAAAATTATAAAATAAAATACTTTTGTATATTTTAAATATCCTTCTATTTATATGAATTTTTAGGAATTGTTGCTAGTTTTTTTACTTTTAAAGTAAAAATAGTCCAAAAAGGGAATATTTAAATAAACCGAATTGTTTTGAGATTTAAAAATGGCCAATGGTTCCAAAATTTTTCAAAACTAATTTTAATATGTAGTAAACAGTATATATAAAATTGTAGGACAGAAAAATATTTTTTTTGAAATTTTTGAAAATATTTTATATTTCCTTTAGGGTTAGGAAGGGTTTGCAATTTTTTTGGTTTTCTTTTGGTTTCGTTTTGTCATTTTCGGTCTATAGTGATAAAATATAGTAATAAATAATATGTATTTTTTTGGTATTTGTAAGAAATGTTTTATATTTTTTGTATTTTTTAAGACAAATAAGGAATAAAAGTGTTCATTTTTATTTTTAATAAATAGAAAATGAAGATGAAATGCTAAAATAAATATACAGCATGAATAAATATCCAATAATGCATTTACTCATATTTTTGCAATTTTTTGAGGCACTAAAAATATTTATAAAAAATAGAAATGCAAAAATAAAAAACAATAAGCTGGTTGAGCATATTTGCAATATAAATTAAATGTTAGAAAACACATGCAAAAATACCACAAAGTTTTAAACTCCAACTTGATTTTTTAGTACTAAACTAAAATATTTCAAGGCTATAGGGGTACAAATAAAAAATGTCCACTCACTTGGGGGAACATGTGAGGTGACCTGGTTGTGGTCCTACTTGCAATGTTTAAGAGTTACATGGGTTTTAATGCAAAATTTCCACAAAATATAAGATACAATAAAAAATTTACAGGCCTATTTAGTAAATACAAAAACACGAAGGAGGGTCCATGCTATTCACCCCATTTAAGTGCCTTCGATCCAGCTGTTGCTCAGTTAACATGTGGATGATCTAACGGCTCAGCTCCCTCACCTATTCGAAATGATTGGATGGCCCATATTAGATTTGGGTCATGTTCTTGATCTGGTGGTTCTAAGTGGGTCTAGATGAACAACCCAAGAACAAGTCATGGGTGTATTTCGATCGCTCCGTTCGTCATCCTCCGACATTGTTCCTTGCTTCGACAACGTCTATGTGCTCCTGGAGTTCCTTCACTCGTGCAGATGGGGTCAGATGAGGCTCTGTCGATCTCAATGAGGCTCTCGGAGCTTCATCATCTCTAGGATACCTTAAGCTGCTCGAGATACACCACACAACTGCAGATGGGTCCATGAGGCTCCTATCCTGCACCAAAATGTTGCCCAGCTCGAGATGAAGCTTCTTGTCTAGCATACGAAGCTGCAACACAAAGAAATGAGCCTAGTGGTGAGCTTCCGGAAAGGGGTGGTGGAGCAATGCTCGATGCACCACATCTCAAAGGATTCCGTTTGATCAGATGGGGGAAATGATGGAGAATGCGTAGGGGAGTGATATGGTGTGGAAAGCGAGATGATTAACCGGTGGAAATACCTTGATTTGGCTTAGAGATCAAGCTCCTGGTCAAAAGGGTATTTGAGATTAAAACAAAACCTAAGGACTAAATGCAAAATTAAATTGAAAAATGAAAGATAATAAAATTACCTATGGGAAACATGGGCTTGATTTGACTGGTAACCGAAGAAGCAGAACTACCAAAGAAGACCTCCTACGATGGATTTTATCACGTTGCATGACTCGCTAAATGCATATAATAAATCGAGCTCATTTAGCACATGCACTTAGCGAATCATGCAGAACCGAGAAGAATCTCAGTGATGAGGTTCTTAGCTTCAACTTATAAACCAGGAAGTTTAGGGTCGAACAAAGGGACACCAACAATTTGGTGAATAAATTTAACTATCAAATATTTAGCAAAGTAACTTATAAGATGATCATCGTGAGCATATGCACAAAATACAAAAGAGATAAATTTTCAATACATTTTAATGCAATTAATTTAAAGGAAGACAATAATGCGCAAACATCACAATTATGCCAATAACAATTTGAATAGATGCATGGCAAATAAATTGTATTAACCACAGAAATTTCCTGAATTGATTTAATGATTAACAAAGCATGAATCAGACAGATGATGATCTTTGTCTCAAAAGCATTCAATAATAATTAATCTTGATTTCAGTTAGATGGTTTATTAATTAACAAATAACTAAATCAGTTAATGACTTAATAATATTGATAATAATAACTAGAATAAAATCACTAACATTTAATGTGAATATCAAGTTGAAAATATCAATACTTGTTCTTTTTTTCCTTTTCATTCATAATACGATTTAAACAATTAGAAGAAGGAACAAATTATTCATGAATCAAAACTTGCAATAATCACGCCAGAAGATAGAGCATCAAATCAACTCTCAAACGAGACTAAAATCACTTCAATTGGATTTATAAATGAAAAGTTATTCAAGGTTTATTCTAGGTGCATTTTTACAATAAAAATAACAAGTTATTATCACAAACAAGGAATAACTGTACTGAAGTGCAATTAAAATAAGCTGCAGGGCCAAAGTGTGAATATCACAATACATGCGGACTTATCTGCAATAAATTGAAATGTAAGGATTGGCACTACAATTTTCCACATCACGTGCATGATGCAAGTGGATCGTCTAGGCTCGGAAGTAGGGCCTGGGCTAGGCTCGGATGCACGTAGCTGCGTCTGGATGGTCGCGCAAGGCTCGGCTGCAAGCTCGACTTCCCAACCTAAGGGTCAAATCGTTGCCTCAGGTGAAGTACGTGGTGCTCTAATGACCATTGGATTGTGCCCAATATTTGGGGATCCAACGACCGTTGCTTCTTGTGCGATCATCTTCTCCTCTACTGACGGTGGGGAAAAGGCTAGTCTCCAACGATGGCTAAGATGCTCCTTCACTACTCCTCGTATGCTCTAAGTGTCCAGCACAATACTAGAGGTTTGGCGAAGATGACAAGATAATGAGAAGACTCTAGTGGGTGTTGTAGACTCAAGTCAATATCTATTATTTAAAGAAGAAAAGATTGAATGGAGAGGGTCTCTGACTTCCGATCATTGATGTTCTTCAAACCTACAAGTGTTAGTAGAGTACTAGTGAAGCATTGTGAAGTGTTTGTGTGTAACGAATGAAATGGAGGGTTGATGAGGGGGAAGATTGAACGTCATATGATCCTTCTTAATGAAGAAGAAGGATATAGATCAGAGTGATACGACGAATGCAGAAGCAAGGAGATCTAACAGGATAGTACACGTTGATCGTGGATTAGAGGCTATGGTGAGTATGGTTTCACATTGATGAGTCGATGAAAGATTGAATGTGGAATAAAAGGGCAAACATATGAAAGAAGAACATATAATGAGCTTACTTGAGAATCTTCAGAAGGAAGGTGAAGAAATCTAGGTTGAATCTTAGCCGATAAGAAGCTAATTATCTTCTTAGATCATCTCTTAACAAGCTGGGCATAACATGAAGCTCAAGCAAACCTCGATGAAGGTTGCAACACATTAGATGCAACGGGGATCTGGCTGGCGATTGTTCTCCATCGTCTCTTTTCTTCACAGTCAATCTCTGTCATAGATGGACGGAAGGAGGCTAGGGGGTGACACCCGAGTGGCGGATAGGGAGGAAGTTGGTCGGAGAAGGGGGTTTTGATGCAAGGTGGTTTATGATGAAGGAGGTGGTTTTGATAACTACCATCGGTTTGGATAGAAGGGGAGAGATGGACTTGGAGGTTAGGATAAGAAGAGGGATGGACGAAGAGAGAGGTAGTATGCACTGGTTTGGAGGTTGTTGGAGGTAGTTGCAAAATTTGGGAGAAGTTAGGTGTCGGTGAAGCATTGCGTCATTTGGAGAAGATGGGGCAGAGGTTGAAGGTGATGTAGGCACTATTAGATCTTTTGATCAATGGCGAGGATTTGGGCAGAAATGAGTGACGGTGATACACCTGATCAGAGTAATCTAATGACAAAAAATTTAGCATTGAAGGATGATCATGATTGGATCTGATCAAAGATCTAATGGTGAAGATCTCAAGCGGGTGTCAACAGACCTAACAGGTCACGTGGTTGAAGCAGAATACGCCACGTGGCTTCCTGAGAAAATTTAGAAATCAACAAATATTAATAAAATAAAAAATAAATAGTTTGACAAAGAATAGGAGAAAGTGGTAAGCATGAAAGTTTAGATCTTGATGAGATCTAAAACATTCATGTAGAAGTCAAAGAGATCAAAGGTCATTTGTACATAGATTAAAATTAAAAAAATTAAAACAATATAAAACCATTTTCTTTCGATTTTCTTTCGCTATTTATTTTTTTGGGTTTTGATTTTATTTTATGATAATTTCTTTATGTACGATTCTAATTTTATTTGATTTTTAATGAGAAATAAATACATAAAATAATAGCAAAATAATAGGGTTATATAATATAGTGTAATTAGGATCAATTATTTACAACGCACAAATTATTAATTAATGTTAATTCTCAATGAATTTTGTTGGTTTACTTAAGCAAGAGAGATAATAATAGTAACTAATGATGATAAATATGTGATTTATCACCCCCCCTATACTTAATCTAAGCTCGTCCTTGAGCTACAACAACAACAACAACAAAGCCTTTTCCCACAATTAAGTAGGGTCGGCTACATGGATTCTTCACCTCCATTGAGATCTATCTTGGGCCAATCCTGGGCTTATATCCACAAAACTAAGATCTCTTCGTATGGTCTCTTTCCAACACTTCTTGGGTCGTCCTCGCCCTCTCTTAGCTGGCTCAACATCCCAACACTCGCATCTCCTAACTGGTGCATTAGCTGATCTTCTTTGCAAATGTCCAAACCATCTTAAGAGGTTTTCTCACATCTTATCCTCGATCGGAGCTACACCAACATTCTTTCTGATTGCATCATTCTGAATGCGATCTTTACGTGTATGTCCACACATCCACCTTAGCATTTTCATTTCTGCTATATTCATTCTCTGCACATGTCTATGGTTCACAGGCCAACATTCAGATCCATAAAGCATAGCAGGTCTCACGGCTACTTTGTAAAACTTTCCTTTAATCTTTAAAGGAATTTTCTTATAATAGAGAACAACAGAGGCTCCTCTCCACTTTAGCCAGCCTGCATTTATTCTATTAGTAACATCTCCATCAATTTCCCCATCATGTTGCACAATAGATCCCAGATATCTAAGGGAATCTCTCTTCTGAATGTTATCATCCCCAATCTTCACCTCAATTCCTTCACCATTGCTTCCATCAAAGGTGCACTCCATATATTCTGTCTTAACCCTACTTATACGAAGTCCTTTAGTCTCCAATTCATGTCTCCAGACCTCAAGCTTCTCATTTACTCCATCTCTAGTCTCTTCAATTAACACAATATCATCAACAAATAACATACACCAAGGTAACTCATCCTGGATGTGACTGGTCAACTCATCCATAATCAAAGTAAAAAGAAATGAACTCAAAGCAGAACCTTGATGTAAACCCATGTTGATGTCAAAATATCCAGTCTTCCCAGACGGGGTCCTTACACAAAATATCCAGTCGTCCTTGAGCTAATAAATAAAAAATCTGTTAGAAGGTTAGATTAATCAATGAGATCCCTGACATGTGCATGTGAGTATACAAGGCTCGATCAGACCTAGAACACATAGTTTTAGGAATCCTAATACTATAAGTTGATCCAAATATTAATCAAAAGGAATTTAACTTCTCCAATTGGCAGACTCTCCAAGTACATAAATATATGAAGTATGACTTAGTGTTGACTGCATTCACAAGAGTAAAATCGAAATTTCACAAAAAGTTCCAATTCAGAAGCTCTCGTAAGGACCCAACCCTCGACCCTAGGTAATAAATCTAGTTCTTCCTCAATCAATCATCTCTTTAGTTCACCAGACTTCGATAATATAGATGGAAGGCCAGATTGTAGTGGATATAGGATTGTGTACTTATTTTCTTTTCCTCTTATTAAAATAGGGTTTTCTCAAGTGTCAATACTCAAAATAATTTTCATATTTATTTTGCCAATCAGTGTTTTCATCAAATGGAAATTTAAGTTGTCCATACTTGTTTTCTTGGGAGTACACCGAGGTACATCTTGTTTAAGCATCTAATATACTTGTACCCAAACTTGTATCATTGACGATGCAGAGCCCTTTTTGAGATACTAGTTTGACTCATAAAAGCCTAATGATTCGGTCCTAGTGAACACTTAATGGTTGGGTGCACTCGCCCTGAATGTAAGCTCATATGATGTAACTTTGTAATGTGACGAGCTTTTCATATCATTTCATTTTTTATTCATTCATCATTTTTTATGAGGTAATTTCCCTTCTTTTTGGCTAGCTCCACTACTTTTACCAAGGATTAGCGCACACTTATTAACTTATTAATTTTATGTCATCACACCTTGACACATTAGGTCAAAGTCAAGAGATAGCATGCAAACATGCCCATACTATCTAAGTTGTTGACACTCAAGTTTTATGAAGCTATCATTAATCTTATCCCATCCTCAAGCATCATATAGATCAAGCCTAAATTCAAGATTCAAATCCTAGTCCTTTAAGAGACACATCAACTCATCCCAATCATGAATGCAACAACACATGTGATGTGATAGTCAAATTCTTTTTAAAGGAGATTAGGCGTGCAAAAATATAACACGTACATCTTCTAACTAGGAAAGTTTGAATTTAAGTCCGAGACCATAATGATTAAGACGTGATAACTCTAATTCTATGGACTCCTTAATCCAAGTGTTAAAGATCATCTCAGGCCTTGAGTGCATAGTGAAAGTGTCAGAGATAAACACCAATTAACAAGTTAACAAGTTAGTTATTTACAAAAGAGTTAAGGAATTAAGTTTATTAAGACAAGAACAAGAGAATGGGTACCCTCAAAAGAACAACACCGAGGCAACACAAAGAATAACACTAGGATACCCAACACAACACTATAAACTTCATCTCATTAAAGACCAATATTGAATCTTTCAGGTTTGAAATCACATGTTGCCTTATGCTTGATTTGTTTCTTTCTCATAGAAAACACTTCGGAATTTGAATAGGAAATATCCTCATCGACTTGAAATCTGAATCTCCTAGAATAATGCCATTCATCCTCAGAGTGATATCCATGTCTACGTAATAAGCCTAAAAAAATAAAATCATGGGAAGACAAATCAAGCCCTTGAATATTGCAATAGATTTCTAGGGTTTCCTTAGAAGAGAAAATTACAGACACAAGGATGACCCAACTTATAAGAAGGATGATCATTCAAGGACTGAATATCATAAAAAAGGCATTGGTTCCTCCATATCTAATTCCACTATCAATAAATCATCTTCCTTGATCAACATCACTCTTTTCAATGAACTTTTGATCGACTTGATCTCCCAAAATAAAGAATTGAAATCCAAACTTTCCTCCATGTTGAATCTGAAAGACTCTAAATCAATACAACATTATAAATACTAAAGACAAGACAGTTTAGTAAACCATCACAACCTCTCGGGAACATAAAGCTCTAAAGGAGACCGAAGAGACACAATAGAATTAAGACTTTTTCTTATTTTAAAGAATAATTACAAGAGTTATGTTAATTCACACATAGCCTTAGCTTTTGAGAAAATTTTGAAAAATTTTTACAAACAATGTCACATAAATATAGGTTTTCCAAAAAAATTTTAAAAATATTTTTTCAAAGCATGTCAATCAGTATTTTCACATACCACTTAAACATTTGAAAACCATGTCAAATATGTATATACATTTCAAAATCATTTTCAAAATATTTGTATAGAAATCAGTTCCAAGAATATTATATGATACACGTAGTCTCAAAAAGTTTGAAAAAAATAAAAATATGAGCTACGACTAAAGTATATATGTAATATATATGGTAGACCCCACTATACTTAGATTTTACTATGTCTGCATAGCAAAAAGTGATATGAACCATAGATCAACTAAGTATAAAAGAATGCTATAACTAATGACCAAAACAATACAAGTGTGGGAAAGAATTAGTTAAAATGAATTAACAAAGCTGGTCCCCACTGTACTCATCATTTAAAAAACCTAAGTAAAGAAATAGAGGTAAATATATAGAAGAGACTGAAGAATAAACAGAATAATAAATAATGAAGAATGTAAAGACAGATTACTTAGGTACTATATGATTCCTTATCTAAGGATTCTAGATAGATTTGATAGTCATACTATCAACACATCAACTTATTGCAGTTATTGGCATTCATCCAACTCTTTGGATGTCATATGGAAGTCACAGAAGTACAACCAACTCTTTGACTATACTTCTCACTTGGGTCCAACACATGCTTCCACTGCGCTCCCTTTATCTATAAGCAACCATTGCTCAAGACAGAGGATCTCTTATGTCGAAATAAAAAAAATCAATATAAGAGTATTTCAACATTTATACATGTGCTTCATTCATTTCATACAATATGAATAATATGAAGCATCATGAATGACCAGAGTATAGATAGTAGAATGATGACACTCATCGTATCTACATCCATCTAAACTCTTAAAACATTGGTTCAGGTAGGTACTCAAACAATTTGAATACATCATCTCTTATAGAGCCACCATTATGCATGATGCAGAGAACCACGTCATTCATGATTAAATGTCAAGAGCACATATGTATGTTAGAAAATCTTCTTAGATTTTATAAGGATTAATTGACAATTGCGATTATCATCGACATGCCACTTCTAGAGTACATTCTATGAGAGATCAAGACTATAGAAACATACAAACCCTAGGGTTGTAGTCCTATTATCTATTTAATTGTCATTCCTCATTATTGTGAGGAAACTTGCACATTGCAACCACATACATTATGTGTCCAACTGCAAGTACAATATCTGGATCATGGTCCAATCCATGATATCATACTGGTTATTATTGAGTATAGTATTGAGTGGATTTAATGAAGGATTATCTGAAATAAGAAATTTGCATAAGTGTATATATTTATATATATACATATTTTACGTTAATTTAGGAATTTTTATATCAAATTTGTCTTGCCTTGTCAACACTGAAAGTTCATTCCCTTAATCACTTTCAATGTAAGAGATATACTTACCATTATATCTCAAGCAAGATCTGGGATATCCTTCCTTATCTTTATTACATCCCAATAATATGAGAACCTGTAACTCGGATAAAAAGAAGTGGGAACACATTCCGCCTTGCAAGTCCAACTTGCATCTCCCATTTAGGTCTTTAACACCCGAGCCCACCACCCCTAAGGTGATGTTGACCCGTCATTAATTGAACCAACCGTCAACAGGAATACAACTCGCTATGCACAATCCAATATCGCCCCAATAATATGAGGACCTGATATTGGGGTCACTACGCATACGTCCTTACTCTTTCGAGAAGCGAAGAGTCCGATCCAAATGGTTTGTATGCAGGAGCTGTCACTTTGGACAGACGTCTCCGACATACAATCTCTGGCGATGGAACCCTTCGCCTTGACGGAAGACCATGGATGTCACTTATGTGATCCTCCGTATCATATTCAAATTCTAATTAATCATTATGAATCACATTCATTATGATCAATTCTTCCAAGGGAAATAACACATATATTTATAATAGAGTGTATTAATTTTAGTTGGATTCCAATTAGTCTAATCATATTAAATTAATGATCCAATTAATATCTAACAAACATTCTTAGTTGTTACTTGAATTATGGTATTATCTCAAATACGTATTATTTCAAATTTTAATAATTTCATGATTTCTTAAGCATTACACTAACCCTACCCGTTGTCATGGCCAATACCGACGGGAGTGGGACAGACCACACATGATGCAACCTGCTATCCCAACGCTCCCCGACTAGACACCATATCCACCTCGGGAAAGGATAATGCAAAATAGATCACTTTGTACTTGAGATGATCATCGGTTATTCAACCAGAATTATACCATATAATACTAATCAAAACAATTTTGATTAACATTATAATGAGATTTACTAAACAAATCCCAAATCCTATTCAAGCAACATGTTTGTTGGAATGTAGATCATGTAGATCATGTAACCAATTTTGTGATATAGATCACATCTAATCAATTAGTGGTCAAGGCTATGTCATTTAAGGAAATAATTATCGTCAAATATTTCATAAATATTAATGCATAATTATTCCAGGAAATTAAACAATTTAATTTCACTAATTGATTAAATGACAATCACTAGGTTCTTGATTAGGAAAGTATTTCCAGTAGTGACCTTCACTTACTAAAAATATCATATCTCAATAAATTTAAATCTAAACTAAGCAAAATAAGTTTATAAAGTTTCCTAATTTTATTTACAACAGAACTTAAGTGATTTGCATGTATTTCAAGGCGTTTCAAATCCGCAATTAACTCTTTAATTACGTTGAGATTCGCAGTCCCCGAAACTGTGGATACATGTTCACTAAAATTAGCATAACTTGAGCAAACGGAATCAAAATCACGTAAACTCAGATCCTTTGGTTTCCTTATTTAATGGGGAAAAATTCAATTATTATTTTCGTGTTTAAACAATTTAAACAGTGCCGAAAATAATCTCATCTCAAAACAGAGATGCGAAAATGAAATGCAAGAAAACTTTCGCAAACCCTAATGAACCCAAGTCGTCTTAGGTTTATGGATCGCATCCAAAACCACAGACCTAAGGCTCCGATACCACTTGAAGGATATAGTGAAATCCTCAAGTGCATCATGCAAGCGTGAACATCGCATCGAATATGATGAAGAATGACTAGTCGCACTAGTTGTTCTATGCAGCGGAAATTAAAAAATTTAATGCGACGAAACCACATGATCCAAGAACACTTCTCGGATCGTTTCATCTAAACCATAAACAAGTAATAGGATCACCTCTTGAAGTGTGGTTGCGATCGAGTCTCTAAACGAAGAATCCTCCTGTCTCAAGTCCGATCTGACGGAGGATACACTTGCGAGCGCGGTGATGAATCACGTGCTTCTCGCAATCCATGTTGATGATCCAAGTAGAGGATCTCCTGATCTTGACACACGAGATCCAACATCTTCTTCACGGGTGAGGCACACCGAAGGAGACAGAGATCCACGAGCAAACGATCGGGCATCATAACGACGACGTTGCGGCGACAGAGACTCCCTCTAGGGCATCCTTGGTGGACGGCCATGAGAGAGGAAGAGAGAGGGCTGACGTGTAGAGAGAAAGAGAGAGAGAGAGAGACTTATGTTCTCTTGTGTGTTATGTAAAGAAGAGCAAAGGGGTGCCTCTCCTTTTATAATATTTTGGGATCCATGGATCTCAATCCATGGGCAACATAAATCCAGCGGCTCACATTAATTTGTGTTTCTTTTAATGGATAAGATTTGTGTTGGTAAAAATCAACAATAATTAATTTAATAAAATCAAATATATATTGAATATAATTTGATTTATATCAAATCAATCTCTATTAGAGAAATAGGAAGGACGCAAGCCTCCTTCCAAAAGGAGGGTGGACGGCCACCACATTCCTTATGGGAATTGTGGCCGTCCACTCTTCCTATATGGAAGGTGGATGCCTCTCTCCTATTATATGAGATTGCATTATCTCGTGATTCTCTCTAATATTTGCAACAACTTTTGTTGCATATTATTTCACAAAAATAAATCAGATCTATTTTGTGAACATTGCAATCTTTCCATTAGAAATTTGTGAATCACATTCACAACCTAAAATAAAATGTAAATTACATTTTCAATTTAATGTCCAATGTGAATCCAATTCACATCAACATTTAGTTAACAAATGTAAATTACAAATAGCTCTCTCTAATATATTATACATCACATTTATAATATATATGACTAATATGGATATTTCTATCCACATTATTCATATCCATGATAATTAAATCACATTTAATCATCTTGGATCTCTTATTCTCATGTGCCCTAATAATATGAATCGCATTCACATTATTCACATTTTTGATAATTAAATCACATTTATAAGATAACTCCTTTTATAATATGAATAAAATTCATATTATCCATGATAATTAAATCACGTTGAATTATCAATCTTCTTTTCTTTTATTTTTGTCTAGCTCCACTACTTTTACCAAGAGTATGCGCACACTGATCAATAATTAAATTAGGTTTCATCGCACCCTAGCAGATAGGTAAATATCAAATGATAGCATGCGAACATGTTCACATACTAGCTAGGGTTTTGCAGAAACTCAGTTTTCTTGAAGCCTTCATTAACTTTATCCCATCCTTGAACTTCATTAGATCATGTCTAGACTCAAATCACCAGTCTTGATTCCTCAGGTGATTACTCAACTCATCTCATCAATCATGCAGTTTTGAAAGTGATGTCTTGATCATATTCTTTAGAGGATAGCGACAAAGAGTTCAATATAACACTTAAATATTTAAAACTAGGGAAGTACTGATTATTAAGTTTAAAACCCTAATGACTAAGGTCGGCTAACTCAAACTCTCAAGATCTTAGAAATTTAGTGTCATCGAATCCTCAAATCTTGAGTGACAGTGAATGTGTCAGGAATATGCCAACTTGTCAGTTAGTGATTTTTTGTGATTTTTATCTTTTGCAATTTTTTATGAATTTCAATTTTTCGATTTTTTAATTCTTTAGAGAGATAATGACTAGCCCAAGCTCATAATAGTTACATCTACTTCCAGCCAGTATGGGTGTAAGTACGGATCATAAGACGAACCCATGTTACTTGAGGATGGAACCATTGGCAGTGTCCTCTAAACCATCCACTTTGTTAGGGGAGACCAAAGTTCCCACACTGAAAAGTAGCTATTCGTTTTTAAACCTAGTATTAGAGCCTCTACCAAAGAAAAAAGCTTTAATTTTTCAAAATTTAAGGTGTTTTTGAAAAAGGTTAATTTTATCTATATAAAATTTAGTCCCTCGATTTTAAAAAGATTTTTACAAGATTTTTTACAAAACTCTGTTCACAGGCCAACTTAAACAAAGCGTAAAAAAATTCAAAAATTTTAAAAACACAAACTATAGCTAAAGTATACATACAGTAATATACAGTATACCACCCTATACTTAACTGTTGCTATGTCCTCATAGCACAAGTGATATGAAGCCGTAGCTCTGGTTAAATATAAGGTGATATAGCAAAACTGAGGAGGAGGGTCCCTATACTTAGGTTAAAATTGACTTAAGTATAAGAAGATAGAGTGAGGGAGGAATGGTTGAGTCAAATCCCCCTATACTTAGGATGAACATAACGTAAGTAAAGGATCTAGAAATTTGGCTAGGGGACCAGTGGCTTTTAGTGTTAGAGGGTATGTTTATACAGATGTAAGGTCGAGAGAAGACGAGGTGAGTATGGTGAATTTTTATGGATTAAAAATGTGGATGCGGGAGGGGGGTGTACATTGTGTGAAATATACAGACAAGGTGGGGGTGAGTGGATATGTATGTGTGAGGGGGGGAGATCATCTAGTGATATACTTTTTTTCTTCTTTTTTCCCTTTTTTACACACGCGAGCCCTCGAATGAGGACCACTAAAAATGCACTTGATACAATTTTTTGTATAACATAATACATAAAATGTGATGACTATAGCTACTTGAATCTCTCTTGATTTTCTTTTGTGGCTCTTTGCAGCGGGAGCTCCCAACTGTAAATTACCCCAATGCACATGTAAGGCACACACATGCAGACCTAAGTGTAATATCAGAACATTCCATGCTCTTTCTTGCAATGTACCCAGCCCCACACGTGCAGGGCACGTGAGGGACCAGGCTCGAGAGGCGGCTTGGGATCGGATGACACGTGGTGTGTTTTGGCAACTTCAACTCCTGGATCGATGCACTTGAGCTTGATGGCTTGATCATACGATCATACCAGTCTGAACGATGCAACATGGTGTGATCTGGTCCATTCGATAGTGAGGATCAAAAAGTAATTGTAGGCCATCCTCCTTTGCTAGCGATGCCTCCTGTGGCAGATTTGGCTGTGCTTCGGCGAGGCATGATGAGCTCCTCCAACCTCCTGTTACTTCTCCAAAGGTCGAGTGACCTTCTAAAGGATCTCGTGAAGATGGTGGATGCAAGATGAATCCCTGGTAAAGGCTGCAGATGCAAGGTGGCGAAGCGTCACTGAAGTGTTTCTTTGAGATCAAAATGGAGTCGAGAAGTCCGACCATTGAAGAAGAATGCACTTACAAGCATTAATAATAGCCAAGGTGGTGGAGTGTGTACGTTAAGTGAGGTAGATGGGGGTGAGGGTCAATAGAGGGCCTGCGGAGGGTGGAGAAGGTGGTGGCCCTGGGAATTCCTTGGAGGGGGGAGGGTTTTGTAGGAAAGAGGAGGTGGTGTGAAGATCTAAGGTGTGTGGCGGAAGTACTACGATGGTCGGGTGATGGTGAAAGGGAATGTAGGCGGCGGGAAAAATTCGAGAAAAACAAAGGAAAAAGCGATGGAGGAATAGCTTGGAGGATCCAATGATGAGGAGATGGATGAAAGCTTAGCTTGAGCTTATCGCAAAGCTCGGGGTCATCACTTAAGCTGGTCAGCAGCGCTAGCAAGCTTGGTTGCGCCAGGGTAGCTGCGATATGGTTGAGTTTTACCACGGGTCAACACCTAGTCGGAAGACCATGACGACCCCTCATCCGGCTCCGTCTACCACAGGGAGGTGGAGAGGGGCTAGGATTTAGGCCGTAGATTGGTGGACAAGGAAGACGAGGGCTGGAGCCTCGGTTAAATAGGTGGAGGAGGTGGGCATTATAGGTGAGGGTTGAAGTTTTCGCAATGGTTAAAATGAAGGCATGGAGTTATGGAGGGAGACGTTGAAGGTAGCATGAAGAAGGAGGATGGTATGGCTACATGGAGGTGGTGTTAGGATGAGGAGAGGTTGTGGAGGGTGGGGGCGAAAAATGTATGGGTGGCATGTTGTGAGGCATAATGGATGGAGGGGGGTTACAAAGGTAGACGACTGTTTTTGGACCGATAGATCTTGTGATCCAGTGGCCCTTATTAGGGCACAAACGAATCGTGCAGATCATATATGAGGATCTAATCTAGTGGCTAGGAAGTAGGCATGGGTTAACGACTAGGATGAGATATGGATATCTCATCCAATGGTAAGGGTAGTGTGCGTGATGTGGAGTGTGGTTAGCCATTGGATTAGGAGGAGATCTATGGCTGAGGTTTAGGTACGAAGGTACGGTGGAAATGTGATCTGGAGGAGAGGATCGAATGGCTGTGAATGAATGGAAGAGGAATGGGTCAGATGAAGGCGCTTGGAGGAGATCATATGGTCAGAAGAGAGGCATGTGGTCCAATAAGAAGCCGTCGCGTGGCATCTCCAAAGAGCGCCACGTGCGCTCCAGAAAATTCGAAAATAAGAAAACAAAGAAAAATCCAACAGAAATAGAGGCAAGAAAAATTAAGAAAATGTCAAAACATGAAATTTGAATCAAAAGTCAAAAGAGGTCATTTATATAAAAGTGTATCTTTGCAAGTATTTTTAATGGGTTAAAAATACTATTCGTGGTTTTGAGATTTTTTGTAATTTTTTTCTTTTAAAGGCAAAACAATTATAGACAATAATTAATCTAATCTTAGGGGTTTTAATAGAAATAGAAAATTAATAAGGAGGTTAGTAATTAAATACAATAACTTAGAGTTATCTTTTATAGGTTAATTAAACACATGTTGTTTTATTCTTAAAGATGCAGAATTAATGACGATTTGTCCATAAGTACTTATTAATCGAGGATAAAAATAAATAATTATGATGATCCATGAGGGATTCATTAGAGTCAACAGTCGTACTTCAATTTGGTGATACATCAACTAAGAGACCCAGGGGCGAGATTAGGAACGGTGTAATCAATATCGATTGACAGAATTATCTAGTGGATTTCACAATGCTTGACATGGATATCCCTAGAAACCGAAAAGATTCCAAGATGATCTTAGGGTGGCCCGACCACTGGAACCCTATTTGACTATACCTTAGGAAAAATCCAATTCGGAGATGTTGAAATAGAAATAAAGTGGACTAGATTCTAGAGACCTGATAAAGAATCCAACATCAAGTCAAGAACTTCTGAGTCAGAGGGATATTGTAGCACAATAACGACATCTGGGCCTTGGAGACAGAACCCAACCACAATCATAGAATCACTCTCAACTGGAGAGGACATTATCGATCAATTAGTATGCCATCTCATTCAAGAAAACACTCTCTATGTGTCATCCTAAACTACCAAAGACTTAGAGGTTTATGTGGGCTTGTTAGTCCCATCTATTTTAGGACAATCCCAGAGCAAGGAAGATAGGTCGGATGTAAACATATTTGGTGATCTGACTCCCAAAGCTGTTCATTTAGTGATAGATGAAGTTACACATGATCCACCGACAGTGCAACCAAATTCAGCAGTGATAGAGCCATATCCCCTTCACAATATTGATATACCCAAACTCAAACCATTACCCCCTGCTATAAAATATGCCTTCCTTGCAAGATCTAAGGGAAAGTTTTCGCTCGTCATCATTCACATTCGATCGAAGAGCAAGAAACCCACATGCTAGAAGATTTAGAGAAAAATCGCAAGGCCATAGGATGGAGACTGTCGAATCTCCAAGGGATTAAATCGGCTCTTTGTTCGCACCATATATACCTCGAGGAAAATGATAAACCTACCTGTGAATTCTAACGTAAACTAAATCAATAATTATAAGAAGTGGTTAAGACTGAAATTGAGAAATGGTGCGGAGCAGGGTTCATTTACCCCATCTCAAATTCCAAGTGGGTGTCACCCTTACAGGTAGTCCCAAAGAAATTGAGAGTCCAGATTGTCACGAATGAGGAGAGAAGAGATTACGGCATGAGTACCCACATCATGACACGTCTGTGTGGATTACATATGCCTGAATGCCGCAATGAAAAAGGGTCATTTCTCACTATCATTTATCGATCTGATTTTGGAGAGATTAGTAGGAAGAGAATACATTTTATTCTTAGATAGTTACCCAGGTTAAAATCAACTAGCCATGACCCCTAAGGACCAGGAAAATATAACATTCACTTGTCCCTTTGATACTTACGCTTTCAAGCACATGCCTTTCATATGTAATGCCCCCGACACATTTCAGTGGTACATGATTGCAGTTTTTGCCGAAATGGTTGGAGATTTCTTGGAAATGTTTATGGATGACTTCTCGATCCATCGTAATTCTTTCAATGATTGTATCGTGCACCTAGACCGAGTCCTCAAGAGATGTAGGAAGGTTAATCTAGTGCTCTCCTAGGAGAAAAGTCATTTAATGGTAAAGGAGGGCATTGTGTTGGGCTACACAATCTCCAAGAAGGGAATGAAGGTTGACCAAGCCGAGATGGATGTGATCAAGAAACTTGAACCACCAACCAATGTCAAGAAAGTGCGGTCTTTTCTAGGGCATGTCAGATTTTATCGAAGATTTATTAAGGATTTTTCAAAAATTGCCCGACCGTTGACCGAACACTTAGGGAAGGACACCGAGTTCATTGTAGATCATAAGTGTCATGAGGCCTTCGAGCTGCTAAAAAAGAAGATCATGGAATCTCCTGCCCTGCAAGCCTTGACTGATCTCTTCCCTTCGAGATCACGATCGATGACTTCGATTTTGCAGTCAGGGCTATGCTAGGACAAAGGAGAGATTGAGTCCCTTATGCTATTTACTACACAAGCAAGATTTTAGATCCAACTTAGAAAAATTATATGATGACAAAAAAGAAAATGGTTGTTGTAGTCTTTGCCTCAGAAAAATTTTGATCTCTACATCTAGAATCTAAGGTGATAGTGTATACATATCATTCAGCCATCCGATACTTAATGGAAACGAAAGACTCAAAGGCAAATCTTCTCAGATGGATACTTCTACTTCAGGAATTTGACTTGGAGATTAAGGATAAACCTCGAGTGAAGAATGTGGTGGCTGACCATTTATCCTGGATTGAAGAAATCTAAAATCCCTAATTCAGAATCATTCCGTGAATCTTTTCCAGACGAGTCAATTTCTATTATTGACTCCTTCCTATGATATGCTAACATGGTTAACTATCTTGTCTCTAAGAAAGTTCCCTAGGGTCGGCGCAAGAGTAGAATTGACTAACTTAAGTCGGAGTCCAAACACTACTATTTGGAGGATCCGTTCCTTTTCTTTGAAGGACCATATTGTATATGGAGAAGATGTATTCCTTAGGAGGAATGCCAAAGTGTCCTCAATCTACGCCACACCTTGGAGGCAGGAGGACACCCTTTGAGAAGAGGTCTATTGCAAAGATATTGCAATGTGGATTTTACTAACTGACCTCATTTAAGGATGCCTACAATTTTGTCAGGTCGTGCCTAGTTTGTTAGAGAATGAGAGGGACCATTGGTCCCAAAGATGCCATGCTTATACAACCAGTAATCATCTGTGATGTATTCGATGCATGGGGCATTGTTTTATGGGCCCATTCCCTAATAGCCATGGATTTGAATATATTCTTCTCATGGTAGACTATTTATCAAGGCGGGTGGAGGTTATCCCTGCTCGAGCCACTGACAATAGAACCATCTGTAAATTTCTAAAAGATCATATTATTTTGAGATTCGGGACCTGCGAGGTTCTGATATCTGACGGGGGCATCCATTTTGTCAACCGGGAAGTGAAGAAGTTGACTAATGACTATGGCATTGCGCACCGTGTCTCTAGTCCGTACCACCCACAGTTTAATGGCATGGCAGAGGTGTCAAATAGGGAGGTAAAAGGAATTTTACATAAGCTAGTCCATCCTGACAGGAATAACTGGTCCAAACTCCTGGTCATGTTATTTGTCTACAAAATTAGTGCATAAATCAGATTGGTGAATCAAAAAGATCAACTGGAAATGTCACCAAGGAAAGAAGAACAAAGATATGGATTTATATGAGCTTTTAGAAATCAGAAACCGTACTTATGAGAGCAACATAATCTATAATGATAGAGTAAAAAATGACATGATAAGCACATTAGAACTAAGAACTTCATCCCAAGGCAGAAAGTGTGGTTATTTAATGCAAGGATGAATATTTTTCATGGCAAACTGAAATCAAAATGGATGGGACCTTTCATAATTATGGAAGTACACAACAATTGCAATGTCACAACTTCTGAGATAGCAGACATTACACAAACTTCTCTAATCAATGGATAGTTGCTTAAGCATTTCATCGAATCACATGAGCAATTGGTACGGGTTGAGCAGATCTCCTTCACTCGGGGCACATAATCAGATGAAAGACTCCCTTGACCCATGTGAAACCCAGATAAGTGAAGGCATGTTGTTTAATGCAGCTAGAAGATTCAACTGATCACTTGTATATCCATCCATGATCTACTCGATCCTCCTCCTAATTGCTCATTCATACTTAGGCTAACCAGAGTCTAAGTATAGGGGGATTGATATCATTATGTATACTTCAATTCTATTCTTTTCTTCTCACCTTCGATCGCCCATTTCTTGTTCTTTCGTTATGCTTAAGCCCTCAAAATCCTAAGTATAGGGGTCGAGTCGACTTCCTTTTCTTTTCACTCAAATATAGTTGGTATGAGCTATGCCGACATTTCATTTTGTGCCATGAGGACATAACACACACTAAGTATAGGGGGCATATATATATTCTATGTACTTTATCCATAGCTCATTCTTTAATTGTTTTCATCAAAAAATGTGTATGGGTACAAGTTGTGTATATTATGTATACCATACTAAATTCTCTGTGTAAATAATATCAATTTTCAAAAAAAAACTAACTCAAGGTTTTATCCCGTATATTTTAACTATCACTAAGACTTGAGGAATGAAAGAAACTCAGGTTTTAAGCTTCTTTAATTCAGATTTAATCAGCCTTAGTCATTAGAGTTTGAGACTTTATAATCCACATTTCCCTATTTTGAAATATGTAAGTGCTTGCACATTTAATCTCTACCATTTTAGAATATGATCAACATATCACATACACAACTGCATGATTGATGAGATGAATTGAGATTTCACATGAGGGACGGATGCTTGAGATTTGAGTTTAGACCCAATTTTATTATACTCGAGGATGGGATAAAGTCGATGAAAGCTTCAAGAAACCTGAGTGTCAACAAACCTTAGACATTACGTGAACAAGTTCACATGCTATCTTTTGATATTGACCTATGTGCCAGGGTGTGAGAAACTAAGTATCTGTTGATTAGTGTACACCAAATCTACTTAAAAGCAGTGGAACTTGCTTACAAAAAATGTATGAATAAAAAGAGATCTCAAACACAAATTCAAATTACAAAGAGCTTCTATCAAAGGTGAGTGCTCCCAACCATTTTCATAGTGCCCAATTGGACCAAAGCTAATTAGGACCAATGAGTTGGGCGAGTAACTCAAAAAGAGCTCTGCATCATAAGTGATACACGTCTAGGTGTAAGTATATTAGATAGTGTCCGTTTGGTAAATGAGTTTGTACGGTTGGGATATCCCCTGTGAATAGTAGTTGTTTGGAGGGTTGGGAGGGTTGGAGTGATAATTGTGATGTAATGTGACATTGATTATGTGTTATATTAACTTTTTTAATGATTATAATTTTTTTATGTTAATAATTTTTTTGACAGTTAAAAACATCATACCAAAGAAATTGTAGGGTCAATACAAGTAATATCAACCCAAGTTGGGAGGGTTGGAACAAGGGGTATGTCGGTGTACACCAGCTACCAAACGAACCCTTAAAGAAGACACACCCTAGTGTAATCAGAGGAAAACAAGTGCAAATGACTCAACAAACTTTTGACGGATGTGCTGGTCAATAACCAAAAATACATCTGTTGAGTAATAAGGCACTCGAGAGGATCCTAGTTCCAATGTGAGGGAGAGAAGAAAATACACAAACCTAAGAACTCCATTATCTGGCCTATCATATACATTTTCAAGCCTAACAAACTATTGAAACGGTAGATTGAATGCAACAACGGATTTATTCCCTAGTGTTGAGGATCAGGTCTTGAGGAGAGTCTCTCAGACTTGGACCTTGAGTGATGTTTCGACTCGACTTTCATGATCGCAGTACGCATTAAAAGTCTTATCTCTTATGCTATATGTACAAACATAGAGTATGATAATTAGAGAAGTTGGATTCCTTTTGACTAGAGCTAGACTGAACTTAGAGTTTTAGGACCATTAAAATCCAAATATTCTTAATGAGACAAGTCTTGAAATTCAGACATGGAGAATCCATGATTCAACCTTCTAACTCACCAAAATTTGCTCGGGGACAAGAAAAGAACCAAGTAAAGGGGTGTGATGCATCCGTGATTCATCTACTCTATATGAATGTTTTAGCAAAATATCCTTACTAATTTTCTAATTAAACCCCTTAAAATTAATTAATTAATTAACATTCATTAAGTATGTGTATATTAGGGTTTAAAATCTGTAAATAATTTACCCTTATTGAGTCTATTATTTTATATGTAAATAATATGTATTTTAACATGATTCTTTCACTAAATTATTCTTTAATTATTTAACTAACTTGACATTAAGAATTAAAATCCATAAAAAGAATAAAATTTAAAGAAATGAAAAATATCTAACATTGTATATTTTGTGCATAATTTATCTTTGCTAATTTTATTTTACCTTTTTCTGACCAATAAAAATTCAAAAAATTAGATTAATTATGTATATATTGTATATACATTAATCTAATGATTAAATTCAAATAAAAAATAAGAAATCACAAAAGATAAAAATTTGGTATTTTAGTATCTATAGAGTACCTCCAAAAATACATTTTGCACCATTAACCTCTTTTGATTTTGAGTCCTTTATAAAAGTTGTAGTTCTCATCGAGACAAGCAACTTTCATATTGACCACTTTTTCGTTTGACTTTATATATTATTTCTTTATTATTTTTCTTTGATTTTTATTTATTTTTTCTTTATTGAATTTTATATCTTTAGTTTACTTTTATTCAATACTTTATTTTTATTTTTGTTTATTTTAATTAACTTTTATTTAGTTTTTATTTAGTTTTTCTCTTTTCTTCCCTCTTTTTTTCTCTTTCCTCTCCCTTCCCTAATCTCTCTCAAGGTCACGTGCTTTACACGTGACCTACCCTCCCCTTCCTCTATTTCTCTCTCTAGTCACGTGCATCGCATGTAACCCATCTCTCTCTCTCACCCCCGGTCACGTGCTCGGTACATGATCATGCTCTCCCCTCCTCCTTGCAATGCTGCCTACCTCCTCCCTCTCTATCGTAACCATCGTCGCTCCTCCTCCTCTAGTCATCCATTTGTCTCCCCCCCCCCCTCTCTCTCGTAATAACTGCCATTGCACCTCTCTCATCTCCCTATATAACCTAGCTCCACTACCCCGTCGTTGATCATCCGTCGTAGCTGGACCTCGTGGGAGCTCGGGATTGAGTGTCTCAGGTGACAGTGAAAGTCACTCATTTGAGCGATGACCCTCATGTGTCATGGCAAGATCCAAGGGAGTTCCTATCCCTTGTTGCAGCTCCTCCTGTAGCTATTAAAGCTTAGTCAGCCATTGCGACTTTGAGCAAGCACCGAAGCTCTACATTGAGATTCTCCTAGGCACCTCCTCCACCCCACTTTCAAGTAGAATCTCCTCTTCCCTCTCCTTCTCATTTTAATCTTTTCTTCTATCTCTGTTCTCGGCAATCTTCCATATTCTAATCATCGATCTTAAATCCAAATCGCACTTAAATCAAGTTCACCTTCTTCCTCTATCGTATCTTCCACCACAAATCACCTCTCTACTCGTACAGGGGCGAGTCCAATTAGGTCCTCTACTCCATAGGGCCTCCATATCACCAACCTCCGTGCTCCATAGCCCCCTTTTTCTCCTTGGTGTCCACTAACCCTTGTAGGTGGTCACAACCGATGGAGCTCTGCCTCACCCTACTGCATAGTTCAGCCCAAGCTGCTCCACCACCTGGAGCATCATTCTGCCGACTGCCTACACGCCTCGCCTAGCTGAAGGTTTGCCTCAACCTCCGACAATCCCTCCATCATCCAGTTCCACCTCTACCTTCGCATGATCCCTACCGTGCGCCACCCGACTACACCAATGTTGATGTCCAACTCCTCTGCCCGACCTCATTGTGCCCTCGATCGACTCCCACTGTAACCTTCCATCACTTACCCAACCTCCAGCCACCATTGGATCAGGCCCAAACCCTTGATCCAATGGGTAGCCTATCACTGTGTAGGGGCCTCAAGCCTCGGCCCAAACCTTGAGGACCTGGTCAGCCCAAGCCTCGCTTGCCCGCTACGTAGGCTCGGAATCCATGTGCCTATGACTTCATACCCGAACCTCTAGCACACGTGCTTTACACGTTCGTGGAAAAATAAATTGCTAAAGAGAACCTATAAATCCAACAAATTATAGAAAGACCCGAAGCCTCTCAAGTCATGTGCACCACACATGGTACCGTGGATAACACAAAAATCTAGGTGGGTTTTGATATTTGCAGATAAGTTCCCTAACGACCCATTTAAGAAGGAAACATTTATTTTTATTGCATTTTAGTGCCTGGAATTTCATTTTTGCATAGGTTTCTCATACAAACTCCATTTTTAGCGCACAATATATCATTTTGAAGTTATTTCTGCACTCTATTATATTATATATTTTAAGGATTGATTAGAGGTCATTTATTGATGATTATTATGTTAGGATCTCTGCTGATATACACATGCCTTTTTTTGACCTTTTGTGCGATATTTTATTTTGCAAATTAATGATTTATTTTGTAGGGATTCGATCGAGGATTGTAATTTCATTAATTCTCTTATATTGTTGATCGTACTATTTTAGATATTAATCTTTGTAGGAGCAAGATCGAGGAGGAATTATTCTAATGCACATATATTTTTGAGGAATTTTTCATTTAATTTTATAATTGAACATATTAAATTTTTGATTCAATTTCTACAAGATCTCATTTGAGATAAAATCGATTCAATTCTCTAACATTTTATACGATTAAGATTAAATTTATTTAAGGCTTAAATTATATGGAAAATTAGGGGTCTAAGTATCTCGAGAAAATTCTTGCAGGATAAATCTTTGATACATTGACCTTTTTGGTTTGCATCCAAGATATTGACTGATAAATATTTTTTGGATTTATCTGATCTATTATTTCATTTTATGGAATAATTGACTTATTGAAATTGAGGATTACAAATCAAAATCACAGATCATGTTCTCAATTGTCTTCCCTATTTTGTATCGCATTTTCATCATTTCATTTCTTTCATTTATTCCCTAACTCAAAGATTAATATCTTGATTAACTAATTATTTAAACTAAATTAAAAACCATGCAACTAAAGACTATTTTTCCATTTGTTTGACCTTGGTAGACTTAACAAATAAAAATTCTCCACAACATTCAAGGATTGTGGTTTTTGATAGATCATTTTCTGCCTTCCTATACTACAATATATCATTCTTAAGTGAAGTAGAAATTGGCACATCACTGGCGATACCATAGTTCAACGATCGTTTGATATCTCTAGCATAGCTGACCAGATCGAGTTAAGACCCAAGCTCCTCTGTGAGATTAGCCCAAGCCAGTACCTCCACTTCTGCCCTTCGATTCTCAAGGTAAGCTCTCTTGTTCTTATTTGGAGTTTTTCTTTGATTTCGTTACACGTATACCAACACCATATGCTCCATTGATACCCTTCTGAACTCCGCCAAACATCCCTCTCCTTGGCATCATGATCCGATTACCCTCTTCCTTTCTTCACGACCTCCCTCACTCTAGGCTTTCTTCTCCAACAAAGTTGGAGAAGAACCCACTCTCAGCTTACCCCTTCTCCATTCGATAGCCATCCATACCATCCCCACGCTTCGATTATTTTCTTGCTAACACTTTTTGTAGGTTTCCTTTTCAATCGTCGAACTTTGGGCGGAGCTCCCCCTCCAGCATGGGTACATCGTCAGTCACCTACATCTCGCTTCATGTCTCCTTCGCTTGTCGATCTTCATTGCAAGCCACCCAGGATCCTCTTTGGAGCTTATTCGACCACTGGACATCACAATGGATCTCCAAATGTCTCACCAGAGTACCAATTTTACCACCACCCATCGACAAAGGAGCCTGTACAAGAGCATACAATTGGATTTCGATGATACCCCTCCGGCATCCATTCAATGGCTAAGATGCAACCACATCATACCCTCTGAAGCACGGTGGCTCGGTGGGATCGAGCCCCACCCGAAGCACCTTAAGCTACCACGTGGCTCGAGGCACATGCAACGGCACCCAACAATGCTCTTAGCCGAACCTGTGCATGTACCAAGCACGTGCAGGTTGGGTAAATTGCATTAAGCTCCGCTTCTCTAGAAATTACAGAAAGGTCCTACCCTGGTGTGCGTGCCTCATGTGTTGTGCCTAGGCAAATTGCAAAGGGGCTGGTTGACTTTTGAATATTAAAAAAAACCCCTCCCATGACTAATTTGCAATGTTTTATCTATTTATTTTCCTTGTTTTTCTTGTAATTATATGACTTGTATAATTTTCATTATATTTTGAGCATATGATCTCCTTTTAAGTTGATTTCAATTTCATTGTGATGCGCATTTAATTCTCTACCTTATGGCTACATTTATTCACTATTTCAACATCTCAAATTGTTTGCTAAATTTTAATATTTTATTTGTCAAATGATCTCTAACTCTAACTAAAATGCCATGAATTGAACTTTGACTTATTTTTATGCATCATTTGATAACGAAGTTGATTCCTTCTCTTATGCTCAATTCATATTTGTGCTTATAAATAAATGTTGCATTGCATAGCATTTTGTGGCTTCTACACTTGCATGAAAACCAAGTAAAATGCATATAATTCATTCCACATGCATTGCATATCATGGCATTGCATAATGTCATCCCTTTCAATTTACATAAAATTTAAATAAAAAATAAATGTTATTTATTCATAATTTTATAACATGCATTTTTGTCTTGCATAATGTTTGCATCATTTTGTACATTATTTTGCATTGTTTGCCTTGCGCATTAGTGTGCATTTTTTGACCTAGGTAAAAAATTAATCACTTAATTTCAAACATTTAATTTCTGATTAATCAGCGTACAAGCTCGTGTCCCTGTATTCGACCTTGGTATGCTTGCCAAGAAAATTTTTCTCTGCCCATTCAAAGGAGTGGTATTTGCATTGATCCATTTTTACCTCATGTACTATGATACTATGCGATGATTAAAGAGGGGAAAATGCAGTTTATCAGGTGACACCGTTGTTGGGGACACGACTCATCCTCGTTGATTTTTTAGATTTTTATGTTTTATTTTGAGTTGATTATTTTCAACACTTAGATATCCATGTTTTTGTTGGGTTTGCATTATTTTGGTTGTCAATTATATTTCTTGATATCTATCAGATAAATTTCTTTTGTGGCAGGGTTTGTGGAGATCGGGGACACTCAGGAAACATAGAGGTGTGGAGTTGGGAGCTCTCGTTGCAAGGAGCCAAATAAGGAATCTTTAAGACATCGAGGAATTTAATTAGCAATTTGTTCATTGCATTTTTATATTATTTATAATAACTGACTTTCTAGCAGTCTTTATTCGAGGGTTCACTTGTGTATATGGACTTGTGGTGTGTGGATCCTGTTTCACTCCAGTCTGAGTGGGCTTCACTCGAGTGTTCAAACTTTGGGTTAGGCATGTGAATCTTTGAGCTTATTTCATTTTATATATCACATGTACTTGATCGTAGGTTTGGACTCACTAATATGAATCTATGAGATTCACTTCAATTCATAAGACTCAATGAGATGTACTTAAACATCAATCTATTTAGCCAAAACTAATTCAAATCTTATACTAATAGTATCATGTTTAGGTGTGGCTTCTTCGACTTGCATGCATATAGGCATAATTTCGATTTTAGTCTTGCACGTGCATGGAGAATGCTGGAGGCACTATAAGTTTCTCTCCTGAGCATGCATCAATATTTCCCATATGCATCAACTTTTCTCGATCTTACTCTTGATTTCACTTAGGAAATATATTGAATTGGGAATGGGCGTTAGACGATGAATGCACGATTTGTGCTCACATTTGTTTAGTGATAACCTAAAGGATGAAGTTGAGACTGTTAATGCAAGTCAAAAAATAAACTGAAATGGAGTAAAAATATCACCTTGAATTATGGGAGAGCTATACTCGCATTGTACACATGATTTGATTTCATGTTGAGAGGTGAGCATGTATCCATAGGATAGTGCCCAGACCCATTAAGCCATGTGCAATGGACTCATACTTTGTATGATTATCAATAAAACTGACAAGATAAATGACAAATATTTCTCGGTCTTCATGTGTGAGTTGGTGAATCAAGGGTGCATTGCTTACTTTGTTGAGCTTGACTGTGCATTTCACCCAACCCTACCGTAACCCTAATCACTCCATCTTTCATCTCCATATTTTTAGTCATCTTCGAATATTCATTCATCTTGTATATCCATTCCCCGTCTATCAACTGTAACATGGGCCCCCACTCTTAGCTCCATATCCAAATACCTAGGATATTATTCAGCCTAAATATAGTGGGAAACATATAGGTCTCCGATTGTTCGCCTCAGGTCTCTCCATCCGCATTACATATCTCTATCCTTAGGCTATTCTCAACATAAGTATATGGGAGACCTGAGCCCATATCTTCTTCTCCACTCATTTGATCCCTTCCCTCAGTCTTCTTTTTATACTTAGGTTATTCTTAACCTAAGTATAGGGGGATCTCTCAAATCAGCTCTCATATGCTATTATATAATTTAGCATGAGTTATGGCATATAGGAGGGTTACCATATAATTTTCATATATAATTTAGCCATAACTCATATTTTGATTTTTTTTGAAATTTTTTGGGGCAAGGGTATAGTATTTTGTGAACTGATTTCGTAAAAATGTTTGTAAAATGATTGAAATTTTTTGTAAGTATGTGACGTATTTTGAAAATTATTTGACAATGGCTTGAAAAATGTGTGTTGACTTGTTTTGAAAACCATTTGGAAATTGTTTTGAAAATATATATATTATGTGACATGGTTTGGAAAATTACTTCAAAAATTCTTTTAAAAATGAGGGATAATGAGACTAGCGTGTGTTTGTAATTACCTCTAACACTTTCAAAAAATACCCATAAAAATCTGAAAAAAAAAATTTTTGACTACTAATCTTAAAAATGATTAGCCACTTTTCAGTAAGGGAACTACGGTCTCCTTTAGTAGAGTGGGTGGTTAAAAGACAATGCGTATGGCACTGTCTTGAAGTAATACGAGAGGTCGTTTGACATTCCATACTTACACCCATATTGGTTGGAAGTAGATGCAACTAGTTATATGAATTTAGGCCAGTCATTGTTTCTCTAAATAAGACAAAAAATCTATAAAAATTGCAAAAATAAAAAATCACAAAACATTAAATTGTGAGTTGACGTATTCCTGACACGATCACTATCACTCAAAACACAAGAATTTAAGAAAATTTGGTTTGAGGTCTTAAATTTCTGAGTTAACCAGCCTTAGTCATTAGGATTTGAGACTTAACAATCCACACTTCCCTAGTTTGAAAGATATGAGTGTTGTATTGCACTCTTTATTTCTACTTTAAAGAAATATGATCATTACATTACCTACAATACTGCATGAATGATTAGATGAGTTGAGATTTCACTTGAGGGATTGGGATTTGAGATTTGAGTCTAGACCTTATTTGATGATGCTCGAGGATGGGATCAAGTTAATGAAAGCTTCATGAAACATGGGTGTCAGCAAATCCTAGATAGTATAAGAATAAGATCTTATGTTATCCTTTGATATTGACCTAAATGCCAAGGTGTGATGAAACTCAATACATTGTTGATCAGTATACGCCAACTTGGTAAAAGTAGTAGAGCTAGCCTACAGAAAAAAAAGAGAAATGTTGAATGAAAAAGATCTCTCAAATACAAAGTCAATTACAAAGAGCTTAAATCAAAGACGAGCACTCTCAATCATTTCAAAGTGTCCATTTTGATCAAAGCTATTAGGACTAGGAGTCAGGCTATCACCCAAAAATGGCTTTGCATCGTATATTGATACAAGTTTAGGTGTCGAAGGTATCTTAGATACTCAAAAGAGACACACCTTGATGCACTCCCAGGAAAACAAGTGCAGACAACTCCAAGCTCTTTTAACAGACACTTTGACCAACAAACAAAAAAATATGTGTTGAGTAATAAGGCACTCAAGAGGACCCTTGTTGCAATGAGATGGAGAGAAGACAATACGCAAGCCTATGCCCTCCATCAAGTGGCCTTTCATATACACTTTCAGACCTGACAAACTAGTGAGATAATAGATTGAATGCAAGAACCGACTTAGTCCTTTGTGTTGAGGATCATGTCTTAAGGAGAGTCTCTTGGACTAGGACATTGGTGACATCTCGACTCGACTCTCATGATTGCAGTACAACAAATGCCATATCCTTTATTATATGTACATATAGAGAGTCTGATAATTAGAGGACTTGGATTCATTTTGACTAGAGCTTGGTTGAGCCAAGAAATTTAGGATCACTCAAATCAAGGGTTCTTGACAAATTAATCCTTTAAAAATTCATAAACACTACCAGAGATTAATCCAACTCTTTCATTCTTTAAAATGTTCGAGGATGAGCAAAGTTTAAGTATAAGGGATAATGAATCTATGATTTATCATCACAATATTCATTTATTATCCTATTAGATTATACAATTCAATAAAATTCATCTTTAATTCGCCTTAGTTAACAATTAACATTTGTTAATAACTAACCCTAATTATTGAATAAATTTAACATCTTTTTATTTTCTTTATTTTCCTTATTTTCTTCTTAATAAAAACTCCAAAAAGTTAGATAATTATTGTATATATTTATTTTGGTATTAAAAATAAATTAAAAATACAAAAAAATTTCAAAATAAATAAAAATGTTTTTATCCATTAAAAATGATTTCAAAATTTTTACTTTATACATATTATTAATTTTGGCTTTTTTTCAACATGAAATCTATAGATCTCGATGAGATCTACAACTTTCATGTTTTGACTTTTTCGTAACTCAACTTCCTTTTATTTATTTTAGATTTTTCCTTTATTTTTCTCTTTTTGGATAATTTCATTGGGCCACGTAGCACCCCTATGCTGCCCACGTGGCCCGCTCTCCTACTTCCACATGTGTACCTACTAGTCATTCATCTCCTCCTGATGGACTCCATCCTACCTGCACATTAGCACCTCACTGAAGGATATTGAGAATCCTCAAGCGCATCATGGAAGCGTGTCGATCACATAATATGCGATCGGGGTGACTAGTCGCACTAGTCGCTAGATGCGACAGAAATTTAAAAATTTTTAATCAAGTGATGAAACCACATGATCACGAGAACATTTCTCGGATCGTTTCATCAAACCACAGAGTATAAGAAATACCTCTTGAAGCGTGGTTGTACTCACGAGATCTCTAAAACAAGAGATCCTCCTATCTTAAGTTTGATCCACGAAGAATGCACTTGCGGGCGTGATGATGAGACACGTTCCTCCCGCAATCCTCGATAAAGATCCAAGCTACAAATACCATGATTTCGTACAACGAAATCCGTCGTCTTCCTTTAGAGCAAGCAATGCCAAAGAAGAAGGAGATCCTCGAGTCATCGAAGGCGAAGGCGAGAGTCTCCCTTTCTCAACACACAAGATGGATGTCCACCTTGGAGAAGAGAGAGAGAGAGAGAGAGAGAGAGAGAGAATAGGCGAGAATGAGAGAGAGAGTAGTAGCCTTGTACAACTCTTAATTTTGTACCTTTGAGAGGCTAGGTTAGCCCTCCTTATATATTAGTTTGGGATCCAATGGATCTCAATCCATGGGACACATAGATCCAACGGTCATGTTGATCTATGTGTTAATCAATGGTCATGATTGTTGTTGGTTAAAAACCAACAACATCAATTTATATTTAAATGAAATATATGTTGCAACATTATCAACATAATTTAATTTACCATAAATTAATTATCAAGATATAATAAGATAAAAACAATGAGGAGATAAATAAATCACCCCCCAAAATAGGGGGCGTCACCCGCGGATGACGCCACCCCTATTTTGTGGTGATTTTGTCTCCCATTTTATTTTATCTATTATCTTTTAATTAATTTTGTAAAAACTATTATCACAAAATTATTCACCAAATTAATTCCAAATTAATTTATGAATATTACAATCATGCCATTGAAAATTATGTGAATCATATTCACAACCCAAACTAATTTATAAATTAAATTTCCAATTAATTAATTATTGTGAATCCAATCCACATTAATAATTAACAAATGCTATTTACAAAATTTCTCTCTCTTCGATATGTATATTATAAATCATATCTATAATACACACATATTATGGTTAGTATTATCCATGTTCTCTAATCCTTGATAATTAATTCCCGTTTAATTATCTTGGATAATCATTCTCACAATATGAATCTCATTCATATTATGCTTGATGATTAAATCTCATTTAATCATCAAGTCCTTCTTGCTTGGATATATATAATTCATCAAATGGATTATTCTTGAACCCCTTCAAGAATAATGTACTTTCTCCGTAGATACTTGGAGATAAGGGCAGGGCGATTGTATTGTGCCACATATAGCGACTTGGATGTTGAGATCTCATCTCAAATCCAGATCTTACGGATCACCTACTGATGCTTGATTAAATTAAGACCGCAAATCTAATCTTCTCATTGCATCTGAATCTCATTCAGGCCAATGTCCAAAACTTGGACCAAGATCAGATTGCTTCTCTACTGAGAGGAGTCACTAAAATCCAAACTTGTTTCATCACTCCCTCGGAATGGAAGCGTCGTGGTTATACAATCGTTTATGATCACAGCACCCTCAGGTATTCCCAATACATGTACATCCTGCACACTGGAAGACCCATGATCAACCTGAAGATTAAGATCAATTTTACAGTATCTTCTTCAGGATTTGATTACCAAGTTTCTCAATCTTGGTCATTGGGAGTTGGTATCGATCATATGCTTTCCCAAAGCATATATCATACCTTCAAATTCATGTCATGCTTCCAAAGCACGACGACCATGCATGGAATTTGATCGGTCCCAATACCTCATGAGTGAGCTCATGCCTTCTGGTTCATAAGTGAACATGTATGATCCCTTTGAGAGATTGTATTACTCATATGCCCATATATGCACACCAGCTCGCCGGTGTATAGACCTTGGTTAGGCCATCAACCTATTGGTCTGCCAAATGTACATACTCAGACATATAGTAATACATCTGTCTCCGGTCAGAGATGTGTGCCTATGTTGTGACAACATTCAACATAGGACTTAGGTTATCTCGATCTCGTTAAGTCAACCCATTGACCTAACTAATCTAACACCTCCGAATCACTATTCCCATGCAGAGGACCTGCATCAAGAGGTCGGTCAGATATTAGCCTATTTTAGAAAGGATTGCCATCTCCTACTCAGGCTGGCGATCATATCTTAATAATCATTTGATAGTGCTTGATGAGTCCTCTATCTAACTCCTTAGATATTCATCCAAACACCAGCCTCTATGATTCATTTAATGAATCAACATCTATATGATCATCAAGATGGCCATGGTACATAACCCTAATTGTACAGAGGGAGTGAAACATCAATAACTTTTATTGATAAACATATATATATATATTACAATAACATTTATTGTAAGAATGGTTCGCCCTGGGCTCACAAGTCTAACAATCTCCCACTAACCCTCAGAACCATTCAGGTACAATCCGTAAACCCATACTCATTACATGCTGGTTAAAAACCTTCTGTGTCAGGGGTTTGGTAAGAGGATCAACAACGTTGTCGGCAGAGGCCACCTTGGTGATGATGATATCACCACACTTTTGAATCTCCTGAATGATGTGGTATTTCCTTTCCACGTATTTTCTCTTTTGATGCCATCTGGGTTCCTTTGCCTGGGCAAAGGCTCCCGTGTTATCGAAGAGTAACGGGATGGGAGTATCAGAGGAAACTATGCCAATCTCCAAGATGAACTTGCGCAACCACACCGCCTCCTTTGTAGCATCTGATGCGGCAATGTATTCGGCTTCTGTTGTTGAATCCTCCATGGTGTCCTACTTCTTGCTTCTCCAGCTCACAGCACCACCGTTCAACGGGAATACAAACCTTGATGTTGACTTTCGATCATCAATATTCGACTGGAAGTCTGAATCTGTATATCCCAAGACTAGAAGATCACCATCTCCATAGACCAAGATGTAATCTTACGTCCGCCTTAGATATTTGAATATGTTCTTTACTGCATTCCAGTGTTTCTCTCCATAGCAGGAATGGTAACGACTTACCACTCCCACTGCATGGCAGATGTCTGGCCTAGTACATATCATGACATACATCAAGCTTCGTACAACTGATGCTTAGGGGCATCTAGCCATGGCCTTCCTTTTCTCAACACTTTGAGGAGCCTTCCCTTTGGACAGATGGATACCATGTCCTATGGAGAGGAATCCTTTCTTGGAATATCCATATGGATCGTTCAAGAATTTCTTGATGTATCCATGTTGTGATAATCCCAATATTCTCTTTTCTCGGTTTCTAGACAACTTCAGGCCTAAGATGTAAGAGGCTTCTCCAAGATCTCTCATCTCGAAGTTATGGGACAACCAAATCTTCACACTAGTCATCATTCCTGTATCATTCCCAATGATAAGGATATTATCTACGTAAAGCACGATGAACACAATGGCGCTCCCACTAAGATTCTTGTACACACAAGGTTCATCAGGATTCTGCACAAAATCATAACTCTTTTTGGTTTCGTCAAATCTGATGTTCCAGCTACGAGAAGTTTGTTTGAGCCCGTAGATGGATTTCTCCAGCTTGCATACTTTTCCATCCTCAACTATGAAGCCCTAGGGCTGCTCCATATAGATATCCTCCTCGAGGTATCCATTGAGGAAAGCCGTCTTGACATCCATCTGCCAGAAGTCGTAGTCAAGAGATGCAGGTATAGCTAGCAGTGTCTTGATGGACTTAAGCATGGCCACAGGAGAGAACATCTCATCGTAGTCGATGCCTTCTCTCTGTGTGTAGCCCTTGTCTACGAGTCGTGCCTTGAAAGTCTCTACTTTCCCATCAGGTCCCCTCTTTCTCTTGAAGATCCATTTATACCCAATGGATTTTACCCCTTTAGGTGGATCCTCTAGGGTCCATACACCATTCTTATGCATGGAGTCAATTTCTGACTTTATTGCTAGCATCCATATATCCATGTCATGATCCGCGAGTGCTTCATCAAATGAAGAAGTATCATTGGCAGTCTCACCTGACACATGGAATCCATACTTTCAGGTGGAGCAACCACCCTCGAACTCCTTCGAAGAGGTACGGATGTTTCATCTTCATTTATCTCTTCAGTTTCTGGTTCAGGAATCTTAGAATCCTCAGGGGATTCAATGAGTTCCTCTACTTCATTTCTATCTTGACCTTTAAGGAAATCATCCTCTAGAAATTTCACATTCCTAGAGACAAAAACCTTTTGGGTCTAGGGTCATAAAGCTGGTATCCAATACCATATTTAACATACCCAATGAAGTAACACCCACATGTGCGAGATTCTAGCTTACTTACGCCCATGTTCATTGTATGGACCAAGCAACCCCAAACCCTCAAGTGTTTAACACTAGGTTTGGCACCATACCAGAGCTCGTGAGGAGTCCTGGGTACAGACTTGCTAGGGATCTTGTTTAGGATATATATTGCAGTCTCTACTGCATATCCCTAGAAACTAAGAGGCAAACATGCTTTGCTCATCATTGAACGGACCATGTCCATGATGGTCCTGTTGCGCTTTTCAACAAGACCAATAAGTTGGGGAGTTCCACGGGAAGTGAGATTGGAGACAATTCCATTCTCTTTAAGATATTCCTTGAATTCATTTGAGAGGTACTCACCACCTCGGTCAGATCGAATCCGTTTGATCTTCCTATCGGTTTGGTTCTCAATCAAAGCCTTAAACTCTTTGAACTTTTCAAAGGTTTCAGATTTATGACGTAGTAGGAAGATAAACCTGTATCGCGAATGGTCATAGGTAAACGCCAAATAATATCGACTCCATTTCTAATCGCGGTATTGAAGGGACCGCATAAATCAGTATGTATTAGGTCAATAATACCTTCGCATCTTGTAACCTTGTTACAGAAAGGCGTCATGGTCATTTTACCTCGAATGCAATGTTCACAGGTAGGTAAAGATTGAACCTTTAGAAAATCTAAAGGTCCATCCTTTATCAATCTATTGATCCTATCAACAGATAAATGACAAAGCCTTTGATGCCAAATCATATTCGAACGATTTCCATTCTCCCTGGATCTTTTAGGATTTTTATTATCAATGGTAGTGACATTTATGACACATTCATCAATGCACAATTCATAGAGTCCACCAGAAGTCAGAACACCTTCCGCAATAAATTTATTATATTGATTAATGACGAACTTATTACAGAACAAGAAGGAGTATCCATGTTTAACAAGCTTAGATACAGATATACAATTCCTCCTGACTTTAGGTACATAAAGACACTCTTTAAGTACTAAGACTCGACCACTGGATAATGATAGTCTGCACGTCCCGATGGCGACTGCTGCAACACTTGCATCAGATCCCATCTGGATGACTATCTCTCCTTGCTCCAGATTCCTAATTTCCTGAAACAAATGCAACGAATTGCATATATGAACAGAAGCACCAGAATCTATAACCCAGCTTCCTTATCGTCCAACGAGAAAGCTAGTTTTAATGATGAAAGTAGATTTCATACATGCTGGGGCTTTACCTTTGTCAGTAGACTTCAGGTAATCTGGGCAGTTACGCCGCCAGTGCCTCGACTTCTTGCAGTGGTGACAGACATTGGACTTTTTCGATGTCACTAGTGTGGAAGCACTAGAAGATGAACCGACTCCTTGATTCTTCTTCTTTCTTTTCTGGGCCGGGCCCTTCCGAGAACCTTGCTTCCACCCGCGCTTTCCTATCACTTGTGCAACCATTGCACTAGCAGAGCGGTCGTTCTTCCTCATCACATCTTCTGCAGACTTCAATGCAGCTAACAGCCCAGCGTTAGTGAAATGACCTTTGCTCATGTGATAAGACACGACAAAGCTGTTGTAAGACTTAGGGAGAGACAGGAGAATAAAATCAGCCTGCATGTCAGAATCCATGTAGGCTCCCAGGGTTTCCAATTCAGAGAGGTACCCAAACACTTTGAGCACGTGTTCTCTGACAGAGGTCCCTTCCAGCATCTTGCAGCGGATAAGCTCTTTCATCACATTGTAGCGCTGTGTGTGGTTTATGTCACCGAACATATCCTTCAGGTTCATCACAATATCTTGGCAATGTTTCATTTCCACATGTTGCTTCTGAAGCACATTGGACAATGATCCAAGGATATAAAACTTTGCCAGATTATGATCTTCATCATATTTCTCATTATATGATTTATCTTCCTCAGTCTTAGGGTTTGCTATCTTGTCCTTGGTTAGCACATACGAGATGCGCTCCGCAGATAGGATAAGATCCAAATTTCGGATCCAATCCGAATAATTCGGTCCGGTCAACTGGTTGACCTCCAGGAGCCTGCTAAGTGGGTTTATGGACTTCATTTTCTGAAATTAAGAATGCACTATGTTAGAATATATAATTATATATTCATTTTAAGAATTATTTGATTAAGGCATTTTAAATCAAATTTGTCTTTCCATGTCAACTTTGAAAGATTATTACCTTATTTTCTTTCAAAGTAAGAGATATACTTACCGCTATATCTCAAGCAAGATCTGGGATCTCCTTTCCTATCTTTGTCGCATTCCAATAATATAAGAACTTGCGACTCCGATAAAAGAAGCGGGAACTCATTCCGCCTTGCAAGTCCAACTTGCATTTCCCAAATCGGTCTTTAACACCTGGGCCCACCACCCCTAAGATGATATTGATCCGTTTCTAATTGAACCAACTGTCAACATGCTTAATACTCTCTATACGCAATCCAATATCGCCCCAATAATATGAGGACTCGACATTGGGGTGACTACGTATACGGCCTTACTCTTTCGAGAAGCAAAGAACCCGATCCAAATAAATCATATATAGGATCTGTCACTTCGGACAAGCATCTCCTATATACAATATCTGGCGACGAAATCCTTTGCCTTGACGGGAGACCATGAATGTCACTTATGTGATCCTCCACCTCATATTCAAATTGAATAATTAATTATCGTGAATCATATTCACATAAGTAACTCTTCCAAGGGAAATACAAATCTATTCATAATAGAGTATTTATTGGATATAATTAATTTAATTACATTAAATTAATCCTCAATCCAATTATCAATCAACAAACTTGATTATTACTTGAATAGTAGTTATAATCTCAAAGTACGTATTATTCGAATTTTAATAATTAGAAAAATACACTTTGACTTCTCCGGCATTATCGAGTCCCTACCCGCTGTCATGGCCAGTACCGACAAGAGTGGGACGGACCACATACGTTGCAACCCGCGACCCCAATGCTCTCCGACTAGGCACCATATCCACCTCAGGAAAGGATAATGTCAGATAGATCATCATGTACTTTGAGATGCTCATTGGTTTTTCAACCGAAATTATACCATATAATATACATCAAAATATTTTTGATAATATTATAAGGAGATTTGCTAAACAAATCCCCAATCCTATTCAAGCAAAAGGATTTTCATGTAAGAGTTTTCCTACAACTATTGTAGGATAAACTAAGATTTTTCATGGAATCAATGTTTGTTGATGAATTCATATCAACCAATGATCAAGATCAATTATCTTATCATCATGGTTTAGGCAAATGTCATTCAATGAAATAATTATATCTTTAAATATTTCACAAATATTTATCACTAATTATTTCAGAAAATTAACTATTAATTTTCATCATCATATTTGAATGACTTATCACAAGGTTCATGATCAAGATTTTCAAATTCCAGCAGTGACCCCCAATCACCAAAATTAACTTATCTTGATCAATTTAAATCAAAAAATTGTAAAATCAGCTTCCTAAGATTGCCAATTTGAATTATGAAAGAACCTAAGTGATATTTCACGCATTTCGAGGCACATAAAAACAGTAATTAACTCATTAATCACGTTCAGATCTGATGTTCCCGCAACAGTGAATACATGTTTATTCAAAGGGCCATATCTTGAGCAAATGGAATAAAAATTACACAAACTCAGATCCTCTAGTTTCCTTATTTAATGAGGAACAAAATCCAATTGCAAATTTTGTGATTAAACAATTTAAACAGTATCGAAAAATTCCAATTAGACAGAGGTGCGAAAATTGAAATGCGACAAAACGTTCGCGACCCTTTCAAACCCAAGTCGTCCTAGGTCTATGGATCATATCCAAAACCTTATTCGACCTAAGGCTCTGATACCACTTGAAGGATATTGAGAATCCTCAAGCACATCACGGAAGCGTGTCGATCGCATCATATGCGATCGGGGCGACTAGTCGCTAGATGCGGCAGAAATTAATTTTTTTAATCAAGTGATGAAACCACATGATCACGAGAATATTTCTTGGATCATTTCATCAAATCACAGATTATAAGAAATACCTCTTGAAGTGTGGTTGTAATCACGAGATCTCTAAAACAAGAGATCCTCCTGTCTTAAGTCCGATACACGAAGAAGGCACTTGCGGGCGTGATGATGAGATATGTTCTTCCCGCAATCCTCGATGAAGATCCAAGATACAAATCCCTTGATTTCATACAACGAAATCCATCATCTTCCTTTAGAGAAAGCAACCCCAAAGAAGAAGAAGATCCTCGAGTCGTCGAAGGTGAAGGCGAGAGTCTCCCTTTCTCCACACACAAGAGGGACAGCCACCTTGGAGAAGAGAGAGGGGGGCGAGAATGAGAGAGAGAGAGAGAGAGAGAGAGAGAGAGTAGTAGACTTGTACAACTCTTAGTCATGTACCTTTGAGAGGCTAGGTTAGCCCTCCTTATATATTAGTTTGGGATCCAATCGATCTCAATCCATTAGACACATAGATTCAACGACCATGTTTATCTATGTGTTAATAAATGGTCATGATTGTTGTTGGCTAAAAACCAACAACATTAATTTATATTTAAATCAAATATATGTTGCAACATTATCAACATAATTTAATTTAATATAAATTAATTATCAAGAGATAATAAAATAAAAAGAATGAGGAGATAAATAAATCACCCCCCAAAATAGGGGGCGTCACCCATGGATGACGCCACCCCTATTTTGTGGTGATTTTGTCTCCCATTTTATTTTATCTATTATCTTTTAATTAATTTAGTAATAACTATTATCACAAAATTATTCACCAAATTAATTCCAAATTAATTTGTGAATATTTCAATCATGCCATTGAAAATTATGTGAATCATATTCACAACCCAAACTAATTTGTAAATTAAATTTCCAATTAATTAATTACTGTGAATCCAATCCACATTAATAATTAACAAATGCTATTTACAAAATTTCTCTCTCTTCGATATGTATATTATAAATCATATCTATAATACACAAATATTATGGATAGTATTATCCATGTTCTCTAATCCTTAATAATTAATTCCCATTTAATTATCTTGGATAATCATTGTTACAATATGAATCTCATTCATATTATGCTTGATGATTAAATCTCATTTAATCATCAAGTCCTTCTTGCTTGGATATATATAATTCATCAAATGAATTATTCTTGAAACCCTTCAAGAATAATGTGCTTTCTCCGTAGATACTTGGAGATAAGGACAGAGCGATTGTATTGTTCCACGTATAGCGACTTGGATGTTGAGATCTCATCTCAAATCCAGATATTACGGACCTCCCACAGATGCTTGATTAAATCAAGCCCGTAAATCTAATCTTCTCATTGCATCTGAATCTCATTCAGACCAATGTCCAAAAGTTGGACCAAGATCAGATTGCTTCTTTACTGAGAGGAGTCACTAAAATCCAGACCTCTTTCATCACTCCCTCGGAATGGAAGCATCATTCCCAATACATGTACATCATGCATACTAGAAGACCCATGATCAACCTGAAGATTAAGATCAATTTTACACTATCTTCTTCAGGGTTTGATCACCAAGTTTCTCAATCTTGGTCATTGGGAGTTGGTATTGATCATATGCTTTCCCAAAGCATATATCATACCTTTAAATTCATGTCATGCTTCCAAAGCACGACGACCATGCATGGAATTTGATCGGTCCCAATACCTCATGAGTGAGCTCATGTTTTCCGATTCATAAGTGAACCTGTATGATCCCTTTGAGAGATCATATTACTCATATGCCCTTATATGCACACCAGCTCGCCGGTGTATAGGCCTTGGTTAGGCAATCAACCAATTGGTCTGCCAAATGTACATACTCAGACATATAGTAATACATCTGTTTCCGGTCAGAGGATGTGTGCCTATGTTGTGACAACATTCAACATAGGACTTAGGTTATCTCGATCTCGTTAAGTCAACCCATTGACCTAACTAATCTAACACCTTTGAATCACTATTCCCATGCAGAGGACCTGCATCAAGAGGTCGGTCAGATATCAACCTATGTCAGAAAGGATTGCCATCTCCTACTCAGGCTGGAGATCATCTCTTAATAATCATTTGATGGTGCTTGATGAGTCCTCTATCTAACTCCTTAGATATTCATCCAAACATCAGCCTCTATAATTCATTTAATGAATCAACATCTATATGATCATCAAGATGGCCATGGTACATAGCCCTAATTGTACAGAGGAACCTTATAGTGCATTCATTCATTTAATTTCATAAAGGGAGTGAAGCATCAATAACTTTTATTGATAAACATATATATATATATATTACAATAACATTTATTGTAAGAATGGTTCGCCCTGGTCTCACAAGTCTAACAATCTCCCACTAGCCCTCAGAACCATTCATGTACAATCTGTAAACCCATACTCATTACATGCAGGTCAAAAACCTTCTGTGCCAGAGGTTTGGTAAGAGGATCAGCAACGTTGTCGGCAGAGGCCACCTTGGTGATGATGATATCACCACGCTTTTGAATCTCCTGAATGATGTGGTATTTCCTTTCCACGTGCTTGCTCTTTTGATTCCATCTGGGTTCCTTTGCCTGGGCAATGGATCCCATGTTATCGCAGAGTATCGGGATGGGAGTATCAGAGGAAACTACGCCAAGCTCCACGATGAACATGCGCAACCACACCGCCTCCTTTGCAGCATCTGATGCGGCAACGTATTCGGCTTCTGTTGTTGAATCCATGGTAGTGTCCTACTTCTTGCTTCTCCAGCTCACTGCACCACCGTTCAACAGGAATAAAAGCCCTGATGTCGACTTTCGATCATCAATATCCGATTGGAAGTCTGAATCTATATATCCCAAGACTTGGAGATCACCATCTCCATAGATCAAAATGTAATCTTGCATCCGTCTTAGATATTTGAATATGTTCTTTACTACATTCCAGTGTTTCTCTCCATAGCAGGATTGGTAACGACTTACCACTCCCACTGCATGGCAGATGTCTGGCCTAGTACACATCATGACATACATCAAGCTTCCTACAGCTGATGCGTAGGGGCATCCAGCCATGGCCTTCCTTTCCTCAACACTTTGAGGAGCCTTCCCTTTGGATAGATGGATACCATGTCCTAAGGGGAGGAATCTTTTCTTGGAACTATCCATATGGAATCGTTCAAGAATTTTCTTGATGTATCCATGTTGTGATAATCCCAATATTCTCTTTTCTCGATTTCTGAACAACTTCAGGCCTCAGATGTAAGAGGCTTCTCCAAGATCTTTCATCTTGAAGGTATGAGACAACCAAATCTTCACACTGGTCATCATTCATGTATCATTCCCAATGATAAGGATATCATCTACGTAAAGAACGATGAACCCAATGGCGCTCCCAATAAGTTTCTTATACACACAAGGTCCATAAGGATTTTGAACAAAATCATAACTCTTTATGGTTTTGTCAAATCTGATGTTCCAGCTACGAGAAGCTTGTTTGAGCCCATAGATGGATTTCTTCAGCTTGCATACTTTTCCATCCTCAACTATGAAGCCCTGGGGCTGCTCCATATAAATATCCTCCTCGAGGTATCCATTGAGGAAAGATGTCTTGACGTCCATCTGCCAGATATTGTAGTCAAGAGATGCATCTATAACTAGCAGTGTCCTAATGGACTTAAGCATGGCCACAGGAGAGAACGTCTCATCGTAGTCGATGCCTTCTCTCTGTGTAGCCCTTTTCTATGAACCGTGCCTTGAAAGTCTCTACTTTACCATCAGGTCCCCTCTTTCTCTTGAAGATCCATTTACACCCAATGGGTTTACACCTTCAGGTGGATCCTCTAGGGTCCATACACCATTCTTATGCATGGAGTCAATTTCTGACTTCATTGCTAGCATCCATCTATCCATGTCATGATCTGCGAGTGCTTCACCAAATGAAGAAGGATCATTGTCAGTCTCACCTGACACATGGAATCCATACCTTTCAGGTGGAGCAACCACCCTCGAACTCCTTCGAAGAGGTACGGATGTTTCATCTTCATTTATCTCTTCAATTTCTGGTTCAGGAATCTCAGAATCCTCAGGGGATTCAATGAGTTCCTCTACTTCATTTGTGTCTTGACTTTTAAGGAAATCATCCTCTAGAAATTTCACATCTATAGAGACAAAAACATTTTGGGTCTCAGGGTCATAAAGTTGGTATCCAATACCATATTTAACATACCCAATGAAGTAACACTCACAAGTATGAGATTCTAGCTTTCTTGCGTCCACGTTCATTGCATGGACCAAGCAATCCCAAACCTTCAAGTGTTTAACACTAGGTTCGGCAACATACCAGAGCTCGCGAGGAGTCCATGGTACATACTTGCTAGGAATCTTGTTTAGGATATATATTGCAGTCTCTACTACATATCCCCAGAAACTAAGAGGGAAACATGCTTTGCTCATCATTGAACGGACCATGTCCATGATGGTCCTGTTGCGTCTTTCAGCAACACCATTAAGTTGGAGAGTTCCAGGGAAAGTGAGATTGGAGACAATTCCATTCTCTTTAAGATATTCCTTGAATTCATCTGAGAGGTACTCACCACCTCGGTCAGATCGAATCCGTTTGATCTTCCTATCGGTTTGGTTCTCAACCAAAGCCTTAAACTCTTTGAACTTTCAAAGGTTTTAGATTTATGATGTAGTAGGAAGATAAACCCGTATCGCGAATGGTCATCGATAAATGTCAAATAATATCGATATCCATTTCTAGTCGCGGTACTGAAAGGATCGCATATATCAGTATGTATTAGGTCAAGAATACCTTCGCATCTTGTAACCTTGTTACGGAAAGGCATCCTGGTCATTTTACCTCGAATGCAATGTTCACAGGTAGGTAAAGATTGAACCTGTAGAAAATCTAAAGGTCCATCCTTTCTCAATCTATTGATCCTATCAACAGATAAATGACAAAGACTTTGATGCCAAATCATATTCGAATGATTTCCATTCTCACTGGATCTTTTAGGGGTTTTATTATCAGTGGTAGTGACATTTATGACTTATTCATCAATGCACAATTCAAAGAGTCCACCAGAAGTCAGAACACCTTCTGCAATAAATTTATCATATTTATTAATGACTAACTTATTACAGAACAGGAGGGAGTGTCCATGTATAACAAGCTTAGATACAGATATCAAATTCTTCCTGACTTCAGGTACATAAAAAAACTCTTTAAGTACTAGGACTCGACCACTAGATAATGATAATCTGCACGTCCCGATGGCGACTGCTGCAACACTTGCATCAGATCCCATCTGGATGACTATCTCCCCTTGCTCCAGATTCCTAGTTTCGTGAAATAAATGCAACGAATTGCATACATGAATAGAATCACCAGAATTTATAACCCAACTTCCTTCTCATCCAACGAGAAAGCTAGTTTCAATAATGAAAGTAGATTTCATACATGCTGGGGCTTTACCTTTGTCAGCAGACTTCAGGTAATCTGGGCAGTTACGCCGCCAGTGCCCCGTCTTCTTGCAGTGTTGATAGACATCGGACTTTTTCGATGTCATTAGTGTGGAAGCACTAGAAGATGAACCGACTCCTTGATTCTTCTTCTTTCTCTTCTGAGTCGGGCCCTTCCGAGAACCTTGCTTCCGCCCGCGCTTTCCTCTCACTTGTACAACCATTGCACTAGCAGAGGGGTCGTCCTTCCTCATCACGTCTTCTGCAGACTTCAATGCAGCTAATAGCCCAGCGTTAGTGAAATAACCTTTGCTCATGTGATAAGACACGACAAAGCTGTTGAAAGACTTAGGGAGCGACATGAGAATAAAATCAGCATGCATGTTAGAATCCATGTAGGCTCCCAGGATTTTCAATTCAGAGAGGTACCCAAACACTTTGAGCACGTGTTCTTTGACATAGGTCCCTTCCTGCATCTTGCAGCGAATAAGCTCTTTCATCACATTGTAGCGTTGTGTGCGGTTTATGTCACCGAACATATCCTTCTAATTCATCATAATCTCATGGCAATGTTTCATTTCCACATGTTGCTTCCAAAGCACATTGGACAATGATCCAAGGATATAAAACCTTGCTAGATTATGGTCTTCATCATATTTCTCATTATATGATTTATCTTCCGCAGTCTTAGGGTTTGCTATCTTGTCCTTGGTTAGCACATACGAGACGCGCTCCGCAGATAGGACAAGATCCAAATTTCAGATCCAATCCGAATAATTCGGTCCGGTCAACTGGTTGACCTCCAAGAGCCTGCTATGTGGGTTCATGGACTTCATTTTCTGAAATTAAGAATGTACTATATTAGAATATATAATTATATATTCATTTTAAGAATTATTTTATTAAGGCATTTTAAATCAAATTTGTCTTGCCATGTCAACTTTGAAAGATTATTCCCTTATTTTCTTTCATAGTAAGAGATATACTTACCGCTATATCTCAAGCAAGATCTGGGATCTCCTTTCCTATCTTTATCACATCCCAATAATATGAGAACTTGCGACTCCGATAAAATGAAGTGGGAACTCATTCTGCCTTGCAAGTCCAACTTGCATTTCCCAATTCGGTCTTTAACACCCGTGTCCACCACCCTAAGATGATGTTGACCCGTTGTTATTTGAACCAACCGTCAACAGGCTCAATACTCGTTATTCGCAATTCAATATCGCCCCAATAATATGAGGACTCGACATTGGGGTCACTACGTATACGGCCTTATTCTTTCTAGAAGCAAAGAATCCGATCCAAATAAATCATATATAGGATCTGTCACTTCGGACATGCATCTCCTATATACGACATCTAGCGACGGAATCCTTTGCCTTGACGGGAGACCATGGATGTCACTTATGTGATCCTCCACCTCATATTCAAATTGTAATAATTAATTATCGTGAATCATATTCACATAATTAACTCTTCCAAGGGAAATACACATCTATTCATAATAGAGTGTTTATTGGATATAATTAATTTAATCACATTAAATTAATCATCAATCCAATTATCAGTCAACAAACTTGATTATTACTTGAATAATAGGTATAATCTCAAAGTATGTATTATTCGAATTGTAATAATTAGAAAAATATACTTTGACTTCTCCGGCATTATCGATTCCCTACCAGCTGTCATGGCCTGTACCGACGAGAGTGGGACGGACCACATACATTGCAACCCGCGATCCCAATGCTCTCCAACTAGGCACCATATCCACTTCAGGAAAGGATAATGCCAGATAGATCATCATGTACTTTGAGATGCTCATTGGTTTTTCAACCGAAATTATACCATATAATATACATCAAAACATTTTTGATAATATTAAAATCCAAACTTGTTTCAACATTCCCTCGGAATGGAAGCGTCGTGGTTATACAATCGTTTATGATCACATCACCCTCAGGTATTCCCAATACATATACATCTTGCATACTGGAAGACCCATGATCAACCTGAAGATTAAGATCAATTTTACAGTATCTTCTTCAGGGTTTGATCATCAAGTTTCTCAATCTTTGTCATTGGGAGTTGGTATCAATCATATGCTTTCTCAAAGCATACATCATACCTTCAAATTCATGTCATGCTTCCAAATCACGACGACCATGCATGGAATTTGATTGGTCTCAATACCTCATGAGTGAGCTCATGTCTTCCGGTTCATAAGTGAACCTGTATGATCCCTTTGAGAGATCGTATTACTCATATGACCTTATATGCACACCAGCTCGCCAGTGTATAGACCTTAGTTAGGCCATCAACCTATTGGTCTGCCAAATTTACATACTCAGACATATAGTAATACATCTGTCTCCGGTCATAGGATGTGTGCCTATGATGTGACAACATTCAACATAGGACTTAGGTTATCTCGATCTCGTTAAGTCAACCCATTGACCTAACTAATATGACACCTCCGAATCACTATTCCCATGCAGAGGACCTGCATCAAGAGGTCGGTCAAATATCAGCCTATGTGAGAAAGGATTGTCGTCTCCTACTCAGGATGGAGATCATCTCTTAATAATCTCAGTTAGATCGAGGACTCATCAAGCATCGTCAAATGATTATTGAGAAATGATCTCCAGCCTGAGTAGGAGATGTCAATCCTTTCTCATTGAGGTTGATATCTGACCAGCCTCTTGATGTAGGTCCTCTGGATAGGAATAGTGATTTGGAGGTGTCAGATTAGTTAGATCAAAAGGTTGACTTAAAGAGATCGAGATAACCAAAGTCCTATATCAAATACTGTCACGATATAGGAACACATCCTCTGAATAGAGACATATGTGTTGTTATATGTCTGAGTATGTACATTTGATAGACCACTAGGTAGATGACCTAATCAAGGTCTATACATGGGCGAGCTGGTGTGCATGTAAGGGCATATGAGTAATACGATCTCTCAAAGGGATCATATAGGTTTACTTGTGAACCGGAAGACATGAGCTTACTGACAACCCGCCCCGCACCCTTAGTTAACTCGGTCAAGTTAATGTCCAAATTAATTAGATGTCGTTCGTTGCAGTCAGATACGAGAGGGCTAATCAAAAACCACTTTAATTAGATTCGAGTTAATTTCAAGCGGCAGATTTTTTTACTTGGTGAAGTCTAAGGTCGAACTCAGGGAGGCAGTTGTCTCCTTAGGTCAAATTTTAGCAAAATCCAATGTTCGATTTTCAAAGGGAATATTTTTTTGTCTTTTTCGGTTTTTTTATGCAATACACATGCAAAATCAGGCCAAATTAAATGTTAATTCAGAAGTATGGTCAAATTAATTCCAAAAATTATGAAATCGGCCAGATTATGAAATGGGATGAAATTAAGCTACACTAATTTTTTTAGAATTTTTTGATGTACGGATAATAAAATATGCAGACTTTAGTGAAAACAACTAAACCAATTTTAATAATTACCAAATGATGATATTTCTTAGAAACAAAATTAATCCAAATAGGACTAAGCAATAGCTATCCAAATCAACTTGAATGTCCTTAAAACACTTCACGATTGATTAATTAAAAATCAATTAAGGTTTTCACTAAATGATTTTTCTAAGACAAACTATACGTGCAAATGATATGATTTTTGGATATGTTGTAGCATAGACTTAGAAATACCAATGATGATTTTTCAGAGATTTTTAGATAAGTAGACAATGCACAATCAATTAATCAATCAAAATGGGCAAAATACTGCAATTTTCACCAAATTAAATTCCATAAATATTCTGCAAATCAGAAAAATACAAATAAATGCTAAAATGGTAGAACAAGATTTATACTACACAATGCAATTTTTGGAATTAAAAATAGATGACAAAATGACAATAAAATAAACTTGCAAATGCAAGAGTATGAATGCAATACAGAAAATAGAAATATGAACTCAAATGGAGAACAGGGACTTACATGCAATTTCCTAAAACTTGAACTTCCTTTGGTAACTTGCAAGGGGTGTCAAGTGTCCCCTTTGCAAATACCCATTTGTCTTATTATGCGCTACTCCTCCTCTGTTGGCCTAAAATAGGAGAAGGGAGATGGAGGAGCTTCATGGACACGGGGGCGGCAAGCGGCCGGTGGCACGGCTGAAGTTGGCGGAGGTGGACGGGTCGCGCGGGTGGCGTGAGTGGCTGGGATCGCACGTGCGCGGCGCACGCGGACAGGGCAAGCTGGTGGCGTGACTGTGGCTGGCTGCAGGGACCGACGAGGAGGTGGCAGCGTCCTGTCGTGGAGGAGGGAGGCGGTGCGCGGAGCAGAGGAGGGCGTCGCGCTGGGGGCGTGCGCGGAACTCGAGGAGGGCATCACAGGGGTGGCGTGGTTGGACTGGAGTTGGCGGGCACGTGGTGTGCACGAGGAGGTGGCTGACCGCCACGCGCGGGGACGACGTCTTGGAGCTGCGTACACCGATGCGGGCGTGGCTGGGCGCGGTGAGCCGCGCGCTGGAGGGCTGATAGCCGTGCTCGAGGGGGGCGGTGCGAACTGGACGGAGTGGCCGTGGGCTGGAGGCCTGAGTTGCAGCGAGGAGGAGCGCCGGCGCCACGCGTGGTGGGGCTATGGCGGAGGGTTGGTCGCGCGTGGCCCGCGCGTGGTGGGGCGGTGTTGCTGCACCACGTACGAGGATGCGGTTGGTTGCAGGTGGGTGGCGCGCCCTTGGAGCTGGAAGGAGGCGCAGGAATGGCCGCTCAAGAAGGCGGCGTTGTTGGCGGCGAGGAGGACGGCCGACACACGGCCAAGGGACGTCGGGGCAGAGGAGGAGTCGACGGCGGGATTGGTGGCTGATGGTGTGTGTGGGGGGTTGTGAGGGGAGGAAGAAGAAGCAGGGGAGATTCACCACCTCCCCTGTCTCTCATGCATATGTTTAAGTGGGCGTAAATAAACGATTAATCGGTTAATGAAATTTTGCCGAAAAAATAAATAAAAATTACCGTTGCGTTCGCAACGTGTGATTTATCCGTGAAAGCACAATTTGTTTGGCGATTTGATGATCGGAAGTAGATGAATCGAAGAGAGAGAAAGGTATGAGGAAGAAGAAGAGAGGAAGAAAATGATACCTGTACGTGGAGGATGATGCCTGGGAAGGGAGAAGATGAGGCTTCTCCTGTCGTCGCTCAAGAGTCGGCAAGGCTCGAGCTCGGGCAACTCGAGAAGGAGTTGCGGCAAGGGAAGATCCCTTGGATCTCGCCTAAAGCGCAAAGGTCGTCGTCGACTCAACCTCCACACCCGGAGTTGTCACCAAGGGGGAGGAGCGAGCTGGGCCTATACTTCTCTAGAATGACGGATGGGTATGAATGGAGGGGTAGAGGAGATTATAAATAGGAGGAGGTGAAGGTTGGAGAGGCCATGGAGAGAGTGGGAGAGATGGAGAAGGTGGGGTGGAATGGGAGGTGTCGAAGGATGGCCTCTCCCTTAAGTTAAGGGAGAGTGGGAAGGAATGGGTAGAGAGGAGAGAGATGATGCCACTTGGCATGCTAGGATGCGGACATGTGGCATTTATTTAATAAAAAGCAAAAATCAAGGAGTTGACACGTGGCGGCTTCTGGAGCCACCACGTGTCGCTCCCAGAAAAATACAAAGTTAAAATGGAAAGAAAAATAAAAAAGACATAACAAAAGGGCTTAAATCAAAAAGTGTTCAACACAAAAGTTGCTCGTCTCGACGAGATCTACAACTTTCGTGAAGGGCTGAAAATCAAACGAGATCATCTATACAAAAGTATATTTTTGGGCGGTACCTTATAGGTATAAAATACCGCATTTTATCTTTCACAATATTTTGTCATTTTTCAATAAGAGAAAAATCAAAATAAAAATAGAGAAAATATGAGAAGAATATTTACAACTTAATCTAGTTTTTTTGGATTTTTAATAATGAAGAAAATAAAATGATAAAATACAGGGGTAAAACGGTCATTATGTATAATGTACAAAAGGGGCCCAAAACCCAAGTTTTGCATACGAGCTCCGATTTTAGTGAAATTGGTCTTGTTTTGAAGGTCTCTGAATGTATATTACTTTAAAAATGAGTAGACCTAATTCGGAGGTTGTATGAGAGAGATATATACGTTTTAAGGTCTAAGGTCTTCAACTTGGATTGGGATTTTATTGGTCAATTTTGTAAGTTAGTATTTTTTTGAGATTTTTCTTTAAGTAGTGTTAGTAATATATACACTATGGAGTTGATTTTATTGTATTTGGAGTTAGTATAAAAAATATACAAATAATATATTTTAGTTAATATACAGGTGAATATTTACAAGTGAGATTGGCTTCTTATTTAATGCAAATATGAATGCTAAAATGCAGATATTATGCTTGCATGTATGAATGCTAATTAAGCAATATAAGTAAAAATATGCCTCTAATTACTCGGGAACAAAGCTCTATTTTTGACTTTTAGAGTGATGAATCACAGATTCATCAACCCCCTATACTTAAACTTTGCTCGTCCCCGAGCAACTAAAATAAATACAAGAGTGAAATGAGATTGGGTTCCATACCAAGGTCATGAACAAAAGTTGAAAATGGAGCTTGACTCGACCTTTGGATTAATTGTGTGGCGGAACCTTATTAGGATCTGAACTTAAGACCTAACAGACTTCAAGTTACACAAGTCTTCTATTCAAGACGCCTCAATAGTCAGGTCAGAACAAATCCTCAAACGCAAATTTCTGATGACTATGATTCTTACTTGTACTGTGTAAGTGAGATATAACTCTCCACATCAGAAATAGCTCAGAACCAGCCTCCTCTAATAAGGTAACTCAATAACCCGATCCAGTAACTCTTTCCTCGAGGAGCGGGGTATTCCCTTCTATGTTCAAGTACGACCAACTCAAGAGGAGGGGGTAGAGAAAAGAATGGACAGTAGCCAGTGTAGCTAACCTATCCCGGGATGCCTGACCAGTGTAGCTAAGTCATCCAGCTGCAGACTTATTGCTAATATACATACTCCGACATGCAATATTTTTTTGTGGCCTGTCTATTTTTTTTGGAGTTCTTGCATTTTTCTTCTTTTTTTTTCTTTTTTTTGGAACTTTATACAAGGTGCAGCATGTACTTCAGGAATTTTTCCTCTTGAGCCAGTAGACTATCCCTCTTTTGAAGCATTATTGCAACCCACAGCGTCCTGTCCTTAGACTTCAACACCACCAGACTAGGTTGAGATGCACTACCCTCCCTAGAGGAGGACGGATGTTTCCACCCGTGTACTACTCCAAGCTAAAGGATTCTACCTCCTCACCACCTCATCAATGAAGAGCTACGTGCATTGTGCTTGTCCAAGTTAGGTCACTGTCTAAAAGAATCCTGCTTATGCACGAGATATTCTACTTAGACTAATCAAGATGACATGTGAACATAGACTTGCGGACTCAAAGAATTAAGTCACTTGACCTGAGAAATCTTAACTCCAGTTCCTATAAGGTTCCTCTGAAATTAGGTGGATTAAGGTCAAATCAAGTCCATCCTCAATATCTACTCATAACTTGGTTTAGAACCCACTAGCTTTTCACCTTGCATATGCAACATATGCAGATGAGGTGTAGATGACATGCTACGAATGAAATGCAAGACTCTTTTTTTCTTCTTTTTTTTTGAAATGCAAGGATGATATGCAAGAGTAAATAAGAAGCCTTATTTTCAACACAATTTTTTTGGTATAAGTATACAACAATTTGTATTATTTACAACAGGTTTTTAGTTTATACATAATATACATAGTATACAAGTTTTTTTCGGTATACATCCTATTTTACAACAAATTTTACAAAGGATGTTTTACATTTTTTATACAAGTATTATAGGACAACATTATACAAATTTTTTTTCAATTTTTACCCACCCCATAATTATTGCATAATATATACAAAAACACGTGAAAATACGTGAAAGTACAAGCTATGGGTAAAGTATATATGTAATATATACACGCCCCCTATACTTAGCGTGTGCTATTTCCTCAGAGCACGAAAAGCGACTAAAAAGACATAGCTCGGGCTAGGCGTAGGAGAGCGAAAAGTATAAAAAGTATAGAAGTCGTTCCGCCCCCCTATACTTAGGCTCTGGCAGCCTAAGTGTAGAAGAAGATCAAAAAATAGAGCGAACGAGGACAAGAGGAGAAATGGATGATTATACAATGCGGGCATCGGTCCCCCCTATACTTAGGCTCTGGTCAGCCTAAGTATAGGACAGGAGTGAGTATGAGGACCGATGTGATCTGGAGGATGTACAATGAATGGATGCGAGTCACTCTTCCCCCTATACTTAGGATCTGATTATCCTAAGTATAGACTTAAAATGAAATGAAATGAGCTGGGGCGAGTGATTCGAATCATCGAGGAGGGAGGGAGAAAAACTATATACAAGAAAGAGTGAGAATGTACAAGGATTAAGAAGGTTTGTGACGAACCTTCTTGCGGAAGCGAGGAGGTGGATAATATACATATGTGTCGCTGTCGGAATCGTCCTCAGATGAATAATAGTGAGGTGTAGGGATGGTCCAACGAGGGTCGACACACGGCTGCTTGCTTAGATAAGGCTTGAGAACAACCGAACTGAGCTCACTCATATAAATTACCTTGTCCGGGCCAGATGAGGACTCCTCAGAAAGTTCCTTCTCCGGTGTGTTGAAGGAAACTTTCTTAGTCGGTTTTCTAATCCTGAATCATTGATAGGGAGATGAGAGAGACACGCCTTGAGAGGTTCGGGGGAACTCCTCGAGGAATCAATTCTCGACTTCCTCTCACTAAATAGCCGACTAGAAGAGGGAGCAACCGTGTTTTTATGTGGAGTCAATTTAATCTTGGTTGCTTCCTTTGAAGGTCCGGGACGTGGTGTGGTGCCAACCATGGGTTCCTCATCAGACGAGTCACCATATAGATTGTAATATTCCTGAAGGGTCAGCACACAGCTCGGGAAGTTGCTAGTGATCTCAGTCAGCTTGGCATTATTGGGCTCTTGTGTCGGATCATCAAAATGGTCAAGGCAATCAACAAAGGTCATGTCCGACTTAATGATAGCCTCTGGTCGTGAGTCCTCCTTAGAAGCTGTCATGGTGGTGGTGCAAACAGTTGATGAAGTGGAGGTGTGGGGAGTCTCGAAACCAACGGTCGTACGGATAATCGGTCTCTCAGGTGTAGTAGAGAGGTGGGACTCATCTACCTCTCGATGGTCACGACTGTCAGCGGATGTGCGGGTTACCTTAGAGTAAAGTGTATCAAAGAATGGGTGAGGTCGGAGTGCTCCCAATGCTGAGAAATCGATCTCCCGAGTCTCGCAATCTATAGACGCTTTAGCTGAGGCTAAGAATGGCTTCCCGAGAATAATCGGAGATTGGGTAAACTCTCCTCGGTGCTCGATGTCAATGATCGTGAAGTCCACCTGGAGTAGAGCACCTTGGAAAGTAACGATGACTGAAATATTTCCTCTATACCGTTTGATGGATCGATCAGCAAGCTGAACGATCTCTCTCAACTTTCTGATTGGCCTGAGTTTGAGTTTGTCAAACACAGAGGTCGGGAGGATATTTATCGGAGAGTCATCATCGATTCTTGCATGGGTAAAGATGGTGTCTTTGATTTCACATTCAACTCGGGGCAACCGCTTCACTCTGCGGCTCTTGGTCTTTCTACCCATCACCGAGGAGGTGGCCATAGACACTATGTGTCTCTCAGTCCTTGTTCTCTTATTACCCGACCTCTTGGGCATCAATTTACTCTTTACAAATCTCTTGAGGTTGGGGAAGTGATCTATGGCCTTATTAAGGGAAGTTTGAAAATCAACTCTTCATCGAGTGCTTCCCTTAGGGCAGAATCCAATTTTTTTAGATCTTTTTCATTTTCAATTTTTATGTGGATTTTTTGGTTTTTCAATTTTTTTGGTGTTTTTGGTAGATGAATGATCAGACTCTGGATTGGAGGGTAAGTGGTTAGTAGAAGAGGGAGATATAATGAACTCCAGCTGTACAGACGGTGTGGGTTCCCTAATGTTTGCTTTGTTTTCAACCTTAAAAATACTCATGTCTTTTCTCACTTTTACACCCAGATTGGCAGAAATTGAGTGTAATATTCCCATGACATTTCTTAACTCGTTACCAAATGATTCATTTTTCTTAATAAGTCTAGAGATGTCATCCTCCACAAAATTCTCATGACAAATCATGGGAGAGTTCTGCTCAAGTGGAGGATACTGCTGAGATATTGGGGTCTCATACTCAACATACCTAGATGCTGGCATGTAATGCTGGGTCGAGTATGGACCATCCAAATGGCAAATATTGGTCGGAGCCTCATATGATGGAGTTAATGAAACAGGGACTGATAAGTCTAGGTCATGAGTCCACTCCTATGAATATATCGGCTCTTCGAATGAGGGTTGGTTAATGGGATCTTGATCACTAAAGTCAATCAAGTCTGGGAAATCATGATGTACAGGCCTCTCCATTCGGCTTGTTCGATCGACCAAGTTATGCCCTAAGGTCAAGTTGGGATGTATATATGCTGATTGTTGTATGGTCCCTACTTGAAGCGAGAATGAAGTATGCGGGGGCATATAATTTTGCCAATCATCTGTCTCAGCAGCGGCTTGCTCTTCATTCGGTTCTTTGATTCCTGCAAGCTCTCGGGAGTAAGGACAGTCAGCCCAAGGTAGAAGTGGATCCGGAGTGTTAGAATATGGAGTAGGTGAGAAATGCGAAGAAGTGGAGAAGTCAGTCGAAGTTCTGACTTCATAATCGGATTGAGGTGGAACCGACCACGGGTACGGGTCTCCCGTAGATGGCAGAGGATGCATGAAAGAAGGAGGAGGTGAAGATGAACGGTATATGGTCGAGAAGGAAAGATCAGAGGTGTATGGGGACCAATATCCCAACATCTTGAGGAAGAGATGATGTAAGCAGAATGAGGTAGAAAATGTGCAATTACACAGGACAACACACACGGACAGACACGAAGATAAATGCAAGAGCAAACCCTGAGTTCACACTTAACACGGTGAAGGACCCGAAACTGAGTCCAATTTATCTTGTCAATTTTAAGTGTGATTTTTCAAGAAAGATAGCAAGGAGTTACGTGGCCTATAGGGAAGTCGGCTCAGAGCCGGATGCGTCTTCCCTGTTTAACTTGTCGCCTAAGATACCGCCGATCCTTCCTTTATTCGCTCCTATCCGGAGTTGGGGACTTAAAGACCGTGTCCCTATCTACCTGCAAGCAGGCGGAGGCTGACAAAGCTAGGCCTTGTCGCGAAGTACCGCTGGTTCGCCCCTATCTACCCGCGAACAGGCGGAGGCTACTTGGTACTGGTCAATGAGCTAAAAGTATCCAACTCGTGATATTTGCTAGGATTAGTTGGCCCGTGATATGGAAGGCAGGGATTTGGGCTCTGCCTTAAGGTGTTCACACACACTCAAGTACCCTCACTCAGCCTGAAAACAAGGTCGGGGATTGGTCTCCCGCAAACAATTTTTTCAATTTTACAAATTTGTGGTCAATACTGTTAGCAGTCCCTGTTTTAAGTTAAGTTCTCACTTGTTTAGTCCAACCACACAGCACGCCTATCGTCCAGTCCCAATTTCCGTTTAAGTTAAGTGTGAAAAACAGAGGGGGAAATCGAGAAAAGCCGATGCACGAAAAACAATGATGCGTATGCCGAGTTGAGAAGACTTACAGTGATCCCTTCGCTTTTATGCAGGATGCAAGACAGTATTGAAATTTTACACTATATACAAATGCAGACGACAAAATCCGCTCCTAGACAGGCAGTTCTATTAGCGAGTGGAGAACAAGTTCGATTTGACTAGATCTGCGGTCTAGGTGCGTCTTTTAAGTGTATGTGTGGTTCTAAAAATTACGAGCACAAGCAATTCCTAGAGTGGCTCAAGGAGCCGCTAGTGCAAGTCCAAGTTACAATTCAACCACACAGCACACGGGGACACATTCCACTGTTTTTACACACGCGAGAACCCAAACGGGAACCGCTGGAAATGATGCGAAAAATGTGAAAATAAATGAAATTTACAAGTTCTCTCAAATCACTCAAACGAATTCGAATGCGTGTTCCTCGAAGCGTCTTCGACTCCGGTGTCCCTCGCACAAAAACAAGTTGAGGTCAGATAAAGAACGACACAAAAATGCAAAAATTTAAAAGACAGAGAAATATTCACAAGAAAAACCGGGGGTCAGACTACCCGGGGATTGAAAATCAAACACTCAGAAATAACTGCAAATTAACCTAAGCTGTGGCTCCCCGGCAACGGCGCCAATTTGACAACCCGCCCCGCACCCTTAGTAAAATTTGTAGAGATGAATTGATGGTGTGATGAGGATAGATGATGATAGTGGTAAAAAATGCAATGAAGATGTATGTAAAAAAATGAATGAAGTGATGTTGGTGATGGTGATGTGATTTAGAAATGAGAGTGGAAGGATGATAGTGGTGGTTGGTGAATAAAATGTTGGTGTGATTTTTTTTGTTTGACAAACAAGATGAACAAACAATATTAGATAAAAAATGACAAAGCGGGGATAGAGTATGCTTACTTGTGATTGTCGAAAGTGGAGCCGCGTCGTGCGGCTTCTGTCGTGGCCTCGAGGAGATGGCGGTCTCCGAAGCTTGGCAGCGAGTTTGGAGAAGCTGCTGCTACGTGGGCGGTGCTCCACGGATCTCACCTGAACCTTGTCGTTGCTCTACCTGTTGCGTTGGCGCTGTCACCGGCGACACATCAAGGGGCTGAAGATCCTTCTCAAAGAATGGTGGATGGGTATGAATGGAGGGGTAGAGTAGATTATAAAGAGGAGGAGGTGGAGGTTGGAGAGGCCATGGAGAGAGTGGGAGAGATGGAGAAGGTGGGGTGGAATGGGAGGTGTCGAAGGATGGCCTCTCCCTTAAGTTAAGGGAGAGTGGGAAGGAATGGGTAGAGAGGAGAGAGATGATGCCACTTGGTACGCTAGGATGCGGCCATGTAGCATTTATTTAATAAAAAGCAAAAACCAAGGAGTTGACACGTGGCGGCTTCTGGAGCCACCACGTGTCGCTCCCAGAAAAATCCAAAGTTAAAATGGAAAGAAAAATCAAAAAGACATAACAAAAGGGCTTAAATCAAAAAGTGTTCAACACGAAAGTTGCTCGTCTCGACGAGATATACAACTTTTGTGAAGGGCTGAAAATCAAACGAGATCATCTGTACAAAAGCGTATTTTTGGGCGGTACCTTATAGGTATAAAATACCGCATTTTATCTTTCACAATTGTTTTGTCATTTTTCAATAAGAGAAAAATCAAAATAAAAATAGAGAAAATATGAGAAGAATATTTACAACTTAATCTAATTTTTTTGGATTTTTAATAATGAAGAAAATAAACTGATAAAATACAGGGGTAAAACGGTCATTATGTATAATGTACAAAAGGGGCCCAAAACCCAAGTTTTGCATACGAGCTCCGATGTTAGTGAAATTGGTCTTGTTTCGAAGGTCTCTAAATGTATATTACTTTAAAAATGAGTAGACCTAATTCGGAGGTTGTATGAGAGAGATATATACGTTTTAAGGTCTAAGGTCTTCAACTTGGATTGGGATTTTATTGGTCAATTTTGTAAGTTAGTATTTTTTTTGAGATTTTTCTTTAATTAGTGTTAGTAATATATACACTATGGTGTTGATTTTATTGTATTTGGAGTTAGTATAAAAAATATACAAATAAGATATTTTAGTTAATATACAGGTGAATATTTACAAGTGAGATTGGCTTCTTATTTAATGCAAATATGAATGCTAAAATGCAGATATTATGCTTGCATGTATGAATGCTAATTATGCAATATAAGTAAAAATATACCTCTAATTACTCGGGAACAAAGCTCTATTTTTGACTTTTAGAGTGATGAATCACAGATTCATCACTTACTCATGAGGTATTGGGACCGATTAAATTCCATGCATGGTCGTCGTGCTTTGGAAGCATGACAAGAATTTGAAGGTATGATATATGCTTTGGAAAGGCATGTCATCGATACCGAATCCCAATGACCAAGAATGAAAAACTTGATGATCATATTCTGAAGATGACAGTGTGAAATTGATTTATATCTTCAGATTGATCATAGATTTTCCAGTATGCAAGATGTACATGTATTAGGAATACCTGAGGGTGATGTGATCATAAACGATTGTATAACCATGATGCTTCCATTCTGAGGGAGCGATGAAACATGTTTGGATTTTAGTGACTCCTCTCAGTAGATAAGTGATCTGATCTTGGTCCAAGTATTGGATATTGATCTGAATGAGATTTTGATATAATAAGAAAATTAGATTTACGGTCTTGATTTAATCAAGAATCTATGAGTAGTTCATGAGATCTGGATTTGAGATGGGATCTCAATATCCAAGTAACTATACGTGGAATAATACAATCGCCATGTCCTTATCTCCAGGTATCTGTAAAGAAAGTGCATTATTATTGAAAGGGTTCAAGAATAATTCCATTATTGAATTATATCTAAGCATTGAGAAATAGATAATTAAATATGATTTAATTATCTTGAATGTTGTGAATTTTGATTCCCATTATTGGGATGCATGAATGATCATCCAATATAATCAAATGTTATTTAATTATTATGGATAAGAATAATGTGGATAGCAATATCCAATAATTCATAATATGTTATAAATGCGATTTATAATGTATTAGAGAGATTATTATGATTTATATTTATTGATTAATTATTAACGTGAATTTAACTCACACTGGATAATTAATGGAAAATGTAAATCACATTTTATTTTGGGTTGTGAATATGATTCACAATTTTCCAATAGCATGATTGCAATATTCTCCAAATACTTATGAATTATCTTTATAGAATAATTTCAACAAGTGTTGCTGTAAAATCGTGGAGATTTCAAAGGAATAATACAATCTCACAAGATTGCATGAGATTGCATGGAGATTCCACCCTTCCATATTGGAAGGGTGGACGACCACCAATTCCTATATGGAAAGGGTGGTCGTCCACTCTATATGGAGGGACGTAATCTCCATCCTGAAATCTCCATGTATGCTTGATTTGATTTAGGATTAAATTATGTTGATTTATCAAATGAATTTAATACAAATTTAATTTAATTTTTGTTGTGTTTTTCCAACAAGATCTTGACCATAGATTGTGATCCATAAATCAATCTCATCCATTGATTTTGTGTGGTCCATGGATTGTGATCCATGGACTCCCAAAATCCTATATAAGAATAGGAACTACTTGCCCTTCTAAGAGGTTAAGAAGTTTACAACAAGATCTCTCCCCTCTCATTCATTCCCACGCCCTCTCTTCCTCTCTCTCTCTCTCCCTTGATGGTTGTCCACCTAACCCTAGAGAGAAGAAGAATTCGTCGTCGCATCACCGTGGTGCTGCCGCATCAACAACTCTTGGTTCTCCATCTTCTTTGGTGTGCCTCGCTCACTAAAAAGGCGTTCAATCTCATGTGACGAGATTAGGAGTTCCCTTGCTTGGATCAACATCTTGGATTGTGAGGATCACACGACTCATCCCCGTACTCGCAAGCGTCTCCTCCGAAGATCGGACTTGAGACAGGAGGTCTCTTTTTTGTAGAGGCTTGATCGCAACCATGCTACAAGAGGTATTTTTTTATCTATGATGTGGTTTAGATGAAACGATCTGAGAATCGTTCTTGGATCATGTGGTTTCATGGTATGAAAATTTTTAAATTCCACTGCATTGAACAACTAGTGCGACTAGTTGTTCTAGATAGTATATGATACGATCCTCATGCTTCTATGATGTGCTTAAGGATTATTAGTGATATCAGATCTAGGATGGAGGTTTTGGATGCGATCGATAAACCTAGGAAGACTTGGGTTTGTTAGGGTCTGCGAAAGTTTTGCCGCGTTGCATTTTTGCATCTCTATTTAGTGAATAATTTCGACCCAATTTAAAATACTTAAACACAAAATAATCATTTGGATTATGTTTCTCATTAAATACGAAAATCGTTGGGATTTGAGTTTGTGTAATTTGGATTCCGTTTGCTCAAGATATGATCGTTTTAATGAACATGTATCCACTGTTTCGGGGACTGCAAATCTTAACGTAATTAAGGGGTTAATTATTGTTCTGAAATGCCTTAAAATGCATGATAATCACTTAGATTCTGTTATAAATCAAATTACCAAACTTTGAAAACTTATTTTGTGTAATTTGAATTTAAATTTATTGAGACATGTTAATTTTGGTAAGTGGGGGTCGTTGCTGGAAATTACATTCCTAATCAAGAACCATGTGATTGTCAATTAGTAGATTTAATAGTTAATTTCCTGGAATAAATATGGAAAAATATTTGAGAAATATTTAGTCATAATTATTTCTTTAATTGACATTGACTTAACCAATAATTGATTAGATATGATCTAGATCACATTCGGTTACACAATCAACAAACAAACTTGCATGAATAGGATTGGGAATTTGTTTAGCAAATTTTCTTATAATCAAAATGATTTTTATTATTACTATATGGTATAATTTCGGTTGAAAAACTGATGAACATTTCAAGTACACAATTAGCAATTTGGCATTATCCTTTCCTGAGGTGGATATGGTGTCTAGTCAGGGAGCATTGGGGTAGCAGGTCGCACCGTGTACGGTCTGTCCCCACTCCCATCGTTATTGGCCATGACATAGGGTAGGGACTTAATAATGCAGGAGAGATCAAGGTGTATTTTTCTAATTATTAAAATTCTAATAATACATACTTTGAGATTATACCATCCTTTCAAGTGATAATCAAGTTTGTTGATTAAATTGGATTGACAATTGATTCAATGTAATTAAATTGATTATATCCAATTGAAACACTCTATTATGAATATATGTGTATTTCCCTTGGAAGAATTAAGTATATGAATATGATTCATGATAATTAATTAAAATTTTGAATATGATGTCGAGGATCACGTAAGTGACATCCATGGTCTCCCGTCAAGGTGAAGGGCTTCGTCGCAAGGGATTGTAAGTAGGAGACGCATGTCCAAAGTGACAATTCCTGTATACGAGCGCATCTGAATCCGGATCTTTGCTTCTCTAAAGAGTAAGGTTGTATACGTAGTGACCCTAATATCGAGTTCTCATATTATTGGAGCGATATTGGATTGCACATAGCGAGTACTAATCCGTTGACAGTTGGTTCAATTGACGATGGGTCAATATAACCTTGGGGGTGGTGGGTCCGGACGTTAAAGATCAAATTGGAAAATGCAAGTTGGACTTGCAAGGCGGAATGTGTTCTCGCTTCTCTTTATCCGAGTTACAAGTTCTCATATTATTGGGATGTAGCAAAGGTAAAGAGGAGATCCCAGTTGTTGCTATAGATATAGCGGTAAGTATATCTCTTGCTTTGAAAGTGATTAAGGGAATGAACTTTCAGGGTTCGTTTGGTTGCAGGGTTGGACAGGGTTGGGTACTATTCACAGGGGTACCTCCTCCTCACAGTTTACTATTCACCCAGCCTACCCAACCCAACCCAACCCTGCCCAACCCTGCAACCAAACGAACCCTCAAAGTGAAAAAAGTCAAGAATAATTTGATTAAAAATTCCTTAATCAAATATTTTAAATTGAATATATAATTATTTATATGTTATGATATAGTGCATTCTTAATTTCAAAAAATGAAAACCATGAACCCACTTGGCAGGCTATTGGAGGTCAATCAGTTGACTGGACCAAATTATTTGGATTGGATCCAAAATTTAGATCTTGTCCTTTTTGCTGAGTGCATTTCCTATATGTTATCCAAGGACAAGTATGCAGACCCAAAGACTCCAAAATAAATCAAATATAATGATAATTTGATTAAGATCATAATCTTGCAAGATGTTATATTTTTGGTTCATTGTCCAATGTGATGCAGAAGCAGCATGGGGAAATGGACACTTGTCGTGGCATTATGTTGAATCTGAGAGAAATGTTCGGTGACGTGAACCACACACAACGTTATAATATAATGAAAGAACTTATTCGCTGCAAGATTTAGAAGGGACCTCAATTAGAGAACATGTACTGAAAATGTTTGGGTACCTCTCTGAGTTGGAAACCCTTAGAGCTGACATGGATGCATATATGGAAGCTGACATCATTCTGTTGTCACACCCAAAGTCTTTCAACAATTTTCTGGTTACATACCACATGAGTAAAGTTGATTTTACTAACGTTGGGTTGTTAGCTACATTAAAGTCCATTGAGGATGTAATGAAGAGAGATGGCCCCTCTGGCAGTGCAATGGTTGCACGGATCAAAGGAAAGCACGGTCAGAAGCAAGGTTCTCGGAAGGGCTCGACCGAGAAGAGAAAGAAGAAGAGTCAAGGCATTGGCTCATTGATGAATATGTGATTCATCACTCTAAAAGTTGAAAATAGAAGCTTGTTCCCGAGTAAATAGATGCATATTTCCCTCTTTCTTGTACAATTAGCATTCATACATGCATTCATAAAATATGCATTTTAGCATTAACATTTTGCATTAAATAAGAAGCCAAGATCACTTGTAAAATATCCACTTATAAAAATAACATCTCCCTTATAATATGTACACCTTAGTTAATAATATAAGGAAGAAAGCCAAGATCTCCTTTGTAAACAGCACCCAATAAAGCCCTAAAACCCTTGGACCATAAAATGCCCTCATACAACCTCCAAAATAGGTCTACTCACTTTCAGAATAATACACATTAGAAGATCTTTAAAATGAGACTAATTTCATCCAATTTGGAGCTCGTAGGAAGAAGAAGGGTTTTTGGGCCTCTATGTATACTATATATGTGTATATTTGTACTCTTGTATTTTTGTATCATATTTGACCTCATCTCTATTTTTGGTCAACATGAAGCATGTATATCTCATCAAGATCTACAACTTTCACGTTTTGAGTTTTTCCAAATTCGTCCTCCTTCTCTTTCTAAACTAATTTCTCTTCTCAACCAATCACAGCTGGCCACGTGGCGCCCTCTGGTTGCGCCACGCGGCCCGCTCCCCTTGCCCTAGCCACCTGCGCCCACAACCATTGGATCTTCGTCCCGATCCAACGGCTGCGCCATCTCCACGTGCGCCTTTATCCCCTGCCATCAGATCACCTCCCATCTCAGATCTGATCCGCCCGTTCGCGCCTCTCCCACAGTTCGCCACGTGGCGCGTCTTGCGCCTTCCGATCTCGCCCTCATCTCTTGATCCCTGCCATTCTTTAGCACCAGATTGTTAGCCCTTCGATCAGCGCCCTAATCTAATCCCATTCGTTCGCCAGCGCCGCTTCCATATTGCGCCACGTGGTGCAATCGCACCCCTTGATCGTTGCGCCTCCGATCAGATCCTACCCGCTCCTTAGCACTTCGATCTGGGCCGTTGGATCACAAGATCCAACGTCCAGGGCCTCGTCTTCCACCTCCGACGCCCTCTCTCTCCCACGTTCTCGATCTTGCGCGAGGGGCTCGCCCTTTCTATTTTCGCTTCTACTCCAGCCACCCTCGCCGACCACCAACACATCCACGACCTTCACCACTCTCCCCTCATCCTCGCCAGCTCCCTCAATCCCCATGACCTTGAACTCCACCTTCCAGCCACTCAACCCATCGACTTCATCCTATAAATCCTCGCCCTCCGGCCACTGCCACATCTATCCGCCACTCCAGAGAGCTTCCCTGAGCTCCAAACTTCCAATTGGTGACAGCAATTAGACGGATCGTTGAGCGAAGAAGGGTTTCTTCTCCGGCGAGATCCACAGCGAATTCCGCCGTGTCGCAGCCTCCCTCCGCGAAGCTGCACGAGCTCGGGACCCTACCGATCCCTCGAGCGAAGACCTGGAACTCAAGACCGAGCTCCAATCCCCAGGTAACCTCCTCCATCTTCTTCCGATCTCTTCTTAATTTTTCTTCATTTTTCTCTGATTTAATTCGCATTCCCCAGTCATCTTCTCGCTCCACTTTCATCCCTCCGAGCTCCGCGACGAGCTCCGATCTTCACGGTACATTTATCTCCCTCCGACAACGCACATCACCTTTCATCAACTCCAGCTCTGCCACCTGAGTGGAGCACCATCGCCGGACCACCCTCGCACCGCCATAGGCCTCGTCGTTCGCTTCTCACATCTCCACGCACAACACACGTGCTTCGGCTATCCGCTAACCCTTGCAGGTACTCATCTCTTGGATTGGTCGGAAGCTCATCAGAGCTTCCTTCGAGCTTCATCGCCATCGAGCTCCAGCGTGCCTACTTCACTCCTGGGACCATCGGAGGCTTCGCCGCCACGCTCCGCGTCTTCCGAGCTACTTTAGAGCCTCCCTCGAGCTTCATCGACGCCTAGCGACCGAAGCGGAGCACGCCCCCCTTCGTCGGAGCCCCGCCTTCTCCTCCGCTGGTTGCGGAGGACCGTTGGAGAAGACGTCCAGCCACCGTTCGATCATCTTGATCGAACGGTCAGCGTCCATCCATGTCGCCTCGCTCCGCACCCGTCGGATCATCCATGATCCCCCACTAAGGAGCCAGCCACGTGTCCAAGCGCCGGAGCAGCAGAGGGCCATTGGATCCCTCTTTGATCCCACGGTCACAATTGCGCCACGTAGTCATATTTGGAGGAAGTCCATCACCGTTGGATCGATCAGTGATCCTACGGTCCGCAGCCAGCCACGTCGCCATCTTAAGCTAGCGTCAACCACCGTTGGATCAGCTTCGATCTGACGGTTGTTGATCATCCACGTCGACATCAGCCAGAGCCAACAGCGACCGTCGATCTTCACCAAGATCGCACGATCATGATCGCGCCACATCGCCCCGATCCGAGCCTTTTCCCCGACCTCTAGGCTCGGATCCCCGAAGCTTCTCCGAGCCTCAGCCGAACCTCCAGAGCGCCCGAGCCTCGTCCCGAGCCGCCGAAGTCACCCGAGCCTAGGGGACCCCACGTGAGTAGCGTGTGCGCCCTGGACAAATTGCATCGAGACCCCTGGAACTTTCTGAAATTACAAATCAGTCCCTGTGAAGCGCCTTCACGTAAGGAGCACATGCGTCATTGGAGAATTTGCATTCCACCCCCTACATTCTAGGTATTTACAAATAAGTCCCTTTCAGCCTATTTATTTTTAAACAAATTTTATTTTCTGTATTGCAGTTATACCCTTGTCTTTGCATGCATATTTAGGTGTTCATTTTGCATCATTTTAAAAGTCCAAAAATTGCATGTTGTAGTGTAACTTGTCCTTTATCTTATGTGACACTTGGCATAATTTTATGATATCAGTAGAATTTTTAATTAATTAATTGGTCCATTTCTGTGATATTTTGCCCAATTTCACCTTTTAATTAATAGAAAATTTTCTGTAACTCCAAAAATTCCCAAAAAATCTCATAAGCTCTAGGATAATTAACTTAATTTGCATAAAAATTTCATCTCATTTGCGCACATTTCGAGGCTAAATAAATTAATTGGTGGTTTCCTTAGTTTATTTTTAATAGGTTCATTTCACACTAAAATTAAGGTCTGACAATTTTCCTGGATTCTACATAATTATATCTATCTAGGATAATTTTTATTCCCTAAAATACTGTGATTTGATATTTATTAAAATTAAATTAGTCAAAATCACCCTGCATCCATTTTTAATTCACAGTTAATTCATCTATGTCAGAAAATTCCAAAAAAATAGGGTAACTTAATTTCATCATAATTCATCATCTGGCCAATTTTTATTATTTTTGGACTTCATTTGAATACTTAACGGATTTAAGTTCTAAATTGGCCTGATTTTTGCATGTGTCTTGCATAAAAAATCGAAAAAGACCAAAAATATTGTTCCTCAAAAATTAAACACTTGGAAATTTGCTAAAAATTCACCTAAGGAGACAGATGCCTCCCTGAGTTCGACCTTGGACTTCCACCAAGTAAAAAAAAAAGTTGCCACTCGAAATTAACTTGCTTAAATTAAAAGTGGTTTTTGATATTCCCTCTCGTTATCCGACTGCAACGAACATCATCAATTAATTTCAACATTAATTTGCTCGAATTAACAAGGGTAGCGGGAGCGGTTATCACTCATCTTCTGGCGCATCCACTTTGATAGCGTCGAAGAAAACTAACGTTTGTTACCACTACAAGAAGCCAGGGCACTAGAGGTGTAACTGGCCAGAATACCTGAAATCGGTCGACAAAGGAAAAGACTCTGCAGGTATGAAATCTACTTTGATCATTTAAACTAGCTTTCTCATTGGACAAGAAGGAAGTTGGGTTGTTGATTCTAGTGCTTCTATTCACGTATGCAATCTATTGCATCTATTTCAGGAAACTAGGAATCTGGAAGAAGGGGAGATAGTCATCCAGATGGGATCTGATGCAAGTGTTACAGCAGTCACTGTCGGAACCTGCAGACTATCATTATCTAGTGGGAGAGCCCTTTTACTAAAGAGTGTCTTTATGTACCTGAAGTCAAAAGGAATTTGATATCTGTATCTAAACTTTTTAGAAGTGGATATTTGTTTCTATTATGTAATAAATTAGTCATAAATCGTTATTATAAATATATTGCGGATGATATTTTGACTTCTGGTGGACGATATGAATTATGCATTGATGAAAAAGTCATGAATGTTACTACCACTAATAATAATAAAAACCCTAAAAGATCCAGGGAGTATACAAATCAATCGAATATGATCTGGCATCAAAGGCTTGGTCATTCATCTGTTGATAGGATCAATAGATCTATAAAGAAAGGACCTCTAGATTTTTCTACAGGTTCCATCTTTGCGTGCCTACGAACATTGTATTTGAGGTAAAATGATTAGGATGCCTTTTCGTAACAAGGTTACACGATGCGAAGGTACTCTTGACCAGATACATACTGATGTATGTGGTCCCTTCAGTACCACGACTCGAAATTGATATCATATTTGACTTTTATTGATGATCATTCGTGATATGGGTTTATCTTCCTACTACGTCATAAATATGAAACCTTAGAAAAGTTCAAGAGTTCAAGGCTTTGGTTGAGAACCAAACTGATATGAATATTAAACAGATTCGATCCGATTGAGGTGGCGAGTACCTCTCAGATGAATTCAAGGATTACCTTAAGGAGAATGGAATTGTCTCCAATTTCACTCCTCCTGGAACCCCCCAACTTAATGGTGTTGCTGAAAGACACAACAAGACTATCATGGATACGGTGCGATCAATTATGAGCAAAGCACATTTACCTCTTTATTTTTGGGGATATGCAGTACAGACTACAATATATATCCTGAATAAGATTCCTAACATATTTGTACCTAAGATCCCTCATGAGCTATGGTATGGAACCAAACCTAGTGTGAAACACTTGAGGGTTTGGAGTTGCTTGGTCCATGTGAAGAACGTGAATGCAAGTAAGCTGGAATCTCGCTCTCGCGAGTGTTACTTCATTGGGTATGTTAAAGATGGTATTGGATACCAGCTTTATGACCCTGTGACCCAAAAGGTTTTCATCTCTAGAGATGTGAAATTTCTGGAGGATGACTCTCTTAAAAACCAAGACAAAAATGTAGTAGAGGAACTCATTAAATCCCTTGATGATTCCGAGCTTCCTGAACCAGAAAATGAAGAGATAAATAAAGATGAAACACTTATACCTCTTCGAAGGACTTCGAGGGTGGTTTCACCACCAAAAGTTATGGATTTTATGTGTCAAGTGAAAGTGACAATGATCCTGCTTCATTTGATGAAGCACTCGCGGATCATGACATGGATAGATTGAGGCTATCAATGAAGTCAGAAATTGATTCCATGCATAAGAATTGTGTATGGACCGTAAAGTATCCACCTAAAGGGGTAAAGCCCATAGGGTGTAAATGGATCTTCAAGATAAAGAGGGGACCTGATGGGAAAGTAGAGACTTTCAAAGCACGGCTCATGGTCAAAGGCTACACACAGAGAGAAGGCATCGACTGCGATGAGATGTTCTCTCCTGTGGCTATGCTTAAGTCCATCAGGAAACTGCTGGCTATAGATGCATCTCTTAGCTACAACATCTGGCAGATGGATGACAAGACATCTTTCCTCAATGGATATCTCGAGGAGGACATCTATATGGAGCAACCTCAGGGCTTCATAACCGAGGATGGCAATGTATGCAAGCTGAATAAATCCATCTATGGGATCAAACAAGCTTCTCGTAGATGGAACATTAGATTTGACTAAACCATAAAGATTTATGATTTTGTGCAGAATCCTGATGAACCTTTTATGTACAAGAAGCTTAGTGGGAGCGCCATTGTGTTCATCGTGCTTGCTTTACGTAGATGACATCCTTATCATTGGGATTGATACAGGGATGATGACCAGTGTTAAAATTTGGCTATCTCATACCTTCGAGATGAAAGATCTTGGAGAAGTCTCTTATATCTTAGGCCTGAAGTTGTTCAGAAACCAAGAAAAGAGAACATTGGGATTATTACAACATGGGTACATTAAAAAAATTCTTGAATATTTCTGTACGGATAGTTCTAAGAAAGGATTCCTCCCCTTAAGACATGGTATCCACCTGTCTAAAGGGATAGCTCCTCAAAGTGTTGAGGAAAAGAACGCCATGGAGAACAATTTTCAAAGTGATGAAAGTGTTGCCTCAAAGTGTATCTCAAATATGTGGCAAATGTTTTATAGTTACGTTTTCCAAGAACTATTGTGAAGTCTTAAATAAGGACAAACTGTAAGTTTTTCTTAAAGGAAATAGGCACAAAAATATATACACACACATAGGTTTGATGATACTAAATACTAGAATGCCATATGGCCTCACAAGAAGTTCCTTTACTTTAGCATAAAAGACCAGTTTACATATGACTCGAGATTTTCAAACTTCTCATAGATAGAGGTGCTCATTCTAGTTTTCCCTGTTGAACTAAGGTCGATGTAACATGATATTCCCCTATACAAAAGACTAGCCCCATTGTTCTAGATACCTTTCAGACTAGGATGAGGAGACCATAGATGAACCGTTTTCACATGGATGAGGGGATCATGGATGAACTATTTTCACGCGTGCAAGGTAAGTGAGGTCTTTGGCATTGCATTGCCTTTCCTCTTGAACGATAGCTCGATACCAAGGACATGATTAGCGTGTAATTCAACAAGCATGGTGCTACCTTTGAGTTGTAAGTCTTAGGGAAGCTCTTACTCAATCATCTATCTCAACTAGGTCTCTATCCAATCCATATATAATATGAAATTATATTATATATTGTATATAATATGGACTTATATTATATATAATATGTAAGTATATTATATTGGATCATATTTGAATAGGAAGGTAAAGAAGATATCTTCCTAGGATATTCTTCATAGAGAAAGCTCAAAGGATGTTTAATAAGAAAACTATGAGAGTTTTGGAATTAGTTAATGCTTATCTAATAAAAATTTGAGCAAAGTTCTTCAACCACGGTAGTCAGAAAATGAGGTTAATATCCAATTGATGATCCTTCAAGTATACCAGATAAGGAGAATTCTCAGGGTTTACCCAAGGGCTTCATCTTTGTTAAAGATCATCATGAGGAGTTAGTTATTGGAGATATATCCACATATATTCCAACAAGATTGTGCTTTGACACATATGCAATCGTCACTTTTGTATCCCTCAGCAAGCCAAAATCCATCAATGAGGCATGTAGTGATGAATTTTGGCTAAAGGAAATACAAGAAGAGCTTAACCAATTTAAAAGGCAAGTATGGGATCTTGTACCCTGATCTCAGGATAACCCAGCTATTGGAACCAGGTGGTGTTTAAGAATAAGTTGGACGAGTCATGGAACATAAACAAGGAAAGACTAGTTTCATAAGGACACACTTAGCAATAAGGCATTGATTTCGACGAAACATATACACCGGTTGCTTGTAGTGAATCAGTTAGAATGTTATTGGCGTTTGCATGTTTTAAAGGGATCAAACTATATTGATGGATGTAAAAAGTGCATTTCTTAACGGCTTTATTGAATAATAAGGCTACATCAAGTAGCCCACATGCTTTAAAGAATTGACTAGACACAATAATGTTGTACAACTTAGAAAAACTCTTTATTGACTCAAGCCTCCTAGTTTTTGGTATCATCGGTTTAGAGACTTCCTAACTAACCTCGGGTTTTAAAGTAGGTAAAGCATATTACACCTTGTTTATTGAAAGTGAAAAGTACAATTTATTGATCATGCAATTATGTTTATGATATTATGTTTAGTTCTACTGACACAATTCTTTACAAAGTTTTTGCTAAAACTACACATGATCAGTTCGATATGAACATGACAGGAGAGATGAAATCCTTTCTTGATCTTCAGATTACTCAAAGACACCAAGAAATTTTCTTCTCACAAGGGAAGTACATGAAAGAGATTCTCAAGAAGTTCAAGATGGACAAATGCAAAGGAATGCCTAAACCAATTGCTCCATCGTCATATATAAACCAAACGAGACATGTAAACTACTTATTAATGAAGGTATGATCGATTCTCTACTCTATCTAACAATGAGTCGACCTAATATATTGTTCAATACATGTTTCACAACACATTTTCAGTAGAACCTGCTGATTATGTATTTCATCATCTTTATTCATTTATTTTTTTCTTAAAACCCCTTATAAAATACATGTATATATTATTAATTCCATACTCTTACTAACCTGCATCTGTGTGTAAATATTGTACATATATTATAATTTTAACCTAAAATAAATAAATAAAGAAAAAATAAAGAAAATAAAAAATACTATACATATGTAATAGATACAGGCTGACTCAAACCCTGAGAGAAGGTCAAGACTTGACCTAATCGACTATGAATAAAGTAGGAGGAGATAGGGTCTTTAATCAAAAAATCCAAAAAAATACTTTGTAAATACTTTCAAATTTCTTATGTGTGTATTTGTATAAAACTTACACTATTTTATTTTTACATAAATTGACCTCAAAATGAATAATTTTCAAAATAAAAGTTGTAAATAATTTTCTTCTAAATAATAAAAAAATAAAAAAAAATAAAATCATATACAAAATAAAAGTAACCACACTCGGAAAAAGCGGTGAGGTGATAATTGTAAGACCAATTTCGGCTTCATATGAACTCATATTGAATCAAACTCACTTCCACCGTATTCTAAATTAAATTATCTTTAAATGGAAGTGCTTTCATAATTTTTGGAGTTCTGGTTTAAAAGATGGTTTTCTTGGGAGATTTTTTCAATTTAACCATTTATTTATTGTATATATTTATCCATAATATTTATACATATTATATTTGTAAATAATTTTAAATATTTTTCATAATTATTTAAAAATAAAAATAAAAAATGTAAAAATATAAAATAAGCTAATTTCCTTATTTAATGTACCATATGTATATAGTATTTGTATATAGTTAATTTCCTTAAATAAACACCATAAAAAATTAAATAATTGACATTTATTATTTAATTTAATAAAGTGATTAAATAAATAAATATGTAGATAATGTAATTTTATCCACCATTAACCTCCTCCCTTCTTTTCCCCTCCATTCAAATTTTAAAATTCAAATTCATTTTTTCCTCTATTTATTTGGCTCCTCCTCCCTCATTCCAACTTGATAAATCTTTTGGTGAGAGGAGCTTATCCTCCAAGAGCCATCTTGTCGTAGAGAGGTGCCCATCTTCCGAGTCATTTGGTGCCAGCGAGTCGGTCCTCGTCGAGGCCATCACAACATTATCCACTCTCATTTGATGAGATCCATTTTTTCTTGTTTTTAATATAGGCTAACTGTATTTTAATTTTTGCATTTTTACTTTTATTATCGCCTTTTATTCTAGATCTTAGTTAATCATTTTTAATCAATCATCTCGATTTGATCCGAACCTGATCCCATCTTCCATCTCATATTTTCTATCTCTCCACATTCATGTTCTACCTCACACAACCACTCACCTCTGGCCACGCACGGTGTCTAGAGACACGGTCCTTCCATCACAATCGTCGAACCATTTTCGTTCACATTTTCTACCATCAACTTTTGGATCGAGCCATCGTGCTCGAGTCGATTTGCTTGATTTTATTACAGGTATAAAAAAGATTACAAAAAATATAGAAGTTGTTGTTTTGCAAAAAAATACAAAAAAGAGAAAGAAATGTCTATTTTTCTACTTCAAAAAAATAAAAAATCCAGCAGGTGTCAGTTGTACCTTCACCACCCTGCACCTCCGCAGGTCCCCCACATCCCCTCCTGTTTTGGCGTGAACATAACGAAATGTGAGAAGAACCTCCCAGCCTAAACACTATGCAATATTTGATAAAAATTACAAATACAACCCCTTACATTCCTAATTTTACGCAAAAGCCCCTTCCATCCTCGAGCACGTGCAGTGTACACCATTTTTGGATAATTTGTGATTTCGGTCCTCTGTTTTATTTCTTGTTATCTTTTAATGCGACGATACTGAATAATTGCATTTTGGTCCATGTATTTCCAAACTCTAAATTGCATTCTCTTTCTTGCTGAAACAAATATTATTTGCAGTCAATACATTCTCCAAAAATTAGTTTAGATTCTTGTTGTGTGTGTACTTATTGTTTAATTTTCTCAATGGATTTTATTGACATTTGTTATTATTAAAAAAATAAAAAACTTCACATTTTTCACTACTTGAAATTAGAAATTTCATAAAAATTTAAACATTGCATAAAAAAACTAAAAAAAAGAATAGTTCTATTTTGTGCATTTTATTTTCTGTGCAAATTTCATGCATTAAATATTTTTCAAACCAAAAAAAACGCAAAATACTAACAATATTTAAAAAAATACAAAAATTATTGAAAATCCAAAAAATAGTGATTTCACTTCTTGTTTGTAGATAATTCATTTTAGTTTTTAGGAAAAATAACTACAGTATTTTTTATTTCATTTTTATTTTTATATTGAAAAATAATCGTGTGTGTTCACTATTTGCTCTATTCCCCAATTTTCTTCCTTTTAAAATACTAAAAAAATCTAAAAGTCTCTAAAAATCATTAGAAAATGGTAAAAATATAATACAACACAAAAATATTTTCTTTGGATATTTTTTCAGTATTTTTGATATATTTAAAAAATAAAAAAGAATCATTTTCTAGTATTATATATAGCTTGTTTTGAAAAATTAAGTATTTTTTAAAAACTAAAAATTTGCAAAATTAAAATCATTGAAAATATAGAAATCATAAAATTAAAATTAAAAATTAAAAAAATAAAAGTAAAAAAACCAAACATAGTGTACATTGAGATTTCCTTATTTCTTTTAATTGAATTGTTTCAATTATTTGAATAACCCTCAAGATTGTAGCCTCCCTGAGTTCGATCATGTTAGCAATATAGGTAAATTAAATAGGAAAATTCTCTTGCTACACACTTCTTTAATAATTTTTGTTTGAGAATAAATATTTTTTTTTGTTGAGGGATTTTTTGGGTTGTAATGAGAACACACATTTATTTTCATAAATATAAAACCTGAAAGATTTCTCCCAACAAAATGACGCCGTTGTTGGGGAGGCAAAACAAGGATAGTTAGGTTTTTCCTTTGACTTATTCTTGGTTGTAATTTTTTGTTTATATTTTTCAACGTTTAATTCATTTTCCATTTTCACTGTATTTATTTCATTATTTGTGCTCATATTTTTATAATTGTGTTTCTTACACATTCTTTATCTTCTCTTTCTTGCAAGGGTCTGACGAGTTGGACCAGCTTTCTTAGGAGCGTCGATGCACTCTAGTGAAGCGGAGGCGGCTTGATTCTTCACCGAGCCACAGGAGAGTGTAAGAGGAGGAGGAGAAGATTTGAGGGAGACCAAGCTTTGAAAAAAATATCAATATATACTTTTCTTTATTTATTTCTAGCTTTTGAAAGATAATGAAAGATTCTTTTAACACCACTAAGGAGACTTTCTTTAAGGTTGTGTTGGGAGAGATCTTTCGGGGTTTATATTTATGAAAACAAATGCGCGTTGCCGTTGCAACCCAAAAAAGCCTTCAATAAAAAATTATTTTATTATAAACTAAAATTATTAAAAAAATGTGTAGCAAGATAATTTTTCCATTTAATTTACCTATATAGCTAGCATGATCGAACTCAGGGTACAATACGGAGGGTTATTCAAATAATTAAAAAAATCAATTAAAAGAAAGAAGGAAATATCAATGTACATTATGCTTGGTTTTTGTTTTGATTTTTGTTTTTTATATTTTTTTACTTTTAAATGTATTATTTATTATTTTTTGATTTTCAATTTTTCATGATTTTAATTTTGCAATTTTTTAGTTTTTGGAAACTAATTAATTTTACAAAAAAAGCTATATACAATAATAGAAAATGTTATTTTTTTTAAATATATCAAAATGCTCAAAATGTCATTTAATCTTTTTATGTATTACTATATTATTACTATTTTTAGTGATTTTTAGATTTTTTTTTAAGATTTTTAAAATGCAGAAAAACAAGGAATAGAGCAAATATGAATTCACATGATTATTTTGCAATTTAAAAATATAAAATGAAGTAAAAAATTACTACAATTATTTTTCCTAAAAACTAGAATGAATTGTCTACAAACTAGAAGTGAAATCACTATTTTCAAAATTTTCGACAAATTTCTGTGATTTTTTAATATTTTAATATTTTTCATTTTTTAGGTTTTAAAATTTAATGCATGAAATTTGCACATAAAACAAAATCCAAAAAAATAAAACTATTCAATTTTTTAGAAGTTTTGATGTAATATTTAATTTTTTTATGAATTTTCAAATTTCAAATAGTGAAAAATATGAAGTTTTTTATTTTTTAATAATAGAAAATGTCAATGAAATCCAAAGATAAAATTATACAATAAATATGATCATAACAGGAATCTAAACTAATTTTTGGAGAATTTATTGACTGCAAATGATAATTATATCAACAAGAAAGTGCATACAATTCAGAGTTTGGAAATACATGAACCATACTGCAATTATTCAACGTTGGTGCATTAAAAGATAACAAAAAATGAAATAGAGGACTGAAATCGCAAATTCCCCCCAAAAAAGGTGTGCACTGCACGTGCTCGAGGATGGAAGAGGCTTTTGCGTAAAATCAAGAATGTAGGGGGTCGAATTTGTAATTTTTCCCAAATATTGCATAGAGTTTAGGCTAGGAGGTTCTTCTGTCATTTCGTTTTGTTCACACTGAAGCAAGAGGGGACGTGGGGGTCCTGCGTAGGTGCAGGCGCAACTGGCATCTGCTGGAGTTTTTATTTTTTAAGCAGCAAAACATATGTTTATTTCTCTCTTTTTTGTATTTTTTTGCACGACTGCTATATTTTTGTAATGTTTTTTATACCTGCAATAAAATCAAGCAAATCAACTCGGGCACGATGGCTCGGTCCAAAAGTTATTGGTAGAAAATATGAATGAAAATGGTCCAGCAGTTGTGATGGAAGGACAGTGTCTCTGGCCACCATACGTGGTCGAAGGTGAGTGGTTCTGTGAGATAGAACGTGAACGTGGAGAGATCGAGAATATCATAATGAAGATTGGATCAGGTTCGGATCAAATCGAGATGATTGATTAAAAATGGTTAACTAAGATCTAGAATAAAAAATAACAATGAAATTTAAAATATAAAAATTAAACTACGATTAACATAGATTAAAAACAAGAAAAAATGGATGTCATTGAATGGGAGTAGATAATGTCGCCATGGCCTCGACAAGGACTGACTCGCTGTCACCGGACGGTTAAGAAGCTGGGCACCTCTCTACAACAAGATGACTCTTGGAGAATAGGCTCCGCTCACCAAAAGATAGATCGAGTTGGAATGAGGGAGGAGGAGCCAAATAAATAGAGGAAAAAATTGAACTTAAATTTTCAAAATTTGAATGGATAGGAAAAGAAGGGAGGAGGTTAATGGTGGATAAAATTACATTATCTACATAATTAATTAATTAATTAATTAATTTCATCAATTTATCAAATTAAATAATAAATATTAATTATTTATTTTTTGTGGTGGTTATTTAAGGAAATCAACTATATACAAATACTATATCCATATTGTACTTTATATACATAGTTAATTAAGAAAATTAGTTTATTTTATATTTTTATCTTTTTATTTTTATTTTAAATGAAGTATTGAAAATATTTACAATTATTTTACAAATATAATATGTATAAAAGTAAATATGGATAATATATATAATAAATTGTAAAATTGAAAAAACTACCCCAGAAAATTGTCTTTCAAACTGCAACTTCAAAATTTGTGAAACCACTGCCATTTTAAAGATAATTTAATTTAGAATATGATGTAAGTGAGTTTGATTCAATTTAAGTTCATATGGAGCAGAAATCGATCTTTCAATTATTGCTTTACGACTTTTTCCTAGTGTAGTTTTTTTATTTTGTACGTGATTTTATTTTACAATTATTTTTATTATTTAGAAATTTTTTTAAAACTTTTGTTTTGAAAATTATTTAATTTGAGGTTAATTTATGACAAATAAAATAGTGTAAGTTTTATACAAATATACACATAATAAATTCAAAAGTATTTACAAAGTATTTTTTTGGATTTTCTAATTAAAGACCCTATCCCCCCTACTTTATTCATGCTCGATCAGGTCAAATTTTGACCCTCTCTCGAGGTTTGGGTCAGCTTGTATCTATTATAAATATACAATCTTTTTTATTTTTTCCCTTTATTTATTTATTTATTTTAGGTTAAAATAATAATGTATGTACAATATTTACACAGATGCAGATCAGTAAGAATATGGATTTATTGATATATGTAGGTGTTTTATAAGGGAGTTTAAGCTAAAACAAATGAATAAAGAAGATGAAATGCATATTCATCATCCCCTTATGATTTACCTTTGCTAATCCCTTAGCAAACACTTATTCGAAAGAATAAGTGAATAAAAGAAAAGAAAGGAAAAATATAGATTATAGGATAATTTGAGTATTAAACTTGTCTTCATAAAGTTGTAATATTGAGCTCTGTCAGACCTTTGGATTATTAGTGTGGTGGAACCTTAATGGGAAATGGTTTTAAAATTTAACAACCTTCAAGTTCCATAAGACTCCTATTCATGTCGTCTCAACAGTTAGGTCAGAATAAGTTTACATACACAATTTCTTATGACAATCTTTACTTGAACGATGCATGTTAATTATATCTCCCCGTCTTAAAAGTAGCAAAGAAATAACCTCTCTCAACAAGGTAACTATAATCCCCCGGTCTAGCAACTCTTTCCTCAAGGAGCGGGGATATTCCCTTTTAAGTTTAAGTACAACCAACTCAAGAAGAGGAGATGGTGAAGAGAATGGGCAGTAACCAGTGTAGCTACCTATCCTTGGATGCATGACTAGTGCAGCCATTTCATCCGCTGCAAGCTTACAAAAATTTGATTTTGAAGCTCTCTTTTTTTTACTTCTATATACACTCCGGCAAGCATTTTACTTTTCAATCAGGCCTATCCACTTTTGGAGATTATGCATTTTTTTTTCTTTTTTTTCAAATATATACAAGGTGTAGCATGTACATACGAAGTTTTTCCTCTTGAGGTAGTATGCTATCCCTCTTTTTAAGCATTATTGCAACCCCGCAACATCCTGTCTTTAGACCTCAATGACACTAGAACAGGTTGAGATGCACTACCCTCCCTAGAGGAAGAAAGATATTCCCACTAGTTGTTACATACTCATGTGCTACCCCAAGCTAAATGATTCTGCCTCCTCACTACCTCCTCCATGAAGAGCTACATGTAGAGTGCTTGTACAAGATAAGTCATGGTCTAAAAGAATCATATGTGTGTTGTTAAATATTCTACTTAGACTACTCAAGATGACATGTGAACATAGTCTTATGGACTCAAGGAATTAAGTCCATAGAACTTGAAAAGTCTTAACTCCAGTTCTTATAAGGTTCCTTTGAAATTAAGTGGATGAAGGTCCAACTAAGATCCATTCTTCAATTTTATTCTAGTCTTAGTTTAGATGTCAATATTATCCAAAAAATGCAATTGCAAATGCAAGAAATATATACAATGCAAAGAAAAGAAAGCAAACTTCTTTTCTTTTTGAAATAATTTTCTATTTTGAACTTTTCATGGATTTTTGGAAAAAATGATGCACATGTGAAAAGAGTTTTTTTGAAACATTAATTATGTAAAATTTTATAGACTTTTGGTTTTGTAGTTTTTTGTGATTTTTTAAGGGAAAAGGGTTAGTAAAATATATAGAAGTATACATAATTTTTTTAAAAAAATAAGAGGATTTTTTTGTTTTTTTGTTTATTGCTGGTTTTTTGTTGTCTTTGTTTTGTTGTTTTTATTTTTTTGTTTTTTATTATTTTGTTTTTGTTTTTTATTTTTCTATTTTTTGTTTTGTTGTTTGGTTTGGTTTTGTTTTTTTATTTTTATTTTTGTTTTGTTTTTATTTTTTTATTATTTTTCTGTTTTATTTTGTTGTTTTTTAATTTATTTTTTAAAAGATGGAAAGTGATCGAAGTCTATGTACGTACACATGGATTTTACACATTTATGTACATATCCAAAAAATAACTACATTTTTTAAATATGAGTTATGTCTAAAGTATATATAAAATATATACGACACCCCCCCCATACTTAGCTCGAACCATGTCCTCATAGTGATCAAAGAGCAGCAAAGGAAGACATAACTCGTGCTAAGTATAGAAAAGTGAAAAGATTCCTATGCTACAATGACTCAAAGAAAAGATGGAAAGAATATAAGTCAATGATCCACCCTATACATAGGGTCAAGTAATCCTAAGTATAAGACTGTACAAAAGGGAAAAACCTATGAAGCGAATTGACCGATTCAATGGTTCGTCTTGCCCCCCCCCCTATACTTAGGGTAGAATAGCCCTAAGTATATAATACCAACAAGTTGATGGATAATCAAAAGATCAAAAGAATAAAAACACAAAAATGCGACATGATCAACATCACCCCCCTATACTTAGGGTAGAGTATCCCTAAGTATAAGCAACAACATGAGTAATGAACATGACGAATATGAACAACACAAATCATTCACCCTCCTATACTTAGGATAAAGTACATCCTAGTATAACACACAAATATATACAGAAAAGAAGTGAATGATAAATGGAAGAAGGAAGGATAAAATCAAGATGAAACACATATATACAAGGTAGACATTGTTGTGGTGACTCTCAACCAGCGCTAGAGTTTACGCCCCTAGTTGGGCACAAAGAATAGATAATGAAGTATTAAGGTTCAAGATGACATCTGCAATGTGAATAGCATATTGTTTGTTTTTGTCTCGGTGTGAGAATAACAATGTGGTCAATAGTGTGAACAATGACACCCATATAAGCAATCAGGCGGGTGTCTGCTACCTGGTAAAGAGATGTGTAGATAAAATCGGGCATTGATACCACAAAAGAAATCTTCGGCTCATGGCCAGAGTGGAGTAAATGGTTAGAGTCGAAAAAATGGAACGTGGAGAAGGAAGAATCTGTCATGGAATCCTCCACGTCAATCAACATCTCAAAAATGTATGGAAGGTCATGATCAGGAGACTCAATAAGAAGGAAGATATTTGATGTATGTAATGAAGAGAGATCATGTATGGCATCGAATATCTCAAGGATCAGCTCATCCTTATGGGGGTTGTCAAGGAGAGGAAATATCAAACATAGAAAGATCAGAAGTATCAGAAGAATAAGAAAACTCAGAATATTAGAAGGTTGGTCTCATGATCTGACAGATCGGACGCACAACCAGGGAGTGAAATCGAATACAGATTACGTACCACCCCGCAAATAATCCTCGGGGTGATGTCAGAAATCATGATAATTCCAGGGAGAGAATGAATGGCTATATTCAAATAACAGGTACTCTCTCGAAGTAAAAAGAAAAATTGTCCAATGGATCGGGAATATCATGCTGAAAGAAATATTGGTCAAGATCAAACAGATCATTGACCTGCCAGAGTGAAGGGATCTGAGCTTGGGAAATATTAGACGACATTTGGCCCTCAGAGTGAAGGGTAGGAGGGAGGGAAAACATGAGTGATGATGATTTTTGATTTTTTAAGTGACTACTAATGAACTAGAGATGATGATCGTAACCTACTCAACACTAATCACAAACAAACACAACGCAAACCCCCAATTCTCGAACTCAACGTAATGTGAAGACCGTGAAGGTTCAGTCAATTATCTTGTCAATTTTAGAGTTAGGTGATCACATATAAAGTTTTACAAACACGTAAGAAGGCCTGGGATTAGGACACTAATCCTTAGTGTGTACATGACAAATAAAATGCGAATGCAATGAGGGAATAAATTACGTTTAATATTAAAGGTCCAAGTGATATTAAACGTCTCAATTTTTTATTTTTCAATTTTCACTTTTTTTAGATTAAAAAAACACGTCTAATGAATTTTCCGGTTTCCTTTATTCTTATATCCACAAAACAGAGGGAGGAAAATGAAAAAAAACAATACGCGATTAAATACAATAATGCATGTAGGAGTTAAGAGATGTATACTCCAGCACTTTTCATGCAAAATGATATGCATAGAATTTAAATACAGAAAAATAAACTAACCTATATAATGCAAGTGAACTGTCCTTACATGATAGCTTCTATTATGGAAAGAACTGATGTTAATTAATCAGAAGAGAAACCTGAGTCCGATCTTGGAAGTCACTCAGTGCATGCCATGACGGGTCCTGATAGTGTTGTATGCGACTTCTCATGGCACGTGGTTTCTAATCCAATTAAGTTAACTTTTTATTTGACTAAGTCCAAACATGATCTATAAGAACATATATTCTATTACGGTGTTTGGACCTTAGTTCTACCGAGCTCAACCAAAATAATTAAAAGTAATAAATAGGTAGCTCACGAAATTCGTGTCAAACAAAGGAAAAATAAGGCAATGGAAAAAAATATCAGTGAGGTCTCCCAAGTGCATTAGCACTGGACGAAACAAACCCCGCAACAAATGAATGTCCTTTTACAAGAGTTGTTTTCTCTCAAGATATAGGTTTCTTTTATCTTATAGTTCATAGCATGGATTTATTTGCATTTAGCAACACCGATTATGTTGGTAGTCACACAGACAAAAAAATACTAGTGGCCCCTACCAATTCATACAAAATGCCCTCATTTTTTTGTTTTCTAAAATATAATTGTGTTGCATTTTCAACTGTTTAAGCTGCAGTCATTTTAGCTTTTCCTAATTGCTTTGAAAAAAACACTCTTTTTGATCTTGATCTGACCTTCACCCGGAATCACATTCTTTATGACAACCCCAGTTTTATTAGTTATACTAAGAACCTAGTAAATGACTCTAAACCTAAGCTAATAGATGTGAAATATCACTTTCTTAATGTTTTGAATGGTGAAATCTGGAATATGTTTCCATAGATAGGCCAGTATTCAGAAAAACGGTCGAGTAAGCCGCATACTCGGCTGCATACTCGTACTCAGGGGCCTTGTCGCTCCGAGTATGATGAAACGGCCACGTATGCGAGGTGACCCGCATACTCGGCCGAGTATACCCCCTATGCGACCGCATACTCGGCCACTTTTCTGATAGAACTTTTTTTATTTAATCTAAAACCAAATAACCACACCCACGTAATAACATAAAACCGCATACTACCCGCATAAAACCGCATAATCCCCACATAAACCACATACTCCCCACATACTCTCTCGATTGAGGATATTAAGATAGTGTTAAATATTAATTATATTTTTAATAATAAAAAATACCAAATCGTATAAAATCGCATACTCCCCCCATACTCTCCCGCATACCGCATACTCTCTATTCAGTGACCCCTCCGACTGAATACCGCACAACGCCTTCCTGAACATTGAGATGGGCAACTTGAGATATTTTTACAAACCTTTAGCAACTCTTTAGTTTTAGTTCGTTAGAAGAGAATTAAGTTTATCTTTTGAGAGATATTTTCTAAAACTTTTGTATTTTAATTTATCTCAAAATACAAGTTGATCTGTCATCAAACATGACCCAATTTGTCATATTTAATCGATCAACTAGATGGTTTTGATTGATAAAGTGGGATATCTTCTTCTAATTTTTTGAAAAGTCATGGCACTTTTTGAAAATCTATATATATGACACGACACCTATGTCTTGCCTAATCCTTGTAGACCATGATCACAACTTTTGATGGATTTTAGGTCAGATCCTACCAAATCTTCTTTTTAGGCATTTAACCCTCACCAAATCCTAATGATATGAATTCTTTTGTCTCTATAAAGAGAATAGTAGACTCATAGGAGACTTTTACCAAGCTTTTAAGCCATTGGAATTCGGAGAAACCGCTATCCTAATTCCTAGCCTCCACCTAATCGATTAAACCCCTCAAGGTCAACGATCAAGCCTGATCGATTAAGTTAGGCTTATTAATCTATCAAAGTTGTAATCCGGTAATGCTTGACTTGGTTTTTTTCTTGTTCTTTGAGTTTTCCAGAGAATTGTACGTATGATTTTAGTGTTTCTTTGCTACAAGAACCCCTTCACTAACAATAAACATGCTTATGGCTCCCGAGTCCTCCCATAATCGCTCCTCCACTAGTGGACCTCAGTCCTTCGATTCTCAAAACTGACTCCTCTAATACTATAGCCTCACCCTCTTGGCTTACCTTCCAATTTGTTTCAAGATTATCAAGATTATTTTCCTATGGATGCAGATATCTTTAACTACAATCAAATAATTCATTTTTTGTCCCTTCCTTCTACCCTTGATCCCTAAACTCCATTCATAGACTATCTCATTTACTTCTATTGTGGAGTTCCATGCAAACCTCATCGATATTGGTACCTGAAGGATATGGAATTATCCTCAAGCGCATCACGGAAGCGTGATCGTCGTATCGGATACGACGAAGAACTACTAGTCGCACTAGTTGTTCGGTGCAGCGGAATTTAAAAATTTTATTCGATGAAACCACATGATCCGAGAACCATTCTCAGATCGTTTCATCTATAACCACAACAAGTATAATGAAGTACCTCTTGAAGCGTGGTTGATCAAGTTTCTAAAGAAAGAGACCTCATGTCTCAAGTCCAATCGTCGGCGAGACCGCTTGCGAGCGCGGGGATGATCGCAATCCAAGAAGTTGACCCAAGTGTGGTTGCTCCTGATCTCGTCGTACGAGATCAAATGTCTCCTTCGTGAGTGCAGCACTCCAAGAAGACGGAGAACCAAAGAACGTCGAAGCGGCGATGCGGTGGCGAAGGCGACGACGACTCTCTCCTCTAGGGCTTGGTCGGCGGCCACCAATTAGAGGGAGAGAGGGTAGACGTGTACCAAGAAAGAGAGAGAGCTCCAATATTCATGTAAAGAGAGAGCATGGTATGCCTCTCTATTTATAGGGTTTTGGGATCCATGGATCTCAATCCATGTGACATGTAAAATCAATGGATGAGATTGATTTATGTCAATCCAATGGTCAAGATTGTTGTTGGTAAAACCAACAAATTTAGGTCAAAATATATTTGACAAAATCAAATATAAATTATTCCTAAATCAAGCCAATAAATAAGGAGAGAATGTACATGGAGATTTCATCTCCATGCACATTCCATGTAGACGGCCACACATTCCTATTAGGAATGGTGTGCCGCCCATACCTTCCATGGAGAGAGCAATCTCATGGAAATCCATGAGATTGCATATCTCCTTGAAAATCTCCCTTATTTATTTCCAACAACTTTTGTTGGCTTTTATTCTTCAAAAATAATTCATGATTATATTTGAGAATATTGCAATCTTGCCACGGAAAAATTGTGAATCATATTCACAACCCAAAACAACATATAATTTACATTATCAATTAATTACACAATGTGTATCCAATACACATAATAATTAATCAACACATATAAATTATAATTGGCTCTCTAATACATTATAAATCACATTTATAATATATTATGAATAATTGGATATTTCTATCCACATTATTCTTATCCATAATAATTAAATCACATTTAATTATATTGGATGATTTCTTCACACATCAAGAAGATTAAATCACATTTAATCATTATTTCTTCATTGCTTAGATCTTAGGGAATTATTCTCGAACCCTTCAAGAATAATGTGATCTCTCCTCAGATACTTGGAGATAAGGACAGGGCGATTGTATTGTTCCACGTATAGTGACATGGATATTGAGATCATATCTCAAATCCAGATCGTGGGCCTCCCATAGATACTTGATTAAATCAAGACTGTAAATCTAATCTTCTCATTGTATATGAATCACATTCAGATCAATGTCCAACACTTGGACCAAGATCAGATCACTTCTCTACTGAGAGGAGTCACTAAAATCCATACACGTTTCATCACTCCCTAGGAATGGAAGCGTCATGGTTATACAATCGTTTACGATCAAATCACCCTCAGGTATTCCCAATACCTGTGCATCCTGCATACTAGAAGACTCAGACTAAACTCGAAGTATTGGATCAACTTTATACTGTCTACTTCATCGTTTTATCAATAAGTTTCTCATTCGATCATTAGGAGTTGGTATCAATCATACACTTTCCAAAAGCGTATATTATACCTAGGTCTTGATAATATACTAAAAGTATATATCAAACCTACAAATTCAGTCAAGCTTCCAAAGAGAGACGACCATGCGCATGGAATTTGATTCTTCCCAATATCTCATGAGTGAGCTCATGTCTTCCGGTTCAGTAACTGAACATGAGAGATCGTATTACTCATATGCCCTTATATGCACACCAGCGCACCGGTGTATAGACCTTGATTAGGTCATCAACCTATTGGTCTGCCAAATGTACACACTCAGACATATAGTAACACATCTGTCTCCGGTCAGAGGATGCGTGCCTATATCATGACAACATACAATATAGGACTTTGGTTATCTCGATCTCGTTAAGTCAACTCTTTGACCTAACTAATCTGACACCTCCGAATCTCTATTCCTATGCAGAGGACCTGCATCAAGAGGTCGGTCAGATATCAGCCTTCAGAGATAAGGATTGTCGTCTCCTACTCAGGCTGGAGATCATCTCTTAACAATCATTTGACGGTGCTTGATGAGTCATCAATCTAACCCTCTAGATATTCATCCAAGCACCAGCCTCCATGATTCAATAATTGAATCAACAGCTGTATGATTATTAAGATGGCCATGGTACATAACCCTAATTGTACTAAGGGACCTATTATGCAAATTATTCATTCTTCATTTCAGATCAGGGAATGATATATGCAATAATATTTATTGCATAATGGCTCGCCGTGGGCTCGCATTTCCAACAATCTCCCACTAGCCCAAAGAGCCATTAATGGGCTAATCATTTAAACCCGCACTCATGTGACAATCATAGGCTATTTAGAAAATAGCTAGGTAAGCTGATCAGTCACTCTGTTCCTGCGAGACTATGCCAAGTCCTTTTATGGCACTTGCATATCCCCAGTAACAGTGCTCGCATCTAATGCGAATGTTGCATCTTATGCAACCAATACTCAATCTAGTTAGTTACAGTGTCTTTGACACTACAGCTTAACAATTATCATAACCAGTATTTCCATAATCCTTATTAGAATACCCTTATTCCTGGAGATCACTATCTCTTAAGGTATCCACAATTAAGACCTTTTAGATCTCTATCTATAAAGTCTTAAGTTTTTGAAGATAAGACTTCGAGATCACTATCTCAAAAATCTTGTCATCTATGAAGATTTTGTTATAACTGCAACCAAGTGTTTTATTTCCATAGTAGGATTAGTAACAGTTTACTATTTCCACTGCATGGCGGTCATCTGGCTTTTGTACACATCTAGCATACACCCGGCTTCTTAGAACTGATGCCCAAGGGCAAGTAGTTCTAGCACTCACTTCCTCAACTCTTTGAGGTGCTATCCTTTTAGATAGGTCAGTACCATATCTTAAGGGATGGAAGCCTTTCTTGGAATTTCTATGAATAGAATATGTCCAAGGTGTACTACAAATGTGACAGTCCAATTATCCTCTTCTCTTGGCTTCTGAACAACTTCAGAACTAATATCTAAGAGATATCTTTGAAATCATATTTCAAGATATGGAATAGCCAGTCCATAAAACACTTATTATAATCCTTATATCATTCTAAATGATTAGAATATCATCTACATTTAGCATGATGAACACAAAGGCACTCCCACTAAGCTTCACATGCTTCATCAAGATTCTATCTGGAATCATAACAATTATAATTCCATCAAATCTTATGGTCCATCTTCAAGAAGCTTATTTGAGTCCATAGATGGATTCCTTAGCTTGCAAACCTTGCTTTCCTTAACCATGAAGCCATGGGGCTACTTCATGTGAATATCCTCAAAGAGGTATTCGTAGAGGAATGCAATATTGACTTACATCTTGAAGATGCAATGGTCAAGTTGTGTAGCCAAGGTTAGCAATATTCTGATGGTTTTAAGCATGATCACCGAAGAGCAAGTCTCATCGCAAGCGATGTCTTCTCTTCCAGTGTGCAGCTCATGGCTACGAACCGTGCTTTGAAGATCTCTACCTTCTCATCAGGTTCCCTTTCTCTTGAAGATCCATTTACACCTTTACAGGTTTTACCCATATAGGTGGATCCTCGAGGGTCCATATACAACACTTGTATATGAAGTCTACATTAGACTTTTATTGCTATCCATCTATCTATGCTATGATCTTCAGAAGCTTCATCACATGAAGTTCAATCATTGTCAGATTTCTCTAACACATGGAATCCATCCTCAAACTCATTTGAAGAGGTATTAGTGTTTCATCTTTAATTGTCCTTTTAGTTTCTAATTTCAGGAGTCTCATTATCTTCTCAAGATTAAATGAGTTCCTACACTTCATTTTCATCTTGATTCTCAAGAGTCTCAACCTCTAAGAATCACATTCTCAGAGATGAGATACTTTAAGAATCTCAAGGTCATAAAGTAGGTATCCAGTACCATCCTTTATTTTCCTAATGAAGCAGCACTCTCAAGTGCTAGATTCCAACATACATGGAACCTTATTAAGGATATACATTATAGTCTCTACTACACATATATACCTGGAAACTAAGGGATAATTATGCTAAAATTCATCATTGATAAGATCATGTCACACATGATCCAATTGTATCTACCTATAACTCTATTGAGTTAAGGTGTGTTAGGAGGATTGAGATAGAAATGATATTCGTATCTCCATAAGGTATTCTTTGAATTTATCTAGCAGGTACTTGCTACCTAGATTAGATCAAATTCATTTTATCTTCCTTCAAACTTTGGTTCTAAACCAAAAATAATGAAATCTTTGAACATTTCAAAGGTTTCTTAGATGAAGAGAAGAAATCTCATATCATACATAATCATCAACAGATATCACATATCCATAATGTTTACTATGATATAGATGATCCGCATACATCAATATGTATCAGATCTTGAATACCTTGACATCTTACACCTTTTCCAAAGAAAGGTATATTGGACATTTTACTTTGAATACAATATTCATAAGTATGTAAGTTTTGAAATTTTAGACATCCTAAAGTTTCATCTCTTACTAGCCTATTGATCAAATCAATAGACAAATGTCCAAGGCTTGATGCTAGATCATTGTCAAATGATCTTCATCCTCCTATTGATCTTAAGGTTTAATTTCAGTATTTAGAAATGTTAATGAACCATTCATTAATTTTCTAATTTAGTGGAGTCCACTAGATTATTAGATTACTATCTGAAATATATCCATCATAACTCTTTATGATAGTTCTATCTCAGAATTCATGTTTATTTCCAACATTTAGAAACAAACAATGAGTGTATTCTTATATCTAGGTCATAGAGACATTCTCTACGACTAAGGGCTCTCCCACTGAAATTAACAAGTCTATCAATCCAACAGAGATTGTTGCAACAATTGCATCAATATCCATGTGGATAACTATAAACCTTAAGATCAGATTTTCCAGTCTTCTAAAACATATGCAACCCATTGCAAGTGTTCTTAGAAGATTAAGATACAATTATTAGACTTTATCTTATCAAATAAGAAAGTCAATTTCAATGATTTATGTAAATTATTTTGATGCTCTATCTGAGTCCTTCTCTAAGGATTCTTGATAGACTTGATAGTCATACTATCAACACATCAACTTATTGCAGTTTTGGCATTCATCCAACTCTTTGGATGTCATATGGAAGTTACAGAAGTCCAGTCAACTCTTTGATTTTCCTTCTTTCTTGGGTCCCACCCATGCTTCCACTGCGCTCCCTTTATCTATAAGCAACCATTTCTTAAGACTAAGGATCTCTTATGTTAAATTCAAAAGAATTCAATGTAAGAGCATTTCAACATTTATACATGCTTCATTACATTCATACAATATGAATATTATGAAGCTTCATGAATAACTAAAGTATAGACAGTAGAATGATGACACTCATCATCTACATCCATCTAAACTCTTAAAACATTGGTTCGGGTAGGTATTCAAACATTTTTAATACATCATCTCTTATAGAGCTACCATTCTACATGATGTAGTGAACCATGTCATTCATGATAAATGTCAAGAGCACATATGTATGCCAGAATATCTTCATTGATTTTATAAGGATTATTTGACAATTGTGATCATCATCGACATGTAACTTCCAAAGTACATCCGATGAGAGATCAAGACAATAGAGACATACAAACCCTAGTGTTGTAGTCCTATCCATTTAATTGTCATTCGTCATTATTATGAGGAAACTTGCACATTGCAACCACATATATTATGTGTCCAACTACAAGTACAATATCTGGATCATGAGTCCAATCCATGATATTCTACTGGTTATTATTGAGTATATCATTGAGTGGGTTTTAATGAAGGATTATCTGAAATAAGAAATTTGTATAAATATATAAATATATATATTTTACTTTGATTTAGGATTTTTCATCAAAGTTGTCTTGCCTTGTCAACACTGAAAGTTCATTCCCTTAATCACTTTCAATGTAAGAGATATACTTATCATTATATCTCAACAAGATCTGGGATCTCCTTACTTATCTTTGTTACATCCCAATAATATGAGAATCTGCAACTCGGATAAAAAGAAGCGGGAACACATTCCGCCTTGCAAGTCCAACTTGCATTTCCCAATTCGGTCTTTAACACCCGGGTCCACCACCCCTAAGGTGATGTTGACCCGTCGTTAATTGAACCAACCGTCAACAAGAATAGTACTCGCTATACGCAATCCAATATCACCCCAATAATATGAGGATCCAATATTGGGGTCACTACGTATACGGCCTTACTCTTTCGAGAAGCAAAGAGGCCAATCTAGATGCGCTTGCATACAGGAGCTGTCACTTCGGACAGGCGTCTCCTACATACAATCCCTGGCGACGGAACCCTTCGCCTTGACGGGAGACCATGGATGTCACTTATGTGATCCTCCATATCATATTCAAATTCTAATTAATCATTATGAATCATATTCATTATGATTAATTCTTCCAAGGAAAATAACATCTCTGTTCATAATAGAGTGTTTCAATTTGAATTGGATTCCAATTAATCTAATCATATTAAATTAATGATCTAATTAATATCCAACAAACATTTTATTGTTACTTGAATTATGGTATTATCTCAAATATGTATTATTTTGAATTTTAATAATTAGAAATACATCATGATTTCTTAAGCATTATACTAACCCTACCCGTTGTCATGGCCAGTACCGACGAGAGTGGGACGGACCACATACGTTGCAACCCGCAACCCCAATGCTCTCCGACTAGACACCATATGCACCTCGGGAAAGGATAATGCAAAATAAATCACTTTGTATTTGAGATGATCATCTGTTCTTCAACCGAAATTATACCATATAATAATAATCAAAAAAATTTTGATTAACATTATAATGAGATTTGCTAAACAAATCCCAAGTCCTATTCAAGCAACATTTTTGTTGGAATGTTGATCATGTAACCAATTAGTGATCTAGATCACATCTAATCAATTACTGGTTAAGGCAATGTCATTTAGGGGAATAATTATCATTAAATATTTCATAAATATTTATGTACAATTATTCCAGGAAATTAAACATTTTAATTTCATCAATTGATTAAATGACAATCACTATACAAGCATCAAGTTTGATGAATGTGTTTCCAATTAAGATTTAGATCAAATCTAATCAATTAATTGGTTGAGGCCAAGTCAATTACGTAAATAATCATCTTCCAATATTTCACAAATATTTTTCATGATTATTTTACGAAATTAACAATTAATTTCACTAAATGACAATCACTTGGTTCTATATTAGGACTATAATTTCAGCAGTGACCCCTACTTACTAAAATTAGCATATCTCAATCATATTAAATCCAAATTAGACAAAATCAATTTTCACAGATTGCTAACTTGATTTAGGACAGAACTCAAGTGATGTTATACGCATTTCGAGGCAAGTCTAAACAGTAATTAACATTTTAATCACGTTCAGATCTACAGTTCCCGCAACAGTGCATACATGTTCATTAAAACAACCATATCTCGAGCATACGAAATCCGATTTACGCAAACTCAGATCCTATGGTTTCCTTATTTAATGGGGAACAAAATCCAAGTATTAAATTCGTGTTTAAACAATTTAAACAGGGCCGAATTTATTTACTAAACAGATCTGCGAAATCAAATGCGATGAAAACTTTTGCGACCTTAACGAACCCAAGTCGTCCTCGGTTTTCGAGTCATATTCAAAACCATCAACCTGGCTTTGATACCACCTGAAGTATATGGAATTATCCTCAAGCCCATCAGGGAAGCTTGATCGTCGTATTGGATACGACGAAGAACTACTAGTCGCACTAGTTGTTCGGTGCAGCGGAATTTAAAAATTTTATTCGATGAAACCACATGATCCGAGAACCATTCTCAGATCGTTTCATCTATAACCACAACAAGTATAATTCAATACCTCTTTGAAGTGTGGTTGATCAAGTTTCTAAAGAAAGAGACCTCCTGTCTCAAGTCCGATCGTCGGCGAGACCGCTTGCGAGCGCGGGGATGAACCGCGTTGTCCTCGCAATCCAAGAAGTTGATCCAAGCGTGGTTGCTCCTGATCTCATCGTACGAGATCGAATGTCTCCTTCGTGAGTGCAGCACTCCAAGAAGACGGAGAACCGAAGAACATCGAAGCGGCGGCGCGGTAGCGAAGGCGATGACGATTCTCTCCTCTAGGGTTTGGTGGTCGGCCACCAATTAGAGGGAGAGAGGGTAGACGTGTACCAAGAAAGAGAGAGAGAGAGCTCCAATATTCATGTAAAGAGAGAGCATGGTATGCCTCTCTATTTATAGGGTTTTGGGATCCATGGATCTCAATCCATGTGACATGTAAAATCAATGGATGAGATTGATTTATGTCAATCCAATGGTCAAGATTGTTGTTGGTAAAACCAACAAATTTAGGTCAAAATATATTTGACAAAATCAAATATAAATTATTCCTAAATCAAGCCAATAAATAAGGAGAGAATGTACATGGAGATTTCATCTCCATGCACATTCCATGTGGACGGCCACACATTCCTATTAGGAATGGTGTGCCGCCCATACCTTCCAGGGAGAGAGCAATCTCATGGAAATCCATGAGATTGCATATCTCCTTGAAAATCTCCTTTATTTATTTCCAACAACTTTTGTTGGCTTTTATTCTTCAAAAATAATTCACAATTATATTTGAGAATATTGCAATCTTGCCATGGAAAAATTGTGAATCATATTCACAACCCAAAACAAAATATAATTTACATTGTCAATTAATTACACAATGTGTATCCAATACACATAATAATTAATCAACACATATAAATTATAATTGGCTCTCTCTAATACATTATAAATCGCATTTATAATATATTATGAATAATTGGATATTTCTATCCACATTTTTCTTATCCATAATAATTAAATCACATTTAATTATATTGGATGATTTCTTCACACACCAAGATGATTAAATCACATTTAATCATTATTTCTTCATTGCTTCGATCTTATGGAATTATTCTCGAACCCTTCAAGAATAATGCGATCTCTCTTCAGATACTTGGAGATAAGGACAGGGTGATTGTATTGTTCCACGTATAGTGACATGGATATTGAGATCATATCTCAAATCCAGATCGCGGGCCTCCCATAGATGCTTGATTAAATCAAGACCGTAAATCTAATCTTCTCATTGTATCTGAATCACATTCAGATCAATGTCCAACACTTGGACCAAGATCAAATCACTTCTCTACTGAGAGGAGTCACTAAAATCCATACCTGTTTCATCACTCCCTAGGAATGGAAGCGTCATGGTTATACAATCGTTTACGATCAAATCATCCTCAGGTATTCCCAATACCTGTACATCCTGCATACTGGAAGACTCAGACTAAACCCGAAGTATTGGATCAACTTTATACTGTCTACTTCATGATTTTATCAGTAAGTTTCTCATTCGATCATTGGGATTTGGTATCAATCATACACTTTCCAAAAGCGTATATTATACCTAGGTCTTGATCATATACTAAAAGTATATATCAAACCTACAAATTCAATCAAGCTTCCAAAGCGAGACGACCATGCGCATGGAATTTGATTCTTCCCAATATCTCATGAGTGAGCTCATGTCTTCCGGTTCAGTAACTGAACCTGTATGATCCCTTTGAGAGATCATATTACTCATATGCCCTTATATGCAAACCAGTGCGCCGATGTATAGACCTTGATTAGGTCATCAACCTATTGGTCTGCCAAATGTACACACTCAGACATATAGTAACACATCTATCTCCGGTCAGAGGATGCGTGCCTATATCATGACAACATACAATATAGGACTTTGGTTATCTCGATCTCGTTAAGTCAACTCTTTGACCTAACTAATCTGACACCTCCGAATATCTATTCCTATGCAGAGGACCTGCATCAAGAGGTCGGTCAGATATCAGCCTTCAGAGATAAGGATTGTCATCTCCTACTCAGGCTGGAGATCATCTCTTAACAATCATTTGACGGTGCTTGATGAGTCCTCAATCTAACCATTTAGATATTCATCCAAGCACCAGCCTCCATGATTCAATAATTGAATCAACAGTTGTATGATTATTAAGATGGCCATGGTACATAACCCTAATTGTACTAGGGGACCAATTATGCAAATTATTCATTCTTCATTTCAGATCAGGGAATGATATATGCAAAAATATTTATTGCATAATGGCTCGTCGTGGGCTCGCATTTCCAACAATACCTCTACAGATTATATGAGCGGCTCCCTCACCCACTGATACATTGTTACTATGAATGTTTTAATGTCTCAATGTAGGACCAACAATTGGTGATCTCCTCACAAATATCTCTCACAAAGATTGTCGTGAATCCATCCTTCATATGCATGACCACAGAGAGAACCATCCCTTGGCCACTCCTCACTTTCAGCCCCTCCATTTCTAGGATAACATCTTCTCCTTGAATTTTAGGAATAAGACAACTACTCTCTTGCATGAGACCTATGACATACTTGTTTTGATCTAAACTTACAATTATGGCCATCCATTGAATTGGTGTCATTATATTTGAGATATTTTGGCCACCCTCCCCTTCACCACCTCTCTCGTATTATCTTAGACCCCATGTTCCCCATAACTTCTCCAAACCCCAACCAATGGTTCCCTGATTCATCACTCCAGTCAAGACTTTTGGGCTCGAGGCAATGAAGTTTAACCATACTGCTAGCGACTGCCATCTTCCCCTTTACCTTCCTTTTGACCAATTCCCTTTCTACCTACTCCTTCCCCCTACTTATCGGGTTATGTACTTCCTCCTGTATGTCTTGTCCCATCCTATATTGACCATACTTAGGCTAATAAGGAATAATATTTTACCCGCGGCGATGCCTTCAAGCAGCAATACATGGTTGGCGCTTTCTCCTTAATCTTCCATAAGATGCAAGAGAATGTTGAAATGTTGATGAGTCATAACATCAACATGGATAACTAGAATAATGAATATAAAAAATTCACCAACACTCAATCTGAGTCACTCTACAATCTCTTGCTTGATGTTGATAAGCTAAAGAAGCCTAGTCCTCCTCCTGACCTAGACAACAACTTCCTCCTCCTCCCACGAGGAACTACACTCCCCACCACCCTTCTTGATCTTTCAATTTTCCTTCTATAGGAAATCATATTGAGATTCAATAACCGGAAAAGAAGAAGAGGAGGAGGAGGAGGAGGAGGAGGAGGAAGATGATGAAGACGACTCCTCTGACTCCATTGATAGTGGACATAGTAGTGAGACCCAACATCGTATAATTGAAGGAAGCAAACATCCTTGCGTACAACCTTCTCCTTGTAATTTTGTTGATAGCGATTATAATCTATCATTTAGTTCTCTTGTAGTTTTCTATTTTTTTCTTTTTTTGTTTATCCTTATGTATGGGAACATTGTTTGTGTACTACAAATATTTTGTATGGGTTCCTCTTTGTTTAATGGAATTTTATGCATAATATTCTTAAATTATTCACTTATCTTTCTCTTTGTTTTAAATTGATTTCAACAAGGTGGAGAAAAAAGTTTAATGTTTAGAAGAAAAAATTGTTTAATTAACTTAATGAGAGAAAAATAAAAAATGTTAGTTGATTGCTTAATTAAATTATGCTTTATTCCTAAGTCTAAGGAGAACTAAAAAGGAGAATTGAAACTTTAATAAAATTTGATTACTTAGTTAATTATGCCTTATCTCTTTGTCTAAGGAGAACTGAAATTAAGAATTGTAACTTCGATAAATTTTTTGTTATTTCTCATATCTTTAGGGGGAGATTTGCAAAAGTAAATCTTTAATCTTGTTGATGCGCCTTCTTTCTAAAAATTTAAGCAAATATTTTGTCATCATTAGAGGCGAAAGAATATTAGTCAATATTAGTCCTTTGTTTCTCAGAACTCGTGCTTATTCTCTCTTATACTTGATTTTAATGATGACACATGCCTATTTCAAGTCTCTCGTATATTATTGTGTCCTTAATTTGCAGCATATAAGTTATTACACGTTTTTAAGTAGATATCAAAAGATCAAAGGCATGTTTCATGATGCCTTATTATTGTTACAACTTGATGTATTTTGATTATGAATAATTATATTTTGTGTATCAATCGTAAGCTCAATGTATCAACATAAAGAACTTTCCAAATCAGGAATAGATTATACCAACTCAAAACTTAACCTGATCGAACAACTTCGACATCTAATCAACTAGCATGATTGACCATCTTTGACATCAGACATATCATTATTTTATAGCTTTTATTACAAGATCGAGCTTCAAGAAATAGTGAATGGTCTTATTAAGACCAATTCAGTCACGTTTTCATGTTCTAGCCCCCGCAGAAAGCTCCAATATGTTGTCCATACTTTCTTCTTCCCCCTCATGTACACCAGATCAATCAACTCTTGATTGACCATTTGAGAGCCTTGAGTGATCATATTCTGGATTCGTCTCAATGGCTCTAAAATGGCTACTTTAAATTGATCAATAAATATTAACTTGATTGATCATCCCTAGCATGATCAATCATATGTGTTTTACTTATTGATCACCTCATTGAATCTTCTTTGATTCTTTACCATATTTTAGTCCAATAGACATGTTTCAAATGTTCGACTCTACCATTATACAAAGGACCCCATACACATTGTTGAAAGACACAAAACATCTTACAATAATAAAGAGAAGTCTTTTAGAGTTGTTCTCTTCTCTCTCTCGTCTTTTTTTCAAGGTACTAAACATTTTAGAGAGATTTCAATTTTTGATAACTATTTTGATCATTCAGAATTGCATGTGCTCTCCACAACATTATTTGATTGTCTCCAGGTTCTGAAGTTCCTCTTCAGCTAATTAGACATTCTTCATGCATCAATGTGAGACCCTGTATGTTTGTCCTAAATTCTGAAGTATTTTTAATTCAAAAAATTTAAACGTCATTTTGTAGAGCTCATCAATATCTTTCCAGCGAGCCTAAGAACATCAAATTCTGGCATTCCTATACCAAGATATTGATATTTCAAATTGGGTGATTAAGATCCATATATGGATCCGAATCGGGTCCGAATTTTGGATCCGTTTTCACCTCTCCTTCTATAAATAGGCTATGACAAGTTGCCCTCTCCAAAATCTAGATACCTCCATCCTTTCCCCTCATAGGAGCACCACCACCTTGGGTGTATTAATCGCTGGAGGGCTGATGTCGACGTCAGAGAAGGTGCTTCGATCGAAGATCTGCAACAACTATCGCATAGGAGAGATGGAGGTCACCATTGTGCATGCATCTGAGCTGCGATAAGTGGCGGAAACACCGTTTCTGTGCGAGCAGAGATCCCGTGGGAACATCCTCGGAGATAACGATAAATACCTTCCTCTTGTTGTTGGGTTCCACATTTTTTCCTATATTCTTGAAAAACCATAGAACTGTAGTTTTCTTTGTGTGGGATATTATGTGTGGGGTTTCATACTCATCTGCTCTTATCTTGTCGAGTACAAATGGCATATGTTGAAGCATGTAGTGCCCATAATATGATCAATCTTTCTTTAGTAATATCACTCATCTAGAACCTATGTGAATAGAGTGGTTGATGAATCTCAGATTCAGCACTCTAAAAGTCATGAATTAAGCTAAAATCCCTAAAATTCATTGGCATTTCTTCACTTATATGGCATAATTAGCATTCACGCATGTTTTGATAAAAATGGAATTTTATCACTTATTATTGCACAAAATAAGAAGCCAAAAATCACAATCCAATTGACCTCTAAATAGCCTAACTTTCCTGATTTTTAACTAATTCATGCTAACTCTAATTGACCCAAAACTACCTCTACTATGTACATATTACTAACAAGAATAAATAAAAAAGACAAAAAAACACTAACCTAAATAAATGGACCAAAAACCCAAACCATAGTTCTAGGATTTTCGGACTAAAACCTTGATATCTTCTCTATCCAAGGTCTGTTTTGATCCTACTCATTTTAAACTAATGTACATTCACATATCTTCAAAACAAGACCAAGTTCATGTAAATCGGAGCTCATATGTGAAAGTGGGATTTGGGTCTCTTTTTTACATTTTATATTTTAGCGGTTTTTGACCTATTATTTTATGTAGATAATTAACACATTTTATTTTGTTTCTTTTTCATTTGTCTTCTTTGATAAAATTTTTATTAAAATGCACAAAAATCTAAATCCAAACTAAGCTTGAAATCAAAGAAACTAACAGTCTGAGTCTTCACTAACAGTCTGTACAAAAAATGTCTTTTTCATAGTTTATTTTATTTATTCTTTTCTTAATTAATAAAAATCCAAAAAATGGATTAAAGTGAATATTTATTTTTGATTTTATCATTTTTTTGGATTTTTATCTGATTTAAAAATGACAAAAAATTATAAAACCCAAAAATCAAGGTGCTCTATGTATATAGAGGACCCAAAAAATATTAGTTTGTGCAATTGACCAATGTTGGTTTTGGTTCCTTGATGCAAGTTGTAGATCTCATTGAGACGAGCAATTTTCGTGAAGAAACTTTTTTGATCGAGTTCATTTACTATTTATTCCAGAAGTATCTTTCTATTTTATTTCTGAATTTTTCTGGGGCTAACACGTGGCCGCTCCTGGAGCCGCCACGTATCACCCGTTTTGGGCCTTTGTTATTTCATTTTTTATAAATAAAATAAAATATTAAAAAAAACTCCACCACATGGCTTCATCTGGGTCGTCCGATCTTTGGTCGATCGGACGGCCTAGGAGTCACCTCCTTCCTCCGCCCATCTCTCTCACTTTCCCAAAATCAACTTCCGTCGGCCCTCTCCTCAATCTCCGTCGCCGCCTTCCAGATTTGGTCGCCGCCGCCTATCGTCCCGCAATCGAATCCCCCTCGTCTCACAGATCTCCATCAGATTAATCTCCCAACCACCTCTGCGATCTCCTCCGCCGCCAATCATTTTCTTCTTTCCATAAGTCGTCGACCCTCCTCATCTTATAAAAAGCCATCGTCGACCGCCGATAGAGAACGACGCGAGGAGGTGACAGCTTCGACGCCCCCCTACGACGAGGTCCGATGGCCTAGCCACCGTTGCAGCTCGGCCTTCCTCCGTTGATACTGCTCTGCTCCGGCATTGCACCGTTGAGCCCGCTACCACTGCAACGCACCACCTCCCCCTCCACATCCACTCATCATCCCCGCACCTCTTGGTGCTCCGCCACATCTCCGCTCATCTTCACCAAACTTCTCCGCTTTATTCATCGACCATCGTCATCAACCATATATGCTCTGACAACAACTTCGGCAACGCCTCAACTCTTTCATCCATGCACGCCGTCCACCTCTGCAAGTTCACCATTCCTCAACAGCATACGCATCACCTTCCAACTTGCCTCCTGCACCTCTGCCTCACTACAACACTCTGGGAGAATCATCGTCGTCTGAAGCTTCATCGACAAACTTCTGGAAACACAATCTTCATCGACGCCCAAGATATCTCGCACTTCAACAAACGACTTCTATCGCTTCAACGTCAAGTGATTCCATCGCCATATCCTTGATTGTGGCGTGTGTTACCCAGTTGAGGTTTCTCCTCGCCGACGGTTTCACCTCCACCGCATCGTCCAGCCAAGCCACTGCCATAGACACCGTTGAATATTAGTAATTGTAATGTACATCGTTGTGTGCTCTAATCAATGGGAAAAAATATCAAGATCAATGTGGTAGTACTCAAACGATGATTAAAATAATAAATTAAATTTAGTGATCATGTAACCCATTGTATTAGAATAATTTGATATATTCCGATTTATACAATTTATGCAAATGACATTAGATAGAGTTACATACACATTATTTGCCTACCCCTACATTAGTTATTATAGTGTTTGTCTCGTTACTGGGCAATGGCTCTTAACATTACCCTCATGTGAACCCAACAGGTGTAGCTAAGCAGTAGCGACATCAGTAGCGACTTTGAGAAGATCGAACTTTTCACATCATAGTTGCACAAGACATGGTGCATTTACTTAGAGTAATTTATTTGCTTCCGAGACAATGTAATGAGAATATTTGAATTCTTTGAGAGACTATGTAATATGTAATGTTCATATAACAATATCTTGCATCTCATTTCGGACATGGACTTGATGATAATGATTAATGAAAATGAATGTTGCGGTTACATTTCATTTTATATTATTCTTCTGTTGTTATATATATTTCAAATGTTGATCTAATGTGTATAAGATGGCTTGTTGAGTATCAGAGATCATGGGTGTATGTGAATCGTAGGTTTGTCGCTCCCGTCTCGTCGATTTCGATAGCCGGAAGAACGTTGCGTCACAATCAACACTATTAATGATATTTTCAAGTGATATTGTATTATTCACATGTGATGGCTTTTGTAAGGGACAATGATATTGCTTGTTCTCATATCTAATATTACTGCTAAGTAATATATATATATATATATATTGTTGACACTTTTTACTAGAAAACTTGGTAATATCCAAGTGTGCAGACCATTGAAATTTGCCCAATCCAAGAAGGTCAAGGATATTTGGAGTCTAGCCAATCCTCGATGTTGACAATGGTATCTGATCCGCTAGTGTTGACTTTGGTGTTTGATCTAGGATTGTAAAATATTTTGGTGTTTGATCTAGAAGATTTGTAAATGGTTGAGTTATTTGCGTAAATAGCTCAGTTTAGCAAAGCACTTGATCTACTTGGCTGATCAGCAATCATAAGTTAAAAAGACTTGGGGTTGTGGTTTTTACCAAATTGGGTTTCCACACCAACGAGCATGTATATTGTGATTGCTTGTCTAGTTTGCTAGCTTAACTCTATTAAATTCCACAATTTATTTTAATCTACCATATTCATTGAATACCACTATTCACCCCCACTCAGTACCGCTGCAATCCATGCATTCTCATTATTTTCCTAGATGACAAAGTCAAGATGTGGCTTTCTCAACTAAAGTGAGTGGAACAGACTTCTACTTAAATCATTTCCTATGCAGTTCCTTTAAATACCATTGTATAATACTATTTCTTAAACTCATGGAGATGAAAGTGCAGTTCTTCGTACATAATGCCATGGTATTATAGATTCAAATGAATGGAAGAGATTCCAAATTCAAATTTCCACTGGTTCCCCTAGAACTCTGGATGTACAATCCAAGAATCTTTCACCTGAGCTCATGGGTCATTGAGTGAATGCATAATTGAAACTGATTCATTCTTTGTCACTATTAGTTTTTCTTCTCTTATGTTCATCATACTGGTTATCTTCTCCGTCATCTCAACTTTCACTCAGGTTTTGTTCTTTCAACTTGCCTCTCGATGTCATTAAAACTTCGAGTATCCTAGTGGTTCTTGCTCTGACAAAAGAATGTGAAAGAGGATTAGAAAAAGGCTGAGTATACAGAGAAAATGAAGAAGATAAATCGATCAAAGTCTCAACCTAGAATGGATAAGTGACATTGAAGATGTAGGGGACATGGAAGAGGTGCCTCGACCCACAAGATCTAGGCCTCAAAATCATTGTTCCATCATCTTCGAAGAATGGGAGGATATATGTGAATCTAAGATCAAAACTATGCAAGTGCACGGAAGAAAATGCATGCCACAAATGAAAAACAAAACAATCATTTACTCAGTTCATGTTCAATTTGCTGAAATCCATAAAAGCCCAGCTCAGTTGGATTGTTTTAATTATAGTTTGAATTATCACCAAGCTATGAAAGTACATTGTTTATCTTTTTGTAGTTCACCATATATAACCAATGTCACAATTATACTTGAGTTTGCTTGATGATTCTTTATTCACAGATCTATCGAGTTTCAGATATCATACTAGAATGTACCAACGATACATATATCAACGATATGTATAGCATACACTCACAATTACGCCTGTCCCAAAGTAGAATACCGATGATACGTATATTAAACAAACACCCTTTGCAGAGTACATCAGTCGATATCATTGCCGAAGTTGCACTGAGTCAAATAAACTAGAGTGCCACTCAGTCCTCGGAGTAGTTTACGTCGAAAGGTGGGTGCAATCACCAGCCTAAAGTAGTAAGAGTCTGGCTTCGGGTGAGTCAATATCCCAACAACATTGATGGAGATCCTTGTGATGTCTGGGTCGGTGGGTGTTTCTCAAACTATGCTCTTTCCGAGACTTCTATTGGTACACACATCACATGCATACAACCACAGATTTGAGCTTTGTCACATAGATATCATATATCTCCCTCATTCTAGAATGTACCTACAAGCAATGACAGGGTTGTGACCTGAAATCAAATTATTATTCGATAATTATTTTAGGGTTTCGTCTTTCAAAAATCAAAAGTTCGTTTTAGTTTTCTAGTTTTCACTTTCTTAATTGTTTGCAATGAAATGTGTGGCTTCAATTCCTTTATGAATATGTTTTAGTTTGACAATATGTTTGTATATATCCGTGTCATGGAAGGGATATTTACACTCATAACCTGGAGTAATTTCATAATTACATACATAGCCTTGCATTATCTCGAATTACATGAGAATTCCCAAGTAGTCACTCCGTCTCACTCCCATAACCGTCCCTTAGTTTAATCCATTAACTCACTGACACCATTGAGTTAATATAACCTATGTTCCATCCAACGAATATTATTAAAATCAAAACAAAATTAAATTAAAAAACCCTAACCCCCTCCCCTCTCCTCCTTCAGCACCCTCAACCCTCCAGACATGTGGCCCGTGCCCCCACTCCTCCAGCGTTATCGTACGAAGCCGCCTCCGCTCCAACCTCCTCTGCCCGAGCCCCCTCCCCTCCAATCACAACTCTACCGGAAACCCTCTCCACTCATGTCCAGTTCCATAGGTTCAGGTTTTTAGATGGAATAGGAATCAAGAGCTCCACTTGTGTCCTCTTTTTGCTCATCCTCCTCTCCTTCATCGACCCTAACTATGGCGACAACAACCTCGCTCTAAACCAAGCTCTCACCATGGACGACACCCTCGTCTCCAATAACGACAAATTTGTAGTTGGCTTCTTCAACCTGTCAAGCTCATCAGATCGATACTTGGCACTCAAGTAGAAGAACACTACCCCCGGCATGGTATGGATCGCCAACAAGCAGAACCCCATCACCGACCCCATCTGCTCACTCAACCTCACATCCGTTGGAGGCCTTGCCATACACGACAAGGTCACTCTCGTCCAGTAGTTGTAGAAGCCCAGAAGCAACAACTATAATTCACTACAGCGCATCAACAACGACAACCTCATGGTACATGACGCCAACAAGTCCATCTTATGGCAAATCTTCGACTCCCCTTCGAACTTGTTGCTACCGTCGATGAAGATCATCCTGAATATGAAGACCAACAAGCAACATCTCCACCTGGAAGGGTCCGAGCAACCCCCCTGTCGACTACGTGTTCTTTGTGCTATGGCAAAGCCAGTTCGATCGTACAAGTTGTACATCGTAAGCCCCAACGACACCATCTACTATCATCTGGGTCCATGGAACGAGATCCATCTCAATGGGGTTCTCGGTCTGCAGAACGACCTCACAGACGGGCTCCTTCAAGTATCACTTCACCATCACACCAAAGGAGATCGGTTACAGCTATAAGACGACAAGAGACATGAGGACTCGTTATTATCGTCATGGAGGAAGGAGTGATCAATGTCACCTTTAGCAATATAATTCAATTCAAGGGGCAAAATGGTCAACTTCAACAGATTCCGTCAAAGATAATGAAGAGAATGGGTGGAAGTTAACATAATGTCATATTATGTAAGAGTTAACCCATTACTCAAGGTTTCTCATGTAGTTCACGATTACATAGGATTATGTACGTAATTACAAAGTTACCCAAGGTTATGAGTGTAAATATCCTATTATAGAAACACTTCGAATACATATGCAAGTTTAGACTTCTATATAGAATTTTTATCAATCTTTATATGTGAAGGAGCGTGGAGTAGGCACATTGTAATTACAGTGCCTACAAGTGGCATTTATATTTAAACTTTCCAACAACATCGTAATCCAATGATGGTCTATTGTTTTGCTAACTTCAGGCTTGAATGAAGGTGAAAGAGTTCCTAATATACATTTTTCTAAAATTCAAATAAATAAACGAACTAATTGTGAGTCTTATTGGGATTTCATGCACAAAGTTTCACTTGATTTAATAATTAAACTAAAGGCTCGGCTATGTCAATGGTGTTGTGTTGTCTAATAAACTTTTTATGTTGTGGTTATATTCGTAAAAGTTTCAATGCAAAATCATAAAATAAATTTAAATTGATTAAGAATAGCACCTAATACAAACTACTTAGAACTACATTTAATTTTTAAACATGTTTTTTCAATGTGTAAACATAACTCCTTTGATTTTCTAGATTTTATGATATATTATACACAATATTGATATTATATGCAATATATTTATTACTATAATAAAATTATTATCTTCTATATTATAATTTCTCGCATATTTCATCCACTACCTGATGTCTTCTACATACTAATAAAATCAAGTAGACACAGAAAAAGGGGTAATAGCAATCACCTCTCCCTCCATAACTTCATATTTCATGCCAATGTCTTATTTCCTTTAATGAAGCTTATTCCACTATAACTAAAACTAGTCCACACTTGATCTTAATGTCCCATCCCCTAAACTTCTGTGACATATTTCCTAACAAATGTCTCGTCTCTTTCCTGCCAAGAATCAAGTTTAACCGAATTGGAGGATCCCGAGTTCAGAAGTATGTCCGTGCAGCATTTGCAAAAACACACAAAAAAATAAGTCACAAGAAATATTTAATTGAGTGATATGAATATATATATATAGGGTAAAATGGAGCTGCCCCCATAGGTGGAGCTAACTTGGCTCCCCCGTGCCATTTCGTCCTCTTTTTTATTTTTTTAATCAAGTAAAACTTTAATGACATAATATAGGGATATAGTGATGAAATTCCACGGAAGAAATTTTCAAAAACAAATTAAAAAAACAGGCAAAACGACGCTGGGGGAGCCAAGTTAGCTCTCCCAGGGGGCAACCCCATTTGACCCATATATATATATATATATATGAGAAAAGGGAGCCTACACCCAGGGGTGTAGGTAACTACCTACACACAACTCATTTTTTCATAGACTTTTGATTTTTTTGAAATAAAATCTTGGGAGAATTAGATCACTATGTACCACCATGGTATCATTCAAAATTCAACTTAATTCGAGACTCCCATCATCTTCATCAAGACTATCAAATTTTAACGGTCTCAGAATTACTGAAATTGACCCCTTCTAGATGAATGTGTTAGGAATGTTTGTTTTGTATGAAACTTTAAACACATATTCCTCTCAATATATTTAGAAAATCCCCCTAAAGTTTCATTCAAAAAAACTCAAAAATCATGCAAAAAAAAAAGGCCGGGTGTAGGTAGTTACCTACACCCTGGGCTTAGGCTCCCAGCTATATATATATATATATATATATAGATATATATATATATAGAGAGAGAGAGAGAGAAAGAGAGGTGATCGTATGAGAGCAAGGGGTTATGAGAGCATGAGAGGAATCAATATAGACATCAGATCTCACTTTTCGCCAATGGTGAGGATTAGCTTTTTAAACCCACTTTATTTATTACCTTGCTACGTCATTTTGCCTTCCCACCTCCCTTTGGTCAAAAGGCTCCTTCCGTTCCCTCGTCTCCCTCGCCCACTGTCCTCCCATGCGTGCAGCCTTTGGTACCCCCAATCCCCTGACTCCGCTGCTCCTCGCTTCCATCTTTTCCCGGTGGCTTGCCGGATTGCCGCTCCTCACTTCTATTTTTTCCGGTAGCTTGCCGGAATGCCGCTCCTCGCTTCTACCGGATGCCGTTTCTTGCTTCTATCTTTTTTATTTTGTGGCTTGTCACTTTGTCAGGGTGCCGCCCTTGCAACCCCCCTTCCTCGGCATGTCGCCTCCTCTCCTGCTCCCTCGCACACAGCCCCCTCTTGAATATGCTTTTTCTCTTGGTGTATTTCTCCATGGAGTTTGATTGTATATTAGTAATAAAATTTCAAAATAGTACGTCTGGAAGTTGAAGCCGTTGGCAGGTAAAGTCTGGAAATTCCAAAGTCTGGAAATTGTTGTTCTTAGCTTACACACCTGGAAGATTAAATAAAAATAATAATGTTACACAACAAAATATACACCAGTAATCATGTAACATGAGAAATGCCTGAAATCAGTTCGTAACTGGTGGCGTTGAACTCAAGCATATAGATATTACCAGTCCCTTTCCTCCGAAAAAAGCAAGCAGATTTGAAGATAGGAAAATCATAGCCATGTTGATGTGTCTTCCTTTAACGGAGTCAGACTTACATGGGATCATTATGCATGCTTTAGATAAAATGAACAACTACATGCAGAAGCTGCAGAACCTAATGCTGTTGATGAGCAGCTTCCCATACCAGATGATGTCTGAAGTAGCTCCAAATGGTCATGAGCTTAGTTCAATATCTTGACACAAGTCAGCATGGTAAATGGTCACGAACCAAATTCCCATCCGCCACCTCCTTCATTGTTCCAGTCCTATGTTTTCCCATCAATATCAATATCATGGATTATGCCTCCAATGTTACCAGCTCCAGATGGTCACATTTCAAAGAATTCCTTTCATGGAAAAATACATTAAAAATCAGACATAATACATCAGAACTCTGTGTTTTTTTTATCGTAAACATCAACAACTGCAACCTTAATCGGTTACGTTTCCGAGATCATCATTTTTTCCTGGTTGCCATTAATTATTACTTCTTTCAGAACTTTGATACCATCCATTTGAAAATGAACGTTCTAGCATAAAATCATGCCCAAGCAAGCATCTCAATCACGGCACTCCAGCAAGCCACCGAAAAAGATAGTCGCAATGAGCAGCACTCCGATAAGCTATCGAAAATAAACAGAACTTAGGAGCGGCATTCCGACAAGCTACCGGAAAAAATAGAAGCGGGGAGCGGCATTCCAGCAAGCCACCGGGAAAAGATGGAAGCGAGGAGCAGCGGAGTCAGGGGATCAGGGGTACCAAAGGCTGCACGCATGGGAGGACAGTGGGAGAGGGAGACGAGGGAACGGAAGGAGCCTTTTGACCGAAGGGAGGTGGGAAGGCAAAATGACGTAGCAAGATAATAAATAAAGTGGGTTTAAAAAGCTAATCCTCACCATTGGTGAAAAGTGAGATCTGATGGTCTATATTGATTTCTCTCATGCTCTCATAACCCCTTGCTCTCATAGGATTACCCCTATATATATATATATAGAGAGAGAGAGAGAGAGGAGTGATCCTATGAGAGCAAAAAATTGTGAGAGCATGAGAAGAATGATTCAGGACCACGTGATTCTGTTTTCTCTCCTAGTATTCTCTCATGTGTGAATCATGTGGTCCAGAATCATCCCTCTCATGCTCTCACAACTTTTTGCTCTCATAGGATCACTCCTCGTACGCATATATATATATAGGAGTGATTCTATGAGAGCAAGGCTATTTGAGAGCATGAGAGCAATCAACTTGGTCCGTTGGATCATACTTTCCATCAGTGGCTTGGATTAAAAACCTACTTTTTCTACCAATCCCAGACCCTCTGCATTCCCCATCTTTATTCCCTTCTCTGCAAACGGCTGCACCTTCCTCTCCGGGATGGCATCTTTCCGTCAAAGACATCAATGGCTCCACATCCTCCTCAGGCTCGCTGGATCATTATCATTACGATTACGTCCATTACCGTCATCGACGTTCTCCTCACACTCCTTGGTCTGCAACACAATGGCACTATCTAGAGTTGCGGACTATATTGAAGGAAGACAAATGATGGTGATGGTTTGCGTATTATTGGTTGCTGGAGTTGCGGACTATATTGTTTTGTTTGGCAGTATCTGGAAAGATGTTTGTTATATGTTGCACGAACATCTAGTGATACATGGTGCTGATGATGAAGAAAACGGCTGGAATTGTGCTATTCCGATTTTGTGTTCTACTTTAAATGTTTTGGATAAGGGGGTGCTGCAGTGTTTTGTGAAGAAACATTGTAACTTAAGATAGTTGTGAGCCAATGAAATTTGTGTGTTTTATTCTTGTATTCTTGAAATTTATCACAAGAAATATGGTACCTTGATATAAATTCGAAAATAATATCAGTGTATTTATTTTCCAGGAAAAAACACTCTTTTAAGTGTGTTTGTATTTCTAAATCTCCGCTACAGAATTCGTCTGAAGTTAAAATGTAAAATTACTGATTCCGCTAAAATCACGTAAAGATTATGCATCTACAGTAACATCTGAAGCAAATATGCAACATCACGTCATTCCTTCTATGTGATGGTGCCATTTCTTCCTTGACACGATGGCAGATTGTACGCAATGTTAACTATTGTACTCTCACTTCGCATGTGCTCACTTGAACAAATAATATATTATGCAACATCTAAATGAAGAAATTTTGGGATAAAGTTGAAACAAATTTGGTAGATTTGAAGATGCAAGAACTATATCTAGATTGAACACTTGAGAAGATGAACTAACTCATGACTTAATCAAGGATCCTACCTATATTGTAGAAATCTTTCATTCAAGAAAGTAAATTTAGCGTAATTTTGTTAACATTTGATAACATGAACATCATACAGTCACTGTGCATATATTGACTCGAAGAAGATCGTCCTAACAGTAGATAGTTCTAGATTTTATACAAGACCTCAGAACAGAACGCATGTTTGTTGTATTACACATCCTTTCATTATAAGCACAATTGCCCATTTCGACTTGCTATATAGACCTGTATTATTCACACATATTACTGTGTAACAATTCTAATTATAATGATAAAAATTTTATATATTTTGTAGGAGCACCAGTGATTGATTTGCTACGTATGTTTCTCCCTTTCTTCTACAATTGTGATGAGGAAGATTTGGTAACAGTTGAGAACAACTGAGAGATCATGTGCTTTTCAACAAATCATCTGATTAGGACTGTCATCGTGATATCTTATACCATCATTTTAAGAAGTTTTTTAGTTTTCCTTTGAAATTTAGTTCAAACAAAGTATCCAGATCTGAATATTTTGTTCCTTCTTTTACGAGGAAAAAATCAAACCTTGTTTTTTTGGAATAGAGGGTACTGCTTAACATATTTATTGCTTTTTTGGAAAGATGAATACTCTTTTGAAAGACGAATACATGTATTGTTTAGTTGTATTATTTTGCTTATGCTTGTCGGTTGTCAGCAAGCTTAATGAATATGTATATCCTCACACACCAAAAAGAAAATATAAACTTGCACAACACCTATAAAAGAGAATCACATCATAAATCTGAGGGAAAATATGGTCCAAGAAACTACTGCGGGCACATCTACTGTAAACTTGGATCCTCTGAAAAAATAACAGTCCAATTCGATCTGATCATTGGCTTTTGAGTTACAGTTTGATTTGAAATACTTTCTTACACTTTATAAACACTAAACAATCAAGAGATGCAAATTTTCACACATTATATCGAATGAGAAGTCACATTATACAAAAGGACAAGGTAAGATGTATTTATACAAGGAAAAAGGAAAGGAAAAAGGAAATATGAAACAAGTCGGGGCTGCTTTGACTAAAATAGAGGGGTCGGAGTTGCTGCTTGCAAAGGAGAGAAAAGTGGAAAAGTGGTGTCGCATGAGAGCGAGGTCGTTGGACAGGAGGAGAAGGCATCATCACGGTACGATTGGACCATAAGGACAGTCATTGTGTTGCAGACGCAATGAGTGCGAGGAGAACGTCGATGACAACAATGGACGTAATCGAAGGGATGGTGATCCAGCGAGCCTGAGGAGGATGTGGAGCCATTGATGTCTTTGACGGAAAGGTGCCATCCCGGAGGAGGAAGGTGCATCCATTTGCAGAGAAGGGAATAAGATGGGAATGCAGAGGGACTGGGGTTGGTAGAAAAAGTAGGTTTTAATCCAAGCCATTGATGGAAAGTATGATCCAACGGACCAAGTTGATTGCTCTCATGCTCTCAAATAACCTAGCTCTCATAGGATCACTCCTCTCTCTCTCTCTCTCTCTCTCTCTATATATATATATATATATATATATGAGCTCAAAACAAAGTTGATCAATACGGGGGTTTTACGTTCAGACCCACATTGCTCAAATCGTAATTATTTTTTAGGGCATGGATCCAAATAGTTGTACCAGATTTTTATCCAACGAAGGTGAGGACTTCCTCCGCTTTATTCTAGAATTATGTCTTGTGGATTATCTTTTATTAGCTAATGCTGTGAAGAATCTTAATTTAGAATTCATATTGTGTTTTTTTTTGTCAATTCAATATTTCTTATTGTCCAGATATTTGTCATAGAAAAGAAGAATGGAGCTTACTTAACTACCAAACATGATATTGTTGATTCGATCAAAAAATGTTTCTGATTAAAAAGTAAAAGGCAATCCTGACTAACAAAACAATATCGCATGAGATTATTGAAGATGAAACAGCAATACCTGAAACCATCTTTAAGATCTAGTGTTTTATATTTAGCAAATCTGGCATGCCTTAGCTTGTATAAGCAATCCTGAACTTTGGAACTGAAAACTCCACTTCTAAGTAAGCAAATCGGATCCAAAATCCAGAATAATAAAACACGTGGTCTTTTTTCTCACCTAGTGTCTGATGAATAGAAGTTCTCCAAGGTATCTTCAGAATAACGAATCTAAGATGTTAACTACTCCCTCCTTTGATACTCGAAAACGAGACCTTCCGCCACACTTCTTGCTCGTGCATGACCAAGCAGTTTGCTCACAATAGCCAAGGAAAAATCCATAACCGTGCTGAGGCCTTTGCTAGTTATGATTTTACCATCAATTACTACCCCATTTTGATCAGTTACTGGGCATTTTAGTTTATTAACGACAGTCGGATGTCCTGTCACCTTTTTGCTCTGTTGATGAGGAAAAAAGAATCCATCTAAGTGGGACGGTCATTCTCCAATAAAATTGTCTTTTGGAGAGAGTGAATATATTAGTATTTACCCCAAGTAGACCTAGTTTCTGCAGAACTATTGGAGATGAGCAGGTTGCACCGTAAGCTCTTCCTTCAGTTTTTTGTTCCTTCAGTAACTTCTTCAATACAGTGGATTTCTGGAGTCGCTCAGCCCCGGCAACACCACCCTGTCACATTAAGATCACCAATGCATTATGATTAGTAAAAGAAATGTTGCAAAGACAAAAATATAAGGTAATCAAAACAAAAAAAAGCCTTCTCCCCATGTAATGTAGAACAATTTTTATTAGATGTTACAAGGCATCCAAAATTTCATTAAATACTTCTTCAAGGAACATACAATTTCATTCGCACCAAAAACCCACAAAATTGGCATTGCGAATAAGCCGATTACAGTCTTACCCTACAACGTATCCAAAAGCTTTCAAAGAAAAATATGCATGCAAAGCAATTTGACATCATTTACCCAACCAAGCAGCGGGCAATCCACCAAGAAACACAAGGATTTACATGGAAATATCCCACCAATGTAATGAGGAAAAGAACCACGGACAAAGAGATCAAATCCGGCAATAAGAGAGTTAAGGGGTTTTCTTTGGGAAAAATGGGCAACTTGATAGGACCTTTCTTTCTCTTCCTTTGAGGTTAGTAGTGCTCAAGCTATCTTGTTTGGACGATTGCCCACCTCAAAGCACTTTGAGGACTCCGGCTAAGATTTCGCTAAAGCACACTTGGGAATCTCCTCATCAAAACATAGTCATTGTGTAACATCTTCATTAGAAGGGACACCTCTCTCTCCATACCGAGAAGCCTTACGTGCAAGCTTCACCTCATGTCATGCAGTTGAGAATCAGAACAAGAGGTCGGTGGCAAAGCCATAAGAAGAATGACATGTACTATCTCGATATATAGGTTGATTCCAGTTTTGTTGGTGTTGTCTCCATGTTTGCAGGCCTATTCCTATGGCGTTTACATCTTGGTCATTCGTCCATTGGAGCCCTTTCTCAGATGCTTCATGGAATGACATTACTGAAGCCGTCGATGTGTAAACCATGCCAATTCAGCAAACATCATAGACCACCTTTCCTCAGATGACCGAACATCGTTGTTCATCACCTTTTTCTTTAGTCCATTCGGGAACCTTGTCTAATCCATATTGTGGAATGCCATAAATATTTCGTTGTCTTTTTTTATGATTATAGCAAATATTCTTGGATTTATTTAATAAAGGAATGATCATATATTGATAAAATTGTCAAGTACTTTCAATTCATAAAGACTTATTTATCTACTAGTATTAAGTCTTTTAGGACTGACAATGCTCTTAAGTTTATTCAACAGGACTTGACCACCTTCTTTGCTCCTCAGGGTACCCTTCACTAGGCATCAAGTTCGTACACCTCACAACAGAATGAGGTGGTAGAAAGAAAACTTTGTCACCTTCCGGACATTACCCGTACCCATTCTACTCATATGAAGGTTTCCAAAACCCATTAGGGGATGTCATTCTTACTGCCAAGTACCTTATTAATCGGGAACCTTCTTTGATCCTCAAAGAGAGGTAACTCCCTTTTCCTTCTTGTATAAAAATGAGGACTTGTTTCCTCTACCCTAGAGGATTTTTGGTTGCACAACTTCTGCCCACTACGTTCATACTATAGATAAACTATATGCACATATAATTAAATGTGTTTTTTCTTGGATATTCTCATATACAAAAGGGCTACAGATGTTATGACCCTACTAGTCATCGCTTCTTGTATAAATATGAAGAGTTGTTTCCTCTATTCTTGAGGGCTTTTTGTCCACAACTTCCATACTACAGATATTGTTTGCTCATACAATTAAATGTGTGCTTTCTTGGGATATTCTCAAGCCCAAAAAAGGGTGCAGATGTTATGATCCTACTAATCATCGCTTCTACATATTTGTTGATGTCACCATCTTTAATAGATCAACTACTTTACTCATTCCGCCAATGATATTCCCTTGGAGATTCCTCCTCCTCCCACTATCTAAAAAAGGTGTTGAAAATAAATGATACAAAAGCAAAGCAAATCGATAATCGGAACAAGAAAATAAAAATATGGAACATTGACCACTCTGATTTTATGTGGAACCCTACTTCGTAAGGGAGCGGGATGAAACCACGGGAGAAGGCCTCTAAGGGTCAGATCGTCTATTGCAATCTTCCAATGAGTACAAGGATGTGGGGCTCCTTATATAACCCTACAGATAGATTGAGTCCCACGAATAGTAGATGTGGGACTAAATAAGAGCAAGCTGAGAAAGTTGCATCCTGAAACAAAAGAAAATATACAAGACATCTTCATCTGATACATCTGAGAGAGACCGGGATAGCCGCCCGCTCGAAATGGTCGATGCTGGTAGAAGACCTCACACGAGGACGGATATGCGATAATCAGGTCCTGCCTGTAGAAGTGTCGTTGCGACAACCAGATCATGATTGAGTAAAGTCATTGTAGAATAAGTCTAGCATAAAGTAGAAGTCAGGGAAAGACATCCGATGAAATAGTCGATGCTCGGTGAAGACGGTTGATAACAGTAGTAGTCAAGAGTGTTGCTCTGTCAATAGTGAACGAGCAGTATAAGTCTAAGACGACCCCATGTATAGAAGAACATCATGATGTTTGTGCTACTTATTTAGCCAGCACTCCAACCCTCAAAGACAATCTTGCTCTTTTCAAGCAAGTTGAGAGAGTGAGTAGGAAAAGAGCTCAGAACTCAGCCTTGACTCACTTCTTCTCTTTAAAGCAACCACAAGTATACATCTTGAATTTTCCCATCTAGTGAGGGAAGGTCTTTAGACCTACTGATGTCGTTTGCAAAGATTGACTCGTAAGCTAGTGAAATCGATCTGCATGCCATTAGTCTATGGTAAAACGGTGCTTAGTTGAGCTTCCGATATTCAGAAGAACCAAAGGTTGATAATCAAGCTAGTGAAATACGAAAGCTATGTGTAAAGATCAAATCTATTTGAGAGAAGTTCTGGGGAGAGAGTACTATAGTTTTCAAAAGTTATCATCAAGTTCATTCTATTAGTAAACGAAGTAGAGTGGTTAAAAAAAGAAAGACATCTGACGCTCGGGGATACATATCCGATGAAGCAGTCGTCCTCGATGCATATCTCAAAGTAGTGAAGGGTCAGACACCTCCTGTTGGGCCTCTCCGATACTTGAAACCAAGATGGCCTCCCCAATTTTTTATGGTGACCCGGAGCCGGTTCACTTGTGTAAGGACCAAGTAATCGAGAAAAGACATCAATGCAGAGATTGCTTTAATTGAGGAGCCACAAGTAGAAGAAGATGGGCGTAAAGTCTTGCAGTTACGTCTCAAGTAGAAGAATGTGCTACATGCTCTTACTCATTTCTCTTGTACTTAATACATATATGATCAAGTTAGGAGAATCGACATAAAACATGCATTTTTTCTTTTTTGTGTGTTTTTTTGCACAAGTCATTTCCTCTTTTCAGCTATTCTCTTTTTTTTGCAAATTGGTACCTCTTTTTTTTCAAAATCATCTCTATTTATCTGTTGTACTCACTTTCATTTCATAATTTATTGTATACTCTCATTCTTATGCTCCTTTCATTTTTTTCTCGCACAACTCCTTTTATTCCACAGACATGGTCCAATTGGGCCCAATACCTCCTTTTTAATGTATTAACAACCTCATTTTTTCCTTTTCTTTAACGTTGGTCCCAAATGGGTTGAAATACTTCATTTTTCTTTCCTTTTTTCTTTTCAATCATCGGGCCCCACAAAACCTTTATTTTTCTAAGCAGAGAACTAGAGCTTGTTATTTAGGGTTCCCCATCAGGGAAACTCTTTCTCACGAAAATGTTGGAGATCAGGCTGGAAGGTGGCGACGCCATCAGCAGGGGCTGTCGAAAACACCTGCAGAGGGGTTGTCGTTGTTACTGTTGATGCTATGTTTCGGAGAAAGATAACGCGCGAGGGAATCACTGCCAAGAGATGATGTTTCTTCTTCGAGTTCTTCTTCTTTGTCTTTTCTATTTTGGATTTGGGAACCCATTATCGCATCAAGGTAAGAAGGGGTTGTAGTCGTGAGAAGGGGGATTTACGCGTGGAAGGATGCATCTCAATGAGGGAGATATTGAGTGGTTGCAGCGTCAAGGGCTTGTAACAAAATTTAAGGGTAGCGACACTATAGAGGATGGTTGGTGTTGGGAACTCGCGACTTGCAGATCGCAACTCATGAATCACCGCCAGGAGTCTATCCACGAGTGGCTTGGAGAGCACCGCTTGTCCCGCCAGGGGCCTGGACTGGAGATTGACGGTGTCTCGAAACCCATGCATCTAGGGTTTGGTGCATGATATGAGCCATGAAGCTACTAGGAGGAGGAGGATCATGCTTGCGAGAGGAGGGTTGGATGCGCGAGACCAAAGGACAGGACCTGATCCGGGATTTGTGAGCATGAGAACACATGAGCTGCTTCATCTAGGGTTTCACGAGGAAACACAACAGCAATTTTGACGAACAAATGAATAGAAATCTTAAACAAAATCTTCAGATTTAGAACCCAAAATCAACTTGCTTTGATACCATGTTGAAAATAAAGAATGGGAAGCAAATCGATAATCAAAACAAGAAAATAAAAATATCAAATAATGAACACTTAAGATTTTATGCGGAACCCTACTCTGTGATGGAATGGGATGAAACCACGAGAAAAGACCTCTAAGGGACAGGTCGTCTATTGCAATCTCTCAATGTGTATAAGGGGTGCAAGGCTCCACAAATAGCTCCACAGACAGACCAAGTCCCAGAAATAATAGATGTTGGACTAAACATGAATATGATACTCTAACTATTGGAAACAACATTGCTCTTTTTATGTAGTTGTAAACCCTTGAGGGTCCTTTATGTAATTTCTCGTTTTTAAGTGCTCAAAGGTTTCAGTATATGTAAGAACCCATGTACCTCTTGTATAAAATTATCTTATTGTGTTCTCTCAATCTTCTCTACATGGTATCAGAGCAACGGTCCTAGATCGATGTTCTGACCTAGATCCTACCATCGTCACCAGTCCCCATCCCTCCAGCCCTTGCACAAGCCCCTTCTAGCGACTAGGGCCCTGCACAAGGTCTCCCAACCGTCAACGACTATTGCAAGGACCCACATTAGGCATCTGCACCTCCACCTGGGAGGTTTCACACGTGAAACCATATGCACGGGGTCCCTTGCGTCGTTGCCTAGAGATCCGAGCTCCGTTGGGGATTTAAGAGGCATATGCACGCTCACTTGATTGCTTTGCACAACCGCTCCTCCACCTGGGAGGCGCCTGCACAACCACGCCTCCGCCTGTTGCTGACTGTTGTACGTGTACTCCAATACATGGTTGCAAGGTGTTCTGCACTTCTAAGCTGCCCAACAAGGTCAGGGTACCCAACACCCTTAGTAACTCTTTGTTTGCATCACTAGAGGATTATTGGACCTTCTATTCTACTGTACAACACTGATTGTGGCATCACAGCCACAGTTTGCTACTCTAAAAGCCCGAAGGGGGCTAAAACGATGACCTAGGTCACCCATGTACTTCATTGAAACATCTTCTTCTACGTCACTTTTTCTTGATCGTTCGTAACCACGATGACATCCTCTGAGACCAAGCTCATGCACTCAACTTCTTCTGTGATGGTACAAGGCACCTCTATCAAATTGAAGGACACAAAAAACTATGTGCTCTGGTCTCGACTATTCAAGGTGTTCATCAGTGGTCAACGCAAGAATCGTATCCTCACCAAAGATCCACTAAAGAAGACAGACAAGGATTATGACACATGGTATGTCACAATTGTCAGGTCATCACTTGGATGATCAAAAGCGTCGATCCAAATATTGCAATGAATCTTGTTTACAAAGACTCTACAAAAGGGATGTTGGAGAATTTGGAATAAACTTACTCCCAAAGGACAACTAAGTCTCGCCTCTCAGATATTTATACAAGGATCTGCTCAGCAAATCCATGTTGAAAAGATTTGCATCAAGGTTCAGCTTTGAGTCCATTTCTTTTTATTTTGATTATGGACGAGTTGACAAGTCACATTCAGGATGAGTTACCTTGGTGTATGTTATTTGCTGATGATATTGTGTTGATTGATGAGACTAGAGATGGAGTAAATGAGAAGCTTGAGGTATGTAGACATGAGTTGGAGAGTAAAGGATTTCATATAAGTAGGGCTAAGATGGAATATATGGAGTGCACCTTTGATGGAAGCAATGGTGAAGGAATCGAGGTGAAGATTGGTGATGATAACATTCGGAAGAGATTCTTTTAGATATCTGGGATCTATTTTGCAACATGATTGGGAAATTGATGGAGATGTTACTAATAGAATAAATGCAGGGTGGCTAAAGTGGAGAGGAGCCTCTGTTGTTCTCTGTGATAAGAAAATTCCTTTAAAATTTAAAGGAAAGTTCTACAAAGCAACTGTGAGGCCTGCTAAGCTCTATGAATCTGAATGTTGGCCTGTGAACCATAGACATGTGCAGAGAATGGTTGTAGCAGAAATGAAAATGCTAAGGTGGATGTGTGGACACACACGTAAAGATCGGATTCGGAATGTTGCAATTAGAAAGAAAGTTGGTGTAGCTCCGACCGAGGATAAGATGCGAGAAAACCGCTTAAGATGGTTTGGTCATTTGCAAAGAAGATCAGCTGATGCACCAGTTAGGAGATGCGAGTGTTGGGATGTTGAGCCAGATAAGAGAGGGCGAGGACGACCCAAGAAGTGTTGGAAAGAAACCATACGAAGGGATCTTAGTTTTATGGATATAAGCCCGGGACTGACCCAAGATAGATCTGAATGGAGGCGAAAAATCCATGTAGCCGACCCTACTTAATTGTGGGAAAAGGCTTTGTTGTTGTTGTCGTTGTTTTGTATCTGCCCAGCAACTCAGGGGGAGCGTAGTCTTGTTGAATACTACAAGCTTCTGACTGATCTTTTTTAGGATCTTCTGATTTTTCAATCAACTTGTTGTGATAAACATGTGGGAGAGCGATTTGAATGGTAGGTCTACCGATTCCTTTCGGGACTGCATTCATGATACAAAGCTGCGAAGGACCAATATATGATGGTTGATACCCTGTCATCAACTGAGATCATCTATGGTCGTCTATAGGAACTCGAGACATCTGTTGAACGTCCTTTTGCCTTACCATCTACAGAGAATTTTGCTCACTATGCATCATCCGAGAATAGAGGACAACATAGCTTTCGAAGAGGTCGAGGTCATGTCTTTGGCAATGGTCGAGGTCGTGACTCAGGGCACGGACGTGATTTTGGTCGTGGTTGTAGCTGCAGTCGTGATTTTACTTCTCCTTAGTATCCAACGTGCATCCATTGTGGGCGTTGGAACCACCTTTGGCATACAGTTACATGCCAGCAGTGCCTATGAGACACCCTCTTATTAGACATCCTATGATACTACAGAGGACATGCCTGATCAACATTCTGGCGGAATGCAAGTACCTTTTATTGCTTCAGAATACTCCCGCCTAAGGCAACTTCTATAGAACTCCGCATACTTATAGTTTGCGTTGATGATATGGTTGTCATAGGTGATGATGATGACGATGAAGGCATATTAGAGACCAAGGGTTTCCTTCAAAAGGTCTTTGTCACGAAGGACCTTGGCCAACTCCGCTACTTCCATGGCATAGAAGTGATACACACTACAGAGACAGAGGGACTTCACCTATCACAAAGGAAGTATTACTTGGATATCCTAACTGAGGCTGGACTACTTGGATGCAAGCCTTCTGTCATCCCTATAGACCCGATGAAGCACTCTACTTCAGGTAACCCTACATTTGAAGACATTACACAATACAAAAAACCTAGTTGACAAACTGCTTTAACTTATTATCACTATGCAGGAGATATATTAAGTTGTGAGCAGAGCTAGCCAACACAAGGAGAAACCACTTTGGAGTCATTAGCAGGATGTTCTTCTGATCCTACGCAACTTAAAGGAATCACTAGGGCGAGGTCTCTTCTATGGGGTCGATGGCCACACTAATGTATCTGCTTATGTTGATGCAAATGATGCTAGTTCACCTAAGGATCGTCGATCCATCGATCCACTACAGGATATGCTATGATGGTTGGTGGAAACCTTATCACTTGGTGAAGCAAGAAGCAAACCGTAGTCTCCAGATCAAGTGCAGAAGCATAATACAAGGCAGTGGTTCAACCACCTATGAGATTACATGGTTACTCTCTTTTCTTCAGGAATTTAATATTATTGCCACTACCCATGATCCTATGTATTGTGACAACAAGTCTGCTACATACATTGCTACTAATCCTATATTCCATGAGCGGGTCAAATACATAGAGATTGACTGTCATTTTATTCCTATATGAGGAGGGAAGATCACTATTCAGCACATCTCCACTGATTTTCAGCTTGCAAATGTATTCATGATGGTGCTACCGAAGAAATGCCCCTCGTAGATAATCTCCAAGTGGGGCATGATCGATAGATATTCTCCAATTTGAGGAGTGTTAGAAATAATGTTACTTCTTTCATTTAGTTGTGAACCGTTATGATCCTTTTATGCAATTTCTCCTTCTTAAATGCTCTAGGGTTTCGGTCTACATAAGAACCCCTAGACCTCTTAATAAAATTATCTTATTGCATTCTCTCATCCTTCTCCACACCAACAAAAGAAAACATATGCTTCAGCCTAACTTAGTTCCTTTACATGCTCCTTGCAGGATAATGTGCCTTCTTTAAGTGACCCCACCTCTGCAAATTCGGATGCTCCCTCGAAACTCCCCATTACACTGTGAAAATCCAATAAGCAATGTACACTACATCCCTTGTCACATTTTTACTTCCATTGATAGTCTAACAAGTTGAGATAGGAGCTTTACATATGCTCTCAAGGCGATCAGTGTTCCTCGTGATCATTACACTAATTTTCAAAACCAAGGTTGGAAATATGCCATGGATGAGGAGATGGATACGCTTACCTTCAGAGGCATGTGGGACCTTGTGTTATGACATGTCTGCCAAGCATGACCCATGTTGCTTGCAGATGGGTCTTTATGACCAAACATTCTCCAGATGGCTCTACTATAAATTGAAAGCTAGTCATGTGGCTAAAGGCCTCACGCACACCTAGAATATCGACAACTTTGAGACCTTCTCTCCTATAAAAGATGGGGTCTATTCGCAAAATACTTTATATTGTTGCCAACAAGAATTGTCCCATCTCTTAGTTTAATATGAAGAACGACTTCCTCTATGGTGATCTAGAAGAGGATATTTACACGACATAACCATCAGGTTACTCCCTCGAGGGGGATATGTATACCAAATTCGGCCATTTACGACCTAAAACAGAGTCCACAAGCATGGCTCCGCGGGCTTGTTTTTGAGATCAACTCTCGGGATTTCCATGGGACAACATCTATTTATTATGTATTTGTCAAACGAAAGTCTTCCAGTACTATGATACTTGTTTATGTTGATGACATGGTTATCATAGGTAATAACATAATAGGCATTCTAGAGACCAAGGTCTTCCTCTATACTCCTCTAGAACATGTTTATTACCAATGACCTTGGTCAAGTCCAATACTTCCTAGGCATTGAGGTTATACGCATTGTAGAGGGATTATGCTTGTCACAAAGGAAGTATTATTTGGATATCCTTACATAAGTTGGCTTACTTGTACGTAAACCATCAGGCATCCCATCAAGAATTACAAAGGCATGCTACATGTACCAATCCTATGTTTGAAGATATTACACGGTATAGAGCCCTAGCATCTAAGCTAGTTTATCTCATTGTCACTAGGCCAGACATATCATATGTCGTGAGCAGAGCTAGCTAGTACAAGGGGAAGCCTCACTACAGTCATAGGCATGATGTGCTTTTGATCCTTTGACACTTAAAGGACTCTTCAGGAAAGGGCATCTTTTATGGGGCTAACAGTTACACTGACATCATAGCTTATGCACATATCGATTATCCTTGCAGAATTTGGCTTACTTGGATGCAAACCATCAGGCATCCCAGAAAGAATTACAGAGACATGCTACATATTGATCCTATATTTGAAGATACTACATGAAATAGAAGCCTAGAGTATAAGCCGCTTTATCTCATTGACATTAGGCCAAACCTATCATATGCCATGAGCATAGCTAGCTAGCACATGGAGAAGCCTCACTACTATTACTAGCACGATATTCTTTTGATCTTTTGACACATAAAGGACTCTCGGAAAAGTCCTCTTCTATGGGGCTAACCGTTACACTAACATCACAGCTTATGCATTGGTTATGCCTTGTTTATTAATAGAAACCTTGTTACATGGCGAAGCAAGAAGTAGATCTTTGTTTCCATATCAATGTGCAAAAGCAAAATACAAAGTAATGGCTTAAGCCACGTACAATATTACATGGCTAGTCTCCTTTCTACAGATTCTTGGGCTCCCTGCTATCACTCATTTTCCTCTTTATCGTGACAACAAATCCGCAGTGTACGTTGACACATATCATGTTTTCCATGAGAGGACCAAGTGTATTGAAGTGAATTGTCCAACTATATCCGAGATGCAGTACGAGGAGGGAAGATCACCACTCTACACATCTCAACAGAATTCCAGCTTGCGGATACATTCTCCAAGGTAAAATTAAAAAAAATAAATGTACTAAGCCTTCTCCCACTACAAGTAGGGTCGGCTACATGGATTCTTGCTCAAATCTATGTTGAAAGATTCGACTATTTTTTACGTTGGTCGTCGACTACCTAACGCAACCATTGCAAGAGTGAGATTTAAACCCTGGTCTTTTGTGTGGTAGACACATTGTACTACCACTAGACCATTAAGTGGGTTCCAAGGTACTTCCAAAATATATATCATTGTTTACCCTTTGGGCATAATCGATAGATCTGCTCCAACTTGAGGAGTGTTTATGCTATTGGCTAATATAGATGTATTTCTTTATTTGTTTATTTCCTCTCCTTATTGATTTCCTTGTTCTCTAGTTTTATTCGTAACTCTTCGAGGTCTCTTATGTAATTATTGCCTTTTTAGGCTCTAGGGTTTCATATTATGTAAGAAACCACACACCCATGAATAAAATTTATTCCATTGCATTCTTTATTTTTCTCCACAATATTAATATACAACAAAGTCTTTCATACATATGTTTATTTTCTAATAGTTCATTCCTTTATATGCTAAGATTCTGACAAAATTTCCTTTATGTATACTTTCATGGGAGGGATTTTGCAAAATTTTCTTTCAAATGTCACTTTTATAAAGGGAACTCCGAAAGTTTCAAGTTTCAAATGTATTCATCATGTTCTATTATTCTTTGTGTTCTTCATGTTTTGACTCCAAAAATAGGAGTCTAACCATCAAAACTAAATACGATACAAAGTAGATTTGATCTCGCAAAAAGACCAATGCATTACGTAAGGAAATTCTTCTTCTCTTTTTTGGTTTTTCAAGCCAAATGAAATTAGGTTCCGATGGTGCGTGTTCCGTATCATAAGGAATGTTCACATACTTATTATGAAATCTTCTTGGAGCAATTAATTTCATGTTAATATTAAAGTAATCTTCAAATAGTGAATTCGGTAGATCTGCATATATACACGTACTCGGTTGTACATATTTATTGCATGGCCAAAGCTGTTGCCATGCCGTGTAGAGGCACAAGAGGGGAAAGTAGCGATTGTGTTACGATCCTTAATACATTAAACTGCTAGTAAAGAAAATTAGTGCTTATAATCATGTAGACTTAAGCATCCAGGCCCATGACTCGAGGACCATGGGCCTCCTTTACATATATGTTGACGGGTTCGAGCCCCATTAAAAGAAATATGAGAATTATCATGTTGGAAGATGGACTAAGGCGACACATGGCAACATAAGCAAAGCTCCATATAATCTCCAATCCCAAAGTGTTCAATGTTGTAAAAGTCGATCGACTAGTCGGTGCGACTAGTCAAGTCAGGGGGGTAGCCGACTCGACTAGGCCTAGTCGGCCATTAATCGATCAACCCGATTAGTCGGCCTAGTTGGTCGACAACTAGGCTGACTTTTACATAGAGGTTTTTTATTTTTAAATTTTTTACTTTTTCTAAAGCAAACTTATTCTATTATGCTTAATGTTATATTTAAAGTCAACTACTTCATGTGTTTGATCATGATAGTATTGAAAGTGTATAAATATTCTTTCAAAAAAGGAAAATGTACAAATACATTAAAATATATAAGAATATATGTATAAGATGATTTATATATTTAAAATAATAAAAAGATCAAAATCAACTAATGACGACTAAATCTGATTAGTCATTCAATTGCCGATTAATCCTTACTCAGTGACCCCGCCAACCGAGTATCGACTACCGATTTATGCAACCTTGAAAGTGTTCATAACTTCATAGTCAATAAAACATAAGAAGATATTCTAGCATCTACTAATCCGTGACATGGATTAGAATGTATAGGACCATATTAAAAGAGAATAAATGAGTGAAATAAATTAAAAGAGTTTTCACCAAAATATTTTTTAAAAGCCCAACAGCCACCAAAGTACCACCAAAGAATCAATATCCAGACACTAATCGTTTATTTCAGCTTTGGTAGTTAATAGTTCTTTATAGCTCTTTGTTTTTCAGCTTAGTGTACATGTAAATAAATATAAATGGGACACTATATATGTGTATGTATGTATGTATGCATGCATGTTTGTTTGCATGTGTATATTTTCAGTGCAAACTTACATTTTCTGAATGAAAGTATGTCAAATGTTTTCCTTACTGCATTTTCTACTGCGACTAATTTCTGAGTGTTAGATTTTATTATTAAATGTACTTATTGAGTAACCAAGTCTAGTATCTAGTAAATGGAGCATTCAATAGTCCGGAAACATGGTCACAAGAAAGGCCCCAACCAAGCCCAATCAGGACTAGAATCGTTCACATCCGACATACACCACTGAAAAAGCAACCTCTACACCAAACGATGTAACCCTCACCAGATGGCAACCTCCATATTGACGGCACTCCCTTACACTGAAAGTACACAAACAAGTCTAGGCAGCTCCTCGCAAATTATTGGAGATCACCATAAGCAGTCATATAAGCACATAAGCAGCAAGCATAAAGGACCATTTTTTAAAGGGAAAAAGGGTGTTCGTTGTTAAGTGCACGCTCAAAAACTTCATTAATTCACAAGATTACAAGTATATGCTAAAACATAGCAAAAGAAATTACAAAGATCAAAACCAAATCATAAACTTAGCATGCTCTATGACATTCTCTACATAGAATCTGCATACAACACAGTTAACATTTACATGAGTTACTTTTCAAATTACTCGTATAAGCTTAAACATGTGCACACATTTACATGAGGTGCTAATTTTACGATCTTCAAGCTATTGACATAATATATCAAACTAAATAACTGCAAACCTTTCAAACTACATAAATGTCATACTATGATCTTATAATTATCACATTTAAACCCCTGGATACTTTAAATGAACTAAAGGTTATGTGAGGTACAGATAACCAACAAGATTTTGTAAGATCTTTTACCAAGCATTCCGATTAGGGGATTACAATTCAGTTTATTTTCTAGACAAGGCATATTTGGCAGCAAGATAATAAAAAGATATATCTCTATAACAAACAATAAATAACACAAATTTTATGTTTCTCACCGGAAGGACTATCAAATCAAATATTGCCTCCCTAACAGCATCAATGTACAAGTCCGCAACTATTTTTGTATTCTGGCATGCTACAATCTGAAGAGATTTTTCAATCGAAGCAACCACAACATTAACCTTCGCTCGTCTCAATATATCTATAATTGTTACCACTTCCATTTCTTCGGAACCATTTGCAATTGGGAGAAGAACCTGTTTTATTACAAAATTCATGGAATTAGGCATTTATATCTAAAAGAGTCTTTACACAACCCATGCTTAGACGCTAACAAGCTTGAAGGTCGATAAGATTATAAATGAATAAAATGTAGATGAGAATGCATATTAACAAAGCACATCAACATAGTTGGTGAACTCCCCTCAAACTGTAGAAAAATATTTAGATAAACTTAGCAACAAGAGAGCCAATAAACTAATTGGTGCGCTTTATGACAGCAACAATGTAGCACTCGATCCGAATCCACCCAAACCAACTGATCAAGTCACCCAACGAAGAATATGGATCCTAGAAGCATACAAGACAATCGAATATGAAAGGATATGCGTAATAACCACATACAATGCCCATATATTAAATATAAATTATGTTCATATATAAACAACTTGAAACTTACAAAACTAAGCCTCTACCCCCAAAAATCTGCACCACCCAACTTGTCATCACAATATATTCACCATCAATGAAGCGTAGTAAATGCCATCGAACCCCTCCTTTCGCACAAAAGCCTAGGAGAGAAGGGTCTCCGCTTCCCACGATGACGTACCTCTAGCACAAATCACATTCTCAGCAAGCAGAATGACATCACCCAGAAAGGAGGCCCCCAAGGTCTTCTGCACTTCTAAAACAATAGATGGGAGATTGCCCCCCCTCCCTCACAGATATCGATCAGTCCCCTACTCGATTGCGTACAACGATAGAAGATGCTCCCTCTAACCACCTCGGCAAACATAGGACATGAGGTCATGTTAAGCGGGGGAAGGAATAGGGGCAAAACATCCATCGGATGGCCCAGGCGATGAATCACCCGCTTCATCAGGCAGTTGGAGTGGTGATGTCCCCATTCCCCGCAACCAAAATGTTGTGCTGGAACAAAACAAGACAAGGCACAATGGTTGAGCATCACATCAGAAACACCATGAACCCTTTTTTGATGCGTCACAAACCTCCAACCACCTTCCAATCTTTCCTCACCTTAATTTATAGCCTCTAGTACCTTCTTCTCTACATGTTTGGTGGCGCTCTGCCAAACCTCCCCTTTACGAGCTCTTCAATGAATCTGAGTCATCTCTCTTCCGTGTTCCTGCTCTCTCATTCTCCCTTCCATTCCAATGTTTCTTGTGACATGATAAGATCAGAATGATGATTACAATAGAAACCCAATTCCATTGTACCCACTTAATGGTCTAGTGGTAGTACAGTGTGTCCACCACACAAAAGACTGGGGTTCAAATCCCACTCTTGCAGTGGTTGCGTTAGGTAGTCGACGGCCAACGTAAAAAATAGTCGAATCTTTCAACATGGATTTGAGCAAGAATCCATGTAGCTGACCCTACTTATAATGGGAGAAGGCTTAGTACATTTTATATGGTAATTAGCATTCATAGGCACCCCCTAGGATTCATGATTCCATAGGCAATATACACTTCTTTGACCTTTATTAATTCATGTAATATAAACATATCCAACTAATAATACAAACAATCAAATATGAATATCACGACGACGGATAGAGGTAATAACCTATACTTATTCATCTTAAAATATGTTTACATATACATATTTTTATGGAATAATAAAGTGATATTCATATATGTATCCATTTTAAAATGGATATGGAAATGATTGCCAATAACTGACATGGTTATAGCTTAAATAAGGATGCATCTATGTCTGTGTCATATTAGAGTTGATAAAAGTGAAATCCAAATGAAACAAATATAATACATATATTTATTTAACAACAAATATAGGTGTAAATAAATGCATAACTAGATTTGCATATGAAACTGGATATATAAACATATGTATTTATCTCTATCCTTTTTTATAAGGGTGTGTTCGTTTGGGGAATAGCCCCAAGAATAAGGGCATTATCACCCCCCCCCTCCACGTAAGGCTATTCCCTCCCCTCCCTTGCCCTTATTCCACACTTGTTCTTATGTTTATTCCACCTTACCTACCCTTATTCCACTTTATTCCTATCCTTCCAGCCGAACAGGAATAATGCTATATTCTAGCTTATTCATCACCCTTGTTCCTGCATATTCTTGAATCGAACGCAATCCAAGTGTATGTATAACATATATTTCATTTCTTAACAGATATACAAGCACCACACTAGTATAGATATTTACGAATATCAAGTAATAGATGCATTTGTATCCAATTTTTATGTAGATTGGATACTTAAAAATCCATATCCATTTGTAAATCAATATTTGCAAAAAGAAATCCATATTAAATAAATGTGATGTAATATACTTATCCTATATATATTTATTTCATAACAGTTTTATGAAATATGGTTAGAAATAAAATATATATGATAAACGAATCAAGTTCAAATGTAATTATATACATTTGTTGATTGAGAGATTTTCACATGAGTAGACCTGGCCAAAGTGCGGGTCGAGCCGAACAGGTCGGGGTTCTAAAAACCCATGTCCAAGGCCCAAGCCCGACTCAGGTCTGGGCCGAGTCGGGCCATGGGACGAATGTAAAGTATTTTTTTCTTATTTTTTAATCAAATTTATAGAGAGAATTATTTTTTTAGCATCATCTAATCTCTCTAAATTTAACCATAATATGTGTTACTTTGAATGTAAGCTATAAAATACGATGTATTGATAATGCAAAACAAAAAAATTGAAGTATTTTATATTAAATATATCTAAAATGTAACTTTTAAACCCATATTTTTAACTGGGCTGGGTTTTGAGGCATGTGTCCACAGCCTGCCCAGTCGACAGACAGGCCAAAGAGTGGGTCATACCAAGCCGACCCATTCATGAAATCTTTTGGCCCAAGCCCGACCCATGAGCGGGTTGGGCGGGCGAGCCTCGACCCATTGGCTAGGTCTACACATGAGACAAATATATAGAATATTATAGTAACTACATCACGTGCTATTACAACTAAATTTATAATTATTTTTGCATTTTTAAATGAATACATGGAAATCAAAATAAAAATTTACAAATATCAAAATGATATTTGTTTCTAAGGAGGCTTGACATCTCAACATCACTTGCTAGTTATGGATGTGCGAACAAATGGAAAAGAAAAGGAAGGTTCCCAAGACCAATAAAATTAGCCGGTGGAATCTTCAATTGAAGCAAACTTCAAAAAGAAGATTTTAGAATACTTATCGTGGGAATGTAATGGAAGTGCAAACAAAATGTGGAAGGCGGTAGCATCTCGTATCCGCAAGGTAGCCAAGAGATGTTAAACGAGTCTAAAGGAGGAGTTCCATGCCAAAAGAAGGCTTGGTGGGGTGTAAGAGAAGCTTAAAATTCAAAGAGCTTGCTTTAAAGCTATGTATAAATATAGAAGAGAGGAAACAATCACGAACTACAAACTTGCAAAGAAGCATAAAATGCTATAAGTGAAGCTAAGAAAAGTCTATGAAGTTTAGTACAAAAATCTTGACTCTAAGGAAGGCCAGAAGGATATATTCAGATTGACCAAAGCAAAAAAAAAGATCAAAGATCTTGCTCATGTGAGATGTATTAAGGATGAGGATGAGCATGTGCTTGTTACTCATAAGGATATAAAGATTAGATGAAAGCATTACTTACATAAGATTTTCATTGGACAAGGGAATAAAGGGATCACTTTGGGTGATCAGCTAGTAGCGAAAGTTGCCTAAATCGTGCAAGCTACAGATGAATAAAAAAGCAGTAGAAGAGGCTTTGAAGGTTATGAAACCTGGGGAAATACATAGGACTTAATGACATTCCTATAGAAGTATGGAGAGTTCTAGACGAACGTGGCTTTATTTGACTCACAAATTTATTCAATGTTATATAGCGAAACAAGAAGTTGCCTAAAGGATGGAGGAAAAGCATTTTGGAGTCTCTTTACAAGAATAGATGTGACCCTCAAAATTGTTCGAATTACAGAGGTATCAAACTGATGCGTCATACTGTGAAAATTTTGGAACTTGTGATAAAAAAAAGTCCAAGTTTTTAAAGTAATTGAAAACCAATTTGGGTTCATGTCAGGTCACTCGATTATTGAAGCTATCCACCGGTTGGGGATAAGGACAGAGATTTATAGAGCCAAAAGGAAGATCTGCCATATGATTTCTATTGACTTGGAGAAGGCTTACATTTCAACTCCACGGGAGATCATGTGGAGAGATTTAGAGAAGAGACAAGTGCATGTTGTGTACATTAATCTTATAAAGGATATGTATGACGGGGCTTCATCTTGTGTAAGGATCTAATCTGGGAAGATCGACTATTTTGACATCATCATCTAGTGCATTAAGGTTCGGCTTTGAGTTTTTTTCTTTTTTACTTTAATTATGAACGAGATAACTAGTCACATTCAAAATGAGATACCTCGGTATATGCTATCTACCGATGATATTATGTAGGTTAATAAGGCTAGAGATGGAGCAAATAAGCTTGAGGTTTGGAGACATGCATTAAGGACGAAAGGATTTCGTATAAGTAGTAATAAGACTAATATATGGTGAGGACATTTGATTGGTGAAGGAATCGAGATGAAGATTGGAGAAGATAACATTTAGAAAAAAAATATTTTCGATACTTGGGATCTAATTTGTAACATGATGGGAAAATCGATGGAGAAATTACTCATGAATGCAGGCTAACTAAATTAGGTAGAAGAATCTATTATTCTTTATAGTAAGAAAATTCTTTTAAAAATCAAAGGAAAGTATTATAAAGCAATAGTGTTCTATATGGATATGAATGTCGACCTCTGAACCATAAACATGTGCGGAGAATGACAACAGCATAAATGAAAATGCTACTATGAATGTGTGGTCATACACGAAAAGATCATATTTGGAATGATGTGACCAAAGGAAAGTTGATGTAGCTCTGGTTAAGGATAAGATGAGAAAGAACCGCTAAGGGTGGTTTGGCCATTTGCAAAGGTCTGCCGATACACCAATTAGAAGATGCAAGATTCGAGATGTTGAGCCCGCTAAAAGAGGGTAAGGAAAGCCCAGTTGTTGGAAGGATGTTATCCGAAGAGATCTTAATTACTTGAATTTAAGTTTGAGAATGACCCAAAATATAGCAGAATGGAAGCAAAGAATTAATGTAGCCAACCCTACTTAATGTGGCTTGTTGTTGTTATCAGAAACGTGGAAAAAAAAACTAGAGAAGTGCATTGCTTACATAACATGACAACAATCTTGCACTCCTCGAGGTTCCAAGCATTCAACTTCAACCACACATGTAAGGCTTTCCCTACAACAAGATCACAAAGTAAAGAGTGGGCAAGGGTACACCCATTAAATAAGCATGCATGTAAGGGAAAATAGTGTACATGGATTATATCATGGGATATTATGTTTATCATCAACTATTCAATAAGCATGGTATTAGAGCAAAAATCTTAAACCAATGGTTAGGTACCCCATCCAAATAAGCATCATTCCCCCTCCACCGAAAGTATAACCATAACCCAAAAACACCTCACAACCATTACCAAACTCCACCCCTACCTCACACACGTTTGTGCACCCAAGCTCCAACATCACCAACGCCAGGTCACCCAACCTGTGTCGCTTAACCGTCGTCATATCCTCCATGCAACACATCCAACACTACCTACGGGAGCCACCATAACTTCTTTCCAAATGGCATCCACTGTACGCATCTAATTATGCATCTCAATATGGCTTGGCATATCTCACTGACTTGTATGTGTGTCCCCTTTATAGCAACACAACACATGCATAATGGTAGTTATCAACCAATGTGTTGAGGCCTTACATCTGACTTTAGTTATTCTTAGATGGTAGCTTCTGGCATGTGTTGTGGAGGTCAACTATAAACTACCATTAATGAGATGAAGACCCCTTTTTTTCATGCCAATCATCAAGTTCGATAGCACAAACTATGACTTAGATGAGCAAAGTATAGCATTGATGTACGAGAAGCACACAATAAGGCGCATGTTCTGAAAAAGATAGCTTAAAGAGAAGAAACAATATTTTTCACTTGAAATGCGATCACATGCTCGTCAAGTTGTTGATCCAATCTTTTGTCCTTCCTCATATCACCAATGAAGTGCTACATCATCCCACTACCAAAGGGATGTGGAAGTCCTTAAAGACCATGTACACCTTCCCTAAGAACATATCGAAAGTACTGCAATTTCATATTGACAAATCCCTTATGAGACAGAATGAGTATCTATCTTCAGGGCAATACTCCACGATGAAATGATCCTTTAAGATGCTTCGTAGCTATGATTTGTATATGTGTGCCCCTCGTAAATCCAAATTTCTAAGCACAAACTACGGTCAGGTATTTTCTTTTATGGTTTGACCTTACATATAAGGCTTTTTGTAATCAAATGTTGACTCTACTTGAGATATTGGGTACTAAGGATGCATGATAGGTTGAACCAAATGCCACCTCATTGTCCACTACTCCAACTCAGGACACCATTTATGCCACAACGACTTTCTATGATTAAGGACGTGGTTGTAAACATGGTCCAAGTGTAGGTGTGGACATGTGACCAGTAAATACGAGTCCACCATACAATGCACATATTATCTGGATGATGTCGAGAACATGATGTCGGATGACTATGGCGATGGTGTCCAAGATGACGTCACAGGTGGAATCCAAGATGATGTCGAGAACATGATGGTGTTCGTGATTTAGTCGGTCGTGAGGTAGATGCATGCAGAGGCTATGGCGACGTCATGTTCATGATGCTGGAATCCTTAGTCAGTGACCCATGATAATGTTGATTACTTGGACGTTTTCCTCCAACTTTAGCCTTCTTAGTCGCCAGACTGCCGATTAATCCTTAGTCGGTGACCACGCCGACCAAATATCGACTATTGCTTTTTGCAACCTTGGGCCCATACCTGCTACGAGAACACCCTCACCTCCACCTCGAATCCTCAGTTACGAAAGAGGCATTGGACGATGTCGTTGGGGCAGCTGAGCTCGTTTTCCTCCAACTCACTCTGCAACACTGTCACCATAGCCTCTACCTGCGTTACCGACCTACGACAGTCGAGCGACTAATCGGATTTAGTGGGCCATTAGTCTGTTTTTAATTTTTAATTAGTTTAAATATATAAATCAATTTTTATACAAATATTCTTATATATTTACATTGATTTGTATATTTTCTATACTATAGTAATGAAATAAAAGAAGTAATTGTCTATAAATATAACACGAAGCATATTAGAATGAGTTTGCTTTTAATAAATCAAAAAACAAAAAAATAAAAAAATCTCTATGTAAAAGTCGACCGAGTAATCGTTTGACTAGGCCGACTAGTCAGCCTAAATAGTCGGGTTGACCGACTAATGGCTGACTAGGCCTAGTCGAGTCGGCTACCCCCCCCCCCCCCGACTCCACTAGTCAAGATAACTAATCGGCCTAGTCGACCGACTTTTACAACAATGCATGGGCCTACAAGAGGGATATTACACTATAGATGTGGGGGAGGCGCCAAGGGAGTTCTCCACAGGGAGGAAAGCATAATCGTTAATCCAAAGTTCCATGGCTTGGAAGGCAACCTCGAATTGGTCGCAGAGGATGACCTCGCAGTTCATGCATACAGCCCCTTCCAAGTAGGCCCATGGGATGCCTTGGTAGGCCATGCGGAGAGGGGAATGGTGACTCGGGTCGGGGGAGAGATTGGATATGGAGAGGGGCATGGGAGGTTGCCTTTGTTAGTGGTAGTGGTTATACTGATGGAGGGGATGAGGTCAAGGCAAGCACAACCATTGATGGAAGCAATGTGGGGAGATGAGATCGGGGCGGAGCTCGAGCAGCGTTGAGAGGGGGAGGAGAGGAGGGTGAGGGGAACGGAGGGTATACTTTCATAAATATGATAAACAATAAGGATATATACATTTTTTTGACAGAATCGGGTTTATTTTAAAGGTCAAATGGATGGAAGTTAACTGCAAGGTCTTTAGTGTAACAACTAGCAAGTTTATGAGGCTAAGGTGATAATTACATTGTTTACATAGTCGACAAGATAGTTAACAAAGTTTCTAAGGTTCATGTGTAAAAATTCCTTGCTGCAATATATAAGTTTCTAGGTATGATAAGCATAACTGATTAGTTAATTAAACGCATTACATCATTATTGGGAGGATGTACAGCAATTTACCCAATTTTAGTCTATTCATAGTGGATGAACAGTTGTTAGATGTGTTGATGGACATCATTCTCCAATCACTGCTCATAGAAATATACATCTCTCACCCTAACTCTCACTTCATGAGTCTGGTTAGCCCTTTAATTTCCACTAAGCATGCTATCTGCTAGATAGATTTCTAAGGAGCTTAACTGGAAATCATTTTTTATAATGTATTTGTTATGTTTCGGGATATGCAGATATACAGATCGAAAGGGATGAGTGAAGATGGTCATGAGAAAAAGAGTAAGCCCCACCTGATGGTCTTATATGATAGATATGTAGCCTTCATTTCAGATACTATGCCTAGTTTTTTGTCAAAACGTTTCTTTGGCCATCTCCATTTTCGGAGACTTAGATCGGTCTTTCTACATTTTATCCCCTTAGTCACAGTTTCAATGTGTCTTGGCAGTTCAGGAAGTATTATCATGGGTCCTTCTCAAAGCGAGATGTCATTAGTTCAAGCAACCCTTTTAGCTTTTGTATTTAGATGTCCAAAGTCCTACTCATGTTGGTGATTAATATGGACATCATTCTTATTTGGTCATTTTTTATGAATTTTCTCGTAAAACTAGGTGTCTATGTTAAAAGTTGTGTGAAGTGGGACATGTTCTGTAAATTATTTTATCTCTATCAATGAAACTACAAATTAATTTTCCACCTCCATTTAAGTTGGTTGTTTTGATAATGCACTTGAAGTTTGCATTTCTTTTATGCATACCTTATTTGGGATGTTGAGCCGGCTCGGAGATGGAAAGGAAGGCCAAAAAAGTTTTGGAATGAGACTATCAGAAGGGATCTTAGTTAATTGGATCTAAGCTTGAGAAAGGTCCAAGATAATCTGAATCGGGGCAAAGAATCCATGTAGTTGACCCTACTAAATGTGGGAAAAGGCTTTGTTGTTGTTATTCTACACGTTATTTCCAGTCCTTGGCATCATTCATCAGACCTCATGTCTACCTCTCAACATAATGGAGTGGCTGAGAGGAAACAAAGACACTTTCTTGATGTTGGCCGCACACCCCCGTGCATTGTAGTTCTCCTATTTACTTCAGAGATGTGACTCTGAGAGTCCTCTATATTATTAATTGCATGTATTCCTCTCTCATTTATAAACGGGGCTAAATCCAAAATATAAGCCTGTAAAAGATCAGTTTCTGATGGTTGATACTCTACCTACTCTTGAGACCATCTTCGGACGCTTACAGGAGCTAGAGGCTCCAATTCAGCACTCTACCACCCACACCTCTACAGAGATGATGGCCCACTATACCTCCTCAAAATACAGAGGGTGTCATAACTATCAAGGAGGACGGGGACGTGACTCAGGGCGTGGACGTGGTCGAGAATCTGGACGCAGCCGTGACTCTAGACGCGGACGCAATCGTGGACGTGAGGATTTGGTCTGCTACTCAGGGAGAATCAAGTCTTATCGAATACTACATGCTTCCTACAAGCCTTTTTGAGGAACTCCTTATTTTTCAGCATGCATGTTGTGATAAACAAGTAGGAGAACGTGCTGAATGGCAGGTTTACAGATTTCTCTCGGGGCTAAATCCAAAATATAAGCCTGTGAAAGATCAGTTTCTGATGGACGATACTCTACCTACTCTTGAGACCATCTTCGGACGCTTACAGGAGCTAGAGGCTCCACTTCAGCACTCTACCACCCATACCTCTACAGAGACAATGGCCCACTATACCTCCTCAGAATACAGAGGGCGTCATAACTATCAAGGAGGACGGGGACGTGACTTAGGGCGTGGACGTGGTCGAGAATCTGGACGCAGTCGTGACTCTAGACGCGGACGCGATCGTGGACGTGATCGTGATTCTTCTGCTCGGTATCTAGCATGTGTACATTGTGGACGCCGGAATCACCCTTCTGATCGCTGATGGGCAACGTTTGGGATGCAACCTAATGCTAACAATGCCTATAATGAAGTATCGTATGATGCAACTACGGAAACATCTACTTAGCAAACCATCGATGCGCAACCACATTCACTGCTTCTGAATATGCTCGCCTACGACAACTGCTGCAAGAATCTAGTCCTTCTGATAGTAATGCTTCTTCCCCTACCGCTAGCTTGGCTACTACCTCAGGTACAGTAGCAAACTTTGTCTCTGCCTCTAAGCATGCATGGATTATTGATTCTGGAGCCTCTACCCATTTGACGGGAGAAGGAAGTTTGCTAACCTCCTCCCAGCCACCTTCCTCTGTGAAGACTATTCGGGTTGCTAATGGGGATCATTCCCCAGTGACTGTTGTTGGTACTGTCAACTTTTCGTCCAAGTTGCATCTGACAGATGTTCATTGTGCCACTGCTTTTCCTCTTAGCCTTCTATCAGTACAGAAGCTATGTCGTCAGCTTAACTGTCGTGTTATTTTTGACGAGGTTTGTTGTTATTTTCATGACATCCGGACGAGGAAGATTTTTGGTGGGGGTCATGAGAGGAACGGCCTCTATTACCTCGACATCCCTTCTGATTCCAACTTTGTTGGTGCAGTCTCCATCTCTGAAGATCCTTTTCTATGGCACCTTCGCCTTGGTCACCCTTCTGCTAAAGCTCTCTCCATGATGTTCCCTGAACTTTCTATGCTGAAATCTTTTGAGTGTGAAGCATGTCAGTTCGGGAAACATCATCGAGCCTCCTTTCCTGCACGGACTGAGTCTCGCCGCCGTACTCCATTTGCACTTGTTCACTGTGATATCTGGGGATCCTGTCCGGTCCGAAGTCTAAGTGGTCATAAATATTTTGCTATCTTCGTGGATGACTACAGTCGATCATCTTGGGTTTTCCTGTTAAAGGAACGTTCAGAAATTAACGATATTATCAAGAATTTCTTTTACTATATCAAAAACATCTTCTCCACTACTGTTAAAATATTTCATTTTGATAATGCATTGGAATTTACACATAACGATTTGACATCCTTCTTTGCTTCCCAGGGTGCTATCCATTAAACCTCTTGCCCATATACCTCCCAACAGAATGGGGTAGCCCAAAGGAAACTTCGACATCTCCTCGGCATTGCCCGCTCTCTTCTTACCCAAATGAAGGTCCCCAAAACCTATTGGGGAGATGCTATTCTCGTTGTTGTCCATCTTATCAACAGAGTTCCCTCTGTCTCCCTAAATGACTCCACATCCTTTGCCTTATTGTATCCAAATGACTCACCATTTCCTCTACCTCTGCGGATTTTTGGATGCACCTCCATTGTTCACAACTTTCATACTGCAGACAAATTGTCGTCACGTGCAATTAAATGCGTTTTTCTGGGTTATTCCCAAACAAAGAAAGGGTATAGATGCTATGACCCTTGTGGTAAACGCTATTATATATCAGCTGATGTCACCTTTTCCGAACAAACTCGCTTCTTCAATCAAGATGTGTCTGACATACTATTAGAACTTCCTCCTCCACCAATTGTCTATAAAAGAAAGCATGTGTCCCCTCTTGTTCATGTTCCTCTACTTGTTCCTTTGTTGCAGGAAAATATGCCATCTTCAAGTACCCCCACCAACACTACTCCGGATGATGCTCAGGAGCTTCCCATTGCCCTACGCAAAACAAAGAGGCAATGCACTATTCATCCTATATCTAATTTCACGTCCACTGATAGCCTATCATGTTCTGATAAAAGATATGCAGATGCTTTTATGACAATCTCTGTCCCAAGAGACTATCACAGTGCATTACAGGACCGCGGGTGGCGACAAGCTATGAATGAAGAAATGGACGCACTCAATTCCAGAGGAACATGGGATCTAGTTCAGTGTCCCGAAGGTGTCAGGCATGTTGCCTGCAGATGGGTCTTTACTACGAAACATTCTCCATATCGTTCTATTGACAGACTAAAAGCAAGACTTGTGGAAAAAGGCTTTACACTGACATATGGAGTTGATTACTTCAAGACTTTTTCACCTGTTGCCGGGATGGGGTCTATTCGCACTATCCTCTCTATAAACATGAACAAAGGATGGCCTATTTTTCAACTGGATGTCAAGAATGCATTTCTATATGGTGATCTTGAGGAAGAGGTTTACATGATGCAACCCCCAAGTTATGAAGTCGAGGGGGAGTATGTTCGCCATCTTCACAAAGCAATTTATGGTCTAAAGCAAAGTCCGAGGGCATGGTTTGACAGACTTAGTTCAAAGATTAGCACTCTGGGCTTTCAGAAAACTACATCTGACCATTCTGTCTTTGTCAGAAAACGATCAACAGGTATTGTCATACTAGCTGTATATGTGGATGACATGGTTGTTACAGGTGACGATGATAAAGGAGGGCTAGAAGTGAAGACTTTTCTGCAAAAGGTTTTTATCACCAAAGATCTGGGGCAACTTCGTTATTTTCTGAGTATAAAAGTCTTACGCACCAAGAAGGGGCTTCATATGTCACAAAGAAAGTACTACTTAGATATACTAACTGAGGCAGGACTACTTGGGTGCAGGCCCTCTGGCATACCTGCAGAACCAAAGAAACATTCTACACCAGATGATCCTGCCTTTGAAGATACTACAAGATACAGAAGCTCGGTTGGCAAACTTTTGTACCTTACTGTTACTAGGCCAGACATATCATATGTTGTGAATAGAGCTAGCCAACACATGGAGAAACCATGCTACAACCACTGGTAAGATGTTCTTCAGATCCTTCGCTACCTGAAGAAATCCCCTGGACGTGGTCTATTCTATGGGGCAAATGGATACACTAAGGTTGCTGCTTATGCTGATGCTGATTATGCAAGCTCACCTAAGGATCGTCGTTCTACGACGGGCTATGCGATGATGGTAGGAGGTAACCTTGCTAGTTGGAGGAGCAAGAAGCAGACAGTGGTTTCCCGATCCAGTGCAGAGACAGAATATAGGGCAATGGCCCAAACCACAAGCGAAATTACCTGGTTCCCGTCTCATTTGCAAGAACTCAATATTACTATCACTACTCATGTTCCTCTATACTGTGATAACAAATCTGCCACTTATATTGCTACAAATCTTGTGTTCCATGAGATCGACTGTCATTTTGTTTGTGATGTTGTACGAGAAGGCAAGATTTCTACACTACATATCTCAACAGATCTTCAGCTTGCAGACATATTCACAAAGGCTTTATCAAAGAATCGCCTTTCCTGGATATCTTCCAAGTTGGGCATGATCGATGGATATGCTCCAACTTGAGGGCGAGCGTTAGAGATTGCAGAAGATTTCTTTCTTTATATTATATTGTAACCCCACGAGGGCTTTTATGTTAAGAGAATATTATATGTGGCTATTTGTCAAGAGAATATTCTATAGAGAATATTCTATATTCTATAAAAAATATTTTATAGAATATTCTCCTTTGAGCCCTCTAGGGTTTAGTCCTATATAAGGACCCCTAGACCTCTTGAATAAACAACGAATCATCTTTTCTTATCATTCTTTCACAATCATGACTTATGATATTTTCGTAGCAAACATTATCTTTAAAAGGAGGAAGGAGCATTTAATAATGTATAAGAATGGTCAGACTAGAACATAGATAGATTACTTTCGTTGAGGAGAAGAGATCAGTTAGGTTGCAAAGACTCCAAAGAAAACCCATAAGAGAGTTTGACCACCTAACATCTCTTGTTGGTCATTGATGTGCAAATAAAAGGGCAGGTAAAGAAAAGGAGGATTTCCAATATCACTAGAACTAGATGGTGGAATCTTCAATTGAAGCAATCAAGCTTCAGGGAGAAGGTTTTAAAAGACTTATCTTGGAACTGTAGCGGAAGTGCAAACGAGACATGGGAGGTGGTAGCATCTTGTATTTGAAGGATAGCCAAAGAGATGTTAGGCAAGTCAAAGGGAGGAGCTCCGGGCCAAAAGGAAGCTTGGTGGTGGACTGAAGGGGTGCAAGAGAAGCACAAAATTAAAAGAACATGCTTTAAAGTTGTCTAAGAATAGAACACTCTCGCTGCTTAATGCTTACAGCCGAAGGAAAGCACCGATCACAAATACAAAATAGCAAAGAAGGAAGCAAAGAAGGTTGTAAGTGAAGCTAAGTCAAAAGCTTGTGAAGTCAAAATGATGTGTGTGATGTGTTCACCGAGAGAAGCTGTTGAAGTTGAAGAAGATGCATGAGAAGCTTGAATATCTGTGGGTTTTATTGAGAACCCAAATTTAAGAGAGTTTGGGAGCATGCCACTTAGTGGGATGCATTATGGATGATGAGGTGACATGCATGTTACTCATAAGGATATAGAGACTAGATGGAAGCAGAAACTTTTCATTGGATAAGGAAATAGAGATGTCACTTTGGGAGATATAGCTAGTAGTAAAAGTTACTTGAATCGTACAAGCTATAGAGTAGAGGAGGCTTTGGTGATTAAGAGACCTGCGAAATGTGTAAGACCTAATGACATTCCTCTAGAAGTATGGAGAGTTTTAGGTGAGTGTGGTTCGACTTGGCTTATAAAGTTACTCAATGTTATTTGATGAAGCAAGAAATGCATGAAGATTGGAGGAGAAACATCGTAGTGCCTCATTATAAGAACAAAGAAGACATTCAAAATCGTTCAAATTACAGAGGTATCAAGTTGATGAGTCACACTATGAAAATTTGGAAATGTGTGATTGAAAGAAGGATGAGGTAAGTTTTCAAAGTAAAAGACAATTTGGATTCATGTCAGGTCGCTCAATTATTGATATCATCCATTTGCTGAGGAGAACAATGGAGATTTATAGAGCTAAAAGGAAGAACATCCATATGATTTTTTTATTGATTTGGAGAAGGCTTATAAATATATCCCACGGGAGATATTGTAGAGAGTTTTGGAGAAGAGAAAAGTAAATTTCATATACATTAACATCATAAAAGATGTGTTATGATAGGGCTTCATCTTGTATAAGGATACAGTCTGGGAAGACTGACTATTTTGACATCAACCTCGGTCTGCATCAAAGTTCAGCTTTGAATCCATTCCTTTTTACTTTGATTATGGACTTGTTGACAAGTCACATTCAGGATGAGATACCTCGGTGTATGCTATCCGTTGATGATATTGTGTTGATTGACGAGACTAGAGATGGAATAAATGAGAAGCATGAGGTCTGGAGACATGCATTCGAGGCTAAAGGATTTCGTATAAGTAGGGCTAAGACTGCATATATGGAGTGCATTTTTAATGAAAGAAGTAGAGAAGGAATCGATGAGAAGATTGGTGACGATAAATATTCAGAAGATATATTCTTTTAAATACTTAGGACCTATTTTACAACATGATGGGAAAATTGATGGGGATGTTACAAAAGTGGAAAGGAGACTCTACTGCTCTCTGTGATAAGAAAATTCCTTTGAAAATCAAGGAAAGTTTTACAAAGCAACTGTAAGACCTGCTATGCTCCATGGATCTAAATGTTGATATGTGGACCATAGACATGTGCAGAGAATGACAGTAGCAGAAATAAAAATGCTAAGGTGGATGTGTGGACATGCATGTAAAGATCGGATTTGGAATGACGCAATTAGATGGAAAGTTGGTGTAGCTCTGATCGAAAATAAGATACGGGAAAATCGCTTAAGGTGGTTTGGTCACTTGCAAAGGAGGTCAGCTAATGCACTAGTGAGGAGATGCTAGCTTTGGGATCTTGAACCGGCTAAGAAAGAACGAGGAAGGCCCAAGAAGTGTTGGAATGAAACTATACGAAGGGATCTTAGTTTTTTTTGGATCTAAGACCGAGAATGACCCAAGATAAATCTAGATGAAGGCAAAAAATTAATGCAGCCAATCCTACTTAATGTGGGAAAAGGCTTTGTTGTTGTTGTCCTGAAATGGGATGATTTTGGGAATATACGTCTTTTTGTTGTGATTCAAGATAGATTTTATGAATGCTTGAGTAGAGAATCATATTGCACTTTAATTGTCAACAATGATACTATAGAATACATTTTCTTACTTGAATTATTTTATTTGGATAGTGTTAAATCATCAACTATAAATAAATCTTTAATACCTTGTTTTATTATTAAATTTTTCTAATATTTTTAATTAGAATGTTAGAAACCGTGCAACCTGCATAAGCCTCGATATACTCCGCATATCCGCTTAATCTCTTTAGACGGCATGGTTGCACGAATACCATATACTGTATTTCTAAATCTTATTGGAAATGGCAGAAGGAGAATACATAGCAGCAGTTGCTGGGCCAGATTTAAATTGATCAGGAACCTGCACCATTAGGAAAAATAAATGAAGGAAAAGGCTCAGACACATAGTTGTTGGTATTCCAGTAAACTGGAGCGAAGGCACCGAGAAAAGAACTCCTTAGGAACATCACGAATAGGATCGATGTTGGAGGGCAATTGAGAAGTCTTGGACATGTTGATACATGAAGGGTCCCTCATGAAGCTAAGTCTAACCCCCCCCCCACCACACACACACAAACCTTGTGATCACAGACCATATGTAATCATGCCTCGATATAGCACATGAACTTCAAAAAATAAACCATAAATTGCATACAAGAACGATTATTCATAAGATCTTATCATTGGCAATCTTTTATTGGACAAGTCAAGAGATAAAGTCAATTAGAGCCATTTCTTACCCTCTTAAATGGACTTATGTTTAAAATTGTGGACTTCCATGTTAAAGGACATGAGTTCAGATCCTAAACGTGCATACCAAAAAGTAAAGCTTGGAACACACCGCATTTCGAAGGATGCTTACATAGTTGGATTCACTTTTTAGGGAACAAAGGATTGATGCAAATATCACTCATAAAACTAATGCGGGATAGTTGAGGCGGAGATAAGATCTAAGAGTACTCAATGATAAGGTGCTTTGTTAAGATAAAATGTAAATACAATAGAGCCGCAATGAGACCTCAAATATTTTACAGCAACAAGTGTAGGACAGTAAACTATAAACATGTGTAGAGAAACATGTAGTGAAGGCAAATATGCTCCAAGGTACAAATAAAAACCAAAATGAGGGAAATTGATGTAAGATGGTTTGCTTCAATTCAACAATATGAGAAGTTCAAACAAAATCTTTGCAGGAGGAAGCATAAAAGACCACAAAATTGTTAGAAGGAAAGTGTGAAAAATGATGACTTTTTGGAAATAACACATTATATTTGGCATAAAGCAAAGAACCTGTTGAGATTGTTGTACCTCTTTAGTATTATTTCTTATTTCATTTTCTTTATGTACCTCTCATGCAATTTATTCAGGGTTTTTTGCCTATATAAGAGAACTTGGTATCTCATGAATATCAAGTAATCTTTTCTTCCAACATGGTATCGGAGCAACGGTCCTAGACCAGGGTTCCCATATCCCACCCCTAACCCTAACCCTACCTGTCAACCCTCCCCCCCACCGTGCGAACCACCAGCAGCCAACCGGCCTGCGAGCCCCTCCTTCCGCGCATGCCACCGCCACATGCAGCAGCCACTGTGGGGCCTCCCATCGCTGCCTAGCGACTTTCCCGCCACGCGCAGCAGCCCCACGCGGGGCCTCCTATCGTCGCCCAGCGGCTGGCATGCTGCAGCCTACAGCTTGCAGCTCCCACCCTCGTTGAACCAGCCCCTTCCAAGTCTGATTCACCCCTGACTTGTGATTCTCTTGCAGTTCGACCGTCTCGGAGGGCCGATACAGCTTGATTTGGTTCGGGTTTCGTAAATCTCAACATATAAATCATGTATCCGACTCTAGACTACAACAACAATTGATGAGGATGGTTGTATGAGTCTACAGGTACAACCAATCCTTCAAATGTCAGTGTAGACTCACTCAGAACTAGGGCTGTGAAAAATTCTCAGGTTCGACATTCGCTCAGATTCGGCTCGGTAAAAGTTCGATTCAGATTCGATTCGAAAATAAACGAACCGAACCCGAACGAGAGTTTGGGCTCGATTAAATAAACGAACCAAACCTGAAAAAACATAGGTTCACTCAGGTTCGATTCGTTAAAAGCTCGATTATATACACTGATACATACATACATAAAAATATATACATATATATTGTACATATAAAGAAAAATATATTCTCTCAAAACGTAAGGACTATCTCTTAAATTTTCCATACGTATACATTATACATATAAAAAATCTCTCAAAACGTGGGAGCTTTCTCTTAATTTTTCCAAATCCATCCCTAATTTCGTTTCAAGGGAAGAAACCCTCCCGAGTCTCACCTCCCTCAATCTCATCTCCCCTCCTGCGTGCCTGCAGCCGCCCATCCCCAACCCCTGCAGCGAGCGATTCCTCACCTCTCGCCCTCACGCTGTCACGCCACCGCGTATCGATCGTCCCTCCCCTCTCGCAGCACGTTGTCGGTCACCCCCTCCCCCCTTGGCTCCCGCCCTCACACTGTCCATCGCCCCTCTCCCATCTCGCACTCACGTTGTCGCGGTGCCGCCTGCCGATCATCCCCCTCCCCTCTCGCAGCATGTTGCCGGTCACCCCCCTCCCCCCTCGGCTCTCACCCTCACACTGTTCGTCGTCTCTCTCCCATCTCGCCCTCACGCAGTGAAGAGCAGGCACATCTCGCTCGCACATCGTCGATCCTCTCTCTTGCACACCGGCGGCCCGCACGACGTTGGTCACACGCGCACCGCAACACACAGGTAGAATCCTTATGGTCACACGCGTACCGCAACACACAGGTAGAATCCTTAAATCTAAGTAGGTTCCAATTTGTTGAATAAAGATGGGAGGGTGTAGAAAGAAGATGAACTAGGGATGAACTCAGATATGCGTGGTAGTGTGGGGGCATTTCTTGCAAGATAAAATGGATATTGGGACATTTTTTCTCTAAAAGGGTCATAACATCCCCACCTCATCTTATTTAATAGGACATATTTTATAAGATGCGTTTTTTTATTATATATTATCATGAATTCGAATGAATGCTAAAGAATATCCTAATAAGTAAATAATGTTATATGTTATTGTTGGGAAAATAAGAAAACTTGTTTATTCCATCAGTCGTAGGCTCTCTTATATAGGAGAGTAGCCTATGGGTAAACTACATAAAGAGTCCAACAGGAAAGTAAAATAACAATAAAGATACATAAGTGAGTAATATATATATATCTACACTCCCCCTCAAGATGGAGCATAGATATCAATCATGCTCAGCTTCGACAAGCACTTCTGGAATGTCCCTCGAAGTAGTGCCTTGGTAAAAATGTATGTCGTTTGATCCTCTGAGCTAACATGGGATGTAGCGATAAATCCCTTCTGAATCATATCACGTATAAAGTGGCAGTCAACTTCAATGTGCTTGGTTCGTTCATGGAATGTTGGGTTATATGCAATGAATAAGGCAGCTTGATTGTCACATTCCAAAGCCATAGGAAGTGGGACTTCTATATGTAAATCTGTAAGCACGGCCTTTACCCACATCATTTCTGTACTGACCTGGGCCATAGCCCTATATTCAGATTCAGCACTGGACATTGCCACAACAGTTTGTTTCTTGCTCCTCCATGAGACTAGAGAATCTCCAATATACACAGCAAACCCAGAGGTGGACTTCCTGTCCTTGGGACACCCTGCGTAATCTGCATCTGCACAAGTTGAGATAGTACTCTCCTTGCCTTTCTTAAACAGTAAACCCGCACCTGAGGATGACTTGAGGTACCTGAGTATCATATGTATGGCATCCATGTGTACCTGACGTGGTTGCTCCGTGAATTGGCTCACTCGACTCACAGCAAAGGCTATATCGGGCTCGGTAATAGTAACATAAAAAAGTTTGCCCATCAGTTCTCTGTATCTTCTTCTATCTACCTCATCTGTATCACCATCATATAATTTCATACTAGGATCCATAGGTGTGGTAGCGGGTCGGCAACTGAGCATTCTTGTTTCACTCAACAGGTCAGTGACATATTTCCTCCGAGACATTACCAACCCATAAGGATTTCTGGCGAACTCCAGTCCCAGAAAATATCTAAGAACTCCAAGGTCCTTGGTAACAAATTCATGACCCAGCATTTCTTTCGCCCCCTTTATTCCTTGTTCATCATCACCTGTAATCAGAATGCCGTCTACATATACCATAACAGCAATAATACCTCTGGAAGTCCTTTGTACAAACAAGGAATGATCAGCATTGGAACGTTTGTACCCATGTTTCTCAAACAGGTCTGAGAGCTTCTGGAACCAAGCTCTAGGGCTATGCTTAAGGCCATAGATGGCCTTATGAAGTCTGCACACCTTCGGACACTCCCCCTCAATAGCAAAACCAGGTGGTTGTTGCATGTAGACTTCCTCCTGTAAGTTGCCATATAAGAACGCATTCTTCACATCCAACTGGTATAGCAGCCAATCACGAGTGATCGCAACAGAAACAGGATCCGTAGAATGGAGTGGCGGGCCACCGACGAGAATGTATCAAGATAATCCACCACATATGTCTGTGTAAAGCCACGAGCAACAAGGCGAGCCTTGTATTTGTCAATATTGCCATCTGCATTCTGCTTGACTGTAAATACCCACTTGCAGCTTACTGGAGACACATCAGCGGGTGCAGGAACCAGACTCCAGGTACATCTACACTGAAGAGCTGCCATTTCTTCCTCCATGGCTAAACGCCATCTACTATCCTTCAGCGCATCTTGGTAATTCTGTGGAATAGCCACTGCTGACAATGCAATGACGAAGTTCCTGAAATCTCCAGTTAGTCGATCAAAGGACACAGAAGATGCTATAGGATATAATGCGCAGCTCCGCTTCGGCTTTCCTAGGGCAATATGAACATCTAAATCATTTGTTCCCTCGTCTGGCCTCTGTAATACATCCTGCTCAGGAAAATCATCAGATCCATCAAAAATAGTATCTTCAGAACATACCTTAGGCGGGCTAGATGATGAGCGATGACCATGAGCTGAAGCAGGCCTGCGGGTAGAGTGAAATGGTAAAGGTAAAACAGGTACAATGACAGGAGGTGTAGAAGATGGTAACGGTTTTGGTGATGATGGTGGTGGTGGTAGTGGTGATGGTGGTGGCATGTATATAGCATCAGTATTATCAAGGGGTATCAACTGATCACCTGAAGCTGAGAAATACATAACATATTCAAAAAACATTACATCAACACCGACAAGGTACCGCCTGCGCAAAGGATCGTAACACTTGTACCCCTTCTGAGTTCTAGAGTACTCGACGAAGACACACTTGACAGCCCTAGGAGAGAGCTTGTCAGTCCCGGGAGACAACCGGTGGACAAAGGCGACCGAACCGAACACACGAGGAGTAAGGGAGAACAATTCTTTGTCAGGGAAAATAAGGGAAAAAGGAATCTTCTCACCTAGAACAGATGATGACATACGATTGGTAAGGTAACATGGTGTAAGAACAGCATCACCCCAGAAGGGGTAAAGAGCATGACTCTGTATAAGAAACGACCTGGTTACGTTAAGCAAATGGCGATGTTTCCTTTCAGCAACCCCATTCTGTTGGGAGGTATAGGCACAAGAAGTCTGGTGGATGATCCCTTAGAAAGAGAAATAAGTGGATAGGGTATGAGTACGAAATTCCAGGGCATTATCACTTCTCGCAATTTTAACAGATGCAGAAAAAACATTACGAACTTCATTAAGGAAATTGATGATAATATTCCCTGCTTCAGATTTATTCTTTAACAGAAATACCCATGACACACGAGAGAAAGCATCCACAATAACTATATAAAACATGTGTCCCTAATGATCAGGAACACGACTAGGATCCCAGATATTGACATGAAACAACTCAAACTTGGAGGTACTACTCCGACACTGACAACTGGAAAAGGTAGACCGATGATGCTTTCCCAACTGACAAGCCTCACATTGAATAGACGTGTGAGGCAAAACCTGAGGTAACACATGATGCAGTTTCTGAAGCGGTAGATGTCCAAAGCGCAGGTGCCATAGTAATGGAGATATGGGTCCATCAGGTAGGGATGAGGTTCCAGCAAAAGAAGTCCGACTGAGGCGATAGAGACCGCCTTGCTCATAGCTACGCCCAATCACGTTGCCCGTAAGGATGTCCTGAAGTACAAGAGAATATGGATCAAAAATTGCTCGACAATGTAAATCTTTTGTAAGTTGGCTAATGGATAACAAATTCATCGAAAAATCAGGTGCATGTAACACATTCTTGAGATGCATGGATAGAGTCAATCTAATATCCCCCTGACCAGTAATCGGGGAATGTGTTCCATTAGCAATAACTACTGTTCGACCTAGAGGAACATGTCTGTATCCTGTAAGTAGACCTTGAACATCACACAGATGATGTGTGGCACAAGAGTCCATAATCCACTCTAAAGTATCTGATCCACTACTGCTGGTGAATGCATAGGTGCTACCTGATGTGCTGGTGGATGCAGATGCGGCAACGTCGGTGTGGCTCTCAGAAGTAGATGCTGATGTAGCAGGACCAGATGGAGGAATGATGCCCCTCAGACGGGCTACAAGATCATCAAAGCACTGATCCATAGATGACGCAGATGGGGGCTCAATCTGTTCAGCGACTCGTGCAGAAGCTGGAAAGTCATGCTCATGGCCTCAAATTTCAGCGAAATTCAGTCGAATTTCCGTCGAATATCGATATCCAGTCGAAATCGAGATTCGGCCGAAATGAACGAAATGACCGAAATATGTAGGTCCTAGTACAAAAAATGATCGAAATTTCGGTCGAAATTCCACCGAAATTCCATCGAAATTCTGTTTTGGTCGATACAGAAATGGGGACCGAAACCGACATTTAGGGCCTTGTCATGCTTAGAGTAGCATGTGTCCTCGGTGTGTCCAGAACGATGGCAAAAGGTACATGACGGTCGAGTGTGACCTCCTCTACCACGAGGTCCACGACCTCAGAACTGATGGTGATGTCCTCGACCTCGATTTGCTGTCATGGCTGAGGTTGTTGAATTTGTAGCAGACGAAGGAACAGTGATGCGACTCATACTATGAAATGCTTCCTCCATAGGAGGAATAGTAGAGTCTGCCAGAATCTGGGAACATGATGCCTCATACTCTGGATCAAGAGCAGCAAGAAAAACACCTACCATAGTAGCATTCCGGTAGGTCTTTTGTTGCTCTGAAGTGGCTGTCAGGGGTATGAAGCTATAGAGCTTCTCAAATATTCCTCGTAGGGATGTGTATAGAGAGTGTAGAGGTCGGTCATTCTGCTTGATAGTAAATATGTCATTCTGGAGTTGCAGAATCTTTGTCTCATTCTTCGCCTGAGAATATGTAGCAGCCAGAATATCCCACATTGCTTTGGTTGTGTGCTGATGAAGAATATCATTGGCAATCTCAATTGCCAGGGTTCCAGATAGCCACACTTTGGCATATGCATCATATGCCTCCCATGAGGCATTGACCCCAGTCTTCTCAACAGGCTCTTCTTCAGTAAGAATGTGTTTCTTACCGGTTGACTTCATCATACTCATGAACTGCATAGCCCACAGTTCATAATTCGAACCATCCATCTTCACAATCGGCGTTGGACCTCGGAAGGTGCCTATAGATAGGATATATGCCTTGCTTTCTGACATAGTAATAACGGAAGACTGGGGTAGTAGACTGAAGATATAATCGTCTACACAGACATAAACGGGTTTAGTTGCATGTGTAGACTTCAAGCAACCAAACCCATTACTTTGGAGGCGCACGCGCTTGACTTAGGGTTCTGCGTGCACGAGTCAAGGAGGTCACACGTGAGGGGCACCCACGAGGATCACGCGCGCTCAGGGGACAGCACGCAGCGTTACCGCACAAAGATGCACGGTATGCGCAGGTCAACCGCTCAGGAGGCGCGCAAGGGGACCTTGCTTTGGGTCACAGCACCGCCCCCCTAGACACGGATCTCGCGAGTTTGCGAGATCAAGGGCGATGGCGCATAGGCGGAGGCGGAGCGCTTGGAGACGCGCGAAGGCGCAAAGGAGCGCGCGGAGGTGGAAGACGACGCGCGTTGTGGCACGTGGAGGTGCGCAGAAGCGCGCTGAGGTCGAAGGTGATCGTGCGCTGAGGCACGTGGAGGCGCGCGGAGATGCGCAGAGGCGTGCGGAGGTGCGCGGGCTTGAGGGTAGGGCTAGGGTTAGGGTTTGGCTCGAGAACTCCGGTCTAGGATTGTCGCTCTGATACCATGTTGGGAAAATAAGAGAACTTGTTTATTCCGTCAGCCCTAGGCTCTCTCATATAGGAGAGTAGCCTATGGGTAAACTACATAAAGTGTCCAACAGGAAAGTAAAATAACAATAAAGATACATAAGTGAGTAATATATATATATATATCTACAGTTATCATGTCTCTTGATTGGTGTGCCACTTTTATAATATGGATGGTGATAAGGTTGATACAACCGAACAAAGATTAGGTTTCACATTGACTTAGTTTCCCAATACATGTTATGTATATTGAATATTGTTTAGCACTATAATAATCTCTTATTTATATTATTTATTTTTTTAGAAAATAGCTTTTACACCATCCTCCCAACAGTCTATTGATCAAGTAATATTAGAGAGAAATGAGATGGATGATGGTGAGACTAATGATGAATTGGTTGAAATAAGAGATGATCAGGTTGAAGTAAGTGAAACTGAAGAAGATGCAGGAGAAGGTAAAAAAAGAGCGAGGAAAAAAACATCATTTGTGTGGTCCTTTTTTGAAGACATTTCTATCAAGACTGCTAAGAATAATGGGAAAGAAGGTGAAGAGAAACAAGTCGTGATTAAAACTAAATGCAAGTGTTGTGGAGAGGTTTTGTCTAAACATAAGAGTGGGACAACCAGTTACATGAAGAGGCATTTGGAAAATGTGTCCATATTACAAAAGATGCGATAAGAAAAACAAGCAATCGACCCTTTCTTTTAACTCTACCACTGAGGAAAAGGGTGAAATACTTGGATTTTCTGTGCCAGCGTCATATGATTCGAAGAAGGTGAGAGATGCACTTGCAAGAATGATACTCATGCATGAGTATCCATTTAAGATGGTCGAGCACCTTGGATTTAATATTTTTGCAAAATTATTGAATCCTAGATATGAGAAGATGTCTAGGAACACGATAAAAAATGAATGCATCAAGGTGTATGATTCTGAGAAAAAAAATTAAAGGCAAGTTTCAAGAACGTGGATCGCATTTCACTTACACATGATTGTTGGACATCCAATCAAACAATTGGATATATGTGTTTGACTGCTCATTTCATTGATCTAAAGTGGAAATTGCGAAAGTGTATCATTAGCTTCTGCGATTTAGAACCACCACACACAGGGGTTGTGATTGGTGATGCAATTGCTAGATGCATCCAAGAGTGGGGGATTCAAGATGAAATTCAAATAATCACGTTGGTAATGCATCCAACACCGTTGTGGCTGAATTTTTAAGGGCCAATTTTGAGTCACGAAACAAGTTACACTTGAAAGGAAAGATCATCCATGTTAGGTGCACAGCATACATCTTAAATCTTATGGTGCCAGACGGGCTCAAGCATATTGAAAACACAATTGTCTCAATAAGGGAGAGTGTCAAATATTTGAAGAAATCAACTTCTCGCTTGTTTAAGTTTGGAGAGATTGCAAAACAACTTGATATTCCTACAAGTAAGGGTTTGTGCATTGATTGCCCAACAAGATGGAATTCTACATATTTAATGTCGGAACATGCTTTGACATTCAAGTTGGCATTTAGCCAATATGCTCTTCGAGATGCTAATTACAAGTGGTTACCAATTTCTTCTGAATAGATCAAGGTTGACAAAATATGCAAGTTCTTGGAAGTATTTAATGATGTCACTACAATCTTTTCTGGAGCAGCATACCCAACAGCGAACTTATTCTTTCCTGAAATGTAAAGAGTAGAATGCTTATTACATTCTCAACTTCAATCTGAAGATGCTTCCATGAAATATATGGCTTCTGCAATGTGGGAGAAAATGAGCAAATATTGGGGTGACTGCAATTTTTTGTTGGCAATTGCAACAATCTTAGATCCACGAAATAAAATGCGCTTTGTTAAATTCGCCTTTCATTTGTTGTATCCCGAACATGAGGTTGATTATAATTTGCATATGGTTAAAGATGCACTCTATGAAATTTATCAATCTTATGTGAAACAACCTGCCAAAGATTTGTGTGCTCGACCTCCAAAATCTAATGACTTTTTGAAGAAACGAGGGTTCAAAGGACGAGAAATGTTTGACATGCTTGTCAGAAATGATGTAAAACAACCTTCAAAACCAGATCTTGCTATATACCTAGAGGAAGGTCTTTATGTGGGTGAAAATGATGTTCGAGAGCAAGAGTTTGATGTTTTGGAGTGGTGGAGATTGAATTCCATAAGTATCATTTTTTTATGGAAGTTAGTCCGTGATATTTTAAGCATCCCCATAACAACTATATTTTCAGAGTTTGCATTTAGTGCTGGAGGTCGAGTTCTCGATCCATATAGAAGCTCTTTATCTCCAAAAATAGTTGAGGCACTAGTTTGTGCAGGAAATTGGATTAGAGAATGCACGAAGGACACACCTAATCCAATAGTAAGTATATTTAAATTTTAATACTTTTATTGAATTAATAGTGGTAGAATATTAATTTATTCTTTTTTTTTTTGAAACTCCAAAAACGGGGGGCGCACTCGACGGTGCCCACCCCAAATTTATTAATAGAAAATAAAGGAAAGAAAGAGACTTACAGTGGGAGAATACAAATGGTAGAAGGGAAATAAAAGAGCGTGACCATAGTCGGACTGGACCTCCAAACCAATGCCCCGACAAAACACAAAATAACAATTAAACAACTGACCAGTCACGGACCAACCGAGAAGCAGAAATTAGGACATTTTCCAAATAGAATCTCTGACCAGAAAACAGCGCCTCATTCCTAGAAGTCCAAATGCACCACAGCCGAGCGATAGCAGAGAGAATGTCGACCCTACATCTAGCCCTCGAGCGAACCAAGCAGACGCAGAATGAAGCGGCGTCCGTAACGTCAAGCCAAGGCAGATCCACCCAAATGGCACGCGAAGAGCCGCAACCAAAGAATAGGTGGTCGATAGTCTCATCCTCCAGGTTGCACAGACCACAAGTAGGCACAGCTGAAGGGAAGATAGCGGCACACCTGATACGAGTGAGTAGACGCCCACGACGGAATAACCAGAGGAAGATGCCAATCCGCTCAGGAACCCGGAGACCCCAAAAGAATTGGCAATCCCGGATTAGCAAATCATCACCCCCAACCAAGGCCGGGAGAAGGGCCCTGTAAGCAGCACGAACAGAGAAAGGGCCATCCTTCCAGCAAAGGTGATCACGGCCCACCGAAGGCGAGGGCGAGACCGCCAGAATCTCCAGAAGGGCCATAAACTCAAGTTGTCGTTGATCAGAAAGGTTGGCCACAAAGGAAGGCCCCCAAGCAGCACCATCCCAATAAGAAGCTACCCTCGCGTCCGGGTCAGCAGCCAACGCGAACAACCGAGGGAAATTATCCTTAAGAGGCCCCCTACCAGTCCAATCATCGCCCCAAATCTCTCTTCCAACCAACTTTGGGTCCATGTCATCTATTTGGAAGAAGAAGAATTAGAAATTTCTCTTCCCACCAACTTTGGGTCCATGTCATCTATTTAAGGTATAATACAAATCTCTCATTTCACTTGATTATGCAAGATAATAATGTATCATGCAATTTCTTATGGATGGCGTTTTCTACTTTATATTTCAAGAAATTTCATTTCTTATCCTCATGGCTATTACATATCTTCACAAGGTATGACTAAAGTATTCTCTGTTGTGTGTTGATTTTATTTATGTGAACGACTTTCGTGTCTGACTCCCTTCATTTTAATTTTTTTCAGGTTTTTTATACGCAAGAAAGTGACACATTATCTTTGGAGTGTGCTCATTTTTTGTAACTTTCTGTTATGTTAGACATTTAATTTGTGGGAACTTTATAAATTATCTTTCTGTGAACTATTTTAATTTGCAACATGCAAGGATAGTAATTTTGGGTTAAGAGCGATCTTTTTTCTTGACATAGCATATATCAACTGATTTTTTTCTTGTTGGTTGCTCATAAGATTTAAATGTGGTTGAATTATTTTTTATTGATAAATTACAATGTAAGTGCGTAATACATTTTGACCTATAAGAATGGCAGCATATGTATTCGGGGATGCTCCTTCCTCATTCATCCATGTTGTCTATCCGTGAATGTGGTACGCACTTCTTTGATATATATATATATATATCGTTATTTCTTTAATTAGGAATTTGTTTCTCATGATTATATTAGTGATGAACTCATCCTTTCATTCAGGATCTATTGACATGCCTTATGTACAATACTATCTCAAGAATTTCATATCATGACGAACAAACACAATCTTCACGATTAGGAGTATCGCGTATTATAGCATCTCTAAAGATGATATTCTCAAGTTTTCCATAGTTTATGTCGTGATAATGATTGTATTTGTTCTCTCATAGGTGAGGGTTCATTACTCGCTAATTATATGAATACTTTTTGTAGCTCAAAGCTTAATTTTCAATCTTATGAATGCAGGATGAAAGTACTTCACACTGCAAGATTACAGCTTAGAATTTGTTTTCTACTTTGCTTTCATAAGCCTGCAAATTGCCCTTGCCTTTCTAATCGTAAGCATGTTTAAGAATGTCAAGAGCGCTCAAGGTCAGTAATTGATCTTTTTCTCTGACAAACTAAAATATTTTTATATCCTACAATCTCTACTTGTATCATGTATGCTTGTTGTTTAGATCATTCCACGTTAACACATGACAACAGTTACGAACTTACGGTAAACCATCTTGTTTTGCTGCTTCTTTAGCTTTTAAATGTATGTATAAATTTTTTAGAATGTTTCTTCTTAGCCTTGAATTTTCAGTTTGGAATGGTTGTAAACTTATGGTCAAGCTTGATGTCATTAGTTTATATGTGTTTTAGAGGTTGAAATGAGATATATTTTTAAGTTGGCTTGTATATCCATCCATATAAATATAAGGAAAATGGTATATAACATACACTGTTGAAGTTTTTTTTATCAAAAAAGCATTAACCAATGCAAAAATACATATATACATATATATTTGGCATTATCAATGCTTATTCTAAAACGAGCCTTTAACGAGCCGAATCGAGCCTTTACGAACCTTACCCGAGCCGAGCCGAACCTGAATACGATTTTTATTTTATCAAGCCGAATCGAACCCGAGTCTGAAAGTATACTAAACGAACCGAACCGAGCCTGGGTTGGTTTACTCAGGTTCGGCTAGTTTACACCCCTACTCAGAACAGTCGACCCCTGAGTTTTGTTCTGCCCCTACTCAGAACAGACTACCCCTAAGTTTTGTTCCGGGTATCAACGTTCATTTTGCCATGTCAGAGAACAAGGGTGACGTTTTTTCTTCTTCAGGTGTCTTCAAGGGCCCGACCCCCATCGTGAAGATGGATGGGACCAACTATGAGTTGTGGTCCATGCAGTTTCGTGCCTGATGCAGCGCCATAACAAGGAGCACATTCTGACAGATTCAAAGCAGGCAGACAAAACTGGGGCTAATGCTTCTTGAAAGAAAGACAATGCTTATGCTTGCATTTGGCTCTCCAAGACGCTCACCACAAAGATTGCCAATGATATTGCCAATCAACTCATAGCAAAGGCTATGTGGAACATCTTAGCAGACACATATGGGCAGGCAAAGAATGAGAGCAAGATTCTACAATTGCAGTTTGATATTTTTCGACCAAACAGAATGGTCGACCTCTTCGTGCACACTTCTCTCATCTTAAAGGCATGTTTGAGCGTCTGTATAGCTTCATGCCTATTACTACCAGCACTGAACAGCAGCAGACATATCGGAATGTCATTATGATAGGAGTCTTTCTGTCGCCTCTTGACTCAGAGTACGATACAGCACGTACTCAACTACTTACTAGAGAGACGATACCTCCAATGAAGGAGGTATACAAGAGGTTGAGCAGGATCACTACTGCAGCTCAAACTCCCTCTATTATCGCAGCTTCTCGTGGCAGAGGGGTACTTCATAGTTTTGCAGGCAAGGACCATGTGGTCGAGGAGGAGGACGTTGGTGCGGCACATGTTCATATTGCCACCGTTCCAGACACTCTGAGGATACATGTTATCTGAAGAATGGGTATCTTGCGTCTGCCCGTGTTGTTGACCAGACCGAGCCTAGTCCTACCCCTGCTCATGCTCATGGTGTACGTTTTGATGATATTGTTTCCAGAATGAGAGAGATGATGACTACTCCTACCACTTCAACTGCAGGGTCTTCAGATGTCGCACACGCTGCCAGAGCTTCTTTGAGTTCGTCACACTTACCAGTATCCAAGGTTGCAGAAAGCGGTAGTCGGTATTCAGTCGGCGGGGTCACCTACTAAGGATTAGTCAGCAGTCGGATGACTAGTCGGAATTAGTCGGTCATTAGTCGGTTTTGAATTTTTAATTATTTTAAATATATAAATCAGTTTTTTATACATATATTCGTATGTATATACATATATTTGTACATTTTATATGACATCATGATGAAACAAAAGAAGTAATTGACTTTAAATATAACATTAAGCATTATAGAATATGTTTGCTTTAAAAAAAGTGAAAAACAAAAAAAATAAAAAAGGTTGTTGTAAAAGTCGGCCGAGTAGTCGGCCGACTAGTCGGCCAGACTAGTCGGGTGGACCGACTAAGGGCCGACTAGGCCTAGTCGAGTCGGCTACCCCCCCGACTCGACTAGTCGGACCGACTAGTCGGCCTAGTCGACCGACTTTTGCAAGCTTGCCAGTATCTGATTTGTCTGATTGGATCATGGACTCTGGAGCATCTCACCATATGTGTGGCGATCAAGCATAGTTTACTTCCTACAGGTCTATCCCTCTTAGTAGATCAGTTATGAATGCTAATGGAGATCATCTACCCATTGTTGGTCAGGGGGAGATTGTTCTAGCTCCCTCGATGCGTCTGCAGAATGCTTTACATGCTCCAGCATTTCAGATGAATCTTTTGTCCACGGACGGCCATGTCGCGATATATCGTCGATATATCGGCGATATATCGGTATCGACAGGTCACCGATATATCGCCGATATGGACGATATCGGGTATCGACAGGCCAAACATGCACAATGGATACTGGATGTCAGCGATATGCATTGATATATCGCCGATATATTGGCGATATATCGGTATCGACATTGTATCGATATGATGCCGATATCGATATGTCCTTCCATGCTTTTGTCTATTAGCCATATTACAAAAGATTTACATTGTTGTGCCATATTTAATCCTTCTTCTCTTGTGTTTCAGGACATACTCACGGGCATGGTGATTGGATGTGGTCGTGAGCAGAGAGGACTTTACAGACTTGTCCAGCCTCCGTGTGCTGGTGCTGCTACTATCTCTTCTGGATCTGTTTCTCCTTTCACGTAACATCTTCACTTTGGACATCTTCCACTACAAAAGTTGTGTCATGTTCTCCCACAGATTTCTACTCATGTTGCCTTGGAGTGTGAGATGTGTCAGCTTGAGAAGCACCATCGTTCCTCTTTACCGATTCATTAGAGTCGTCGCAATAGTCAGCTGTTTGATTTGGTTCATTTTGATATATGGGGTCCTAGTTGTATTCTCGATCATCAGGGACATCGGTTTTATATGGTTGTCATGGATGATTTCTCTAGATTATCTTGGGTTTTCCTGTTAAAGAATAGGTTTGAAGCTAGTCATGTCATTAAATCTTTTCTTATTGAGATCAAGAATATTTTTCTGCTAATGTGAAGTTTATTTGCACTGACAATGCCTTAGAGTTTTCTACTTTATAGTTGCATGACTTTCCCAGATCTATTGGTGTTGTTCATCAGACATCGTGTACTTACACTTCGTAATAGAATGATGTCGTTGAACGCAAACACCGTCATCTTTTGGATGTCACGAGGACCCTTTTGCTTCATACTCGAGCTCCTCATTCGTTCTGGGTGATGTGTTTCTCACCGCTTGTTACTTGGTGAACCGTGTTTCGTGTACTATCCTTGGATAAAAAGTTCCTTTCTTGATTGCATTTCCCGAGAAGAACTTATTCTCCCTTACTCCCAGGGTCTTTGGATTTCAGGATTTTGTATACAATTTTACTCCTGGTCGTGACAAGCTCTCTCCTAGAAGTGTCAAATTTGTGTTCGTTGGTTATTCTCATACCCAAAAAGGGTATAGACGTTTTGATCCTGTTGGGAGAAAATATTATGTAAGTGTTGATGTCACATTTTTTGAGTCTATTACGTATTTTTCTCCTACAGGTGACAGGTTGTCTAATGCTGACTTTGGTGAGAATATATTTGTTCCACCACCTCCGTTATCTCTACCAACAACTCCTCATGTTGAGTCCCAGACACCTCCACCTCCTCCACCACCTCAATCTCCGTCTACCCTGACACAGTTCCTACCTCGGTTTTACATTCACAGGTCCTCTACTCGCTCCTTTGCTCCTGCGCCCTCCCCGTCATCCAACATGCCCCATGTATGTAATGAACACATTGTTTCTACTGATGGCACGGGTGTTATGTTTGATCCACGTGTTACTATACAGGGAGAGCTAATACCAGAGAACAGAGAGGATGATGACCTCGATGTACATATTGCCTTGGGAAATCTATGTCGCAATTGTGCCATGTATCCTCTAGCTGCACATGTTTCCTTGGATCATCTTTCAGAGGAGTACAAGAGGTTTGTTATGGGCCTCTCAATTGTTACTATCCCACGAATATATCAGGAGGCCATGCAGGATAGCAGTAGGCCACTTGGCATGGAGGAGGAGATGGCCGCTCTGCAGTCTCGTGGCACCTGGAGTGTTGTTTCTGCCCCTCCAGGTGCATATGTTGTGGGGTGCAAATGGATCTTTACGGTGAAGCAACGGAAAGATGGTAGTGTGGATCGCTACAAGGCAATGCTTGTAGCACGTGGATTCATCCAGACTTATGGGGTGGACTATCAGGATACCTTCTCTCCAGTGGCCAGACACTCGACATTGTGAATTCTCCTATTAGTTGTTTCACGGGACTGGCCTCTTTAACAACTTGATGTGAAGAATGTGTTTCTATATGGAGATCTACAGGATGAGGTTTATATGCAGCAGCCACCAGGGTTTACTACTGAGAGGGAGCCTCAGAAGGTGTGTAGGCTCCACAAGGCGATTTACGGCCTGAAGCAGTGTCCGAGAGCTTGGTACAATAAGCTTTCAGAGTTGATTGAGCATCAGGTGTTTGCTCAGTCCACTATGGATCACTTACTTTTTGTTCAGAGGACACAGAGAGAGGTATTGTTGCTATTTTTGTCTATGTTGACGATATTATTGTCACGGGTGATGATGAACATGGCATTCAGGTGGTCAAGGAGTTTCTAGGTCATCAGTTTGTGACCAAGGACCTTGGCAATCTTCGATACTTGAATTAAAATTCACCAAGAACCAGCGTAGTCTTGTGATGACCCAGAGGGATTTGTTACTGAACTTCTACTAGAGACAGGTATGACAGGGTACAAGCTTGCTACTACTCATATGGATCCAAGTATGAGATTATATGATGATGACACTGAAGAGATAAATAAGAGGAGATACAGGGAGCTGGTTGAGAAGCTTCTATATGCTACCATCACCAGGCCAAATATATACTTTGTCATGAGCAAGGTGAGACAGTTTATGGAGCAGCCCACGAAGGTTCATATGGATGTTGTCTATATGATTTTGAGATATTTGAAATCTTCACCATGTACTGATCTTATATTCAGCAAAGGCGCTTCTCTTGATGTGACAGCGTGTATAGACGCAGATTATGCAGGATGCCCTGAGGGCGAGAAGTCTACTTCTGGCTTCGCTATTTTGTTTGCAACTCATTTGTGTCATGGAAAAGTAAGATGTAGAGAGTAGTTTCTAAATCTAGTGCAGAGTCTGAATACATGGCCATGGCTCAGGGAAGCATAGTAGATGATGTGGGTTAGGTCGATTTTGACTGATCTTGCAGTTGATGTACCTCCTCCTATGCATCTTCTATGTGACAATAAGGCAGCACTTTTTATAGCAAATAATCATGCATTCCATGGACGCACGAAGCGTATAGAGATGGATTGCCAATATACCAGACACATGATCCAGAGTCTCATATCCACCTCTCATGTTTCTACTGGAGATCAGACTGTTGATATCTTCACCAAAAGCTCTTTCTAGAGGCCCTTTCCAAAGATATTCCAAGCAGAGCATGATAGACATATATGCTCCAGCTTGAAGGAGAGTGTTGGGATAGTTTTACATATTTAGTGTTATTTCTTATTTCATTTTCTTTATATACCTCTCGTGCAATTTACCCACAGCTTTTCTCCTATATAAGAGAGCCTTGGGTCTCGTGAGTATCAAGTAATATTTTCCTCCAACAGAACCGATGTGAGAAAAAATGCTTAGATGTAGTTGTTATGTATCTCCATATGAAACGGAGACTGAAGAGTGCTTGTGACATTACAATCACCAAGTTTTGAAGCTCAATGTAGCATTACCGCTTGGAATCGAGAATGTATGGACATCAATGTATACATATGAAGGTTTCCATAGAATCACATGGGTTTACGTTCATTTAAAATGTAAACAAGAGGGTATATACTCTATAAAGGATGACTCACTTCTTCCCTGGGAGGAGTTGATCACCATCCTCTTGTTTAAGAGTATCCACCGCCTTTTTCCATTTCTGGTTGGTTTACTTGTAGTGGAGTTTTGAATGAATGATCAGGATTTCAAAGATTTAATGTTCACTGCCGACCTAAAGTCAAATCTATCAGTTAAGAATTCTACTGCAGCTTGTTTAGTCCTGAATGAAGCAACCAACTACTCGTGCATCAATACGACATTCTATGGTTCGTTTTTAAATCCCTTGACTGAATGGCATGTGATTGTATGGCAAGACAAACAAATGCACATGCAAAAGGATTCATATAATGCCTACCAATAAAATAAGTATGCTATTTTATATTTACCACCAAGACGTGGCCTACTGCATAATCAAACAATTTTATCTGTTGATTTGGAATTTTCAATGATGGCAAAATTAAAAAAAAAAAGTTATGAAGCTTATCAGGTATGAATCCTTTTCAAGAAAGGTCAAGAAGAACAAGATTTTAAGCATCAAGTCTAGAGCTGTCGAGAAAGAAGAAAAAATGGAAATCCTGGGATAAAACCTGGAAAGAAAACATAGATTTACCCGAGGGACTCGGCTGAATGACCACTCTGTTTTGTTGACCTCTTCCTTTTGAATAACACCATCAGTTTGGACAAGCTGGGATGTAATACAAATAGAGTTGATTAATAATAAAAATCAGATAATATACCAAATATTTACTTGATCAATAACATTTTAAAGTGGTACACATTATTTAAATAAGAAGCATATACGAAGGCAGCACAATGAAAAATTGGTGATTATAGATAAACTACCCATAATATAGCTCCAAACAGACAGAAAAATATGTACAAGATAAGACTCTTATATAAGTTACTGCATTTATCTGCTTTATTCACTCAAGAGACAACACCGGCTCTTTTTGTAACAAGGGATTGTGCACTCCCTTTCACCTTCCCGTCGGGGGAGCAAGACGAAAAACAAAACCCACAGACACTTAATAAATTATTCCTTTCAATTATTAACTAGACACTCTCAAATAGTATAGATGGTAAGCATGCTTAACTTATCAAAATTTCATTATAGTCATGGTTTGCCTCGAGGCAAGGCAGCCTGAAATCGCCCCAGAATGGCCACCTCAACAGGGTTGTGAGAGGCGGCCGCCTCAGCTGCTCAAAGCGGTTGAGGCAGAGGCAAGACAGTCCTCGAGATATTTTTATTTTCAAAGTATTTTTTATGTAAATCAATTGTCCTTTTTGGCAATTTCAGATGTTTGTAAAGATCTAGTTGTTTAGGATATAAATATACAAGATGGATGCTTAAACATGTCCAATTATGCCAAACGCTTGCCATTATACCCTTAAACATACGAATCCGCAAATATAATAGAAAACATTACCCCTAAACTTATTTTTAGGGACTGGCGTTACATAATAAGCTATGTAATATAAGAAGAAGAATAAATGGATCCATGTACCAAAATAGAAATAAAACCCTTAATAAAAAAATCACTGAAGGCGATGCCCCCACACCCCCGCGGGGGCAGTGCACATGCTCTCCCCTAGACCAACCCCCCTCCGGCTCGTTGACCGGGCATCGAGACCCTCATCTTGTTGGGGTATGGAACTGTAGGAGGGGTGCATATGACGGTTCTTCAACCTGGGTTAGATTGTTAGAATTCAGGGGATATGAAACAGACTCATTCTCTAATTGGATGGAAATTTAGTAAAAAAACATATACAATCGTGTACCTTTTCTTTTCAGTATTCATTTCATATCTTTATAATTTCATCATATGTTTAGTCAAAATACATATAATTTCATTAGTATATATTTTATTATGTTTTTATAGGTATTTACCCTTATAAATTGTGGCTTACGCCTCGACCGCCTCGAGGCTACACCTAGCCTTAATTCCAGGAAAGCCACTTCGTTTCATTTTTCGTTTTTTCAAACCTTCATTACAACATATTAGAAAACTGATATAATTCAGTTTTTATAAATAAGTTTTAGCTGGCTCCCTATTTAAGAGTAAACTAGGCTCATGGCGGTGACCACTTCGTAGTTTTCCAATCTTTTGAAAAATATCTATATAATATAGAATGTCAAATCAATGGATAAAAAGAAAACATGGATTTACATGAAACCTTACCAAGAAGAGCGGGACTAAACCACAAGAGAAAAGCCACGAAGAGCTGACTACTACATTAGCTTTCTCAAAGGATGAAGGAGGTGTGGTGCCCCTTATATAGAACAAACGAAAACATGGATTACGTGGAGCCTTATTGAGAAGAGCAAGATTAAACCACGATAGAAAAGCCACGAAGAGTTGAATATTGTGTTAGCTTTCTCAAAAAATAAAGGAGGTGTGGTGCCCTTTATGTAGCCCTGTTAACACCATCAAATCCCAAGTCTAACCAATATGGAACTAAACATAGCTTTCGCAAATGATCCGATTTCTCAACACTCCCCCTCAAGTTGGAACATTAAATGCTCAACTTGGACCTCACAACACAACACTCGCGAGTTGAGTACCATCTCTAAAATACAACTTAAACTCTAAACTACATCTTCTCACACTCTTAACCGAGTAGTCAGCAACTGATGGACTCCAACTGCACTGGATATGGAGACTTAAGGAGACCTCTTAGGGAGACCTTTGTGAGTGCCTCCGCAATATAACAATCTAAACAATGGATTTCCTTAGGAAACCTCTGAAATGGATATCTCTCACATGAGAGACATGAACTGGGTACCTCTCATACACTGACTCGGAGAATGGAAACCCTACTCAAGAGTTCTTAAGGATCTCTTAATACCAAGCCTTTACAATAGTGTCAAAATTGCATGGTCCACATGAAAACTCATCAGCCCAATACATAAGTATGGGGATATCTCAACAAAAGATCTCATATGAGGGTTGCATTTAAAACATAGAAGAGTTTACTAACACTTCCTATTCACATATCCATGTGAGAGATCAAACCATCTCTCTTTCTTTATTTTATTCCTTTGTTCCTTTTGTAACATGGTTTTTTTCTCTTTCTTTGCGGTCTTTTTCTTCCTTTTATACAACTAATTCCATATTTTCTCAAGATTCCATTTTTCTTTATTGTTTCATTATTTATAGCAACTTGATGTTTTCCTTTCATTCGCATTTTTATATATATAACGAAGGCATGTATCATTAGGTCTATAAGACGAATAATAAAATAAAAAAAGGGAACGAAGCCCACAAAGTGGCATATTCCCCAACAATAAACAACAAAGCCATTTCCCACATTAAATAGGGTCGGCTACATGGATTCTTTGCCTCCATTAGAATTTATCTTGGGTCAATTTTGGACTTAGATCCAAAAAACTAAGATCCCTTGGTATAGTCTCATCGCAACACTTCTTGGGCCTTCCTAGCCCTCAATCATCTCAAAACTCGCATCCCCTAATTGGTGCATCAGCTACCCTCCTTTGCAAATGGTCAAACCACCTTAAGCGGTTTTCTCGTATCTTATCCTTAATTGGAGCTACACCAACTTTCCTTCCGATTACATCATTCAGAATCAGATCTTTACATGTGTGTGCACATATCCACCTTAGCATTTTCATTTTTGCTACTGTCATTCTCTGCACATGTCCATGATTCACATGTCAACATTCAGATCCATAGAGCATAGCATGTCTCACGGTTGCTTTGTAAAACTTTCCTCTGATTTTCATAAGAATTTCCTTATCACAAAGAACAATACAAGCTCCTCTCCACTTTCACCAACTTACGTTTATTCTATTAGTAACATCTCCATCAATTTCCCCATCATGTTGCAAATTAGATCCCAAGTATCTAAAAAAATCTCGCTTCTGAATGTTATCGTCACCAATCTTCACCTCAATTCCTTCACTCTTGCTTCCATCAAAAGTACACTCCATATATTCAGTCTTACCCTATTTATATGAAATCCTTTAGTCTTTAATGCATGTCTCCAAACCTCAAGCTTCTCATTTATTCAATCTCTAGTCACATCAATCAACACAATATCATCAGCAAATAACATACACCAAGGTATATCATTGATGAAACTCGATTTCATAATCATAATTTCACATTATTAACCCCCTTGCTTAAATATGTGACAACAAAACCCAGCTAATGTCTTGTAATTATCAGAGTCTCACATAAATTAAAAACCACAAAAAATGATAAAATTAAAATTCGTGGTATTTTCAGTCTTAAAATACACTCAAAAATATTTCGGGCCTTTGTTTGACTTCATCTCCAGTTTTGGCCAACATGAAACTTGTAGATAGATCTCGTCAAGATCTACAACTTTCATGTTTTGAGTTTTCTCAAAATCGACCATCTTGACCTTCAAAAAGCAAAAATACCATAGGAATAATCTAATTGGGTCACGTGGCCCATTCTGGAGGCGCCACGTGGCCCCGCCTCTCTTGTCTCTTCCGCCTCCTCTTCCAACCGTCGGATCTCCTCATGAGATCCAACGGTCACAGGCTTTCCACGCACGCCCCTTTTGCCTGGGTCGTCTGATCATCCCCGCCCTTAATCATCGCCGCACGTTAGCGCCTCGCACAGAGCGTGCCACGTGGCGACTCATAGACCGCTTGATCACATCCCTGCCTTTCAATCTCAACCGTTGCTTCCGCCTCTTTCCTCTGCCGCTCGATCAACCCTAACGTCAAATCCAGGCCGTCCGCTAGCGCACACGCTCCAGCTCGACACGTGGCTACTCTACAGCCTTCCGATCGCGGCCTGATCTTCTATCTCAGTCGTATCTACTAAGCGCGAGCCTCAGCCCTTCGATCGCGCCTTCTCTGAATCCCCACCGTCTTTAAGCGCCAATCCCACATTACGCCACGTGGCTGCTCTGCAGCCTTCGATCGCATCGCCGCAAGATTCAATCCCATCCTCTCATTCGCGCCCAACCGTCAGCCGATGGATCTCAGATCCAACGGCCGATCTTCATCGTCAACTTCCCGATTACCCTCTTCCCCACGTTCACAACCTCGTGCACTCCGCTCGCCCTTGCCATTTTCTCGTCCTCACCAGCCACCACCGCCACTCGCCAACTACCCCCACGACCTTCTCCACTCACCCCACGATCCTCACCAGCGACTAAGTAACCCCCGTCGTCCTCCCAGGCGCCCCACATCTGCCTCGAAACCCACGACTACCATTACCAGCTCCGCCACTCGCCCCGTCAAATACGTCGCCTCCCTCACCGTTACACTCCGTCCACCTTTACGTGGGAGGAGGCCCAGCCCTCCTCCGCCTCTCTGTGACAGAGAGAGGCGAGGGGATTGAGCGATGACGACCGCCCTCTCCGGTGTCGACCCTCTCCGTTAGCCTCTTGGGAACAGAATGACTAGTCAGCTTACCAAGCTATTTTTCTAAATAGCATACGATTAGTACATGAGTGTGGGGCTAAAAGATTAGCACATTAATGGTTCTTTGGGTTAGTGGGAGATTATTGGACATGCGAGTCCAGGGTGAGACATTATGCAATAAATGTTGTTGTGAATCATTCCCTAATCTGAAAATGAAGAATAACTAATTTGCATTATAGGTTCCTTAGTACAATTAGGGTTATGTACCATGACCATCTTAATGATCATACAGTAGTTGATTCAAATGTTGAATCATTTAGGTTGGTGTTTGGATGATATCTAAAGATTTAGATTAAGGACTCATCAAGCACGGTCAAGTGACTATTAAGAGAGGATCTCCAGTCTGAGAAGGAGATGGTGATCCTCTCTTTAAAGGTTGATATCTAACTGACCTCTTGATGCAGGTCATCTGGATAGGAATAGAGATTCGGATGTCTTAGATAAGTTAGGTCAAAGAATTGACTTAACGAGATTGAGATAACCAAGACCTATGTTGTATACTTTCACGATAGAAGTATGCATCCTCTGACCAAAGACAAATGTGCTACTATATGTTTGAGTATGTACATTTGGCAGACCGATAGATTAATGATCTAATCAAAGTATATATACACCGGCAAGTTGGAGTGCATACAAAGGCATATGAGTAGTACGATCTCTCAAAGGAATCATACAGGTTCATTACTGAACCGGAAGACATGAGCTCACTCATGAGATATTGGGATCAAATTCCATGCACGATCGTCTCGCTTTGGATGCTTGACTGGATTTGTAGGTATGATATACGCTTTTAAAAAGTATATGATCAATACCTAGGTATGATATATACTTTTGCAAAGTATATGATCGATACCAACTTCCAATGATCAAGTGAGAAACTTAATGATAAAACCCTACAGGAGACAATTCAAATAAGATCTAAAAATCTGAGTTTATTCTAGATCTTCCAATATGCATGATGTACGGGTATTAGGAATACTCGAGGTAATGTGATCGTAAACGATTGTGTAATCATGACACTTCCATTCCGAGGGAGTGACAAAACAGGTTTGGATTATAGTGACTCCTCTCAATTGAGAAGTAATCTAATCTTCGTCCAGATGTTGGACATTATCCAAATACGATTCGGATGCAATGAAGATTAGATTTGTGGCTTTGATTCAATCAAACATCTTTGAGAAATCCCTTTGATCTGGATTTGAGATATGATCTCAATATCCAAGTCATTATACATGAAACGTACAATCGACATGCCCTTATCTTCAAGTATCCGCGGAGAAAGCGCGATATTCTTGAAATGGTTCAAGAATAATTTCATTATTGATAATGTATATGAGCATTGAGGAATGTTGATAATTAAATGTGATTTAATTATTATGAATAATGTGAATGTGATTCATATTATTTGGGCACATGAGAATGGACATCCAAGATAATTAAATATGATTTAATTGTCAAGGATATGAATAATGTGGATAGCACTATCCATATTAATCATAAATATTATAAATATGATTTATAATATATTAGATAGAGTTAATTGTAAGTAAGATTTATGAAATGTTGATGTGAATTGGATTCACAATGTACAATTAATTGTAAATGTAATCTACATTTTATTGAGTGGTTGAATTTGATTCATAATTATCAATGGTTTTGTTTGCAATTATCACAAATAATTTGCAATAACTATTTGGTGATATTTTGTTAACAAAAGATTCTATAAAATAAGACTTAATGTAATGAGATTACATTAGGATTGGAGAGAGATCTTCTCTCCAATCAAGGTGGTCGTCCACCATCTTTAAGTGGAAGGAGGCTATCTCTTTTCCCCTTACATGGAAGGAGGCTCTCTAGTCCTATTTCATTTGGAAGTGGTTCTCACCTCTTGAGGAAGATTTGCAGCAAAAAAAGCTCGAAAGCCAATGAGGAGGAATCAACAAAGACACCCCAGACAATGAGAGATCCAAAGCAGCGCCCCACGGACAAGCTTTTCAGGGAGATCCGAAAAAAGGAAGGCTTGGATCCTGCACCCGACTGATTCAGCATGACAACCCAGTAGTCCGACGGGAGAAACGGGCTTCTTAGGTTCCAATCCATCCTGGCATGCTTTGCACCATCCGAGAGGTCTTCCAGGTCAATCGTTGGATCCAACACCATCTCCCTTCTAGATTCATCTAGTCCAACCATTTCATCGCATTGGTTTAAAGATTGCACCGCCATCGAGGCGACCTTTGAAGAACCATACAGAAAGGTATTCTGGAATGAATGGGCAGAAGTATGGCTCCAGTCACATACAAAAGTATGGCATTCCGATTATTATGACTTTAAGAAGAGTTCTAGAGCATGGTTCCAGTCTCTCTTAAACTTGATAATGGAAAATGGATTTAAGAGATCAAATGCATATCATTCACTCTTTACAAAGAAGACGTCACAAGGAATTATCATTATTCTGGCCTACAGTGATAACATTATTATTCCAGGAGATGATTTACATGGAATCATGGAGGCTAAGGAGTTTTTTGGACAGCAGTTTGTCACCAAGGACCTTGGAGAGCTATGACATGTTACGGATCTCCTAGAGATTAAGATGGCATACTGCAAACCTGCTACTATTCCTATAGAACCCAACATGAAGCTCTATGATAATGATTACAGATGAGGTAGACAAGAGGAGATATAGAGATCTCGTTGGGAAGCTTATATATGTGACTATCACCAGGCCAAACATCTCCATTGTAGTGAGCAAAGTCAACCAATTTATGGAGCAGCCGCATTAGGCTCACATGGATGCAATCTCCATAATCCTAAGGTACATGAAGTCTTCGTCAAGTATCAGGTTATTCTTAAGTAAAAGAACATCTCTTAAGATCACAGCATGTACAGATGCTAACTGTATAAGATGTCCAAAAAACAAGAAGTCAACCTTTGGATTTACAGTATTTATTGGGAACTCATCTATCTCATGGAAATGCAAGAAGTAAAGAGATAACACTAGGTCAAATGTTGAATCCGAATATAGGGTCATGGCGTAGGGAAGCGCTACGATGATATGGGTCAGATCCGTTCTAACTAACCTAGCTATTAACACATCTTCCCATACATCTACTATGTAACAATCATGCAACATTGTTCATTGTCAACAATCCATCTTTCCACCCTTTCATGAGATGGATAATGGGTAATGTTTCAAATTCTAGACTGATGATTGTTGTGAGGGTGGTACTTTTGGCTCTCATTTTCCGTGGTTAATGGCGTCCATGGTGGATTGTGGAATATTCATCTTGTCAAGGAATTCATATCCATCTTGACAAGAAATTATCTATATGTTAAGATACCTATGACAAGGGCCTGATCCAAACTGCTCTGTGGTAGATGTGTAAGACAGCAACTCCTTCCCTTAATTCAAATCTGATTTATCGGATCAGAGAATGAATGAGCTATTGACGATGTTGCAGGCTATTGAGGACGTAGAGAGGCCCACAGAGGGCCGGGATAGTTAGAACTGGTATGATGGAATCTTCTCAGTGGGGAAGGCATATACGACTATAAAGGGCCCAATGGTGTTTGATTGATGTGTGGTTGACTGTAGGAGAATCTGAAAGTCGAAAATCTCAGCGCACGTAAAGGTGTTATGAGTATCTTTCGAAGAGGTAGACTGCTGACGGGAGACAGATTCGTATGGTTTGTTCAGACGGTTGACCCAGTCTGTTGTCATTGTCGCGAGTTGATTGAGAGCGCAGACCACCTGTTCTTTGTATGCAAGGACTCAGTGGATACTTGGGAGCTGTTTGAGAATAACATGGCCCCCACGAATGTTGTTTCCGATTTTTGGGACTCCATTGGAGCGGGCTGGAGTGGTTCGGATCTGGGACGTGCGAAATATGTGGTGAGATCTAGGATATCTGGGTGGTTAGAAATGATGTGTTGTTCTGTCAGGAGCACTTCTACTATAAGAACGTGGTATCTCATGCTAGGATGTTAGCTGAGAGTTGGTGTGCTTAAGGAATGTTCCTCTCTTATCATGTAATAGTCTTGTAATTATTCTCTGGTGATTAATGGTGAAGTTTTAGGCATACGCCTATAAGATGGAGGCACTTTTTTCTTTCAAAAAAACAATCTAGCTTTCCATGAGAGGATCAAACATATCGAGGTGGATTCCCCCTACATTAGAGACATGATATATGAGGACTTCATCTCTACTTCCCACGTCAGCTCAGGGGAATATAATACATACATATTCACCAAGGCTCTAGATAGGGGGTCATTCTAGAAGTGTTCTTCGAAGCTGAGCAAGATGGATATCTATGCTCCAGCTTAGCTGAGAGTGTTATAGGAATTAGTATTTATGTATTTTTCATTTCCTAACTTTGTAAGTTCTCCCATTGACTATTTGTCCTCCAAGGTTTCGACTTTATACAAAGGAACCATATGGCCTTTTGGAATAAATAACTCATTCATTTCTTTCTGTAGATGGGAAGAACATTCGACGAGAGAGAATGGTACGATAGTAGATAAAAATGTCAAGCTTTCGTAGGGTTGTAACTTCTTCCCTGCAATTTTCCGGAAGATTGACGTCTTCCGGGATCGCTTCCCGACGACTGTCTGAGGGAGAAGAAGCACCCATGATTGACTTTGTAGTGGAGCAAGTGGCACAAGAAGGATGAGGACTTGTGCAAACAGGAGGTAGAGAAGACATCTTGTGAGGTATAGGGGATAGCATGCATATATATAGAGATTTTATCCAATGGACCCTATGCCCATTAGAGTTGTAATGAGCCCCCACTTCCAGTCGTCCATCCAATAAAATAAATCGCTAAAAAATAGGAATCGGTTTTGGGACATGATAAAAACAACATGTGTTATAGAAATACAACAAAATCATAATTAAAAGTGTTACTAAAAAAAGAAATACACTTTTGAAAAGAGGATGGCGCAATTCTACTATTGACATAAAATCGAATACGAGATCTAATGTTAAGAAATTTGTGTATTACTGAATGAAATTGTTATTGAATTAATTTAAGATGTTACTTATGAAATTGCAAATATTACTTGAAATAATATCAAGTGTTATTGAAATAAAGTACAAGAAGTGTTACTGAAATAATATAAGATGTTACTGATATAATTGCAAAAAATTACTTGTAATAGTATCAAATGTTTGTTACTAAAGTAACGTAAAGCATGGCCTCAAATTTCAGTGAAATTCAATTGAATTTCTGTCGAAATCGAAATTTAACCGAAATGACCGAAATGATCGAAATATGGGGGTCCTAGTATAAAAAATGACCGAAATGACCGAAATTATGATCGAAATTCCACCGAAATTCTGTTTTGGTCGGTACCGAAATGGTGACCGAAACCGACATTTAGAGCCTTCACGTAAAGAGCACTGAAATAATTTACGATATTACTGATATAATTGCAAATGTTACTTGAAATAGTATCAAATGTTACTGGAAAAAATGAAAAGGAGTATTATTGAATTCAATATAAAAAAATAAGTAAGAATTTAAGAGTAAGAGGCAATATAAAGAGACACTTCTAGTATATAACATTGAAACGTATGTAACATAAAGCTATTTCAAATTAAACACATGATCAATAACACTTCCGTAATCATTAGTAAACTATAAGCTTTCTCAGTAAAAAAAGGAAACTGGATCAGTAACTCGGTATATTTACAAGAAAATGCATGAGTAGCGACTTTTTTCTTTTAGTAACAATAACGTAAAATCTATTTTAAGTAAATAAATTAAATACACAAGTAACTAAGAAGCGCAATGATAGTAATACTGAAATAGGCACTATAGTAATAAATAAGGAAGTGTTGGTAATAATTGAAACTGAAATAAGTAATAAACAGATATAGAACAGTAAATTTATGTTGATTAGAAGATTTCGCATCAAGAGGAAAACGGAGATGATCTTGCCCATTTTGGAAATAATTATGATGCAATGAGGGTAGACGTAATTACGATTCGAAAAAAGGAAACAAAATTGCAAATAAAATATGGAAGAAGTTTGTTATGGCTATAGATTAACGCTAAAAAGGAAATGGACAAAACGAAATAAGATCGTTGGATTAAGATATGATGACTGAACACGTGTGCTCGTCACCATGGTTTTAAGAAACGTAAGGCGGATCGAGGCGGTTTTCCCTTGACGATAGGAGGCGTAATCCTTGAGGTGGTCGAGGCATAAGCCTCGATTTATATAGGAAATATACATAAAATATAATTAAGCATAATTATATATATTTACAAAATCACAAATTTAGATATTCCCAACAAATTCACCATATATGCTATGAGCATGAGAATATATAATATTCTTTGCATGATTTACTTTGAATCCTAATTCGTATTATCATCCATATAAAATGCAAAGCTTATTATAACCTCCATTAATGTTGGTGGGTGAAGTTCTTGTCGATATATAACTCTTCCCTTTAAGTGCATAGGTGAAGCAAACTTATGTCATTAACATATTATTATTAACATACACAGCATATAATATGCCTATGTTGTTTTATATGAGTTATATGATTAGCACATATATTAATATGTCTTGAACCCTAACCATTTGATTTGCTAAGCTCAATTAAAGAATCGGTGTATGCCCACCTGCCCTACCAACACGGGGATCTCGTTGACTAGGGCTAGGGGGCGCAGTTGCGCTCTCCCCTTGCAGGGGTTGCAAAGGGCGGCACCCCCATCCCGAAATGAATTTTTTATATGATAATGCATAATTTTTAAATATAGAATAAATATATATATGACTATATAACAAATTAATTTGTTGACAATTAATATTAGGGATTTTATCACTTGTGCCCCTCCGAGATCCCGCAATTTCAGTTATGCCCCTATCTTTTTGGTAATATCAGTTGTGCCCCTCACTTCTTGCTATTTTATCACTTGTGCCCCTCGGGTTAGTTACCGTCCATCCACAGTGCAAACGGACGTTAACTTTGAGGACATAAACGGTATTAATTTAAAAAAAAAGTTATATGGTCATTTTATACCCTCTTCCTCATCTTCTTCTTCCTCTTCCCCAATCCTCTTCCTCCTCCAACCTCCTCCTCCTCCCTCTCCGCCCGAAACTCCTCCCCAGCCCGTACCTCCTCCCAGCTCCGCCCCGAGCTCCCCGCACCTCCTCCCAACCCGCCGCCCCCGCCCCTACCCCATGCCGCCCAACTCCCTCTCGAGCTCCCCGCACCTCCTCCCAGCCCGCCGCCCCCGCCCCTCCCCCGCGTCGCCCAACCCCTGCTCCCTTGGGCCGCCGTTTCAAATCACCCACATGGTCTACATCCGCGCACACAGCCATCAAAAGAGATCCTGAGGGCATTCGCCTGGGGTCATCTTCAAGGGCAAGTGACGCGATAGATGAGCCGAATGTTGAAAGTGTCATACGGCACTTCCTATCGAAAGGGCGATATTCATCACCGAGAACCATAACGCAAATAAATTCAGAACAAAACCCACTGATAGAGAAAAAATACGAGATGGAGATGATCGATGGGGTTGCTCAGATTCGCTGTTGGGATACGATGGCTTCTACTGGTTGCCTCCGAGAAGACCATCCAGGTGGCCTCGCCATTTGGGATCTCTGATCCAAATAAACCCAAGCACTGAACCCATGTTTCGAAGAACAATGGATCTCGGTTTTCCAAGAACAATGGCATCGCGCCGTCCCCACGCCGCCAGGCCCGCACCACGCCGCCCCCGCCCCTGTAGACAGTTGCTGCGACGGAGATCTCCTGCAGCAGGAGGACGTGGTGTGGTCGTGCGCCGTGCAGGAGCATGCGAACTCCGGCGAACTCCGGGCGGAGAGGGAGGAGGAGGAGGTTGGAGGAGGAAGAAGAGGAGTCTGGACAATAATACCCCTCTTAACTGCACCAAGGTTTGAAAAAACCATGGTTAAGTCAATTCATTGACGGTCAATCTGACGGAAGGGCACAACTGATGACAGAGAAAGAAGTGAGGGGCACAACTGATATTACCAAAAAGATAGGGGCCTAACTGAAATTGCGAGATCTCGGAGGGGCACAAGTGATAAAATCCCTTAATATTATACTTAAGATATCATAAAAATCAATATAAAAATATAAAATATAAGGTACCAAACCTTTGCAGCACAAGACGGCACCTCAAGACCGCCTCAGTGCCTCGAGACGTACGTCTCACATGGGTTGCTTGAGGCAGGCGCCTCGAGGCCTCGAGGTGCATTTTTTAAAACCATGTTCATCACAACTCTAATGGGCACATGGTCCATTGGATAAAGTCCCTATATATACACGCATACATACTCGTCTCTCACCCGAGAGACCCGGGTTCAAGATCCACCAATGCCATTTGTTATTTAAACCCAATGAATGGTTTGTTGGTAGCGGCGGGTGTCTACCACACGAGAGACCAGGGTTCAAATCTCAGGGGAGTCTTGGATGGGCCTCTATTGGAGGTTCATCCCATCCTTTCAAAAAAAAACTTTCCTGTGGGGCATGGGCGCATGGGAAGCATAACCTCTGTGGACGACACGTGGTGCTCGTTGCAGATGATTGCATTGGAAGCATTGCTTCTATGAGGAACACATTGCAATGTGCAAAGCGCATAAGAAGGAACCATAGATTTTGTTTATACAACAATCTAAATTAAAGGTATAACCGTATAAGAATATGTTATTTTATATAGATGTGTAATTATGGAAACTTCCTTATGGGAAAGGGGTTAAAATATATCGGAGGTAGACGAAACTGGAATGTGAGAATTTATATAGCTAATAGATGAGGGTGGGTTCCTGCATTATATCTGTAGCGGATTGAGACAAATAGAAAATCCAAAATATTGTTATGGTATACAAGTGTGCGCAGCGTATTGACACTTCAATGAATTTTCTAACAAAAGATGAGTTTTATAGGTCCAAAACAATGTTGAGACATGTCTAGGTAGAAACTTTTGCTAGATTTGGACCACACGGTTCCTATATTCATAGCTCAACAAATTGAGGCAAATAGAAAATTCCAAAATAATATTATGATATACATGTGTGGGCAGACTATGGACACTTTAGTTGCATTTTCTAGCAAAAGCTGAGTTTTAGAGATCCAAAACAATGCTGAGACATGCATCAGTAGAAACTTTTGCTAGATTTATCTACCTTAACGGAGCTTCAAAAATCTGAAAAGACCAAAAAAATGACGGCAAGTAAAACAGATTTAAATCAGTATCTTGGATAACTGGTACTGACCATTTTCCCTTTGATTTCTTGGGCAAGTACATCACCAAACAGTTGTTGAACAAATGCGAGAGCAAACTCAAATGCGGTCCCAGGGCCACGGCTTGTCGTGAGCTCACCAGATACCTGGACTTTTGATTTAACTGCCCGAAAAGAGGGGATCTTGTGAATGAAGGCTGGATGGCAAGTCATCTAAAAGAATATGCAGCACACAATAAGCAAGACTTTTATTCACACGAAAGTGCTACATATCTAAAGGTTGAAAAGGCGAAAGAACAAGAAAAAGATCTGCCTGTTTTCTCCTTGTAAGACCCCAAGGCTCGAGAACAATTGCTGGCGCAGCACAAATAGCTCCATGCAAGAGTTTCTCGTCAGCTTGTCTCCTAACAATCTCTTGGAGGACTTGACAGTCTCGAAGTCTGGCAGATCCTGGCATCCCTCCCTGTAGAAAAGATATTGTTCATATATTTTTTCTTGACTGAAGACCACAAAAGTATAGCAAACACTCTATATCAGAACTTTCCAAGGTAAAAGCCTGAGAGTCTGAGACAGCCCATGTTCATCCAAGTAGACCAGGCCGCTCGGTTTCAAAAGTAGGATGAAAATGAATATAGATATTATTCCTACCTGATCCACTATCGTATCCACTTTAAATAGGTTCTGACATTCACATTAATTGCAAAATGGATAAGGATATTCACATTAATTGCAAAATGGATAAGGATATGAATATTGTTTTGATATTTATGAATATTCCTATTTATATTTGTAAATCCAATTTGTTGAGATATTATTTATTTTTATTATTGTTTTCTTATTTTCTAATCCTTTCTTGTTCTTCTTGTAATTTGTCCCATAGGTCCCTCTCCTCTATAAGCGAACCCTAGACTTATAATGCAATGAATTCTTTTCCCTCTACATGGTATCAGAGCGACAGTCCTAGATCGGAATTCATGTATCCCACAAAACCCTAACCCTATCCGCCGCCCCATCCTCTAGTATGCTACCCGACCTCCAGGCCGCATCCCTAAGCCTCCAGGTCGCTGCCCGTCCAGCCCAAGCCGTAGCCCTAGGCCTCCATGCTGCAGCTCCTGTCGCCCTAGGTCGCCCGGGCCGACCAGGCCTCCCCGGTCGTCATCTCAACCGCCATCATATCAGAGAACAAGGGTGATATTTTCTCATCTGGAGCCTTCAAGGGCCCGTCTCCCATCGCTAAGATAGATGGGACCGATTATAAGTTGCGGTCCATGTAGTTTCTTACCCTAATGCAGTGCAACAACAAGGAGCACATCCTGACAGATCCAGAGCCAACGGATAAAACTGGGGCAAATGCTTCTTGGAAGCAAGATGACGTGTATGGGTGTGTTTGGCTATGCAGAACACTCACCACAGAGATAGCCAATGATATTCTGAATTAACCCACCGCCAAGGCGATGTAGGACACTTTGGCTTCCACCTATGCTCAAGCGAAGAATGAGGCCAAGATTCTCCGGTTACAACCAGAATGGTTGTCCTCTGCACGTGTACTATTGTTCACTCCGTGGAATGTTTGAGAAGCTACATAGCTATATGTTTGTTACGACATCTCTTGAGCAGCATAAGGCATATAGGAACTCCACGATGGTCGGAGTTTTCATCGTCGGCCTTGATACAGAGTATGATGCAGCACGTACTCAGCTTCTCACTGGAGCTACCATACCTCCCATAGAGGAGGCCTATAGCCGACTCAGCCGAATTGTCATGCCTCCAATGGCCATTCCTCAGCCCTCGTCAGCTATGACTATTTCTCGTGGTCGAGGAATGACGACTCGGTCTAGAGGACGCACTCCTCGTGGCAGAGGTGGTGGACGTCCGCGTGGCCCTCGCACCTTTTGTCGTCGACCGGGACATGCAAAGGATACATGCTATAGAAGCATGTATATCTCGTTTCTGGCTGCCTGGCTGAACAGATTAAGCCTTCAGATACTCTTACTTCCCAGGCAGATCCTCGCCTGGATGATATCGTCTCTCGCATTCGAGAGCTTATGATTCATGTTGTAGGAACCCCCACTATAGATACAACTGTCGTAGCCAGAGCCTCTTCGAGCTCCTCAGGTATCGCTTATGTATTCACTGGTAGTAATGGTGCAGATATGACAGAGTGGATTATGGACTCTGCTGCTTCTCATCATCTTTGTGGAGACAGAGCACAGTTGAGGTCATACAGGACAGGACCATACAACCTGGCAGATGGGTCGCCATTGCCGATGGCGACCACGTACCAATTACAGGGCATGGGGAAGTACATCTAACGTCATCTATGTGTCTTCATAATGTTTTATATGCTCCTGACTTTCAGATGAATTTACTTTCCATAGTCAGATTACTAAGGATCTGCATTGTCGTGCCATCTTTGATCCATCTTCTCGTGTGTTTCAGGACATACTCACGGGCACTACAGATTAGATGTGGTCGTGAGCAGCGGGGACTACAGACTGGTCCAACCTCTTCATATTGGTGTTTCCACTATACCTACTGGACCAGTCTCTCCATATCTGTGGCACCTTCGTTTTGGCCACCTTCCTCTGCAGAAGCTATGTCATGTTCTCCCTCAGATTTCCACAAGATCCTCCTTTCGGTGTGAGGCATGTCAGCTTGGGAAGCATCATTGTTCCTCCTTTCGATCCCGTCAGAGTCGGAGCAGTTTCCAGTTGTTTGAGCTCCTTCATTTAGATATTTGGGATCCAAGTTGTGTTCCAGATCATTAGGGACACCGTTTTTATCTCGTTGTCGTTGATGATTTTTCTAGACTTTCCTACATCTTTATTTTGAAGAATAAGTCCGAGGTTGGGTCTGTGATCAAATATTTTATTAATGAAGTAAGGAATATTTTTCTGCTAATGTCAAATATCTTCGCACTGATAACGCCTTAAAATTCTGCACCTTACAGCTTTCTGAGTTTCTTAGATCTCTTGGCATTGTTCACCATACCTTATGTGCCTCTACTTCTCAGCAGAACAGTGTTGCTGAGCACAAACATCATCATTTACTTGATGTGACCAGAACCTTGTTGATACAGAGTCATGCTCCTCACTCTTACTGAGGCGATGTTGTCCTTACTGCATGCTATTTAGTGAACTGCATGCCCTCGTTTGTGTTGGGAGAGAAGATTCCTTTCTCGATTGCATTTCCCAAGAAGGATCTTTTCTCCCTTACACCTTGTGTGTTTGGATCTGTTGCTTTTGTTCATGATGTCTCTGCAGGTAGGGACAAGCTCTCTCCTAGAGCTGTCAAGTGTGTGTTTGTTGGCTACTCTCGTACACAGAAGGGGTACTGTTACTTTGATCCGCTAAGGCGAAAGTACTTTGTCAGTACTGACGTTACTTTCTTTGAGTATGTTATGTATTTTCCTCCTACAGGTGACAGATTAGCCCCATCTGATTCTGACGATTAGATCTACATACCTCCACCTCATACTGTCGTTCCTCCGCCTCCCTCTACTCCTGCTTTACCTCTACCTCCTCAACCACCACCACCTGCTCTTGTGGCTCGATCTCCTACTCTGACTCAGTTTTTTGCCACATGTTTTTCCTCTTAGGCCTCGCTCGATTCCCCATGCTCACAGGTCTTGCCCATTATCTAGCACGCCTCGGATATGTACTAAGCACATTGTTTCTACTGATGACACTACTAAGTTGTTTGTGCAGCAGGATTCCATGCAGGATGAGCAGGTGCCCTCTCAAGAGGGGAACTCACAGGTCACGGACTTGACAGATGATCTTGATGTACAATTGCTTTGCGAAAGCTGAAACGATAGTGTGCTACTTATCCTCTTGCAGCCCAAGTTTCCTTGAACTGGTTGTCAAAGGATGTCAGGAGGTTTACCTTGGCATTATCTGTTGTGGAGATACCACTGACATCAGGAGGCTCTAAAGGACAGTCAATGGAGGTTAGGCATGAAGGAGGAGATGACTACGCTTCAGTCACGTGGTACGTGGAGTCTTGTTTCTGCTCCAGACTCTAGTCGATGCATCTGTTGTGGGATGCAAATGGGTGTTCATTGTGAAACACCGTGCGGATGGCAATGTGGAACGCTATAAGGCGACTTGTAGCACGTGGGCTCACCCACACATATATATAGGGTGGATTATCATGATACTTTCTCTCCAATTGACAGACATTCTACTCTACATATTTTACTTTCTGTTGTTGTGATATGAGATTGGCCCATGTATGAGCTTCATGTGAAGAACGCCTTCCTCTATGGTGATCTACAGGAGGAGGTCTACATGCAGCAGCCACCTGGCTTCATGGCCTCAAATTTCAGAGAAATTTGACCGAATTTTTGTCGAATATCGATATCCACTCGAAATGAAATTCGACTGAAATGACCGAAATGACAGAAATATGTGGGTCCTAGTACAAAAAATGACCGAATGACTGAAATTCCGATCGAAATTCCACCGAAATTCTGTTTTGGTCGACACCCAAATGGTGACCGAAACCGACATTTATGGCCTTGCCTGGCTTTATCACTTGGGGGGTGTCAAAAGGTTTGCAGGCTACACAAGGCTATATATGGCCTTAAGCAGAGTCCAAGAGCATGGTTTCAGAAGCTCTCGAACTGGATAGAGCAGCAAAGGTTTGAGAGATCGACTATCGATCGCTCCTTATTTGTGCAGAGGACCCAGAGAGGTACTATTGTCATTCTTGTTTACGTTGATGACATTACTGTTACAGGGGATGACAAGCAGGGCATTCGGGGTACCACAAACTTCCTAGGTCAACAGTTTGTGACCAAGGACCTTTGATATTTACGTTACTTCATTAGACTGGAGTTTTTCAGGAACCAGTAAGGTCTTGTGATGACCCAAAGGAAGTATGTTACATATCTTCTTTTAGAGACAAGCATGGCAGATTGCAGACATGCCACTACTCTTATCGACCCGATCATGAAGCTCTATGATGATCATATTGAGGAGTTTGACAAGAGGAGGTACAGAGAGCTTGGTGACAAGCTAATATATATGACTATTACCAAGTCTGACATATCCTTTGTCGTGAGTAAAGTGAGTCAGTTTACGGAGCAACCTAGACAGGCGCATATGGATGTAGTCTATATGATTTTAAGATACCTGAAGACTTCACCTGGTACAGGACTTCTTTTCAGCAGAGGCACATCTCTCTCAGTTACAGGATGTGCAAATGCAGATTATGCTAGGTGTCCAAAGGATATAAAGTCTACATCAGGTTTTGTTGTGTTCATAGGGAATTCTCGTGTTTCATGGCAGAGTAAGAAGCAGACTGTGGTTGCCAGATCAAGTGGTGAGTCGGAATACAAGGTCATGGCGCAGGCTAGAATAAAGATGATTCGGGTCAGATCTGTACTTAGTGACCTGACTATAGAGATGCAGCAGATGCTTCTTCCCATGCACCTCCAATGTGATCATCAGGCTGCTCTTTCCATTGCCAACAACCTAGTCTTTCATGAGAGCACGAAGCATATAGAGGTGGATTGTCACTACACTCGTGACATAATACAGAAGGGTCTTATCGCCACTATGCATGTCAGTTCATGAGACCAGACAACAGATGTACTTATAAAGGCCCTAGTCAGAGGACCTTATCAGAGATGTTGTTCCAAGCTGAGTCTGACCGATATATACGCTCCAGCTTGAGGGGGTGTTGAGATATTATTTATTTTTATTATTGTTGTCTTATTTTCTATTTCTTTCTTCTTCTTGTAATTTACCTCATAGATCACTCTCCTATATAAGAGAACCCTAGGACCACTCATAATGCAATGAATACTTTTCCTTCTACAAATTTTAACATATAAATATAGTTGTAGATTTAGTTATAAAGGTGTGTAACTAAATTTTATAACTCCGTTAAACATTGTTTATATAATTATTATGGTTTAAATATATTTAGCATATGTGTTCTATGTGTAAATCATCCTATAAACGGTAAAGTGTTTTTGTTACTATTCGTGTCTATCTGTGTCCACCTTATATTCGTACATAACATATTTTGCATGGGTCGATATTTGTATTTGAATTCATCTCCATATTTTAAAATGCAGAAGAATAGGATTATACATTCATTTATGATTATAGTCTGTTCCATCCCAGATGTACGCGCAATTCGGATGCCAAAGCGAATGGTTTAAGACATGAGAAATAGAAGTAGCCCACTTGACTATGACTGACCGGGAGAGCCACTAGATCAAAGCTCTGATTGGCGCATGCGGCAATGAAGGTGTCGGCCAGAAGCTTCGTCCCTGATGAGCCCTGGATCTGGAGGCCCTCCTCTACGGAAGCAACCAGCACGTCAGCGCCGGCCCTGCGAAGGACGTCCACAACGATGACGGCCTCCATCTCCTCCGTGCCCAATCCCACAGGTACCAGTACCTGCGTTGCTTTAGAAGCTTCGGGATGGGTATTTCCAAACCAGAGATAATGATGGGGAAAGGTAAAGCGGGACCTTCTTCTTGGGAAGAGAGGGGACGGGCGGCACAGGGAGGTGAAGGGAAGTAGAGGGTTGGGCCAGACGTGAGGAAGAGGAAGCGGTGGGAGAAGCGGCAGCGGAGTGAGGCCGGACGCGCCGGGAGGAGAGAGGAGCGATGGACGGGAGGAGGGATAGTGCTGCCGCCATCTCCGTTGGGACGGGACCAAAGAGTGTAAAACAGAACCGGTTTACACGGGATAATGGCTCGTTAAAAAAAGGATTTTTAACGTGTTCCATCTTACCTCTACACGGGTAAATTTTGTGAATTACTTCCGCGATCTTTGAAATAATTTAATTCTCCTCTTCTCTTAACCTTATAAACGTGTTCCGTCTTAACTCTACAGACCCTGCCTCAGATTTATCTTTATTAGAGTCAACTAATTGAGTTAAACTTGAGATAATCAAATCAAAAAAATCAACGGTGGATCTTCAATCTCCCTCTCTCCTTCTTTCTCCTTCTTCATCCTCTTCTTCTACTTAATCAAACGAGAAGCTACGAAGGACCTGGGGGGCGACAATGGAATAAGAAAGCTATATTAGGAGATGGGAGAGGATGAGAGCGAGGTGGGTCCCTGTTGTGCGTTGTCATGCTGGACACCAAGCACGCGGTCAAGGCCACCAAGAAGTTGTGTGTTGTCATGTTAAACACGGTGGGTCCTGAGTTGCATATCGTGAGCAAAGGCGAGTGGGAGATAGTGATGGAAGCAAACACATCTGTCATTATAACGTCAAATCAAGAGAAGGAAGCCACCCTCAGTTGTTGCCCGTGAACTTCACCGGGTTGGCCAAGGCCGTGAAGTCCGGAGGCATGATCTTCATGGGTCAGTTCTCTTCACTAGAATTGAAACCACATCTATCTTGTTGGAGGTTACCGACTTGAAGGAGGACGACGTGGTCTATCTAGTTGGACGCACTTCGATGAGATCCTCCAAGAAGTAGACGTTGTCATATTTTCTCATAGAAATTTAGGATTGGATTTTCCCCTGGAGAAGGTCTTTTTGTTTCAGAAAGTCGATCTATACATGTAATGTAGTTGGAAAGCCGAAAGTCATTGGTCGAGTTGTCGACGGCATGACGAATATATGCGACCGACGAGAGCGGAAGCGATGGATGTTGCCAATGTTGTATTGGATGGTAGCGATGCAATTATTCTGGGTGCAGAAACTCTTCGTGGGTTATATCCTGTTGAAACAGTCACTACTATAGGAAGGATCTGTGGGGATCAGAAAAGGTTTTCAATTATGATCTCTATTTCAAGAAGGTTGTTAAATATATGATTGACACCAAGCTGCGGAGAACCTAGAGGGCGGCGGCAGTGGAGCCCCTTATGCAGGAGGTGGCAGAGGAGGAAGGGAGTGGGGATGGAGGAGGAGGAGGAGGTGGAGGGGGAAGGGGTAGGGGCCCTTGCTACGGGTGGAGGTGGGGGAGGAGGAGAGAATTGTGGAGGAGACGGTGGAGGGGGATGGGTTGGGGGCAGAAGGCCTGGAGGAGGCAGAGGTCAGGAAGGAGGAGGGTACGGGCGAAAAACCAGGAGGAGGAGGAGGAGGAGGGTGAGGACGGCAAATGTCGAGGAAGTGGGTGGGTGTCAGGTGGGGAAAGGGAGATGAGAAGGAGGGTGAGGAGAGTGGCATTCAATGTAAATTTGATAAACAATCTAGCTATAATGTAAAAGAACATAACAGAATCCGGTTAGTTTTAACGAGTAAATGGTTGGGGGTTAACCACATGGTCTATAGGGTATGTATTAGCAAGTTTATGGGGTCAAGGGGGAATTAAGTTGTTTCAAAGGTCGTGGAGGTAATTGGCAAAGTTTATAGGGTCTACCAGGTAAAAATCCCTTAAAAAAATGGACAAACATAACGTCTTAGATCATCGTTACCGGTAAAGGTAAAGAATAAGAGAATGACTTGCTTTCCATAAGAATCTTTGTCCTAACTTATAGGTAGAGGTCAATAAAAAAGTTACAAGTAGACATTTTTGAAGAACAAAAATAATAACGTGCAAAAATAAATTAAATTGAAGTGGTGAAGTTTAACACTCATGTTCAAGTTAGAGTATGAATGTCAATCAAACTCGGCTTAGAAAAGCACTGCTTGACTTGTTCTCAATATGTACTTTGGTAATGAGGTCACTTGATTTCTCTGAATGAATGAGACATACATATATGAATCTCTTCCAAATCATATCTCATATATAATAATAATTAACTTTAACATGTTTAATTTGTTCGAAAGGTTGTATTATTGATTAAGGAAATTTTCAATTTCGTTATAATGAGTCACAAGTATGTTGCATTGGTGAATATGATAATGAGTCGCAAGTCTTTAAGTGGATCGAGAGACGGTCATCTCTCTTTTCTTCATCAATTCAATGCTACTTTGCACCTTATCTATTCATCTCATCAATAAAAATATTAAATGGGAAATTTATAAATGGGTCTATGAAGGATGGACGTGAAAGGATATTAAACTTTACATAAATTGAAAATGTGAATAGACATATAAAAAATCGGTTCCCATCATACATGCAACTAGCAACATAAAATTTTCATTCATTACGAAACCCAATGGGTACAAGAACTTTTTTCACGTCATTTCACGAAATACACAAGTGTGGAGATTATACCTTTGATGTGTATATTCTCTAGAATGAGATACCTCATGTATGAAGTTAGATTCGAAGTATGTTGCATTGGCGAACATGATAATGAGTCGCAAGTCTGTGGGATCGAGAGACGTTCATCTCTCTTTTATTCATCAATTCAATGCTACTTTGCACATTATCTATTCAGCTCATCAATAAAGTATTAAATAGGAAATTTATAAATATGTCCTATGAAGGATGGACGTGAAGGGATATTAAACTTCACGCGCATGGAAAATGTGAATCAACATATAAAAAGTTGGTTCCATCATACATACAACTAGCAACATAAAACTTTTATGTATTGCGACGCCCAATGTTGACAAGAACTTTTTTCACGTCATTCCGTGAACACAGGTGTGGGGATTATACCTTTGATGTGTATAGTCTATATAATGAGAAATCTCATGTATGAAGTTAGATTCGAAGTATGTAGCATTAGCGAACATGATAATGAGTCGCAAAATATTTTCGTGGAATCGAGAGATGTTCATCTCTCTTTTCGTCATCAATGCCAATAGCGATATGAGAAGATCAATGAGTCCTTCCCAATGAAGACATCATCTAACAATGTCCTCGTCTTTTACGTGGGCATGGAGCGTGCAGAGATGGTTGCTTTTTCTTTCTATAAGATGCACCAATAGGGAGAGAAAGAGGGAGAAGGGACGATCAATATGGAGAGGGAGAGGGAGAGATGGGGACAACCATTTGGTGTTAGAGCGGGAGAGGATTCTCTTAATTGGCAACAAAGTGGTTGTCCCCCTCTCCTTGAATAGGAGAGTGGACATCTACTTGGGAATCGGTGGGACTCACCACCAATTCAAATATGAATGGGACTTAGTATCGATCTTGATTTCAAATTATTTATCTCTTGAGGATAATTGTAGAAAAATCAAATCAAATATAAAACATGTGAATCATATTCACATTAGACTAGCGATAGAAATGTGAATCATATCACATTAGTTGACGATGAATGAGAATCATATTAACTTTAGCATTAATATCACATGTGAATCATATTCATGTTAATCTTAATTTATAAATGTGAATCATATCACATTAATTCCGATTATGAATATGAATAATATCCATATTAATCCTAAAGATAATGTGAATCACATTCGTGTGTCCCAAAGAAGAGTCGACAATGCGAGGATTTCTAGATTTTGTTATTCTAACTCTCATTTTCTCGGATAAAGAATTCCCAATTATATTATGACTTTTGTGTTGCATTTATAGATACTTGAAGATAATGAAAGGGGTATTGTATAAATATATCTAATGATTTGATATTTCGCTAAATCCAATATCAAGTATAATGATCACTTGAGTTATTCAAACGAGTTGAATGCTAAATCATATCACCAATTAATATGAACTTTATAAGATTACAATCTCCATCTATTTGGATTTGATTTTGTTAAATAAACTAAGATTTATTTCAACAAAATCATATTTATTTGTAAATAAAGTCCATCATATTTTATTATTCTCTTAGAATGGAAGAATCATGGTATAAAATCTATTACGACCGTATTGACCTCAACTACTTCATATACTCATGCATCCTACATACTTGAGGACCTTGTTTAATTCAAAGTATATGTTCTGCATATCTCATCGTAGGGTTTAATAGAAGATTTCTCAATCGATCACTGAGAGACAACATCAATCATATGCTTTTTGAAAGCATACATTGATATTCTCATATTTGTATCCTATTTATCTAAATAATATGACAAACAATGAAATTCCCTATGACCTCAATGCCTCATGACTGTGAAGGTGAGGGTTTGCTCCTCGTGCATCATGTAAGCATGGAGATCGCATCGTATATGATATAGATAGACTAGTCATAATAATCGTAATGGCAGTGGAAATTAATTTTTTCAATGAAAGGACATGACATGGGAACTATTACCACATCATTTCATCAAGATCACACAAGAGTGTTAGGGTTATCTCTTGAAGTGTGACTGTGGTCTATGAGTCTCTAAGCGAATAGACCTCCTATCTCAAGTCCAATCCGACATAGACAACACTTGTGGGTGCATGGATGAGACAAGTGCTTCCTACAATCTAAAGCAATGATTTGAGCAAGGGAGCTCCTGATTTTTTCATTACAAAATCAATTGCATCCTTCATGAGCCAAGATGTTGAAGAATATGGAGTTCCACAAGAGATCAATCTGACAACACAACTGCAACATGACGACGATCATGTTTTCTCAAACCCTAGGGTAGTGGATGACCACAAGGGAAGAAAGAGTGAGAGAGAGAGAGAGATTGAGCGTGTAGAGACTGAGTTGTTGCTCGAACTTAATTGTATAAAGAAAGAGCTAGGATTAGTCTTTCTTTTATACAAATTTGAATGACTAGGATGCACTCATAATTGAAACAATGGCCAATATTTTGTTACAATAATTTGCAACATTATAATTAACTTTAAAAGAAAAAAAGTTGAAAACATTCGTCAAACAAATTTATTCAATTAAAATCAATCTCCATGTAGAAGAAATAGGAAAGAGGAGAGCCTCCTCCCTATTATAGGGTGGACGACTACCGTGATGTCTCCACCATGGTCGTCCACGCTTATTAGGAGTGTTAGAAAATAGGAATGTGGAAGTAGAATGAGAAACATAGCATAGAAGAACAAAAAGATGGAACTTGAGATTGCATTCTCTATGAATACCTCTTTTAGGATATTCATATGAAGTAGCCCCATGGATGAGGAAAGCAAGGTGTGCAAGCTTAAGAAACTCCATCTATGGACTAAAACAAGCTTCTTATTATTGGAACATAATATTTGATGAAATTATAAATGTTAAGATTTTAGATATAATCTTGATGAACCATGTGAAGCTTAGTGGGAGTGTCATTGTATTCGTCAAGCTAAATGTAGATGATATCCTAATCATTTGGAATTACAATAATAAGCATTTTATTGGCTGGCTATTCCATACCTTGAGATATGATCTCATGGATACCTCTTGGATCTTAGTTCTGAAGGTGTCCAAAAGCAAAGAAAAGAGGGTATTGGGACCGTCAAATTAGTGGTACACCTTGGACATGTTCTATTTTCTGGAAAGTTCCAAGAAAGTCCTCTTTTCCTTAATATATGGTACTGACCTGTCTAAAGGGATAGCACCTCAAGGAGTTGAGGAAGTGAATGCTAGAACTGCTTGCCCTTGTGCATCAGTTACAAGAGCCGAGTGTATGCTAGATGTGTACAAAAGTCAGACGTATGACATGCAATGGGAATAGTAAACTGTTACTAATCCTACTATGGAGATAAAACACTTAGTTGCAGTAATAACAATATCTTCAAAGAGGACAAGACTTTCGAGATAATGATCTCTAAGTCTTATCTTCAAGAACTTAAGACTTCATAGATAGTGATCTAAAAGGTCTTAACCGCAGATACCTTAGGAGATAGAGATCTCCAGGAATAAGGGTATTATTATAAGGATAATGGAAAATACATAATGGTTATAATAATTATTGAGTTGTAGTGTCAAGGACACTATAACTAACAAGATTGAGTATTGGTTATATACGTTGCAACATTTGCATGGGATGCGAGTACTATTACTGAGGGATATGCAAGTACCGTAAAAGGACTTGGATAGTCTCTCGAGAACAGAATGACTGATCAACTTACCTAGTTATATTAAATATCCTAAGATTGTCACATGAGGGTGTGTTTAAATGATTAGCCCATTAATGGCTCTTTGGGCTAGTGGGAGATTGTTGGACATGCGAGCCCACAGTGAGCCATTATGTAATAAATGTTATTATGAATATCATTCCCTGATATGAAATAAAGAATGAATAATTTGCATAATAGATCCCTTAATATAATTAGGGTTATGTACCATGGCCATCTTAATGATCATACTATTATTGTTTCAATTGTTGAATCATGGAGGCTGGTGCTTGGATGAATATCTAAAGAGTTAGATTGAGGACTCATAAAGCATTGTCAAATGATTATTAAGAGAGGATCTCCAGCCTGAGTAGGATACGACAATCCTTTCTCTAAATGTTGATATCTGACTGACCTCTTGATGCATGTCCTCTGCATAGGAATAGAGATTCAGAGGTGTCAGATTAGTTAGGTAAAAGAGTTGACTTAACGAGATCGAGATAACCAAAGTCCTATGCCGTATGCTATCATGATATAGGCACGCATCCTCTGACTAGAGATAGATGTGTTACTACTGAGTATGTACATTTGGAAGACCATTAGATTGATGACCTTACCAAGGTCTATACACCAGCGCGCTGGTGTGCATTCAAGGGCATATGAGTAATACGATCTCTCAAAGGGATTATACAGGTTCGTTTATTGAACCAGAAGACATGATCTCACTCATGAAATATTGGGAAGAATCAAATTCCGTGCACGATCATCTTGCTTTGGAAGCTTGACTGAATTTGTAGGTTTGATATATGCTTTTGGAAAGTATATGATCAAGACCTATTTAAGATATATGATTTTGGAAAACATATGATCTATACTAACTCCCAATGATCAAATGAGGAACTTAATGATAAAACCCTGAAGTAGACAGTGTAAAATAGATCTAAAACTTCGGGTTTATTCTTGGTCTTCCAATATGCAGGATGTACAAGTATTAGGAATACCTTAGGATGATGTCATCATAAACGATTGTATAACCATGACGCTTCCATTCCTATGGAGTGATGAAACGGGTCTGCATTTTAGTGACTCCTCTCAGTAGAGAAGTAATATGATCTTGGTCCAAATGTTAGACAGTGATCTGAATGTGATTCCAATACAATGAGAAGATTAGATTTGCGGTCTTGATTTAATCAAGCATCTATGAGAGGTTCGCAAGATTTGGATTAGAGATGCGATCTTAATATCCAATCACTATTATGGAACAATATAACCAGCCTGTCCTTATCTCCAAGTATCCACGGAGAAAGCGCATTATCCTTGAAAGAGTTCATGGATAATTTCACTGTTGATATATGTATCTGAGCATTAAGAAAATGGATAATTAAATGTGATTTAATTATCACGAATAATATGAATTTGATTCATATTATATGGAGAGCTATCTAAGATAACTAAATGTAATTTTATTATCAAAGATGTGAATAATGTGAATGTGATTCATATTATTTGGGCACATGAGAATAGAGATCGAAGATGATTAAATGTGATTTAATTATCATAGATATGAATAATGTAGATAATACAATCCATATCAATCAAATATAATATAAATGTGATTTATAATATACTAGAGAGAGCCTATTGTGATTTATATTTGTTGATTAATTATAGATGTGAATTGGATTCACATTGGATAATTAATTGAAAATATAATTTACATTTTTTAGGATGTGAATGGGATTCACATTTTCCAATGGCATGATTGCAATGTTCACAAGATAATTATGAATTATTTTTGTGGTATAATTTACAATAAAAGTTGTTGTAAATCTTGGAGATATCATGAGATAATGAGATCTCGTGAGATATTGAAGAGATATAATAAGTCCATCTCAAGAGGGTAGATGGCCACCAATCTCCAAAGGAGAAGAGTGGTCATCCCTCCTTTTTAGGGGATGAGGCCTATCTCCTCATTATCTCAAGGTTAATTAATTAACTTGATTTGAAATTAATTTATATGAGTTATCGATATATATTAATTTAAAATAAATTAATTATTGTTATGTTTTCACGAGAGATATTGTGGAGAGTGTTGGAGAAGAGACAAGTACCTGTCCTATACATTAACCTCGTAAAAGGACATGTATGATTGGGCTTTATCTTGTGTAAGGACCCCATCTAGGAAGACTGGATATTTTGACATCAACATTGGTTTACATCAAGGTTCTGCTTTGAGTCCATTTCTTTTTACTTTGATTATGAACGAGTTGGAAAGTCACATGTAGAATGAGTTACCTTGGTGTATGTTATTTGCTGATGATATTGTGTTAATTGATGAGACTAGAGATGGAGTAAATGAGAAGCTTGAGGTCTGGAGACATGCGTTGGAGACTAATGGATTCCGTATAAATAGGGCTAAGATGGAGTATATGGAGTGCATCTTTGATGGAAGCAATGGTGAAGAAATTGAGGTGAAGATTGGTGATGATAACATTCAGAAGAGAGATTCCTTTAGGTATTTGGGATCTATTCTGCAACATGATGGGGAAATTGACGGAGATATTACTAATAGAATAAATGCATGTTGGCTAAAGTGGAGAGGAGCTTCTATTGTTCTCTGTGATAAGAAAATTCCTTTTAAAATTAAAGGGTTTGTTTTACAAAGCAGCCATGAGACCTACTATGCTTTATGGGTCTGAATGTTGGCATGTGAACCATAAACATGTGCAGAGAATGAATGTAGCAGAAACGAAAATGCTAAGGTGGATGTGTGGATACACACATAACGATCGGATTCATAATGATGCAATCAGAAAGAAAGTTGGTGTAGCTCCGATCGAGGATAATATGCGAGAAAATCGCTTAAGATGGTTTGGACATTTGCAAAGAAGATCAACTGATGCATCAGTTAGGAGATGCGAGTGTTGGGATGTTGAGCCGACTAAGAGAGGGCGAGGATGACCCAGGAATTGTTGGAAAGAGACCATACAAAGGGATCTTAGTTTTGTGGATATAAGATCGGGATTGACCCAAGATAGATCTGAATGGAGGCGAAGAATCCATGTAGCTGACCCTACTTAATTGTGGGAAAATGCTTTATTATTATTGTTGTTGTTGTTTTCACAACAAGATCATGACCATTGAAAGAAACACAAATCAATCCCATCCATTTATTTTGTGTTGTCCATGGATTGAGATCCATGGATCCCAAAATACTATATAAGAAGAGGCACCCCTTCCTCTTCAAGTTACATCATCAATCCACAAGATCTCTCTCTCTCTACATGCCAAAGGTTCTCTCTCTCTCATTGTGGCCAACCACCATGGAGCCATAGAGAGAGCCGCCATGGTCGCAGCATCGTTGTTATGCTGTCAAATTGCTTGCTCATGGATCTTCGTCTCCTTCGGTATGCTTCGCTCATGAAGAAGACGTCGTATCTCCTGTGATGAGATCAGGAGATTTTCCGCTCGGATCATCAACATGGATTGCGAGGAGCACGTGCCTCATCAATGCGCTTGCAATCATCTCCTCTGTCAGATCAGACTTAAGACAGGAGATCTCTTCATTTAGAGACTCGATCACAACCACGCTTAAATAGGTATAATTGTGGTTTAGGTGAAACAATCCGAGAAGTGTTCTTGGATCATGTGGTTTCGCCACATTAAATTTTTTAAATTTCGCTGCCTCGAGCGACTAATGCAACTAGCCACTCTCGATCGCATTCGATGCGATCTTCACGCTTCTGTGATGTTCTTAAGGATGTTACCATATTCTTCAAGTGATATCATAGCGAGTTTGGAGGTTTTGGATACGATCCATAAACCTATGAAGGCTTGGGTTCATTGGGGCTTGTGAAAATTTTATAGCATTTCATTCTCGTAGTCCTACTTTGTGATTATTTTCGATCTTGTTTAAAATGTTTAAGCACGAAATTATCACTTGGATAATGTTCCTCATTAATTAAGGAAATCGTGGGATTTGAGTTTGTGTGATTTGGAATCCGATAACTCAAGATATGATCATTTTAATGAACATATATCCATTATTTCCGAGATGACGAATCTTGACGTGATTAAAGAGTTAATTACAGTTTTTGAAATGCTTGTAAATGCATGATAATTACTTAAATTCTGTTATAAATCAAATGATCAAACTTTATAAACTTACTTTGCGTGATTTGGATTCATATTGATTGAGATATGATAATTTTAGTGAGTGAGGGTCACTGCTGGAAATTACATTCCTACTCAAAATCGATTATCATCTCAAGTACACAGTGACCGATTTTCCATTATCCTTTCCTGAGGTGGATATGGTGTCTAGTCAGGAAGCGTTATGGCAGCAGGTTGCACCGTGTGTGGTCTGTCCCACTCCTGTCAGTACTGTCCATGACAATGGGTAGGGATGGTATAATGCTTGAGAAATCATGATTTATTTTTTAATTATTAAAATTCTAAATAATACGTATTTGAGATAATACCATATTTCAAGTAACAATGAAGAATGTTTGTTGGATATTAATTGGATCAATGATTTAATGTGATTAGATTGCTTGGAGTCCAATTAAAATTAAACCACTCTATTATGAATAGATTTGTATTTCCCTTAAAAGAATTAATCGTATTGAATATGATTCATACTGATCAATAAAAATTTGAACATGATATAGAGGATCACATAAATGACATCCATGGTCTCCCATCAAGGCAAAGGGTTCCTCGTCAGAGATTGTATATAGGAGACACCTGCAATGCTCACTTTGGACAAACAGAAAGAAAAATCAACTCGCGCTACAAAATACTACAGACAATATCAACTCAACATGCACAACTGTCGGCTGTTGTCGAGGACATTGCTTTTCATGTTGAGGATGTTACTTATTCTGAAAATATTTGTAAAATATTTGGAAAATTTCCATGCTTATGTGATATTTTTTGCAAAAAATTTTCAAAGTTAAGGATGTAAATGAGTTTAACTAATTTTTTAATTCTCTAACTCTAATAAAAATTAGAAAATTAAAACAAATTCTTTAGTTTTAATTCTGATTACTAGACTTAAAAATGATTAGCTACTTTTTCAGTGAGGGAATTACACCCTTAATAGAGTGGGTGGTTAAAAGACGCACATGGAACCGTCTTTAAGTAATGCAGGTACCCGTCTATTAGTTGGTACTTACACCCATACTAGTTGAAAGTAGATGCAAGTAATCATATGAGTTTAGACCAGCCATTATTTTCTAAAGAAATTTAAAAAAATCATTAATTCTATTGCGTCTCTTCAGTATCCTTTGGTATTTTAGGTTTCTAAGAGGTTGCGACGGTTCGCTGAACTGTTTTGTTCTTATTCTTTATATTATCTTGACTTTGAGTCTTACAGAGTCCAACATAGAGGAAGTTCTAGTTTCAATTCCGTATTTTGAAAGATCAAGTTGATAAAGAGTTCGCTGAAAAGAATGATGTCTATTGAGGAAGATAATCTATTGATAAAAGAATTAGATATGCAGATGCCAACACCATTTATTGAGAATGTCAATTTTATGGAGCATTACATTTCATGTAAGTTGGGCCATCCTTTTGTGTTTAGTTTTCTCTTCTAAGGAAAACCAAAAGTTTGTTTCAGTATTTCAAGATGTGATTCATCTTACCATGATTGTGAAGAATTTTGAGGCCTCCCTTGTAGATATGGATATTACTTTTGAGGAAGAATGGCATCATTCTGGAAGGTTGAAATCCTGTGTTGATTAAGATCTTTCTTATTCAGTTTCTGAAGGGTATCTTGTTAGGAGGAAACAATTGAAACATAAGGTGACCTATGATTTTAAACCTCGAAGAGTCAATCTTGATTTCTAAGGAGCTGAAGTTTGTAGTGTTGTGTTGGGTACCCAAATGTGATCTTTTTTGTTGTCTCTGTATTGTTTTGTTAAGGATACCCATTTTGATGTCTTTGTCTTAATAAAGCTAATAATTCCTTAATTATTTTGTAATTAAATAACTCACTAATTGGTATCTTTTCCTGATACTTCACAATGCACTCAAGGCTTGAGATGATCTTTTAGACTTGGTTTAAGGAGTCTATAAACTTAGAGTTATCTTGTCTTAATCATTAGGGTCTTGAACTTAATAATTCACACTTCTCTAGTTAAAAAATTTGTATTCCATATTGCGTACTTAATCTCTCTTTAAAGAATTTGACTTTCACATCACATGCATGACTGCATTCATGATTAAGATGAGTTAAGGTATCATTAAGGAGATTGAGATATGAAGCTTGAGTTTGGACTTGATCTATATGATGCTCGAGGATGGGATGAGATCAATGACAGCTTCATGAACCTGAGTGTCTACAATCTATCCAGTATGGGACACATTCTCATGCTATCTCTTGACTTTGACCTAAAGTGCCAGAGTGTGATGATATTAAATTAATAAGTTGATCAGTGTGCACCAATCCTTGGTAAAAGCAGTGGAGCTAGACAAAAAGAAGCGAAGTTCCCTCAAATAAAAAATATGAAAAATGAAAAGAAAAGAAAAGCTCATCACATTACAAAGTTACATCATATGAGCTATTGCATTCAAGGTGAGCGCTGCTAACCTTTAAGTGTCCACTTCAACTAAATAATTAGGTCTTTATGAGTCAGGTTAGTACCTAAAATAGGGCTCTGCATCATTAGTGATACAAGTCTAGATGCAAGTATAATAGATACTTTAAAAAGATGGAAAACAAGTATAGATGACTCAAATTTCTCTTTGAAGGATACACTGATTGGCAAAATAAAAATCAAAATTGTATGGAGTATTGGCACTTGAGAGAATCTTGTTCCAAAGAGAGGGAGTGAAAATAAGAGCACCATCCTTTATCATCCATAACCCGACCTTTCATCTATACATTTGAAGTTTGACAAACTAAAGCGATGGTACAATTATGCAAGACTATATTCATTCCCTAGTGTTGAGGTTGGGTCCTTAGGAGAGATTCCAATATTGGATTTTTTTTGTGATATCGAGAATCTACTCTCATGAGTGCAGTTAACACTAACTCATACTTCTTATATATTTATGTACATTGAGAGTCTGACAAATAGAGGAGTTGAATACCTTTTGATTAATACTTGGATCAACTTAGAGTTTTAGGATTACTAAACCCTAGTGTTCTACGTCAAATCAAGCCTTGTATACTAACTTGCACATGTCAGGGATCTCAATAATTAAAGTAACTCTCTACTTAATTCTTTATTAGCTCAAGGGAGAGCTTAACTTAAGTATAGGGGGTGATAAATCTCGTATTTATCATCACTAATTACCATTTTATCTCTCTTGCTTAAGAAAATCACCAAGGTTCATTACTAATACCACCAATTACTAATTATTGTGTTGTAAAAAAATTAATATTATTTAATATATATTAATATAACTCTATTATTGTGCTATTATTTTATGTATTTATCTCTTATTAAAAATTAAATAAAAATTAGTATAATATTATAAATAAATAAATTAACATTAAATAAAATAAAAATCCAAAAATATTAACAAGATAAAATGAAAGAAAATTGTTTTATATTGTTTTAATATATACTAATTTTTATCTATGTACAATGACCTCCAATCTTTTTGAGTTCTAATCCCATCGAGATCTACAACTTTCAAGTTATTTTTCCTAATTTCCATCCTAACTAATTCTTTTAGAATTATCTTTGAATTTCTGAATTATCTTCATTCTGATCGGGCCACGTGGCACTCCTAGATCGTTTCATGTGGCTCGTTTCTATTACGCCACCCGCTCTTTTTCTAGCAGTTAGATGATCTTGATCATGCTTAGTCCTGACCTTCCTTTCACACTTTATCTTTACCCACCAGATCAGATCAGATTTAAACAGAGTCGTAACTCTCTTGATTAGGCCTATCACAACCTTCAAAACTCTGTCCAAATCCCAGCCATTGGATTAAAAGATCCAAAGGTACATGCGTCATCTCCAACCTCATGAAAACCCCTCTTCTCTCTGCGAACCGCCTTGAACCATCCCTCTTCTCTTGATTTTCATGGCTGTCTTGACCTTCTCTTCTATAAACCATCAACACCCTCTCTCTCTCCTATAATCACTGATCCATGCGCAAACCTCCATAACCTCTGGAAGTTGCTACGTCCATCATGTGTGGTGGTTGAAAAACCACCACCAACCTTCTGCAACCACTACAACCTCTTTAAATAAATAGCCCACTGCCACCTCAAGTGACAGTTGTCCATACTTGAGAGAAGTAGCCCCTAGCCATCACCCTCCTGTGTGACAGGAAGAGGGAGGTAGATCGTGCAAGAATGGAGAGCCTCCTTCCGAGGATACCCATGGCGGAATGCCATGCTACAACACACTAAGGGGTCATTGTTTGAGCTTTCTCCCGTGGTTGAGGAGATCAAGCGATGACCGATGACTCGAATCGAGTCTTAGCCCAAGAAAAATCCATCACCGGCATGTTTATTCAATTAGGTAAATCTCCTTTACATGTTTTATTTCATCTTCTTCGAATTAATTAGGATCATGTATTCCATGTCACCTTCGATTCAAGGCAACATAAGATCCTCCATTCATCCTACATCTGTGACAACAACTCAGATCATAACCTTCTTCCCTCTATACCTAGATTCACCCCAGGCCTTCTTCTCCAACAGGTCGGAGAAGAACTCACTAGGTCCTCCATCTCTTCATATCCTCAAGACCCCATTTCCCCTCACATTGCATGCACGAACACCCTTGGTTTATTTTCTAACCTTGTAGGTACCTAAAGATTCAATGGTCAAAAGCTTTGAAGAACCTCCGTTCTAGAGCCTACTCACCGATGATGGGTCGTCGATATGCTTCTCCGACCACCCCCCGTGATTCATCTCCCTCCTCGGATCTTTGCCAACCTCTAGTGGACTTTCTTCTACATTCAGCACATGAGGAGGAGCTCGGTGGGGCATCTAGAGGTTCGTTGGAGTCCAACCATCGCTATAGCGCAAAAGGAGGTGGACGACGGAGCTACACGCTATAGTCACTATTCGATTGTTACGATCGGATGACCTTGATTTTTCTCTAGCCTTGGCACCAGCCTAGGAGGCTCGGTGGGACCGGGTCTGCTTCAAAGCATGAAGGTCGCTTACATGGCCTCCTAACTTGCGACCGGGACAAACATCTTCTGAACTTAGACCACATGTATTTTATGTGTGCGAGTCTATGTTAATTGCATAGACACCCTCGTGGATCTCCTTTATTACAAAAATACCCCTATGTCAAGGGTATTTCAGAAATTCATTCATTGATTTTCTGTTATTACATTTTAGTCTCTGTAGGGACCTATTCATGATGTTTGTATAATATTTTCTCATGTTTTTACTACATTTATGTCCCTAAACCTAATCGCGAATAACTTGAGCATCTTTTATCCAAATGAAGTAATTTTAGTGGCATTTTGATCCCTATTTCATTATCTTTCTCATGTCTTAATTTGTTCTCTGATTTGATGCATAATGATTGATTAATTTGTTAAAGATAAATGAGTTTTTTAAATCTCTATTCAATGAAAATTGTACTTGATTAAATTGCTCAATTGAATCTTAATTTGATTCTGATTATTTCTCAAGTTAACTGATCAATTTTAAGGCATAAATATGTGTACATTTGCATGTACTACTATTTAGTTCATCAAAGCATCATTTCTAACATGCTTAAAATATTTTCAAAACTCATCTCATTTCATGCATGCAATTGAGATGTGCAATTTATCTTGCTTGCCTGCATTGTTTTGTTAGCTTTGACTTAGATAATTTATTAGTCAATTAACGTAGACATTTAACACCTGAATAATTGTATCATGCTCGTGTCTTTGTGTTCAACCCTTGACATCCTAGGTTATAAATTCATGCCGAATCCTCCTCGCGGAGATCATTCATTCGGTTCTGTATGATGCGCTAAGTGCCCGTACTACAACGGATACATTTTAGTACATGCATTTAATGCTTCATCACCCTCCTCGTTGTAGGCCTGGTCAACTGCCTAATGTCACCAAGTATAAGACACTCGAAGGGTCAGAGGGGATAAGAATGACCAAGGAGGGATCAAGTGCAAAAATGGTGGAGAAGACATTTTTATAGGTGGAACAAAGGGGAGATGTTGCGACTCAGATTCTGCTCAACTCGATGAAGATTGCAAGTATCTCAAGCTTGGGCATGTATCAAGGATATCATATCTCCCTGAATCACTCACAATGTCAAGTTAGGTGATGATGGATTCGAGTAGAAAAATGGGTGAAATAGCGGGCTCTGACAAGTCCAGAGCTCGAGAAGGAGAGAGGGGATAGTTGACCGGAGTCAACAAATCCATGCCTTTGGTTGGTCCACATGGATCTACTCGGAAATTCCTTGGTTAAAAATATGTGTAATGATAAATAATAAACAAATTAAATATTTTTTTAAAAAATGAAAAGTATTTGTAATTTAATATAGTATTTATGCCTATTTTTATCTATTTTTGAGGCTATTTATTATAGGGTAATATTTACATGTATAAATATTGGTAATTATACCTATATTTGGTATTTTTATTTTTAATTTGTATTATATGTTTTATTATTATATTCATGTATTTATATATTTTTAATTTCTTTGATCACATATTTAGGTATTTTTACTACATTTTTTCTGATTTTATTATCATACTTAATTAATTCTGTAGATATATTATATATATAGTATACTTTATCTATATATTGGAATACATTAATTATTTTATTTCTTTTTAATTGTTTTATTTATTATATTTATTTACACATGTTTTGAATAATATCTACAATTCTATAAAAATAAAATAAAGTAGAAAATATAAAGAATAGATATATTGAATGTAATATACATGTACACTACATAATGGGGGCCCAAAACCTAGCTTTTGCATCTTAACTCCAAATTGAATAAAACCACCTTCACTAAATAGCTAATTAATTTTATGAACAATAACAATGAGTTTGGTCAATTTTGATTATGTGCAGAGAAGATACATGTCTGCAAAGTTTTCTTTGCGGCTTTTTATTTTGTGTATCTCGAGCACACCGTGCATTAGTTTTTGTGAAATCAATTTTGTATGTTTCTTTGTATTATTATATACAATATTCATGTTTAGGGTTTTATTATTTGACGTGTAAAAATAAAATGAAATAGGTCCTAAAATACAATTTTGTTGCATTAAAAATTAGGATTTTGTGTATTTCATGTACAATTTCTCTGCACTATCTCCCCATTTTATTCCTTGTCAACCAAGTCATCATGATGACTGGGTATCGGGTCTAGGGTTACTCGATGTCTTTGACACTTTATTCTTTTTCTTTATTATTTTATTTTTGAATTAAGTACATTATTTATATAGTGTTTTATACAATATATTGTACAATTTATGGAGTATTTATTTTCTCAAGTTAATGATATATACATGCATTTAATCAGGTATTTAAGGATACAATAAAATAGTAAAGGTGATGAAATGGAGATTCATCACCCCATATACTTGCCTTTACTAGTCCCTAGCAAACACTTATGCCTATAAATGCAGAAAAAGAAAATAAAGAAAAGAAAAAGGAACAACTTGGAATAATTTAGACTTTTAAACTTGTCTTAATAAAGTTAAAGTTTGGAGCTCAGAGAAGACCTATATACTATAAATTTGTTCGGAACTGCATTAAGGCTAGGAAGTGCGACACAATAGCCCTTAGGTTCCATAATCATATTATCCACTTCGATTCATACTGGTCAGAACCATCCTCTCTGTCGTATACTCTTTCTATCTTCAAGTGATAGAATCATGCGTGTGAATTTTTCAGCTCTTCCTAGGCATACTATAAAACCATCAAAGAGTCTGCTCCTCTGGTAACTCATCCTCGTGGATAAAGATATTTCCTTCTAAGATCAGGTGCTACCTTTCTTCACAATCGAATGGGAGGAGAATGTAGAAGAAAGGGAAAAGAAGTGGGAATGGACTAGTGTAGTATTCATTCCCTTATGAAGCTTGATCAGTGTAATAACTCTTCATCAAGAAGCGACTTTTTTTGTAGCTCAAATTTTTGTGGAATTTTGGTGTAGGCTTCTTTTTGGATATTTTCTTTGACTTTGCATTGCTCTGAATTCTTGTTTGTGCCATAATGGATATAGTTTCTTTAAGTCTTCCCATTTTTTAGGGTCTTTAGAAAGTTGCATCGGCTGACCATTCCTCATCAGAAGCATTATCTCAATCCATCTCCAGTCTTTAGATGTCATTGTAACCAAAAGATGTGGGTTAGATTATTGCATTCAACAATCCCCGAGAATGTTTCCTGAGCCACCCTTGACGAAGCGACCTAGTATCGTCCTGACTTAGACTCCAACATTTTTTAACAATCCATTTGGGTTGAGCTAAGTGTTAAATGTGAGGTTTCTGATCAAGCAACTATCTCAAGAGTCTTACGGAAGATATGAAAGGTTCTGTTTAGACATATTAGATTGACTCATGAACATAGTCTCATAGAACCGAAAGAATTAAGTCGAGGCGACCTGAAGTATCCCAATTCCAGTCCTCAATAGGTTCCTATGAAATTTAGTTCATTAAAATCTATACCAAGCTCAAATCTCCGACTTTATTTTAGACTTGTTCAATTATCTTGTTTATTTCTAAAAATGTAGATGTTATGTACATTGCAAGAAAATATTTTTGTGAAGCAATTTCTTGATTTTGAACTTCTTATCAAATTTTAGGAAAAGTTGCAAATTTTTATGCATGTTTGAAAGCATTTTGCAAATTTTATAGATTTTTTTATTTTACAATTTTTTAGGGATTTTTGAAAAATAAAATAGTTAGTGATAGAATTATGTGTAGGTATTTATATGGGAGTGCTTCTTTTATTTACAAGAATTAGGTAAAGGATTTTACACTAGGTATTTACAAGACTTAAGTCAGTGGTCATTTACAGGTTTGTATATACATAATTTATAAAGAATTTTTATTTGCTTAACTTATGTATATGATTTTCAAAATAATTTGAAACTATTTCGATAAACATTTTGAAATTTTTTTTTAAAATAAATTTACGAATAATTTTAGCAAATATGTACAAAATTTGAAAAATCATTTTGAAAAGATTTTCAAACGATATGTATAGGTTTTTCAAAGTATTTTTGCAATCATTTCCCAAACCATTTGTAAGTGAATTTTCAAAACATTTTATTCCAACAAATAAAAGGAATTTTTACAAATGAAACATTTTTACATCGGTTCGAAAACATTTCACAAATGATTTTTCAAAAGTTTTTTTTCAAAGAAATTTTCAACCATTTTTGAAACATTTTGAAAAACATTTTTAACCAGTTTATTAGTCGTAATTACAAAGAATTTAATGTGTGTTGTAATTTTCTTGATTAGCTGTATTTTGAAAATATGAAAGTACGAGTTATGACTAAAGTTTATACAACGTATATATGACCTTCACATACTTAGCTTGAGCTATGTACTCATAGATCGGAGAGAAAGGACATCATAACACATACTAAGTATAGGAAAGTCTATACTACAATGACTCAATAATGAATGAGAAGTCGATCGTCCCCCTATACTTAGGATCAATTAATCCTAACATAGTAGTTTGTGTACAAAGTAGGGAGGTCACGGGTAGGAATAAACAAATCATCAGCTGGGCATGTCTCCCCCTATACTTAGGGTAAAACATCCCTAAGTATAGACATAATAACAAGAGTTGAGGAGATAGGTCAGGGATCAAAGAATGAACATCCATATACATTCAACCCCCTTATACTTAGGATGAAGCATGCCCTAAGTATAACAATGATGAATGTGATGAGTGAAACTTTTGAAAGAATGAAAAATTGAATTCAAAACGAAGAAAGAAGAAATGAAGAAAAAGATTAACTAATCAAAATGTTTGGTGGCCTTTTGGAATCTGCTGATGCTACGACATGAAGTTCATCATGGTAGACCACCTATATTGAATCAACAACGGACATGAATGTATCATGCTCGAGATTTGGCTTTAGTAGATGTCCATTGATCAGAAGGGTTGTGTGTCAGCTGATAAACCAAATATCACAATACTTACATTATCATGCACCTGCTTCACCATAAAAGGCCCTGTCCATTTGCTTTTCAAGTTACCGAGAAAAAGATTCCATTTTGCATCAAACAACCAAACCTTCTGACTAGGCTCGAAAGTCTTTCGTCCGATATGCTTGTCGTACCACTTCGTGACCTTTTCCTTGTATATCAGGCCGTTGTCATATGCATAGTTATGGAATTTAATCAGTTTGTTCAGATCAGGCTTTCTATTCTTGTCGACCTTCTTGGAATCCAAATTACAGATATTTATTGCCCATAAAGATTTGTGAATTAATTCGACGGGCAAATGGCAAGGCTTGGCATAGACTAGGTAGTAGGGAGACATTCCCAAAGGTGATTTACATATGATAGAATACGCCCAAAAAGCCAAATCAAGCAGTTGCGACTAGTTCTTCCTGTCAGGATGTACAAGCTTCTGAAGAATTGTCATGATCTCCCTGTTTAAACATTTTGCCATGCCATTGGACTGTGGGTGGTATGGAGAAGAGACACAATGCTCAATGAAATATTCTTGAGTCCGCTTCTTTACTTCTCCGTTGATAAAATGGATACCACCATATGGTATCAGAATTTTAGGGATCCCGAACCTTGTAATGATGTGTTCTTTCAGAAATCAACATATAGTGCGACTGTAGGAGACTTAGATTGGGATAGCCTCCACCCCAAGACTGACATAGTCGACAACGAGTAGAATATACTGAAATCCTTGACTATTGGGAAATGGGCCCATGAAGTCAATGCCCCATGTATCAAATACATTTGAAATTTGAATGTATTTCAAGGGTATTGTGTCTCTCAATCCAAAGGTTCCACCCATTTTCTGACATTCAGTGCAACATTTCACGAACTCTTCTGCATCTTTGAATAGAGTCGGCCACCAAAGGCTGTATTATAAGACTTTCATTGCCATTCTTTTCCCAGAGTGGTATCTTCCCGATTATCGATTATGGCATTACTCTAGGACACTGTGAACTTCCTCCTGAGGAATGCACCTTCTCCCGATGCAATCAACCCCCTCAAGAAACAAATATGGATCCTCTCATAGATAGACAAGGACATTTGACAAACAACTTTCAACTTTCAACTTTGGTCAATCTCGTGTAGTTCACTTGGAAACAAGATAATTCACAATATCAACGAACCATGAGAGCGAGGTGACTAGTAGAATTGCCTCGCGTGGAAAGTTTTTTCTAATTGATATCAAGATATGCTTAGGAGTGTCTAACTCTGATAACCTTGAAAGATGATCTGCCACCACATTTTTTATTCCAGGCATATCCTTAATTTTAAGATCAGATTCCTGGAGTATAAGGATCCATCTGATTAGTCTTAGTTTGGCTTCCTTCTTGCTTTGCATGTATTTGATGGCAGAATGGTTTGTGTACACTATGACTTTGGATCCAAATACATGAGATCTGAATTTCTCCACGACAAATACTGCCTCTAACATCTCTTTTTCGGTGACTATATAGTTCTTTTGAGATTCATCAAGTGTTTTGCTAGCATAGTGAATCACAAATGGTAAATCGTTTCTTCTCTATCCCAAAACCATTCCAATGGCATAACCAGAAGTGTCTGTCATGATCTCAAATGGTAGAGACCAATCTAGAGGTTCAAGGATAGGGGCTTGAGTGATTAACTCTCTTAGCTGATTGAAGGCTTGGAGGACTCTAGCATGTACAATGAAATATGCCTCCTTACCTAGAAGCTTAGACAACAGTTGGATAATTTTGTTGAAGTCTTTTATGAATCTTCTTTAAAAACCCACATGCCCAAGGAATGACTGGACTTGCTTTAAATTTGTAAGTGTCTCGAGTTTAAAAATGACATCCACCTTCGTAGGATCTACCTCAGTGCCACTCTTCGAGATGACATGGTCTAGCACAATCCCTTCAGTCATCATGAAGTGACTCTTTTCCCACGAGAGCACAAGGTTCATTTCGTAACATCTTTTCAATACTCAGTCTAGATAGGCAAGGCATCGATCAAAGCTATCTTCGTAGATCAGGAAGTCATCCATGAAAACCTCAAGAAAACTTCCAACTATATCTACAAAATACAACAAACATGCACCTCTAGAATGTCACTGGAGCATTGCATAAATCAAAAGGCATCTTGCAGAAGGCATATGTCCCAAACGGACATGTGAAGGTGGTCTTATAGAGCAATTGCAACTTTATTATAACTAAAGTATCCATCCAAGAAGAAGAAGTCCCCCCTTTACGACTAGTCTTTCGACTATCTGGTCAATGAAGGGGATAAAAATGGTCCTTCTTCATTGCTAGATTCATGCATCTATAATCCATACAGACGTGCTAAGAAGTTGGAACTTTGGTTACGATAGCTTTCCTTTGCCATTCTTCACAATGGTGATCCTGATTTCTTGGGTACAACATGCAATGGTCTCACTCATTTTGAGTTGGAGACGGGATATATGAAGTCAGCATCACGCCATTTTGTAATTTCGTTCATAACAATCTCCCGAGGTTAGGATTCAATTTGCATTGAAATTCTCAAGACAACTTGCTATCTTCTTCAAGGTAGATGTGATGAAAACACAATGAAGGATTAATCCCATGGAGATATAAGATTTTCCATCATTCACATCACAATATACAATATCCAAAAAGCCACTTTTTACATCTTAACTTCAATTTTAATGAACCACTGGTATTTTGAAACATATTTTATTTAGAGTACAATATTAGTGAGTTTGCTTTATTTTGAATTTTTATGTGAAGATATATGTCTGACAAGTTTGGTTCTACAACTTTTTCAAAGTACATCACAATATACAATATCCAAAAAGCCACTTTTTACATCTTAACTCCAATTTTAATGAATCACTGGCATTTTGAAACATATTTTATTTAGAGTACAACATTAGTGAGTTTGCTTTATTTTGAATTTTTATGTGAAGATATATGTCTGACAAGTTTGGTTCTACAACTTTTTCAAAGTGTCATTATTTACACAATGTACAATGAATCTTCTTGCAATTATTTTTAATATTTACAACTTATTTTTATGTATAAGTTTCAAGAAGAAAACACTTTTATTTGTGATGAATTGTGTGATAAATAAAATAAAATAAGGAATTATATACAAAATAATGATGTATTCGCAAATTATACATGTTGAATAATGAATGAATGGAATTTAATTTTTTTAATTTTCTACTAAGGCCTTATCTCCCCCTACTTTATTCCTTATCGATCAGGTTAAGTCTTGACCTTCTATTGGGGTTAGAGTCAACTTGCATTTATTGCATATATACATTCTTCATTTTTTCCTTTATTTATCTATTTGTGGTTAAGATCAATGCTTTTATACAATATATACAAAAGATGAAGAATAATATAAACTTGGATTTATTAATATTTATAGGTGTTTAAGAAGGGTTTTAACCTAAAATAAATGAAAAAAGATGATGAAATGCATATTCATCACCCCTACACTTTACCTTTGCTAGTCCCTCAGCAAACAATTATTAGAAGAATAAGTGACTAAAAAGAAAAAGTAGAAAGGAAAAATAAATAACTTCGAATAAAATTTTAATTATTCTTCACAAATTCAAGATATGGAGCTCGACCAGACCATTGGATTCTTAGTTTGGCGGAACCTTATTGAGAAATGGAGTTAAAACCTAATAGCCTCTAAGTTCCGTAAGACTCCTATTCATGTTGCCTCAATAGTCAAGTCAAAACAAGTCCTCATACGCAAATTATAATGACTATGAATCTTACTTGTACTGTGTATGTGAAATATAACTCTCCATATCAGAAATGAAAAGGATAGTTTTCTCTTATCAAGGTAAACCTAATTCCCTCATCTAGCTACTCTTTCCTCGATGAGCGAGGTATTTCCTTCTAAGTTCAGGTATGTTGTGTCCACAATCGACGGGTAAGAAGATAGTAGAATAAGAAGAGAACTGGGGTTTGGCCAACGTAGCCACATCTCCTTGTGAAGTTGGACAATGTAGCCAAGTCTCCATGAAGATCTGCAGTCTCTCTGAAGTTGGAACAATGTAGTCAAATATATACATGTTTGATTTTTTTATTGGAATACATATTTCTTTTATTTGCTGAAATTATCCAGCCTATGGCCTTGCAATTTTGTTTTAGAACTTCGAGCAAATGAGATTGTTGTTCCTAGGTCAACTATGAATTGATGATTACAAGAAACATGTTTTGCTCACCCGCAAGGAAGGCATATTTCATATTTGCTGGAAATGGTTTGAGCTCAAGTAGGGTCTAATTCAGTTTAGTGGTTACTGATTAACCGCGAGATACAAGGGTCTAAATGTCTCACACAAGGCGGAGACAAAGTCGCTGCGGCGACCCTCGGTAAATCCCAACTTAGAAAAATGAAGATGACATGTGAACATAGTCTTATGGACTCAAAGAATTAAGTCGCTAGACTTGAAAAGTATCAACTCCAGTTCCTATAAGGTTCTTCTGAAACTGAGTGGATTAAGGTCTTAACCAAGCTCCATTCTTCAATTTTATTCCAGACTAGTGTAAGCATCGATTTCATTCTGAATAATGCAAATGCAGGTAAGAAATATGTACAAAACAATTTTTTTTCAATGAAAAGAAAATATCATAAAGACAAATAATTTTTGAAAGGCTTTTTCAAAGAGTTTAGTAAACTTTTATGACTTTTAATTTTTTCAAAATTTAAAGAACTTTTTAATAGAGAGAATAATAAATATTTACAAGAATTTACAAAGATTTTATAAAAATTTATTAGAATTTTATACAAAACATATATACAAGATTATATACACTTTCTACAAGATTTTATCAAAAAGAATATTTACAGATTTATGTACACATTTTACAAGAAGGATTTTATCTACAAAAGAATTATATTAACAGATTTTATCAAAGAATTTTATATACAACTTTATACAAGTTTTATACATGGCTTTTATTAAAGAAATTTTATGCACAAAAGAATTTTATTTATATATTTGCAACGTAATTAAAAGTTCTCTTTACATACATTTGTACAACTAGTAATACACACAATATGTATAAATAAATTATTTATTTATAAACTGAAAAAATAATTTACAAACAATTTTACAAAAGTTTTACAAGCATTTATAAACTATTTTACAAAATATTTACAAAATCATACAAAATAGTTTCGCAAACATTTTACAAAATGTTTTCAAAACTCATTTACAAAATTTTATAAAGATTTTATATTATAAAACATTTTGCAAACATCTTTATAATATACATAATTTTGATACAAAATAATTTATAATGATTTTACAATTAAAATTATTTTACAACAATTTTTACAAAAATAATTTGACAACGATTTTTACAAAAATTTTACAAATAATTTTTTCAAATATTTTACAAAATATTTGTATAAAGTTTTTTTTAGAAAGATTTTACTTGTTTACAAAAGAGATTTTCGAAAAAATTTTACAAACTTTTTACAAAACATTTTATTCTAGTTTTATTTGCCATATTATTAATAAACAAAAGCATGAGGTATGACTAAAGTATATATACAATATATATGACACCCCTATATTTTGCTCGAACTATGTCCTCATAGTGACCATGAAGCGACAAAGGAAGACATGACTCGTGCCAAGTATAGAAAAGTGAAAAGAACTATACGACAATGACTCACGAAATAACGATTGGAATGAATAGAAGTCAATGATCCACCCTATACTTAGGATCAAATAACCCTAAGTATAGAGATTGTACAAACGAGGAAGATTGAGGAAAAGAGTGTACAAACTCAACGACTTGACTTGTCCTTCCTTATACTTGGGGTAAAAGATCCTTAAGCATAGAAAAAGAATATCAACAAGTTGAAGGACAAGTGTGAGATTAGAAGAAATAAAAAAGAAAATAAATGAAATTGAAGAATAAAGAAATGAATGACATCACTCCCCCTATATTTAGTGTAAATGATCCCTTAGTATAGGCAAAGACAAGAGTGTTGAAACAGAATGAAAAGAACAACTCAAGTCATTTACCTCCTCAATTCTTATGATAGAGTACATCCTAAGTATAGCACACACACATGTGATAGAGGTGAATGAAAAAAATGGAAGAAGAAAGAATAAAAAGAAAGAGTATACACAAAAGAATATCAACTCATGTATCAAATGCAAAAGATGTCAAAGGATCACCGTATGATACCAAGCGGATATAGTCAAGTATGGATAGTATTGTATCATGATCTAGATATGGCTTCGGCAACTGTCCGTTCACAACAAATGGATGTGAGTTAGGTGACAACCCAGATATGACAATACTACCAATGCCATGAATAATTCCAATAACTAATGGTCCTGACCATTTACTTTTGAGTTTACCGAGGAACAAATTCAATTTTGCACCAAACAACCATACTTTATGATCAGGGATGGAAGTCTTTCTCCTAATTTGTCTATCAAGCCAACGCTTGACATTCTCCTTAAATAAGTGAGTTGTCATAAGAAAAATCTTAGAATTCCAGTACACTGTTCAGATCCACTTTCCTACTCTGGTTTGCTCTCTCATAATCTAAATTGTATATATGGATTGCCCTAATGATTTGAGAATAAGCTCAACTAGTAAGTTGCAAGGCTTTCCATAAACCTACCTATATGGGAGCTTACCTAATGGAGACTTGTATGTCATTCGATAAGCCCATAGAACTGACTCAAGCATCTGGGACCAGTTCTTCCTATATGGACGTACGAGTTTTTCTTATATCTTCTTGATCTCCCTATTTGAAATCTTAGCCAAGCAGTATCTGTGGATGGTAAGGAGATGCGACACGATGCTCAATGACGTACTCCTTAAATAGCTTTTTGATCTCTCGATTGATGAAATGGTTTCCCCATTTGAAATGAATAATTTGGTATCCCAAACAACGTAATAATGTTGTCATTCAAAAAGGAACAAACCGTACGACTATCAACGACTTAGGTGGGGATAGCCTCCACCGAATGACTAACATAATCCATAGTAAGCATGCTGTACTGAAATCTTTGACTGACAGAGAATGGTCCCATGAAGTCTATGCTCCAAGCATCAAAAACATCTAAAATATGGATATATCTCAGGGGCATGATGTCATTGGAATGGATGATTCCTCCTATTCTTTGGAAATAAGTGCATTGTCTCACATAATCCGTAGCATTCTTGAACAGAGGTGGACACCATAGGCCACATTGAAGAACCTTCGCCACCATGCGCTTCACCAAATGATGCCCGCCAGCCTCTAATCCATGACAGTACTGGAGACACTGGTGTATTCATCATGGCACCTCCTCCAGATACAATCTGTACCCTCACGAAATAGGTACAGATTCTCCCATTGCTAGAAATGAATCTTTGATAGAAGTCTGTCTACCTTAAGCTTGGCATGTCTACCTTAAGCTTGGGCCAATCTTGTGGAACTTTTTGGAGACAAGATAGTTCACAATATCAGTGTACCACGAGAGTGAGGCAACAGACAAGATATCCTCATCTGGAAAGGCCCATGATATAGGAAATAGTAGCTACTCAAGGGACCGCATATGAAATATGGGAAAAGGTGATTTGCCACTATATTTTTCATCCCATATTTATCTCTAATCTCTAAATTAAACTCTTGGAGAAGAAGTATCCTTCTGATAAGGTGTGGTTTGGCATCCTTCTTTGCATGTAAATACTATATGGTAGTATGATTTGTGTAAACAATAATTCTGCAACCTCGAAGGTATGAGCGGAACTTCTCTAAAGTGAACACTACTACTAAATCTCTTTCTCTATATCTGTATAATTGCAACGTGCCTCATCTATAGTCTTGCTAGCATAGTGTATAAAAATGATATCCCATCCCTTCTTTACCTTAAAATAGCTCTAAATGCAAAATCCGATATGTCCACCATGATCTCAAAGGGAAGAGACCAATCAGGTGGCTGGCAGATATGAGCTCTAGTAACCATCTCTTTCATCTAACGAAATGTAAGGATGAATTTATCATCAACAATAAACTCACTCGCCTTGCAAAGAAGCTTAGTCAAAGACCTTGCGATCTCGCTGAATTCTTTAATGAATCGCCTATAAATCCAACGTGACCAAGTAACAACATCAACTGCTTCAAATTCTACGACAGCTCAAGCTTAGAGATTACATCAATCTTAGTCGGGTTAACCTCCATACCATGTTTGGAGATGACGTGGCCCGATACAATCCTATTTGTCACCATAAAGTGATTTTTCTCCTACGAGAGAACTAAGTTTACCTCATAGCATCTTTGAAGTACTCGGTCTAAATAAGTAGGACATGAGCCAAAGCATCCCCGTAGATCGAGAAATATTCCATGAAGATCTCTAGAAAACTACCTACCATGTCGGCAAAGACAACCAACATACACCTCTGGAATGGAGCGGGGGTGTTACGCAATCCAAATGGCATCCATATAAAGGTGTAAGTGGCAAATAGACAAGTAAAGTAGTCTTCTCCAAATCCTCAAGAGTGATTGTAACCTGGTTGTATCCTGAGTACCCATCCAAGAAATAAAAGAACCCCTTCTCTACCAACCTCTCAATAATCTGATCAAGAAAGGGAAATGGGAAGTGATTTTTCTTGGTTGCTGAGTTCATGCATCGATAATCTACACAGACACACCATGAAGTTGGTACATAAGTCAAAATCTCCTCACTATGGTCATTCGTCACAATTGTAATCCCGAATTTCTTCGTGATTGAATGCAATGGGCTGACCCACTTGGAATTCAAAATGAGACAAATGAAGCCAACATCATACCATTTCCTGATTTCTTTCATGACAACATCCTAGAGATTAGGATTCAGAGCTGAAACTCACAGGTCGGCCTGCTATCTTCCTCTAAGTAAATATGATACGAGGACAAAGCTGAACTAATCCCACTGAGATTCAAAATACTCCAGCCAATAGCCTTGCGATTTCTCTCAAGAACCTCTAGCAAGAGAGATTCCTGGTCATTGGTCAACTACGAACTGATGATGACCAGAAACATCTGGGAGCACCCGTAAGGAAGGCATACTTCAGATATGTAGGTAAAACTTTGAGCTCCAGTGGTGTATGAATCTACTCTACAACAACATCTGCAACTGCATTTGTAGACGGTATATGATATGCATTCTGTAAACTGTACATCGTGGCTATTGTAGGCTCAACATGCACTATCTCATAAAGGTCTGCAAGGAATTCTCTCTGCTCAGACAGGGATGGCTTATTAAGACACTCAAAGATCTAAAAACACTTATCAACAAAATTCTATTATATCTCAATATGAGGTATGCATCATTAATATCAGAATAATGTATCTCAAGAATCTCAGAATGTACCTCCAAAAGTAACTCAGAATAATCATAAGAAAATAGCTCAAACAATTCATCAGCTGATAACTCATAATGATCAATAAAGGAACAAAAAATTGACCAAGTTTTATAGGGGTTCCTTCTAATAAAGGAACTCTGTGTATCCATGAATTGAGAAAACAGATCTGTATCACGTATCTCAACTAGAAAATCACAGTCCTCAGGATTTCATCGTGCTTTCTCTCTATCATCTATGGCTGGTGGCAGTGATGGCCTTGGATCTGGGATCATCTCAATCCTCACCTTATCACTGTGAGAGTGAAAGGTGATCTCTCTAGTACCATAATCAACTACCGATTCGACCGCTCGAAGGAATGACCGACCAAGTATGGAGTAACGGTGCAAGTGTATCCATATCCATGATGAGAAAATAAACTAGGAAGCTCATACCTTTATCCGTTACAATAATGTCCTCGAGAATGCCTGTCGATCTCTTAATCGGTATATCAACAAACTGAAGGATCATCCTGGTCGATTTAAGAGGGCCCAACCCAAATTCAGTGAGTAGAGAGGATGACATAATATTGATGAAGGATCCACTATTGAGAAGAGTACGATCGAACTCTTGATCAAGTATCAAACAATAGATATGAGGTGCTCTCTTATCTTTCTTTTTGGGTGGGAGGTTGCTGAAGATGTGAACTGTGGCCATGATCAAAATATGCTTCTCGGTTCTCTAACATCTATTCTGATTTGGCTGACGCTTCCTAGTACATGATTATTTCATTCCCTTTTTAACTACAAAATTTAATCCATGGCCTTAAAAACTGGCATACCTAAAAAGATGTTCTGAAGTATCTCTACCACTCTAGGATAAGATAAGGCTGTTTTTAGTTTTTGGATTTTTCTTGTATTCATGGCAGATGAAAATGGAATAGAATCAGAAGAAATAAAATGCTCATTTCTCTTATTAAATTTAGAATCATCATGTACAAAATTAAGATCAGAATCGGTTTGTATAATATCATCCAATACAGTTGTAGAAACAGAAACAAAAGGTAAAACACACGGGTTGTTCGGTCTACTAGTGCTGAATAAAACTCTGCTAATGGTATGTTCTTCTTTGTAGCTAACTCAACACTTCATCTTCCTTTGTTTTCTTTTTATGATTTCTAAATATCAGTGGAGTGGGTAGTGGTGGTGAAGAAGAAGAAAGTGATGATCCTCCACGCTCTGACTATACAACTTTGGAGGATTGATCTGCTTGTGAAGAAGATGATATAGTCGGTGTATCTCTATCAATTGCTCGATACCCAATCTTAACTGATGTGAAGATGCCTGCAATATCCTACCGCTCCTGAGAGAAATGGTGTGAGATAAACATGTAAAATCAAAGGCCATACTTGTCTCAGGGGTGAATGGGTCATGGGATACCTGCTCCTTGTGTACGACCTGGGCTGGAATCAACATCTTCATATTGGTCAGGTTGTCGATCCTCTCAGTCGAATCTATCACATTCTTCATCAAGAGGGATAGCTGGTCTAGTACCGGGTTTAGAAAATGTGCCTCAGGATGATCAACAACGGGATGTCGCTGAGTTCGGTAGTGTGGAGGTTGGTACCCAAAATACGACTACTTTTGATATATGTAAGGAGGAGGAGGAGGATGTGAATAATACTGCACATATGCAGGCTGCTAAAGGTAGTAGGATTGGTAGGAATGTGCAGGCTGCATCAGTTGTTGATATCCATGTCTCCAATTCTAAACATGTGGTGGAGATGAATATTGATGTGGTTGTGAAGGCTACTGGTGCTGGGGTTGTTATCTCCCTCCGTGAAAATGGTGGATGGGCCTCTGACTCGACTCAACACTAAACTGACTACGCTCTCGATCAAACAGATGCAGTTCGACTCCTGGATATGATGTGCAGGTGGAGAAAACTTCTCAGAAAGATATGGAAGCTCCAGGTAGTATGGTACAACATACGACTGAGTAGACTAATGTGGAACCTGATCCGGAGTCTGCATATAGTAAACGTGTTGGACGGTAGAAGAAGGTTCTCTGGTACTCTACTAAGTTGAAGTCGTGGAAGTAGTAGTCTGCTCCACTACAGTAGTATCACCTGTTGCATTATGACTCTAACATATACTAATCGTGCTAACTAGAAGCTCCAAGTTTCGGGTAATCTTATCCGACTTGTTTAGCTACTTTGTCCTCTACTCGATTATTTGTAATTTATCAAGTTCTTGTGATTATTTCTCTATTATATCTGATTTGAATAGTTGGTTTCCAATGATGATCATATCGGCATTGTCCACCTATCCACATCATCAGATGCCATCATGTTGATGGTCTTATGGGGTGCTGAAGAAGAAAAAGATGTAGGATGCTTATGGAAAGCACGGAAGGAAGATAAGGCTACTGAACTCTCTGCAATCTCCTCGAATATCTGATACATGACATCCTCATCCTTGTTGAAGTGGGACTCCCACAAGAAGCATCTACCAATCTCTGGTTTTCCATGCTCAAACTCCTAAAGAAATTCTGAACTAAGCTCATCTTTGGAATGTCATGATGGCGTCACTTCTCTATCAAATCCTTGAATCTTTCCCATGCCTCGTGAATAGGTGCATGGGGCAACTGGGAGAAGTTGTCTATCAAAGATCACATCAAATTCAAATGCCCAAAGGGATATTACTTGCTAAGAAAGGCAGATCTCAACTCATCCCAGGACATGACAAACTCTCCCAAATGGTTGATCTAATATAAGGCATTGTCCATTAAGCAGAACGGGAAGGCTATCATCTTCACCACCTCGAACGAGATGTTATGGTAGTGGATAGTGTTGCATATGCGATCAAACTGTTGGAGGTGATTATACAGTTCGTCGTGCATGTGTCCATGGAATATCTTGAGCTATGGAAATATAATGGGCTGTAGCTCGAAATACCCATGAACCACATATATCTAAATCCATGTCATAACATGTCATATTCCTGGGTTATAGGCATCTTTCAGTGTCGGCTTGGGCTCCACTTTAGGCATTTCAGCCCCCCCATTCCCACCTCTCACCTGCTCATCCTCCTTTCTAATATCTCCTTTATCATTCCTCAGCTCTAAAATCATATCACGAAGTCTTGCCTGGATGTTGGCCTACTCAGTCAACTATGCTTGAATGTCATGTATGGATGCCAACATCATGGTGTTGATCTCATGCTTCTTAGTAATTGGGGCCTTTCCCTTTGGTGATGGCATTGATTCCTCATAATCAGTCTCGATCTATGTAAAAGTGCAAGGCACTTGATTAGTTCTTAGAAAATCTAGAATTTGATATGATAGTTTGAGATTAGAGTCAATCTCAAACAAGGGATTTATTGGCAAAAGAAAATGGAGAAGTGGATAAAGAAGTGAATTCGGGAAGGGAGTCATCCCGAATTTATGAAAATGATTGAACTAGAGTGGATAAAGATAATCTCGTGAAGTTCGAGCACAAAATACACCAATTCGACATCTTCGATGTCAAGAGGAAATATGCGAAAACAAGTAGTCAAATAACAAGAATAAATGAGAAGAAAGGAACACAGTACGTAGAGGGATCTCTACACTAGCAAACAAACACAATACAAACCTCCGATTCACCAATTGAGCACAATGTGAAGACCATGAAAGTTCGGTCAATTATATTTTGAATTTTAAGTTTAGTGAATCTAAAAAAGGTTACTTACTGCCAAGCACACAGGATGAGGTCGCCCTATTGACCAACATACGTCCTTAAACCTTCCCAAATAATGGAACCATCTGCCTGGGCTGTTGGGTTATATCAGGCCCAAAGGGAGATAATAGGTAGAGCACACCAAAACAAATTTCTAAGCTTGAAGGCAAGTGCTTGTAGCTACGACCATACACTAAAAAGTAGTATACAGTTTCTTAGGGCACAAGTCCAGGGATTTGGGATCTATCGTTAAGGCAACGTCCTCACCTACTCGGTCCGGACGTAAGTACCTACAAACAATGAGGAGGTTACCTTCCCCAAAACAATGATACAATCATTACATTTAGTTTTAGGTAGAGTATGATTAGTAATCTCTTTTTTGATTGGTTATTGTTTTTTTGGATTTTTTTAAAGAATCGTTCTAACAAAATTTCCAATTCCTTTATTTCCTAAGTGCGAAAAATAAGGGAGGAGATCGGAAAAGGTGATGCGACGGAAATTAGTGATGCACGCAAGAGACAGAATATGTGTACCTTATGCCAACAATCTACATGCAAGGCGATCCTCGCATTAAAATAAAGATAAAAAATAAACTAACCTAAATGATGCAAGAGTAACATCATAGGAGTAACTTCTATTAAGGGGCAAGAACATGTTTATTTGACTAAGTCCAATGCTGCACTCTACACTATAGGAACATATATTCTTATTTAAGGGCTTTGGACCCAATCAGTTACCTAGCTACACCAAGAAAATTAAACCTAATACTAAGGGATCAAGCACAAGAAAACAATGATAAAATAATTAAAAATAAAATCAAGAAAACAAAAACCGGTGAGGTTACCCAAATACACCAACACTTGGTGAAAAAAACCCCACAATCCACACAAGTGTCTGTCCAAGAAAATAGAAATCAGCAAGTGCATAAAAAATACCACAAAAACATAATGAGAAAAAAATGACTAAAATAAAATAATAAATAAATAAATGATCCAAACTGCTTTTGTCAAGTCTTCTATTCCTCCTCTCCTAACGCTCTCTTACTGCTCGATGAAAAAAACGAGCCGCCTCCACTTCGCTCGGGTGCGCCGACGCTCCTAAGATGCCACCCTCGCTTGTCGAGCCCTTGTAAGAAAGAGAGAAACATAAAATATGTCAGATAAAAATTATGAAAATATGAGCAAAATTAAAGAAAAAATAAATGATAAAAAAAGATAAAGGAAAAGAAAAAGAAAATATGTATACAAACCTAGAATATCAGGCAAAAAGAAGAACTTAGCTACCCTCGTAGTGCCTCCCCAGCAACGACACCATTTTGTTGAGATAGGATTTTTAAAGGATTTTTATTTTATTAATCAAGTGAAGGCGTCAATGTAATCCAAATCTCCCTCAAATAAAAATTATCAAGAAACTCTCAAGCAAAGGAAATAAAAGAAGAAATGTGAGCAAGAGAACTAAATTACTATTTATTTACTTTTATATGGCACATGATCAAACTCAAGGAGACTACAAATCCCGAGGGTTATTTAAATCAATGAATAAATCATTAAAATAAAAGGATTTCTTTTTATACAAATTCTTGATTTTTATGGGGTTTTTATCTTTTTAATTTTTATGGAGTTTTGATTTTTTATATTGTTTTTATGGTTTTTTAATTTTGTGTTTTTTATTTTTTTTCAATTTTTTGTAATTTCTATTTAAAAAACATAAATAATATAAATAAAAGAAATGAAAAGCTCTTTTTTTTTGTATTTTTAAAGTAGGGTAAAAAACAAAAGAAATTTAAATAAAAATATTTTTGAGTTTTTTTAATAATTTTATACTATTTTTTGAATTTTTGAGAATTTTATTTTATTTTTTCGATTTTTAAAACAATTAAAATAGGAAAAATCAACAAACAGAAAATGCAACAATTTTTTGAGTTTTTAAAGTAAGAAATTAAAAAATGTATAAACTTTATACAAAAACATAGAATATTTTCAAAGTTTTTAGATTGCAATTTTTTTATTTTTTAGGATTTTTTATGAAATTTGTATGCTTTTTTAGTGTTTTTATTTTTTTAATGTTTTTATACAGAAACTAGAGATAAATTTGTACGTAAACTAAAACCAATAAAATAAACAAACCTATTTTTTCAGAATTTTTCAAAAAGAATTTTATAGTTTGTATTTAGTTATTACTGCAAACATGACAAAATGAAATATTTTTGAATAATTAAAAATAATAAAACAAAATAAATGTAAAGTAAAAATTTGGTACAATAGTAGATATTAGCATGAAGTTATACTAATTATTAGAGGATTTATTGAATAGATTAGATAATTAGCAAACACAATTAACAATCTGATTAGTAAACTATTTCACATGGACTTTAATGCAATAGAAAGATATTTTTGGAACTAAACAGATAACAAAAGCTAAAATGTAAGATGAATCACATATTTTTCCCACAAAGTCTCATCCCAGCACACATGATATGCGTTGGTCAGGACTAAATTGGAAATATTTTAACCTCAAGGGTCAACTAGTAATAAAAATACACATGATTTTAATGTAAAATTTTCAAGAAATCATGTGTATTGCACGCGTTGTTGTTCAAATTGGATACAATTACAAATAGAATAAACAGAAAGGGATCAACTGAAATTATTCAAATCACCACAACAAGACACACGTTCTCAACTGAGCTTATTTACAAATTAAAGTAAACACAAGGGCTAAGGTGCAAGTAATTTCTGAACAAGTGCGACTCCAATGCATCATGGATGGTGCTGATTTGATATGGCGTGATGGATACAATCAACAAATCATATATAGGTATTATTATGTAGCTGAGATTAGATCTGGGAGGACACCTTATTGATCATATGACAGTTATGACATCTGGAAGAACATATATGAAGTTCAGGAAAGGCGAGTTTTAATCGAGTAGATCTCACTCGATCTCCACCCTAATCATCTCCTAATAGAGTCTATAGGTTCCATCTTTCCTTCAGCATCGATTTGATGTCTCGATGAGGCTCGGTGATGTCTGATGCTCGATTTAGAGCTTAAGGTATCTGCAGCTCAAAGAAGCACTCTAGATATCGATCTATTGCTCCCATTCATGTTCCTGTACCTACAATGAATTTATTACTTAAAGATAGAGCTTCGATCTACCTTATTAGATGAAAAGAGATGTATATGGACAGTGAACATGGATCTCCGGTGATGGGGTGATCAGAGGGGAGATCAAATCCCATACCCATTATGATCTAGGTTGAATAAGTATGGAACAAGATGAAGAAGGGGGTGTCAGATGTGATGTGATAGTCAAAACTTCATATGGGTGATCTGGGAGATCTGATCGTGCAGATCAGATCTTAGGCCAGCGGATCTACACTAGAACATGATTCAAAACACAAAACTAAATGCTAAATCGAAGAAAAACTACCTTATTTACCTTCAGATGGGCAGAGAACGATGATAGCCTCGATTCAATGGGTGAGGTGAAGAAGTGTCAATACCGTAGTGGAGCTCCGATGATGTGTTTGATCTCATCTCCCAACCTCTAATCCGTTCTCCGATCGTGAAGGCAAAGCTCCATTACAACCTCTCACTCCTGGACTCGACCTCATGTAGAAACGAAGGAGGAAAACAAACCTGAGATGAATTTGGATCGGGGAGGGGTTTTGTAGAGGGTGAGGATGCGATGAAATCAAATACGCAATGTACATGAACCGTGGTTCGGATCATCAAAATTATTAATAAGAGATCAAGAGGATTATTCGGGCTATGGAATCCAAGAAGGAATTAAAGCTTATTGATAATCGGATCGATCAACAAAAAAGGCGAGAAGCGAGTTCGACGAAAATCGTAATTTGACAGAGCTGGAATTGGGGGAGCTGACCCAGGTCAATGGACCCTAGTTCACCTATGAGAATGCACCCAGAGTAGGACGGAAATCAGAAAAGGATAAAATAGCAAAAGTATGTAAATAAATTAAAATAAATAGAAAATTATTTTGAAATAAATAAATAATGTAAATAGAAATATTAAAAATTAAATATTAATTTTAGCATTTTTAATGAATTAAATAATTTATATACATAGCTTAAAATAAATAGTCACCTTTATTAAAAGGTATTTTAACCTATATATACAACACCTTGATTTTTATAATTTATTTTTACAAATAAATGTCGGCAATGTGAGCCCTAAGTGAACCATTCCTACAATAGATGTTATTGTAATGTTTGATATATCAATAAAAGTTATTGGTTTATTTTCACTCCCTATCTGAGATTAAATAGACGAATACACTACAATGTCGCTTAATACAACTAGGGTTATGTACCATGGCTGTCTTGAGGATCATACAACTGTTGATTCAATTGTTAAATCATAGAGGATGGTGCTTGGATGAATATCTAAAGAGTCAGATTGAGGACTCATCAATAACTGCCAAATGATTGTTAAGAGGTGATCTCCAACCTGAGTAGGAGATGGCAATCCTTTCTCATTTGGTTGATATCTGACCGACATCTTGACACATGTCCTCTGTATAGGAATAGAGATTTGGAGGAGTCATATAAATTAGGTCAAATATTTCACTTAGCAAGATCGAGATAACCAAGTCCTATATTGTATACTGTCATAATATTGGCATGCATCCTTTGACCGGAGACAGATGTATTACTATATGTCTAAGTATGTATATTTGGCAGACCAATAGGTTGATGGCCTAATCAAGGTCCATACACTGGCGAGCTGGTATACATATAAGGGCATATGAGTAATACAATCTCTCAAAGGGATCATACATGTTCACTTATGAACCGGAAGACAAGAGCTCATTCATGAGATATTGGGACTGATCAATTCCATGCATGGTCGTCTTGCTTTGGAATCAAGACAAGAATTTTAGGTATTTTATGATTATGATTGATATTAACTCCCAATGACCGAATGAGAAATTAATGATAAAGCCCTAAAGATGATAGTGTAAATTGATCTACCTCTTTGGGTTAATTCTAGGTCTTCCAGTATACATGATGTACATATATTAGGAATACTTGAGGGTGATGTGATCACTTACAATTGTATGACTATGATGATTCCATTCCATGGGAATGATGAAATAGGTCTGGATTTTGGTGTCTCGTCTTATTAGAGAAGTGATCTGATCTAAGTACAAGTATTGGACATTGATCTCAATGTGATTCAGATGCAATGAGAAGATTAAATCTCCAGCTTTGATACAATCAAGCATCTATGAGAGGTCCCCGAGATCTGGATTTGAGATGTGATATCAATATCCAAGTCACTATACATAGAACGTACAATCGCCATGTCTCTCCAAATAAACACGAAGAAAACACATTGTTCTTGAAAGAGTTCAAGAATAACTCCATTGTTTAATTATATATATGAGCATTGAGATGTTGATAATTAATTATGATTTAATTATCATGAATGATGTGAATACAATTTATATTATTTAAATACATGAGAATGATAATCCAAGATAATTAATTGTGATTTAATTGTCAAGGATATGAATAATGTGGCTAATACTATCAATATTATATATATTATAAATGTGATTTATAATATATTAGAGAGATCCTATTGTAAATGGTATCTTCAAATTAATTATTAACGTGATTTTGATTCACATTGAAAATTAATTGGAAATACACTTTACATTTTATTTTGGGTTGTGAATATGATTCACAACTATTTAATGACATGATTGCAATATTCACACAATGAATTTGGAATTATTTTTTTGTGAATTAATTTACGAAAAAAGTTGTTGTAAATAAATATGAAGTATTAGAGAAGCCACCACCATCCATTCAATGGATGGTGGACGACCACCCTTGACTTGGTCTCAAGGGTGGCCGTCCCCCCCTTTTTTAAGGAGGTGGGTGACCTCCCTCCTAATCCTTTTATTAAACATAATTTAATTCAAATTGAATTACATTGATTATATTCAATAAATATTTCATTTAATATAAAATGTTTGTTGTTGTGTTTATACAACAAAATCATGGCCAATGAATAGAAACACAAATCAATCTCAACCATTACTTTGTGTTTCACATGGATTGGAATCCATGGACTCCCAAAAAACTATCAAAGAAGAGGCAACCCTAGATCTTATTTTACAAAACTTTGCAAGTATATATATATATATATATCATTCTCATTCTACACGCCCCATCTCTCTCTCTCTTAGTGGACGTCCACTTTGTGCCCTAGAGAGAGTCACCATCGACGCCATGCCATTGCACCGCCGCTTTGACCACTCATGTATCTCTGTCTCCTTCAGTGCACCTCGCTCATAAAGAATATATCACATATCACGTGACAAGATCAGGAGATTCACCACTTCGATCTTCAACTCGGATCGCATGGAGTACGCATCTCATCAACGCGCTCGCAAGCATCTCCTCTATCAGATCAGACTTGAGACGGGAGGTCTCTTGGTTTAGAGACTTTATCGCAACTACTCTTCAGAAGATAATCCTATATATTACTTGTGGTTAGATGAAATGATTTGGGAAGTGTTCTTGAATCACGTGGTTTCTTCTTATTTAAATTTTTGACTTCTGTTGCACTGAGCAACTAGTGCGACTAGTTGTTCCGATCGCATTTGATACGATCATCACGCTTCCATAATGGGCTTAAGGATCTCTCATCCTTCAAGTGGTATCATATCCTTTGTCGAGATCTTGGATATGATCCAAAACCCTAAGCGATCATGGTTCACGTTTTGGATGCGCGGGAATCATTATTTTTTGCATTAGATGAAAGAGTCGAACCGGTTTTTATTGAAACAAAAACCTACTGTTTATGATCTTTTTGGACGTGTTTTCTGGTTAATAAAAATGTATATATAATGTTTAAATATATCCCAAAAACATTAATCTTTAATTGGTCCTAAAAGTGCATGAAAATGATTTGAATAATTCTCGCTATGGAAAATTATTTTGCATGTATTCACGGATCTGTAACAAAATTATTTTTGATTAATGTTTTTCCACCATGAAATATGAGATGAACACTTGTATTAGGTAGATAATCAAACCAGAAAATCGCTCGAATTTATTTTGTGTGATTCCGACTCCGGTTGACCTAGATATTCCGTATTTAGTGGTAATGGGTCGGAAGATGATTAGATCATCAAACCTCTTTACTTAATATATTTATAATTAAATGGAAATAATGGAAATTGGGAATTTACCTTGATTAAATATGATGCTTAATAATTATGAAAATAATTGATTAATCTTCATAGGCCATTGAATGGAAGTTTCATGAAAACTCTACTTTATCCTACAATAGTTGTCGTACAATCTCTACATGCAAAACATTGTTACTTGGATAGGATTGGGGATTTGACTAACAAATATCCTTATAACATTAATCAAAATGGTTTTCATGTAAAATACAAAATGATCAAATTGCATTATCCTGACTTGAGGCGGATATGGTGTCTAGTCGGGGATCGATGAGGTTGTCCCACATCCTGTGTGCACTAGCCCTGTCAGTGAGTAGTAAAAGATAATGTTTGAAGAGATCATTGTGTATTTTTCTAATTATTAAAATTTTAATAATATGTATTTTGAGATTATACCATCCTTCTAGGAACAATCTAGTTTGTTGGTTAATCAAATTGGATTGATAATTGATCTAATATGATTAAATTAATTATATCCAAGTAAAGCACTCTATTATGAATAGAGTTGTATTTTCCTTAGAAGAATTAATTATATGAATATGATTCATAATAATTAGTTAAAAGTTTGAATATGAGGTAGAGGATCACATAAGTGACATCCATGGTCTCCTGTTAAGGCGAAGGGTTTCGTCGCCAGTGATTGTATGTAGGAGACACTTGTTCGAAGTGACAGCTCCTGCATATAAGCACATCTAGATCAGGCTCTTTGCTTATCGAAAGAGTACGACCGTATGCATAGTGACCCCAAAGTTGGTTCCTCATATTATTGGGGTGATATTGGATTGCACATAGTGAGTGCTATTCCTATTGACGGTTGGTTAAATTAACAATGGGTCAACATTGCCTTAGGGGTGGTGGGCCTGAGTATTAAAGACCAAATCGGGAATGCAAGTTGGAATTGCAATGCGGAATGTGTTCCCGCTTCTTTTTACCCGAGGTACAGTTTCTCATATTACTGGGATGTAATTAAGGTAGAAAAGGAAATCCTAGTTCTTGCTAGAGATATAACAGTAAGTGTATCTATTGTTTTGAAAGTGATTAAGGGAATGAACTTTCAAAGTTGAAAAGGCAAGATTAATTTCATTAAAAATACTTAATCAAGGATTTAGTATTGAATATATAATTATTTATATATTTTTAATATAGTGCATTCTTAATTTTATACAATGAAGTCCATGAACCCAATTAGTAGGCTATTGGAGGTCAATAAGTTGATAGGAACAAATTACTCGAATTAGATCCGTAATTTGGATATTTTTCTATCTACAGAGCACATATCATATGTGTTGTCCAAGGAAAAGCTTGAAAACCCTAAGACACCGGAAGATATCAAATACAATGAAAAATATGATAAAGATCATACATTGGCCATATGTTATATTTTGGGTCTCTCTCTCCATTATGCTTCAGAAGCAACATGTGGAGATGGATACATGCAAGGATATAATGCTGAATCTCAAGGAGATGTTTGGTGGTGTCAACCATACTTAGGTTTATAACATTATGAAAGATCTTATTCGCTGCAAAATGCAAAAAAGAACTTCAGTTAGGGAACATGTACTCAAAATGCTTGGGTACCTGTTGACGAGTCCGATAACGCGGCTTTAAGAAGTTGTTTTTATTTGGTCGTGCCAAAAATAATAAAATGTCGTTCGCTGAAGGCGGCGATCGGAATCGGTCAAGAAATAACCACAAATATTATTCAATTTTTTAATCGAGTGGTTTTATGTTTATTTTACTTGGGCAAGTCCCAAGGTCGATCACAAAGAGGCAAAGGAACAACCTAGATTTATGTCTATCAAGATTCGTGCACAGTTTTCGAGGCGGTCTATTTTTGGAATTTTTAAATGCAAATAAGGGGTGCAAGATACGATTTTGACCTATTTTAGAGACTAAAATGTAAACTTCGATCAAACAATGTCCGAAAAATACGAAACTTGGCCACAATGCAAAATATGATGAAATGAGTGCACTGTAATTTTTTTTTGAAATTTTTAGATGCAATATGATTTTTTTATGAATTTTAAATATAAATAGAATGATTTTAAACATTTAATTATGATAAATATTAAACCTACTTATTTTCGAGGACTAAAATTATCTAAGATCTGTCACTAGGTGATTCATCTCAGAAAAATCCTAAACCTCGAAAATGTGGGGTTTAATACCTAACTAAAATTAAATACTAAATTATGCAACATGATGTTTACAGAGAAAATTATGCATGCAAATGAAAATATTTTTGGGCACAATGTCAAGAAAAATTAACTCTACAATATGTGAATTTTGGGGAATTTTTAGAGCAACGGTTAATCAATGGCAATTTCAGAGCAAGAAATGGGTAAAATATAATTTCCACAAAATAATTGATTATTAATTAACCATCAATCATAAAATTATCCACAACATCTCAAAATGTAGAGAATTAAGAAATGAACATCATGCTATTTTCTGAATAATAAAATAATTTCTAGAAGAGGTTCAAAAATACGGAGGAACACAGGGGTATACATGCAATATAAATAAAAGAAATAACTAAAGAATGCAAACAGGGGGCTTGTTTGTAATTACCTATACCTCAGAGGGTATTTCTGTAAAATATCCACCAAGTCACGTGCGCCGCAGGTGACCTGGTCGGTGGGGAGTTTTGGCGCGAAAAGGAGAAGCTTCGGGGGGACTTTTGTAAATTGCCCGAGGGACACGTGCGCAACACGTGACCCCCTGGACTGATGTGAGCCTGACGTCGTTCCCCCGCCACGTGCCTCGCACGTGAGGCGGGGGCCTCGGGTCCGAGTGCCTGGCCTTGAACGGTGCTGGCGGAGGCGGGCGGGCCTTGATGGAGGGACTCCGAAGGCCGGTGAAGCTTGCTGCGGAGGGGGACCGGCCAAGGAAGGCGGAGGAGGAGCCGGTCAGAGATGGTGGTGTCGAGGGCTTGGCCAAGGCAGAGGGTGGCCAAGCTGCTGCCGATGAAGCGTTGGTGAAGTGTCGTGGCGGAGGTGGCGTCTGTGCAGCAGGTGGTCGATGGAGTAGTGGAGGCGATGGCGGCCGATGGCGCGGCGTCGTGGCTGGAGACGATGAAGCGACGAATCTCGAAGCTTCTAGAGGTTGTCGAAGATGGAGGGGATGTTGGTTGCTGGTCGGATGAAGATGAAGATGGCGAAGGTTGAAGTCGTGGATCGGAGATGGAGGCGGAACAGTGGTGTCGTAGGCTCGACGCAGGAGGCGGAGCAGGGCACTAGCGGCGGAGGAGCGCCGTATGCAGCAAGGTGTCGCTCCCTTGGATCTCGCCGGCGTAGGTGCGGAGGCTTGGCGCTGTCACCGTCGCCCCTGACTTGCAGAGCTAACGACGGATACCGGTGAACTGCGGGGGATATGTCTTTAAATAGGACCTATAGGGAAGGGGTCGGTGATGGAGGCCGGTTGCGAGTTTGACGGAGGTTCGTTGGCGGCGCGAGAGGAGCAGAGCGACGGTTGCGGAGGGCCGGTGCAGGAGGCCAGCGGAGGTTACGGAGAAGTTGCGAGGGGGAGCGACTGGGGTAGGAGATGGTCAAGGGCCGTCCGATCGACCGAGATCGGACGGCCTTGATATGGACACATGGCGGGGGCTTGAGGAAGGGGCGCGCACGTGCTTGGCATTTGCCTCGGGGCACGTGCCTCGCACGTGTGGCCGCTTAATTATATTATATTATTTATTTATTTTTTTAAACGAATAATAAAAACCCCAAAAACTGCTGATATGTGGTGACACCAGGTGCTGCCACGTGTCAGTACCAGAAAATTCCGAAATAAAATACTTTGTAAAATAAAAAAGAAATAGTAAATGACCTCGGATCAAACGTTTCTTCACGAAAATTACTAGTCTCGGTGAGATCTACAACTTTCATGTAGACATCAAATCCAAAATTGGTCAAATGTAAAAAGTGATTTTTCGGGGTATCCCATGTACATAGAATACCTTGATTTTTGAGTTTTCTAATTTTTTGTCATTTTTAAACAAGATAAAAAATCTGGTAAAAATATGGAGACATGAAAGATAAATAAAGACACCTAAATCTATTTTTTGGATTTTTTATTAATTAGAAAATATGTACAAAAAATATGAGGTTAAAAACCGCTAAAATATACAATGTACACAAGAGGCCCAAACCCAACTTTCACATATGAGCTCCGATTCACTTGAACTTGGTCTTGTTTTGAAGATAATTGAATGTGCATTAGTTCAAAAGTGAGTAGTTCAAATCGGACACTGGATGGGGAAGATATGTGGCTTTTAGTCCGAAAATCCTGAAACTAGGGTTTGCGTTTTTGGTCCACATATTTGGGTTCATGATTTTTTTGTATTTTTTATTTATTTTTGTTAGTGATATATACACAGTGGAGGTAGTTTTGGTTTATTCGGATTAGCATGAAGGAGTTAAAAATCTGGGAAGTTAGGCTATTTACAGGTCAAATTTGGCTTGGATTTTTGGCTTCTAATTTTGTGCAGAAATTATGGATAAAATGCCATTCTTATGAAAACATGCATGAATGCTAATTATGCAGAATAGATGTAGATATGCTGTTGATTTTTAGGGAATTGAGCTTAATAAATGAGATTTAGAGTGATGAATCCGAGATTCATCATCCCCCTATACTTAAACCATGCTCGTCCCTGAGCATCAAAAAGAAATGCCATGAGGTGAAATGAGATTGGGTTCCATACCAAGACGATGAACTGAAGGTGAAAGTGAAACTAAACTCGACCTTTGGATTATTTGTGTGTCTTCTGTGACTTAGAATTTTAAAATCAACAACCCTCAAGTTCTACACATCATTGTCACAGTTTCGGCTCAGAAGTCATCTTAGATTAATCTTCTTCCCAAAGTATTCCCTATGAACATTGAACAACCGACTCATGTGTGTGAAGGGTTTTAGCTCTTCCCATCCAAAATGCCAGACTACCATGCTCCTCTCCTCTCCAGTAACTCGTCCTCAGGGAGTCAGGTATTTCCTTCTAAGGTTTGTCGTGCTGTGTTCACAATCGAATTGGGGGAGAAGTTAGAAGAAGAAGAGAAGAACTGGAGGGTGGCCAGTGTAGTCGCCTCTCCTTGTGAAGATAGCCAGTGTAGCCGAGTCTTCACCAAGATCTGATGGTTTCTTGAAGCCTGGACCTTTTTGGTCGGATTTTATTTTGTAGAGTGCTTCTTTTGTATTTGGAATTTTGGGTGGTTCTACTTGGATCTTGTTATGCCCGTACAGATATAGAATCTTTTTGTTCCGTACATTTTTTTGGGGTCTTAGAAAAATTGTGCCCAGCCGTCCATCCCTTTTCCGAAGCTTTATTTCAACCCGTACTCCGGTCTTTAGATTTCCAAGCTACCAGAAAAGAGACTCACACAGTTTTCCAACATCCTGTCTGAGTTGAGCTAAGTGCATAGTGCGAGAGTACAAATTAATTCCCTATTCCAGAGTTGTACCCAGAATGAAGAGACCAGGTTAGACACTAAGAGTCAAACGCTGCACATTGTCATGTGCAACTTAAAGAATTAAGTCAAAAGACCTAAAGCTCTTAAAATCCTATTTCTCGGTGAAGTTCCTCTGAAAATTAGGTGGATTAAGGTCAAGTCTAGACCACTCTCGGTTTCTGCTCATAACTCGGTTCAGAACCCAATGACTTTTCACAGATGCAGATGAATGCGATGCTGGATGAAGTGCAGGTGTGAAATGCAGACACAATTTTTTTATGCAAGGGACTTTTTTCTTCAATGCAGAAATGAATAAGAAGCCATTTTCCTTTTCTGGGGCAAAGTCAGTGTTAGTAGAAAAACTCTTTTTTTTTGTTTTTTAAATTTTTTTGGTTACTCACCCCGTAAATACATATAGACTTACACAAAAGTACGAGATATGGGTAAAATATATACAAAGTATATAAAAAACCCCTTATACTTAGCGAGTGCTGTGTGCTCAAAGCACAAAAAGCGTAATGAAGACATAGCTCGGGCTAAGCGGAAGAGAGTTAAAAATTTATATACAACAGGCTTAGAAGAAGAGCGGAAAAGAGGCGGTCATGATCTGTAAATGAGGAGAGTATATACAGGTGAATGCCGGTTCCCCCTATACTTAGGCTCTGGTCAGCCTAAGTATAGAAGAAGAGTGGAAGTGACGTGAAGTGATCTGGAGAAAGAGAAGGATGGTATGTACAGATGGCATCGGTCCCCCCTATACTTTGGCCTTGGCCTAAGTAGAGGAAGAAGCTGTACAAGGAGGCCGATGTGGTCGGGAGGGAGGGTGGGTAGCCGATGATTAAGGCGGTTTTCGGCTGATCTTCTTGTGAGCCTACGGTGGGAGATCGTACTGATGAGATGGAGATGAGGCATATGATTCCCAACTATTGTCAGTGTCATCCTCAGAAAAATCATGATGGATAGTGGATGAAGTGTTTGAATCAGATGAAAGATATCCACCATCGGAATTATCCTCAGAGGAGTAGTATTCGAAAGTGGACACACTCCAAGTATTCACATATTTTTGTTTCCTCAGTTGTTTCCTTAGAATTCGTTCCTTCTTGGGGTCAATCGGTTTGTCCTCAGATGAATACTCAGAAGCACCGGTCTCGGTCAACTCATATGAAATGATTCCAGTATACTTGAAGAGGGCAGGAGCATCAGCTTTGGATGAGTAGTAGGTAGGAACGGGAGTTGTCCAACGAGAATTGAATTTTGGATCCTTGCGAAGATATGGCTTTAGAGATGCCGAACAGACTTCACTCATATAGACTACCTTTTCCGGACCTGATGAGGGATCGCCAACTGATTCCTCTTCCGAAAGGTCAAAGGTGACTCTCTTTTTATTTCTTCATGAAGGTGTCGGTTCACTTGATTATCCAGATAAATAGCCATTGGAATTTTCCTTGGTCGGTGTTTGGCCTGTGTGCTTGTTCTTAGTCTCCTGAATGTTGGTGCACTCTCGATTTGGGATGATTTGGTCCATGTATTCAGAGAATGTTGCTACATGGTGCGACCATGCATAAGTCTCAGGATCATAGAAGAATGATTTGTTTATTTTGAGATCCTCGGGAATTGAAATACGGGGGAGAGTCTCTAAACCAAAAGTCTCATCAACAACCGCTATCTCAGGTGTTGCATCGGGGTAGGGCTCTTCTACCTCTTCATGGTTGCGGATGTCGGGGACTTCGTGGGTTTCCTCAGAAGATCGTGGTTCCTCAAAGACATGGTCCGATCTAAGTGCTTCCAATGATTTAAAATTGATTTTCCGAGTCTCACAATCAATAATTGCCTTCGCCAATGCTAAGAACGGCTTTCCGAGAATGATTGGAGACTGGGTGAATTCTCCTTGATGCTCAATATCAATGATTGTGAATTCTACTTTGAGCGGAGAACCTTGGAATTTCACGATGACAGAAATAATTCCTCTCGGCCGCTTTATCGATCGGTCCGCTAATTGAACAATTTCTCTAATCTTCCGAATCGGTCCGAGTTTGAGTTCATGAAATACAGAGGTCTGGAGGATATTGATTGGTGAATCGTCATCAATCCGAGCATGGGTGAAATTTGTGTCTTTGATTTCGCAGTCAAAATCTGGGTAATCGCTTCACTATGCAGCTCTTGGTTTTTCTCCTCAACACCAAGGAGGAGGCCATTGACAAGATATGTCTTTCAGTCTTTGTTCGTATCCTACCCAACTTTTTGTTCATTAATTTATCTGTTATAAATCTTTTAAGGTCGGGGAAGTGTTCAATGGCCTGTATAAAGGGAAGTTCAAACATTAAGCATTTTTCCAGTGCTTCTCGTACAGTCGGATCCAAATTCCTCAGATCATCTTCAGTCTCAATTTTTATGAAATTTTCTGGTTTTTCATTTTTTTGTGGTTTTCCAATATTTCTATTTTTTGGTATTTTCTGTGTGGTATGGGGTGTGGTGTGTTCCTCAGATGAACAGGGGTTCGGGTGTTCAGAATGAGAGTCAGTGGCATAGTCATCCCCAGTGGAATAATATGCGGAAGTGATATTGTCAGAATCGACCCTAGGTTCCTGAATATCCTCAAAATTTTCAATCTCAGATCCAATTATTTCCTCATTCATTTTTATAGCCGAGCTACCAGAGATTAATTGATCGGCAAGTTCTTGAAATCTATCCTCCATTAAATCAAATTTCTTATTCATCCTCAAAATATTCTCTAAAATCTCTTTATGACCAAGCATAGGAGCAGTTGGGGTATGTTTTTGTAATTGAATGTCCTCTTCCATTTTTCTATATGTACCAGGAGAGGAGTCTCTTGAAATATCTGATATATGATCATCATTTTCTGAAAGTATCTCCTCAATAATCATGGAAGGTGGCTGCTCATATGGTCTAGGTATGTGGAGTTGGTCCGAGGAGAGTTCAATCCTTTGAGTGGTCGGACCTTGATATTGTGGAGTCAGCATACAAGGTTGATGTGTTCCTACGTGGTCGGCCCAATCCTCTGTATGAGTGAAGAGGGGGTTGTTATGTTCAATCCAAGATAATGATTGTTCATTGGTGTTCAAGGAGAGGGTCGATGGAAGAGGTGAAGAAGAGTTCAATTCGATCATGTGGTTATCATCTCTCATGAATGATGGATTGACATTTACCGAATATGAAGGATGAATTGTATGATCAGCGTAAAGAGGATTGATAAATAAGAAGTAGAGACCTCAATCATTTGTTGGTTTGTCTGCTCTGAATACAAAGGGTTGTCATTCATAAAACAGATCGGATTAGCAGAGGCAGATGGATTTATTGGTGGTTGAGGAGGAGGTGTTTTGGGTCTAACCGATACGAATTCATTTTCATAGTATAGCTCTGATGAATTCTCGGATAAACGTTCGGCCATTTTTGAAAGAACTGAAAGGAATGAGGGGTTGGGTCTGCAAGAGTAATTAGACAAGAATTCCATGGTGAATTTTAAATCAAGAAAGGAGAGAGATGATTGCACGGGATAGTCCAGAGGAGTTTTATCAAATGTGCGGTTGTTGATTTTCGAAATCGGTTCACGCACACCAATGCAAACACAAATCAGAACCTGGATTCACCAACTCACACAACGAAGCCGTAAGAGTTCGACTATTATCTTTACAATTTTAATTGGTGATAAATCAATCTTGGAAAAAATTTAGCGAGCTGATAGGTGTCGGAGCTTGGTTCTAACCTTAAGTGTCGTCTCTCGCTCACTCAGAAAAATAAAATCATCCAAGGTCAGGGTTGCTCTCCCGCAAAAATTCTTGATTTTATGGGTTCTTAAGATCGACTATATTTAGCAGTCCCAATTTTAATGAGGCGATCACTGAAAAATTATATGAGCACAAATACACGTCTACCGTCCAGTCCCAATTTCCTATAAAATTATGTGATAAAACAAGTGGGAGGAGTTCGGGAAAAGCCGATGCACGCGAAAATAATGATGTATGCTCAATTAGAAGACTTACAGTGCTTCCTCACAATCTCCATGTGGGATGCAATACAGAATTGAAATTATTCTAAATGCGTGCAAGACGATGAAAACCGCACCTACGCAGAAAGTTCTATTAGCGGGAAGAACTGAGTTAAATTTTTGGCTAAGTTGAACGATCTAATGTGCGTCTCAGTTAAAGTGCAGTGTGGCCTTAGATCCTACGAGCACAATAAAAAATGTAAATGCTCTGAGAGCCGTATGTGCAGGTCTATCCTAATCGCCTCTCAAGTCGGGCCCCACCCTCACCAGAGAGTGAAACAGGCCACGCCACACCACAGAAAAGGTCAGAGTCTTTTTACACAAGCGAGAGTTCAAACGGACACCGCTATAAATGAGCAGAAATTAAAATTTGCAGAAATTTAAAACCTAGACTCTACGCTCTCTCACGACTCGACTCAATCTTAAATTAATTGCGGCTTTTCAGAAGTCAGTGAAGATGCTTCGGTTTCTTGAAAAATCGCTCTACGTACGCCGGGTACCTCGCAAGAAAAATAAGAGAGATATGTGTAAGAGAGTGACTCAGAAAATAATCAAAAATGAAATAAGTGAAATAAATGCTGAAAAATAAATGCAGGAAATAAAATGGAATTTACAATGACAAATTCGGGGTTCAGACTACCCGAATGCGGAAAACCGAACGAAAAATGTCAAAACACAAAACTAAGCCGTTTGCCTCTCCGGCACCGGCGCCATCTGACGAGTCCGAGAACGTGGCTTTAAGAAGTTATTTTTTTTGTTCATGCCAAAAATAATAAAATACCGTTTGTTGTAGGCGGCAATCAGAATCGGTCAAGAAATAACCACAAATATTATTCAATTTTTTAATCGAGTGGTTTTATGTTTATTTTACTTGGGCAAGTCCCAAGGTCGATCACAAGGAGGCAAAGGAACAACCTAGATTTATGTCTATCAAGATTCGTGCACGGTTTTCGAGGCAGTCTATTTTTGGAATTTTTAAATGCAAATAAGGGATGCAAGATGCGATTTTGGCCTATTTTAGGGACTAAAATGTAAACTTCGATCAAACAATGTTCGAAAAATACGAAACTTGGCCACAATGCAAAATATGATGAAATGAGTGCACTGTATTTTTTTTTGGAATTTTTAGATGTAGTATGAATTTTTTAATGAATAAATACAAACAAAATGATTTTCAACATTTAATTATGATAAATATTAAACCTACTTATTTTCGAGGTCAAAAATTATCTAAGATCTATCACTAGGTGATTGATCTCAGAAAAATCCTAAACCTCGAAAATGTGGGGTTTAATACCTATTAAAAATTAAACACTGAATTATGCAAAATGATTTTTACAGAGCAAATTATGGATGGAAATGAAAATAGTTTTGGGAACAATGTCAAGCAAAATTAACTCTACAATATGTGATTTTTGGGGAATTTTCAGAGAAACGGTTAATTAATGTCAATTTCAGAGCAAGAAATGGGCAAAATATGTAAATTTCCCCAAAATAATTGATTATTAATTAACCATCAATCATAAAATTGTCCACAACATCTCAAAATGCAGAGAATTAAGAAATGAACATCGTGCTATTTTCTGAATAATAAAATAATGTCTATAAGAGGTTCAAAAATACGGAGGAATAGAGGGGTATACGTGCAATATAAATAAAAGAAATAACTAAAGAATGCAGATGAGGGGCTTGTTTGTAATTACCTATACCTCAGAGGGTATTTCTGCAAAATATCCACCAAGTCACGTGCGCCGCACGTGACCTGGTCGGTGGGGAGGGACTTTTGTAAATTGCTTGAGGGACACGTGCGCAGCATGTGACCCCCTGGGATGATGTGAGCCTGACGTCGTTCCCCCGCCGCGTGCCTCGTACGTAAGGCGGGGGCCTCGGGTCCGAATGCCCGGCCTTGAACGGTGCTGGCGGAGGCGGGCGGGCCTTGGTGGAGGGACTCCGAAGGTCGGTGAAGCTTTTGCTGCAGAGGGGGATTGACTAAGGAAGGCGGAGGAGGAGCCGGTCGGAGATGGTGATGTCGAGGGCTTGGCCAAGGCAGAGGGTGGCCAAGCTGCTGCCGATGAAGCATTGGTGAAGTGTCATGGCGGAGGTGGCGTCTGTGCAGCAGGTGGTCGATGGAGTAGCGGAGGCGATGGCGGCCGATGGCGCGACGTCGTGGCTGGAGACGATAAAGCGGCGAATCTCGAAGCTTCTGGAGGTTGACGGGGGTTCGTTGGCGGCGCGAGAGGAGTGGAGCGACGGTTGCGGAGGGCCGGTGCGGGAGGCCAGCGGAGGTTACAGAGAAGTTGCGAGGGGGAGGGACTGGGGAAGGAGATGGTCAAGGGCCTTCGGATCGGCCTTGATCGGACGACCTAGATCTGGACACATGGCGGGGGCTTGAGGAAGGGGCACACACGTGCTTGGCGCGTACCTGGGGGCACATGCCTCGTACGTGCGACCGCTTAATTATATTTTTTTATTACTATTTTTTATTACTATTTTTTTTATTTTTTAAAACGAATAATAAAAACCCCAAAAACCGCTGACACGTGGCAGCACCAGGTGCTGCCACGTGTCAGCACCAGAAAAATTCCGAAATAAAATATTTTGTAAAATCAAAAGAAATAGTAATGACCTCGGATTGAAAAAGTTTCTTCACAAAAATTACTCTTCTCGATGATATCTACAACTTTTATGAAGACATCAAAGCCAAAATCGGTCAAATGTAAAAAGTGAATTTTCGGGGTATCCCATGTACATAGAATTTCTTGATTTTTGAGTTTTCTATTTTTTTGTCATTTTTAAACAAGATAAAAAATCCAGAAAAAATGGAGAAATGAAAGATAAATAAAGACACCTAAATCTATTTTTTCGGATTTTTTATTAATTAGGAAAATATGTACAAAAAATATGAGGTTAAAAACCGCTAAAATATACAATGTACACAAGAGGCCCAAATCCCAACTTTCACATATGAGCTCCGATTCACTTGAACTTGGTCTTGTTTTGAAGGTAATTGAATGTGCATTAGTTCAAAAGTGAGTAGGATCAAATCGGACACTGGATGGGGAAGATACGTGGCTTTTAGTCCGAAAATCTTGAAACTAGGGTTTGGGTTTTTGGTCCACTTATTTGGGTTTGTGATTTTTTTGTATTTTTTATTTATTTTTGTTAGTGATATATACACAGTGGAGTAGTTTTGGATTATTCGGAGTTAGCACGAAGGAGTTAAAAATCCGGGAAGTTAGGCTATTTACAGGTCAAATTTGGCTTGGATTTTTGGCTTCTTATTTTGTGCAGAAATTATGGATAAAATGCCATTCTTATGAAAACATGCATGAATGCTAATTATGCAGAATAGATGTATATATGCTGTTGATTTTTAGGGAATTGAGCTTAATAAATGAGATTTAGAGTGATGAATCCAAGATTCATCACCTGTCTGAACTGGAAACTGTCAGGGTAAATATGGATGCAGATATGCAGTCTGATTTCATTCTGCTATCTCTGCCCAAGTCTTTCAATAACTTTGTGATATCATTCTACATGAACAAGTTGAACTTGTCTATCGCTTAGCTATTGGTTTCATTAAAGTTTGTAGAAGATGTAATGAAGAAAGATAATCCCTCTAGTAGTGCAATGGCTGCACAGGTCAAAGGGAAACCTAATCGAAAGCAAGGATCTCGGAATAGAACGATATAGAAGAGAAAGAAGAAGAGTCAAAGTGATGGCTCATCCTCTACTGCTTCATCTCTACAAGAAGCCGGGACATTGGAAGCATAACTATCTAGATTACATGAACTCTGCTGACAAAGGTAACCAGCTGGTATGAATTCTACTTTCATCATTGAAATCAATTTTCTGGTAGGACGAGAAGGTAGTTGGGTTATCGATTCTAGTACTTCTATTCATGTATGCAATTTATTGCATCTATTTCAGGAAACTAAGAGTCTTGATGAAGGGGAGATAGTCATCCAGATGGGATCCGATGCAATTATCGCAGCAGTCGCTGTCAGAACCTGCAGACTATCATTATCTAGTCGAAGAGTCCTGATGCTTAAAGGACGTCTTTATTTCCAGATGTCAGAAGAAACTTAATATATGTATAAATTAGTTAGAACTGGACATTTATTTCTATTCTGTAATAAACTTGTCATAAGTCATTATGATAAACATATTGCGCATGGCGTTCTGACTTTTGGTGGATTCTATGAATTGCGCAATGATGAAAATCTCAGGAATGTTACTACCAGTAATAAAAACCCTAAAAGAACCAGGGAGCATGGAAATCATTCAAATGTGATTTCACATTAAAGTCTTGGTAATTTATCTATTGACATGATCAATAGATTGATAAAGGATGGATCCTTAGATTTCTACATGGACAATCTTTTCTTACCTGAGAACATTAGATTTGAGGTAAAAGGAATAGGACGCGTTTTCGTAACAAGGTTACAAGATGCGAAGGTATTCTTGACCTAATAGATACCGATGTATATGGCCCCTTTAGTACCGTGACCTGAAATGGATATCGATATTATTTGATATTGATTAGTGGCCATTCGTAATACGAGTTTATCTTCCTATTATGTCATAAATATGAAACCTTCAAAAAGTTCAAAGAGTTCATGGCTTTGGTTGAGAACCAAACTGATAAGAAGATTAAATGGATTCGATCTAACCGAGGTGACGGGTATCTCTCAGAGGAATTCAAGTAATACCTTAAAGAGAGAGATGAATTGTCTCCATTCTCACTCCTCCTGGAAATCCCCAACTTAATGGTGCTGCTAAAATACGCAACATGACCATCATGGACATGGTCTGTTCAATGATGAGTAAAGCACATTTACCACTAAGGCTTTTAGGGATATGCAGTAGAGACTGCAATATATATACTAAATAAGATTCCTATCAAATCCATACCTAAGACTCCTCATGAGATTTGGTATGTAACCAAACCTAGTGTTAGACACTTAAAGATTGAGGTTGCTTGGTCCATGCAAATAATGTGGACGCTAGTAAGCTAGAATCTTGCACTCGTGAGTGCTACTTCATTGGGTATGTTAAGGATGATATTGGATACCAGCTTTATTATCCTGAGACTCAGAAGGTCTTCGTCTCTAGAGATGTATGGAGGATGGTTTTCTTATAATTCAAGAAAAAATGAAGTAACGGAACTCATTGAATCCCCTGAGGATACCAAGGTTCCTGAATCAGAAACTAAGGAAGTAAATGAAGATGTAACACCCATACATCTTCAAAGTTTGAGGGTGGTTGCACCCCCTGAAAGGTATGGATTCCACGTGTCAGGTGAAACTGACAATGATCCTACTTCATTTGATGAAGCACTCGTGGATCATGACATGGATAGATGGATGCTAGCAATGAAGTCAGAGATTGACTCCATGCATAAGAATGGTGTGACCCTAGAGCACTAAAATCCATTGGGTGTAAATGGATCTTCAAGAGAAAGAGGGGACCTGATGGGAAAGTATAGACTTTCAAAGAACGGCTCGTAGCCAAGGGCTACACAGAGAGAAGGGATCGACTATGATGAGACATTCTCTCATGTGGCTATTCTCCATTAGGGCACTGCTGTCTATATCTGCATATTTTGATTATGACATCTGGTAGATGGACGTCAAGACAACTTTCCTAAATAGATACCTCGTAGAGGGTATCTATATAGAGCAGACCCAGAGCTTCATAACTGAGGAAGGCAAAGTATGCAAGCTTAAGAAATACATATATGGACTCAAAAAAGCCTCTCGTAGTTAGAACACCAAGTTCAATGAAACCATAAAGAGTTATGATTTTCTGCAGAATTTGGATGAACCATGTGTGTACAAGAAGCGTAGCGGGAATACCATTGTGTTCATCATGCTTTAGGTAGATGAAATCCTTATCATTGGGAATGATACATGGATGATGACCATTGTTAAGATTTGGCTATCCCATACCTTTGAGATGAAAGATCTTGGAGAAGCCTCTTACATCTTGGGTCTAAAGCTGTTCAGAAATCGAGAAAAGTGGATATTGGGATTATGACAACATGGGTACATTAAGAAGATCTTGGAGTGTTTCCATATGGAGAACTCCAATAAAGGTTTCCTTCCCTTAACACATGGTATCTAGATATCTAAAAGGATGACTCCTCAAAGTGTTGAAGAAAAGAAAGCCATGGCTGGGTGCCCCTACGCATCAGTTGTAGGAAGCTTACTGTACGCCATGATGTGGACAAGGCTAGATATGCAGTGGGAGTGGTAAGACGCTACCAACCTTGCTGTGGAGAACAACACCGAAATGTAGTGAAGAACATTTTCAAGTATCTAAGATGGACGCAAGATTACATCTTGGTCTATGGAGATGGAGATATCCAAGTCTTGGGATACACATATTCTGACTTCTAGTCTGATATTGATGATTGAAAGTCAACATCATGGTTTGTTCTCCTATTGAACGGTGGTGCTGTGAGCTGAAGAAATAAGAAGCAAGACACTATGACTGATTCAACAACATAAGCCGAATACATTGCTTCATCAGATGTTGTAAAGGAGGAGGTATGGTTATGCAAGTTCATCTTGAGCCTTAGGGTAGTGCATCACGGAATGGAGGCAACCACTGTAGGTGCTCATCGATTTATACATCTCAAAGTTCGACCCACAGCCACGTAACAATCTTCATTGAAGGAAGGACGTATGTGCGAGATCTTCCTTCTTCCTTTTATGGCCACATTTCCAGGAGAAACTATCTACCGAAGGACCTCGCAAAGCATATGTACTAGAGATTTGTTCTTCGAGGGTCGTGATTTGGCTGCAGCCTCAACACAACTCCCTCTCATATCTACCAGCTTCAGCTGCTGTTGTAGAGCTACAGGAAGACACATTAAGAGAGAGTCCATATATCTCCAATACCTCCAGAGCAACACCAGATTCTAACTTCCACCATATACAGCAGTAGAACCACATCACCATTGATCTCTTCTCGAAACTTCACCTCTTATCCACCACTCATAGCGAAGATCAACTGAACCATGTAGTGAAGTGCACCTCAAGGAATCTGCTGTAGTCGTTCACGAGGAGGCACCCAGGGACGAAATGAGGTATTTTATCAAGGGGGGTCAAGTATACATGTATCTTGAATAGGTAAAATTGAAAAAAATAATGTATTTTCGAATGATATTTTTTGAGTAGATTTAACAATTTCAAATGTGATTTTTAAAACTTGATAAACCTACCATTTCAATATTATTTGAATTTTTTCAATAAGGTATAAATTTTTTTCAATTGTGATTTTTTAATAGTTGTAGTTAAAAAATCATATTTAAAAGGAAACAACAAAATTTATTTCATTTACAAAGAGAATTAAAAATAATGAGAGAGATAAATGATCCCCAATCTTATTATATATATAATTATTATAATGTTAATATATTAAAGTGAGTTTTTTAACAATGGAAGGATGGAGTTAATTTTTTCAAACAAAAGAAAAGGATGGAGGTAAAGTAAGTGGAGATAATGTTTTTAACAATAAGTACAATAGAGGGATTTGAACCCAGGTTCGTTGCCTAGAAGATTAAACACTTTGCCTACAAGCCATTACGCATTCAACGGAAACATTTGAGATTATTCTTTATATGTTCCAACTTTAAGGAGGAGCCATATCAAAAACTAACATCATTATATAAGCGAAACGTAATAATTAAGGAGGGGCCATGAGCCCCCTAAGATATATGCCAGTTCTGCCCCTAAAGTTGCCTATAGTAGGTTTCGACTCAGATCTGAGTCCCGACCACTAGCCATTTTTCCTCAATAAGCAGTAGACTTCGTAACAGTACCCCCTCCCCCTCCCCCGCTACTCCTCTTCAATCTCTTCAAAATCGAAGGCCATCGATATCTTTGCTTCTCACTGAGGTTGAACAACAGAGGAGAAAAATGAGGCACATATGTCCCCTCCGATCAGGTGGATGCCATTGCATCTGCATCGTCCATCCACCGGGCTCCAGCAACCCTTAGATCCAAGTGGAGAGCGACATATTCAAGCCAGCTCCAGCAAGCACGTGTTGCTCACGTGTGGTTGGGTAAACCACATGCATACCCTACAAGTTTGAATAATGCAATAAGTGCCCTTGTGCACTAATTTGTCTGATTCTTTTTTATTTGGTAAATTACATTTAGAAACATGTGCTCGGACCTCAGTTTAGAACTTGATTTATCATCATATTTAGTTACTAAAAGTTGAATGTTGTAGTACACATAATTCTGTTCATTGTGATGTTTATTAATAATTTTTGGATCATTATCTGATTTATTTTAACTATTGTGGTGAATTTTATCATATTTTACCATGTCCATAGCCTGAAATTCATAATAAATCATGCAATGTTCTAAAAATCTGCAAAATAAAGAGTAGATTTATCTTTTTTTTAAATATACCCCAAAATCATTTCGTTTACATCATTTTCCTTAAATAAATTTATTGATGATTTATGTAGTTGAATTTTAATAGACTTCTCACTTAGTATTTTTAGGAAAATAAAGTTATTCTAAATTCCTCTGCATTAGAGCTATTTAGGATAATTTGTATTCTAGAAAACACTAGTGTTTGTTATCTATTACAATTAAATTACTCATAATCACCATACTTGCATTCTGTAATTCACTAAAAATTCATTCAACATCAGAAAAAATAAAAAATCATAGTAGCTTAATTTTGCATCAACATCCTAACAAAATTTGATAATTTTTTAAATTCATTTGTTTAAATTGTTGTGAAAAAACATCATGAACTTGGCTTCCATTTGCATATTCACATTTGTGGTATTTAAAAACATAAAAATATCTTCGTGAAAATCTTGTGCACTTCATGGTCTGAAATTAATTCTGAGTATTTGTCTCCTCGCTCTGATCAACCTTGAGGCTTACCCGAGTTAAACAAATAAACAATCACATTGAAGTGATTGCTTCATTGATACATTTTAAATGTGGTTTTTATTTATCATTGAATTATAATGCTACAACAAAAAGATCAAATTAAAAGAGGGTATCTAATAGTTGTCAAATGACATCATTGCCGGGGAGGCATAGCTTATGATAAATTTGTAAAAAATATAGTGCTTTTATTTTCCACCTCTCGGGTAGTCTGACCTCAAATTTTCTTGTAATTAGTACTATATTTATTTTTCAACATTTTTATAATTTTATTTACTTATTTTATTATATTCCCTCTTTGACATCTGTATTTTTTTTATGCGAGGAACCCGACGCACTTAGAGTGCCTTTCTCGATGTGACCGAAGGAAGGAGCTTTTGAGGACCAACCTGCTGCAAGGATTGCATAATTTTATATTGAGTTGAGTCATGAGAGAGATTTTAAGTCTTAGGATTTTATTTTGGTATTTTATTCTCATTTATTTTTGTATGGTAATATGTAATAACTACATTTATTTCCAGCAGCTTCTATTTGGAATCTCGTGTGTGTGTACCAGATACTGGACATTTAGGGCATGTTTCGATCGTGTGTAGCCAGGAACCTCATGTTTTGTGATTCTTGTGGTGATTGGAAAAGTATATGACTTGCATTCACAGTTATTAATGTTTTTATAGGTCAAATTCTACTTGTGCTCGTACTTACTTAGAACCATTGTAAATCCATGATTTATCATCGTATTTCTCATTTATTATCCATCTTTCTTAAATTATTCAATACAATGTAATCTTAATAAAATTAATTAACATCTCAGCCTATGTATATAATTAACCCTAATCAATGTATATTAATGTGACCTTTTTATGTGTCTTATTAATCACAAAAAATCTATAAAAATTAGATAAAAGTTGTACATATTTTTTGACATTAAATATAAATTTAAAACAAACAATCTTCAAAGAAATTTAAAATAAATATTTTTAATACTTAAAAATACTTACAAAAATGTTAAACTTTATGTTTAACATGAAACTTGTAGATCTCGAAAAGATCTACAACTTTCATGTCCAACATTTTTTCATTTGACACTTGTAAAAATTTTCTTTTCGATTTTTCTTTCTTTTTTTTTCTATTTGACCACATGACTCTCTTTAGAGCAGACACATGGCCGGCTCCTTTGTCTCCAACTGCTTCCTCTTCTAGTCATCAGATCCACCTTATACCCGTGATCTTGTCCATCCATTTCACGCCTCTTCCCGACAGCTTGATTGTTAGCAATGTGAGCCCCGGGCGAACCATTTCTACAATAAATGTTATTGTAATGAATAAATTATCAATGAAAATTATTGATTGTTTTTCACTCCCCTTTCTGAGATTAATGAATGAATGCACTATAGGGTCCCTCTGTACAATAAGGGTTATGTACCATGGCCAACTTGATGATCATACAACTGTTGATTCATTGGATGGATCATAGAGGCTGATGCTTGGATGAATATCTAAGGAGTTAGATAGAGGACTCATCAAGCATCATCAAATGATCATTAAAGTGATGATCTCCCAGTCTGAGTAGGAGATGGCAATCCTATCTCTTATGACTGATATCTGACTGACCTCTTGATGCAGGTCCTCTGCATGGGAATAGTGATTCAGAGGTGTCAGGTTAGTCAAGTCAATGGGTTGACTTGACGAGATCGAGATAACCAAAGACCTACGTTGAATACTGTCACAACATAGGCATGCATCCTCTGACTAGAGACAGATGTATTGCTATATGTCTGAGTATGTACATTTGGCAGACCAATAGGTTGATGACCTAATCAAGGTCTATATACCGGCGAGCTGGTGTGCATGTAAGGACATATGAGTAATACGATCTCTCAAAGGGATCATACAGGTTCACTTGTGAACCGGGAGACATGAGCTCACTCATGAGGTATTGGGACTGAACAAATTCCATGCATGGTCGTCGTGCTTTGGAAGCATGACATGAATTTGAAGGCAAGATATATGCTTTGTGAAAGCATATGATCTATACCAAATCCCGATGACCAAGATTGAGAAACTTAATGATCTAACCCTGAAGATGACAGTGTAAAAGTGATCTTTATCTTCAGGATGATCATGAGTCTTCCAGTATGTAGGATGTGCAGGTATTAGGAATACCTGAAGGGTGATTTGATCATATATGATTGTATAACCATGACGCTTCCATTCCGAGGGAGTGATGAAACAGGTTTGGATTTTAGTGACTCCTCTCATTAGAGAAGTGACCTAATCTTAGTCCATGAACTGGACATTGATCTGAATGAGATTCAGATGCAATGAGAAGATTAAGTCTACGGTCCTTGATTTGATCAAGCATAAGTGGGAGGTCCATAGGATCTGGATTTGAGATACGATCTCAACATCCAAGTCACTATACGTGGAACAATACAATCGCCCTGTCCTTATCTCCAAGTATCTGAGGAGAAATAGCATTGTTCTTAAATAGTTTAAGAACAATTA